>CM028134.1:24200000-25576666 GCA_016271365.2 Neoceratodus forsteri
CTAGCATCAGGAGGGGCAGCCTGATCACTGCAATGATAAACTGGCTCCAGCCCACAATACTGAAACTGAATAAGCTGACAGAAGTACTTCTAGTGTAGCATTAATAGTGAGCTGTGCATTAGTATTATTATTTGTCAAGTTCTGCTAATTAAAGTTCCCTTAATTCATCCCAAATTAGGTTTTTCCCCTTTCATCAAAGCAGGGAGAGGTCACCTGAGAACAATAAAGACTGTATGTCCCGCTACTATGCTAGCATGGGGTGGGATATAGTGCTGTACCTGTATAAAAAGCCATTATCTGGAGATCGCCCATGAACACTCCAAATGATCATCGTGGAAAGAGAAAGGGTGAAGAGAAGAACATAAAAAATGAACACACATGATTTACATTAACAGCATCATTTCTAGAAAAGTCTTGAAAGAAAGCATCATGCATATTAGAAAACAAAGTAACAGGTATACAATATTTTTTCCATTTTAGGAAGAATATGATATCAATATTGTTGAACAGCATTTTTAAACCAAAGTTAAAGTCACACATTTTTCAATTAGACCCATATGTTACTGAAAAGTTACTGTAAACACACTTCTAGGATTTTCCTATGATCTGAGGCATGACACATATAAAAACCACACAAGCAGCCAAACTGTTCCGACAATTGCAAGCTTATGTATCATTAAATTCCTGCGGTTTCCTTTAACTTTCTGGACAGCATTTTTCTACAAGGACAAGCCAAATTATAATAAATACCTGATATTAAGACGGGAAGTTTAGCAACTTTGGTCTTTCTTCTTTTAATTTTTTACACATGAAGTCACAGTGCTGTGTGGAATTTTCAGATTCCAGTGGAACAAAATTTGGCAGAATTTCTCAAAATTCTGACTTATTACATGGAATTCTACTGGAAGCTGAATGGGTGGCGTTCTACTGCAGAAAGGCAGTATGTGGTCCCTCCAATGCTGAAAGGCACAACTCTGATCAGTGCATTCACACATCAATCAATCAATCAATCAAAATCTTTATTTAATCATGCGAACATCATTGAGCATAGCTCATTTACAAGATGGACCTGAGTGGTCAAGAAGTGCAAGTGTTATTACATTGACACATGCTCCGTGGAAAGTTTTATGCAACCATTTCACATTAATATCATGGAAGTAAGTTGGTGAATTTCATCAGAAATACACCCATTTGCTGTTTTATGCCTGACAAAGGCCTGTGTTGATAATTAATTGTTGCTTTTATGATTTTAGTTAATGTTTTCATGTGTCCCTATATTTTGTGAAATGCATCATGATTTCCAGGAACATGATTCTGTGGCTAATCTTGGAATACTTTTGGAACCACATGGTGCTGCGTTCCCACAGCAAATGTACCCATTTGACTTCCTAGGCTTACTGCAGACCTTGTGGATTTTTGAGATGGATGTATCTGCTCTGTGGAGCTGCTGAATTCTGTACTATAAAACCTGTACAAATTATCCTCTGAAAAGCTTGGTTTTGGAGAAGATTTACTATAGGCTTGCTATAGATGTTATAGTTCTATAGGAGGTCTTTTGTGAGTGTTTCTGCATTTAATAGCTTTCAACTTGGTTAACTGCAGTTATTTTTTCCAGTAGTGGGGAGGGACACTGGTAGTTTTAGCACTAGCAGAAAAGGAGAGAGAGAGACACACACACACACACATACGGAATGCAGACTGAAGATTGCCTGATTTAACACATACATTACAACCACACAGAAGGCAGAGACTGGAGATTGCTTGGTTTAATACTGCATATTAAAAGAATACTATAGTCAAAATTTGCAAAAACATGTTGTGCAGCATGTTTAGATTTGTGTATTTAGTCCCAGCGAGTGTGTCCTTCCCTTTGTCTGATATTAGGAATTTTTTCTAAATTTGCCTGCTAGTTTTATGGTCTCTGGGGGGCTCTATGTTAGCATGGTTTATTGCTATTCTTTGTCCTGCAATGCACCCTGTCTCATGTGACAGTGATGCATCCAGGATCAGTGATTCAGTAAGGAAAAGTACTGCAGCAGTAATCTGAAGATAGAAGCCTGGTGTTCTGGCCTCAACTAAATAACTTTAATTCAATATGTTTGGTTTCTATATGTTCATCTAGGTCTAGCCTGCAGGAATAAATGTTTTGCTCTGAAAAATTTAAATTTCATCAAAGTAGACCCAGTCATAAAAAGCACATAAATCATCCTAAGTCATTAATGCTATAATTAGTAAAGACTCTAGCTGTTTTCTTATAGAATACCCACTCAATTCGACCTCATGTCATTGCTAAGTTGTAAATGTAGCCTTCAGTGGCCACTGGATAAGGAAAGTGACAAAATGTCACCTGTACTGCTGTAAAATTGACTGTAATCATGTACCTGCTGAATCTATGGTTCTAGATGCATCACTGTCACATGGGACAGGAGGCATTATAGGAAAAGAAAGTGCAATAAACTATGGTAATATGGAGATCCACAGAGTCATAAAACTAGTAGGAGAAGGTATAAAACTAGAAAGCAAATTGAGGAAAAACTCCTAATATCTGGGAAAGGGAAGGACACACCAGGACTAAAACACACAAATCAAAACACTCTGCACAACATATGTTTTTGCAGATTTTGACTGTAGTACTCCTTTAAGAACTGTGTGATGTGACTTTTTGTCACTGAGGAATCAGGAGCCAGATTTTCAAAGGTGGAATAATTGTGCACATTTAGGAAAAAAAATGTTACACAAGGGAGGGTTTCCTTGCACAAATGTGAGTTTTTCTACATGTACTCAATTTTCAAAAAGGTTGCCTTTTTGCGACCTTCTACACAATTCACAGCAGCCTGCTCATATTGTTTGTGCAGATGTGGAAAAAAGCTATGTCTGGTACTTCACGATGTAGAACTTTTTCCTCAGGTGTGGGGGAAAAAAGAAAATGCCACCCCTCCACATAAAATGCTAAATGCAGCATTTTCGCAGATGCAGAGATATTTCCCCACACTAGGCAGTTGCACACATGGACTTAGTCCCTGAGCCATGTTAGGCCTTTGAAAATTGGACCCCTGGTCTCCAGATTCAGCCTGGGAGATGGACACAGGATATCCTATAATAAGTCAGATATGAGCACAGGTTTTGTTTTGTGTTTTTTTTTTTTTTGCAAAGAAATACATTCCTTTGAGTTTGATGTAAAGAAGAGCAGCTCAGGCAGTGGATGTGGATATGGGACTGGGCAGTCTTCCTTGCATGAAAGAGCTATGTATTTGCATAGGGTGTAGCAACATCAGTTTCTGTAATTCAGATGCTGGGGGTGGCTACTGGAATCACAATGGCACCTGTGTTGCCATCTGACACTGTGGGAAGGGAAGTAAAGAGTGACAGGAATGCAAGTGGGCAGTCCAGTTGCCTGGTGACAATAACTGCTACTGATGTAGCAACAATGTTAATGATATCACAATCACATGGTGGGTCATTAATGTTGGAGGAATTTCATGACATTGTGAAGTTTCAGGCTTTGGAGAAGGTGGTGGAGTCTCAATGTGAGGTGGAAGAAGAGGAGGAGGAGGAGGCAGGGAAGGAGGTAGTTGAGGGAGTGAAGGAAAATGATTCCCAATCATTATTCCCAGTAAAGAAGATTATGGGACCAAAGAATATGAACAATGAGGAAATACCAGCTAAAGAAGTAGAGAATGCAAAGGTGGAGAATATTGATGAGGGCAGCAATGACTTTTAATCATATTTGGATGATTCAGTGTTAGAAGTCAGTTTGGAGCCTGAGAACAACAGAGATAGGGAGGCCCTTAAATCAGTGTATAAATGGAAAAACACTGAAGTTGAGGTGGAAGAGGAATTGAAGGAATGTGACAATGATCTGGGACCCATACGCAAGTAACACAACCAGTTTTTGAAAACAAAGGGTAAAGGCACTGAACAGGAAAAGCAAAGGGATTGTGATAGAGGAGATACCAGTGGAAGTATTTTTGTTCATGATGTTGATATAGTTACAGGTACAGGTACAGGTCCAGTCATGCCGTTCACACCTTCACCATAGCCAAACAGCAAAAAAGCAACCCCTGTCCTAAACATCTGTAGTATGGGATTTTGTTTTCTTCAATATCCAAAAGAAGAGAACTTTGCCATTTGATAGATCTGCAAAGCTAGAGTCAGCTGTGGCAAAGCTGGCTCACATCTCGGTACTACTTGTCAGTGAAGTCACATGAAAACCAAACATTTTATTAACTGGTAGAACAGAAGCACAAAGGGAATGCACTACTTGGTCTGACTAGATCCGTTTGTGGCCATGGAGGAGAGGAGGGTAAGGTAGCTGGAGTCAGTGAGATTGATTATTGCAGCAGTAGCACTACCAACACCAAATCATCCACCATGTACGCCACAAGCACTCCCAACAGTAAAGCACCTCATTCTACATCTGGCTATGTTTTCAAGTTAAAAATCTTAACAGACTTAATCCTGGTCTGGTAAAAATGTGCCTAAATCCCAAGAGAGATTATCTTCATGATCTGTGCATCCACCCATAGTTCAATCCTCCATCACAGTGGCACTTTCAAAACATAGTAAATATAATTATAATCACCCAGTCTTCCAGGGAATTGAATGCATGTTTAGTGCAAATGCTGGCAGTGGATATGCTATCCTACTCTTTTTTAAATGCAGGTTTTCGTAATTTATTATACAATAGCAGAAAGGGTTTCTGAGAATCTGATTGGTCAGTGACTTCCTTGAACAGCGATGTTATCACTTTATCAAGGTGCAGCAGCCACATGACTTACTCACAAGTTACACATGTAAAGCTGACAAATTTCATTTGCATACTGCAGTCCTGCCATATGATCTGCCCCCCCAACGCACACACAAAATGAAGATTATTCTCAGACTTCACGGCAGACCACATGTCACCAGTAAAACACCTGCCAAAACAAACCACTTTTTCTTTTTTAATTCATGCTTGTCTCACAACAAAACTGAAGTAAGCACATGCACCTACCTTTCACTTCACTGGTCAGTACAGCTTGCCATTCTACTGGTCCCAGTCAGCCACAACTTTCCAATAAATATGTAATATTTTTACTATTGGTGGCTACTCACTTGTTGTGATGTATTTAAAGTACACTTTGCTGTACTCCTGGATTGTGATCACCATTTTCACTTTTCTCCCACTTGCAACTCAAACAATTCAAGTTCAGATCCTGGTCCCTCAATTAGTTATGTACAGATTCTGGTCCCAGTCATACATAACATTTGACCCCTGACTAAAAAAATTACAAAGCTGCAGTAGTACGGTAAAATGACAGGGGGAAATGTTCAAAGACACTAAATTAATGTACAGCATCACCTACTGGCTGAAAGAAAATAATTTTTTCCTACACGTACCGCCACATTCAAACATAAGTCAAAATATTTTAAAGATTTTTTAACTTCTTTTCTTTTTACATAAATGAGCTATTGTGTAATAGCAATAATGCACTCCAGGGTTGTGTGTATAATGTCACCTATTCAGTGCTGAATGCATGTGCTCTGCGGCCTTGCGTTTCAACCACCTGAGACACGACGTTATCCCACCGCAGCACACACCCTGTCATGCATTATTGCTTAAATGAGTCAGGCAGTTCCCAAATGGAATATAGTGTATGTTAGAACTTTGCTCTAACTTGCTTTCTATGACAGCAAAAACATGGTTCTGCTACAGTAGTGACATCTGTACTGCAGCAGAACGACTTTTAGTTCTGCTTTAGTACGGACGTCATACCAGTTCCCTCACAAGTGCTTTGTTAGTCATGGCAACAATTCATGGCGCTGCCTCACCTGCCAAACAGTAGTTCTAAAAAAAAAAAAAAAAATCAGCCGTGTGGTAAAGTCATGGTCCTGGCAGCCGCTTATAACTCGAGTTAATTATTTAACAATTAAAATCCATCTCAGCAAGGAGTAATGGGTGAGAGGTTAAAGGTTAACTGTGCAGCACTGTGATCATGGTACGGGGGGGTTAGTGTGCAAAGCAGCGGTGGTCTTATGATACAATCTGTACAAGCACTGTAAGTAATCTTTTTTTTTTTTCTCCCCTTCCAGTCAAGTACTTTCACAATGCAAGTTACGTCTCTGGATTTTTTTTTTTTTGTAAATATGTGGGCACTAGTAGGCAGTAACATACACTATATAGAATAATGGATGGCTGAATGGAAACAACTAGGCTTATTCTTACTCTCATGGTCGCTATGCCGAATGTTGACAACAATCAACATAGCAACCACTCATGTAAGAATAGCCTTGTTTCTGTTCAGCCATCCATTATCCTATATATTCCATCCAGAACCTGTTTTCCAACAAAGGAAATTCCAGAATTTTACCTAAACCTTAAATGTTTCATTTCTCATGCCCTTAGTCATTGCACTGCAGATACTGTCCACCTCACTACTGAGATGTGAAGCAGTGATCATGGAGCAGCATCTTCATATATATATATATATATATATATATATATATATATATATATTCATGATATAGATATAGAATCATTACATTATTACTATTGTGTACATGATTTTCTGAACCTGTATCTTTTCTGTTTTAGTTTTCTGACTGAGGTCAGAAATTTAGCAATTAGTTCTAGATCTTCAGTATATCTTAGATGGAGGAGTATAAAAACAGGGTCATATCTGACTTGTGCATAAGTTGACAACATATTCAATAAATGTTGAATTCTAGCTTTAGAATATAATGGACAGGGAGTAATAATATGATGTATAGTCTCCTGAAACCCATTATTATAAGGGCAGATGTTATTCTTTTGTTTGTTCTGTACTTCATTTAATGTATTATACTATGTATCAATATATAGTCGGTTCAAACATGGCCCAAGTTACTAGCCTTCTATGTTTAGGTTGGGAATAAATTATCAGATATTCTTCCAGGGAGTAATCCTTTTTGTTTTCCTTGTATAATGAGGAGCATTTAAGTTTCTTTATTATGTCCATGTCAGTTTTTCAGACAGGTTGAAATGTTTCTTTTTATTATTTTACCATACTGTAGTGATATATTTATATTTATACTAAAATCTGTCCATAAATGCTGGGTGTTTGTTTTTTCTAAAATATCATGCAGCATTTTTAATCATTTGGATAAATATCACTCTCTTGACCATTTTATTGTCTCAGTGAGACTGTTTTGGAATGTCATTATGTGCATTGTTGATTATTCTTAACCAATATTTAGCTAGCCTTAATTCTTTTATTGTTTTTATCATAATTCTGCCAAGTTCAGCCCTTACCATTACATTGGCTGTCGAGCAAGGGACTCCCAGCAGAGCTTTATAATAATATGACAAAGTGCTCTTCAAGTTATCTGTCTCATAGGTTCCCCAAACTTTAGCCCCATAAAGTAAAACTGGATTTAGTTTTGCCTCCCCTGCGTTTAAGGCAGGCAGAATAGTATTTCCACCAAAACTGATAGTTACATTTCAGTAAGCTTTTTGCTGCTACTTTATCTTTAATATTTTGCTCTTCTATATGCTGAGCCCACCTGGTATTAGAGACAAATTTAATATCCAAATAGCAATATTCTTTAAGAGTTTCAATTCTTGCATTTCCTTGACAGATGTTATTCATTGTTTTAATTTGTGTCCAAACACCATTACCTTTGTCTTTTTTTAATTTATCTCTAATTTCAACAGAGCACATTTACTACAGAAGTGATTCAATTGTCTTTGAAATCCACTTCTTGTTAGTGATAGTAATACTACACCATCTGCATAGGCCAGTGCATGTAAGGGACTTATCTATTTTTGGAGAAGCGTACTGGCCTTTTTCCTCTGATTCCAACAAAGTATTTACATTTACATTAAAGAGGGATGGGGCCAGCAAACAACCCTATTTTACTCCTCTAGTAGCATTTTAGGGTTTTGTTACATTTCCATTATTTTCCTAACGTACCATTGTTGAAGTATTGTTATATAATAAAAAAAAAAGGTAACAGTAAGGACCGATCAATATCCTTCTTGATTAATGTTTCCCATAGGGTACATCTGCTTATGGAATTGAAAGCTGCCTTAAAATCTATGTACAATGCAAACAATTTCATTCTTCTAAAATCAACATATTTTTCAATTGTGTGGGAGAAACAAAATAGATTGTCAGTAATTGAGAATCCTTGTCTAAAACCAGCTTGAGTCTGGGACAATAAAGGGGTTTCCTCTAACCATTTTGTTAATTTATTCAGCAAAATTCTTGCAAAAATCTTCGAGCAGATATCTAATAAACTCATTGGTCTAAAATTAGCTGGATTACATATTGATCCCTTTTTATGAAGATGGACTATTATGTTCTTAGTACATGATATTGAAATGTATTTTTGCTCTAAACAAATATTAAAAAGCAAGTTAAAAGATGTACCCAGAAATCCCTATATTTTTTGTAAATTTCTGGGGGAATAAAGTCTGGTCCTGGGACTTATTATTTTTGAGTTTATCAATAGCAATTTCAACCTCATTTTCTGTAAATACTAATGGAATATAATCATTATCATTAATTATATTTGATGTTAGTGTATCTGGTTCTAATGAGTCTATTTTTGTAAAGACTGCTGAAAAATATGCCACCCATGTTTCCTTGGGTACATATACAGCTAGTGTGGGTTGATAGTCATCTGATTCTTTAGCTACTAATGTCCACAAACATTTGTTATCTTTGTCCTGAATAATTTGGAGCACCTGTTCCCATTGCTTATGTTGGAATTCTATTTTTCGCATCCAAATTTTTTAGGTATTGTTTCCTGGCTTTATTAAAACTAATAACGTTTCTTTGTGAGGGGTTCTTTTTTGTCCATCTTATTAACTTATTTACTGTAATATGCATAAAAATTGCAAATAACTATGTTAATGCACCTATTTGGTTTGAATCATAAAGCATAACATGTAGGAAAATTAAAACATTGGCATTAAAGTTCCCTGAACCTTGGTGAATCTGGTGTGGTGTCCTCACAGTTTCACTAGTATTCTCTAGGGAGAATAGTAGGGCCTTGTCAGAGAGTGGCATAAAGGCAACTGATTGAGGAATCCCAAAAATGAAACTATAAAAATTTACTGGCAAAGGAGTCAAAAATGGGATAGCAGCCCTGAATGTAAACAAGGACCTGTGGCCAGATGGGATGCATCCAACAATATAAAGGGAACTGGCATTGGTGCTACCAGAACCTCTAGCATGGCTATTTAACAGCCCTATGCAGCAAAGGGTGGTTCCCTGGGACTGAAGAATAGTGGTCATGGTTCTGCTGCACAAGGTGGTGGATGAGGAGCTGCCAGGAAACTATAGACCCATCAGCCTTGTCTCTGTGGTAGGAAAACTGACAGACATTAGTCAAAGAAGATCTAATGGAATACAGGGAGAAATACTTCAGGCTGGTAAGCAGCATGGATTACTGACAGGGAAGTCTTGGAAACCACTGACAGTATTTTTTGACTAGGTAACCAAGGTAGTCGATAAGAGCCATGCTGTAGATTTACTCCACTTCGACTTCAGCAAGGTATTTGACTTAGTGCCACATCAAAGGCTGCTGAACAAGATTAGGGATCTGGGAACAGCTAAGGAAATAATTAAGTGGGTAGGGAGTTGGAGGGGAGGAAGCAGAGTGTTATGGTGAATGGCAGGGGAGAAGACACTGGGACACATTGTAAAAACACCATCTTGAGTGGCCCCAGAAATGAGAACCTGAGTAGGGGGGGTAGCGAAGGGAACAAGGAAAGAGGAGGGAGGTGTACTGGTGTTGAGGGACTCCATATTCAAGGGGATCAGATGGGGCAGCAAGGGGAAGAGGCACAGTCATATATGGGTGGAGTCCATACCAGGATTAAAGGCAGACAAGGCAGGACAGACAATCCTAAGGTGCGTAAGGAGGGGTAGGAGGAAACCACACATTGTGGTATATGTGGAAACAAATGACCTAGCAGGGGAAATGGTGGAGGTAACAAAGGAGAGGACTGAAGAAGTGGGAAGATTGTGCGAAGAGACTGGGGAGTCTGAGGCATTCTCCAAGGTGCTCCCAGTACCCTGCACAAGCACAGTGGGAAAGGAGAGGATTAGGGAGTTAAACACATGGTTGGTAGAATTGTGTCAAACTAAGGGATATGGGGTTGTGGGTGGCTGGGGTAGTACCTGGGATAACAACAATCTGTTTGCAAGGGAGAGGCTGCACCTGAGTGGGGAGGGGAAGGAGGTATTAAAGCAAAGACTGGGGAGGTATATTGCAACAAAGGTGGATTTAAACTAGATGGGGGGGCAAGTGGACAGCAGTTAGGCAGGGATCTGATAGAGTGGAGTCACAGCCTACCCCCCCAGGCGAGCAAGGAAGGAGTTGGGGTGGCAGAAAAAGATGGGAGTAGAAGGAAGGAAATGGAGACCAATGAAGGGAAGGGGGCAGGATGGAGGTGGTCTTGCGGAATGCAAGAAGCTTAGGCAACAAATCAGCTGAGCTACAGGCACTCTTAACAGTGTGGAGGGTGGATATTGCAGCTGTTACAAAAACGTGGGCAACTGAGCACTGGGACTAGGATCTGGCAATCCCAGGATACAAAGTATACAGAAAGGACTATAAGGAAGGGAGGGGCAGTAGGGTGGCAGTCTATGTGAGGGACAGGATCAAATGCACAAGAGATAAGGGGGAAGAAAGGAGAACAGAGGCAATCTGGCTGCAGCTCCTAGACTCAAGGGGTAGGAAACTGAGGTTTGAGGTGGTATACAGGCCACCATCCCAGTCTGAGGAGCTTGACAGGGAATTAGCAGGACAAATCAGAATGGTATGTAGAAAAGGGAAGTGGTTATCGTGGGAGATTTCAACTTGCCGGTTGTTGACTGGAGCATTCCGGTCCCCTCCAGTGCTAGGGAGCAAGTGCTCCTGGACATGATCCAGGAGGGTCTCCTGACACGGTTTGTTAGTGTACCTACTAGGCTAAAGAACACTTTAGATCTGGTATTGTCGAATGGGGAGGCAGTAAGGGAAATAAAGGTAGAGGACCCACTAGCCGACAGTGATCACCAAACAGTGTGGTTTAATATGATGATGTGCGGGGAGCCAGAGAAATCAGTTACTCTGGTGGTAAACTTCAGGGGGCAGACTTTGGGAGGATGCAGGAAGTACTGAAAGGGAAACTAGACGGCATATGTCAGGAGATGGATGCAGAGCAGAAATGGGATATTATTAAATGGGGGATTAGAGAGGCAACAGAAGCCTGCACCAAGACACAGAGTAAGAGCAGCAGAGCAAGAAAACAATGCTGGTTGAACAGTGAGGTAGTGGAGGTGGTGAGGGAAAAACAAGAGGCGCACCAGAGGTATAGAAGGACAGGGAAGGAAGTGGACAGGGAGGAGTATGCAAGATGGTCCAGGGAGAGAACCAGAAAAGTGAGAGAAGCCAAGGCCCAGAAGGAGCTGAGATTAGCGCAGGGAATTAATGGGGACTTTTTCAGATACATCAGGAGAAAAGGAAGTGCAAGGAGACAATAGTGAGGATAAAAAGGGGTGGGGAGTGGACAGAAAAGGGGGAGGGGCAGGCAGAAGCACTGAATGAATACTTTTGCTCAGTGTTCATGGAAGAAAGGGGGGACCGCTACCAGCATGGACTGGGAGGGTGGGGACAGATGGAAAAATTTTAGCAAGTAGAGTCCTAGAGGGACTGAGGGCACTGAAGGTAGACAAGGCACCAGGGCCGGATGGTATCCACCCAGGGTGCTGGGGGAGATGGTGAAGGTGTTGGCGGAGCTACTGGTGGATCTGTACAGCACTTCACTGGAATCAAGATGTGTGCCACAGGACTGGAGGATGGCACATGTAGTACCATTGCACAAGAGCAGACAAAGGGATTAACTGGGTAATTATCACCTGGTAAGTCTCACCTCCATAGTGTGCAAACACATGTAAACAATACTAAAGGAAAGACTGGTGTTGTTCATGGAGGACAATGGCCTCCAGGATGTGAGGCAGCATGGGTTTGTTTCAGGGAAGAGTTGTCAAACCAACCTGATACAATATTATGACTGAGTGACAGGTGAGCTGGATAAGGGTCATGCGGTGGATGTTCTTTACTTGGACTTCAGCAAGGCCTTCCATTCTGTGCCTCATGGGCAACTTGGGGGGAAGCTAACTGGTGTAGGGGTAGGGGCAAAAATGATGAACTGGATTACAAGCTGGCTGAGTGGGAGGTTGCAACAAGTGGTGGTGAGAGGGAAGCTCTCAACTCCAAGGTCAGTGATGAGTGGGGTGCCACAGGGCTCTATGTTGGGGCCAGTATTGTTTGGGCTCTTCATATCAGACATTGCACATGGGGTGGTGAGCAAGATAAGTCAGTTCACTGATGACACCAAAATCGGAGCAGTGGTGGATAGACAGGAGGGATGGAAGCAGCTGCAGGGGGACCTAAGCAAGCTAGAGGAGTGGTCAGAGAGATGGCAGCTGGGGTTCAATGCAAAGAAGTGTAAGGTTATGCACTTTGGGGTGAAGAACCCAAGGACAGAATACTGGCTGGGGGTTAAGCTGGGGATCACTGAGGAGGAGAAGGACCTAGGGGTAATGATAACAGGGACCATGAACAACACTGCCCAGTGGAGGAGAGAAGCTGAAAAAGTGAACAAAATGCTGAGGTGCATAGCGAGGGGGTTTTCATCCAGGCAAAGAGAGGTGATCTTGCCCCTCTACAGGTCGCTGGTAAGGCTGCACTTGGAGTATTGTGTGCAGTTTTGGAGGCCATACCTAAAGCGTGATATCAGGCTACTGGAGGAGGTGCAGAGGAGGGCAACAAAGATGATATGCAGAATGGAATGGACAGACTATGACAGCAGGCTGAGAGACCTGAATATGTACACCCTGGAGGATAGAAGGGACAGGGGGAACATGATCGAGACATTCAAGCATCTGAGGGGAATCAATAAGGATGGGGCTGATGGGGTCTTTAAGTTAAGGAGGGGAGGGTTACCAGGGCATGGGCTAAGAATAGAGGGGAAATTTAGGAAGGAAATGAGGAGACTATTTCACAGAGAGGGTGATAGCAAAATGGAACGCCCTATCAGAATGGGTGGTATCATGTAAATCTGTGAACAGCTTCAAAAGGGCTTGGGACAGGGAACAGGGGAGATTGAGGGTGGGGAGGTGGGGGGGTGGCAGTGGGATGACAAAGGGGAGGTGGGTGGGGCAGCTGCACACTAGGAGTGCTAGCTGCACACTTGAGCAGACTTAGATAGACCGGGTGGTCCGTTTCTGCTGGCACATTCGTATGTTCGTATGTACGTATATTCACTGCACTCCCCTGATCCACCTCCCTAGTTACCCAGTCAAAGAAATCTATGAGATTCATTTGACATGACTTCCCCCCATGAAGTCATGCTCTCAGTGGTTCTGCAGCCGATACATCTCCAGGTACTCCGTCAGTCTTCCCTTCAACAAGGATGACTCTTAACTGTCCCACCATTGATGTGAGACTGATTGGTCTGCAATTGCTGGCTTCCTTTCCTACCTGCTGCTGCTCTTGTGCAGAGGGACCACATCAGCCTCCTTCCACTCCTTTAGAACCACCTTCATCTCCAATGAGGTGCTAAATAGTGTTGCTGGAGGGGCAGCTAGCACCGTGCTCAGTTCCTTAAGTACCCTTGGGTGGATCCCATCTGGTCCCATTGTCTTGTTTTCCTATAGGGCTTCCAACCCCCAGTGGACACTGTCTTCCATAAATGGACGTATGTCCACTCCCCATGGTGCCTGTTAATGCATGACAGCCCATCCCCCCATTCCACTGTAAAGACCAAGCAGAAGTGTTTGTCTAAACTTGGTCTTGCTCTGCACAGCCCCCTTCCTAGTCTCCTCATCTTCACTATACCACAGCTTGCCTTCCTCTTTTCACTGTAACAATGTCGACTCTGGGAATTGGTCATTCGTTAGATAAACATGAGACATACCTTCAGTCTATGCATTCAGAGAGCAAACAGCCCAAGGCTGTCAAAAATAGTATTTGAACATTTCCTGTGAAGAAGATCCTTAATACTGTTGATTCTGGAAACTGGTCATTGGAATAAGTGAATATATCAACATATAGGCAGGGGTATCAGATTTTAAAAATATTGGTATATCATATACAATTAAGCTGCTCCGAAACATGCTTTTTGCAGAAAAATTCTTGCTTGAAACTTCTAACAGCAGCACCAAAATTTACTTTCTATCAACAGCACCAGATTTTACAAGAGTTGTAAATTCTTGCAATGCCCACAGAAATTTTATGCAGGCATTTTGTTGCTCTCCCCTTCCCAAAGTGTCTGACTGCATATGAAACTGCATATACAAATGTTTTGAATGTCTGTGCTATGGAATTTAGCAGTGCTCTGTGGATTGTATTGTTTCTTGAACTGGTATGGGGTGACACCTAGTGAGGGTAGCAGAAACAGCAATACACCATACCAGAACAGTTCTTCTGGTAGTTGTCACCCTTTCCTCAGAGTGTGGATTTGGTGATACTGGATTAGAAACCAGCCTTATTTTATAAATGTACTACTTCATTAATGAAATCTAGATTTAGACTTAGTTTTCTGCATAAGATTATTAAAGACCTCCAACCAATATTTAGTGAGGATGAAACCCTTAATTGTATTTTTAAGGAACTCCCACTACTATCTTTTAAACAACCACCAAATTTAGCCAGCCTGATTGTTAGGAGCAAGCTTTCACAGAGCAGAATACCATATCACACAATGGCACACGACCCTGCAATCAATGCACCTGTAAAACTTGTGAGCTCATTTCCACCTCAGACTGTGTGGCTACATCACAAAACAGACAATTTAAGGTGCATGAGAGTTATACATGCACATCACAACATGTTTATTTCATTCAGTGCAAGAGATGTCCACAAACAGGTGATGTTGGAGAGACACGCCAACAGCTCCGCACTAGGATGAACTCGCACAGACATACTATTACAGCAAAGAAGACTGAAAAACCAGTGGGGCACCACTTCTCCCAGCCTGACCACTCAATCTCAGATATGTCAGTAATGGTGTTAAACGGAAATCTCGAAAACACACAACAGAGACGAGCTTTTGAGATTAAACTTATTTCACATCTCAATATGGTAGCAGATGGGATGAACATTGATCTGGGTTTCATGGGACATTACAGAAACTGACATCCACAGACCTCTTCTTCTTCAGACTGGCATATTATAGGACTTCAGCATGTGTAGGGTGCAGGTGTGTGTGTATGTATGTGTGTGGGTATGTGTTGTGAGGTACGTGATATAACAGGTGTGGGGCTTGCTGTCACATTGAGGTAGGCTTCTATTTAGATACACAGAGTTACAGTGTGTTACTACTCTTACTTTACACACATAATGAATATTAATTCCTACTTACTTTTCATCTGTGCCCGGGAGTAGGGTTGATTCCATTGTACCATATTCAGATTACCTAGCCTGTTACTGTACATACAGGAGTGTTATCATAGACTGTCACATATTTTTTTTTTTTTAACTCTGTACATATTAGGGTGTGAGATCTCATTTGCATGGGGGTCCTGGACAGATCTTTTTACATCAGGCTAATATTGTAGTGATTTGTGGAAATGTAGGTATGTTAGACCTCTGGTCTTACACACACAGTTAATATTTACTTCTAGTTACCTTATCCTGGGGAGGGTGGCAGTTTTATTTCATTGTGGTTCTATCCAGAATCCTTGGAAATATTACTACGCAGATAGGAGTACGGTTAAACAGCATCACATTTTTGCTCTGTAGGTATTAGGATACATGATCCCTTTTACTTGGGATTTCATGACAAGTTGAATTCCTTTGGGGAAGAATTGCAGTGACTGGTATGAATGAAGGTTCATTAGGAGAGTGTGTGTGTGTGTGTGTGTGTGTGTGTGTGTGTGTGTGTGTGTGTGTGTATCTCCTTAAAGCTAGTTACCCCCCCCCCCCACAATATGGGGAGGTGGGGTAGGGTGTACTGTTTGTGTGAAGAGGAGGAGGAGGGAAATTGGATTTTTATCTCTTTTTCAGATTCCTTAGACACTTCCGGTACGTTAAGTTGTTATACACTGAGAATTTATTGACATCAGTACACATCAGGCTACATGGTCTTAATTCCTTGGTGGTCCTCGACAAGAGTTTTTTTGTTTGACACTAATACTATCAATTTATATTTAAATTATCATTTATAACACCTGTGACTACACTAGAGGTTTTTGAAGTTTATGAGGCATGGTATCTAGCTGGAGAGTTCAGCTGGGTTATAGGTCCAGCTAAGTTTTACACATCATACAGTGTGTACTGATGTTTTTAAGACAGCTCTACTGGTAATTTCTTGTCTATAATGCATACATTGAAACTTCCTGGAGCCCTAAGACAATCTTAGTATGTCTTTGATCTGGGTGGGGGTTGCTTTTCAGTAACCACATCCTTATACACACTGTGACACACATAGCTTGATTAAAGAGACATCTGCTTCAGCAGTATTATCTTATGTCAATTAAATTTATATGCAGTAGGATTCTTTGTATGTGTTTTGCACCAAGCACCTTTGACCCTGGGACCATCCTGGCTGAAGGTAACATGGTACCATTAAACTTCTCTGACATCATCATCTGTATTTTTTAAATGAGTATTTTAAACCAATGGGGATGTCTTCTGTTTTTTCTGCATGATCTGGCTTTTAAAAGTATTGTTTTTTCTAAATAACTGCCATTAGGCTTCTGAAGAAGGACTGGTTGGTCCGAAAGCTAGAGCACTTTGTTCTTGTTGTTACATCTATGTTGGTCCATTAAAAGGTATTAAATCATTTGCTTCTGGATCTCTACTTCATTAATGTTACTCCTGCCAAAATAACATGTTCTATGTTTCCATTATTTTGCATTTTCTCACCTTGCTGACTTTCAGTTTCAGGATAATTCAGTATGTTCTGTGAATATCCCTCAGTTAACATCTCACACTGGACAGACTTTCAGGATAAGGTATTCAAGTCAACTACTCCATCTGCAGTTCTCACTGAGCTCAGCATTTGTGGTGATTTTCATTTATAAATAACTAGTTTTCCATGATTCCAGGTTATCCCCTCTTTATGTGTCTTGTGCCCCTCCCATACACTCAATAGCTGATGACATTAATGACGTTGCATGGCACATTAGCCAACGGATGGACAGCAATCTGCCCTAGGAGAAATTCATTCCTGCTGGAGAAATTAAGCAAAGCTGACACAGAGACTTAGGAGCCCTACCTCAGTACCTATAGTAGGGTTGAAGAGCCCCATAGAAACAGTTCAAACAACTTGTTTTTTTCACTAAGGACCCAATCTACAGTAGTTTTCAGGCCTGTCCACACATGCAGAGGGTAGGGAAATGCCACAGAGCTTCCCCTTTGTGCAGGATGTTACTATCAGAGCACTCTGCGGCATGTACAGAAAGGGATATGTGCCCCATCTGCACTGGATCCTGAGGTGTGCTCCTGTTTAAATGGGTGGTCAGGGTGGGGCAGTGGGCAGTGTGGAAGTGGTCATGCACCCCATTCACAAAAATGACTCTGTAGTACAGAGGGCCAGCAGAGGAGGCAAAGGCCACAGTCCTGAGAGCTATAGTGCCAACTATGCACCCCACTCCACCAGGCTCCAGAAGTTGTTGTGGGGCACAACTGCCTCCCGCCCACCCACAGCCCCAGGAGCATCTGTGGTGGGCTGGAGGTAGTACCAGCATCGGCTAGCAATATTTAAAATGTTTTGGCATTTTGGTGGGGACACAGCATTCCCGTGGACTCACATATCCCATCATTCCCACTACCTGTGGTGGCAGGGATCCACAGTCAGCCCAGCACGGGTATCCACTTAGATACCCACAGTCCAATACAGCGCCACTCCCCCCACCTTCTGCACCAGTGGATTTGCACCAGTGCCCCACAGCCAGCAAGTGCTGTGGATGTCTGCAGGTATGCCAGCTCATGTAGCTGTGAGTCAATGTACCCAAGATACACACAAGTTGCACATATCTGGGGGGCCTTTAAGGATCAGGCCCTTGTCTGTGTCATAGCATGAAAACTAAGCAGCAATAAGAGTTTTCAACCATTGCAGCTCTTTCCTATTAATGAGCATGGACAAATACCTAAAATGATTTCAAAACATTCTACAATGATATGGCTTCACTGACATTGCTAACTCAGCATCATTCATAAGCACTGGACTTTAATGTGTTGCACCAGGAAACGAGCCTCAGCTCAGTGTGCTTTCCAGTTACCAATTTCCAAATAAATAAACGTGTTTCAGCTACTCCAGCTATTTTGTATTGATGAGAACTCACACAGACAAGAAATATAAACCTGAAAAATGCAGAGTGAATTATAAATATCAGTTAAAGACCAGAGGACATGGAGAGGCATTCATCTCACTAGGGATATTCCTGAAGGGAGCGGCATTCAAGGTGGTCTTGTCCGAAATCTTCCCAGTTCTGGGGGCTAATGAGAAGGAGTAAAAGCAGCCGGCCACTAGCTGGACTAACATTTGGCTAAGAGCCTTGTGCAAGAGGGAGGGGTTTTCTTTTTCTGGCAGACTGGAGGGCCTTCTGAGGAGACGGAGGCCTGTATTCCCAGGATGGGCTGCACATGCACTAAGAGGGAGTGGGAGTTCAGTCCAGTAGAATGGACTGGGCAATCAAGCAGGTATTTAAACTACAGGATTGGGGGGCTGGGGACTGGTGTGGGGGGGCACTAAGTGCATACCTCTCAACTGCCCCATTTTTTCAGGTATTACCCAAATTTAGACTCCTTATCCTGAAGTCCCAAATTGATTGTTTCTTTTATGGATTTTTGGAATATCAGTGCAAGCCTAGCAGACCTGTTTAACCCTTAGGCTAACAACAGAATTCAAAAATATAGGAACTCTGGACTGCTATATCAGTCAACAACATAGCAAGGGTTAAACCTGTCCAAGCAGAAAAAGGAGGCTGTAGGAGCCATTCCCCTCCTCGGCATTCCACAGGCTTATCTGTTTCTCTAATGAGAGTACTGTGAGAGAGAGACACACACACACATATACACACACTGCATTCCAATACAGTATATTTCTGTTCAGTTAAGTCTGGAAAGTAATAACATTGGATCCTTAAAAGCCTGGAAATTAACTTAACACTGGATTCTTAAAAAAATATATTTCTTCAGCAGTGCGTATGTTCCACTTTAGTTTCAAGTATGTAAATGAAGAGAAATTACAGCAAAAACATGCAGAACATTTGCCTGTATTTCTTTATTATGCCATTTGGTAGTAGGCAACTGAATTAGACATTTAAAAAGCATAAACTAAAGATACTTTACATATGTACAGTACTACATTGTGTGATGTGCATGTCATGTGATGGCGCTGCACCACACTGAGTAAAATATGGTGTCCTTGATTTTGGTCATTTGTCCCAATTTTTTTTTGGGGCCCTGATTTTGGTCCTGGCAGAATGAGAGGTATGACTAAGTGTAGGAGGCGGATATGCAGGGGATCACAAAGAGAAGGACAGTGGAGCACCAGAAGAGGAGACTTTATTGGAGGAGGGTAGAAAGCATAGAGGGGCAACAATGCTCATTTGCATATAAGCCAATATGAGGAATGCATCCAGCAAAATGTGAAAACTCAAGGACCCAAAGCAGCTCTGCAGAGCAAGGTGCCCAGCTGGTCAGGAGAATTATGAAATCAGGTAGGTCCCATACATTGTGTGGGGCTCATCTTGCTACAGTAAGGGAGGAAAAGGACCTGGCAGGGTTATACTACACAAGGGGCTGATGCATGACAAGCAGCATGCAGCAAATGTCAAGAAGGCTGACAGACTGCTGGGTTGCGTTAAATGAGGGGTGACCAGCAAAGCAGTGGAAGTAATTCCTGTTACTTAGCAAGGCCCAGATCAGGCCCCACCTACATCACTTTGTGTAGTTCTGGACCCTCAATAGAGAAAGGACATTGAGGCTCTCAGGAGGGTGCAACACAGGGTCACCAAAATGACCAGGTTTATGGGGGACAAAAGCTATGAGGAAAGGTTGCTGACACCTATTGTAACATGTTCACCTTGGAGACAATTACGAGGTCAAGTGTGAACAGGATGTATTTATTTTATTAAATAAACATTTTACTAGAAAAGGCCTACTGAGCTGAAAACAGCTCATTTCCAGAGGCATCCAGACAGAAAGGGCATGGGGGGATAAGCTATACAGTAGTATAAAAATGGCAAGTAAGTAAATCAAAAAGTACCACAAAGTGCATCCAGTATTTAAACATCAATACAATACGGGACAGGTGACTAAATCGGAACTAAACAAATCAGGCAGACATAGCAAGACCAGGATCAAGTCTAAATGGGCCCAGGAAAAAAACTGAAAACTACAACTACAGAATGGCGGCAGGCAGGATAAACTAAATAGAGCAGAAGGGGCAAGAAGGAAAAAAGGGGATAGGCAGGTGAGTGAATGGAAAGGACAGAAAAGGAGTCTCAATCTTCTGCATACTCACGCAAGGGTTTTGATACTATCAAACAGATAGGAATGTAGTTAGTAGTAAACTAGTTTATTCTGTATTTCCAGAAAACGATAACCCAGCCGAGCCAAGGCTCATTTACAGTGGGGTCCCAGGTGCCAAAGAGACAGTTTCACATCATAAAATACAAACATAGGGAAAAATATTAAGGTAACACCATAAGTTACGTCATACAAACTATTCACAAGTTTTTGGTAACAAAGCATTATTTACAATCAATGATTCGGAAGAACTCCAGGGTATTGTTCCCTTCGGATGTTTGATTTGGTATTCTCCTGCAGGGTCAGGGAATACTCCTTGAATTCAGAGGTGCTAAATTCAGTAGTAATGCTAGGAGTCACTTCTTGTCCCAGAGAGTGGTGATCATGAGACACAGCAAAGGAGACAGCGGATATGAAGTACAGGCCTTCAAGGTAAACCTGGTAAAATTTCTGCTTCCCAAGGGAATCACAAGGCACCTTGGGGAGCAGGGTGGCCATACGATGCAGATAAAGGAGTACTGTACATGATGTGCCGCATACTGCTTCCTCCCTGCTTATAGAAAGGGAAGAGAGACCTGATGGAACACGAATCCCTTTTGACCTTAAATTACTGTGTTACTACGTTACTTAGTTTTAGTGTGACAGTTTCTGGCATTCTAATCTCTGCGCCAGAAAGTGTTGAGTTTGAGCCTCATGAGAGGGACTCAAGTTAAAAAAAACAAAAAACAGTATGGACACTGCAGTGCAGAATGGGGGAGGGGCATCCTATGAACTAGACTTTCAACTGCTCTCTGCTCCCTCCTCTTACCCCCTTCACTCTTCTAGCACCCCTTACAAAAATGGAATATATTGAAAAATATGCATTAATGTATGCCGATATACCAAGAAATACATTGTCCCAATGTAATATATTATATAATATATTATGAAATATATTTTTAAATATACTGACATAATATATTTCTAACTCATAGTATGCAAAAATATATGTCACTATATTGAGAAATACATTAACTCAATGAAATATAATACACAGTGTATTTCAGCATGTACTGAAACCATATATTTGGCCTCATGCGTTGCCTGAAAGTAAGTCAATCTATTAAGTAATACATTGTCTGAAATATATTATTAGTATATTTCAAAATATATACTGTATTCTTTGCATATGTTACATATATTTTCTATGTTACATATCTATATATATTTTTTTATTTATACTTTTTGGTGCCACCTACCACCGTTACCTTGGCTAAGTCATGGACCCCTTTGGCTGCCACTCCTATGTCAGCCACGACTCCCGATGCCCCTGATTTGCCCCCCAGCATGGGGTTGCAGCACCTGACCCCTCTTAAGGTATCGCAATTGATGGGATATGTCAGGAGTTGGCCTGGGAGCTGATCGCAGCTGAGGGGCAAGCATCATCTAGGCAGGTATGTGGCAATTTTTCTTGCCTATTTTTGCGAGGTGGGGATGTGCAATGACGACCCGCATCCACCCTGCCCTCCGAACATGTTGGCATCAGCGTAAGCAGTACACCCAGCCTCCACTAGGTATTCATGCAATGCCAACACACTCCCCATCCTCCCCCCTGGAGGAGAAGAAGAGCAGTCCTTGGATGCTTGATCCTTCTCCCCCTGGCCGGCCCTCCGATGTCCCAGGTCCATTCCCGAACCCCGGTCGCCGGTGTTGCAGGTCGGGGCCCTACCCCTGCAACAATGAGCTGGCATGTTACATATATTTTTATACGTTACATATATTTTATATATTACATGTATTTTTGTAAATGCTCAATTTCGTCCCATGTGTATATTTGCATAACTAATTTGCATAGTTCAAAAACATAGTTTAGCAGCCAAAATCGTGATAATTTCTAGTTTTACAATAATTTTGAATTTACAACATTAGTTTACAGACTGAAAAGAAAGGTAAAAGTTATAATGCAAGTGCATGTAGGATCTCACCCTGACCTAAAAGTGAAAGAAAATGGGGTTGTATAAATACCAATCTGAGTCTTTCATAAGCATGAGATTGTGAGGTAAGTTCTATGTGTAAGTATAAAATGTATGTTTGAGTTATAGCTGCACTGTAAAACAAGAATTCCAATCTAAGTATTTCCATGACTACTAACAAGATTAACTCCAGTTCTACAGCTAGAGGTACATATAAATCATAAATAATTCCCTTTGTTTTTGTCTGGGTAAGTTAATAGTTATATTAGTATGTATTGCACATGTATATTATATATATATATTTATAAATATAGGAAACAACATTTGAGATGCCAAAAAAATACATTTATACATATATTGGAAATATACCAATAACATATATTTACCATCCTTATTTCAATATATTTGGAATTTAATCAATATATTTTGCAATATACATAGTATACTAAAGTGGCAATAATGTGTATATTTACAGTACATTGCAATATATTTGCAAATTTTAAAAATATTGAAATATATTGATTTTCCAATACATTACTATATATTATAAAACAAGTACATTGGAATATATTTCACTATATGTAAATACATTAATATATTTTAAAATATACAGTATTTCATTTTCATAAGGGACTCATTCCTTTAATGTCCCTCATTGGTCTATCTCCACTGGTCAGTTCACCTGCCTTCTCTCTGGAACTCTTTCCCTTCCACCTGGATTCTCTTGCTTTGTCCACAAGCTCCTGCTAAGATGCCATTTCTCTTCTGCATGCTGCTGTCCTCACCCCTCAGACACCTGTCCCAGCCACTCCTTTACTTTTCCCACCCCCCCCCAGTGCATCCTTAAGACTACTTGGTACACTTTTTTTTTGTTTATATAAGCAATGTTTATTGAATTTTCAAGACCACAATACATCAACTACATCAAATAGGATTCCTGACTGGGGAAATACTCTTGGATATACAAGTCTGATTTTGCTTTAGGGTAGAACAATATGCATATTACAGATCAATCCTAAAACATTTAACTTACGAACTTTTCATACCATCTAGAAACTTTGCTAAGTAAACAACTGTCAATCTATATAGCTTCTATAAACTTACTGTGTCATTCTATCACTCAGTCTTTGTATATAATTATTGAAATATGTCACAGCAAAGGTTATGTATATTCATATTCATGTAAAATTACTATTTATTAGTACATGTCTTGCAATAAAAACTTACTAGAAATGCTATACCACCAGCATGTTCTAGACCAAACAGTACTGGGTGCAATCCACTTCATGCTTGGTGTGTTTTGTAAGTTTCATATTTATTATACTCACTTGTTTTGGATTTTACTTCATTTTTTTCTGTCCACTCTTTTGAGTTGTCAAGTTTTGTTGTAACTTATTGTGCTGTTTGTATTGTTGCCTACTACTATCAGTAATAGGCTTCAGTTATTACTTTAGACTGCCAACAATGTCATGTTGCTCCCATGTTAACTACTGTACAATGTTCTCCTATATTCCCTTTCTCTGGGGTCATGCCTGGAAACAAGACTCCCTTAATGCACCTTTTCTGGTTGCCGGTCACCAATTTATGAATGAATGAATGAATGAACAAACATCTAAATACATACATAAAGAAAATTAACTGAGGTATCTTCAGCCTATTCTTCCTGTTCAATATAATTAAAGATCCCATGGTACCATTGGATAAGTGCAGGAGTTTCAGGCATGCCTCTCCTCTCAGGTAACATTTTAAGTTGCCTTAATGACTCTGTAGTTACAGTGTACCTACACAGTAACTGCATTGTAACTGCATGTAGTTTTTTTTTTTTTTTAAACCCTTTTTTCCCTTCTGGTCACTGGGCTGTGGTCTCTCCCTAAGGCATCCACTCTCGGCTTGGCTCCATACCACTTTGCCTGAGGCCCCACCAACCAGGAAATCGGGTGTTAGGTCTCTATCACTCTACTGAGCCTTTGGCTGACCCCCCCAACTCTTAGCCCCCCCCTTGGGTGGGACCACCTACTCCTGCTGGTGCTCTATCTACAATCTAATTGGCTGAGACTCAGGAGTAGACAGACCAGAGAGAGCTGGTCAGGCTGGGTCTGGCATTGAGTGTATGGGCCAGCCCCTCATGGCACCATCATCATCCTCTCACAGTCTGGGGTTTTTCCTTGTTCATCTCTCTCCCTGAGGCATGGATGTGCAATGACATCAGTGCACATTGGGCGCACTCCTGCACCAGTCTGCAGATGTCTGCCATCACCTCTCCCCATCATACATTCCCCCGCTGATGTTGTGCTTCCAGTCTCCACTGGGAGCCACTATGTAGCAGGGAAGTCCCAACCCTCCCATCCAGTAGAGGAAAGCAGTCTTCTGGATGTTCAATCCTCTCCTCCCCCTGCCAACCCCCAGTGCCTGAGTCCTCTCCTGAACCCTGGTACCGGCGTGGTGCAAGGTAAGGCAGATGCCTCAACCCTCAGTGCCACCGGGCCGGCTAACTGCATGTAGTTCAATGCAACAAACAGGTAACTACAGTGTAATTACCCCTGTTGCATGCAATTAAAGATTACCTACCCTGCAGTTACATTGAAACCAACACTAAAGTGTGACCACAGTTTCTTTTTTTTTGTCTTTTTTTTTTTTAAACTTTCTATTTTTATCCCCCTCCACCACAGTGCCTACCTTCCCTCAGGGACTCCCAAGGCATCGTGCCAGCCAGATCTCCGGGATATGAGCCCTTCACATGTCTGTCCTGCCATTGCCCTCGGATTACCTCCCGAGTGGGGTGGGAGGCCTACCCCCGAGCCTCCCATCAATTGTCCAAGTGTTGGTTGGACTCGTGTGACCCCTCTCTGGCCCTGCTCTTGTGATGCCAGGGCCGTCTCCAGGCATCGCTATGGGTGATTTTCCACTTTTCTAGGGAGTGGTGTGCTTCTGACATCAAGGTATTCCCGCCAACGTCCACCACTCCCAACCCCTGTTTTTGCTCCACACGCTTGCTGTACTTCTGGCCTCCACCAGAGGTCAGCCAAGCGCCAAGACTATGCCCTCCTCCCACAGAGAGAGAGGAGAGCTGTCCTCCGGACACTCAATCTTTCCCTCCTGCCAACCCCCAACGGCCCAGGCTCGCTCCCTGCACTGGCCACTGGGCGTGGCGTGAGGTGTATGGCCCAGAGCCTCACCCCCTCAGTGCAACCGGGCCAGCTGTGACCACAGTTTCTAATATGTCAACCAGTTTAATAACTTTTGAATCCTTTAACAAAAAATTATGGCCAATTTAGGTCCTTGTGCAGGCAGCCCTGTGCTGTAAGTTGCTTGCCCTGAGGAACTAATGGTGTCAGCTGCTCTTTAAAAGTAGATGTTGGCATAGTGCTAGACTCATCAGTATGTTGTCTGCTATACTACTGACCCCCCCCCATCATGGATAGGAAGTCTAGTGGGGCTACTTGCCATAAAAGGCCCTTTGGGGGGGACAGTAGGGCTGGGGAGGGTGGGACCTATACAAAAGATATTATCAGGAGCTAGCACTGTGCTATCACACACTTGTAAGAAACTGTATGGGAGAGTATATGGGAGATTGAAGGACAAACGATGACTAGAAGGTGTGGGCTGGGACCACGGGACTAGACCTTGCTGCATGCTGAGGGGGTAGAGGTTTCCAGTACTTGTTTTTTTACTGCTATTTAGCCAAATAATGAAAACTGAGTATTTGGGGGTCCTTCATATGAATATTTGCTGAGTGTTCACTAGAAGGTGCTTACATACACCTAATATTTCTAAGTAACCCACTCAAAATGAAAAACTATTTTCTATAAAATGTTTGCAAACAAAATTATGCTAGTTTTTAATTCTCAAGCAAAGGTAAGTACAGTATATGAAATATTTTTTCTTTGTAATACTGGATATTGCCAGACATAGCAATAATGTGGCTAAAACCTGAAAATGTCAATTTAACTGAGTACTCCAATGGGAAACTCTGTTCTGAACTGAAAGCAGGTGGGGTTCATCGAGCTGCCAGGATCAGATACTACACTCTGAAACTGACCACAGCAGATCAAGACCTCAGAAACACAAAAAAAGAGAACACTCTGCATGAACAACCACAAAAATCCAATCATATGAGCAAAGATAGCCATATAGTTACAGTATATGTTGCATTTTTGCTTTCAGGATGAGTAGAAAATTATCTAAAAAAACTAGCCGTCACACTAAAACTGGTTAAACTGCTCATTTTAACAATGTACTATACTGTTGGGGCTTTTGCCTGTGAAACCATTTCTCTCTCTCTCTCTCTGCACATACAAAGAAAGGTAGGCTAGGAGGTAGTCTGCTCACGACACATCAGGTGCCATCGAGTGAGATAAACCCGAAAGGAAAAAGTCGAAGATAAACAATGGCGCACACTAAGATTCAGTTCAATCTAAGTTCTGCTAAGTTCATTAGAAAGTACCCGAAGGCTCCCCAATGTTTTACGTTGTGCTAGTACTTCCTTAGAGGGACAGAGTCTGAACATTACCTCTCTACAGCTACTGTCTGCATTTATCAATCAATCAGTGAGACAAAAGCACCCTCAAATACTAGTGTGCTCCTACTCCCATTCATTTAGATGTCAGCTAAGGTTGTAAGAGGAGGGCTGCACTGGTTGTCGTCTTTATAGGAATTAATTTTGTTTTTTTAATAATTTAACACATCTGAGTAGGAAAGATTGGGGGACACTGGGGATGCTAAGTGGGTTTGGGGAGGGTGATTCATTATTATTGGAACCATGGGAGAGATCGTGTGCCATGAGGGTGAGGGAAGGGTTTTCTTTTTTCATGACTGGGACCATGTGAGGAGGAGGGCAGGAGTTGGGGTGCTAAGTGAGTTTGGCAGAAGAGGGAACACCTATTTTTTTTTACTGGGACTGTGGGGGGAGAAGAGTTAACTTTTTGTTGTTTACTGCCACCATTGCACTTTAGATAGCAGGCTTTGCAAGTGAAGTGCCAACCTCCACAAGTATGTCCTTCACCAAGGGCTGACTTCTCAGAGTTTTTCCATGTAGTGAGCCCCTTTGTGAAAGGCAAATCTTTGCAAAAGGTTTGTGTGTTATGCTTGTAAACAATTGTATGTCGACTAAATTTTTTTTGTATCCTAATGACGTGGAACCTCAGTAAATGAGATTTTAGCTCAAAGGTATTGTAATCCGAGAAATAAATAAATAAAAAATTAAGTTTTGTTTTAACTTCATCACGAAAACTACACAAGGTGGTAGCATTTTAACCATCCCTACTGTCCGTGCCTACCAAAAAATAAATAAAAAAAATCACATTTGGGGCAATTGCCTAAATGAACTATATTCAGCAGAACTTATCTTTCCCTGAAGTCAGCAGTCATTTCCTCAGTAGAATTAATATAATTATAACATAATTTATAAAAAAAAGTGAAGAAATCCCATAGATCTGACTGGACAAGAGCATCATGTGAAATTCTGGTAATCAGAGCACAAGCAGACACATCAGATCACATGGTGAATTTTTCATTAAATATATTGTTTTTCACATTTTTTACCCTTTTACATGAGGAATAACACAATTCAGGGTGTCCTGCTGTGTCTGATATAGGGACCTGCCTGGTGATTGAAAGCACTCAGCTGTGCCTTGTGCTTCACCACACACTGGAAGTATCTGTATATCTCAGCAAACTGGACATTCTGACAGGTATTATTCCATGCATAATAAGAATTGTGTGGCAGAGCACTGCTCACACTGAGTTACAAGTGTAACCTACTGCTATGAAAATGGGGACACAATCTGAAACATTAACTGTAGCAGTGTTGGTAGGACAATGTACTCATTAAAATTCCCATTTTTTTCAGGAAAGGTATGCTCGAGTAGTACTATATGATAAAAAATAAAATATATTTAAAAAATCCTCTACACTTGATGGAAGTTAATAAATTATATATTACAAGGATCCATGATTCAATAAAATTAATCAGCTGCTCTGATGGAGACCTTAAGTGAACATAACTTCCTTTAGTAATTCATGCAAACTAATGAGTAGAACTACTAATATTAATGATGTCTAATAAAGGTCTGGAAGGGACATTTATTTGTCTACATGTTCCCCATTGAAAAAAGCAGGCATATTTAGCCACAAAATAAAAATATTGGTTTCTGCTGCTCTTCTGTAAAGCTGACTAGCAGTGTTGACTGCCAAAGAAATAAAGTAATAGGATTGGGGGATGCACAGCACACTCCAGTATGTACCAAACATTTGGTCAACCCTGTTTTAAATTAGGATAATGATTTTAAACCATCAGCAAAGCCAGAATATTCTTTAATAAACAGCTTAGGAAAACAATGGGGAAAAAAGCACAAGGGAGGAGGTAAAGTTCTGTGGTAGCATTCTGATTAACTGAAACTTGGTTCCCTGAGTTTCAGTAACTGATACCTTTTGCCTGAAACACAGTTGCCCCACAGGTGAAATTTGCCCGTGGCAGAGTTGGTTCTATAAAGTAAGAGGGGGTGCGGGGGTGAAACTCCCTGGAGCATAAAAAAAAAAAAAAAACTCCAATGCAGAAAAACTTCACCCATCGGGCAACTGTGTTGTGGGCTGCTGACGTCGGGTTACTGAAACTCGGGGAATAGAGTTTCAGTAAATCATAATATATCCAGCTTTGTGTGTAACAAAGTGTTTTCCCTGTTGTAAATAGTGATTTGTATATTGTCCATAATTCAGCCATTTGGTATCCTACTGTACAGTACTAAGGGTTGTTTGTTACTGTTGAAAATGTATTTACTGCAAACTGCAGATTACTTCCTGAGAAAGTTAATCAGTTACATATAAAGTATTACTTTGTGTAACAATGCCAATGCAATACCTAAGTGGTGCATAAACAGTGAATGGTGTCGCCCGCTCCCTTCCATTTGTATTCACCTTGATGCACTCAGGAGACTCTGCCACTCCTCCCTCTCTATCCCTCACTCCCCCGCCACCTCTTCTTTTTATGCTTCACTCAAGCATCTCATAGGCTGCCTTAAGCTTCTAGCCTCCTCACTACTCATTCTAGCAGGTGACACTGAATTCAGCCTCGGTCCTGCCCAGCCAACTGCCTCTCCTCTCCCCAAAGGGTTCAGAGTATCCCATGTTAACATCCACAGTCTCCTCCCCAAAACTGACCTACTACAACCACTAGTGGTATACCTTAGTCCTAACTTCATAGTATTCTTGAAGTCTTGCCCCCCCCCCAGATTCCTGATACTACCATAGCCATCCCTGGCTTCCAAGTTGTCCAAAATGACTGTACTAAGAGGGGTAGAGGCACAACCATTTATCTGTCCTCCAGCACCCAATTCAAACTGTGCTGTCCATCTCTTCCCCTTCTGCCAATGAGATGCTTCTCCTGAAACTCTCTCTTCCCTTCCCCATCTTCATTGCAGGAGTTTATTGCTGCCCTAGCATATCTCCTCCCTCTGTCATTGAGCTCCTCACTACCTTGTCTTCTCATGCCCCCTCAGGTGAGCTGCTCATCCTAAATGACTTCAACTACAGTTGGCTCTCATCTTTCCATTTTTAAATTATGCCAAAACATAACATCACTCCAGTTTATTCAACTGATCTTCGATGCCACCAAACTCAAACTCAACCCCAAAACCCCAAACCACTCCCTTCAGGACTGGATCCTCTCTTGCCACCCCCACCACATTGTGGATGCTTGTACTCTCCTTGACACCCTCAGTGACCATCATATGGTCTACTGTATGCACAAGATCCCCACCCAAAGCCCCCATTAATCCAGCTTAGATCCTTTCAGTCCCTGATCCGTCTCATTATTTGCTAACCTGATGGCAACTGACTGGTTTCCCCCATACTAACAGCCAGCAACATTAACACAGCTCTCAAGTTCTTTAATTCCAAATGCCTGTCATCCTGGGATCATTACACCCCAATAGGAAAACTCCAGTCCAAGGTTCAGACATCTCTTGGATCATGGCTGAGTTGCTAGCCTGTCACTGTGCATGTGACCATGCTTGGTGGACACTCAAGTCCACTGGCTCCCCAGCTGACCTTGCTAAATATAAGTCACTTCATAATACCAGCATCAGAGCTGCTAGGCTTGCAAAGGCCAACTACTTTACATTGTATGCTCCAGAACAACCTTAACCACCACACAAACCTCTGGAAAGTTATCCATGCCCTCTTCTCCCTAGCATCCCAGCCCACACCTCCTGGCCTCCCAGACCCACCTGCCCCACCATCCTCAAGGTGGGTGACACCCCCACCTCTGATCCACTGCTGTCGCCTCATCTTTCAACTCCTTTGTCACTACCTGTGCCTTCTTCCTCCTTCCTTGCACCTCCCCAACACCCTATCCCCTTCTGCTCTGTAGGCTATTTGCATTCTGTCCCTGCCCCCTTCCCCAACTACTCACAATGACATTTTGAAGGCACTAATGAAGGGCTTGCAACCCCATTGTGAATGACTTAACAAGGCTGCAATGTACATACAGTGCTAATTGGTCGTAAAAACCACATAGTACCAGCAACTGCATTTGAGAAGATAGTTTCACACTTCCAGTTTACCTTTCCTTGTTATAATTATACACACCTGAATCTACTCTTAGAATCATTATGAGTTGTGGTGTGCAGAGCTCACGTCATACGTTGACACCTTCATTGCTCTGGATATTTTCATCATCATAAAATGCATAACCTTATCAAACACCTTTGAAAATGCAAGTAAGTTATTTCTGCCATGTAATATTTTTGTTTCGTATTTTAGGAAATATTTTCTCTCGGATTATGTAAGAAAAGTGATGATTGAAAATAACATGCATTTTAACAAAAAAATATTTTTTTCCAAAGAACTGCCATGTATAAAAAAAATATTTATTAAGAACTGTGGCTACTTCAGAGACAGAGTTTGTGGCTTCAGGCTGCTTTCCAGCTCCTATTATGTGGCCACAATGTTTTGACTAGTAACATACTCTGTTTTTCTTCCTTGACATAGCAGATTAGATATAATTTATAACATGTATGCCTCTGCAACAAAACAATGTGGCCTTTTTTAGCAGATGAACCGACAAAAACAGATTACTCAACTTAATGTTTCATTGCCTTCTTTCATTTTGCCCAACCATTCCATCAGCTATGCATTTTTAAAATATTTACTGCCCACGAGGTGCAATTTGCTCTAAAAACTGCAGTTTGTGCCTAGGAAGTATGTCACTCTCACGCAATGGTTACGGGTACGGAGAACCAATTCTCTGCACATTTTGATGGGAACAATAGTTATTGAAGTTAGATGTGGTTTACCCATGTCTAACTTTTGAAATCCTAAAAACTCTGTTTGAACATTGTGACCACTCCCATTTTGCTTTCTAGAGGAGACACGTCAGTAAGAATGTCTTTATGATTTAAAACTATACATGAATGTTAACAGAGCAAACATTGGCCTCCAACTTTTCTTCCTGCTTTATTTCTGCTCCTACCTGTGGGAATAACTTTTTCCACTGTCTGCATGCCTCTGCCAGTCAACAGTTTCTTGAAGTACTGCATGCAGTTTTGGTTTCCTCAATACAAAAAGAGCACCGAGGTGTCCAGAGGGAATAACACAGGGCCACCAAAATGATCAAAAGTTATGTGGAACTAAAGCTCAAAGGAGAGCCTGGAAGCCCCAAACGTGTTCACCCTGGTAAAAGGGAGGCTGAGAGGGAACATGATCTCATTGTAAATGTTATGTGTTTCCTTGTCAACAGACAACACTTTCCATGTAGCTGTTTGGGGATATATGTTCACTTTAGAGTTTTCACCTTTCACACCAGCTCCTGTAACTAGCCTGGGGGTCTCCTTTTTTTGGTTGTTGAAATCTCATTGTGCCTGAGAGCTGCATTAAAATATGGTGTGTCAGCACCCTTTAGACTCCACAGTATGCATGTCTGCTTACTTAGAATGCAACAAAACAAGTTGCAGCAAGGAGTGAAATATCACATTTACCTTTAATTAGCTTTACAAACTGTCTTAGACGTAATACAGGGTTTTTGCTTTAAGTTGCATTCAATCTGTGTGTTTCTACAGATTTTTTTAGGTTATGTGTACTTTCAGTATAGAGATACACGGTGTAAATGGGTGCTGTGGCACCTTGTTCTCACATGCTAATGCAGCTCTACGGGACAATGAGATTGTTTTCATAGCATACTTCTTTCATCCTTGACTTGGAAGGTGGGGGTTGGACTTGACAAACCTAAAATTATTTGATGAATATGTTTTTGATCTTCACAGCATTAATTTAAAGTTGCTTTGTTGAATAGATAATAGAGTTACAATCTCAGGGGAACCAGCAGATTTGTCTATCAGGTTGCTCAAGGTATCAAGTTACTGGGTTCAATATTCAAAGGTGGTCATTAGCACTGCACAAACAATAGCAATGGGTGCTAGATAACATGTTGCCATCAGGGTGCTATATTCATGTGGTGCATGCAGCCTGTATGAATATGAGGTTATGTTAGTGCCGCACAAAGTGATCATGCACAGTGGTAGCTCAGCCTTATGCTGGCAACAGACTTCCAGCAGCAAAGGGAGAGAACCCATTCTAAATAGGATAGCGCCTTGGCCACTGGGAGGCATATTCAATGGCCAGTACGCTAATAACCACATGTGGCATGCAAGGTGCTAAGGGGCAATTTGCATTCCATTATGTGGCAATTAGCATCTCTGTACAATGGCTCCACACACACATGCTCAGAGGCATTGTGCAGAGCCACTGTCCCACTCTGATCACTCTCAAGCCCTGTTTACACTGTGGCAGCAGTTGGAATTCTCCGCCACTCCTTGCAGGCTGTGCTGTGTGCTGACTTTCAAATTAACTGTTCACACAGCCCCCCATTCTGTGCCGCAAGTCGCGCCATAGTGCGGCTGTTCCTATAGTGAGAGCATGTTTCCCGAGACTGTAGGTGATGGGAAAAGTGGACAGCATAGTGGATCAAGCACATGAGTGAGTTTACACTGCAGGGAAATGCACTCAATCTACTAGACGTCCCCTCTCCTGCGTTGATACAGAAATGGGATTTGAATGACTCCAGAAGTGCTCCCGTGAGTGTCCGCACGACAGCATCTGCAATGCATCAACCTGTGCACGTGGGTTAATGCACTGCAAATAGGGCAGTGTAAACAGGGTTTCTAGTCTTTCCATGGTAATCTAGTGGTACTACCCTCCCACCTTACCCTGGAGCAGCAAAGTGACAGCATGAGCTGTCATTCACTGCTAGTCTAGTTGGCCCCACTCAATCAATCCCTATCATACTATGCTTCTTGTAAAACCCTATTTCTATAGTATATGCATGCTTACTCCCTTACATGCAGATGGTGGTAAGCCTATGTGGTTAGCGGAGGGTTTGTGCGGGTCACCATCTCTGTTGCATTGATGGTGGCAAATGCATCTATGGATGGGCAAGTCAGGGCAGGCAGGAAGTCTGCATGGTGGGAGCTGAGTGGGAGGGATGGGGAAGGTTGGAGGGTTTCATCTGTGTACCATGGCTCAAGTGCGGTGGGTCCATTAGACTATCAGAAATGCATTTTTACAATATTTATATTCCAATGGGAATTGGGAGAGGGAGGGTGTCTACTAAACTACCAGGGGATGAATTTTACAAGAAGTATATTTGGATGGGGAATGGGTGAAGGAGGGGGTTTATTAAACTATGAGGGACATTTTTTTATGGGAAGTATATTCCAATGGTGATCAGTACTGGGAGGCAGGTACCACTAGACTACAAGGGAATGGCAGCTCATTGCTACTTAGAGATTGGCCAAGGGTGGGAATTCCTGGCATCATGCACCACTACTCACAATGCTAATAGTAGGGCTTGAGAAGCAGTAAATAGCATTGCCACAGCAGCCTTTTGCCACCTCCTAAAACTGCTGACTATGCCACTGAGCCCTGTATGCTACATGGTTCCCTCACTTGCATGGGGGAAGTGCTGAATTCTGTGTGATCACACTTCGGATTGAGCAAAGTGCATCAGGGAACTCTGCATGTGGCTGCCGCCCTGTCCGTATGCACATAGCCCAGTTAGCATAATTTCATGTTAGTACCATGCTACTCTTCTGGATATCGGGGCTACTAAATTACTCCTGAGTGTCTTGAAGTGTATGGACTCACACTACAGATCCCATCAGCTACTGAAAGTCCTCTACTGTACTCCACTGGATTGGGGTGTCAGTCTGCAAAAACCTCAGCAAGTAAATGTTAGACTAAACTAGCCAAATTTTAGTCTGGTAATGGTAAGGTACTTGACATCACAGCCACCTTGTGACACCATTTGTACTTAACTTTTTTAATTCTGAGATTATCTGGCTACATAACGTGAGTATCAGCTTTACTGCAAAATTACCGTTGTCATCAGAAGAACTCAAATCTTATATTATCCCTCAAAAGTTTGCATTTCGAGACATTACATTTTTTATTACCAAAACCATTCAAATAAAACCAGATTGTTTGCCACTTAGTTGTCATCTGTCCCCATGGCTTTTCCTTTAAAGTTAAACTCCTGCGTGACATGAGAGTCATGTTTGTGGCAAAAGGCAGCGATGCTACAAGCAGGGCATTATGATTTCACAGCAGGCGTTAGCAATGTGAACTGAGGAAATGTAAAGGAAAAAGATTCTATTTTAATGGAAAAATGCCCTTAGTATTTAAGAACTGCAGGTCCTGAAATTTAAATTTTAAATGTTTGTATTTACAGTTACTGCTTCTCTTATGGTTAGAAGAGTGCACTCTTGAGTGTTTTGGGATGAGATAATGGCAAAGTGAAACTAAGCATTTCTGATGCACAAAGGACTTGAGAAGAAATTCTTATTGCCATAAGAGAGACATAACTCTACATATAAACATACTATAATCATGTTGAAGAGTTTCTGTTTTAAAAAAAATGGAACTTGAATTTAAAATGTTGTTGTTTTACTCAGTAAAAAACTATAGCGCATGGGTGTGTCATGTGACACTCCTAACCAATCACAGTGCTTCTTTCAGTTGCATGTGAGATACTCCTATTTCCATAGGAGTGTATCACATGCGGTTCCACTGTAACAGGCATCTTGCTAGCATTGCTTGCTCCACACAGAATGGGACCATTATACAGACAGAAAGGATATAAAAAAAACATATTTTCACATAATCTATAATAACTTTATGGGAATGGTAGGAGGGCCTCTTATAGGTTAAGAGTGTTGCTTCTTGCATCCTTAGAGCACCAGAACTGCTAATCTTTGGCTCGCAGTTATATAAACTTAAGAATGCATGAGGCAAAATTCATATCCATTTGAGGCCCTCCTAGCATCCCTATAAGTAATAAGCCACGAGAGGGTGTGCATCATAGGATTTTAATGCATACACCAGGGAGAGCAAGGCATGAGGCTTAAGGCCAAGAGTTCTTAATCCCCTGGAACTTGCATTGAAATCCTATAATTCACACACTGGAGGGACTTATTACACTTATAAAATGGCTCCAAGTAGTTTTTTGGGGGTGAAAAATGAGATTCCTTACCTGACTGTGCATTTATAAAGATTTACTGCACAGTCAGGTGACACCCCTTGACCAATGAAATTTCTAGATTTTCTTCTTGCACTGTCCACCAATCCCCTGAGAGCAGTGCTGTGCAATGCCAGATCGATCAGAAACAAGACTGCAATTACAGTGGATCTGGTTTCATCGATCAATCTGGCATGTATTACAGAGACCTGGGTGGGTGACAATGCTGGCCCAGTTTTAGAGGCTGCCATCCCCCCCCCCCAAGTACTCCATTGTGCATTGCCCCAGAGTGGAATGCAGGGGTGAGGGTGTGGTCATCTGTTTTAGATCTGAGCTAGGCTTCACTGTGCACCCAGTGAAAACACAGTGTTTGTCTGAATGTATGGCCATCCGTGGAGGTCCGGGCACAGGTTGCAGAATCCTTCTGATTTACTGCCCCCCTGGGGCAGTAGAAGAGTTCCTGCAGGAGATAGCCGACTTCGTTGTCAGTGAAACACTGGAGGCCCCCAGGTGTTTAGTTCTGGGGGACTTCAGTGTTTGGGCTAATAACAAATCATCCAGGCTGGATTATCACCTCCTCCAGATGATGTCATCTCTGGGCCTGTCACAAGAAGTTTCTTCTGTGACCCACCAGGGCGGTCACATACTGGACTTGGTCTTCTCGCTGGAGCTTGAGATTAATAATCTTAAAACTGATCGGGTCATTTGGTCTGATCACTGCATGGTGGAGTTCTTGCTCAGGGCACCCCCCAAGAGCCCTACCCCTGTAGAGATGGTAAGCTACCGCCCTTTGAGGGGTTTGACCCCAGAGGTATTTCTGGTGGTAGTTGAGCAATCTAGTGTGAATAGTGCATGCACAGGGGGTACAGATGAAGCAGTCACCAACTACAATAAGGCGATGTCTGAGGCACTCAACTCCCTTGCACCAGTCTATGCACAACCCAGATCCTCTCACTTGAGGTCCCCTTGGTTTGATGGGGAGCTCAAGGTGATGAAGATCAAGGGTCAGAGGTCAGAGAACTGCTGGCAGAAGACCGGGCGGGAGGCGGACAAACTGAACCCTGCGTGCACACTATGTTGTGTACCAGGTGGCAATCTACTATAAGAAGGCAATGTTCCTGTCCAGAAAGATTGCTGCCGGGAAGAACTGACCAGCTATGCTTTTTCAGACTGTGGACAGGTTGTTACATCCAGCTTGTCTACAGCTGAAAACTGCTTTTACAGATGCCCTGTGCAATGAGTTTGCTCTGTTCTTCTCAGACAGAGTGCCCACTATCAGGCAGGGAATCCCACCAGTGAGCCACAGAGTGGCCAACAATGGTCGCCCTGGCTGTCCGAGGAGCACTCCACCTGGTTGGGGGGGAGATAAACCAGTGGAGGTGGCCTAGGTCATTGAAGTTGTTTCTAGGCTAAAGCACACATATTGCAAACTGGACCCAGTGCCAACATGTTTCTTAATGAGATGTGTTGACTCTGTTGGCCCGGTGTTCGCCTTGATTGTCCGGTGTTCTTTATCAGAGGGGGTCTTCCCAGATACCTTGAAGGAGGCACTGGTGAGACCCCTTCTGAAGAAACCATCTTTAGGTCCTGATGTCAAGGCAAATTACCGTCCTATCTCCAACCTGCCATTTCTGGGAAAGGTTGTAGAGAAGACTGTGGTGCAGCAGCTCAAGGATCACCTCATGACCTTCGATCTTTGTGAGCCTCTCCAGTCTGGGTTTCGTGCAGGGCACAGTATGGAAACTGCATTAGTTCATGTGCATAATGATCTCCTCAGGGTGAGAGATCGAGGAGAGGGGACAATTCTCATTCTCCTTGATCACTCCTCAGCCTTTGACATGGTAGACCATTGTGTGTTGCTCAAACACCTGAGGAAATTTTGTGGACTTGCCGGCACTGTCATCTGCTGGTTTGAGTCCTATCTCACAAACAGGAGGCAATGGGTTGTGATGGGGAATTTCTCCTCCTCCCCCAGGCCTTCTGTCTTGTGGAGTACCTCAGGTTTGGTTCTGTCACCAATGTTATTTGCTGTGTATATGCTGCCCCCTGGGTGGGATCATTAGGTAGTACAGTCTGGATTTTCATTGCTATGCCGATAATACCCAGCTGTATCTATCCTTTGCTGCTGGGACCTCCAATGCGGTGGATGTACTGAACAACTGCCTGGCTGAGATCAATGACTAAATGGCCTCCAGTTGGTTGCAACTGAACCCCGATAACATGGAGGTACTGATGGTGGAGTCGAGCATGATAGGAAGGCCTCTGGCACAGAGACTGGATTGTTTCTGGGGTCTGTGCCATTGAAGGCCTCCTCTAGGGTATGCGATCTTGGTGTTATCCTCGACAGCGGATTGACACTTGAATTTCAGGTGTCATCCGTTGTCTGAACCAGCTTTTTTACCATCTGAGAAATATCACTAGGACCAAACACCTAGTTCTGCCCATGGACCTCCCCACCTTGGTACATGTCTTTGTGACATCAAGGCTTGACTACTGTAATGTGCTCTACCTCTGGGTCTCTGGAGGTATCCTCCGCTGACTGCAGTTAATGCAGAACGCTGCTGCCAGGATGCTGACGGTTCAGTGGAGGGTTTGCTTTAAGGTGGGCTTGCTCACCTTTAAGGCCCTTGTTACGGTGTGGGTTCTACAGATGGACACAGGACTCAGTAATTAAGGTGCAACCCACATTGGCTTGTGGGATGTTTATTAATCTTCATAACCTTTTCTTCTGCACCATCAAAGAATAACATAAACTTCAAAAAGGAAATTAACAAAAAAAAACAATTTTGTTAATACAAAGAAAAACAAGAATAATCCTCACAGCAGGAACCTTCTCTCTCCACTGGTCAGAAGATACTGACCCTATCTAACAGGTACCTGTTCTGGTAGGATTTATATACCCACCTACCTGTATCAGGTGATACAGCATCATCAAAATAAAAATATATTCTAATAGCTTCCAAAACTATTTTATACACATACCTTAGTGTATTACCTGATACAAACAACCTATTTTAAGGTTCATTTCTTAAACGTATTCTTTGGCAACACTTTACTATGCCATAGAATGTTCTCCAGACAATGATTGACAGGTTCTTGTTATAAATGTGGGCCACTAGGGGCCGCTGATCCCCTAAAGGAACAGTCAGACTGCAGCAGGCGTTCTCAGTGAACAGACCTCCTTCTAAGCAAGGGCCCTGCTCCAACTACACAGAACCAGAAAAGGTATTTCTACTGGACTGCTTGTTTTCCTTTCTTCCACATTGGCAGCATTAGTTAGCTTTTAAATGGTTACAGCAACTCATTGTTTAGGCTATACAATGTTTGTATACATTTATACATATACTTTAACTAGGTGGACAAAACCCAGTTATTTTAAGCAGGTTAGAAATAGAAAAAACAAGTCTCAGTGCACCAGAACTAAAACAGCAATTTGTACTGCAAGGTTAAGCTGTTGGCTGCAATTTCCCCAGCAAGGCAGAGGTCTGCTTTTGAATAGCTGCTCTCACCAAACTAAGCTGTTCTGCACTGTGAGTTTTAGGAGCAAACATTCCTAGTTGAGCCTGCATGCGGCTCCAATCTTAAAGGAGAAGACGCCTGTATATTTATGATTTGGACATGTCTGTTGTATTTATTATACATTACATAGAGTACTGTACATATGTCAATAAGAGATCAGCCATTTCTTCTGTTGCAACACATATCTAGAGTCTGAGGCTCTGACACAAGGTAGTAAAATGTCAAGCAAGCGTCCATTTACATGCAAATGAGTCACTTGTAATACAGCCCCTCCCATTCCTTGATGTCACTGCAGCAACAGTGCAGAACAAAACATAAGGGTATCAATGCTGTCTATCCTGATTTTAGTTTAAGTTTGCAATGGCTTAAGACAGTTCTGTCATGCAACTCACACAGGGAGTGGTACTTGTAGCCTTAATACTGCATGTGTAGAGCAAATAATACATCTAATAGTATTTCATTCACAGGAAACAAAAGCTGTTCCTGCGTACTGCTCATTTCTCTCTGTGAGACAATTGTAACATGTTGTGGAAAGCAGTAGACTGAATCAGTTAATCAATGAATCAATCAACCAATCAATCAGGCAGTCAATCAGTCACTCTGTAGTGAACCAGGTGAACACCCTTGAGAGGATTCATTTACAAGGTAGGCTTGAGCAGTTTCCCAAAGGATCACGGAAGACTGAATTCTTCCTTTGCACATGTAACCCCCCTGCAAATGGAGGTTCCCAAAAGTCTTCCAGGAGCTTGCCTGAATGCTCCAAGCCTGGGTGGTGTTCAGCGTCTGAGCTGCTTAACTGTGGTTGCAAGTGAGTGCTATTTGAGCCTCCACGTACTGTCTCTTTAAGAGCTGTCTGCTTGGAGACTTAATTAGTTTGTATGGGGGGACTGTGTATTTAATGCTCGAATCCCGCCCGAGCTGCAGAGTAATCACTCCATTTTGCGGTCGCTGAAGGTGCAAAGGGCGCCCATCTGAAAGCTGTAACTGTTTGCCTGTAATCATTTAAAGCATTAGCAAAATTGTAGTTTGTCTAACCTGCCTTTATTGCAGCTGAGACTCTGTGTGTGTTACCTCTCCATTTTGGACCTAAACTGCTGTGCTGGGCCATTTGGGTTAAGGGAGCCCTAAAATGGAGCCTGTGGATGAATCAGAACTTGGACTCTTAATTTGAGCCAGCCCCAAGGGGATTGTATGGGCAGAGACTCTGGGAAATGTAATTTTGACCTTGGCATCTTTTTCTACCAACAGAGGGAGTCTTATTGTGAGTGACAGCTGAATCAGCCAACAGAATAGTGTGGAGCTAAAGGAAATGCCCCTGCTCTGTGACTGGAAAGATCAGGTCAGTTGTGGCAGTGAAGAGAGAAGGAGCTGTGGCTTCCGCGGTGTATAGTTTCATGTGGGAAGCACGTGTGAGGCCCTGAGTTTTGGTCTGCAGCCTTTGTGAGTGCCAGTTTGGACAGAATCTGAGTTGTGAGGAGAAGGAAGCACTAGAAGTGTGGAAACCAGGCTCACCCTGTAGAAGACTGGAGAAATTGCTGAATTGCACTCGGTCTGTCAGGAACTGAAGCTGCTGTGTGTGCTCCCAGGTATTTTGCATTAAGTGCGATCAGGATCGAGGAGCAGCCTGCCTGGTATAGTACTTTCCTTTTACATATGAATGTGTGTAGTGCTTGTGGAGAATCGCTATTTCCAATCCCCAGTGCTGTGTGCTGTGTGTTGAAGATGGAAGCAAACCCCAGCTTGTCTTGGACTAAATCTGGTTGCTATCAACTGCAGTGGGGTCCAGTCACAAGAACCTTGTCTCATGCCCTGTTCTGGCAATCCAGAAGAACATCCACCATCCAGTCCTCAGCTTGGGTATTGTGAGTACAAATCAGGGTATTTCCCTGCAGCCTGTTTTCAATCACAATTGTGTCATCTAATTCTTGTTGTTTCACTGCTTCATGGACTGAGCCATCTGGCTCCGGATTACAATTGGGTATTGTGCATATATTTTCTTCTACAGGACCCTATCCATCTGCACCTGCCAGCCAACCCCGGGCAATGGACCTGGCTAGCCCCCCCAACCTGGGTACCCAGAGTGCGACTTTTCAGCCCCTGGTGTGCACAGTACTGTGATTTAATGCCACCAATTAACCTGATTTCCCCCTCCCGTGTTACTGCCCCCTAAATAAATCATGTTTGTTGTTGTTATACTATATACTGTCTGTGGTGTTGGTATTTATGGAAACAGTATTGTGTTTTGCTGTGTATGTTGTTTAACCTCATTTTACAGGGGGTCCTCAGAGACATGCTGCAGAATCAGTCTCAAGGGTAAGTGGTATCTATATGAGTGAACAGTGTGTATACGTGGGGTATTGGGGCTGTAACTCCGGTGTACTGTGTGAGCCACTAGAGGGAATAAAAGGGGGTCTCGGTGTCCCAGAGGGCTGTGACCAAGCTAGTCTAACCACTACAAACCCTAACCTCTGGGTGGAGGCACCCACCATAGGGACCTAGGCCCCTCAACCTGTCCGTAGTCAAACAGGCAGGGGTAGTAGCCCTTGGGATAGTGCCACCTAGGGATTATATACAAATTATACACTCCCCTTTCAGCAGCCTGAAAGTGGAGAGCTAGATCACTTACTTTATAAAGTGTATTGTTTCACATTTCAAATGCTTCTTACATCTGGGTTCTGACTGGAAATACCAAGACACAGAATGCATATGACATGGGAGGAATGAGCTAAGCAAATACAGAGTACTACAAACGCTAAGACTGATTAGTTTCTTTACCTACAACAGCTGAAGTGTAGCATCTGATTTGTGAGGGACATCCTACTTCAAATGCTGGCATTGCAAAGGGGGGGGCTGCCACAGCTTGTTTTCGGTACCTTCAAAATGAAGTGCTGTAGCTCTCTTCTCACTGCTAATGATTTATAATGGGAATGGGGGGCACTGTTAAAGTCATGGACCTGAGGGGCCATCACAGTTCCCAAGGAGATTAGGGGAACTTGTTAAGGGTTAGACAGTAAGGGACTTTAGTAGGATTTGAACCAGAGTTTCCCAGTTCTTGTGCCTGTGCTTTAACCACTAGATTACTGTTCTTCCATATGCTGCAGCTGATGTCCTTGTAACCTATTCCTTGTTATAGCTGAACTCTTTATTGCCTTACATCAGCCATCTAGGGTTGCCACCTTTGGATGAGGCAAAAACTGGATCCTAAGCTCCACCCCTAGCCCCACCCCTTTTCATGACTCATCATACACTGTTTCTCCAATAAAAGACAACACTTAAAGCAGCAATGAAATACAAATGTTAAGATACTGTACTGTGCCTGTTAAAGTTACTTTCCCAGGTTCTTCCTAATTATTTGTTTATGTGTTTATTTATTTATTGACATTGGTTAACCAGATAAACATACAGAGATAAAAGAAATCTCATTTACAGATATGATTTGGGGGAGACATGAGAAATACTGTAAATAGTATATAACAGTATACATACTTTATGTCTTTCTGCCTCCATTTCCTGTTCTTGTCCACAGTATTATTTCAAAGCCAAAGAAGTGACCATACTTTTTTCTTGTGGGGAAAAAATTATGTACAACATTTAAAAATGCCCAAATTCTGTTAGAGATGAAAATGTTTACTAGCAAATGAAAGTGGAGGACAACTGGCTTTGTTACTGTTACAAAAGGTGGGGGCAGCTGTGCTGCTGTGCCACTTTAAGAAGCAGTGGAAAGATTAGGTTAAGTAAGTGCTAATGGTGTTAATGGCCATACTTTACACCTCCCAGGGTGACTGCATTCACGAACAAAAGGCAACACTGACAACAGGACTTGTTTGTAACCTGGACATGTAGCTGAAACAATGAGTGACATGACAAAATGTGTTTCAAAAGTATGTGAGCACTCAAAATTGCTCAAAAACCTGACCAGCACAGAGCAAAACTGGATTACCTGATAGGGACACTGAAAACCTGATCACCAGGTAAAAAACCTGACAGGTGGCAACCCTACAGCCATCCAATCATCGACTGCCTAGTTACAAAGGGAAAGGGGCATTTTTGCAAGATTGTTTCTCACTGCTGGTGTCAATCAAAACAGAGAATGCTAACACACACATAACATAATAAAACAGCTATATAATGCCACTTAAGACTCTTGTTGTACCCAGAGTCATTTATTGGGTAAACTGTTTTTGCTAACAGAAACATTAACACAACTCATACAGGCACTTCCTTATAGGCATACGGTATATACATGTCAAATCAGTGCTGAATCACACTCATATGGTCCTAGTCCCTATTAGACCTGCACGTCAGGATGTGCACAGTACTTAAACAGTTCCCCCATTACTCAAGTGGGGGACCAAACATTGTGGGTTCTGTTTACTGGTGGAACAGCATTTAGTGCAGCACCATTATCTGTTGCTCTGATGACATCAGCCTCCAGCAGCATTGATGGTAAAATGGAGGACAAACACATTGATAACTTCTGGGGGCTGTATATTTTTATTTATAATCTAGATTTGGACAGCAGTAGGACTGCTGGCAACTAGAGAAGGAACACAACAGTTACACATAAGGAGTTGGGAAAATATGAGTGTGAAACTACGGGAGACTTCCCCTTTAATTTTGGTAAAATTAATATGTGCTACAACAGGGAGAGTGCTTACAACTGGAAGCCCTGTCCAGAAAACTCTCTCTTGCTTCCAGGACTCCCAAATGAGAATTTATAACATACAGTCTCCTGTCTATTTTCCAGACTGCAATTGAATATTATTCTGTCCTCCTCTTTAGACAGAAACAGTAAATAATGCAGGAATCAAACAAATATTTTATGGGAAATGGAGTCTGTATTTACCCATTACTTCAGGCAGTTAATCTGTTATATCAAAACTTGATATTTAAGAGTACCAAGGAAAAGAGAAATAAAGCATTAAGAGGGTAACAGAGATTGGGGGCTGTAAGGAGGTGGCCTGCCTCCATACAGAAAATACAGGGATAGCCTTAGAAGAGGGAAGGAAAGTGGTTGCAACCAGAGAAAGAAATAAAGGATGGGTACTTTTATTTAGTGGCAAGGACTAACCCTGTCACAGCCGTACATGGACTGGGCCCTGGCTACCTGTTGGACCTTCTAACACCTGCTGTCTCAGTCTGTTTCCACCAGTCCTCCTCTAGAGGCCTCCTTGCAATTCCTAGGATGAGGTTAAAAACTGCCGGCGACAGAGCTTTTAGTGTCACTGGCCCCAACCTGTGGAATTTGCTTCCTCCATCAGTAAGGGAGACCCTTTCAGTGGAGGCATTCAAGGCCCACCTCAGACCTTTTTATTCAGCTAGGCATTCCCAGACACTGTCTTTTAGATATTGTCTTTTATATACTCTGAAAGAATGGCCCCTTCAGGAATTTGCTGCTAGGCCAGGCCTCCTACTTTGGGCGGTCTGCTTTTAAATATGCTTATTTGATATGTTTTGTATTTTAATTATTCCATTTTAACTGTTTTCTTAATGTATTTTAATTGTACGGTGCCCAGAGCCTTTGGGATTGGGCACCTGAAAAATAAAATTTGCCTTGCCTTGCCATTATATAAAGTTATATAAGTCAGTCCCTGAGTGGGAAACTGACTATGCCAGCTGAACATAGAACTTGAGAATTTAAGAACTATTTGCATGAGATACCTTCTTCTGGAGATAAGAGTAAATGGAATGTTTAGAAATAAACAATCCTGATTGGCCAAGAACAAAGTCATGATTTATAATCATGGAATACTGAGTTTTGTGGATAACAGCTTTGAAAATTTTGACGGAAACTGGCAAATCACTATAATCTGAGACCATAACAGAGCATCAGCAGGCCCAGCAAATGCTTATACACTGGTGGCATATTTCACAGCTAAAGACAGATGTTCTGTTACTACAAGTGCTCTTTACTTCTCCAAAACTAGCTCATCTAGTCTTTTAATTGGGCGTATCGGGACTAGCTGGCACCTATCACCCCCTCCTACACTCCCTACATTCTTATTTAGGTTACACAGAGTAAAACTTTATTTCCACCAGCAAATAAATCTATTTTAGCTTTAGAAAATATCTTGAAAACTAAATTAGACCAATAAATGTATTGCTATGTTTCATTTGCAGACAGGATCAATGTATGATTAGCTTCTGCTGCCTGAAGTTATTTCAAAATAAATTGTAATCAACAGTGTACATTGAACTCCTCCATCAGCTGAGATGTGAATAAGCCCAATCACCAAATGACAAGGCCAACCCCATCTAGGATGCAGTCTCGCTGCTCTTCTTTATGTAACCACCTCTACCCGGTGAGGAGTGCTGACTAAGCCAAGAGATGGCAAAGGCAAAGTCTGGTATGCCTTCAGGTGAATGGCACCTGGGACCGTTAAAAATGGGCTTGGAGAGTGGGGTGGTGCCTCCACCTATTGGGATCCTTTTGACAGAGCACTGCCAGGAAATACATGCAACACCCACCCACTGTGCCAGGGATCTCAATAACAGAATCCCCTCCCCTCCCCACTTATCCTTCTAAGCCTGCAAACAGCAAGGCAGTAATGGCAAAATACATCAGCAGCTGCAAATAAGTAACCATGGGTCTATTTTGGGGTTAGAGAACAAGGTAAGGATAAAGGAAGCAAAGGTAGAAATAAACAAAGACAGCAGTTTGCATTCACCCCCACCGTAAGGTGTGCCTCAGCATTTCTCCCCCCACTGGTGTACCAGGTAACCACACAGTCCTTCTGGGAGCTCCCAATTACAGTTTGAGTGTACACACAGATACAGAGTTACAGGCCCGTGATGCCTGGACCTCAGTGTGGCACCATGTAAATTCAGTTGTTGGCTGCAGCTGCTGACTGGCAAATTACACAAGTGGATAGACAATGAAACAGTTTCTCCTGGCTGCAAGCTGTAGCTGTGGCTTGATTCTAAGGTCACACAGGAATGTCCAGAATGTATCTAGCTAAGCAACAGAAAGGATAGATTCTGTGGGTAAAAGTCAGTACTCACAACCTTTAGATGACAGGCTGGTGCTGTTTCAATGGGGACATTTCTCCCCTGCTTAGGCAGATGATGGCTGGATGGTCTTTTCTGTAGGCTGGATAGAGGTGTGGCTGACCCAACATACTCCTGGTGGCAGAGGGAGTGGGCTTTGATGACTTTAGATGATGTGAGCTCTGTTCTGTCAGCTGGTTACAGATACGGTGGACCCAACGGGCTTCCAGTGGTGAGGGGTGTTGGTTGAGATGCTCTGGATGATGATGATCCTTTTCACCCCACATGGGGACTTCCCTTCACTCCCCCTGACAGGTAGGCAGTCACTCAGTACCTCAGCTGGTTTGATCCCTTGTTAGGATAAAATCCTAAAAGCAACAGAAGGCAGTGGCTCACCACTTTCCCAGATGAAGAGCAGCTTTCAAGGTAACTCCAGCACTAATTCAGTGCCAGATCCCAGGCTTGGAACTCAGTTGCATAAATCTCCTTTTTCAGGGGTCTCAAGTCTGTTTTGGACAAACTTTTTAGTTAGATAGGAATAGCAACTGGAAGCTATTCAAACACTCTCCTCTCCTCAGAGATTTCACTCACATCAGTCTGCTCTGTTGCACATGGCTCTCCCTTGTGCAGAAATCCAGGGATCAAAATATCAGTGACTAACATATCATGCATTACTCATTATGCTAAACACTTGCCTCTTGGCGCCTGTCAGTTCTGGGGAAAAGCATGCATACAAATCCTGAGCCAGACTGCACTTTAGCTGTTTTGCAGAGTGGAGCTCCAAATGGACGTCAGTTTTACGGGGACAGGATGTACTAATTTAGTTTTTTGCAGAGCTGAATTAGTCTCCAAGTTGATGTCAATTTCTCAGGGACAGGACGTACTAATTTAGTTGTTTTGCAAAACAGAGCTCATCTCCAAAGTTCATGCTCCCAGGGAGGGAGCAGTTTTGCACTTTGTGCAGCTTTGAAATCTGCACGAAACTGAACAATCTCCTTGCTGTGGGCTTCTTGACCCTGAAGACAGCCCAGAGACCGGTTGAGAGAAGAAAGGTGGCAGCACACTGGCCAGGGTAAGAAGGGGGATGAACAAGTCTGCAGAACAAATGACAGTGTCCAGTCCAGCCCTAGGTCCTGCAGCTGCAGTCAGGACCAGGACTGGGGTGAAGGAACAATACAGGGGAAGGTAGGAGCAGTGCTCCAGAGAGACTAAAGATAAGCTCCCTTTTTAGGAGGGAGTTACATTTCTTTTTTATGTGATCTTCCCACTGATATCACTGAACCAAAGCTCGGCCCCTTGCAAGCGCAAACTCATCCAGCATCTGACCACCTGTGACCGTCAGCCCTAACTTCCCAGCAACTGTCCAACTCCCCCCTTTCCACTCCTCTCACCCCACCAGATATTTCCATTCTCCTCGCTCTCTCTGTCCCATGCCACTGATAGGTGACCCTCTCCCCCTACTCCTGTCATCCCAACTGTCCTCCCCTCCCAAGTTTCTATTGCCCTCTTCCCCTACCTCCCCCACTATTCCCTCCTTACCGCCAACCACCTCCTGACAAAGCCAATCTTTGACTGTCCTGCTAAGTTAAATGCATATACACAGTTGTAAACTTAATCTGTATATTATTCCTATCCAAATGTCCCTGTACTTGCAATTATGTATTCTTTGTATGTGTAATTTCTGTATTCTTCAAAGTATTATATTCAATGTTCTTTTCTATGTTGTTGTCCTAGCATACACTAATAATGTATTTGTCATGACATGGAACCTTTCTAAACAAGCTCTTAGCTCAAAAGTTGTAACTCTGAGACGAATAATAAATAAATGTGAGAATTCACATAGGCTGTAGGTCTCTAGGTGGTTGAATTCTTTACAAAAGTGAATATTGTTAAACTTGAGAGTAATTTCACATGATAGAGAAAAGTGGCGAGATTATAGTGTGAGTAAGCACATCAAAGAATAGCATAATAGGGTAGGTACACAACCATGGCATTTACCTTTACATTTGGTGGTTGTCATGATTTATATCTCAACTGATATCTGAAATCAAGAACACCCCCCCCCCCTTTAAAAACCATGAAGTGAAAAAAGGTAATAAAGTGAAAAGAAGAATTAAGGGATTGCAAGCTCCATGGAGCAGCTGTTGAAGGTGGGGGTGGGGTGGCAGTGCACTAGATTTTGTTGATTTACTGATAAAGGTCTGCTGCACACCAGTGGTACCCCAAGAAAATGTAGGAATTTATTAAATATGTGATTAAAACTTAGTAACTGAGCCAAAGTAGAGGTTGCTTTATCTGAACACATTTATTAGGATACCAAAACCTGATTACAATATTTGACTATAATCAGCTTCTTAACTTTAGAGGCACTGTTGTCTAGTAGTTATAGCAATGGCTTAAGAAACTGGGATAGCAAAGATTCAAACCCCAGCAGAGCCAAATCCTCACACTGTCACTTTGGGCAAGTCACTTAACTTCTCAGTGCTCCAGTCCACCCATCTGTGGAAACACGTAGAAGCTGGACCTCACTACAAATGAGATGCTGCATCCTAGTTGGGCTATCCTAAGTAAACTGTAACATAAATCAATCAGTAAATTATATATATTAATGTAACTGTTTAACTACTGTGAAATAAACAGTTCGGTCTGCTTTGACCTGGTTCTGGCCTCAGCCTAGATAGTGACTGAAAAGGTACAGTTAACCTGTACCTGCATTAAAGGCTGTTTTTCAAGACTTACTGACCACCAGTGAGTGAACAATCAACAGGTACTTATCCAAGGGTCAGCTGATGGCAGAGACCAGGAAAGGGTAGCAAAATGTAACAGTCAAGATGCGGTGATTAAAAACAAAGGACTGCAATTGGTCTAAAAGCCTACATGTGCACCGATAGTCAGTCCTTCCACATGCTTGTAAAATACAAATTGACTCAGCCCTGCTGATGGGACCAGAAAATATTGTAGTAGAAGGGAATTTATAGCTGAAATTAAATTTAAAAAATGATGACTATGTTTAAAATTTCCACACAGTTCTGACATAAAGCATTACTCGTTGCAAATGTCAAACAATTCACACAAAAAGACTGAAACAGATAAAACAGCCACGATCCAAATCAAATCACACAGGAACAGTTTATTACAGATCACCCAGAATCAAACCTATTGACTGGGGCTGGGGGGTCGTCCGGTATACCCTTACTGTTAAATTGCACTAAAACTAGAAACTTGGTAAGATTACAGATTGAGTGTTAAAGTTTTTGACATAGTGTATTTACTTTATCTCATGGAACCAATTCTTCAGAGAGCAGAGTTACGTTTCCCTTGCTATGACTGATTTGTGCTGCTACAAAGAACACCTCTTGCATAATTACAGTATGTGTGCACCTAGCCTCTCCCAGTTTACTCTGCGCCACCTCCCTAATACACAATAAGACATTTGTGGCAGCTAGACCTACAATTCTGCCTCTTCAGTCAGTTCAGCAGATAGTTACTTCCCACCTAAAGAAAATGCAGTGGGTATTTTACTATACAAAGAACATATCACTTTGCTCACTAAATCAACAAAAGTAGAAACAAGCCCAATATACCGTATACTGCTTTGGGAATAATCAGAAAATATTGTTGCATAGCCAAGAGACACAAATTTAGATATTTAGTTCTTGATGATCAAGAAAGGAGGGATACACCGGCCCAGTGACATGGAGGGCTGAGGCATCGTGCCTTAACTCCTGTCACACTGGCGACCCATGTTCAGAGGCGAACATGGGTTGCAGGGGGTCAGCCGGTGAGAGACAGGATCGAGTGTCTGGAGGACAGCTCTCCTCTCCCAGGAAGAGTGGCTTGGTGGTCCCGCCGAATGACTGCCCCCAGGTAGAGGCCTGAGGGTGAAACGGCCAGGAAGATGCCAATGATGGGAGGGTGCTGCGGGACTCTGCAGTGTGCACATGCTGACGTGTGTGCCCCAGTAATGAGGGAGGGAAGAAAATGGAAACATGGGAATGCTGGCAGGCTACATGAAGCCCAGACTGTGCTCCTGATCCTCAGCTCAACCCTCAGCAACTGTATTGTGTACATGGGTGGGGATGATCCTCCCCACCCTGGCCCCGCCACAGGGGAAATCTGTGGGGCCTTGCTGGGGGAAGGGGTGTTGGGAGAGAGCAATGCAGTCCTGGGGTGGATGTGAGCCCTTCTGAAGGGAAAGCTAAAGCCTACCTGCCAGCCACCCCAGGGTGAAGACACAGAAGGGGGAAAAAAAAGGAGTGAGGGATAGACAATACTGCCTTTTTTCAGCCTCGTCCTGGGGATGGGGCATGAGATGCAGATGCATACAACTGACATTGAACCAGATAAAGCTGTTGGTGGTATTTGTTAGTGATTGGGAGAAGTTTGGCCAGGACACCGGGGAAATTCTCCTCCCCAGTATGGGAACTTCTGTTGATCCAAGATGGTGGATCAGTGTGACGGAGATGGACATGGAGTCTGTGGTGGTGTCCTCTCACCCAACGAGGGGATCAAAGAGGACAAAGAAATGCCAGTAATAATGGAGTCAACCACTGATATTCGTCAGGTTTCAGCAATCGAGAAAGAGCAGCAAGGTATTATGGAGAATCCTACCTGTATTCCACATGATAGTACTGTGACTAGTGGAGTCATGCCAGAGCACCCCCAAGAATTGCTTTCAGAGCAAGCACAGGAGTGTCCCTCCTTAGTAGAGGTGGAACCAGCAAAGGAGAATGCTGCTAGCACAGACCAGTGTATGGGAGACGACACTGCACCAATGAGGGAAACCCATTCTATTTCTGCAATGCAGTAAATTTGCTGACAATTAGGACTGCTGAGTCAGAATGGAAAGAAACAGCAAGAAATGGAGTGGACAGCGGAGAATGCTCTCATCAATGCTGGCTGGATACAAAATGAGCAAGGACAATGGATTCCAGACCCAGAATGGGAGAACACTGAGCTTCATCAAGAGACTACACCAAACAGGCCTGCAATGGGGAACTTCTCCGGATGTACTACAAAAAAAAAAACCTGAGCTCAGGTAACAAACAGATGCCTTTACAAACAAATTTATCTGGGGCCCCACATAATACAAATGCACAAAAAAATATTTCGGGTACCCAGGACACAGAGACACCTGGACCATCAGGAGAAAGAATAAACTCTGACAGAACAAGATTTACAGGAACACATTCAAGAAGAGTTTAAAATGACAATGGGAAAAATAATGAAAATCAAAGGGGTATTTTTGGGAATACAAGGGGTTTAAATTTGTCCGATTTATTTAAGAATAAATTAGAGCAGGCACCAAGGAAAAATGCAGTAAGGCTCAGATACAGAGGTGGTCTTCCACAGCACCCAGATAAATACTAAGTAGCAAGGAATTTGTTAAAAGGGTCTATGCAATTTTCCCCAGCTGATATATATGCCCTAATACATGTGTCAGGTGAGGACACATTTGACATCTGCGTTAAAACAAATGCAGGTTTAGAAAGATTTTGGGGAAATGTAACAACTTAAACAAACCTACTTATGGACCTCCTTCTATGCAATCCCCTCAGCTAAACTCCAGATAAAACTAATAACAATCATGTTTAGAAATGAAGGTGTAAGTGTCAGAAATATATATCATTGGCTTCAGAACAGATGTGACATACTAGCCTCCCTGAGGCAATCATACATACTGAAGGGCTACGGACAGAAGGCTGGAGATTCGAGGTGAAATTATTCCAGGTGAACTCAGAAGTAATACATCTACCAAACAGCTTATTTTCAGGAAACGATAGGGGTGTGTAGTTTTATGGGGGCCAGCCCAGAGCTTGCTATAAATATGGGGCAAAGACACATTTGAGTAGCACTGTGACATGCTAAAATGTTCCTTATGTGGGGCTATGGGCATGCTAGTGAGTTATGTGAGTCTTCACTGTAACTGACAAAAGGGACCTGCTTTTCACCAGTGCCCATAGCTAAGGCACAATAGGAATGAAGGCCGGGATCAAGATGACTTCGTACAAAGGGCACAAGATAAAAGGATGGGCCGTACACCTACCCCTGCCCCATCCCATCCAGCAAATGCAGCACCAGAGAGGAGGTAATAAATCTCTAGCCTGAACCCCCACCCCCCAAAAAAAATACACACACACACACAGTTCAGGATCAGGATGATCTACAGGATGAAGAGGGAAATTCCCAGGAAAACGCTCAGAATCTTCCAGATAGAGTGAATAAGCAGCAAGAAATACCTCCCCCTTTTGAGAAAGCAGTAAAAAGAAACTGCAGAGTAACCAGTGCTGCAGCAAAATAAACAACACCTTTTGTGGTACCGACATTTAACACTTACTCCCCACTGCAGGAAGAAGGGAGGGACTCCGATCTGGAATCAGGTAGGTCTAATCGTTCCGAGGTCATTTCAGAAGTGGTGGAAGAGGAAAAAAGGGCAATAGATATAAATAAAAAAAAGAAAGGGAAAAAAAGGAAAATGAAATCCTTGCACAGAGAAAATGATTGATGCCGTAACATGAAACCTAAAGACTACCATAAATCTAGCCTCCTTTAACACTTGTAGTTTAAAAAAACTACAAAAGAAAAATCACAGTTCTGGCCTGCATTAAACAATTAGAAAACAATGTTGTATGTCTGCAAGAAACCAGATTGAATTCATTATTTGAAATAGAACAACTTAGAAGGAGCTGGGTGTGGAGACCATTATACTGGATGTTTGGCACAGACGCAGCAGGTGGTATAGGAATATTATTTAAAGGTACAAAATTCTCAATTACCAGGGTAGTAGACATTCTACTGGGCAGAACACTCTTACTTGACTGCAAATATAGGGATTTATTTTTTCAGTTTATTAACACTTCTGCCCCACATACCAAACCAACAATAATAGAACTTTTTGATGCAGTAAAACCCTATACACTAGGAAACAAATAGTGGGGGCGTTAATTGCAGTTTAGACATTAAAAATACAGAGGATACCATATGAAAAGTATACAGTGACTCACATGCTTTACAACAAAGTTTAATAGGAGCAAACTTAAAAGATGCCTATAGACACCTTAAGAAAGGTGTAGAAGTAACTTATTATAGACACACATTTGCTACATGAATTGATTATCTTTTTATTTAAAATTCCGAACACCAATAAAAATGGAAATTAGGCCTACAGAGTTCTCAGACCATCACATAGTAATAAGGAAATTTAGTTTAGCAACTGCACCACCTAGAGTATTTTCTCAAACACAACGTTGGAAAATGAACTCTTCTCAGTTGGAGCAGATGGAACTATAAAAACAGATAGAGTTCTTCTTAGAAGATAAAAACACAACAAAATGTATAGATGACAATCTATGGGAATGGTGGAATGACAAAAAAAGACCTAAAACAACTTATGACTTTTGGGAGAAAAAAATCTAATTCAGACTATGTGAAATACCTGGGCTCCCGAAACCAGTTATATAAATTAATGCCCCCCCAAAGGATCAGGTAAAACACAAATCACAAATCGTAGGAATCAAAAAACAAATGTGAGGCTGGCCCATTGGGACTGAGGGTTGAGGCACTGAATGCCACACCTTGCGCCATGCCAGCAACCCATGTTCAGGAGCAAGCTTGGGCTGCCGAAGGTAGGCATGGGAGGAGAAGGTTGGAGCATCTATAGGCAGCTCACCTTCACCTGGGGAGGGAGGGATGCATGGCTCAACAACAGTGTGCCTACCAGCAGTGGCTGGGTGGCACTGAGCCGGCTCCCGCTAGCAACTGGGAGGTGTAGCATGGCAGACATCAGCTGGAGCATGTGTGTCCCTATCCAGATGTCATTGCACATTCACGCTCATCACGGGAAGAATGGGGTGGACCTCACAAACAAAGAAAAATCCCGGGCCTTGGGAGGGTGATGATGCCCTAGCCTCATCCCCACCATCAGACTCTACCCACCAGGTTCCGATCCTCTATGCCACAGCCCGACACCTGCAGCAATTGGATTTCAAGGAGCGTCAAAGTAGTAGAGGCAGCCCCGCCTTGGAGGGTACAACCCAAGGGATCGCTGTCAGATAAGGGCTGTGACAGCGGATTAGGGGATTCTGGGAGCGGGGAGTCTCAGGCAGGGTGGGAACAGCTGAGGGATGTCAGAGAGAGATCCCTGGGCTCGGTGAGCAGAGGGGAAAAAAAAGAGTAAAACAAAAAACAAATGTGTATATACCAGTATGATAGAGCCAAATCCCTGGATGCGGAAATGAGATTTGGAACACTAAAGCAACCAGCCTCTGATCCCTATATGGCCTGTAAACAAAGACTAGCCAAAACACTCATGACAAGACTATATACTCAGGAGGGCAACTTAGTAACAGACTTAGGAATGTGGACGATAGTACAGAATGTGCTAAAAATAGAATTTTCTGACATTTCCCCTAATAATGATAATCTGGCCACCATCTTAGTAGCCCCTGTGCCACAAGTGGAAAGTGAAAACTGCAGCAGGCTAGAGAACCCAATCACGTGGGACAAGATACCTGAAGCTATAGAATCCCTGAAAACTGGAATCTCTCCAGGTATAGATGAAACGAGTTTTGCAAAAAATTCATAAATTAACTTAGTGACCCACTTGAACCAGTTTACAATTATATATTAGAACATGAACATCTGGAGTTTGGAAAGCTATCATTAGCTACATCTTTAAAAAGGGGATAAACAAAACATCACAATCTGGAGACCAGTAAGTATTTTAACTGGCAACTACAACATTTTAGCAAAACTAGTATGTACTAGATTATAAAACATAACTAAAACTTAACTAGATCCAGCACAGACTTGTACTATCCCTCAGAGGACAATCCAGCATAATCTGTACATATTAAGAGAACTATTCGAAACTAGCAACAGAAAATAAATCAGTGGATATATAATGGCATTAGATCAGTCAAAAGCATTTGATCGGGTAGGACAGCAGTATTTAGTACAAGTTTTAGCAATGTATGGAATGCCAAAAAACTTGTGGGTTGGATAAAAGGACTATATGAAAACACTAGCGTTATACCCTCAGTTAATGGTAATTTAGGGGAAAATTTAATAATAAAGAGAGGGGTCAGACAGGGGTGCCCTTTAAGCCCCTTGCTCTATACATTTGCGCTCGATCCCACAATTAGACAAATGAAATGGGATAACTAAATTATAGGACTTGCACCACTCCCACAGTTATGTACAGAAAAAATAACTACGTATGCAGATGTTTGCATTTTAGTTAAAATATTACATCTGGGGAGAAAGTAATACAAACATTCAAAACATTTTCTACAATATCTAGAGTACAGCTAAACATAGAAAAAAGTGTGGCTACATCACTTGGAACAAATACAGAAGGCTTAACTAAAATTGTAGGAATTCACATTGTTATAACTCCACAAAAAATATTAGGGATATGGTTTGAGAAGGGACATATAGCAGCTTTAAACTGGGAAAAGCAGTTAGAAATATGTGAAGCAAAGGTCAGAACATGGAAGACCTGGAAGCTAGGGAAAAAGAAAGGAATATTATTAATAAGAAAAGTTTTTGCTACCAGTATTTGCACATTTAAGTGATGTAATATGCGCCACCTAAACAATTAGAAACAAGAATTTTAAGTAATATTTTCCAAATGCTATGGTATAGCCATTTAAGTCCAGTCAGAAGGGATATTACTTACCTACCATATAAAAAAGGTGGACTGAATATGATAAACCTGATAGTGTTTTACCATACTTTCTTCATATGCAATACATTAACTTGGGGATGGAATACACCCAGCTTACCATGGCAGATATGGATTCAACATTCTCTCCAGATTTACATAACAAAATGGGAACAGAACCTTCCCAAAATATGTAAGCAATAAGACACAATGGGGTGTGCATTAGACAGTTCTAATGCACGGCTAGGGGGACGTAGTGAGGCACGAGGACACAGGCCGAGTGTGTCCAGTGCCCTAGTCGTGCATTAGAACTGTCTAATGCACATCCCCGGAGTGGCTTATTGCGCTTATAAAATGGGCCTGTGTATTCTAAATGGGGGTTCTAGTTTTAGCTGTGCATTAGACACATCTAATGCACGCCTAACAACCAATCAGATTGCTTGAAATTCTTTGCCCATTTTATAACTCAGTATAACATTCTGGAATATGCCATTGCTTCCTTGAAAAAAATCAAAACAGTGGAAGACAGACAAACAAATGCTTTCATCCTTTGAGAGAAAACAATCATAGAACCACATTGTGTATGAGGTTCAGAGAGTTATTCTAGTTTTCCCAGAGTGTACACCCACCAAAATGCCACAGGCACTAGCAATAGAGATGCTGTGAAGTTTTACTACATGGGCAAAATTGCCACGAAGTCAGCAATTTTGCCGATATACTTCATGTAATTTTCCCTAAATAACCTGTAATTCGCCATTTGTGAGATTTCGCTTGCTTTTGGGGTTTTTTAAGTACACTTGTAATTTAAACCTCAAAGCAAGTAGAGGCACAAAATGGAGAATCCACCTCCAACATAACCCTTGATCTCACCTCACCCTGCTGCCCCAACCCCAAGTCGGATCTTGTGAAAAACAGTTTTTTCCCTGGTGTCTAGTGGTCCCACACCCCGCTTCCCAACTTCAAGTTGATCCTTTTAAAAAATCAATTATTCCTGGTGTCTACTGCCCCCCACCCTGTCATGTAATACCCCCCGCCTCCCCAACACTAAGTCGGATCTTTAAAATACATTTTTTTTCCTGGTGTCTAGCGGCCCCCAACCCCCACGCTGTCATGTAGAACCCCCCTCACCCTGCCCCCCAACCCCTGATTGAGCGGGTCACCAGAACATCCTCCACTCTCCCCATGGCCTGCAGCCAGCTCCAACTCAACTCAGTGAATGAGCACGGCATGTACAAGCATGCGCCATTCATTGCAAGTCGCTGTAATTTACTTCCCACTGCAGGAGTGTACAGAAGGGAAGGGGAAGGGGCTGCTCCGGTGGCTAGCGGGGTGGGATGGGAGGAATGGCACTGTGGACCCCAGAGGGGTCCACAATGCCGTTCCCTCCATCCCGCCACCCCCACCAGCGACCAGAGCAGCTCCCTACCCTTCTGTAGAAGCCTGCAGGAGGAAGCACAGTACATTACTCATTCACCTCTCTTCCCTATTAAGGGATAACCAGCATTTCCTAGCCTATTCCCTCTAATCCTGGCCCTTATCATCCTATCCTCTCCTACTAACGCTCCCCTCACCCTCACTCTCACTACTTACCACCAATTAATTTGCATTAGTCTAGGATCATTGGCTCTTCACTCTTTCTGTAAACCTTTTTATGAATTGCATCTGCCCACAGCAATGTCAGACCAGTGTGCGTTGGCCTTTATTGATCAGTATCTGTACAATGTTTTCGCATTACTGATTTATTGCATTTGTGATTATGTGTTGTATTGTACTATTGTCCAGGACCACTTGGAAAATGAGCTTGCTCAATGGTGTCAAGGCCTGGTTAAATAAAGTTGATTGATTGATTACTCAAATTGTCAATGAATGAGCATGTGCTTGTACAAGCATGCGCTCATTAATTGAGCCGAGTCAGGCGGGCTGCTGGCCGTGGAGGTGAGTGAAGGAATGTGCCGGTGGCCCGCTCCAGTTGGGAGGAGCGGATTGGGGGGTACTACACAACAGGGTGGGGGGCTCGACTAGACACCAGAGAAATTTTTTTTGTTTTTTTTAAAGGATCCGACTTGGGTTTGGGGGAGTGGGGTGGGGTTTTACTTGATAGAGTAGGAGGCCACTAGACACCAGAGAAAATAATTTTTTTAAAAGGATCCAACTTGGGGTTGAGGCGGAGCGGGATGGGGATACCACATGACAGGGTGGGGGGGGCCACTAGACACTAAGAAAACCAAATACAAGCTTTTTTTTTTTTTACACATTCTGAAGTAACGTGAAGTACCCACATAAATGAGAACTTCGCATTACTTCTGGATGAGTAGTTATTTATTTCACTACCTGCAGTATGACCCAAATTTCGGGTTATATGCGAAATACTACGAGTAGCAAATTTAATGCATTTCACCCACCACTAATTCGGAATATTAACAGACAAAAGAATACCTATACAGATGTGGACTCAATCAATCAATCAAATCTTTATTTATCCAGGCGAACATCGTTGAGCAAAGCTCATTTGCAAGATGGACCTGGTAAGGTCAAGGTTCAGTTACATAAAAAATATAGCACAATTCAATGAACACAACACAATGAGGAAACAGATTATACAGGATATAATAGAATAGAGGATACCAACACATGGATATATACAATTATGTAAAATCTATTGACACCAATTTACATATTTACATGAAATAAGGAATAGGCAGGGCATGAATTTGGTCGTGGAGTGAGAATATGTGGCAATTGAGGTATAAAGTATAAGGGGGTTTGTTAGAGGTGTAGGAATGGATGATGTGCGATCTGGGTGGAGGAGGAGGTGGTGCTGCGGGGAGAGGTGAGGCAAAGGGATATTACAAAGAGGGCTGGGTGGCAAAAGAGAAGATATGGTATTGATGGTCTTAGTAGTGACTGTTGGCAGGACTGATAGAGAAAGAGAGAGAGAGAAAGAGAGAGAGGGGAGGGGTGCAAGTAGGCAGTGAAGGAAGATGGAAGCCGGTGATGGGGGAGTGGGGAATGTGTCAGGGGGGAATAATGCAGTACTATATGATGGCATAGTAAAAGATAAAATGAGAATAAAGGTATGAATGGAGAATCTGGGAAGTAGCAGAGACCATCGGAGGATGGGACAGACTAGGAGAGGAAGAGGATTATTCTCTACTACTGTCGAAAACAGTTACATTTTTCTTTGATAAGCCCAGAGTACAGGGATTTGAAGGATGTAAGGGATATAGGTTTGCTCACTTTCAGTATTTTCTGCATATTGTTCCATAGGGAGGATAGCACAAAACTAATGGCAGATCTTCCAAAGCAAGAATTGAATTTGGGCACTTTAAGCATGATGAAATTGTAGCTCCTTAGGTCACATTTACTTGAAGTGACTTGCGTGAAGCACTCTGAAACATATTTTGGTAAATTCTTGGATATGATTCTGTAGATCCATAGTGTAGTGTTTCTGTACCTTCTAAGTGGAGCGAGATCCATCCAACTGCAGCACAGAGGGATCAATGGTGGGTGTTGAAAGGTAGTTCTGTGATATACCTCAGGGCCCTATGGTAGAGTGTATCCAGTTTTTCCAGGTATGAGATGGGGCCACAACTATATAAGAAATCAGCATAGTCGACTACCGAAAGAAATGTGACCTGGACCAGCTTTTGCCTAGCCTCGCTTGTGAGAAAATATTTTATTCTATAATAAAGTCCGAGTCTTTGTCAAAGTTTTTTTTAGTAGTTCTTCCATATGTTCTATGAAGGAGAGTCTGCTGCCTAGCCAGACACCCAGATATTTGAATTTTGTGACAAATGTGAGGTTTTCACCATGGACAGTGGATATGTGGGGGAGAGTGCTTGGGATAGAATATCCTGCATGCGTGTGGGGAGAGAAAAACATTGCCTTTGTTTCCTTTGCATTGAGCAGGATTTTTTTCTTCAGTAGTTGGTGTTGGAGTAGGTTGAATTCTGCTTGTATTTCTTTGCAGGCTGTCTCTGGAGAAGGGTGGCTGACATACAGCACCATATCATCGGCAAATAGGTGTACAGTGGCCTTGGTGAGGTTATTGTCGACACTGCTGATATAAATGGCGAAGAGGATTGGACCGAGGAGAGATCCTTGGGGTACTCCTCTTTGCAGTGGTTTAAGTGGGGACAGCTCCCCTTCGGCCTTCACCTGCTGGGTCCTTCCTGTAAGATAGTTGTTGAACCATACTCCCTGACGTAGGGAGTTTGAATCGAATATCTCATGGCTATGCAGCCAGGGGAAATTAGGGGGTCCGTGGAAATATGAAGCATAAGTCAATTCAAGAAAGGTACTGTCCCAAACAATACAGCATTTCTTCTTGAAATGTTCAAATATCATACAATTCTGGAGAGATATGGCAACAAAATGGAATTGGCCTTTTGCAAACAGAATTACTTATAATACATTAATACTAGAGGATTACTCAGGAATCTGGAAGAATTTCCATAGGAGTACTTGGCATGTCATTTTTGCAGTAATAAAGTATTATTTATGGCAGTGTAGATGCCAGCACTTATTACAGCAGATTCAAGTAACCAATATTGTTTTAATCTCACAGTCAGAAACAGCAAAAGCTAAGGTTAAAGAGAAAGATGTGCAAAAGTATACACCAGAAAGTTACTCATTTATGGAAAAACTTAGGGAATATATTTTAAGAAAAAAGAATGTTTGGATGTAAAAAGGTTGATACAGTAAGAGAAAAACAAGGGGATTTGATAAAAAGAAGTTATTGTATACAAAACGTATTTTTTATTTTCATATTTATCATAAAAGTACAATTTATATGATTATGTGTTTTGTTTTGACAAACATGATGTAATGTTTATTTTCTTTCTCAATAAAATTCCCCATCTCTTTTCGAAAAGTGCCATGGGGTCTTCAACATCCACACGAACAGCCACCAGAAAAGGCAGACATGACCTCAGTTTAACATCTCATCCAAAGGATAGTACACCCCAACAGTGCAGCATCCCCCTAGTACTGTATTCATGTGCCGACACTGAATGCCAGAACAAAAGTCAATTCCATTACACTCTTTTAACTGACACACCTGAATGACTAATAAAAGATGTTTACAACGTTTCTTCTGCAAAGCCTGATTGTGATGTACTGCCACCTTTTAATTATATCTACTCTGTATAGCTGGGTGTGGTTCTGGTTAATGCCTGTATGTTGTGAACAGAAATATTTCAGACTACGAAAGATTATTAACCATTTACAGGAAATTGTGGCTCATAACTATGTTTTACTACTTATTAATTAAGCAAGAACCAATGATGACTGGCTAGCTGGAATTGATAAAGAGCAGTTGACGCCTTCAGGACAACGTTAACAAAACATAATATTTAGACACAGTTCAGTTTATATTTCACATTAGTTCTGTATTTTTCCTCCCCATTATTTATTACTGAGGCCGTTTACTTGAAAACAGAAGCTCTTCTCCAGAAGAGTTAATCTATTCCTACTGCTTTCTTCCTACCCAAGGTCATAATGCACTGCTTGTGATATCACAGTTACTCCCATGGTAACAGACTGTGATGTCACAACAAAGGATTATGACGAAGTAAGGAGTCAGCTACAGAGGTAGAAAAACTAACAGATAAAGACCATGTATTCATGCAAACTTCCTCTGTAATAAAAGATGGGGAGGAGAAATCTATAGAATATATATGGAAAGCAAGCTGAATTGTACCTAATTATTATGTTTTTAAAAGTTATTCTGAGGCATCAGTAGCTCTTTAAGTCCAAGAAAAAGCCATGGGCCTGACCTCAAAGTAAAATACTCCCAAACAAAAACCCTCTCACCCGATGGATAAACCCCCAATTCAGGGGTTCAGTTAATTTTTTAATTACCTTTTACTATCTTTATTTTGCCTCATAAAAAATCTCATACTGTATAAGTAAACAGTGTCTGCATTGCACAGCACCACTTTGAGTGTGAGTGTAGTGTGGCATAGCTCATTTGTATGCATTCAGGGCAAGAAAGCCGCACCGAGCTGCATGCATACTTGAAATAGTACCATGCACAGCGGACATTGTTTGCATGGAGGAGTTTTTACAAGCAGAAATAAAGATAGTAAAAAGTAATTAATTTTTTTGTTTACTGAAACCCCTAATAGGAGATGTATCCTTTGGATGGTAGGGTTCTTTTGTTTGGGAGCTGTTTCAATTAACCCAGCAACTCATTCATTCACCTGGCCATGTTGGGCTAAGAAGAAGGAATTGATTTTATACATTTACAATAGAATTTGTGTTCTTTTGATGGCCTCATTTAAAACCATTGCATTTGCATCTTTCCTGTTTTTTTTTTTTTTGCTTCATTAGTCTTTTTTTGTTTCATCAAGTTTTTTCTTGTCCATCTGCTCACCTGACATCACCTCCCCAGTCTAGTCATCGACCTTCATGGACTCACTGGTTATCTACCACTTGCCAAGAAACATGATAATTGGGGGGGCTGTCATGCCAGCCATACAAGGGCCTGCAGTGTGGGGGTGCCAGCTTAATGGACATGGGCTTTTTTTTGCTTGAGGGTGCCAGCGTGCAATGATGGGCATGCATACTTGCAGTAGCATGCAAGTGTGCTTCATGTATGGCATCTGCCCCTTACCCTTTCATCATACTACTGACAAAGCTAGTGGTAGAAGTACTTCTGCACTACCAGGCCAGCCTTCTTATTGCTCACTTATGTTTTTTCAAAGGTACTTTTTGCTCCCTTCACCAGTGATGGTGACATATATACTATCAGATCCTTTAGTTAGTGGCCTTCACAGTGCTGTGGCATTCAGGGATATCTCCTTAGTTGCTCCTTTTCCCCCTTCCCCTCGAGAATGCTGGCACAAGGACATATGTCCAGGCTGGCAGCATATTGACGCATGCCTCAGCCGAGCACCTAACAACATCTTGCCTTCCCTACACTGCCACCTGTGATTCTACAAGCAGCAGTATCAGAGTGAGATGGCCCTCCCTCCCTGGAGGAGAGTCTCATCTCGGATGCTTAATCCCCCTTCCCGGCCAGTCCCCGCAACCCAGGCTCATTCCTGAACCAGAGTCACCAGCACTGTGAGCAGTAGTGCTACCGCTGTGCCCACAGGCTGGCCATTTACTGGTCATTTCTAAGAAATTAATGACACATATGGTAGCTATTCAAGTAATAGTAACTGCAGTCCAACATTCTATGTAGTTTACATACAAATTAAATGAATGGCAACAGTGAATTGCAAGAAAAGGTGTACAAAGTTGGGAAACTTTACTTTGCAAAATCGTTGCAAAGTTTCCTGGCTTGACGTAGTGGGAAGTACCAATTCATGTAATTCTTTGCTGGGCAAAAGGCCTACTTTGCACACTAAAGTCAATGCATAGTGGCACTTTGCTGGTGAAAGTGCTGGCAAAATGCCACTACGTATAGTTTACCAGGCAAAGTAGCATTTTACCAGTGAAGAACTACATGAAGTGTACTCCTGGTTTAAGGATGTACCACTCTCCCCCACACCCCGTACAACCATCTCCCATGCCCTCCCGCCACCCAGATGTGTAGAAATAATTTCCCCCCACCCTGTCACCCACAAGCACCCATCTTCCTTCTCCAACCCCACAGTCCCTGTAAAGTTCCTTATAATAATAGTGGTATTATGCTGGCAGTACCTAATAAAATCCCCCCCCAACCAGTGCCAAATTAACTAACCACTCACATCCCCAATCTTGCAGCACCTAGAAATAAAACATGAAAACAGTCCCTCAAAGGAGCAGTCTCATCTCTTCGGTATCATTCAAAACATGACTTAATGATGACATCCTCTATGGTCATGCCTGATTGGCTGATACCTGGCACACATCTGTCTCTAAGGGCAGATCACATCATGTTTTTCCATGTGTTATCCAGTTTAATCAGTTTTATGTAGAATAATGCATGTGGAGGTGATATAGAATGATTTTTCCACACCTGAGGTGTGTGCTGCCTCATGAACCTAAAGTGGGACTCTTGAGTGGGTTATACTATACTCCCTATTCGTCAATAACCTATTACATACAGTATTAACTCTGTCTGTCTGAAAATCATGTATGCGGACAATCTAATCCTGTACAGGAGGAACCCCTGTCTTCCCTCCTTTTGTCACTCCCAATCTCACAACCTCACAATTACTCACAACTGGTTCTCGGCCAACCGACTATTGCTTAATTCTAAGAAAACTAAAACCCTGATATTTGAGTCTAGGCAGAAACTTCACAAATTATCTGCAACATTGTTAATCCCCTCTCTGTCCCAGCCCCTGACAGTACCCTTCTTGAGCACGTCAATAGGTATAAATATCTGGGGATTACACTGGACCCCTCCCTCACATTCAGTGAACACATAGGAACAATTATCAAGAGAGTTCACCAGCAGGTTGGAGGCTACCACCACCTGAAGCACTTTCTCACCCCTGAGGCACGACAGGCGATAGGAAGAGGAGCGATGCTCCCCCTCCTGGAGTACTGCTCCCCTGACATCTCCCAGACCTCATCTAGAGAACTCTACCAACTAAACGGTGCTTACGACTTCATCTGTCATTTTATTCTCTCTGCCCCACTAAATACCCATCACTGTTCTCTGTACGCCTCTCTAGGTTGGCCTTCTCCCTAGGCCCTGTGTGATCTCCACCTGGGTGCCCTTGTCCATAAATCCTTTGTGGCTAGTGCCACCTCCCCCCAGACAGGTTTCTCTGCATCAAAGCTCTAGGATGATGTGGTCCTCGTCTCAACAATTACCAAGTGTCCATCACTCCAACATAAACTTGGGCCAGAAAGCATTCTCCGTAGTGGCTCCTAAGCTCTGAAACTGCTTTCCCACCTCTGTCCTTAACATAGGCTCTTCACAGGCCTTCCAATACAATTTATTTTCAGCCCTTCTATCCAAATCTGTCTGCAACTGTTCCCCACAACACCCTGGCGATTGTACACCAAAATTGCTACTTCACCGTATTTTCTCTGTCGTATTGTTGTTGTCCTTAAACTTTAAGGTCCTTGATTATTTTTGTGTGCATCTAAAACTGTTAAATCCTAGTACTTTTCCCTCAATGTATCCATGATTTCTGTGTCCTGTATGTACGTCATCTCTGTGGTCCAGGTTGTGCCTGAAAACAGTCCCTGGGACCAGTGTATCCACCCGGTTAACAAATTAATAAAGTAAATAAGTAATGGTTATAAAATGCTTATAAAAATTCTGCAACCTTTACCAGTAATTATATTCAGACACAGTTACATTTATAATTAAGATATTTTGTGTATTTACTCTTACCTCTACTTAATTACTAAGGATATTTACATGAAACAGGCTCACTCAATCACACGGTCTTAATCTGCTCCTGCTGCTAGCAAACATGTGATATCATAATCCTCTGCTTGTGACATGATTTCTACAACAACTCGCTTGGATGCAGAAAACAGTGGATTATTAGATCATCACTTGCTGATCTGCAGCAGGAGGAAATGAGGGGTATGTGACAGATATCCTGTTTTCATTACACTTTCATTTGTAGTAAAATAGAAGAGAAAAAGAGAACATTTTTGTTAGGTAAAGGCAATAATGTTATTAGGCTAACAAAAAGTTAAAAGATTCAAGCTTTCGAGGCCTAAAAGCTTCCTCTTCATGTATATTACAATGCAGGCTGAAGTGTCATTTCTAGGAGTTTGGTTTTAATTAGCAATTCAAGAAAAAAAATGTGAAGGTTTAATTAAACTTTGAAGTACTCATTAACATCAAAGCAGTAGGAATAATGTCACTATTTACAGTCTAGCTGTTGTCACAGTATACACAGGAACTTTTTTAAGATATGCAGACAAAAAAAAATCTACCAAGATTTTAAAACATTAGGGCTAAAACAAGCTTAGTGATGCTGATTTACATTAAACAGGCTGAGAAGGTGATAAGAAACCGGTTATATATGGCCTTTTATTATTTAGCAAGGGAAATGTTTGGCTGTGCTAAGTTCAAAGATTATAGCCCTGTTTACACCGCCGTCTCTGCAGTGCATCAATCTATGCTCACTGGTTGATGCGCTGCAATGACAGCAGTGTAGACACTTACCGGAGTGCATTAAGAGCACTCCGGATCCATTTTTTTTGTCCGGCACAGGAGTGGGTACCTCAATCAGACTGAGCGCATTAACCTGCTTTGTAAACTCTCTAACGCGCTCGATCTGCTTTGAAGCCTGTCTCCCTGATGACGAAACCTGGCTTATGGAATGTCCAGCCTCCTTCATAGTGTGACCGGCAGTGCAGCAAGAACCAGGTAGTGTAAACTCTAGCCCTGTTCCAGGAGCATCTGTGCAGCGTGAAAGGAGCGGCGGAAAATAGGAAACACTGCGGCCATGTAAACGTGGCTTATGTTAAGTAGCGGGACACAAAACCTCTGTCTTTATTGAGGCCAGATACAAGGTTGTTACAAGTTTGCATAAATTTGAACTCTGAGGTCTCTCTCTCTCCCCCCCCCTCACTCTGTTCAGAAATTGCCTTTCACGACTGCCACTTGCATGTCACCTAAACCTTGTCCCAAGTTGAGGAAATGATCACCCAGTGATGTGTTTGTGATCTAGTGTTTGATTTTGTTAACGGTGTAGGTTCACTTCCTAACAGTCTGTCTTGTTTTCCCCACATAAAAAGTTGTGTTGGGGCATTTTGAGCACACAGTCTGATACACAACATCAGCTGGTATGGCATTTTCTCTGTTGGCAGCAGAATGTCCCCGATATATTCTTATCAGGGATATTCTGCAGCCAACAGAAAAGATGTCAAATATGCACTCACATCATTACAGTAGCTACAATCCCAATTCCTCTCAAGAAACAGGACTACAAAACCCAGGAAGCATTCAGCTGCTGCTCCACTAAGAGGCTTATAGGTCTTGAAAGCTTCATCTTTAACTTTTCATTAGCCTAATAAAGGTATTGGGCAGAATGTTCAAAGCATGGCACAGGGTTTGTCCACGGCACGTAGGTTCTGGCAGTGCATTGAACCCCTTCACTGAAACTGCACCCGATTTTACAATCTCAGGTGTAGCTGCAACAGTTTCTATGATTTATGGCAGCTTGAGCCAAATATTTGGTACAAGTTCTGTAAAAAAGACCCTCAGGATTGCCACAAGCTAGACAACAAAAGGTTGGTCTAACTTGCAGCAATTGATGTACGGGATAGAATATCCCGATTGCCGGTCAGGGAATGCTGTAAATCCTGTGTGCCATATGTTCGGCACACCTGGGGCTTGTGGCATTCTCACCATTTGGAAAATCCTGCCAGTTATCTTTACTTTGCGAAAAGGTTCTTGTTTTGTTTCTCTCCTGCTTTTGCATGGGTTACGATGGCACAGCTCTGTCTTGAGGTGTAAAAGTATGAGAGAAAAGTAATAAACTAAACTTTGTGTACTTGTTACATATTCCAAAGTTGCCCCTGTGGGGTCATAGAAATATAGAAATTGACAGCAGATAAGGACCACTAGACCTATCTAGTCTGCCCATTTGCCCTGCCTACTGTAAAAGACGCAAACCCTACTTGATCTCTGGCTTTACCTCCTCGTTCCTATCGCTAGGGTTCCCCTATGCCTGTCCCATGCATGGCTGAATTCCCCCACTGTGTTTGCCCCACCACCTCTGCTGGAAGTCTATTCCGTGCATCCACCACCCTTTTCATGAAGTAATATTTCCTCATGCTACCCCTTAGTCTACCCCCTTCCAACTTCATGTCATGCGTCTCATTCCTGGACATCTCCTTTTCTGAAAGATGCTTGCCTCTGGTACCCTATTTATACCCTTTTAGATATCTGTAGGTTTCTATCACATCTCCCGGCTCTCCTCTCATCCACAGTATACATATTGAGGTCTCCCAGTCTATGAATTTTGGTGCAGGCCCTGCACCATCTTTGTTGCCCTTCTTTGAACTGCCTCCACCCTTTCTATGTCCTTATGGAGATGCGGCCTCCAGAACTGGACACAGTATTCCAAATGAGGCCTCACCAATGATCTGTACAGTGACATCACCACCTCCTTTCTTCTCCTGGTGATACCTTTCCCTGCGCACCCCAGCAACCCACTGGCTCTGCCCACAGCCTTGTCAAATTGTTTGGCTACCTTTAGGTCATCAGGTATGATTACTTCCAAATCGCTTTCCTGTTTGGTGACCATCAGTATATACCCCCCAATCATGTAATCCTCCCCTGGGTTCTTGCACCTCAATTGCATGATTTTGCACTTTTTCGCACTGAATCTCAGCTGCCACACTCTAGACCATTCCTCCAGTTTACCTAGGTCCCCCATTTTTTCCACTCTTCCCAGCATGTCCACCCTGTTGCACAGCATTGTGTCATCCACAAAGAGGCACACCTTCCCTTCTGGCCCCTCTGCAATGTCACTTATGAAGACATTAAACAGGACTGGCCCCAAGACTGACCCTGTGGCACCCTGCTGGTCACCCTCCTTTCTTCAGATCAAGCTCCATTTACCATGACCTTCTGTCTTCTATCACTCAACCAGCTCCTAACCTGGTTTGCCACCTTGCAACCCTCTCCCAGGCTGCCCAGCTTGTTCACAAGTCTTCCATGTGGAACAGAATCAAAGGCGTTACTGAAATTCAAGTAGGTCACATCCATTGCTCCCCCCGATCCACTACCCTAGTCACCCAGTCAAAGAAATCAATTAGATTTGTATGGCATGACTTTCCTGCTGTGAATCCATGCTGTCTCGGATCCTGTGCTCCACTGGATTCAAGGTGTTCCACAATCCTTTCTTTAAGTAGTGATTCCATAATTCTTCCCACTATTGAGGTGAAGTTGACTGATCTATAGTTTTCAGCCTCCTCCCTACTCCCATGTTTGTGAAGCAGGACTACATCTGCCCTCCTCCAATCCTCTGGAACCACTCCTGTATTGAATGACTCATTGAACAGGGCTGCCAGTGGTGCTGCCAGCAAGTTCCGTAGTTCCCTTATTATTCTAGGATATATTCCATCCGGTCCCAGTGCCTTTTCCACTTTCAATTTTGCTAGTTCTTTTAGGATTCTTTGTTCCGTAAATGGACTGGTGTCCACCTCCCTCCCGTATTTGTTCATGTTGCCTAACTGTGGACCCTCACCTTCTCCTTCTTCCATGAATACAGAACAAAAATATTTGTTCAGTATTTTTTTTTGTAATTATATTTTTATTGCTTTTAATAAAACAATAATATACAACCATCTCATGCTAGAGATCACAGATAACAGTCGATACATCCAAAGAATTAGTGCACTTCGTCCATGCAATCTGGTTTGCGAATATGGGGGTATTCCTTGGCAATCAAGTCCACATATTATCCATGATATGCTGCACCCTACAGGACTTTGAGTGGTCAATGCCAATTAAAAATATAACCCCAAACTAGTAAATTCAACAGCCTGTGTTGATGTGACCCCCAAGCCAACAATGTATTTCTTAACATCTGTAATATTCAGGTAAAGAGAAAATAGAAGAGGAGAAAAGAAGACTAATAATAAAATATTAATTAAGCACTTCAGCCTACAGGAGCTCAAAATTCTCAGTGCTGTGCACCTTCTTGGCCTGTGTAAATGGTGTAGTAAAAATCATGCAGTGTTCAACATTCCCCGGGCAGAATTATGCCATCTGGCTGTAATGCCATATAGACCTATTGCCAATGTTTTAATTTTATTTCCCTTCCCTAAATGTAAACTGAAACGACAGTAATGCCTTGCCAAAAATGCACAGAAACCCAAATGAGGCAAATAAACCCATCAACTGATCATTTAGACCTAACGTCTCAGTAAGCAGGGTCTTGGAGCGTGTGACTATTGGATTAACTATTTGTCTGCAGATAAATAAACAGTTCCAAAATTAAAGCTCTTCATACGTCATCTTCTGATTCAGACTGGTCACCGTGTCTTGCTTGAGCAAACTCCCTACCGATTGCCTCCACCTTCTTCCCCTCTTCGTCCCGATCGGTGTATTGAAAGGTATGCCTGCCATAATGTATTCTCAAGCGAGCGGCCATAAGGAGAGAGTGGGCAATTCCAAGGCTCTGAAGTTTTGTATGTACCCCATCAAATCGCTTCCTCCTCGATCGAGTTGCAAAAGATAGGTCGGGGAAAAGGTGAACAGTTTTTCCCTGAAACTGCAAGGATCCTACTCATCTAGCAGCCTGCAGAAGTAGATCTCGAATGGCGACTCCGCTAGTGATTAAGAGGATCGTCCTGGGTGCTTCACTGTGATTCATGGCAGCCCTAGGTGAGATATGATAGGCCTCGAGAAAACATCCCAGAGGAAGGGACGATTTGAGGTTTAAAGTATTAGGCAGCCACGACTGTAGAAATTCTAACAGTCCTTCCTCACAATTTTCTGGCAGACCCACTACACCAACATCTGGGGCCTGCTGCGCATTTTCCAAGGCCTCCATACGGTAGCGGAGCTGCACAGTCTCTCTCGAGTCATTTTGGAGGTAGTAGCCAGCGCCTTGGTAGCCATCGATTCAGCTGATGCAGCAGTTGTAGTGGCCGTATTAATCCTGGCTTCCTGCTCCGTCATCCTCGCAAGTATTGATTCAATTTTGCAGTCAATCACCTGCATTGATTTCTGCAGGGCTCGCCATGGAGGTTCAGTCTCAGGTGGGGTTTGTATTTCAGCCGATGATGGTAGTTCTCACGTCGGCTGATTCTTCGGTCCACCTCCTGCGGTTTTGTTGGTGCGACCCATCTTAAAAAAAATGATACGACCAAAATCCACTTGTTGAGTAGATTACACTGCTGGGTTTCTTTTTCATCCTCAGCAAAGTATTTAGGTTTTATTTGAGCTTTAAGTCAGTTTTTTCCAAAGCTCTCCCTGAATATGTCTAGTCGTTAGGTGTGCTCCACAGCACCCCCCATATTTGTTCAGTATTGATGCTTTTTCCAGGTCCCCTTCCACACACTCCCCTTCTTAGAAACATGGAATTTAATGGCAGATAAAGATCGCTTGGCCCACCCAGTCTGCCCATGTTCCTACCTAATGGATAGCTGCAGATCCTAGCTAACCAGCAGCCTACTTCTTCCTACCCTCACCCCCTAGAATTGCCTTATGTCTGTCCCATGCATTCTTGAATTCCACCACTGTTTTTGACTCCACAACCTCCTCAGGAAAGCTGTTCAATGCATCCACAACCCTCTCCATGAAAAAATACTTCCTCACATTACCTCTGAGCCGGCCCCCCTCTAGCTTCAAATTGTGCCCCTTGTTCTTGCACACCTCTTTTTCTGAAAGATGCTACCCTCTTGGACCTTGTTGATTCCCTTGAGGTACTTGAAAGTTTCTATCATGACCCCACTCTCCCTACTCTCCTCAAGGCTATACATACTAAGCTCCTTAAGTCTCTCTTGATATGTCTTCCGGTGCAGACCCTGCACCATTTTAGTTGCCCTCCTCAGGACTGCCTCCATCCTGTCTATGTCTTTGCGGAGATGGGGTCTCCAGAACTGCACGCAGTACTCTAGATGGGGTCTCACCAGCTGTCTGTACAGAGGGATAACAACTTCCTGTTTTCTACTGGTGATGCCTCTCACTATGTATCCCAGTATCCCCTCAGCCCTCCTTACTGCCCTCACACATTACTTGCTCACCTTTAGGTCCTCTGATATGACTACCCCAGGTCCCTTTCCATTTTTGTTGTTGTTAGTATCTCACGCCCCATTGTGTATTCTTCCCTGGGTTTTTGTTTCCCAGGTGCATTAATTTGCACTTCTTAGCACTGACTCTAAGCTGCCATACATCTGACCATTCCTCCAACCTCGCCAAGTCCCTTCTCATCCTTTCCACCCCAACTTGTGCATCAACTCTGCTGCAGATCTTTGTGTCATCTGCAAAGAGACATACTTTTCCTTCCAGTCCCTCTGCAATGTCACTTATAAAGACATTAAAGAGGACTGATCCTAGTACTGAACCCTGCGGTACCCCACTAGTAACCCCCCCTTTCTTCAGAGTGGACTCTGTTTACTATTACCCTCTGTGTCCTGTTCTCCAGCCAATTCTTTACTCAGGCTACCATCTTAGGACCCACTCCGAGGCTGGCCAACTTGTATATTAATCTTTTGTGTGGGACTTTGTCAAATGTCTTGCTAAAGTCTAGGTAGGCCATGTCCACAGCCCCTCCCTGATCTACTACTTTGGTCACCCAATCAAAGAAATCTATTTGATTCGTCTGACATGATCTTCCCACTGTGAATCCATGCTGCCTTGGGTCCTGTGCCCCTCTGGCCTCTAGGTACTCAACAATTCTTTCCTTCAGAAGTGATTCAATCATTTTCCCAAACACTGAGGTTAAACTAACAGGTCTGTAGTTTCCTGCTTCTGTCCTGCTCCCACTTTTGTGAAGTGGAATAACATCTGCCCTCCTCCAGTCCTCAGGTACCACCCCATCCTCCCATGATTTGTTAAGGAGGGTAGTCAGTGGTGTCACTAGTTCTACCCTTAGTTCTTTTAGAATTCTGGGATGAATCCCATCAGGCCCCATTGATTTGTCTATCTTTAGTTTTAAGAGTTCTTTCAGAACCCTTTCTTCTGTGAATGGGCTGGTATCAACCCCCCATACCCAGCGTGTTTCTTTTGTTTGGTTTAGGTACCTCCCCCTCTTCAATTGTGAATAGTGGGCAGCAATATTTGTTTAGTATCTCTGCTTTTTCACAGTCACCCTCTGCCCACCCCCCATTAAGCCTCACTATCCCTCCCTTGGTCTTCCTTTGTTCCCTGATGTACCTATAGAAGGTTTTATTCCCCTTCTTAACTGAGGCGGCTGTCTTTACCTCAGTTTGGGCTTTTGCTGTTCTGACTGCCTTTCCTGCTTCCTTTTGCTTTAACTAATACAATTCTCTGTCCTGCTCCTTCTGTGATTCCTTGTACTTCCTGAATGCTCTATTTTTCTCCCTAACCTTCCCTGCCACCTACTTTGAGAACCATAGTGGTTTCTTACATCGTTATTATTTTACTAAAACCCGTGATCGGGCTGACAGCAGTCCACTGGACACCAGGGTTATTGGATACTTTATTATTTTTCAAATGCCCACGATCAGGCTTTGGGGCACATTGCCACGTTGCAGGGGGCATTGGTCCCCAACGGCTGCTGCCTGGCAGGGTGCCAGGTGCAAGTTGCTGGGGATCAGTGCACCTGCATGCAAATGGCCTCATTTGCATGTCAACTTTTGAATATCGCGGTTGTTGCACCTAGCGCAATGGAACTTGAGCTAGCGCATCCCCTGCTCCACTGTGGCCGCGTGCTGGTGCAGTGCCACTGTGCCATGTGCACTGCGGGTGGCCAGGGTGCAGTATTCAATGGTGCTGAGCCATGGCATAGCTCCATTAAATATCGCCCGGTCAACGCCCCTGCGCACCCAAGTTGCGCTGCGCCCAGGCTTGCACCACAGCCTGGTGTAGTTTGAATATCTGGGCCCCTGTGCTTTTTTTTTCTGTGTTTGTGCCTTTGCTCTCCTGACTGCCTTCCCTGCCTCCCTCTGTTTTTCCAGGTACACTACCCTGTCCTCCTGCTGTGTTTCCTTGTATTTCCTGAAAGCCATCTTTTTTGCCCGTACCACCCCTGCCACTTCGTATGAGAACCACAGTGGCTTTCTCTTTCTCATGCTCTCGTTTATTTGCTAATGCAAAGGTTTATCACCTCCACTATGGCTCCTTTCACATGGGCCCACTGCTCCTCCACTCTGCCCCATTTGCTGTTCCCTGCCAAGGCATGCTTGAGACATATCCCTGTGACAGAGTGACCTCTGTCTTAGGTTTTTCCCTAATGAGGAGGCTGCGGTCTTCCCTTACCCCCACCACCCCAAACTGGAGCAGAAGGCCTGTAAGTCTGAAACAAAGTGCCTTTAAAAGATAGACGAGGTGCATGCAATGGCATTAAATGCTTCAGACAGGAAATGCATATGACGAAGTGCATTTAGATACATATGAACTGCACTAGGTGTGTTAAGGGCAGTAAATGATATAGAAATTGCTGCAGTACTTGGAAGAATGATGCACACGAGTAAAACTGTGTGCACCTCTAGGACGTAGGCATTTTCCAGTACATACAAAATGCTGGGATAGATAAATTGCATACAAAGGTGCTTGATTTGGGGAAAGTCATAAAATACATCGCATTCAGATTTACATAATTCTTAGAGTACTAATTACATTGGGTTTTGTTTTATTTGATAGAGTGCCCCTTAAAACAGCAGAATAAAATATATAACAGACAGAGCTACTGGAGATACTGCTAGTGCTCTTTTGCCAGTAGCTCTGTAAACCACATTGCCTCTGTTAGTGAATAATGAACTAGAGGCATTTATGTAGAAAATTCATATGTAAGCCAGGCTTACATCCTGACAAAGATATGGCAAAGCTGGAACTGAATGTAAATAGTGTGTCCAGAGCTTCAGTTAAAATACCATGTGCAAGATGCTTGTGTAAAATGTACTGTACTCATGCTGAACCACACCGTGTGATGATCACTGAAACACAGGTGCCTGCCCACCCTGACTTCCTTAATGTTCAGAAACATGTTCAGAAACACACAAGGAACCTTTCAAATTTACCCCAAAGTGAAGCTCTGCTTACCAGCTAAAGTTGGTAGTCTGGTAGGCCAGGAAAGGCAGGCCCAAAAATCCAGCTCCTGATTCTGTAAGGGTCCTCGTCAGGGCTGGCAGTCCTCCAACTGCCTGTATTTATAGTGACCCAGAAATGTGATGTCACTCCTATAGGTAGGGGCTCAGCCCCATTAGGGCTCATTATGTATGTAGGTAATGTTTTGAGCCTGTACAACAAGGCACTGTTGCTTCATTTGATGTTACCCGAAACGCACCGTATGCAGTCTGTATGTGAGGGATGTTTGTTGTTACACCTCCTTAAAATAAAGTGTGCTATTCTGGTTTGAAGAAAAAGAGTGGATCATCTGACTGTGACATCGCCACATAAAATGTATAAATGCCCACCACCAGGGGCTAGTTTTTAAGTTGGGAGTCAGTAGGCAACTGATTGAGAAAGATGAAAGACTGCCTGAGAGTGCGTCTCCCCACACTGGCCATTTTCAGGCTAAGCTGGGAAAAGCCTTGGCACTACTGAAGAAAAGCAGTGACCTTTTGAGTTAACTGAGTTTGAACTAACCTTTATTTTCTTTATATTTATTTTTGATTTCTGTATATATTTCATCTCATTTTATGCCAGAAATAAAATGATAAATACCATGAGGTGTTTTTCATGCACTGAATTTGTTGTCTGGCTGATGACGTTATCCTGACTACCCACACCCATCCACATCCCCATCTTCGTAAAGTCTGCCTTCCTGAAATCCAGGACCCTCACTGATGTGTGGTTTGATGCTGCCACTGTACTCATGCTGAACCACACCGTGTGATGATCACTGAATCACAGGTGCCTGCCCACCCTGACTTCCTTAATTTCTGTCCCCATCAATGAGTACAAGGGCCAAAATTGCACCCTCCCTGATGGGCTCTAGCACTAGCTGCCTGAGGCCTGCCCCTTGCACAGAGTGCAGGATGTCCCTGCTCCTGGCTGAGGCAGCAGCGGGGTTGCTTCAGTCCATACCTGGCAGGTTGAAATTACCTACCAGCAGCACCTCCCCTTTAGCTTCTATCATGTGGATAGATTCTACAAGAACCTTGTCCCCCTCCTACCCCTGTGCTGGAGGTCTATATATCACACCATGCACATAGCAGTGCCATTGCCCATCTCAAGGATGACCCACAGTACCTCCACCTCACTACATTCCCTGTATCTCAGTCCCTCCCTGATGTAAAAAGCCACCACCCACTCCCTTTCTACCCTCCCTGTCTCTCCTAAACAGGGTATAACCTGGTATTGCTACATCCCAGTCATGGTTTCCATTATACCACATCTTGGTAATAGCTACAATGTCCAGGTCAGTCTTTGTCATCAAGGCCACCAGGTCTGGGATTGTATTCCCTAGGATGTGGATATTGGTATACATGGCCTTCCATGTTCTTCCATTTTTCCTTGTATCATCCTCTTTGCTTCCTTTTTGCCTCCTCTGTTTGTTCTTCCTGTTGTCATCCCCCTTTCTCCTGTCCTCCGCTGTCCCCCCCCCCATGGGTTTTGTTTCCTCTGATGATATCACAACTTTATGGTTCTCCACGTTGACTTCACTGTCCTGTGGGGTTGGGCAGTTTGGTTCTCCCTGTATCCTTCTGCCAACCCCCACTTGCTAGTTTAAATGCTCACCAGTGGTCAGATTATGTATCCGTGTTATACTGTGTACCAATCTATGTTTATGTAAGACGTGGAGCCTTTGCAAATGAGTCTCTGACTCAAAGGGCTGTAATTCCTAGACCATCAATAAATAAATAAATAAATGTATCCTAAGTGCCTGCTGTAGTACGAATAGGATAAGCAATGTTAAAGTGTTGTATACAAGAAACAAAAATTGTATTAAGGGTGTGGGTCGATGTCATGAAGCACAAAGTCGAAGCCGGGTTCCATGATAACTTCAATGCACTCCTTAGATGCAATTTTTTTAATCGACTATGCAAACCTTTACTATTGTTCATTGTTTAAATTATATATCGGTAGCCAAAAACACAGCTGTATTTTTTAAGTTTATGACAGGATTTTAAACAAAGAGTTAATCAGGCAACTGTGCATTCAATTTCACCAGCTGAGTGACTTGCACTCAGATGTAGGTGTCAGTAAGAGTCAGTTCACCGTGTCAGTATTATCAGTATGCAGTTTTCAAGACAGAGATTCAGCAGGATGTAATGTCAGTTGAAAGATTCTTTCTCAGTTGTGGCAAGTACAGTGTTTGGGCTTGGTAGGCATACCCACTATACACACTCATGTACAGTTTTTAAAGGACCTGCCAAAAATCGCATGCGTTCTTCTAACCATTATCATTCTAATTTGAACTGAAGAAGAATGTGGTACTGCTGTATGTTAACATGGGTACTTGTCAGTAGATGTGACAGTTTAAATTCCACTGCTTAGGGCATATGTCTAGGTATATGACCTGTACTGGGATCAGTTTTGACTTGTTCTGTAATTTTGCAGTCTGTTCAGAACAATGAGAAAAAAATCTTATGATATCAGTCTAATTTTTATAGACTGTTCCTGCTGTATATGTCAAAAAACCCAATGATGTAAAACCTTACAGAACTGGTGGCAGGGGGAGCTTGATTTAGTGGGCCAGATATTCAAAGTTTAGCACAGGGTACAAATTCATTGTGCTGGACTAGTGCCGAATTTGCGCCCAACTGCTATATTGAAAAGGACATTTAGTGCCAGTGCTAGGTGTTAGCACCAATGCTAAATTATAATGTATGCAAGGGAGGGACTGAGGGGAGGGGCCCTAAATGCTGGTGCACTGGCATATTCAAAAATATAGCGCCGCGCTACAGGCATAAGCACAGCCTGTAGCGTGGCACTGAATACCGCTCAGACAAGGCTGGCAGTAATGTGGTGGTGGTGTTCCCCTCCCAAAGCACGATTCCCGATCCCCGGTATCTGCCCCATGATGTCATTTCCCTGGTAGTCTAGTGGTCCCCCCAACCCTCCAGCATGTATCATGATCCCTGTTACAAATAAAAATTAATCCATTTCCCTGGTAGTCTAGTGGTCCCCCCTACCTCAGTAGGCAGCTGGCTGTGGTGGTGAGAGGAGGGCTGAGCCAGTCACCGGCTCTGTTCTGGGAAGCTATTTGGATGGGTGGGGAGTCACTGCCAGGTAGGGGGGGCCACTAGACTACCAGGGAAACAATTTCATTTGATTCTAAATGGGGGTCGGATACATGCTGGGGTGGAGGGACCACTAGACTACCAGGGAAATGGATTAATTTTATTTGAAATGGAGTGGGATATGTGTTTGGGGGTGGGGGACCACAAGACTACCAGGGAAATGGATTAATTTTGATTTGAAATGGGGTCGGATATGTGCTGGGGGTGGGGGACCGCTAGACTACCAGGGAAACAGATTCATTTTATTTGAAACGGGGTCAGGATACATGCTGGGGGAGTGGGGAGGGACCACTAGACTACCAGGGAAATAGATTGATTTTTATTTGAAATGGGGTCGGATACATTAGGGTTAGGGTTACATGCTGGGGGTGGGGACCACTAGACTACCAGGGAAATGGATTGATTTTATTTGAAATGGGGATTGGGATATGTGCTGGGGGTACGGGACCACTAGACTACCAGGGAAAGTCTTTAATTTACATTCAGCGGGGTCAGGATTCATGCTGGGGCGTGGGGGACCACTAGACTACCAGGGAAGCGGACATGATTTATATGTACTAGGGGTGGGATTCGTGCTGGCGGGGAGGGTCCACTAGACTACCAGGGATAAATAGGTATTGTACATGTACTGGAGGTCAGGATTCTTGCTGGGGGGGTTGGGGGACCACTGGACTACCAGAGAGTGCAACCAACACATGTGGTAGTGTGGACAGGCGGTAACGGTCCCCTGCAGGGGGAGGGGCAGGGCGAGCTGCACTGTGGGATTGGGCGCCGTGGTAAAAGTCGCCCAGTTCCCGAGGTGTGGACTGGCGGCACCAATCTCGTACCGGTCACTGCTGCAGGTGGACACTGTACCACCCTGCCAGAAGTGTTTCTGTCCGCATGGGGTCTGGAGCGTAGTGTGGAAGGGCCTAAATGTGAACAGTTTCCAATATTTTTAGTTCTGTTTGTTCAAGAAGTAGGATGCGGTGAGACCGAGTTGTTTGTTTGCAGCTCACAGCTTGAAACTATCTGGTTGTTATGACTTGTGTTTGAGTTTATAGGTTTCTTTACTTTATTTTATTTATTTATTTAGTTGTTTAACCAGGTATAGCACACTAAGCTGAAAGCTTTTTTACAGGAGCGACCTGGGAGCACAAGGAGGTTAAGTGACTTGCTCAGGGTCACACAGTATGCAAGTGGAAGCTGTGGGATTCAAACCCAGGTCTGGTCTGCTGGATGTCACCAAATTTGCAGCTCAGAGCCTTAGACCACTGCGCTATATTGCCTTTTTTTAGTTCTTACATAGTACATTTTAAAAGCATAAGTAGGATTGTAATTAGTTTCAGTAATGCATTGCCGTGTGCTGTGGGTTTGCATCACTGCATTCTTGGGAGGGGATGATGAAATTTCGCATCTGCAAAATGGGATGCTTTGCTTTATTAAATCTTGTTGTTTTCTAATTTTGGATGTTCCAGCTGAAATGTATGTCTTGTGTTTCTGTGGTTCTGGTTTTGAGCAATTTCTTTACCTCTGTGTACTGCAACAGTCAGTGGACAATTCAGCTGCAAAAGGTCACACACTAAATATTTTGTTTTAACATGGTTTGTCCACAACTGTGTGTTTTTTCATCTTGTTAAACAGTAAAACTAAATGTTGAGAATGTAGTTTTTTTTTTAAATCAAAGTATGGCTTTGAAGCTGAGTTAGAGAGGTGTCAAATGTCTTACTTATTGAAGAAGTTAGTGTTGCTACTTCAGTTTAGGTTGGTGATACTGTTTTATGATGTGATAATTGATTTATTGGGTTCACATTATGCATTTTTTCAGATATCTTTTTCAAAGGGGGAGTAATCTACCCATATAATATAATTACTGGCCAGCAATTTTTTCTATTGAGAGCGCCGGTTGATATTTGCCATAATAACCCGTAGGTTATTACGGCATTCATGCGCTGTGTTGATTAAAATACACGGCTCTCTCATTGGCTCTCACTTTCCAGGTGGGCGGTCTGAACAGTTCTGAAAACATAACGGCTCCATTTTTTTGTTACTGAGGAGCCGCCACAAACAGACTTGTCGGTCCCTGTAATTTTCTGCCACATTTTCCTCTCTATCTGGTTGATCCTACCTAACAGGGCAAAATTAAAAATGTTTATCTGATTGATCCTGCAGTTTGTTCACTTCGGACACAGGCTACCGAGTGCAACCAGGAATGGGTCCCAGGATGACCGGTGCGATCCCCAATGGAAACTGAAAGTTAAACAAACAAAGAGCAAAAACAAAATGCCCATTCTAGAAAGGGAGGGACAGGGAGAGACAGAGAAAGACTGTGTGTGTGTGTGTGTAGTACATGTATGACAGAAGTCAGGCTGCAAAAAAATTGATAATCAGCAATTATAAAAAATAAAAGATGGGGAAGTGTGTGATATAAGAATTTAATCCACACCCTCGGTGTGGGATGCTTTAATAAACCCCTCAGTCTTTGCCGTCAGGGTTTATGAAGCATCCCAAACCTCGGGTGTGCATTTAATTCTCATATTGCACACTTCGCCATCCTTTATTCTCTATATAATATAATATAATATGACATAATACAAATCAGTACAATACAATATAATAAAACAGGGCCAGGATTCACAAAAAATTGCAAAGTGCAATGCAAAAGTCTGCGTTGCACCTTGTGATTGCCCGTGTGTAAGAAAAAAAAATACTGTTCACAGATGGATAGCATATGGCACTATCTGACTGTAAATAGTTCTAGTGAGAAGCAGTGGTAACATCAATTATGCTACCTCTAACCCCAGCAGCGCAGCCCTGACCCCCAGCTGAGTGAATACCCCCGCAAGTATAGCACCAGTGCGCTAACATGGTATTCACTAAGGCAGCCATGCAAATGATTCCATTAGCATACTCATTAAGTGACCATTTGCATGGGCTGCAGCCAGTATAACACGCTCTCCTCCCATGCCCCGATCGCTGTTCTATAAGTCCAGAATCTCTGGTAGTCCAGTGGTACCCTCCCCACCCCACTCACTGACTGCCGTCCTTGTATGTAATATGAAATTTCCATAGTGTAGTGGTCCCTACCCATCCCTGATCGCCCACCCAATAATGTACAACAAAGTTTCCATAGTGTAGTGGTCCCTCCCCATCCCTGTTCACCGGCCCAGATGTAAAATACATTTTTCCACAGTGTAGTGGTCCTCCCCCCAACCCGGTCACCGATCACTGTCTCCAAATGTGGAAAACCCCAGCCCTGGTAGTCTAGGGTCCCTCTACCAGTAACCCACCCCATCCAGTGTGACCCACCACCTGCCCCCCCATTACAACCCATGATCGACGACCAGTACAGCCTTCCTCACACCGCCGCGCTGGCTGTTGACTGAGCCCTCTTGGAGCATGTACTTGTATACAGTATGGCTGACTGACTGCAGGAACCGCACTGTGTAAAGCGCGAAAATGTTTAGAGTGACGGGGTATAATAGTGGTAGGGAATTACCACTACCCCTGTCGCTCTGCACTGATGCATAGAAGGGATGAAGTTGCCATCTATGTGGTGCCTGGTCGAGCCGCTCTCATGGTGGAGCGGCTAAGGCACTAGCACACGGCAAGGTTGGATACCTGGAACCATGGTTCAGTTCCCCCAGGTCTTCTGGGGTTACAACTTTGTTCTTAGTTTGTTTTTGTTTTTTTTTAGAAAATAGAATTTTCCATCCTCCTGAGTTTCCCCTCATCCCCGAAGCCCACACCCCCTCGGAATTTGTTATTTAAAGTCCAGTGGGTGTGGGGGGCATAAAAACAGAAGGTCCCATTAGTTAGAATGGTGTGCACTTTTTGTGTCGGGTCAGTGTTTTTACCAATGTTATTTCGACGCACACTGTTTTACTTGTGGCACTGTTTGCTGCAAGTGTAGCAGTCCACCTCAGCACAGCACTGCCTAACAATAAAACATTTCTCTTAAAATGTGAACTGTAACTAAAATTGCATTTCCTGCTAAACAAAGCGTATTTGAGTATTCCCCACAAATGCATATTAATTCTGAAGTACAGAACAGACCTCATAAGTGCAATTAAAATACAGAATTCAGACAACTTCATTCTAGCACATCTCACATTACAGTCTTACTTCAGGGCTCTTCCCTGAACCTGTCATTACCCATGCAGCAAGGCTGCAGAAAATCCTACGTAACAAAAATCCTGGCACCAGAGTGTGATTGCGTCTGCTCTTCATCTTTAATGACCCAGAGAGCCCCTTAACACCTACATCGACAAAGATACTCCAGTTAGATCGGTTGTAGAAGGTGCGTGCGTGGGTAGAGTAACATCACAGTTTGCAAAAAAATAATAATAAAGCAAGATCTTAGCAAAACTGCCTTCTTCCTGTCTCCATGCAGACATTTTTACTTAACGTACTTCATTGCTACAATTTCTGACAAGTTGCGCTGGTTGAAGTGCTAGTATCTTGTCTCTCTTGGCACACATTTGTGTAGTGGCCACAATTTAAACCTCCTTATTCATTCACCCCTTCAGTGACAGGCACCACTATTTGCCCTTTACCTAGCTGACCATCAGTGACAGTAAGAGTTATCTGCCCCCTTACTTATCTACTCATCAGTGACAGTCAGCACTATCTGCCCCTTACATTTTTATCCATAAGTGACAGTACTATCTGCCCTGTTCTGTATCTACACTTTACTAACAATCTCAACTATCTGCCCCATACTTAGTTACCCACCAGTGGCAGGTCAGCACTATATTTCCCTCACCTGTTTACTCATTAGGGACAGTTAGCACTATACGTCCCTCCCGATTTACTCATTAGGGACAGTTAGCACTATACGTCCCTCCCGATTTACTCATCAGGGACCGTTAGCTCTATACGTCCCTCCCAATTTACTCATCAGGGACAGTTAGCTCTATACGTCCCTCCCTATTTACTCATCAGGGACAGTTAGCACTATACGTCCCTCCCGATTTACTCATCAGGGACAGTTAGCTCTATATGTCCTCCCTATTTACTCATCAGGGACAGTTAGCACTATACGTCCCTCCCGATTTACTCATCAGGGACAGTTAGCACTATACGTCCCTCCCGATTTACTCATCAGGGACCGTTAGCTCTATACGTCCCTCCCAATTTACTCATCAGGGACAGTTAGCTCTATACGTCCCTCCCTATTTACTCATCCGGGACAGTTAGCACTATACGTCCCTCCCGATTTACTCATCAGGGACAGTTAGCTCTATACGTCCCTCCCTATTTACTCATCAGGGACAGTCAGCACTGTCTGCCCTCTTACCCATTAGGGAGAGTCAGTCCTAGCAACCCACTAACTTATTTACCTATAAATGATGGACTGCACTATATACCCATCTTACCTAGTTACCCATCAGTGATGCATGTTTTTCCAGTAGAACATAAGAAAGTTGCCAGCAGAAGGAGACCACTTGGCATATCTAGTCTGCTCATGTTGTAGTTGAGATCTGGCATTACACCAGTGCCTTATGCTCCCCTTCCCTCCTTCATTCCCCTTTCTTCCCCCAGTGCCCCTGCACCATTGTTTCCCACTGTGTTTGTCCCAGGCCCTTTTAAAAGCTCCAACTGTCTTAGCCCCCACCACCTCTTCAGGTAGCTCATTCCAAGGTGTCACCACCCGTTCCGTAAAGAAATGCTTCCTTACGCCTCTTCTGCATCTCCCACCCACCAGCTTGAGGCTATGGCCCCTGGTAGTGGTGTTCCCACTTTTGTTGAAGAGCCCTTTGTACTCAACTTTATTTACCCCTTGCAAGTATTTGAAGGTTTCTATCATGTCACCCTCATCAGCCTTCTCTCCTCCAGGGAGTACATTCCCAGTGCCTCCAGCCTCTACTCATATGACCTATCCTGCTGTCTCCTGATCGTTTTTGTTGCCCTCATCTGTACCCCTTCTAGCAGCTTAATGTCCTTTTTTAGATATGGGTGCCAAAAACCTCCCTCGGTACTCCAAGTGCGGCCTCACCAGTGACCTATACAATGGCATAATTACCCTCGCTGTGCCTGCTGCTAAACCCCCTTGAGATACATCCCAGCATCTTGTTTGCTTTTGCCACTGCCTTTTTGCACTGAGATGACTACTTCCAGACCCTTGTAATTACAATCCCCAGGTCCTTTTCCAACTCAGTCTCGGCTATCTGCACTTTCCCCAAGTAGTACTCTACTCGTAGGTTCTTTGCCCCCAATGTGCATCACTTTGCACTTTTTGGCATTGAACCCCAGCTGCCAGATCCTTGACCATTTCTCCAGTGTGGCTAAGTCTCTCCTCAACTCTTGTATCTCCTCATGTGTATCCACCCTCCCACAGATCTTAGTGTCATCCATGAACAAGCACCTTTTGCCCTAGATACCCTCCACTATGTCTCTTAAGAAGAAATTAAATAGTACCAGGCCCAGCACTGACCCCTATGGAACCCCACTAGTGACCTCCTTTGCGCTAGAGAATTCCCCCCCTGCCACCACCTTCTATGTTCTCCCCCCCAAACAATTTTCAACCCATCTGGCTACTCTCTCCTGCACCTCTAGTTCTCTCAGTTTTGTTATTAGCCTCCTATGTGGCACTGAATCGATGGCCTTACTAAAGTCTAGGTATATGACGTTCACTGCCTGCCCCTTGTCCACTGCCTTCGTGACCCAGTCTAAGAAGTCCACTAAGTTAGTTTGGAATGATCTTCCTGCCACAGACCCGTGCTGTTTACTGTCCTGTAGGCCATTGTCCTCCACATACCTCACCAGCCCCTCCTGCATTATTGTCTCCATAAGCTTTCACACTATTGAGGTCAGGCTGAGAGGCCTGTAGTTGCCTGGGTCCCCTCTTGGTCCACTTTTGTGGAGTGGTACCACATGCGCAGTTCTCCAATCCTCTGGCACCACCCCGAGTCCAGGGAGCTATTGAACAGGGCTGCTAGCGGGTCTGCCAGCTCATCAGCCAGCTCCCTGAGCACCCCGGGGTGTATCTCATCTGGCCCAGGCGATTTATTCACCTTTGTTGCCAACAGCCTCTCCCTCACCCGCTCGATCCCTATGGTCCCAACTGGGTCCTCCCCAGCTCCCTCCTTCACTTTTCCCACCTCAGGCAGTGGTCTCTCCTTCTCCTTCATGAAGACAGAGCAGAAGTATTGGTTTAACACTTCAGACTTTGATCTGTCATCTGTGCCCCAATCATCTCCTTTCTTGAGTTTGATTATACCATCTTTTCTATCCCTTTTTTCTTTTATGTAGTTGAAGAAGGCTTTCTCCCCTTTCTTTATTCCCTTAGCTATTTGTAGCTCTTTCTGCACTTTGGCGTTCTGTATCTCCTTACTTGCTAGCTTGTCTAGCCTCCAGAATTCCTCTATGTCCTCCTCCCTAGCTGTTCTTTTGCTCTTCTTGTATGCTGCCATCTTTTCCCTTATTACTCTAGTGACATCCCCACTGAACCAGCCTGGTTGCCTAGCCCCTTTTTTCTTGCCCCTTGTTCTTATGCAACTGCTAGTTGTTGTGTGAATAGCCTTCTTAATGGCTTCAATTAGTCTCTCCACCCCATTCCCTCTTCCATGCTCCCCAGGTCTTCCCTAATCTTTCCCTAATCTTGCTAAAGTTTGCTTTCTTTTTTTATTTTGTTTTATGCCCCCCCACCCCCGCACACTAGCTGATCAGTCCTTTGGGCCTCTTTAAGGACCCTTTCTCATCCAGGACTACTACCATCCACCCACCACCCCACATTGCAGCCACCCAGGGTACCTCGATGTATCGTTTCATTGGGCGGGTCCCCTTCCTGCGAAGGAAATGTGCCTTACTGGCCTTCCAGTGGTCCTGAGTGCTGCTGAGATGGAAATTTGTGGATCAGAACCTCTGGTGATGAGGGTCCAGGAGGCTGTCCCCCTACCAGCCAGTTTGCCATTTTCCTTTGGTTTTCTCCCACAGCGGATGCAAGGCAGATGCTGGCACCTGTCAAGCTCCCCTAAGTAGTGGGACCAGACACACTGCTGTTTCCCTGGCCTCCGTCATGGGTCAGTAGGAGCCGGTCCTCTACACCACCCTCCCCCACAGGGAAGGCGAGTAGTCATCGGACGCTCAAGCCTTCTCACTCCCGGCTGGCCCTCCGACACCTGAGTCCATTCCCAAACCTGGGCCATCAGTGCTGCAGCAGTGAATCTTTCCGCTGCGCCAGTGGGCAGGCTTAAAAGTTTGCTTTTATTAAATACAGTGTCCTAGTCTTCAATGGGATGTCTTCCCTTCCTATGTCTGTCCTGAACCACACCATGTTGTGGTCACTCCCACCCAGGGGCTCCCTAATGTCAACCTCTATGATGTGCTCCCTGTTAGTGAGCACCAGGTCTAGGAGAGCATCCCCTCTGGTGGGACTCGTCACATGCTGTGTCAAGAAGCCATCCTGGATTGCATTTAGTATTACTTGGCTTCTTGCACAGGATGTGGCAGGAGTGCCCCAGTCTATTTTGGGTGGGTTGAAGTCTCCTGTCACTACAACCTCCCTCTGCCCGCTGCCTTCCTCAACTAAGAGCACAGTTCTTCATCCAACTTTTCACCCTGGTTTGATGGTCTATATAGGACCCCCATCCTGATTTTTCTACCCCATTGCTCTGGAGTTGCGGCCACAGGGTTTCAATGTTCCCCCTTCCAACTCTTCCTCCCTTTCGCACACTATTCCCTCCTCAATATAAGCCACAACTCTCCCCCCCCTTCCCAGTTACTCTATCCTTTCTATGAAGCTATACCCTGGGATTGATAGGTCCCAGTCATGATGTGTTGTGGCCCATGTCTCTGTAATAGTCGCTGCATCTACATCTCCCTCTGCTAGGCGAGCTTGCAAATCTGCCAGTTTGTTCCCTATACTACATGCATTCAGTGAGATGACCATCCACTTTGTCCCCACTGTGCCATTGCTTTTTGTTTTACTTTGATTGTCATGTATTGACCCCCCTTCCTCCTCCCCTTCCCTTTTTCTCCCTCTGTCTGCTCATCCCCCACTATCACTGCTATCTTTGCCTGTGTGTGTGGGGGGGGGGGTCCCCCCTTCAGCAGTTTAAACCTACCTCCCTTGCCATGTATATTCTCAAACTTTCTTTTAAAATGTTCTTACCTTCCCAATTAAGGTGAAGTCTGTCATGGCTGTACAGTCTTTTGTCTGACCATGTGTCACCCCCTGTCCCTATAAAACCATACCCCTCTTCTCTGCACCAGCCCTCAAGCCATACATTGAATTTGTCTATTCTCCTTTTTCTAACTGTGCTTGCCCTTGGGACAGGGATGATTTCTGAAAATGCCAAAGAGATAACTGACTCCCTGCATGTCCTCGCTATGTTCCTAAATCTCTCCTGCACCACCTTCACCTCCTCCCCCTGTTTGGTCATTGGTACCAATCTGTAATACCAAGTCTGGTTTGTCCACCTGTCTACTCAGCAGATCTTTTACACTTAATGGGATTTTCCTTGCCAACAATCTGGTATGCTGGCTATTATAGCCCTGTTCCGTGGGTCCTCTCTTCTTCCCCATTTTATACCCCTGATAATAAAATCTCAGAACCATTAGGGAAAGTTAGTATTAGCTGTCCCCTTATCTGCTTACTCATCAGTGACAGTCAACACTATTTGCCCCTCCTGTTACCTATTTACTCATCAGGTACTGTAAACACTATCCGCCCACTAACCCAGTAGGGATAAGCAGCACTACCTACCCTCCCCAAGTACCCATCACTAACAGTCTGCACCCCTTACTTTTTGCCCATAAGTGATAGTTAGAACCATCTGCCTCTTATCTATCTGCCCATCAGTGACAGTACCATCTGCCCCTTTATGTATCTGCCCCATCAGTAACAGGTAACACTATCTGCCCCATACATATCTGCCCATCAGTGACAGCACTATCTGCCCCTTTATATATATGCCCCATCAGTAATGGACAGCACTGTCTGCCTCCTTACCTATTTGTCCATCAGTGACAATCAGGACTATCTGATCGGATAGCTCTGGTCAGAGCCAAAATGACTGTTCTGTAGTAACCTGATATAAGGAAAAAAGCTGGACTAGGCCTACAGTCTTGTTTCTTTATGTTCATTGGCCTGATTTGTTTTATCATAACAGGTTCATGCATAGCAGCTGTTTTGGCTCTGACCAGAACTGGTTTCAATGGTTTTCACATTTTATCCACACATAAGAGGATAGTGTCATCCACATACAAATAGGATTTGTACAAGGTACAGTTATTACATACTAACATACTAAAATGCCAGCAGAATAGGCCTAATGGTCTTTCGTGTCTGCTCGTTTGGTCAGCCCCCACCCTGGGTGCTGACCTTGCTGTCCCCCTCGCCTTCTCTGGCTTCTCCCTTCCCAGTTCCGGATACTCTTGCTGCATTGGATTTTGCTTCCAGAACCCTTCCCCTGTACCTGTCCCACCCCCTCTTGAACCCCTCCACTGTCTCTGCCTCCACCAGCCCCCAGGTAGTGCATTCCATGGCTCTACCACCCTCCCAGTGAAGTAGCACCTCCTCCTTTCTCCCTGAATATTTCCCTCCAGCTTCCACCCATGCCCTCTAGTGGCCCTTCCTCCTTCCTTCAAGCACCCTGACTGTTCCTCCCCTATTTACCCTCTTCATGTACCTGAAGACCTCTATCATGTCCCCCGGTCCCTTCTCTCTTCCAATGTGTATATATTTAGCTCTTGAGCCTCTCCTCATAGGTCCTGTCCCCAAGCCCCAAATCATTTTGTTGCCTCCTCTGGACCCTCTCCAGGAGGTTAATGTCCCTCTTTAAGTGTGGCCTCCAAAACTGCACGCAGTACTCCAGGTGCGGCCTCACCAAGCAGTTATACAGAGGGAGTATCACTTCCCTCCTTCTGGAGGTGATCCCCCTAGCGATGCATCCCAGCATCTGTTGGCCTTGGCTGCTGCCCTTCTACAAGTCTCAGAGTTGTTCATCTTGACATCCACCACCACCCCCAGGTCCCTCTCAGCCATCGAGACTTATTTGGTAGGTCATTAATATAACAAAAGAAAAATGGAATTTATGGGAAGAAAAAAGGAAAGAACTTACAGAAGCTATAGAAATAGAAAATAATAAAGTGGCATAAGAATTCACCATGGTTTTAGAACAGCTTACCAGAGACAGGAATAAAGACAATACAGAAGAAAAGGTCCATGCTTACAATTGTACCAAGATTGATGCAGTGAGATTTTCTAGCTACTATCTGATATTTGGCTGGCAAGCCCAGATTACCTGTGGATCTCTGCTTTGGAGTCTTCACCAGCAAAGCTGGGTCAGATAACAACCTGCAGTATGTTCAGAGATTTAAGGATTCATTAACTGCTGCATACAAGCTGGCACTGGAGATGGCTACTACGAGAAATCTGACTAACAAGATACTGTATGCAGTGACAAGAAGCTTACATCTCAGAAACTGTTGCCAGCAGTCAGTATGCTTGAGGAACTTAGGCTCACTCAGCAAGCACAAGCTAACCAGTCATTGGGGCAACACCCCCTGTGTGGTACTACTGCAACTAGGGAATTTACCTATGTACAAGATACAGCTAGAAGGATGCTCCAAGTGTGCCAAGATGATTCATAGGAACCATCTATTACCAATGAGACAACTAATTCAAAGTTTGGACACAGTTGGTGCAGAGCCACCAAGACAACGTGTAATGGAAGCTTCTCCTCACAGATGGAATGCAAAGAATGACAAACAGTAACATTCTAGCCTTCACATAATGCTCAGGAAGGAGATCAGAAAAGCTCAGCTGAGGAGTTAAAGATGGTATGATACCATCCACTGTGGACCTTCGGATCTGAATGGTCCCCTGATGTGATACTTCCAGGTGTCCAGTCCTGCAAGATCATAGCTGGACCCCTTTACAATACAGGTTGTGCTTTAGAGCATATGGCTGGAGCCTGAAGATGTTGCCATCATGAAGGAAGATGGAGGCACCTTGGGCTAAGAAGATGAAATGGAACTTGACTGAGAATACTTCACTGTTTGAGGAGATGATTATCACATATCTGAATTCTGAAGAAGGAAGTGACTGGTTACCCTTCATTGCTCGGACAGGACAATCAAGACACTTATCAAGATATTGCATTACTTATCCAGTGTTTCCAATGACCTGCCCGTGCACGTAGCACATAGAGTAATTTATGTCAGCCCTAGATCCCTGCCCTGTGTTTCCTTTTGTTATGTCCAGTCCCAAGCATCAAGGGCTGCAGATAAAAGATAGAAAAGTGTATGTCTGAAAGTTGCTATTGGGAAAGAAAAGCATTTATTTAGATACGAAGAATGCCTCTAGATGGGATGCCATTTTTTGCCTATACTAGCTAAGAAACAATTGTCTAGAAAGTCTGCCAGTGAGTTTTAAGAGAAGGGGCCTTTTGAGAATAAAGACTTTTGAGCCAGTGCCCTTAGACTACAAAACTAGCAGCCTTCTTAGCCACCTCTGACCTTGATACGCACGGAACTAGGGTCAGAGGGTAGGAGTACAACCACTCAGGCTTCAGTGACCGCTGCAGTGTCATGAAGGTCTGAGAACATTATTTTTTTTTAGAATCTAGAAATTGAACAAAGAGAACAGTAGGTCAGAAAGGGAGTTTACAATTCAAAGAAAAGCAGTTTTAAGCTACAAAAAGGTAAAACAGTAATAAAAACATTAAAAATAGTGACGTTTACAGTATATCAAACACATAATAGGTTTTGGTGGAACAACACATTTATCTCCACACAGGAATAGAAATATTGCAAATTTCTAATTCCCAGTGAAATTGGCGCAAATCTACGATATTCACATTCATGAAAACATTTGCAAATTACAAGGCAGAACGACCCACTTTGCCAATGGATTCTTTTATTAATTTTTAAAACAAAAACTCCCCCATGCACTGTGTTGTAAACTATCTTCCCCCAAGAAAATAGATCCCATGATTTTACACCCCCGCCAGTCACCCTCCTCTCCCACGCCATGCTGCTGCGGCTGGTGGGCAACTGGATTACAAAACCCCCGCCTATGCGCCAATCCTGCAAAATACACTTCACCCACCTCCCCCACTCGAGTCCCACTGTCATTTTTAGAAACACCCAGACCCCCTCTCAACACCCCCGGTCCCCTCCACCCTCCTTCCCCTCACTAAAGAGGCAGTATAGCGCAGTGGTTTAAGGCTCTGAGCTGCAAACCTGGAGACCTGGATTTGAATCCCACAGCCCCCCACTTGCATACTGTGTGACCCTGAGAAAGTCATTTAACTTTCTTGTGTTCCCAGGTCATACCTGGAAACAAGCTTCGGCATAGTGTGCCTCTCCTGGTTAAACAATTTCCCCTCCCACCAGCACTCACAAAACACAGTATAACCAGCTACAAGTAAAGACAATGGTCCTCCGGTGCAGAGAGTCTGCTTGGTTCAGTGCCGACTCCCCATCTGGTAATGGCACAAATGAAGGAATAGTGATGTCTTTGTTCCTAGTAAAACCTGATTGGCTGAATTTTCAACCAATCAGGTTTTACTAGCAGCAAAAATGTCACCATTCATTCATTAAAGCCATTATGAGTCAGGAGACAACAATGAACAGAGCAGATGCTCTGCTCCAGGAGACCATTTTCTTTATTTGCAGGTAGATTTGGTGAGTGCTGGTGGGGGAGAAGGTCAGTGGGGACCAAAGGGGGGTTGGGGACTAGGTATTTCTTTCAATGGGTGGTATAAATATTCCCACACAATCCACCTTTTTATTTGTCAAGCAAATTGGCCATTTGTCACGTGAATGTGGCCAATCCACCTGGCAAATAACAGTGTGAATTGCAGACCACAGCTCTGCAAAGTTGCCAAAATTCACAGATTTATTTTGGGCAGAGTGAAGTTTGGCAATTTTGTACAGCTGTACACAGGAGTGGTTACCCCCCAATCAAGAGTTAGTGAGACTCATAACATTAAGGAGTCTGGCCGGCTGCAGTTCCATGGCCCTAGCCACCAAAGTGGATTTTTTGCTTTGCACCATTTGCATTGATGACATTAGCACTTTAAATTAAAGCCTGTATCCAGTGTAGCCCTGAGTGCAGTGCCTTTTTTCTGTGTTTTGCTCCAGGTAGACTTCACGGTAGCATGCTCCTCTGCAGTTTCATATTATAACACCTTTACAATTAACTTGTGGCTTTGTCACTCATGAGTTATGGTCCTTGCTATTCATTAGTGGAGATCAGTATGCTGTCTCACTGCAACCCGCAATATATTCCATATACTATGTGTATCTATATCGAGAGTGAGAGGGACAAACAGACAGACAGCGAACAAACTAAGATTGAAAATGAGCTACTATACCTCTAGCTGGTAAATTCTTATAAAAGAAAAGCTAGTTAGTTAGATAATAAAACACTGATGAAAAATGCTGCATACTGTAGAAAGTCAGGAAAATGGCACTTATTTCAATGATTTACCTAAAGTAATTGTATGAATAGGTGATACAGCAATTTTTCTAAGCAATGACTTGCCAGATAGAAGAGTTTGTTTTAATTGCTTTAGTCAAAAAAATGTGTTGGAAGTCTCTTAAGTGGCTACAGAAATGACTGGGTATAAAGGACAGAAAAAGCATCACAAAAGCAATAAAACTTTTTCTGGTTATTACAATACTTTGACCAAACACAATACACTAATTTAATAGAAAAGTCTAGATATGGTATTTATCATGACAGGAGACAGCAGAAACACCTGCAAATAGACAAACCCTCTAGGTAAATCAGTTCCCTCACGCATACAGCATAGCACGCAAATAAAGTAACCGGATATACAAAGATCCACAATGCATATCAGAAACATTCTAACCACTGTGCAATAATAGTAAATATGTTTTTATATTTTTATTTTTCTAGATTTGCTCGTATCTGGAGAAGTCAGCCTCCCTTTCAACTGGAATGCAAGTCTTGTAAACCATTGCAGAAATACACACAACTTGCCCCCTGGTAAACAATATCAGTCTTCCCCTACCTCCCAAGTACTTACTTCCTCCCCAGCAGGGTGTAAGGCCCTCACCACAGTCACCTGAGACTGGATCCTGTTGAGGGAGATGGTGCTGTCAAACCTCAGTGCATCCACCTAAGCCACTCACCCATTTGTCCTTTGTTCTTATATGTCATCATCCCCCTCTGTATAAAGGCACATGCTATGCTCAGCTCAAGGATTCTGCCAAGCACCTATCTAGGCTAGCTAGCATCATATTCGCGGCAACTTCAGTGGGCAGTGCTGTGGTTGAGAGGACCATGCTACCTCACTCTGGAGGAGGAGGAGAAGGAGGAGGAGTGCATACTGTAGGATGTTTAATCTTACTCCTGCAAACTCCCCCATTTTGAGCTTTGGGTACAAACCCTGATCACTGGCATGGCAAGCAACTACCCAGTCAGTGTGTAATTTGGCTGGCCAAAACTATGTCTTCCTGTTTTCCTTTTCCCCTGCTTTCTGTCTCCCTCTACAAATCTGTCCAGATGCAGCATATAGTATATGGTTAGGGCTTATAATGAATAGAAAGCCGTGGCTTTCAAAATCTTGTTGTAGGACAGTTCAAAGGTCAAAAAAGTTGTTGTACTATTGGTCTGACATCACATCGATAGTACAACAACTTTTTTGTCTTGCCTGCCACCTGATTGGCTTACTTAACAATGCTCTGAGAAGAAAAAAATGTGGAACATGGCAACGCGATTAAGCGAGCGCCGGTCGGGGGACCCTCGTCTTTTTGACACGGAGAGCCTCACAAGGCTCCGTGTCACTAAAGTGGTCGCTGTTTTTTTTTTTTAAACTAGTGGTGCCGAGGTAGGGCAGGGGTGAAGCCGACCTGAGAGCGGGACGAGTCGGAGCGGAGCATAACACTCTGAAGGTAACTGCAACTTGGGAAAAAATGAAAAAGACACACAAGCCAGGAACCATATACTATAAAAATGAGTGGATGGTTAACCATCACAACTATAGCTGTGTTTCCATCTTGGTTGTTGAAGACATCATGGAGACCTCTCGAGCTTCGCTCTCGAGGTCTCCATGATGTCATCAACAATCTCGATGGAAACACAGCGTTGTTGTGGATGGTCACCCATCCACTATTCTATATAGGTATAAAAACTGTATCACAACAGCTCATGCAGAGGAACCAATACTAAATTTGCGTTCAGTGACTGTGTTGAAAATTGGCACTTTGACCTATGCACCTTGACCTATGATTCGGACTAGTCAAACTTTTGTGCGTCTTCTTGTCAATTTGATACCAATAAATTAACAAACAATACTCAAGCACTCCTTAGGTAGCCTGTGCTATTTGTATGGCCTCCCCCCACCCTAGTTCTTTCTCATCTTCCTCCCCCACTCACGTTTTTGTATAATTTTTTTTTTTTGCCAGCTTCTGGTACTGTGAGAATTGTCCACTGAGTCATTTAAAAAGAAATTTTACTATAATGGGGAAACAGGGAGGTGGGTGGAGGATGGGACTGATTGGGGTGGGCAGGGGGTAGTGGCGGGGTGTTGCTTGCCACTAAAGTATTTTGTAGCCCGCTAGATCCCCATGCAAGTGACCCAAACATGCTCATGTTAAAGTTTCTAAGCTGAACCAGACACAGGGCTCCAAACTGAAGCCAAACTAAATTTGGTAATTTCTAACTTTGCTCACCCTTACCAGCTCAGTGTCCTGGCTTCTCCAGATCACCTTCTGCCTTAAAATACTACAGACACAGTTGTTCATTAAAGAAACAATGAATTGTTATGCCACTGTTCATTATATCAGAATGCAAATGCTGTGCACTGTGATAAGTAAATGAAAACCAAACCCAGCTGCTTAAAATTAAAAAAAGGTATTACTGAACCAGTAGTTCATCAGATGGGTCCGTCCCAGTTACACCAAGTATCCTACACACATCCTCACCCCCCACACAAACTTTTTACCAAGGGTGTCACAACTGAAATACAAAATGCCATTTTCATTGGGGTTGTAATAATTCCCAGTTTCACAGCTGGAAGGAATGAAGCACAGGGATGTCAATGAACTTGTTCATGGTCACACGGTGAACTAGTGGCTCTAGTGAAGTTAAACCTGGAATCTTCTTGTTCACAGGCCTGGTCAAACCACTGGACTACACTTCCCCCCCTCCTTCCCCTGAAAAATACGTTTCACTAATACAATAAATGAGAGTAAATTCAGCAAAGCTAAAGTAAGAGAGGTTAGCGCAATGTTCCTGTTACAAATTCAGTTTAGCATCCTGAAAACACAGGGAGAAACAAAACAAATCACTTGTGGAATGCTGTTCAGAAGGAAACAGGTCAAGCATAGAATAGACCAAGCCTTTCTGAAGGCTATATGATAATGAAAGAACCTAACCTTTTGAGAGGTAGCTTCTCGGTTACAATCAGTTTTTCTTTAAAACCTTCTGAATGCCAGTTTCAATTACAGTGAAGTACATACTTAACAGAGAAAAGGAGGAATGCCATGAGATAGCTGCATTTTTGTGAGAACAAAATAAACAGACTAGAGTGCAGTGAATAATTTTCAACTCTGCCTCCCAAGGTTCATGAAGGAGGATGTAGTGATTTTCACAGTTGGGGGAGTTCAAGACACCATACCGTGCTACAGAATAGTGCGTCACCATGCAACCACTCTACTGTTTATTTGTACCTCTGCATTTATGACCACAAAATGCTAAAAATGTAAGAGAATATTTAATTTTGGACTTTAGCATTGCACTTACTATACTGGAACTTTGCCTTCATTTTCAACTCTGAATATGCTGTATAAATATGAGTCCAAACATTTGCCATTCAAACCGCTATATAAGACTGTAGAAAATTACAGCAGTTCAGTGTTGGGTTGCGTGGCTAGTGCACTGTCTGATCCATCAAGTATCCACATGCTCAATCAAAGAATGCACTAGCCACAATTATAAAATGGGCAATGAAACTCCAGTAACCTCATTCATCGAAACATGTCACATAACCATTGATTGTTTTCTGACAACCGCACACCTCACCTGAACTACAAATGTGTTCAACTAATAAAAGCCCATTTTATAAGTGGAGTAACACACTCCAGGGAGTGTAGTCATAAGGGAATAATGCACTTTCCAGGTGGAAGCAACACTCAGCTACTGCTCATACCTGAACACTACCTAACGCTAGCATTCTCGACTTATAACCACAAGTCCTATTATGTGTTATTCTTTACACACCCAATAAATTTATTTTAGATAATTTATTTATTTTAAATTTATTTGGCCAGGTAGCATACAGAGATCAAAAAGACATATTTTCAGCTGTGACCTACAGAACAGAGACATGGCAGCGGGAAGGGATAAAGATGGCATGGGGTATAAGGAAACAACAAGGAATAATGAAAGAGGGTAAAACAAAATCAGACCCATCTATGTACAGAGGTTTATATCGTACTCTAATACATTAGAGAGGGAAACATATTACAGTAATTACAGTGATTTTATATAGAGTGATACAATTCATGTGAGGCAGTTTGGGGACAGGTAGGGCAGAATAATAAATTTGGTGAGTGCACTTTCTGCCTCAGACCTGCAGAAAGTTCACACTATTATAACTATCTGAAATGAAAAGGATAATATTCACACAAATGCATGCAATGTGTAGATATTTGAAGTTTGGGTTTTAAAAGAGAACTTTATTAGTTTTTTATTTTCAGAAATGATAAATTGTTGAGTTGGGGTGGGATAGTCAAAACATCTGCATATACAAATAGGCTGCGCTTGCAAACTTTAAAAAAAAAACCTTTTCAGCAGAAACATGGTTGTTGGTGGCTGGTCCTATGGATGGCACAAAATGATGAGGGCATTATGTTGCATGCAAGTGATACTTGTTTGTGCCACAAGCCCTTTATGTCAGGCGTGGAGACTGGCTGTAAGATTTGGAGCATCCACAAGGATGTTCACTTCCCACAGGGTCATGTGGGCCATGTATTGATTAAGCAGCAGCCCCTAGTGGTAGCGTGGTGGAGGTGCTATTGGTGGCATTAACCCCCCACCACAGGCCAGTTGCAGCATGCATTATTATATTCATATGTGTTGGGGGGAGGTGGTTAGGCAGAAAAATGCTGGAAAATAGGCCATCTGAAAGCACCAGATACTGGCCTTTTTAGCTCCTCCACACCACCCTACTCTCCACAGCACCACACACGCTACCTCAGCCATGATCACAGTCCAGAAGCCACTTCACTCCCCTCTCATGGTAGCAAAGAGGGGGCCACTGGGCAGGGAAACTCTCAGAGCTGGAGACCATGGACACCCTGGAAAGTATGGTGCCATATGACTACTGTATGAGAGTGAATCCATCAGGCAGCTGGAGTGCAGTAAGGAGACCTGAAGGACTGGTGCATCTAATGGCCAAGGAGTAGGAGGTAAAACAGATGAGGCAAAATGTATTTAACTTCTATCCCCCCCCCCCCATTTCTCCTTGGCAGCTGCCAGGTCTTCTTTCAACCCACTCAAGTTCTTCTGCCTGCCATAGGATTTCTCCAATGATCCAACCTGCCATCAGCCTCTGGTCGACTAACTCTCCAGAATCCCAAACATAACCCACAGCTTGTCCATGTGGTTGAGACCCTTCTATTTCCTTAAGCTGGCAGGAGTATTCTTTGCTTGATGGTCGAGGCCCAAGCAGCTATCAAGGCATGTGAGGAGTCAGTAGAGTCCTACTATGGTGTGGGAGGTGGCTTCATCTGCCTGGGGCTGATGGGGCATTTTTCTTACATTAAGTTCTACCTTATCCCTCCCCATGGTGTAGTCCTTAGGAGCAACCTGGCTAGTGCTTATTAGGGCCATTAGAGGGTGTATGAGTCCTGCTCTGCCTAGTTTGGAAATCCTCTGTTGGCCTCACTCTGGACATGTGATGCTTTTGCATTACTTGCCAATGAGTGGATGTGTGCCAACATAAGGCCACTCCTGAGGAACCATGTATTCCTGTCCACATGGCATGCCCTTCCCCAGGTCACCAGGGGGCACTCATGCAGTGCAAGGAGGTGCCCTCCTCCCCGAGGCATCCGAGATGGACACTTGAACTCCGCCTCAGTGGTTGGCACCAGACAGTCTGGGCTTGAGACATGAACCCAGGAAGCTTAGATGGCATGCAGTAGCTCTATTGTAGTACTAGCCAACCGGCGAGGCAAAAGTTTAAATAAAACATGGCTATGAAGAATCTCCAGGGACACTGCCAGAATTACCTATGGTAAATTCTAATGATGGCACTCAAAATTCTAAGTAGGTATTTCTCGGAGCACAAAGTGTTCCTACATACTGTATGTAAGCACAACCAAATTGCACATGCAAGTGTTTTGTGTACTGTATGTGGCCCTTTGATGTTATTGTTTAGCCGCTGTGTAGCAACGTTCTGTAGTACCACCAATCCAAAGAAATTAATTTCTCTTACCTTCAACTTCTCTACCTCTTCTTTATGTTCTCGTTTCAAGTACAGGATAGCGGCGTGGTACTCTGTGTATAAATAAGAATTTTAGCCCATCAGCAGCTCATAGAAACAACATAAATCAAACTACATTATCTAAATAGTGTTAACACAACAGTATTTGGTTAGACATCATGAACTGGATTTTCAAAGCCCCTGAAATTCTTGCAGCTCCAGGAGAAAGCTGGCGCAAGTGGGTCTCCACTTGCGGAGTCGCAGTTTTTCTTGCAGCTGTGATACTGTCAAAGGTGAAGTCGGTTTATGACCAGCTCCACGATTTACGGCAGCTTGTGGCTGTTTTCTGAGCACAGCTGTGCCAAAATGTTACACCTGGTGGGACCAGGCATAACATCTCCTGCAGCTGCATCAGCTGAAAATACCAATCTCTACAAGTGCGGAGATTCCATCCCGCAGCGGGGGCTGCTGCATGGAACTTAGTCCCTGAAGGGTTTGAAAATCCAGCCCCGTGTTGTTTCTCTTTAGTAATGCAGTATGTCTGGCAAAAACATCAATATACCAATTTGTCTTGTCATTTTCTGTCATTCCTGAAAGGAAATATGTGATTGTATTGTTTTTAAAAGTTCCTGCTCCCTTGCATTGCCCACCATGAAAAATTACGCATCTTGATGCAGTGCGGTGCTGTTTACCATCATAAATGTGTGCAAGCACCATCATAATTCATCCACAGAATAAATTCCACTTGTGTAATCAAAAGGTACCCTCAACGCACAAGACTTAAATATTGAGAGTGGCTGCTATCTTTAATGACTTGAGTCATTAGTTACAAAAAGTTATAAAAGCTGTAGTTTGAAATCTCTGTGGGAGAACAAATATACTGACTATGAAACTACAAATGTTAGAAATACATTTTTGCTAAAAAAAACTTTAGGGTGAAAATCTGTGCTGTTTAACAAATACTGCTACCTTAAATAAAGTACATTCTCCCATTTGGAGTTGCTCACATCATCTATGGTGCCCACTGCATACACTACGTAATGTCCATGTCTGGCCAAGAATGGATTTCCAGATTTGATGTTCATGTATCCAGGTCATAATCTGATCAAAAGATCAAATTTAGCTGGAATTATCTAGTCATATTATTCATTATCTGGGATAAGGGTGAGTGAATACGGAAATTGGCAATTTCAGTTCAGCTTCGATTTAGACCCCCATCCTCCATTTGATTTTGAGACTTTGGTCAAAGATACTTTGGGCCCTTGGTATTGGGAATTAGCAGGCTATATAAGGGTAAGAGACACCCCTCAACCACTCTCACCCATCCCAGTCAGTCCCAATTTCCCTTTAGTCAGATTTTTAAAGTGGCTCACCTGGATACCTACAAATTTCCAGGTGATCCCTCATTAAGTTGGTTCCTCCCCACCACCAAGCTCTGAAAATTCTTGCATATATAATCTTATTAAATGGGGATTTCTGGTCACTGCAAGTAAATATAATTGGAAAAGCAGAGCTAGTGTACCAGATTTAAGTCAAATGCTGATACGAGTGTGTTCACCTTGGCCTCTCTCTATAGATTTTTCAGGTGGGCCCAGTATTAACTCTCCAGGTGGTCCTCCTGTACCGAGGTCAGACTTCAACATTGTCAATATGCAGTCTGAAGTCTAGAGGTCTATATAATATAAAAGCCAAAAAATGTAAAATAAAAACATTAAAACAAAAAATACTGTAGAATTGTTATTCTCATGCAATTTATATTTAGTGCATGGCGCTAATCAGCCACAATTGTGCAAATTTAATTTCATGCTCTGCAATTGGCTTCTAATTTATGCTCATTACAAATATGCAATTTTGGCCAGTTAGTACCATTTTATTTCAGTGCAATAATCACTTTAGTGAATACAGCTATGATTATTTTACATCAAATATAACCTGTTCTGTAGTAGTCCAAATTGTACATTGAGTCCTTGTCATCTTGCCAGTAGGTGGTACCGATGCTGCATATAAGCAGCTGTTTGTGTGTGGGTCGAGAAAGGGCTGAGGGAGGGCAGTCAGTGGCTTCAGACGATAGGTAGTGTCGGGGCAGAGGAGGACCTGTTGTATTGAGGCAGTACCATATCATCAAGCACTGTAGGCAGAGCAGGCTGCAGAGATGATTCTGAACAGCAGGAGGCTGCAACAAGATTGGATAGAGGGGCGGGTAATTAAGCTGTGTTATTACAGTCAGCCTGTGCATTTAACAAAAAAAAAAAGCTCAACTGTATTTCTGTACTATGTAGAGGAGCAAGCAAGCTACTGGCGAGTGTTTATTTTTTGCGTTGTCAAAGCACCTGTGTAATAGGTGCAGAATGTTAGTCTGTGGGAATCCTCCCTGGGCTACACCAGCACAGCAAAAAACTCAGCTAACATGGAAACCTGAATAAAATAAAAATCGTGAGCACTTAGCCATAGTGTCATGAAGATTTTGTGTGTCCATTGAGTGCTGAGTCCTTTGCTGCTGTTGCTGCCTGGGTCTCCAGGAAGTCAGCAGAGCATTAAATAGCCCAGCCACCAGGACCACCTAGCAAACTAAAGGAGCTGCAATTGTGGCGGGAAAAGGGCTCTGATGCCCACAGCTCACTCCTCTCAAGAGTCGCTGACACCAGGACACCAGAAGCAAGCAAAACAGTTGAGGTAGAAGCTCCAAGAAGGCTCTCAGGAAGGAGTCAATCAGGATTGTAGCCGCACCTCCAAAATAGGTGCTCCAGCCAATCCCAGGCACTGCCTGGGTCTCCAGGAAGCCAGCAGGAAACTACTTAAGGGCTGGTCCACGAAGCAGTCCCCCACACTAAGGACAAATGTGAAAAGGACATCACAGCGGAGTCTTCCCACCAGAGTCAGCCCAACAAGGCAGCCAGCAGCCAGACACTCTGCACCTCAGCAGTAAATAAGTGGATCAGCAAAGGAGTGGAATAAGTATCTGGCATTAGTAAGCATCCAAGGAGGAAGCAGGAGGTCTGCCTGACAATGGAGGTAAGATCCCTGTTCACTCCCATTGTAGCACACACACACTGCAAGGGAGAACAGAAAGCCAGGGGTGGACTAAAATTGGGAAAAGGTGAAATGCCCTATCAAGGGTAGGGGTACAAAAGGGTTGAAAAACGGGTGAGAGGAGACACTATCTAGAAACCTATCCAGGTCAGGAAACAAGGCTAGGAGAGGTGTAAGTGCTGGTGCCTCAGTAGGTAATGCAGAAGGTGATAAAGGAAGGAACACAAATACTACAGGGTACTACTAGCTAAGCAGGATAATAGGTTAAACCCTAGCAGGGGAAAAGGGACCAAGTACTGTATTTCCAGGGGAGACCGGGTAGAAATTGTGCTGAGAAAGCTGCAGTTCAGTGGCTGTGGGGTGGCAGTTTTCAGACAGACCTTGTGGAGACTGCAGTACTGCCCCACCTGCATGCACCTCTCTAGGCTGAGGGAGGAGGTTGCTAGACTCCAGGCCCAGTTGGCTAGGATTCAGGAGGCCACCTCCCCTAGTCAGGGACTGCTACGTCTGCCACTATTACTTCAGAGGATGCCAAGGAGGAGAAGTGGATGGACTACGGTAGGCTATGGGATGGTGAGGGTGGTGGATCAAAGGCACGTTCCCCATCTGGTTTCACTACACAATCCTAACGCCACTCCTGCGGGGCAGGACTGTCCCATGGTGGCACCCGTAGTAGTGACTAGGGAGGATGTGGGGATCCTCCGCAGTGGAGACACCAAGGAGCATGGCAGAGGACCCCAGAAGAAGAGGGAGCACCTCCTGGTTGGGGACTCACTTGTGAGAGGGACAGAACTGGGAACAGGAAGGGAGCGGGAAAGGGAGGTTACATGACTAAGCGGCACCACAGTGTGGAAGGATGGAAAGCTAATTCTGAGAATCGCTAGGGCAGCAGGAAGGGAGGGAGGCAGAGCTGGATGTCATTGTGTACCTGGGGACTAATGAGCTGGCCAGGCACAAGGCTAAGATAGTGCAGGAGGAGTTCAGGGAGGGGTCTTAGACAGGTAGTGTGCTCAGTGGCTTGTTCTGAGGTGCTACCTGTCTACGACAGGGGTGAGGATAGTGTACTCCATACCAGGAGCTTCAGCTCATGGTTGAAGGAGTGGTACAAAGAGGAGGGATTTAGCTACATTGGGGACTGGGGTCCCACCTGGAGGGATAAGGGCCTATACAGAGGAGATGGCCTGCACCCATCCAGGAAGAGATTTGCAGTCCTCAGTGAATGGTTTAAATGTTACTTTGGTGAACATTTAAACTAGCTGAGGTGGGTGGCAGAAAGAAGCAGTGAGACAGTAACTGACCCCCCCCCCCCAACACACAGGCTAAAGTAGTCAGTAGGAGAACTCTAAGGGACAGAAACTCCCCAAAGGTACCTATTAATAAGAAAACAAAATGGTAATAATGAAGGCAGATGGGAATGAGAGCAAAAGGAGTAAGGAAAGAGGACAAAAGGGAAAAAAGGGGTTGACAAGCGGGGTAGTAGCAAAATCTGGAAGGCCATGTGTGCAAATGCTTGAAGCCTGGGAAATAAAATTCCACGTGCAAATGTTCGAAGTCTGGGAAATAAAATTCCAGGACTTGGAGGCCATTATGACAGAGGTTGACCTAGATGTTGTCACCATTACAGAGTCCTGGTGCACGGAGAACCATGTCTGGGATATAGCCATACCAGGCTATACTCTGTGCAAGAAGGACAAGGTGGGAAAGAAAGGATTAGGAGTGGTGCTTTATGTGAAGGAAAGCACAAAAGTGATAGAGATGCAGGAAATAAAGGGAGGGGTGGAGGTACTGTGGGCCACCCTAGAGATGGGGAATGGAGCCACAATTCACACTGACATGATTTACAGACCTCCAGCGGGGGAGTTGGATAAGGTTCTGGGGGAAGTCATTCAAAAGATGGCATATAAGGAGGAGGTACTGCTGGTTGGGGACTGAAGTTTGCCAGGTATGTATTGGAGCCTCCCAGCTGCAGCTTCAGGTAGGAGCAGGGACATCCTGCACTACTTGCAGGGAGACTTCCTCAGGCAACTAGTAAGGCAGCCCACTCGTGATGGGGCAATACTAGACCTTGTACTCATTAACAGGGACAGTGTTGCAGATATCATGGTGGGAGGCCACCTGGGGAACAGTGATCACTGTACAGTGTGATTCAAAATAACTGTGGCAGAATCGAACCACATAAGGGCGAGGGTCTTGGACTTCAGGAGGGCTGATTTTAAAAAGATGGGTGAATGCCTCAGGGATGCCCTGGTGGAGGGGAAGGAATTGGGTGGAGTGAAGGAACAGTGGGTGAAGCTAAAAGGGGGCATAGTGAATGCAACAAACCTCAGCGTCAGGCAAGTGAGCAAGAGGAAAAAGAGATTGCTATGGTTCTCAAAAGAGGTGGCTGGGAAGGTAGGGGCAAAAAAGAGGTATTTAAAAACACAGAGGTAGGAGGATAGGAAGGTGTATCAGGAGAAACAGAGGGAGGGAGGTAGGGAAAGCAGTAAAGAGTGCAAAGGCACAAACAGAGGCGAGAATAGCCCAGGCAGTGATGAAAGGGGACAACGGAAGACAGGGGAGGGATTGTAAGGATAAGAAGGGAAGGGGGAAAGGGGGGAGGATTTGGTGGAGGGGAACCAGGAAAAAACAGACATCATGAACAAATACTTTTGTTCAGTGTTCACAGAGGATGGGGAAGGCGAGGGACCACAGAAAAGTAACAGGAGCATCGAAGGAAGGGAGGTGGATGCTAGTCCATTTTCACAGGAGGGAGTCCTGAAAGAACTCGCAAATCTGAAAGTGGACAAGGCGGTGGGGCCAGATGGTATGCATCTGAATGACGAAATAAATAAAGAATAAGTAAATAAATCCAAGGATATTGAGGGAGCTCCGGGAAGTACTGGCTGCACCTCTGACAGTCCTGTTTGACCACTCACTGGAGATGGGAGTAGTTCCAGAGGACTGAAGGAGGGCTGATGTAGTCCCACTTCACAAAAGTGATAGCAGGGAGGAGGTTGGCAACTGCAGGCCAGTCAGCCTGACTTCGGTGGTGGGGAAATTAATGGAATCACTACCGAAGGAAAGGATTGTGCAATATCTTGAATCCAGTGGCTTACAAGATCCGAGGCAGCATGGATTCACAAGGAGGGGGAGGTTATGTCAAATGAATCTGATAGATTTCTTTGACTGGGTGACCAGGGAATTGGATTAGGGTGGAGCAGTGGATGTGGCCTACCTAGATCGAGTAAGGCCTTCGACACTCTTCCACACAGAAGACTCATAAGCAAGCAGAGCAACCTCGCAGTTGGTCCAAAGGTGATAAACTAAGTACGACGTTGGTTAGGGGATAGGCAATAGAGGGTAGTGGTAAACAGAGTCCACTCCAAGGAAGGAAGGAAGGGTGACCAGTGGCGTGCCACAGGGATCAAGTACTGGGACCGGTCTTCCTTAATGTCTTTATTAGCAACATTGCAGAGCGGCTGGGTGGGAAGGTTTGCCTTTTTGCAGATGTCACTAAAATCTGTAATAGGGAAGACACTCCAGGGGGTGGGAACAATGAATAGAGTTCTAAGAATGTTAGAAGAGTGGTCAAGGGTATGGCAGCTAAGTTTCAATGTGAAAAAATGCAAAATAATGCACTTAGTGCACAGAAATCCAGGGCGGAGTACAAAATGGGATGAGTGGTATTGATGACCACCGAACAGGAAAGAAACCTAGGGGAAATCATATCAGATGACCTAAAGGGGGCAGGCAGTGTGACAAGGCAGTTGGGAGAGCTATAGCGGGATGCTGGGGTGCACAGGGAGAGGTATCACCAGCAGAAAGAGGGAGGTGGTGTTACCTCTGTATAGATCACTGGTGAGACCTCACCTAGAGTACGTCCAGTTCTGGAGACCTCATCTCTGGAAGGACATAAAGTGGAGACAGTCCAGAGGAGGGCAACTAAAATGGTGCAGTGTCTGCATAAAAAGCCCCATTAGGAGAGATTGAAGGACCTCAATATGTACACCCTGGAAGAAAGGAGGGAGGGGGGGGATATGAGAGATACTTTCAAATACCTCAAGGGTGTAAATAAGGTACACGAGGGATGCATTTTTCAGAAAAAAAGATTGTCAAGAGCAAGGGGTCATGCTATGAAACTGGAAGGGGGCAGACCCAGTGGAGATCTGAGGAAGTTCTTCTTCACAGAAAGAGTGGTGGATGCCTGGAACAACCTCCCAGCAGAGGTGGTGGGGCACAAGCAGTAATGGGGTTCAAGAATGCATGGAATAGGCATAAAGGAATCTTAGTGGTAAGGCGGGGGGTAGAGACGGAGAGTCTGCGGTAATGCAGTGGGAAGGGCAAAGCTTGTAAGATCCCACCTTTAGTACTGTGTACAGTTTTGGAGACTGCACCTCAGAAGAGACACAGGCAGAATGGAGGCAGTTCAGAGGAGGGCTACCAAAATGGTGCAGAGTCTGCATTAAAGCCCTACTAGGAAAGACTTAAGGAGCTAAATATGTACACCCTGGAGGAAAGGAGGGAGAGGAAGGATATGATAGAAGCACCTTTCATGATGGTCCACAAAGTTACAGCTTGTAGTCATTATATGAAGTTATAGACTTGAAAGAGTGTAAGCATTTGTTATTTTTGGCCAAGGTTTACTCTGCCTTCCATATTTTGCATTTGTTTTTGAGCCCTGCTGCACTTGCCTTTTCTGTTCAGCTGCTGAGCTGCTGGTTCCCACTGACATCACTGTATGGCAGAGGAGCGACTCACACTGGGCAGTACAGTGCAGTTACAGCAATTTTGCAAGGGGAAAACTACCAGTACTAGGTGTATATACTGTGTTCCCCTTCCCCAAGACACCCTGTTAGCAATGCATTATGCCAAAATCCAAATGCCTTATCAGTATGTTTTTCTGTAAAACTGACTTACTTCTGCCTCTGTAATAGAGCATGGGGACTGAGAGAAGACTGAGTTGCGGTCAGTACCTTTCCCAGTCCTTTTGACTTCCATGCATAAACTACCACTTCTTACATTGATTATGGAATTGTACTTCATTACTGTCCTCTGCAGTTAGTTGTTGCAGTCTGAGCTGCTAAAAACTGCAGGGTCTGCCAGAGCTTCCATAGCAAGTCTGGCATTGCTGTGGACCCAGGGCTGTGCAGTTGACATCACTATATACTGTAACAGAGGAGTGACTCACACTGCAGTTCAGTGAAGTCACAGCAGTTTTGCAAGGGAAAATTACATTACTAGGTGCACATAATGTGGTTCCTCTTCCCTAAGACACCAATTAACAAACGATTATGCCAAAATCCAAATGCCTTGTCAGTATGTTTTTTTTTTTTTAGTAAAACTGACTTGCTTCTGCCTCTGTAACAAAGCATGGGGAGTGAGAGAAGATAGAGTTGCTTTCAGCTGAAGCAGCTGTCAGTTTATGCATTGGTGTGATTAGTGTCTATACCTTGATCATTTGAAAGCAATAATGTCTCCTTACCCATGCCATACTGGTGCCTTCCACGTCCAAAGACTAATTTGGGTATGATGTAATACCGCCAGTTTGTGCACGCGCGGAATCCAGGTTTCACTTTTCAAACAAGAGTTTCTCTGGAAATAGCCCTCAGTTTTTAAAACCACCTCTACAGTGCATGTAGTACATCTAAACATGTTGTTTGTATTATATGGTACCAAAATTAGTCTTCAGCATTCCATGGTGCCATGCTGATGTCTGGGAGGCACGGGACGGAGGAGCAGTAAGAGATTTTTGATTGGGGTGACTACCAGGGGCTTTAATGCAGAAAGACATGGAAGGTACCAGTATGCCATGGGTAAGGAGGCATTGCTGCTTTCAAATGATCAAGGTATAGATACTAATCACACCAATGCATAAACTGACAGCTGTCTTGACTGACAGCAACTCGATCTTCTCTCACTCCCCATGCTTTGTTACAGAGGGAGAAGCCAGTTTTATAAAAAAACACACTGAGAAGGCATTTGGATTTTGGCATAATGCATTGCTAACAGGATGTCTTGGTGAAGATAGACCATAGTATGTACACCTAGTAATGTAGTTTTCCCTTGCAACACTGCTGCAACTTCACTGCACTGTAGTGTGAGTCACTCCTCTGCCATACAGTGATATCAGTAGTACAGCCCTGGATCCACAGCAACACCAGGCTTGCTATAGAAGCTCTTGTACACCATGCAGTTTTTAGCAGCTCAGAATTAAAAAATTAACTGCAGATTACAGTAATGAAATACAATTCCAAAATCAATACAAGAAGGGGTAATTTATGCATGAAAGTCAGAAAGACTGGGAAAGGTGCTCTTTAAATACCTTATGGGGTGAATAAGGTACAGGACAAGAGTATCTTTCAGAAGAAAAGCTGCTATTAAACAAGGGGGCAAAATATGAAGCTGAAGGGGGGGATTCAGGAGGGATGTGAGGAAGTACTTTTTCACAGAAAGGGTGGTGGATACCTGAAACAGTATTTCAGAGGAGGTGTGAGAGCGAAAACAGTAAATGGATTAAAATAATGCCTGGGATAGGCACAAGGGAATCATGAGGGTAGGGTAGAGGGCATAATGATAATAATCATAATTAAAAATAAAAAGCACAAACACAATTGGGCAGACTGGGTGGGGCCAGGGGCCTCATCTGCTGTCACATTCTATGTATGTATCCTGTGCAGGTACTTGTATGTTTCAGTCATGTCATCCCTTTCCTTCCTTTTCTCAAGGGTGTTAATATTCAAGTCCTGCAGCCTCTCCTAATACGTCTTGCCCCTAGTCCATGGACCACCTTGGTTGCCCTGCATTGTACTGCTTTCACCTTGCCGTAGTCTCACCTCAAGTGTGGACTGCAGTACAGTGCACAGTATTCCAGGTCTGCTTGCATCAGTGACCTGGACAATGAGAAGAGCACCTCCCGACTTCTACTGCTTATACCCCATCCCTATGCAACCCAGCATCCTGTTTGCCTTGCTCACAACTCTACCACAATGAGCTGTTGTTTTTAGGCTCTCTAATATCATGACCTCTAGGTCCTTTTCCTCCACGGTGCTTTACGTTTGGGTTCCTCTTTACAATATGCATCACTTTACATTTTTTTGTATTAAAGTGCAGCTGCCAGATTTTTGACTGGCTCTCCAACCTGCCCAGATTCTCCCTGAGTTCCCTTATTCCTCCCTCCATGTCCACCCTTGCACAGATCTTGTGACCCAAACTGCCATGCGAACTACAGACCAATATCTAACCTTCCCTTTTTAGGGAAGGTGGTTGAGAAGGTAGTGGCCACTCAGCTGGATAGCCATTTGGCCATCCATGACATCTATGAACCTCTCAAGTCCAATTTCCAAAAGAGGCATAGTACTGAGACAGTGTTGGTTTGAGTGCTCAATGATCTCCTGATGGCTAGAGATCGGAAGAACCACTCTATCTTGATTCTTCTAGCTTTCTCATCAGCATTTGACACTGTGGACCATGGGATTCTACTCGGTCGTCTGAGGTTCATCTGTGGCCTGTCGGGTACAGTCTTCAGGTGGTTTACATCTTTCCTCACAGGAAGAACTTGGAGGGTGGTGTCTGGGATTTATTCCTCGGATCCAATCCCTCTGTCATGTGGGGTCCCTCAGGGATTGGTGTTGTCCCCCATGTTGTTCACAGTGTGTATGCTGCCTCTCGGAGACACTGTAAGGAGGTATGGGCTTTGGTTTACTGCTATGCTGATGATACCTAGATCTACCTTTCTTTTGCACTCAACCAGGATGGAGCTCTCTCAGTCTTTAATAACTGCCTCCCAGAAATCCAGGAGTGGATGGATTCAAGCTGGTTGAAGTTGAACTGGGGAAAGACTGAAATGCTGGTTGTGGACCCAGGGCACCAGATGGGGGGTCATAGGTAGGTTAACCCTTGGGGCTCTTCTTTGAGGGTTTATCACTCCCAGACTCTGAACAGGTGCGAAACCTGGGGGTAATTTTTAATGAAGGGCTGACACTGCATGCGCAGGTGTCAGCTGTCGTCAAGACCCATTTCTACCATATGAGGAATATCTCCAGGATTAAGCACCTTGTTCCGTCTGGTAACCTTCCCACATTGGTTCACGCCTTTGTGTTCTCACACTTGGAATATTGCAACTTCCTGTACCTAGGGCTATCTGGGGTGGAAATCCACCGTTTGCAGCTAGCGCAGAATACAGCAACATGTTTTTTGACAGGAACCTCTCGGTCCTGCCATATTTCTCCGGTGCTGCGTGGTCTGCACTGGCTGCCGGTACAGTGGCGGATCACCTTCAAAGTCGGTCTTCTAACTTATAAAGCCCTACACAGACAGGGCCCTGACTATCTGAAAGAGCTTCTGGTACATTACTACCCCGGGCGATCACTCCACCCAGCTGGCGAGGGGTTGCTAGAGAGTCCAATGATGCGTTTAAAATCTTCTGGGGCCTGGGCATTTATGCACACGGCCCCATCCCTTTGGAATTTTCTACCCGGCCAGTTACGTGAGTCCACGACCATGGAGGGATTTAAACAAGCTTTGAAAACCCATCTCTGGCATCAAGCATTTGGTGACTGATGTATTTATCTCAATTTTTGATGTTTATTGTTTTATTTTAAGCTGATGTGAGATCTGATATCTTTTTACATTTTGTTAGGTGCCTTGGTTTTGGAAAGGCGCCATAAAAATAAAGTTTATTATTATTATTATTATCATTTGCAAAGAGGCATGTCTTACCCTTGAAGCCTTTCCCGTGCCAGAAATGAAGACATTGAAAAGGACCACACCAACCCCTGAGGTACTCCACTTGGTACATCCCTTACCTTCAAGATTCCCCATTAACTACTACCCTTTGTGTTCTTCCCCTCAGCCTGTTCACCACCCAAGTTCCCAATTTTCATCCACCCATAAGTCCCTTATCTACTTGAACAGCCTCCTGTGGGGGACTGAGTCAAAGGCCTTGCTGAAATCCAAATGTAACCCCCAGGTAGGGCTTACCTTGCTTGGCTCACCAGGTGCTGCTCTGCCTCCCGCTGGTCCCTGGTCCTTTGTGGGTCCCTTATTGTGCTCCTGCCAGCCCCCATGTGCCTGTAATACTGTGGTGGACCAGAGGAGCAAAGTATAAAGTTAAACTGCCAGTTCGGTGGAAGAGCCTCTGCAAGTGCCGCACAGCTCAGTGTGTGCACACGTTCAAGTTGGCTCCTGCTCGAATGTACTAGCTGGTGGGTTGGCTTGCAGACTCTTTGGAAGTGCTATGGCGCTCATTCTAAAAGCTACTCCAGTGGCACTGTCAATAGTCCCCTTTGTGTGCTCCAACCCCCAGGACTTCAGAGACATTTGTGTGGGTTCGGAGACACACGGGGGATCAACGACTTGGCACAATAGCTAAAAGCATGCTATAACTTTAAGAAGCAGCTTGGCTGCTATGTATAGCTCTGCCTGCCACCTGTGGGGAGAGTGCTATGGCACTCACGAGAGGCGGGGGAGCCCCTCTAAAGATCCACTCTGCCACCGGAGGCCAGAGCAGAGGGGCAGCTACTTAGGCATGCGGCAGTTATTTGGTAAAACAATATGGGAGCCTTGCAGGAGAAGCTATACATTGGGACTCTGATTAAACAGAACTGAGAGCAGCCATCTTTGTTACCCCTGATCACTTTCATAGCCAGTGGGAGATCAAGGAGCCCAGAGAACTACAACAATGACTCCTGGGAAAAGAGGAGGACTGTGTTCTTGGTGCCTTTTCGTCCAGCCAATCAGGCATAGAGTGAACATTCTACACACTAATTCTATGGATTGACAACTTGCTGAACCAGTGGGAAGCTGCCCTGATCTCACCAGACCCCGAGGGAAGATGCAGCTTAGTGCAGTCTACCTGGAGCTCTCAGAGAGTAAGGAGGGCTCAGTCTGTGCTCCTGAGAGAGGTTGGAGGCCTGCCTGGGGCTTCCATAGCCCCCAGCCCAGGAGGTGTCCTACATTGCATTCCAATATCTGGATGAAGCAGTTTAAAGGATTTAAGTGCTATTTTGCTAAATTTGCTTCTGGATCCAGCTGGACCAGAGACTGTATTTATTTATTTTATTTAGTTTTTGTTTACCAGGTAGGGTGCACTAGGCAAACATTTGCATATTTTCAGGCATGACACGGGAGATTACAATACAGGGTTGAAGTGCAAGGTCACAATAGTATCACAGAGAGCATTATACAGGACATAATTATGATGAATCAGACAATTAACCGGTACATGAATGGTAGTAAAGAAAACAGTGCAGAAGTCAGACTAAGGCAAATACATTTTCCAAGATACAAAGGGCTGGATATTCAAACTGTGCCATTCTGAGGCGTAAGCCCTTGCACTGCGCAAAATAGTTGCGCAGGGGTGTGGCCGGGGCGATATTCAAAGGAGTTGCGCTATTGAGCAACCTTTGAATATCACCCCAGCCACAGCCACTGTGCATGGCGAGTGGAACTGGCGCCACCGCAAGTTGTCAGAGTGAGCATTCAACTTGCGGTGTGTTAGTACCATTGCGCAAAATCACGATATTCAAAAGGTGACATGCAATGGGGCCAATAATTCATGCAGGCAGGAGGGGCCATTTGCATCTGATTATGGCCCCATTTGCATGCCATTAGCATGTAGGTGCGCCGATCCCTGAGGACTTGCGCCTGGTGCCCTGCCAGGCAGCAGCCGTCGGGGACCGACCCACCCTGCAGCCCGATCGTGGGCAGCAATGTGGCTCCCTCCCCGTACATATCCCTGGTGGTCCAGTGACCCAAATGCCCAATCGCGGTATGTATATTACCCCACCCTCCGTTATACCTTGGTGGTCTAGTGGACCGACAGTGATTGTGGCTGCATAGATGAATACCCGCGGGCAAGACCATATCCTGGTGATCTAGTGTTCCCCCACCCCACGGCTCCCCACCACTTCCCCCCGCAGCCGGGCGGAGTTGCCCGCCAGCCGCTTTCAGCCGCCGCCGACGATTGCGTCGGGGCTGCACGCCTACTGGCTCTTGCTCTGCACCATCGGGCGCAGCTCACCGGCAGTCAGTCGGGCGGGCGCGGGTGGCAGGTGGTGATGCAGCCGCCTGCCGCCGCGGGGGGGGTGGTGGGGCTTGTGGGTGGGTGGGTGGGGGACACAGATCACCAGGGATATGGTCTTAGGCGGGGGTTATTTTACATCTATGCAGCCCGGATCGGGCTTATCAGTCCACTGGACAACCAGGGATAAGTTTGGGGTGGGGTTGTTTTTACATCATGCAGCCCGCGATCATGCTTATCGGTCCACTGGACCACCAGGATATGTTGGGGACACTCTGCTGCCCATGATCGGGCCAGTGGGGGATTTTACACTCTTGCCTGCGATCAGGCTGAGGGGCAAGGGATGCATTAGCCAGCCAGGTGGCAGCTGCTGTAAGGCGCCCCTGCAATACAGCAGCTCACCTGTGGGTGGCCCTCGACTTAAGCTTTTTTTTGGCTCAAAGTCCTGCAGGCGATGTTGGGAGTTGCGCCAGACAACTTCTGCACAGCCCAGCTGAATATCGGGCTGTGCAGTTTATGCATGGTTCCTCCCTCCAGTTCAGCATGCATTCATTTGCATTGCACTGTTGCTCAGCATGTTTTCTGTGGTGCAACTGCCTCCTGCTGAATATCGCAGAATGGAGCAAGTTCGACTTGCGAGGCTTAATCAATCCATTAAGGCATAAACCCTTTTGAATATCTGGCCCAAACAATTTCAACAATAAATTTTTCATTAACAGTGAAGAATCTTGTAAATGGAACATGAAGACTAGAACACGGGAGCAGGGTTACCAGATTCGAGCAGAGACTGGACAAATTGACTGGAGGAAGAAGTGCTGTAGAGTAGTCATGGGGTGATAGACATATTAGATTAGGAAGCAAGGACAGGTAGAGAGGAAATGCAAAGGGTAGTGTATCTAAGGGCAGGAACAAGAGGAGTGTTGCAGCAGGAGAGGGCATAATTTCTGCTTAAAGGTATTAGGTGCTTGGCAGTTGCATATTGGGGCGAGATACTGTTCTATTGCTTAGGAGCTACAGAGGAGAAGGCCATATTTAGTATGAGACCTTGGAATAGATAATATCTCAGTTTCCGAGGACCTGAGCAAATAAGGTTTAGAGCTAGGTACAAGGAGGGAAGCTGGGGAGAGCGGTTTCTGGGTAGAATGTGCCTACAGTTGGACTTTGTGCCTCAGCTGCTAGCCAGCAGTGTGAGGAAAGACTGTGTTCCAGAAATCCAAGAATTCCCAAGCCTGCGGACAGTCTGGAGAATTGGCCAGTCAGTGCCACTGCTAGGTGCTGGCTATTGTCTCACCCAGAGGGCTGGATGCTAGCACTGGTGGGTGAGGCATATGGTCCTGGTTCCTGAAACCGGTCCTTCCAGTTTGCCTGCAAAAGAAGCAGAAGACATTTCAAGTCTGAAAGAGAGACTGCTTTCAATCCAGCCATTCATGACCTGCATCCTTGTTCAGAGCACACCAGAGATGCTGGTTGAAAGACCTACAGATTGCAAAGACCCAAAGACTGTCATCTCCAGAACTGTGAGAAACATCAGGGTTTTCCCTGCAACTGGGGATGGTGTAAATAGGTTCCAACCAAAGTTACTGTTTTGGCCATCAGGCCAGGATTTACATATCGTTTCAGTCAAAAAAGCCGTTTTCCCAGTTTGCATAGTCTGTGGGGTTTGGGGTGTAAGATATTTGTTTAAAGTGCACCAATGCCAGCCAACCAGCTGCACCATTATCAGGCCTGCACTGTTCCAATGGTTGGGTACCCAGCGAAGACATTGGGAGCTCCCATTTAGTTAACTGGGGGAACTGGTACTAGTTGGGAGTGGGTAGTGCTCCCAGTACAGGTGGGCTGTGTGAGAAGGGAACTGTACTGTTGCATATGCTGGTGGAGGTGGGCACTAATTTTAAATGTCCTTTAAAACAGCTGAAACTAGTTATTCATTTTGCATCCCTTCCCACTATACTAACCATTGCAAATAAACAGTTTATTTGTTTTAAAACTGTCTTGTGAGCATATATTATTAGAGATACCCAATAACTGCATGTGCATTGAAATCTTTCAGCACTGTTTAGTGTTCCATGTGTGCGGTGACTGTGAGGGGAGGTGGGTAGGTACGGCATCCCAGGGGGTTGTACCAGTTTGTCATCAGGCTCACTTAAATTTATCTCTGGGTGGAGGAGCCGCACTGTTTGTCATTCTATTGGAAACAAACCCCCTTCCCATTCAGGAAAATAGAGCTGAGACCCCTCAACCTTATTTGATCCTGCAAGGCAGGGGCAGTAACTTTAACATCCATGACTACCCAGTTACACAACTACTGTATATCACATCTTCGGTCTGTTCCATATCTGCTGCCCTAGTCACCCAGTTGAAGAAATTGACCAGATTTGTCTAGCAAGACTGTCCCCTCATGAACCCATGTTGTCTGTGGTCCTGTAGCCCATTTTCCTCCATAAAGTTCAGTAGTTCCTCCCTTAGTAAAGTCTCCATAATTTTCCCCACTATAGACGTCAAGCTGACTGGTTTATAGTTCCTTGGCTCATGCGAACATATGAAATAGTCAGCAGAAGAACGCCTTACAGTGTATCCAGTCTGCTCATGCACCAATTCCATGCATCAGCACACATGGGTGTGCACTGGCATGGAAGGCCTCCCAACTTGCTTTGAGCACAGATCGAGGGAGTCGCAGGCAAAGGACCAGTGCTAAATTTTATTTGCATCCGAGATTAGAGCCTATGGTAGCTACAGTGCAAATTAACAATAATTATTCTAACAAAACAGCTTGTTTTTTGCTAGGACTTATCTGCCACCCTCAGTTATCTGCTTATTTTTTTTGTATTAAAGTGAGAAGATATTTGAGGGAGCACTGTGAATACTGGTAGTTGTCGATCAGGCACCACTATTCTATTCTAAAAACCAGTAATATGTGTTAATTCTATATTTATTTAAATTAAATTAAATTTTATTTGATCACCAGGTGGGTACACTTGCAGGCCATGTGGCCTGTTTACAGGCATGTCCCAGAAACATACAACACAATACTGTATTTACAAATGGAAACATAAGATAATCATATGTACAAAATATAAAAAAAATAAACAAATTAAAAATTATTTAGAAGCAAGTGCAAACTGCTAAATCAAACAAATTAAAACGCTCCCTTAAAATTGATATTTGTAGCTGTTCCTAATGTCATAGGCAGGTGATTCCACACATAAAGGGCTGGGTAAGAAACTGGTTTCTGTTCAGTTTTCATTTTGTATCAGGGACTAACCAATGACAAGGTCTCATTTGATCTTGGAGGATGGTAGTTTTTATGTATTGAGAGCACAGATTTCAAAACTGCTTGGCTGTGGATCGTGAAATAAAATCTAATCAGCACCCTATGAGGCAGATGTTTCAAGATTTCAGAAAATATGCTATGCATGAGCACCAGAATGCTGTAGATGGTCAGCGTGCTACCCCTGCCATGTGGGTTAAAATATGTTGAAATACGTTGCACGGTGCCTCCATCCAGGGAAATTAAGTGGGCCAGGTCATATGCTAGTAGTGCCCCTGGGAAAAAGTACCAACCCACTATGGTCCCCACTCACCCGTCCCAGTCCAGTCCCACTCAGTGTAATAAAAGTTTACCCAGAATTATAACCCTGGCTGGATGGCCCAGTTCATGACTTTAGCCCAACTTTGTGGCCATTACTAAACTATCCTACAAAGGTGATAGGGTACAGCCTGAAAGCTCCGATAGGTTATTCATACTTGGTTTACCCTTTATGGCAAGAGTTTCCATCTCGTCTCTACAGTCCTGACTCGATTCACTGACTGTCACTCACAGACTCTGTCACACCCTCAACAGCTCATTATGTTCTCCTCAGATCAGCAGTTAAAATGGACAGAAGCCCACAGGAACCAGTTCCACAACCTGTCATCTTTCTCCATTAACTCCTACAGGAGCGTTACACCACCTAAAAATGACAGTTCCACCACTTGGAAATCTAGATATAAGAGCTCCCCACCTAAACATTTCTAATTTAACCACTGCTTCAGATGTCTCCCTCTGGCACCTTGCTGGCCAGCGGTTTTTCCTCAGTCAGTCGGTCACTCGATCTCTCTCTTTGTGGGTGAATAATCACTGAGCTGGTAAGCTCACATTCTGCACTGCCCAAGGCAACTGCCACTGAAGGATGTCACCTGGCTGTGATGGCTAGCACAGTGGCTGCCAGCCATCACTGCCTCTGTCATACTTTGGACTGTTCAGGTCTGTCTCTGGAAATGTCTCTGAAACGGTCTTTCTGGGGATATTTCCTGGCTGTGGGGCAATTTCACTGCAGACTGCCCCTATCTGTTGCTAGTGCTTCAGGTTCTCTATCCTTCTGTTTTCTGTGTATAGCAGTATCCTCTTTCAGAACTATTTAAGCCCAGCAAATGCCTCCTTACTCTGGGCTGTGAAAGCTTCAGCCAGACCTCCAACTGCAGGTAGAATCGAGCAGCAAATCTACCACTAAGCTGTCTCAACCACAGAACTGAAACGTTCTGGAATAGCTCCTGCTGTTTGCTGGTGCATCCTGCAGCCCTCTCCTTGGATGAGAACCTCTGTCATTCACTTGAGAGTGTCAGTCTGGTTGATCCATGAAGGCCGATACATTGTCTCACTCCTGGGGGAATTAATGAAGTCCTTCTGTAACCCAAGAACCCTCTGTGGCTCCCAGGCAGACTTTGCAACCTGACTGGCAGTGCTGCCACACTGTGACCCTATTGCCACGTCTCCTGTGTGACAGAGGCTCAACAAGGTGGCTACAGACTTATACCCTCCAGTAGCACTGGCCCCAAATCCTTCAATTAGAAGGGCCCCTGCCTCTAATATTTATTTGTGCCTCCAGCTGTGTGCTTGAGGTCATGCACTGTATGTTGGGGCTGGCATGGTTGCCGTAGAATTTCTGGGTCATCGGGAGGACTTGTCACTCTCTGCTCCATTGATGGCAGGGAGAGATTGAGAAGTGCAGCAGAGAGCCACGAGGATCAAGGGCAACAACTATATCACAGAAGGCTGCACTCCTTTTTGCTCTCTCTTGGTCCCTGTCAGCAGTCCAGGGGGACCAGAGAGAGAGAGCAGCTGTCATACTTGCTTCAGTTGCGATCCAGCCTCCTCTACCAAACGCATAGACTCCCAGCCCACTCCTACACCATTCGACCCGTGCCCAGAAAGTAGGGGGGGGGCTACAAGGACTGGAGGTGGCTGGTGATGCTACTGGGGGGCTGATACTGCACCTACAAAACAGTAGCAGCTCTTTGTGTCTTCCTCCTTATCTCAGTTTAACCGTATTTGTTTAATTTCTTCCAGTAGCTCCATATGAAGTCTGAACTGTCCATTGCTTAACTTGATATAAAATGGCCACTTACAGTAGTTAATTTAAATAATTTGTTCCCTTTCTTAAAAATCGGATGGAGCCTTTTAAAGAAGCGGCTTGTTAATGTTGGATATGGCTGGGGCCTGTCACATCTCTGGTTAGACCAAGGTAAGCATTTCTTTTTATTTTGTATTTGTTATTGTAATACCTATTTTTGTAATGGCTATAAACTAAGCTATTTATCTTCAAAATCACTAGAATTTAACTATCTTGGACCCTAGAGTGTGGTGGCCTCTGTCTATACCTGACCTTTTAATTTTTAAACAATGTTTTACGAAGGATTGGCCTGGGTAGGGTTCTTTTCTTTTTTAATCATGTGGATACTTGCTGTATTAGGTGGGGAAATGGTGTTGGTTAACAAAATTACAGTCCTTTGGATTGGTCGGTTATAAAACTCCCCACTAGAGCATTTCCGGTCACCCAGCTGGGATGGCAGAATCATATTCTTTCTGGACTGTTCTCCACTTTGACGTGCAATTACTTTCTAAAACGGGCCTAATCTATAAATATTAATGCACATTTGTTGGAGGCTCACAAAAGCCTCATAAAGTTAATTGCTAATTTGTTTCTGAGTGAGCCTTTGAAAAGGAAATATTATCCTGGGATACATAAGGCACTTAAAATTCTTTTTATAATTTTCCTGTGTTTGTGTGGAGATATCCACCCAAATCCAGGTCCCCCCCAAACATCACTGAAATTACTGCGGAAATTCTTAGGGAACGTAGCTTTAGTGCAGTACATTTGAATGCTAGAAGTTTGCATAATTAATTTGATCCAGTTAAGGGAATGGGTGATAATGTTACCAACCAGATCTGGTCTTCATAACAGGAACTTGGCTGAGTAACAAAGTCTAAGATTAAAATAGAGCAGGAAGACAGAAACAAGCAAAAGGGGCGGTTTAATTTATGGAACAAATGGCCTGCTGTTAGACTGATTTAAGTTAGATATGGTGGAGCTGGAGGTATTAATGTTAGAGCTGAAATTACCTTTCAGAAAACCTGTGTTGCTAGCAGGTGTATATTGTCCACCAAATGTGAAGCTGAATGTATTTCATGGTTTGCAGAATGTTCTGCTTGACTTTAAATACATGCACAAGCTGTTGGTATCGGGTGACTTCAATGTTAATTAGAATTCCATAAATAGTGTACACATATTGGCAGATTTCCAGTTGAGTTTAGGCCTTAGCCAACTGATTAATGAATGAACGGGAATAAATTCAAAAGATCCTACTTCTTCCACCCTGTTGGATCTAATTTTCACAAATTGCCCCTTAAATCATACACTGTGTGTTCTTCCAGACTCTTTTTCATACCAGTAGGTGATCTTTTCTATACAAGATAATACACAAATCCAAGGCTATAAAAATGGTATAGATGGAAATGCTTTAAAAAATATGATTATGTTCAATGTATGCTGTATCTGGAAAATATATCATGGGAAAGAATTGACCCAATACCAACAGTGAGTGATGCATGGACATTTTTCTCAACTGAATTCATGAAGGTATGTGAAAAACATGCACCTGTGAAATAAAAACAGGTTCAGTGCAATAATGCACCCTGGCATAATATGGATCTAAAAATTGTGAAGTAGAAAGGTGCATAGCATGGCACAGGCCAAAAAAAGACTATATTGAATCTAAATGGATCAGGTACAGACAGGATGGAACCAGTATACAAGGGAGATTAAACTAGCAAAACAACATTTTTAGAAGAGAAATTTGATAGTAGTCACAAACGAAGCCCACAAGACTTCTGGAAAAATGTCAGATCTTTTAGGTGAAAGAAATAATGAGACGTCAGGTATCATCCTAATAGGACAGTTCCCTTGAGTCAGAATGTTGTGGAAAGATTTAACACCAGTTTGTAAAAATGGGCCTTGAGGCACAGGGAGGTTCACTAAATCAAAACTTACAGCTTGACAGCCTGGGTTCGGGAACATGCCTGGATCGGCGGAGGGCCGCTGGCTGAGCATCCCATGAATGCTCACCTCCTCAGGGGCGGAAGACACCATGGTCTCCGCTGCAACACCACTACCTGGATGGACACAGGTGGCGATGCAGCCGGAGCCATGGACCGTGGGAGTCGGATGCCAACAGCATGATGCTCCACATCAGCCAAGGCCTTCCTGATGTCAGGGGGCATGACAGTAAAAACAGAAAACCCTGACGGAAAGCAGTATGCAGTCTGATGCCCACCACCTGCCGCAGGCTCTGCACCACCGACTGGGTTCTCCGCCTTGCTGACTCACACATCATTCTGTGTAAATGCCTGGTCCCCCAGCAGCCCTTCCCATTCGGGGTTATCCAAGAGGGAAGGGGGGTGGAGTTAAGTCCCAGAGATGGTGGGTGACAGGACTGGGCAGAGTGGCTAAGACCATTGTGGGCCAGTTGGGTTGCAGGGGGGCTAAGTACAGTAAATTCAAAAAAATATATAGCTTGATAGGGAGAACAAGTTCCCACAGAGCCTCAGTACTCCTTTTCAAATAACACAGCAGATGGGGTAGGAACTGAGTTTTTAAAGCTAGATGTTACTACGACTACTGGCTTGGACAATAATCTCACTAAGATAATGAAGTATGCATCTCCAGTGAACAGCCTCTCCTTTAGTGAAATTTTTAATTTATCTTTTAGAATGGGAGAATTACCAGAGGCATGGAAATGTACAAAAGTAGTTCCCATTTTTAAAGCTGGATTGACAGCTGAGATGGAAAACTACTGCCCCATCTCTTTGCTCAGATATGATTACCCCTAGATATCGAAAATATTTGAAAAATTGGTTTGCTTACAGGTAAAATCTTTCTTGAATACTCAAAACAAACTAAATACATTTCAGTCAGGTATCAGGCCAAACCACTGTACAACCTCTACATTGGTGAACGTTTTTATTGACACCCAGCTCACCCTGGACAGGAGGTTATCAGTTGGGGCCATTTTTGTAGATCTATTGAAAGTTTTTAACACTTTGGACCATGATATCCTTCTGCCTAGGTTGACCTGATTGGTTTGGCTCATATATAAAAGACAGCAACTGATAACCAAAGGTGAATTTAGTTCTGCCTTTGCACTTAATACCACTGGAGTGCCACAGGGATCCATATTATGCCTGCTTCTTTTTAACATCTGTTTGAATAGTCCATGTTTCCGTATGTATATTTCTTACCATTAGTATGCAGATGATAGTTATTTGTACAGTAAGTAATTCTGCAAGTCAGATTCAGGATAAAGTGCAAGGTGCCTTTTACAGTATTCACAATCTTTTTCAAACAAAAACATAAGTTAGTACATAACCCTCCTCCCTCCCAAAAAACAACCCCCCCTCCCAAAAAAAACCTGTGTTATTTAGTACGGATAAAAAGTACTGCTGATGTAGATATGGTAACTAAAACTAAAGATAGTTTTTTGTTACAGCAAGTCAAATCCTACAGATATCTAGGGATATGGCTGGACAATGGCATGAAGCAGGATGCACACATGTGTAACCCCTAGGTGGCGCTATCCCAAGGGCTACTACCCCTGCCTGCTTGGATAGTAGCAGGTTAAGGGGCCTGAGTTCTGAAACGGGTGCCTCCATCTGGAGGTCAGGGTTGGTAGTGGTCAAACTAACCTGGGCACAGTCCTCCGGGACACTGTAACCCCCCCCCTTTCACCGCTAGTGGCCTGAACACCATACAATAATCACTTTCACAATACCCCTGGTACACCACACAAGTACTCACACTGTTTGCACTTACCACCAGGGCTGGTTCCTCTGGCTCAACCCTGGGGAACCCCTGTAAAACAAGGTTATGCACAGCAAATAGCAACACTACAGTACTTTGAGCACAAACTGGAACCACAGTCAAATTACATGCATAAAAAAGTTAGATCTGATTTATTCAGGGAACTTGAACAAGGGAGGGGCAAAATCAGGTTAATTAGCTTAAAGGTCATATCAATCAAGCAGTTATGCATGCGCTTTGAGTCCCTCCGCACAGTCCACCTCTGGGTACCCAGGTAGAGAAGAGATGGGCTAGCCAGGACAGTTGCCCGGGGTTGCAGCTGGTTGGGGCCCTGTGATGGAAAACACAACATGCTCAGTACACAATATTTGTGAGCCAGAGGGCTCAGTTCATAAAGGAAACAAAACAACAAGACAATCAGATGACATATTCAGATTAAGCTGTTGTTGTAAGGAGCTACCCTGGTATTTACTCATGATACCCAAGACTGGACACAGGCTGGACAAAAATCGAGACTGCAGGTGGTTGATCTGGAATGCCAGGAGAAGCAGAGCCACACAAGTCGTAGAGGCATCGTCACTGTTCAAGCGTGAAGCAGGGGGCTGATCTCCAGGCAGGTCTCTCATCGATGGCTTATCTGTGCAGTGGGTAGTCTGGCTGGGCCAGTCTGGCAAAGCCCAGACCACATGGAGACAAGTTCGTAAGCAGTCCGTTTTAGGCTGGATACAGCTTCCAGCAAGCAGAACACAGTTCACACAGTGGGGAACTAACTCACAACCCACTAGCAGCTCATTGCACATTTACATGTACGGGAATTCTACGATACCAGGTAAAGCACTCCCCGGGCACAATCGCAAAGTCTCTGCATACACCGGGAGCTTAGGGGTAGCTGGAACTCCTGACAGGTCAATCACATTCAGCAAAAATATTCGGTCTTCTTCAAGTTGAGCCTGGCCCACTGCAGTAGCTTACTTTAGTCACACAACCTTGGATTTAGTCCAAAATAATTCTCTTCTCTCCCTCTCAAGAGCAGCACACCGGCATGCAGGCCAAAAATGTAGCCTTTTCAGAGTTCTCCCATGTGAATCCACTCACAATTACTGCTCAGAAACACTTCAGTTCCTTCTTGCTCAGCTTCCAGCTTAGTTCTAACTGAAAACTGCAAGCAGCCTGGGACTTCCCCAAGATCCAAAAGATTCGGTTGGCTGATTTGGCTGTCAGTAAAAGCAACAGCTCCCCCTTCAGTTGCAAAAAAGGTGCAACAAAACTCAAACCACAGTTCCTATAAATTCTGAATTCAGACAGCTCCTGTAGTCTGGCTACATTTTAGGTCCCACCAGAACTGTTTGGTCCAATTTGCAGTCCAGGACCAAGATAGCAGAAACAAACAAAACAGTCCTTGCTACAAAGAAAGCCGGTTAGACAAACTACATTATCATTATTACTGTAAATGATTTTCAGCAAATAGTTACATCTTCAACAGAGCTGCCTCTCAGATTACTCACGCTGCAATTAGACAGCTCTTAAAGAGACAGTACACAGAGGCTAAACAAGCTCTGGTAATCACATTTAAACTGCTAAAACACAGGACACCAGCCTGGCAGTGAGCATTTAAGCAAGCTCAAAGAAGACTATTTGGGAACCCCCATTTGTAGGGGGGCTACACCCTTCCCTGCCTGGGAAAACGTGGCTTCCGCGTCAAGTCTGTACCATCATAACATTGAAAATGCAACATATGCAAGATATTTATACCATTAGCATGCTATACAAGTACTATCTGATTCATCAATTGGCATAACTTATCACTTTACTATACATTTCAGTGTACTCCACTATATCATTTCCATTCTGACAATACATTATGCATATTTCACACAGGTAAATTGAGCATTACTATATAGAATCATGTAATAACTTCTTGTACTCTAAACAATGTAAGAGGGGGCCCTTCCCTATCAGTTAACTTGGGGCTGGATGGGGCAGGGGCACCATGGTGAGAGGGCAGAACAAGTAACCTGGAATGGGCCATCAGCTCAATTTGGGCAATGAGCTCTGAGGGATATAAACACCTTTGTGGACTACACTGAAAGGCAAATCCGCTGGCCTCCCGGGGGAACCGTAACTGAAGTGCATCACTGGTTTGACAGCTCGGCCACTCTTTCTGGAGTGAACAACCACATTCTCTGTACTTTCAGCAATGGTCTTATAGCTTTCTTCACTTGTGAGGGGTGCCTCTGCATGAAGGGGAATGTCCAAGCTGGGAGCACTGTCAGCCCCTTGCCCTGTAGTCTCTGTTTCAACAACACTTGGCTCATTTTGAAGACACTCTAGCACTGAAGGAGGGTTTTCAGCACTCTCATAGTGTTCCTCAAGTTCTGGCATGTCACCAGAAAGACTCATACCATCAACCTCTCCTTCAGGCAAATCATACAGTTCCACGATACACAAAGACTCAGCATCCTCAGACATGATACTTTGCACTTCACCTTCAGGGAGCATTGGCTCCAAGGATGATGCTGGGGCGTTAGGCAGTCCAGAAGGCCCAGCTTCATCCCCATAATTCAACACAGGATTTCCACGTAACAACTGACTCAGTTCATATGAGGGGTAATAGGCATGATCACACTCACTGTCATCCGAGTTAGACTGGCAGTCACCATCATTCTTTGCCTCCTGTGGGGGAAGTCTTAAATCGGCAACCACGGGGGCAGGCTGACTCTGGTTCTTTCTTGCAGCAGCATGAGTCACTGGTCCAGGGGAATCAATCTCGGTGGGCTCAGCCTCAATTATAACTTGACCAATAGGTAGCAAGTGGTTACGGTGCATGGTCTTGACAGCTTTGGAGTTATTCTCTGGGCGCACTTTGTACACTGGCAAATCATCCAGCTTTCAACTATGACATGGGGAAGATGGTGCCATCGATCAGCAATTTTGTGTTTACCATGCAATCCTAAATTTCACAACAACATATGGTCTCCAGGCCTAAGCTCTTGAGCCTTTACTTTTCTATCATGTCTCTCTTTGTTGGCTAGATTTCTTTTGGCGGCCATTGTCTGGGCCAGTTGATAGGCATGGTTCAATTGAGTTTTCAGTTTTTATACATATTGCAGGTAATCTTCGGCTTGGACCTCATCGGGAGAAACCCCAAAACAGACATCAACAGGCAGCCAGACCTCTCTCCTGAACATGAGGCAGTAGGGAGAGAACCCGGTAGCATCATTCTTTGTGCAATTGTATGCACGTACCAAGGTGCTAATCAGCTGGCTCCATTTATGCTTATCTTTTGGGTGGAGGGTGCCTAGCATGGGTTAAAGCGTTCAGGTTGAGGATCCCCTGCAGGTGATAAGGGGTGGTTCTTGACTTTCACACCCTCCATAGAGAGAACATTTCTTTGATTAGCCAGCTCTCAAAGTCCTGGCCCTGATCAGAGTGAATTTACTGGGGGGGGGGGCCCCATGGTGGATGAAGAAATTTTACACTAGCACCTTGGCCATGGTAGATGCTTTTTGATCTTTGGTGGGAAAAGCTTGTGCATACCGTGTGAAATGGTCCGTAACCACTAACACATTGGCAATGTTTCACTAATCAGGCTCTAAACTCAACAAGTCTATGCAGACTAGTTCCATTGGGGTGCTGGTAGTAATGTTGACAAGGGGGATTTTCTCTGCAGGCAGTGACTACAAGTCCTTACATGGTGCTCAACATCGGCCCCCATCTTGGGCCAGTAGAATTGAGATTGTACTAGGTCAGGGGTCTGGTCAATACTGAGGTGGCCCATATGATTGTGGAGGGACTGCAGTACCAAATCTTTGAAGACTGTGGGCAGCACCAATTGTTGCTTGTCTACTTGGCCACCCCAATCTACAGTCTCTCCATACAACAACTGATTAAGCAGCTTCAACCTGGAGCCTTCTTTAAACAATAAAGCGGATCTCAGATAGAGGAATGCAACTTGGACACATCTTTTCCTGCACGAAGGGCGTCAGGTGCTGGCTGAATCATAGGATCTCAGGACTGAGCCTGTTGAACTACATTATCATTATCACTCTAAATGATTTTCAGCAAATTGTTACATCTTTCAACAGAGCTCCCTCTCAGATTACTCATGCTACAATTAGACCGCTCTTAAAGAGACAGTACACAGAGGCTATACAAGCTCTGGTAATCACATTTAAACTGCTAAAACACAGGACACCAGCCTGGCAGTGAGCATTTAGGCAAGCTGAAGGAAGACTTTTTGGAAACCCCCATTTGTAGGGGGGTTACACATAGATAAGTTGTTAGGAAATCTGGGCAGATGGTTAGGATGTTACATCACATGAAGAAATGTATGACTAGAAAAGTTTGGTGCTGCATTTACATAAGTGAGCATCTATAAATGTCAAACATTTTCTGACTGCATATTAGCATATTTAACAAACCACTGCTGCTTGTACCGTAAGTGCTAGTGTGTATTTATATGCAAAGCAGATGTCAATGGTTGTATGGTAGAAAGAGACGGTTGTACATCAGTTTCATCATGGAAAATGTGTATGAAGTTCACATAAAAAAAATCAAGCTGTTTGAACTAACCACATGCCTGCAGTAAGATAAAGGGGAATGTGATAGTCTGATCTCTCCTTCTCCAGCAAACTTTTTTTCTTAGGGGGATCTGAATTGGGGCAGATGTTATTAAATTGGAGAAACAAGATACTGGATACTGCTGTCAGCTTTGTGCTGCCATTTGACAGCTTACACTAGCGCAAGCCTTGCAGACACAACATCCTGTCACTTAAAGTAGCATAGCAGCCATGTTGGCTCTGACCAGATCCTGTATTATTTAAGTTCTGTGTCTCATATTTGTTTATTTATTTATGGCTTTGATAACTGGGTAAGTGCGCTGATCCCAGGGACCGTTTTCAGGCACGGCACAGGCCATGTACACAGCACAGGATGGCAGAGAATACAAGGTGAGCAACTAATTGCACATGTAGCCGATCAGATTCAGAAACAGCAATTGAAGCACAATACATTGGTATGGTACAAGCCCAGTGAGTGACAGCGAATGCTGTTTACAATATGACGCTTGGTACACAAACAGCAGTTGTAAGCAAAGGTAGATACATAAGTCAGGTGGGCATGTTGTGACATAGCATATACAGTGGGTAACAACTATACAGTGCATGATGCATAGAAATAGATATACAGTATGTACAAGGCTAAGAGGTACACATATACGTTAAGGCTAGTCAATGGTAAAATTAGCATGGGAAAATCAAGACCTGAATGTATCTTAAAGCCAATAAATTCCTGTCTTTTTGTTATGGATTAAGAATATATGATCAGAATATATCCAGCACAAGTATGGAATAGCCTAGGGACTGAACTGATTCCCTCCTTAGTTAGAGTTAGTCAAATTTAAGCAGACATTATTATAAATATATAATTGTTAAATGTTTGTACAACTTTGTTGTTCTTTTTTTAAATGTCTTTGTATGCAACACTACTGGGACCTTATTGTAAATGAGCTTTGGCTCAACTGAGTTTTATCCCTGTTCATATTTTGATATGAATAAAATGTTACCATTTTACCATACCAGTAAAAGATACATTGCGGAGCACTGGGGATGTATAGTCGAACTCCCTCAGTTTCGCTGACATTTTTGAAAAAGATCTCCACATTTTTGGGTAACTTTTTCCAAAGTTTTCTAGTGGTCCTGCTTATGACCCATGCATTCTATCCTGGGAAGTCTTCTGTAATAATATTATTGAATATAATGTAAGGTATGATACACATTTTTAACACACTGTTAGATTCCTAAGCAATGGTATCAATCAATCACTTTATTTAACCAGGCATAAACACCATTGAGCAAGCTCATTTTCAAGGTGGTCCTGGGCATTAATACAATACAGTACACTTCATAAAATTGCAATTACAGTGGACAACGGTGCACACAAAAAAAAAAAAACATTGCGAAGGTGCCAGTCAATATGGGCCTATACATAACGGTCAACATAATTAACATGCAAAGGTACATAATGATAAGCTTTACTGGAATGAGAAGAGAAAACAATCCCATATAGTCTCCGCTAAGTAAGAGCTCATACCTAAATGATAAAAAATAAGGAGGTATTAAGGAATACGGTAGAAATTGGGGTGAAAGAGTAGGCAGCCAAAAGGTATAAATGGGAGCCACAAGTTTTTACACTGTAACTTTGATTATCACACTTTTTCACTTTGTCCATGTAGCTGGGCACAGACATATGAAAAAGCACGTCAAGGCAGGAATAGCTTTTTAAAACCAAAACTGGTTTATTTGTCACAGAGATGGTCTTTAGCCTTGTCACCTTGAAGTCTGATCCTGTCAAATCTCATCACCTAAGCAGGGTCATGTCTGGTCTATCTGTAATCAGATGGGAGTCCTCCGATAAACGCCATTAGCTGCAGAAAACGGTGCTGGTACTACAGTTCTGCAGTGGCATCCTCCCTTCGAATATTCAAAACCACAGCGATGCTCCACCTTGGTGTGAGGAGGACAGTCTGCTGTCATGAGGTGCTGTCCTTTAGATGGGATGTTAAACTGAGGTTCTGTTTGTTCTGATGCATTTAAAAAAAAAAAGCATTTGTCAATGCCGAATGTTGTCGCGCTGGCATTGGCTTTAGTAGTGCAGTGCGGAAACACATTTTGGGCAGGATGTGAAAAATGACAGCTGTACTGTTCATAAGGAGGTGTAAAAAAATGACAGTGTTGAAAATGTGGCATGTAAATATCTCAAATTTGCGAAGTTACAAGGGTGTGTGGGAAATGCGCAACGCACGCTTGTCATTTTATGGACTTTTGGAACCAAATTTTCAACATAGGCATTTTAGCACCTCTGCTCATGTACAGTGTGACTGTCATTTCCTCAAACTGTCCCAAAAAGTGATTTCGCACAGCGATCGCGCTATTCTGCGCCGGACGTGTGAAAACACATTTCAGGCAGGATATGTAAAATTACAGCTGTACTGCACGCTCATAACACAGTCACTTTATGGAGTATCATCACCAAATCTTCAACATAGGCATTTTATGACCTCTGCTCATGAACAGTGTCACTGTCATTTTCATAATCTGCCCCAAAACACCGATTTCCCACAGCGACCACGCTTATTGTGTGTCAGTGCAGAACACATTTCGCCAGGACGCGGAAAATGACACTGTACTGTCATGTGAGGTGAAAATGAAACATGGCATCTGGCTTGAAAATATTGCATTCTGGTTGTTGTGGCGTGAAAACTGCGCGATACACACTGTAATATGTGTCATTTTATATATTGTCAAATTAACATAGTATTTTTTGACCTCTTCTCATGAACAGTGTCACTGTTATTTTTTAATTTGCCCCAAACACTGATTTCTCCACAGCTACCGTGTTATTGTGCGCTGGGCGCGGAAACACATTTCTGCCGATGTGAAAAATGACATATACAGTTCACAAGGAGGTGTAGAAAATGACAATGTTGAAAATCTGGCATGAAAATATTGTGAATTTGTGAAGTTACGAGCATGCGTAGCAACTGCGCAATGCACGCTTGTAAAACAGCCATTTTTTGGATTTCTTCCACCAGATTTGCAACATAGACTTTCTGAGAGCCCACCTCATGAACACTGCCACTGTCCTTGTGTAACCCCCCTGCAAATGGGGGTTCCCAAAAGACTTCCAGGAGCTTGCTTGAATGCTCCAAGCCTGAATGGTGTTTGGCATTTAAGCCATTTATCAGTGAGTGTTTTAGAACCTCTGGTACTGCTCTTTAAGAGCTGTCTGCTTGCAGACATAATTAGTTTGTATGGGGACTGTGTGTTTTGATTGAGTACCACTCAAGCTGCTGCCAATTCACTTCATTGTTGCAGTCACTAGGAGTGCAAAGGGAACCTATCTGAAAGATGTAACTGTTTGCCAGAAATTATTTAGAGTAATAATGAAATTACAGTTTGTCTAACCTGCTTTCTTTGCAGTCAGAATCAGTGTCGACTAGTTCCCATTCTAGTTTTGAACTGCTGAACTGGACCAATCAGTGTGGTAAGCTAGCTCTAAAATGGTGCCTTGGACGAATCAGAACTTGGACTCATAATCTGAGCCAGCCACAAGAGGATTGTATGGGCAGTGACTCTGGGAGATGTAGTTTAGACTTCAGTGCCTTTTTGGACCAACAGCAGCAGTCTATTGTGAGTGACAGCCAATCCAGTCAAGAACTGGGAGGAACTCAAAGGAAGTGCCCGGTTTGTGTGTTGGAGTTTAGTTGAGCTTTGGCAGTGAAGAAGGAAGGAGCCCTGTGCTTTTTCAGTGTGCAGTTTTAGTCAAAAACGGTGTAAGGCCCAGAGTTCCGTCTGCAGCTTGTGTAACTGCTTGTTAGGACTGAATCCGTCCCTGTGAAAAGAATCAAAGGATCTCTGAAGAGTAGAAACCAGGCTCACCCTGTAGAAGACTGGAGAAATTGTTGAAATGCACCTGGTCTGTCAGGAACTGAATCTGCTGTGTGTTCTCCGGTATTGTGCAGTAATTGCGATCGGGATAGAGAAGCAGCCTGCCTGGTATAGTACTTTTTTTTACCATATAAATGTGTGAAGAGTCTCTTGAGCTCAAGAGTAGCCCTGCTGATATTGAAGGACCCTATCTTATTTGGAGGTCGTGAGTACTAATTCAGGGTCGCCCTGTTGAATTGCCACATTAAATCCAAATGGAATTACTGTACTGCTGACTGTTTAATTCTTCCTTTTCTTGTGTGAAAGGGCCCCTACCAGCTGCCACGGTTTGGACTAGCCACTAGGGCTTGGGTACCCAGGGACAGTAACTGATAGGGATAGGCCTGTGCACAGAGCCATAGGTAGATTATTAGAGTGATAAGCTAATTAACCTGATTTCCTGTTCTTGTTATATCCTCAAATAAATCAGAGCTGCTTGTTTCAGCAAAGTTATACTGCCTGAGGTATTTGTCTATGTTAAAGTACTGTACTGTGATTGTTGCACTGTATCTCATTTCACAGGAGGTCCCAGTGCGGAACCAACCTGGGGTAAGTGTATACTGTGAAGGTAATTCTGATATATTGTGTGGGCCACTAGTGGGAAGAAAAGGGGGTTGCAGTGTCCCAGAGGGCTGTGACCAAGTTAGTTTAACTATTGCAAACCCTGACCTCTGGGTGGAGGCACCCGCCATTGGATCCAGGCCCCTCAACCTGTTAGTGGCAAATCAGGCAGGGGTAGTAGCCCCTGGGATAGCACCATCTAGGGGTTACATAAGTACATTCTTTAAATTACTATTACTGTTCGTCCACTATACAAGTCCTTCAAGGTGGTACTAGGTAACACCAGACTATCAGCAGTACCTCTCAAGATTACACAACCATGCCTTCTCTCAGGTAGGTGACACAGTACACAATTACACAAATGGCAGTGTAAGGAGGTATTTGGGGGCAAGGCCCAGCTTAAACAACCACCCAACAGCTAACTGAGCTTCAGTGACTCCTGGGCTCAGGGCCTCACAAACTCGATATGCTCAGTACCTCCAGTCAGGGAATCCCGATGGAGGGGTAGCTGACAATGTTGTGCAACCCTCAGGGAAGTTGCACTTACCCATCTCCCCCCAAACATGGACTGCCTCCCCCCAATGCAATTCTGTGCAATTGTCTGACAACAACAATACAAGTTAGCAGCAAACACACTTTTATTGAGACACCGACCTCTGCAAAAGAAACAGGTTCATGCAGATATGCTTCACGCCATTCAACCTCTGTTAGGTGTCCATGTAGGCAGGATACTGAAAGATGGTATGCCACCAGTCAGGCAAACCTGTCTGACTACCAGTGAGAACAGTTACTGGTAGCTACCATTAGATATGCCCAACTAAGCGCAGTTCCCAATGTTACCAAATAGCACAATTCCCAGCCCCACTACCGTAGTCCACTTGTACCGGAAGCCACTACCTACTGCCGAATGGTATCATGGTGTTACTTTAAAACACAAGGGGAACTCCTGGGCGGCAGTTCCTGGGTACCAAGTGTTGAAATTTTGCAGACCCGTAGATGTTGCTGCAGGCTGGCCGGTATTGGTGCACTTAAGTTTAAATACAACAGTTTTACTTTCCCCAAACACCACAGACCATGCAATTGATTAAATAGCTTTTTTAAACTCTAAGAGCAAGATATTTGAAATCCAACGCAATGACCAATTTGTGAATCCAAACAGGGAACACACATACATTTCAGAATATAGAACTTTTCTCACATTTACTCATGGTTACTAGGACAGCTCAAAAGGGCTACTTTTTTCCACCGAGATCAGGTTGAAGACCTCACAATTCAGTTCATGCCAAACCATACAGGCATCCTGATTGCCTGCTATGCAGGTATCGAAGGATGTCTGAGTCTGTATTCCTCCACTGAAGGCTACACGTTGGTCTTCGTCTGTCATCTCTGCACAGGTTAGCATGCATGTGCCACTCTTACCGCCGTTCATCTAGACACAGGGCCTGGGAATGATGCCCTTTCTTCATGAACACACCCCAGTGTCCGCTCGTTTCAGGATCCCACACAGAGTTTCCCATTTCTGAGCCATCCCCCTTTATATGGTGAGCCAGCCCAAGATTCCAACTGGACATGTTTGCCATTCAACCTCTTCAACACCTGTTTCTGATTCTGCCATCTCCAAACACAACATCCCATGAGATCCAGCATTAGCAACAGTTCTTGAGCCAGGAAAGTCACAGACTGGCCATCCTAATGTTGAAGGTCACAAGATGGCAGTCCCATGCAGTTGAAGCAGCCTGTCATCGTAACCAGTATTGAAATACTTTTCTGCTTACTGCCAACCCTCTGCTACACACCAGGAGCCCTGGGGGCCAGATTTCATAAAAATCTAAGAAGAAAGGGGAGTTACCCCAGTATGCATCTCAAAAACCAAAAGCCTCTATGCTTTTATTTTCTCCCTTTTTCTAGGGAAAACAATCACTTCTACCAATTTGCTGAGCTTAGTTCACTGCTGTCTATTATCTTTACTTTTATTTTATGTATCACACCCCAGGGGCTATTTTGGGCCTGCAGATCAACAAACAGAAGCTGGCACAAGCTCCACAATGAAATAAGCCAAGCCAGAATTATAGTGCAGTACCAAATATTTACTTTACCAAAAAGGCAAAAGACAAACAACATACAGCGCCTCAAATCTATGACAATCGAGGAACAGGAACCTTGTTTTTGCCTAACTTGGGGTGTGAGAAACACAAAAGAAAAAGAAAAATGGAAGAAAATAAAAGCACATCCTTACTCTGAGATGATCAAGAAACTCCACACCCTATCCTTGTGAATAAAGAGGCGAGTTTTACTTGACACCGATTATACAGAGCCTATATGAATGACCCTTGATGTGGCATCACTGTTTGCTACTACTTGGCCCAGTTTGTTTGGTAGTGAGTGATAAACTTTTATAGAAAATAAATCGGCAGGTTACCATGCACCCCGTTACTGTCCACCAACCTCAACATTACTTTTTTTTTTTTCACTTTTTGTTTTTGTCCATTTTCGCCTTACCAACTTATGGGATCTTCTTCCACCTGCCCAAGCCCTCTACCCATCACGTGATGTCTCCCTCGATGATCCAACCCAACACCAGCCTTTGCTCGACAACCTAATGGGTACATCAACTGTAACCCATGGCTTATCCCCCCGGGATGAGACCCCATGGTTCCCCTCAAGCCGAGAGGAACACACTTCACTCGACAGTCAGGGCCCAAGGGATGGAGCCGGCAAGGTGTGGGAGGAGTCGAGGAGACCCAGCTGTGGCATGTGGGGACAGGGTGGCTTCATCTGCCCAGTGCTGCCAGGAGTTTTATTCCCCTACCTGACCCTCCTCTTATCCCACCCCAGGATGTGGTCCTGAGAGGTGGCCTTGGCGAGATGCCTACCAGGGCCATTGGAAGGGTGGGTGAGCCCCTCCCTACCTTCAGTGCTCCCATGCCAGCCCCACTCTGCGCATGTGATGCCTCCACAACACCTACCAAGCGAGTGGGTACATGCTGATATAAGGTCACCTCAGAGGGACCACTTGTTCCTTCCCACACAACAATCCCACTCCCCCTGGGTCACCAGGGTGTGGTCATGCAATGGAAAAAGGTGCCCTCCAGCCCCTAGGTAGAAGGCATCCAATGGACACCCGAACCCCACCTTGCTGGCTGGCACCAGACATTCCAGGCTCGGGGCATGATCCTGGGTCGTCTGCATGGCAGGTGCTAACTCTACCGCTCTAATATCTGGCCAGCCTCACCAACCTTAACATTACTTTAACATGTTTTTTCTCCTAGTAATAAATACATCAATGACATTTTATGATTTCCCACTGATGGATTCAGCTACAGTATGTAAGGAATCTCTAACCCCTTAGGTATGCACATAACAGCTGTTCTGGCTATGCTTGAAAATGACCCCAGTTATTTTAACTTTTAGTGCTTGTGAAAAGTTGTGGATTCACACACTAGACCAGTGCGGAATTAAACTTTATGAGCTTTGTGAGCTCTGGGGTGGGGGGGGGGCATAAGGGTCATATCCATAAACTGAGCTTCCATTCCTTATAAGTCAAAGGCAGTGATTGTGAGCTACCGGGGTCTCTTCAGAGCTGGGGGGGGCTGAGCTCTAGCAAGCTCCCCTGTAATTCCAACACTGACTAGACAACAAAACCCTCAGTTCATACACATGGCAGGTACAGCACAGGTAGTTGCAGTGCAACTTTCCAAACTTTTTGAGCCTTAGTTCAGAAATAGAGCACCAGAGCACCAGGGCAGTATTTTGTGGACCGAGGTTCAATTCCCAATAGGCCTCATTATTTAAATCTCACTATAATTTGTGATTCAGTCAACAAGCAATGGCTAATACTGCACCAAACATCTGACTGTCCTCTCGATTGTTCCTACTGTAGTTGCAGGATATGCAATACCCAAGAAAGGAAGTGTGTCTGGGAACCCACAGTCCAACCACTTAAGCCTATAGCTCACGATTTAGAGCACCAGAATAGTATTCTGGGAGCCAAGATTCAGTTCCCAGTAGGCCACAATATTTTAGGGGGTCCCGAGGAGGGAAAAACAGTTCTAGATACATTAAGAAAAAGAGGACAAGCAGGTAGTGCAGGTCAGAAAAAGGGCCTTCATTAGATACTGTACAAAAAAACAGGATGAGAAATGAAGCAAATACCAGATAAGGATGACAGAGGCCAAGAAGGCAGTCAGGGATGCAAAAGCAGATACAGAGCTACATACTGCGGAGGAGGGCAAGGGAGGGGAAAACAGTTCTTCAAAGGAAAGGAAGATTGGCCGGCCCATTGGTGCAGAGGGTTGAGGCTCTGGGCACCACACTTCTCACCACGCCTGCAACCCATGTTCCAGAATGCACCAGGGGTCACTGGGCTTGGCTGCCCCCCAGTGGAGGCTGGGTGGCATAGCAATACATGTTCATTGGCCAGATGCACGCGCCTTCTGGCCATACATCTTCTTGAGAAAAATTGAGGATGACACCTTCTGGCAGGATTAAACCACCAACTGCGCAGGCTCCACACCACCTACCGAGACTAAGTCACCCATCAAGGGAAAATGTGTGTGTGGGGGGTATCCCACAATGATGGGTGATGGAGCTGGAGGTTGTGGTTGAAGGGTGCTGCCTAGCGACATAGAAGCATAAACTGTAAATTTAGGAAAAAAGGAAGATAGGAGGGGAAATTGTAAGGCTGATAGAAGGAACAGGGTAATAGAAGAAGATGAGCAAAGGGAATCTGTTCTTAATGACTAATTCTGCTCAGTATTTGCACCACATTCCAATGGGCAGCCCCTTATTTTACACCAATGTAACAAGACTTACATCTATGCAAACAGAATTTTGGGGTGTACTGGGAGGGTTTCAACAGTAAAAGGAAAGAAGCATTACCACCTCTCTTTAGATCACGGGTGAGCCCCTATTCTGGAATAATGTGCCGAGTTCTGAAGTCCTCAACATAGGAAAGAAAAAGTCAGCCTGCACATGATGTAGCATAAGGAAACTAAAGTGATTCGGGGCTAACAGGGCAGATCCTATGAGGATGGGGGCAAGGCACTTAACATGTACTTGTTGCATGCTAGAAGGGACAGGTGTGACATAGCAGAGACCGTCAAGCTTTTGAAAAGAATGAACAAGGTAAACTGTGAGGAACTATTCAAAAGGATCCTGGGTGGCACAGCAAGCAGACACTAATGTTCACTGGTCACGCGCAGGCATGGAGGTGTGCAGTGTCTTTATGATGTACATTTGCACCATTGCATGTGGGAAGGCCCGAGCAGGGAAAGGGGGAAAAATTAAGCAATAAACCATGACAGGGTGTAGGTTATGTTGGGATTTACCCAGGCCTGGTGTGGTTTGGTCACAAGGCTGCAGGCAGAGTGACCGAACCACACCAGAAGTGGGTAAATCCCAGCAAAACTCACATCCTAGAGTGGTTTGTTGTGAATATACAGTGGCTCTCCTTAATATTGTGAGGGACAAAATAAAGAAAACATTTTTTTTTTCATTTCTAGTTATTTTTTTATTTAATTTATTGCTACATGAGAAGAAATAATCTAGAGATGCTACCTGCTGCACAGCTGCTAATGCAGCTCTATACATATACACACACACACACACACACACACACACACACACACACACAAAGAACAAAAATCAGCATTTATATAGTACTTTTCATATACAGTGTATCCCAAAGTGCTTTACAAGCAATGCTAGACTGGTAGTGAAGTGACTGAATGTGTAGTGGCGGCCATATCGCACATCAACACCCACACACAGCCTGGACAATTGCATGATTCAGTTTATGGAACTGGAATGTTGGCCAGGGACACCGGGAATGTCCCCTGCTGTTTGTGAAGAATGCCCTGGGTTCTTTTACTTCCACCTGGACACCCACCAGGACAGTACCAGGATGGGTAGAAGGGACCTCGGTTTAATGTCTCATCCAAAGGACGGCACACCCCAGCAGTACTGCACCCCCCTAATACTGCACTCGGCTGCCAGCGTTTTTAGGTATGAGTCCAATCCTGGTGTAAGACATGCCTTATCAGACAACATTTGTTTTCCCCAACGGGAGTTCTTATTGCAGCGATTGGTTTCATGACTTTGGATGGTTTGGGGGACATGGTACTCTGGGGTGGCAACAGAATGGAACCAGATGGAAAAAAAATGTTTCCAAGGTGAGCCGGATGGAAGCGGTTGTGGGGGACGATTTCTAATATACTATTTGGGCTTATATGTGACTTGCCAGAGTGTTTCACGAAGTTTTTATGGCTAAGTCTCTGTTTTCTTGGTATCTGGGGGACTTATTCTAAAATTTTATTTTGTGTGCTGTGCCGTGAGTTGTGGGAGATGGTGGTTTAGTGGGGATTCAACATGGCTGTTTTCTGCTTTCAACTTTGGGGACTTGGATGGATTTCAGAGACTGGGGTTTTCAGATGTGGCTTACTAGCACCTTTTGCATGGGTTATGCCAGGATTTACCATGGCTAAAAGGTGCCAGTCAGCCAATCAGGTTTCAGGATTCTTGGACCCCACTGTATAATTGAAGACAACACCCTCCAACAGCAGAATGAACCCAACAGCCCTACAGGCTCCACCCCACCTACCAAGACCCACTCACCCATCGAGGCAATAAGCAGTGGGGTATACTGGGGATGGTGGGTGATGGAACTGGGGGTTGCGCCTAAATGAATCTGCCAGGCGAGATAGGTGCACAAATTGTAAATAAAATAAAGGAAGATGAGAGGCGAAATTGTAAGGTTGAAGGAAGGAGCAGGGTAATAGAGCACAATAAACAGATGGCAGCCACTGTTATTGACTACGTCTGCTCATTATTCATAGTGGAGGATAGCAGGACCTTTATCAGAAAGTAGTACAAAGGCTGCTGCAAAGGGGAATGCCAGAATTGGGCAGGTGGTAATTACAGGAGAAAGGGTCAGAAAATGGCTTGCAACCCTAAAAGTAGGTAAGGTTTCAGGGACGGATGAGATGCACCCAAGGGTGTTCAAGGAATCAGCATGGGAACTAGCTGAACCCCTGACAGGGCTATTTAATATGCTAGCTCACTACAGTCAGGGGCAGATCCAAAAGATTGGAGGGTAGAGGTTATTATTCCACTCCACACAGGAGGGAACAAAGAGCAGCTGAGTAACTACGGGCCCATCAACCTTACCTCCACTGCGGGTAAACTGATAAAGATGCTAGTCAAAGAGGACTTAGTGGACTACCTGGAGAAAAACTGGGTCCAGGATAGTAAGTAGCATATGTGAGGAGATCTTTTTAGACTTACCTGATAGTATTCTTTGACTGCATAGCTAGGACAGTGGATAAGGGGCAAGCAAGGGATTTACTCTGTTTTATCTTCAGCAAGGCATTCGACTTGGTGCCACAAAGAAAGCTGCTGAAGGAGTTAGAGGATCTGGAGCAGTTAAGGACCCAGTAAGAATGCTGTAAAGTTGATTTAGGGGGGAGACAGCAGAGGACCGTGGTAAACAACATCAAACCAGGGGAGAAGGATGTCACCACTGGAGTGCCTCAGGGGCAGTCCTGGCACCAGTCTTTTTTCATATGTTCATCAACGACACAGGAGAAGAAATAGAGGGCAAGATGTATCTCTTCGCAGATGACATTAAACCCTGTGGTAAGTTAGACAGTGAGGAGGAAGTAAAGGAGTTGCAGAGGACCTGCAAAGGTTACTGTAGAGTAGTGGTGCAAAGTGGGAACTTGTAATTCAACACCGAACAGTGTAAGGTAATGCACATAGTGAACAAGAACCCCAAAACTGGATGGGAGGGACTAAGCTGGACACTACTTCTGAGGAATGGAAGTTGTAAGTCATCATAAGGGACTCGCTAAAACAAAGCAGCCAATGTAAAAACCAGACCAAATAAAGCTCATACTAACACTGTATCAAAACACAAGGTTGAATACAAAAATAAAGTGCAACCATTTTTATTTGTTGCTCACAAATGTGAGATACATAGTGCAGGGCAAATCACCCCCTGATGCTGTTCCATTCCACTCAACCTTCTGTCACTGAAATGAGGGACGTGGACATTTTTGGACACTCAAAAATGAGGGACACATCCTCAAACATGGAGATACAAGCTCAAAACACTGTGGAAACCATTGCATTTGTTTTACATAGAAACATAGAAGTTGACGGCAGATAAGGACCGCAAGGCCCATCCAGTCTGCCCATTTCTTTTTCTGCCCTATGAATGTGCCATCGGCCTTTGCTCTGTCAGTGACCTATCTATTCATACTCATCTGTATTGCTCCTTTATGCCTATCCCATGCCTGTTTGAAGCCCTGCACTGTATTCATATCCACCACTTCCTGAGGTAGGCCATTACATGTGTCCACCACCCTTTCTGTGAAAAAGAACTTCCTCACATTACACTTTAATTGGCCTCCCTCTAATCTCATGCTGTGTCCTCTTGTCCTGCTATTTTTCTTATATTGAAACATGTTAGACTCTTTCACCTTGTTAATGCCCTTAAGATGTTTGAATGTTTCGATCATATCACCTCTCTCTCCCTCCTTTGCTCTAGGGTATACATATTGAGCTCCGTTAATCTGTCCTCATATGTTTTCTGATGCAGTCCCTGCACCATTTTGGTTGCCCTTCTCTGGACTGCCTCAATTTGGTTAATGTCCTTATGAAGGTGTTGCCTCCAGTACTGCACGCAGTACTCTGGATGGGGCCTAATTAGTGTCTTGTAAAGAGGGATTATTATCTCCCTCTTCTGACTTGTGATACCCTACTAATACACCCCAACATCCTTTTAGCCTTACCTACTGCTTTAGTGGTCTGATTGGATGATTTCAGGTCATCAGTGATGATGATGCCCAAGTCTCTTTCTTCCCTTGTGACTGCCAGCAACTCTCCTCCCAGCCTATAGGTGGCTTCTGGGTTTCTCTTCCCTATGCGCATGATCTTGTACTGCTCTGAGTTAAACCCCAGTTGCCACTCTTCCGACCATTTCGCTAGTTTATCCAGATCTCTTCTCATTCTGCCCACCCCAACTGGATCATATACTCTGTTGCAGATCTTGTTGTCATCTGCAAACAGACAAACCTTACCCCCCAGTCCATCTGCAATGTCACTGATGAAGATACTGAAGAGGACTCGCCCCAGGACTGATGCCTGAGGTATCCCACTTGCGACTTGCATCTCTTCTGACTGTATACCATTTACCACCACTCTCTGTTTTCTGTCTGTCAACCAGTTTGCCACCCCGTTGACCAACTTCTGACCCACCCCGAGCCTACCCAGCTTATTAATCAATCTTCTATGTGGAACAGTGTCAAAAGCTTTGCAGAAGTCAAGGTACGTGACATCAACTGCTCCCCCTTGGTCCACCATTCTGGTTACCCAGTCAAAGAAAGCTATGAGGTTAGTTTGACAGGACCTTCCTTTTGTAAACCCATGTCGTCTTGGATCCTGTGCTCCTATGGATTCCATGTGTTGCACTGTCATTTCCTTAAGGAGTGCCTCCATAATCTTGCCCACTACTGAGGTGAGACTGACTGATCTGTAGTTTCCTGCCTCCTCCCTGCTACCACTCTTGTGGAGCGGGATCACATGAGCCCTTCTCCAGTCTTCTGGGACCTCTCCTGTGCTCAGAGACTCACTGAACAGTTCTTATAATGACTATGCTAATTCCACCCTTTGCTCCTTTAGTACCCTAGGATGTATGCAATCAGGTCCCATTGCCTTGTCTACCCTGAGCTTATCGAGCTCTTGTATGACCCTTTCTTTTGTGAAGGGACTAGTGCACACCTCCCTCCCCTCTGTGTCCATGGTGCTGAGCTGTGGGCCCTGCTCTAACTTCTCTTCAGTAAATACTGAGCAGAAGTATCTATTTAGGATAGATGCTTTTACATGGTCCTCCTTCTTACACGCCCCCTTATCCCCTTAGATCTTAGCAATACCCCCTCTGGACTTTCTCCTTTCACTAATGTGTCTATATAAAGTCTTGCCAACTTCTTTTACTGATTGTGCTAGTGTTTCCTTGGTTTGGGCCTTTGCCTGCCTTACTGCCTTCCATGCTTCCCTTAGGGAAGTTTGGTATGCCTTCCTATCTTCATCCTGCGGCGTTCCCTTATATTTCCTGAAAGCCAGCCTTTTGGTTCTGACCTTTTCTGCTACTGTTTTTGAGAACCAAAGTGGTTTCCTTCTTCTTTTGCACTTCCTTTTCTCTCTAACACAATGGGACGTTGCTTTAAGTATTGCATCTTTAATGTTTGCCCACTTTGCCTGTACCCCCTCACCTGTATTTCTTTTTGCCAGGGCTAGCTTAACTCTGTTGGCCATCTTATCAAAGTCAGCTCCTCTGAAGTCCCATATTGTTGCCTTGGAATAGGATGATTTAGTTCTAGTGGCCAAATTGAACCATTCCATGTGATGGTCACTGGCCCCCATGTGACCTTCTACCTGGAGATCTGTGATGCTTTCCCTGTTAGTCAGTACTAGATCTAGGATAGCCCTGTCTCTTGTGGGTTGTTGTACCAGTTGTTTGAGGCTCTCCCCCTGCAGGGAATCCACTATGTGTCTAGTTCTGGCAGATGTTCCTGCTGGTTTTGACCAATCTGTATCTGGCATGTTGAAGTCTCCCATTATCAGAACCTCCCCTTTAGCTGTCATGTTTTGTATATCTTCTAACAGTAATGTGTCTATGTCCTCCGCCTGGTATGGAGGCCTGTACACAGTCCCAGTTCATATGGCTGTCCCATTTCCTGTTTCCAGGGTGACCCACAGTACTTCTGGCTACTTATGTGCATTCTGAATTTATGTAGCTTTGATATTTTCATTGACATAAAAGGCCACTCCACCCCCCTTTTTGCACCTCAGTCTCTTCTGAACAGTACATAGCCAGGTACTGAAGTCTCCCAAATGTGGTTACTGATAAACCATGTCTCGCTAAAGGTTACTATGTCCAGTTTAGCCTCTGTCATTATTGCCTGCAGGTCTGGGATCTTGTTTCCCAGACTGCAGGTATCTGTGTACATGATTTTGCACTGGCCAGATTTCGGTGTGTTAATTGTTGGGTGAGGTCTGGTGTTTCCTCTGTGCATTGTATGGGGAGCCGGAGCTTTTTCCTTTTTTTTTTTTTTTTAATTTAAACATTTGGTAACCAGGAAAGGCACACTGAGCTGAGGCTCATTTCCAGGTGTGACCCGAGGGCAGGGGTTAAGGGAAATTAAATACAAATAATAGTGACAGTACAAAATACAAATACAAGAACAAAAGTATATACAAGAATACATAGTATATGGTAGGTGTATACAGGATAAACACTTTTAGATACATATACAATACACAGTACACATGAGGTATTTACAGGATAAAAACAATGGTTACATTGGTAACAAACTACGTGTATTTAGTAGAAAGATAGTATACGTACTGACGATACAGTGCCAGAGGATACACGGCAGCTAAGGCAGGAGCTAGTAGGTAGAGTTCCAACAGAGGGGGAGGGCTGAGAGGTAGGCTACTAGATGGTTTAAGGACAGGAGCAGGCAGGAGGTGGCAGGAGGCGAAGCTGGTACTTGATAGAGTTGTGAGAGAGATTCTAAAGAGAGGCAGTTGGTTGTTCCATAGTGCGGGGAGCCTATAGGTGAAGGTGGATTTGCCAGCAGTCATGGTGGGTAAGGAGAGTGAGAAAGAGTGGGAATCCACTGAGCATAGTGTGTAAGATGAAGTAAGTGTGGGTGTTAGCTTCTCAGAGAGGTACGTAGGGAACAAGCTAAACCAGTATTTGGAAATTGAGGAAAGGGAATGGATAAAACATTGGTGGGACAAAGGTGCTAAAGCAAGAGTGGACAGGCAAGAGTAGTGGTGGGTTCTGAGGGGAAAGTTTATGGCAAAGCAACAGAAAACATAAAAGAGGGAGTCTAGCCTGGCTAGTGAGGAGGAGCGCAGAGTGCAGCATATTAGATCTGCATAATCAAAAATGTGGGTAATCATTTTAGTAAGCAGTTTGCACCTCACAGGTAGCGGGAGTGATTCTGTATTTGGTATAGTATGCCTAACATAGGACAAAGTTTTGAGGAGATGGCATCGATATGTATTGAGAAATTTAGCTGGGATCTAGCCATACTCCTAGATACTTGTAGGATGTGACAGCACTTAGAGGAGCTCCCTCCAGGGAGGTGATTGCCGAGGGGGGGGGCTCTGGCAAGCTTCTGAGCTGACCTGAAGGTCATGGAAATTGTCTTAGTTGTGTTGATTTTAAGTAGGTTTGCCTGGAACCAGGCATGCATAGAGAGGAAGTCCTGTTGTACAATACATTGAACCTCATTTAGTACTGGGCCGGTTGTGAAGAGGATGGTATCGTCCACGTACATGTGAATGAGGGATCTTGAACAAACAGATGGAAGGTCGTTGATAAATCAGGAAAACAAGGGAGTCATGTGATGCTCTGATCCTGCTAGCAGCTCTCCTCCAGCGCTCCAGTCCCCCGCAGCAATATTCCTGTTTTTTTTTTTTTTTACTTAATGTCCGTTTTTTAGCATAACAACAAGCTTTCATGGCAGAGCAGATTATAGTGACTTACCAGCGTTTTCATCTTGGCTGGTACTGGCATCATGTCCGAATTGGAGATGTGTCAGCCTGTACCCAGGCATACCCCACCGCAAATACCCGACAAGCAAGCTAAAAGATCAAAGGCCCATGCATCGGGTTCAGGCCACTCCACTACTACTACCACAGCGCTCCCCCCTTAACAGAGGATTGACTTTTACAAGCTTTGGAGACACTTACATCTGCAATACAAGATCTCACCTCAGAAATTAAGAGTGTCTGGAGAGACCTGGGAGATCTTGACAAAAGGCTGAGGGATGTAAAAGCTCAGGCATTCTCTTTAGAGACCTAGAGCTCAGCTATGCGGCACAAGCTCACTAAATTTGAAGAGAAGCTGGAGGATTTGGAGGGGTGCAGCTGGAGAAATAATATAATTATTTTTGGGCTGTCTGAAGGAGAAGAGGGAACCACACCTATACCATTTGCACAGAAGTTTCTCGATCGTGTGGCTGGTCCCTCTCCTAATGGCTCAGCTTACATCGTGGAACGGGCCTATAGATGGTTACGCCCCAAATCTCCGGCTGGCTCTTCACCACACCCATTCATGCTGAAACTTCTCAATTTTTTGGATAAACAATGCATGCTTAAAAAGACCAGAGATCTAAAGGATATATTGCGGGAAGGCCACAAACTTCACCTTATGCAGGACTTGCCAGCACGGACACGTCAGAAGCGGACCGCCTTCCACCCGGTGGTGACCAAAGTCATTGCTTCAGGAATAAAATTTAGGATGCAATATCCTGCCCAGCTTCAGATATATTTGCAGGATAAATGGCATTCTTATGAGACAGTGAGCAATGCCATGAAATAACTCTAGAAACTCCTACCTGATTTGTTCAAGGACACCTGAACTTGAACCTGAAGTCACAGTTTCTTGCCCTCTGGCAGTTTGCTTGTTGGGAGACTTCGGGATGGAATGACCTGCTTGTGGGACTTAAATCACTGATTTTTCAGTTCAGAAAAGATGGGACATTTCTTCCTACTTTTCTCCTCCTTGATTGGGACATAATGCGGGGGAATACCGCCGGTACCAACTGGCTAGTTTCCCTCTTGTCTTTCTGTTTTCCTCTCCCTTGGTAATGGTTTAATCTGGCAGCCAGGCCTTTTAGTAGAGTTACATTATCAGGCTGGGGAGTAGACTTTACTAATGTCTTAGTCTTTCTATGTTAGATGACTAGAGTTTGCCCCCCCCCCCCACTTACCTAGATGGGAGGGGGAGGAGGCCTGTTTATAATATTTTGCTGAGCTCTGCTAAATTTAAATGTTAGAAACTGTGTAATGCTTGTTATTAACTGTTGATCATTGCTGTATTCATGTTAGTGTTTTGAGGACCTGGGGAAGGAGGGGGGTAGCAGAAGGTATGGGTGAGAGGCTGTTGGTTAGGAGCCTCATGCACCAAAGTACTAGGGGGTGGGGGATCTCAGAGAGGGTTAGTAAAGGTGTAGTTAGTTATTTTGGATACAGGTTATGCTTGGATCTGTTTGGTCAGATGTTGGGGGTTTTGGGAGCTGTTTCTTTGGGTGGGGGGAAGGGGACTTGTTTGAATTTATGAAAGGGAGGAGGGGTACCACAGGAGGTGATTTTATTTTGTACTTGTATGGTTCCTAAGAAGTTTGATAAACAGAATGCAACTTTTCAGGTCTCTTCTAAGGCATGTGAACGTACAGCATGACGGTATAGTTTTTGTTCCTGGAATGTGAATGGCGCACAATCCCCTACTAAACATGCTAAGATACTCTTACATTTAAATAAGCTCCAATCTGATATCGCTTTCCTGCAGGAGACCCATTTACCACCCTCCCGGGTTCTCCTCTTTAGGCGCTCTTGGGTGGAGCATACCTTTGGAGCAGTTATCGATTCCCATAGAAGAGGGATGGCTATTTTAGTGGCTCGAAGACTTCCATTTCATCTTCTCCAGGAAATAGCTGACCCTCAGGGACGCTTCGTTTTTGCCAGAGCTCTCTTAGGCCACCTTTAAGTAGTTTTGGGGGCAATATATGGTCCTAACTCAGAAGATCCGGGCTATTTAACAGGTCTTATGTCCATTTTGTCCTCCTGGAGCTCCTTATCTGTGATTCTCGGGGGTGATTGGAACTTAGCTCAAAACAATGCCCTAGATAAATCTGGATGTGTGCGACAGGCTTTTTCACCTGGTCAGCTAGCCCTTATGGAATTCATGAGGTCAGCTGCCTTGGTAGATCCCTGGTGCACTCTGAACCTGTTCAAGAGGCAGTATTCTTTTCATTCTCTCCCACATCATTCCTTTTCAAAAATTTATTATTTTTTACTGGGTTCTCAATATCTCTCAGGAATAACTATGTGTTATTATTTGGCTAAAGATAGTTTCTGACCACCATTCTGCTTTTCTCCAGCTGAATTTAACACCCTCCTTAACCAGATACAAGATGTGGATTATGAACAATCAAATACTTAAAATAAGAGAAGTGGTTGATGCACCTCCAGTCATTCATTGCAAATTTTATGGCCTTCAATTCTCCCTCCACGCCTAAACTGGACTTCCTCTGGGCTGCCTTAAAATGTGCTCTTTGGGGAGAGATTATCTGGATATCCGCCAGATGCAAACATATCCCTCGCCTCCTTGATTTCTCAAACTGGGCATTTAGAGGACATTATATCATTCTCCTCCCCATAGTTCAACTAGGAGCAATTAGAATGTCTTCAATTTCAGTATAATTTACTCGGGGAAAAGGCAGAGCATATGATGCTATGGTCGAAAGTCAGATACTTCGATCAGGGGGAAAAGGCCAGGAAGTTACTGGCCCTCCATCTCAAGTCACAGGTTGCAGATACAATTATTCCATTGATACATAGTAATTCTGGTCATCTTCTAACCTCTCCACGTGATATAGCTGAGGCATTTAGCGAGTTTTATCAACAATTGTATGCCCCCACTACTTCTTTTAACCTGATGCAGTTTGACTGTTTTTTCAGGACCTTTTGCTTCCTACAATGACCGAGCCCCAACAAACTTTTCTAGGAGCCCCCTTAACCCTTTTAGAAATCTCACAGGTGATCGAAGTCCTTGCAACTGATAGGGCTCTTGGTCTGGATGGTTTCACCACAAATTTCTACAAAGCACTGAAGGATCAGATAGCTCCTATTCTTTCAGACACATATAATTATCTCTTCAGTAAGGGCCTCTCTGATCCTTCCTTAAATTTATTTATTTATTGAAGATATCGGATAACATACCTTTGAGTCAAAGACTCCTTTACAAAGGTTCCACATCACTGAGAACAGAGACATCAGGGATAATAGCAACAAGTAGACACAGTACTTACAGAAATGGTTACAAAATGATTACAGATAACGCAGTAAAGCAGCTGGCGATACAGAGATACAGAATGCTGCCAAGCATAGGTACATAGTACAGACAGTAGCAGGTAACAGAAACATACACTGCAGGGTGGTGGCGCCAGCCATGCCTTGGTGGTTATTTGCAGGCCTAGGCTGGACTGAGGAGTTCATTGTCAAATATAGGCATGCCCAGGGGTGGCTGGACCAGAGTTAAGTCCAAAATACTTCAACTTGTCTTTAAGGATAGGTGAACCAAGATTGTGGGAGAGAGTATCTTAAATACTGCCTCCATTGTGGTGATTCCGAAACCAGATCAAGAACCCCTATTGGTTACCAATTATAGGCCAATATCACTTATTAATGTTGATTTAAAGATTCTTTTGAAGGTCCTGGTGAGTAGGTTGAGTCTCATCTGGGATTCCTTAATTAGTCAGGATCAGATGGGATTGTTTAAGGGGAGGCTCAAAGCTGATCAACCTGGCAAGGTTTTGTATCTTCTCTCAGCATCCAGGGATCTTCCTACTTCTGCGGCCTTAGTATCCCTGGATGCTAAGAAGGCTTTTGACAGAGCGTCCTGCGAATATTTATTTATTCTTCTCCCTATATTTGGTATTTCCAAGAATTTATACAATGGGTTAAGGTACTATACTCATCCCCAACTGTACGGGTATTGTATAATGGCATGTTGTCTCACCCTTTTCCCCTGTATCAAGGTACAAGGCAGGGATGTCCCCCATCTCCTCTTCTCTTTAATTTACTTTTAGAACCCCTCACTCGAAAGCCAAACTCTTCTCCTCAGGTTACTGGCATTTCATTTCATGGCATCGAGTATAAATTATCTGTATATGCCGATGATATCTTGCTTCATCTTGCTTCACCAGCTACCCCTTCCCCCCAGCATTACAGATTATTTTCCAGTTTGGCTCCATATCTAATTATAAACTCAACCTCAGTAAAACAGAAATAATGCCTCTTAACAGTAGAACCTTCAAAGCAGATTTTAAGCATCTCAGTTTGACGTGTAGAAAAGACAAGTTCATTAAGATGAATGTCTTACCCTGAATATTATACCCATTGCAGATGTATAATTGGTCCCTCCCACAATCTTGGCTCACCTAAGTACACAGACTCCTTGCTCTCTTTTTATGGTATGGTAGAGCAGCTCATAGGACACTCTCAAAGTCGATGAGGGCCAAACAGGTGGGTGGTCTGCAGGTCCCTAACTTTTATATGTATTATTTAGCTGAACATCTTAACAGACTCTCTTATTGGTTACAATTAACAACAGCCCAAACATATACCCCACAATGGGCTGATATTGAGCGCTTTTTCTCTGTGCACATCATGGTATAGATCCCAGGGCTGTCCCCTTTCTATCCAGAAAGAGGCTCCCTCTTCCAATACGGGACACTCCATTAGGGGCATCTCTCCAGAGCCATTCACAACTCTGTGCTTTTTTGAATATTTGCCCAGACAAGGATATTATTCAGCCTCTTATTGGCAATCCTAACTTCCATATTTCTGGGCAAATGCTTTCCAGGCAGTTTTCGCCCGGCATAGGAATAGATATAATACAAGATATCATACTGAATGGCAAATTACTCTCTTTTCAGGAAGCCAGAGCCAGATTTAATTGTTTTAAGTTTTAAATATTTTCAGATAACTCATATGCTTATGCATTTTTTTGGAATGGGCTCATGGCAAAGCCCCTTTGGCTCAATAGTGGTGCCCTTGTTTTCTTCTGCCCTTTCCTCCCATCCGGTGTCATATTTCTACCACTCTTTGCAAGCACTTTTAGTTGACAATGAGGGTACCAGGGTGCATGTTTGGGACCAGACTCTTCCTCCCACCACAACTACTAGGAAGTGGTCTCTTATTTGGAAACACTTGTATTAACACATAAAATGGAACCTATATCATCTCATGTAGTTCCAAATTATTGACAATCTTTATTATACCCCCAGTGAGGCTGTATAGGATGGGTCGTCTTCCTAGTGACCTCTGCTCCAGATGTGGTTGAGAGCCTGGTTCCTTATATCATATTCTCTGAACTTGCCAAAAAGTCACTCCCTTCTGGGACTCAATTCGAACCTAGCTGGACCCCCTTTTAGGACTCTGAGACGCTTTTCTTCCTGAGGTATGCATATCAGGGTATTTTTCAGATTCCCTTGTTGATAACCAGAAGGCTTACACAACCCTGATTTCAGCATGTGCAAAGAAGGTCATCCTTCACCATTGGCTGGATCAGGACACGCCTCATGTCTTAGAGTGGTATAGGGAAATCGTTTGCTTTACAAGATGAACTCATGGTGGTGAGTATGCTAGGCAAATCAACCAGATATAAGAAGATCTGGCAGCCTTTACATACTTTGCTGATGATATGAAGATACAGAGCATACTCACCATCTCTCCTACCTTTTCTCTTCAACTTTGTTGTCTGGGTAACTTTCTGCACCATTTGTGACCTATAGTTGTGACCTTTAAGGAGACAGTTTGGAACCTGTTGGGATTGGGTATTTTCTCTGGTGGTTAGAGGATAGGGTGGGATGGGGAGGGTGGAGATAGATGTAGGTATAGTTTTAGTTAGAGTAGTATTGTTGTTTATTGGTTTATTACAAAAGATAGGCATTTATCCACTTTACCTGCTGACTGTTTTTCAGTGTAATGGCGTGGAACTTGTGGCTTGGTTACAAACAGGGTACTTTGTTTTGTTTTCTTTTTCTCTTATGCAGTGATGTTTTAATGCCTGTTTTATTTGTATTGATGACAACACCTGTAATGTCTGCATTACTGTGTCGCTTAAATAAAGCATATTAAATATGAAAAAGGAAAAAGGAAAACAAAATGCGACCAAGGATTGAGCCTTGGGGGCATGCCGGCGAGTAATTGGAGGGGGGGATATGACATTTGCTATTCTGATGGAGTGGAGACTGTTTTTGAAGTATGATTTAAACCAATGAATGGGGCTAGCCCTACTACCTCAAGTTTGTTTAGAAGCAGGGAATGAGAGACTGAATCAAAGGTTTTTGCTAGGTCTACAAAAACTGCAGCAGTGAGATGACACAGGTCAGCTACAGACTGAACACGACATGTGACGCGGAGAAGGGAGGAAACAGTGGAATGGTGCTTTCTAAAACTGGATTGGTATGGGGAGAGAAAGTTTGAGACTGGGAGGAACTCAGTCAGCCTGGCTTGTACCAAGGTTTCTTGCAGTTTAGCAAGGGCTGGGAGGAGGGAAATTGTCCGGTAGTCGATGGGCACAGAGGGATCGCCGCTTTTCTGGAGAGGGATGATGTAGGCTGTTTTCCAGGCTTGTGGGACCATGCCAGAGGAAAAGGACAGGCTTAGTGTGAAAGTGAGTGGAAGGGCAATGGCAGGGGCTGATATGTACAAAGTTAATTTTTGCTTTAGTGTCTTACAATATTATGAATTTCCACTTTAAATCTGAATTTACCACACATTATCTGTATGGACAGCACCTTTTCCATGAGGAATGGATGAGGAACACAGCAGTTTTAAGGGTTAAAATGAGGGATGCCCTTGTAATCAGGGACAGTTGAAAGGTATGTGCTATTCCCACAGCATGCAAAACCTCCCAACACTGTTTTGTGCCCATGCAAACACTTTTTTAAGGGTAACGGTTTCTCCATTTGAAGTGCTTGTTTTATAGGGAAATTCTGATGTAATGTTGATGTCACTAACACCATCATACTGGGCATTCAATTAATTAGAAAATGTGAGTGTAAAAGCTAAAATCAAAACATACATTACACTGTATACTGTACTATAAATGATTAAAAAATATAAACCTTAAAAAATGACACTTAAATCCAACACAGTTCAGACTCCTGTTTCAGATAATAGAGATACACAGGCTTCCCACTTAATTTGTTACAATGGGCTACAAAAGTTAGGCAAGTTCCTTTTGATTTGCTGCACCACATTCCCGTGGATGACCCCTTCTTATTTTACACCAATGTAACAAGACCTACAATAAGGCAACCAGAATGTTGGAGTGTACTGGGAGAGGTTTCAATAGCAAGAAGAAAAAGGTAATGCTACCTCTGTCTAGATCACAGCTGAGCCCCCATCTGGAATACTGTGCCCAGTTCTACAGTCCCCACCAAAGGCGAGAAAAAGACCAGCTAGAGATGGTGCAGCATAGGGTAACCAAAGTTATTCAGGCCTAGCGGCATAGTCTATGAGGATGGGTCTAAGGCACTTTACATGCACTCACTGGAAGAGGGATGGAATGAGCGAGACCTTCACGTTCCTGAAAGGAATCAACAAGGTAAAGAGTGAGGAACTACGCAGCAGGAATGGAGAGTCCAAAACAAGGGGACATGAGTGGAAACTGGCAAAAAGAACATTCAAGAGGGATGTGAGAAAGGGTTTAATCGTTACTTAGGTGGGTTGCAGTAAGGCAGGAAGCTAGGTGGAGGTGAGGGGAAAAAACTGTTTAAACAATAGGTCTTGGGGTAGGATGGGGCAAATTAGGGCACAGTATATGAACAGAAAGTCTTTTTTTGGATGACATTGTCTATGTTTCTATGTTTCAAACACTACCCACCCAGTATTCCAAAAATGTGTCATGGATGGATCACCAAGTACATGAAACAGTAACTAAGATTCCATGCACTGTTCATCTTTGCAAAGCAAAGTGAGTGGCACTCAAGAAGTCCACCAAGCAATAGACAATTTATATATTCAAAAGGTTTATTCAGCATGGACAAACTAAATCTACAGCCCTGGTGCTTCGACCATGTGGGCCTTTCTAAACTCTTTGAGTATATAGAGCATATACTGTTGTTCTTGAGTACCACTCACCTTGCTTTGTGTGTACTACATTTGGGATCTCAGGACCCGAGTGGGCACCAACACACCTTCCTTGAGTGTCCCATGTGTTGTGGAGTTACTTTTCATCCTCAGCCTTTGATGATAGACTACCAACAAGGGTGTGGATTATCATCCCACTGATGCAGTGGTATGGCTATCCCTCACAGCAATGCCTGCCAAAGTTTGGGAACAAGTCATGTTCTTCAGGAGGCAGGACTGAGTATACCAGAGGATATTCTCCTCCTCCTCCTCCTTCAGAGTGGAACAGCTGTAGGCTCCAATATGGTACTGCCACCTAGGTGGCTACAGGTAGCGGTGCAGTAAAGTCTTTAGAGGAAGGGGTGGCTGTCTGCCAGGCTCTGTGACAGCATGCTTGTGGCATGTGCAATTTCTTGGAGCCTCTATCGTGCAGTTGGTCATCAGGCAAGGACCACAGTTGGAGAAAAAAAGGTACCTCAGACTCAGCAAAATTAAGGAAACCCATGTCAATGCTGCAGACACCAATGAAAACCTGATGCCCACTGCTCCTGGATGCTTACTAAGGAGTGTTCTCGGTAACAGGGAACACAAAGCCTGGCCATCAGGGGCAAGCCTCAGAAGAATCAATCAATGAAACAGTTCTGGATGGAGCGTTTTAGTTAAGTAAGTGTGCGTGAGAGGCATACTGGCCCAGGTGTGAACTAACGTAACAAGGAACTGAAGTGAACAGTGTGAATTAAAAAAACAAAGCTGCCAATTAATGCCAACTGTGTCAGAGGATTTATGATGTGGATATCTGTACTCCAGGGACTGTACTGAGACCACCACAATTCATTTCACATAGACCACCAAACAGCCATGAAATTATATTTCAGCCACTACTGACTGACCAAAATTCCAACCAGTGACCTAGAGGTGAGAGAAACCTTTAACCCATTACCAGTCCCCATGCAAAAGAACCCCAGTCTCTGTTTCTGGGTAAAATACAGTCCTTTGACAAAATCACCGCACCCAGCATAGGACCATTTGTGAGACAACTGTCCTGTAAATTACCAAAAGCTACGGAGAGCAGTAGTAAAAAAAAACTCCTACCAGCTGAAAATGCTTTAAATTTGCTTCAGATCTCCACTTTGCCTAAACAACTGGAAAGTTTGCTTTAATTTCAACTTGGGTGTCTGAATGTTAAGTCCATGGAATTCTTTATCCTTTGTAAACTGCCATGTTATATAGAAAATCCATTCAAAAGATAATCACTAGTTCTGACAATTTACTTTGAAAAGTCCTAGATTGTCTGATTTACAGTGCCACTTCTTTCTGAGAGCTATGTCTCCACTTCCATGTGGCAATGATCCTTTTTCCTTTTTGTGTTCAAGCAATGGAACAATTTGACAAATATATCTCTATGACTAGTGTCTAGTCATTCATTGTGTGAGGATTATCTGAGAAAGCATTTGACTGCGAGTTATGCTTTTATCTGTTTTTAATCAATCGACATCATATGTGTGCTGTATTTTTTAGGTATGGTATTGTACCTGCATATTACATGTTTGCTTCGTGTCACCTTTGTTGGCTATGGCACCAGTTTGCTCCTTAAAACGGACCTTTGGAGTGGTATATCTTACATGGTTAGCAAATTAAATGAACCAGTTAGGGATGAGCTAAATGCAGCACTTCCTATAGGTAAAATGGTTGACCTTAGTTTTATTTTGCATTAGCAAAAAACAAAACTAAATGCAAAATTGCACAACCTTGCAGAAATATGCACTAATCCACAGTCACAACTTTTTTTTTTTTTTAATTTCTTTACTCGATAGCCTAGCTGAGATAAAATATCTTGTTTCCAGTGGGGTCCTGCTTCTACCAACTTCTTCAGCTGGGTGGACAGGAGCACTGAGAGGTTAAGTGACTCACCAAGGTCATACAGCAGGTATTTGGCTCTAGCAGTGTTTAAACATGCAAGCTCCTAGTTCACAAGTCATACATTTTTTTACACTTCCACACTTTTGTCCCTATAGCTACCTCAAAGGAGGTTCCTGTGCAATCCCAGGAAATCCACGGGAAATGATTCCTATGTCTTCTTGCTGCCACCCATGTTTGTAAATCGTCCAAAGGCAAGTGAATGGAGGGGGGCATATTCAGTTAAAGAACAGCTGCGACTTCAAAAAGTTGCTTGTATCACACTTCTTTATTATAAATTAATTGTAGGCATATTTCCTCAACATTTTGTCATAGTCACAAAGAGTTAGGAGAAGGGGCTTATTAATGCTCAATTGAGCCAGTATTGCTCTGTTTGTAGATTTTGTTAATACTGCCCTCGTGAGCCGCTCTTGTCAATTCTCCTAAAACAAAACCTCTGCCCAGATTGTTCTAGGAGAACTCACAAGGGCAGGTCATGAGGACAGCATTAAAAAACTTTACAAACAGAGCAAGTACCACTAAGCCAATAATTTGGGCATTGAGGTAAAAAGGCATTTTCTCCTGAAGAAGCCTGCTGTGACAAGGTGAAACAGTGAGGAAATATGCCTACAATTAATTTATAATAAAAAAACTATGAAACAAGCAACTTTCTGAAGTTGTAGCTGCTTCTTCAACTGAATGCACCCCCACCCACCCCCAAGTCACTTTATTTTGACCTACAGCTACCTCCACAGCCAATGACAAGGCTACTCTTTTGGCCAGCTAGTAGGGTGAACAAATATCTGGTGGGCCAACCCAGGAGCTAAGCGTGTCACTTTTATGACACACTCAGAGAAACTTTAAAAATTTGCCTCCAACCCTGCCTACATGTGGTGTGAACCAGCTCCTTTGACAGAGTTTTCAGGTTCCTATCCACACATAGCACTGTGAGGATGAATCCCAAATGGGTCAATACAACCCCACATAAAGTATTATTTGCTGCACAGATGGCCGCTTCTAGGAATGAGAAGCAACAATTCTGGGAGCACTTTCCTGCACTAGTTAGCATGGATAAGTTTGCAGGTAACTGTAGTAGCCCAGTGCAATTCGCATATGCTCTGGACTAGTAAATCAATGTTAAAATTTACCCTTGTTTTCAGCTTCCTAGATTGTAAACTTCCACTATTTAGCCCTAAAAGCTAACACTTTATTAATCTATTATATTTTAAGTATTCAGCAATGCCTTAATTTCTATTTTACCAACAGCTTCGTCAAATGTGGTTTATATTACCTGTGTTAGCATATTTTAAAGTGCTCTGACCATCTGTAACTGATACTGAGTTAGCACACAATAGCTCTGAATTGATGAGATGCTGATGTAAAACAATGGGGAGACCCAGTGAAGACAACCTTCCCATTAATGCCCACGTGATTTGCATCTGTACTTTTTAAATCATTTTCCAAGAGTAAACAGACTGGCTTCCTTAGTGTGAAAAGGAATGACTAACTAATACAAGAACAAATAGAACTACTTCCATTGATCTGCTCCTTTGGTAAATACCATATGACAGCTGTCCCACATATTTGCTTCAAAGCCAATCTGGAACAAGATAAAAACTGATGACACTATGGTTTACTTTCTACTGACAATACAGTATTTACCTCTTTGGGATACCTTGCCAATAATACATGATATGATGCAAAGCATCTGACAATGGTAAATACATTTTGTTGTCCTAGTACATGTTTTTGTATAACAATATTTGTATTATAGAAAGTCCTATTCTGTAGACCCATAATGCTTGGTGTATATCTTGTTAGCTTGATTCCATTGGCAGCACATTCACCACTGGGCTGGAAGGCTGTAGTTGCAAGTTTCACAGCATACAGAGTTGAAACACGGCTCTACATAACTAGAGGGCTGCCTTTTGGATGTGATGTCCTTTGGAAGAAATGATGCCTAGTCAGTTAAAAGTGATCTGTTTCTAGCAGCAGACAGTCCACATGGAAGTTAAAGATTTTACTGAAGCTACTCTAAAGGAGCAATACAGTGCTTCGCTACACTGAACAAGTTATTTCCTACCTTTCAGTTAGACTCACCGAATAATGTGATTTATTTTTTAACTGAGCACTGTCAACCCCTACTAGGCTTCATATCTTCCCCACAGTAAAAAGCACCATGCTGGATTCCCTTTTATGCACAAAATCCCAAACTGCATTTTATTCTCAGCTATGCTAGAATTTTTTTTTTTCAAAAATTAATAGAAAAGTGTGTGGTTGCCATGTTTGTGTGCAACACAGGGTCCCCATTCTGCTTATAAATATGAACTCATGTGCACTTTGGAGCACGGGCATGGCATGCCTGAGGAACTTCTCTCCCCCAATTTGCAGTGCGTGAAATGGCAATGTTGCAAAATTATGAATTGTAAACAAGAACTAAGTATTCAGGCTCTTCACCTCTTTATCTACTAACATTTTTCATGTTTTAGTCTCACTGGATACTTTCAAAATATCTTTTATATCTTGTACCAAATCTGCGGTGCAGTTCCCAGCATAAAGCAATAAATGGGCCAGGAGCAAAACAAAAACATTGGCTTGCCAGTGGGAACTGCAGGGGCAGCTTGGGAGTAAGATAAAAAGTAATTATGGGAAAAAAAACAGTACAATTAACAATTATAAACATGCTCATTTTGGTTGCTTGGGTGGTATAAAGAAGTCAGAATATTCATCCCTTTTTACGGCTGCATAGCAAAAGCTATGCTAATGTAGAAGGAGGGAAAAGGGGCACTGAAAGGGGGTGTGACTGGATACTGAACACATCACAAAGTTGCTCCGTGGAGTATGGAGTTGAAGCACGTCTGCATGAATCAGCTGCTCTCTCTCTCCCTTTCTCTACCCTCACTACTAACAACAAGCTGCTTTCTGTCTCTCTTCCGTCCTCCTCCTACTCTTGATAGATATACTTCTATCTCTATAGTGGAATTCGGTATTTTAATATTTTGATGAACAATGGGCTTTGACAGGGTATGGTAGACTGAGCTGGTGGCTTTTTTATGTATGCTCTTGTTGTCTGTTTGCATAAAAGGCATCAAATGCAAGACACTGCACTTGCTATTGGGAGGATGAAAAATAATGGCATCCAGCCCAGTGGCACAGAGGGCTGAGGCATTTCTGCCTTACCTTGCTATATGCCAGTGACCTGTATTTGGGAATGACCAGGTCAACAGGGAGCCAGCGGGGGGGGATCAGAGAGGCAGCTCTCCTCTCCTGGAGTGGGTGGATCACCCTCCCACAGTCCTGCCACTACCGGGCGGAGGTCTGGTGGTGGTGCAAGCACGCATTGGCAACCAGTAGGATGGGACATCCTGCAGTGCATGGCATGCACGTGCTTCTACATGCATGTGCTTGCATCAATGACTCAAGGGTAGGCGGGCCAAAACTGGAGAGAAAAAGAAAAATAAGTAATTGAAAACAAAAAATAGAAAAATAATGCTTTCGACATCCATAAGCACCTCCTTAAAAAACAAAGTTTCCCAGCAGTTTCACAGAGGATACGTTCATTAAGAATTAATGTGCGAGTTAATAAATAAGGGCCCTGAAGAAAGAAAGAAAAACCAAAAGGATGTGTGTGCTTCCCAGAGAAAGTAGACATAGTAAACTTCAAAGAGAGTCTGATGGTGTCAAGAAGTGGAGGAGTTAGTTGCACTCCTGCACTTTCTGTAATCAGATAGAAACATAGAAAGTGATGACAGAAGGAGACCATACAGTCCATCTAGTCTGCCCATCTAGCAACAGACTTTGCAGGCACAAGCATATCTGTGTGAATCAGTGTGCGCTCTCTCTCCCCCTCCACCCCCAGCAAGGAGACACTTTTTGTTTTTCTTGCCACCCCTTACCCCTTCCCAGATCTACTTCTACCTCTACGGTGGTATTTGGTGGTATTATTATGAACAACAGGCTTTGACATGGTGCAGTAGCCTGAGTAAGCAGTTTTTTATATAGTTTCTTGCTCTCAGCTCATGTAAAAGGCATCAAATTCAAGACTCTGCACTTGCTATTTGGGAGGGGTATACAGAATAATGTTTTCGACCTGCAAAACTGCATTCTTAGAAAATAAGTTTCCCAGCTGTTTCACCCAGCAATTTCCCAAAGGATGGGTTCATTGAAAATTAATGTGAGAATTGATAAATAAGTGCGCTCAAGAAAGAGAAAAATTTAAAGGATGTGTTCATTTCCTGGTGGAGAAGACTTAGTAACCTTCAATGTGAGTCTGTTGATGTCAAGAAGAGGAGGTAGCTGCATTCCTGCACTTTCTGTAATCGGGTCTAGCAACAGACCTTTGAAGCACAATCTAGCTGCTTTAGTTTGTAAAAAAAAAATAAAAATAAAAATGAAGTGCACGCATACAGAATAGTGCTGCAAATGCTGGAAGTGTATGTGAGGGGGCTGAGGCTTTTCATCGCCTCAGAGAGTATCATTTTATGGGCTACAATGTCAGTTAATGCAGAGGCAGCTGAAACGGGGAGACAACACAGCCATGGTCCACCCACTATTATTCAAGGGTAAGCCCCTAATGAATTCTGGCCCCTCCTCCCAATTTTATATCAAGCTGCCCTTGGCTATCTGCAGCAAGTCCAGCATCAACTATGGTATTTCACTGGTCAACATCGGTCTTGATAGTACAGATACCAAAAGGCACACACCTGCCTACCCAAGCTCATGACAACACTCTCACTGTCTCCTTTTACCTGCTCATCCAAAAAATTACTGGCAGTGGTGGGCACTCCTCATCGACTTGGGCTGATGTGTGGTCTACAGATTGTTGCTGAGTGAGCATGTGAGGTGCTTCCAAATTCCAACAAACTTTACTACTACAGTTAAAAGCAATGATGTGATGGTGCCGCTTTTGCTGCCTGTGAGTATTGTCAATGACACTGTCAATGAAGCTAGAGGTCTAGTCGCTGTCATCACTGTCTTCCCTTCCTCCACTGCCAATCACATGTTGCATTGAGAAAGGGAAGACAGTGATGACATGTTGGTGAGGACTGGGGGGTAGTTTGTTTTGCCTTATGAACTTTAAAACTTTCTCAATAAGATGATATGCCTGCAAAATGTTTAAACTGACTGTTTTCAAAAGAGGTTTACCATAGGCACGACATAGGAAAAGTGCTTTGGAAAATTGACTCCCTGTATAGTTATTTTTGTAAAAACAACAACAGAAGACACAGAATGCAGAAGCAGTACCTATGGAATGAAATGAATTTGGAGGGCAAAGAGATGGACTGAACTAAATTCAAAGCTCCATAACTACTGTCAGTTGTCCTATTTACTAAAGATAGTACACCAGTATAACTTGTGAGGCTGATACTGTAGGTACATGTCAGACCTCTAGATTAGTAGGTAGGGGGAGCTTCCATCTCTAGGTGGTGGAACAGTATTGAAAGGAGAACAATGACAGAGAGCAGGAACTCATTAGTTTTGTAAAAGGTGGGGGCTACTAGTACTGTTGGTATACCTGCCTAACAGATTTGATTTTTATGGCTGCATAGCGAGAGCTATGCTGTATTGCGAATGAAAAAGAGAAGAGAAATTAGGGGTTTGACTGAACACACCACAGCTGTCTCCTTACACAAAGTGGAGTTGAAACACATTGTTCTGTGAATCTCTCTGTGTTCCATCCATTCACTACAATGCACTTCCTCACTTTCTCCTTCCCCCACCACACTATTTTCTTGCTCCCAACCCTGCCGTCTACCCTCATTGCTTACTGTACTGAAGTGGAGCTAGTGCAGCTCAACTCAGCCACATTAAAATCACTTCTGATTTTGCCTTGCTTCGCTACCCTAGCAGTTCCATCTGACTGAGACAGCACGGTGAGGTCTATGATGCCCACCCCCTGCCACACTACTTTCTTATTCTTGACCCCACTGCTTGCCCTGGATGCTTACTGTACTGAAAAGGACCTAGTGCAACTTGATTCATCTGTATTAAAATCACTTCTGTTTCTGTCTTGCCTCCCTACCCTAGTAGCTCCATCCAATAGAGAGGGCATTGTGAATTCTGATATTCAGCATAAATAAATAATAAAAATGCACTCCATCCCCTATGCAGTCCTGTGAGAGAAACCATCCCCCCAAAACAGCCTCCTAATGGGTATCCCTACAGCCAACATCTCTCAAATAAACCCCAGGAGCCAAGAAATGGGACACTGCACCACTGCTCTGCATAGAAGTTAAGAGGGATTACATGTTTTTTCTTCTTCACCCACAGGACAGGTTTAAAACCACATGATGCATTGCCTTTAATGAAACACAGGAACCCATTACAGTGGGGGGGGGAGAAAGGTAGCCGGACCGTTCCATGAACTACATGGGGGGTCAGAGTGAGTTTTGGTTGTTGTTCCTGGTTTGGATAGTCCTGACCTATACACAAAATACTAAAAAAGTGCACTGGTCCATGAACAGAAACTCCCTAACACTGCCAAGTATCCCCCACCTCCTGGTTCTTCCCTCCATGCCCCAGTCTGTTCAGACAAAGTCCCTCCCATTGCAAAGCATCCACCCACCTCCCAGTTCTGCCCTCCATGTCCCAGTCCAGTCCCTCAAAGTCCCCTGAAATAAGGAAGACTATCTATCCACTGTCTCCTCGACCCCCCACCCTGACCCCCCACCCAGCACCCACCAACCCTCACCCCCCACACCCCTTACTCACCTAGATTTGGTCCAGTTCCATAGATCCAGTCTCTGACCTAAGACATGTTCTACTCCTGGAACTGCGACTGCAAACTGAGGAAATAAGGTAAGTCTGATTAATTTAATTTCAATGTGTTTTGAACTTTTACTCATGACTTGGCCATGTTTTAATATTTTCACTCCAAATTTTCAACATGGCTTTTCAACATGGCCTTTCTTGGGCTCCTCCTCATGAACCAGGTAGGTGAATATTTCCAAATTTGCCCTGAAAGGTGATTTCACAGTTGCTCAGTGAAATCACCTTTTGGGTGGGATTTGAACATTTTCACCTATCTGGTTTATGAGGAGGAGCCCAAGAAAGGCCATGTTGAAAATTTGGAGTGAAAATATTAAAACATGGCCAAGTCATGAGTAAAAGTTCAAAACTGGGTTCATGAGGAGGCATCATAAGAAGTTTATGTTGACAATTTGGTGTCAAAATATAAAAAACAACAAAGTTATGAAGGTGCATTGAAATTTTTCAATGCCCACACATAATTTTGGTGTTTTTCAATATTTTGACCCCAAATTTTCAACATAGCCATTTTTTCACACTATCTCTTGACCGTGACAGGTGTCATTTCTCATATCCTGTCCAAAATGTCTTTTGCACTTGTGGGCAAAATGATGCTTCAGACAGGATTTTTTTTTTTTTATCATGTCACTGTTTTCACCTGCTGGCATGCCCCATTCAGCCCAACCACCACCCCCAGCTCCGACACCCAGAATTACAGGGGCTTACCTTATGCCAGGCCCAGAAGTGATGCCTGCGGAGGGTTGGGCATCATTCTGCCCGCCGGGTGTTTTCTCCTCCATTTTCTCCCTGTTACCTGGGGCCCCAGGAATAGAGATACATGCACGTGGAGGTGGGCATGCACTCTGCAGCCCTGGCAACAGCCCCTTCCTCCCACCCATTGGCCTAGAACTGTTGCACCCCTCTGGCTTGCGCTGCAGCTCAGACCATGGCCAAGGGATGCAACCCTGCCACCCTGGAGAGGAGAGCTGCTTTTCGGTCACTCCTACCTGCTCTGCTCCCTCCCCCCCACCAGCCTCTGGTGGCTTGTGCTCATACCCGAACATGGGTCACCGGCGTGGCACGAGGCAAGGCATCTAGCACCTCAGCCCTCAGTACCACTGGGCCAGCCTTCAGACAGGATTTGAACATTTTGATCTACCGAATTCATGAGGTGTGGCTATAAGGAGACAATGCTAAAAACTTGGGGTCAAAATCTCAAAAAACAACAAACTTAAGAAGCAACACTGAAATTCTTCGTTTACTTCTAATCTTGCTAGTTTTTCCAGATTTAGACCCCATATTTTCAACATAGTCTTTTTTTAACCCACCTCATGAACAAGGCATTTTAATTCTTCAAATCCTCTCTGAAACATGTTTTTGCAGTCCCTCCACAAAATCATCTTTCAGACGAGATTTAAAAAATTCCACATATCTTGATCATAAGGTGAGGTAATAAAAAGACTAGTGTGTGTGTTGTGTGACTAGTCACTACAATCTAATCCACACATTAATTCTATATCACTTGTCAAAATAATGCATTAGCAGCCATTTTGGCTCTGACCAGAGTTTGTTTAAAATTGATTCCATTGTAAAATTGCTGTTTCAGCCTTTCTACTCTGGGGAGGTGGTGTGAGACTCACCAGGCATGCTGTGTCCACCATCTCAAATGCACAGGAGTACAAATTTGTCAACAAAATATAAAACTAGAGAACAATATAATTTATAAAATGGCAAGAAAAAAATCTAGAAATCTCATTGGCCAAGACAGATCAGCTGACCGTACATTAATTCTCTATATATGCACAGTCATCCTGGTCATAAACCACATTACACAATGAGCAGATCAGTCCTTCTATAACCAGAACTATCTTACATCAGTCTCCCTACAACCAGAACTGATCTTCCACCACAAACATGGCCGCTACCTTTACACTGTAGAAACCTTTAACTGGGCCCTAAAATTAAAATGATCTTAAATATAAAATAAAACAAATTAATTAAATGTTGTTTACCAAATTGTCACACTCTTCTTACACACACAAACAAATTAGAAACATTAAGTATTTTTTTGAGTTTTCATTACAACTGTTTGTTTGCTAACAGTGAAAATCCTTCTAAATTTACCTGCTCATCAGGGAAATCTCTTCTGCTTTTCCTGACAAGTGAGATAATTGAGTCTCTGGCTCTAAAACAGGCCTTTGTTGTCTGTGTGTACAGTATGTTAGTAGAGGAATATTTTGCTACTAGAACTGAGCAGAATTTTGAATCCCTGTATTCCATGGTAAACATCCCATGATAAACATTCTATTTCTTGAATGTGGGGGAACACAGATGGAAAAAAAAAAGAATCAAGAAAGTAAGCAATAATACTATATAAACAAAGAGAAAAGGTGGTAAATGACTCACCCTGCTGTTTATCTTTTAGGACAGGCAAGCAGTTCATGATGCTGTCAGTGAGTGTGGCAGTTTTGAACCACGCTCATGCTTGCAGCACTGGGGAACTGAGAAGCCTCTGTTATGGCTTCCTTTTAGTTTTGTCTACAGAGTGAGGAGAAGGAAATAAAATAAGGGGGCTATGTGTCATACTTAGAATGAGAAAAAGAGCATTTGTGAATTGTTGTGGCTAGCAGGGGAATATGAAGCTTAAATGGGCAGGGAGGCACACACTGTATAACACTGCTTTAATCTAGCACCAATAGGCGGAAGGACTATTTTATGTTAAAAGCACAGATTCACGTTCATTTTTGCTTATTTAAAAATGTGTTTAAAAATAAAGGGCCATTTTATAAGTGCAATAAGACACTCAGGTTTTAGTATTATTGTGATAATCGCACTCTAGGGACGACCGGCACTTGGCCTTTGGCCTTGTGCCGAACTACACCCCTAGCAGTGCGGTTATCACACCGTAACGCACACCCCGTCATGTCTTATTGCTTACTTAACAGCTTTTTTAAACATATTGAAGGCATAAACTAGACATGCATGTGTTATAAGCAGGGCTCCAGATAAGGTGAGTACCGATTTTTACTCACTTCATTTTAGGAAACACTCTTCAGAATTTTTTTTTAATGAGTACCAGTACTCATCCAAAATTTGTAAATGCACCACACTCCATAGAAAAGTGTTTCATAACATAACCAGTAATTCAAAAGGAGCATTTTTACCAGATTTACAGCACTCATATGCATCCCAATTTTGTTTTAAAACTGGTGAGTAAATTACTTCTGTCTGCCATTATAATTTGGGGCACTGTTGGCACCTGGTCGATTCTTATCTAGGAAAAAGCAACAAAATGTACTCCTCAATCCACTCCATCCAGACATTTGTACTTGTCTGAATTTGGCTTTACTCATCTCACTTTCAAAATGATGAGTACAGTACTCATCTCAAAAAGTCTTATCTGGAGCCCTGGTTATAAGTAACTAGGATGCTTGTATGGCTTAAATTTAAAAAAAAGATGTGGCCTCGGGTGTTGATAGTGTCTATTCAATGGCAAACATAAATGTTGTATTTACACAAGATTGGGCTTTCAAATGAGTCTGATGATATCAGTCATGTTGCTAACACTAATTTCTGTAAATGCAACCAAATGTTAGACCACCTACTTAGAGGACTAACATTTGGATGCATTTGTGGACATTTGCAGAAAATATCCTTGTAATGCATCAAATACATGGCGCATTGGACTGATCCGGAAGCACAGCAGTAGTACTATTACTTGCTATGCTGGTGACCTGGGTTTGGAAATGGATTCTGGTCACTCAGGAGCTGGTCAGGGAAGAGAGGATCCCAAAGACAGCATTCCTCCCTTGCGGAGGGTGGGGATGCTGTGTCCCGCTAATTGACAGCCACCTGGTGGAGGCCACTTTGTAGCACAGTTGGTGCACATAGATAGGGAGAGTCAACCACCATATGCCAAGAATGTAAGCATGCCGTCACAAGCAGGCATGTGTGCCATTGCATGCTAGCATCCTCAGAGGAAAAAATCTGAGAAAATCTATCGAGATAATGCCAACAAGCCTTGTAGGCCCATGCATGCAGATAGGGCAGGCCAACAGGCCACACACCATAGTGTGTTCCTGGGAAAGTGGTGGATAATATGTAAGTCATGGAGAAGGTCGGTGACAAAGGTGGGGTTGCTGTTAGGAGGGGGCAGACTAGAGGCTTGGGGTGGAAAAAGCTCTATGGAAAAAAAGGGGTGCATGCATCATTTTGCTTTTTTTGATACTAGCTGCCATAAATTGGAAAAAAAAAACTGTTGCAAAACTTGAGAACCTTTTAAACTATGGCACTTGGGTTTTGCCTGAATGAGAGGAAGGTAACCAAGGGGAAAATTAGCCAATGCTTCTGTGTCCTCCTATAGGAAAATCCAGCCCTCTGTAGCATATGTTAGTTCAGTAAAAGACATTACATTATCCAATGCATCTAGTTTTCCTACGGCCAGTATGGTGACTATAAACATTCATTCTCTCAACATCAGGTTGCACTGCAGTTGTTAACAGTGTTGGATATTGTTGAGTTTCTAAAGGCGACAGCCTTTGCTTGGATATAATCACTCCACTTTGGATATAGAAACATAGAAACACCGACAATGACGGAAGAAAAGGGCCAATCTGCTTTGAGTTCCCTATCAGTCCTGAGACTTACTGTCCATATGGGGTTTTATCCCTCCTGGTCCAGCCCCCCCCAAGCTCCCCTCCCTACTGCTACCGACCTGAGCAACACCAAACTCTTCACTCTGTCCCAGCAATGCTCAAAACCATTTATGGTCTTGGTGCCACCCACCACCTCCACTGGCAGACTGTTTCATGGCTCCACCACCATTTCCCTAAAATAGAACTTCCTCACATTCTTCTTTTTTTAATTTTGCATTCTTTACATGCCCGGCCCCCCCAATCCTCCCACTGGAGGTTGGCCTGTACCAGTCTGCACCCCCATGCCCAGGCTTACCCCCTGGGTGGGGCCTCTGGGGGGGCTTCCCCCCAATGGTCATTGTAGGCTAGCCCTGGCTTACCCCCTGAGTTGGGGTCATGGAAGAGGGACCCCCCCCGGTGGATATCTAACACAGTGAGGATGGCAGAAAGGCAGGGCACCATGTCGGGGGCTGGCAGTTCTTGCATATGTGCTGATGTCCCAGGGTGGGGATGTGCAATGATGACCAGCGTCTGCCCTGTCCCCCTATGTTCTGGCACTGGCCGCGCAACATTCCCCAGCCCCTGCCAAGAGTCAACAAAGCGCCGGACACACTTCCCCCCTTCCCCGGAGAAGGAGAGCAGTGCCAAGGATGTGCAATCCTTCTCCCCCTAGTTGGCCCTCCAACTTCCAGGTCCGTTCCAGAACCCAGGTCGTCTGCATCGCAAGCGGAAATTCAACCACTACACCAGTGGGCCAGCTCCTCACATCCCTCTTAAACCTCCCCCCTCTCTAGTTTTTACTCATGACCTCAGGTTTTTGACTTTGTACTCCTGGTAAATAATTCCCCGCAGTTCACCTTGTTTATATCTTTCAGCAATGTAAAGGTCTCTATCATATCCCCCCTCTCTTGCCTGGTCTCCAGTGAGTACATCTTCAATGCCTTCAGACGATTTTCATAAGATATGCCCTGTTGGTCCTGAATCATCTTGGTCACCCTAGGTTGCAATATCGCCAGCCTGTCCCTGTCCTTCATTAGATGAGGACTCCAGAACTGAACACAATATTCCAGATGCCACCTCACCAGTGACCTATATAGAGGTAGTAGTATCTCCTTTTTCCTGCTGTTAGTATCCTTTCTGATACATCCTAGCATTCAATTAACCTTCCTGTAGGCCTTATTACACTGGCTTATTTGGGGGAGTCATTGTTGATGACTCCCAGGTCCCTTTCCTCTGCTGTAATGCTCAGTGTAACCCCTCACTTCCAGTACTCAGTCCTGTTTTTTTTGTACCTTAGGTGCATAACCTTGCAGTTTTTAGCACTGAATTTCAACTGCCAAACCTTAGACCACCTCTTTAACCTATGTAGATCCCTCTTCATCTCAATTATCCCTTCATCACCATCTACCCAAGTACAGAGCTTCATGTCATCTTTAAAGAGACACAACTTGCCTCAGATGCTCTTTTCAATGTAGCCGATGAACATATTGAAGATGACAGGACCCAGAGCAGATCCCTGTGACACCCCACTCATGACCTCCCTTTCTTCTAATTTGATCCAGTTTACTACCACTCTCTGCTGTCTCTCCTTCAACCAATTTCTTATCCATCTAACTATGTCCCTAGCTGCACCCAGGTCCTCAAGCTTCTTCAGCCATTTTCTGTGTGGCACTGAGTCGAAAGCCTTGCTGAAGTCGAAGAAGATTAAATCCACAGTATGGCCCTTATCTACTATCTTTGTTACCCAGTCAAAAAAAAAACTATCAGGTTGGTCTGGCAAGACAACGAAGACTATCAGGTTGGTCTGACAAGACCTCCCTGCCACAAACCCATGCCGTATGCTATTTTGTAGTCCACTGCTCTCTAGGTAGTCCACAAGCTCCTCTTTGATCAGTGACTCCATCAGTTTACCCACTATAGAGGTATGGCTGACAGGAATGTAATTCTTCAGTTGCCCCTTGTCCCTTCCCCACCTTGTGTAGCAGGACTACATCCACTACCCTCCAGTCTTTTGGAACTACCCCTGTCTATTGCAAAGCTCTACTAGGGGTTCAGTAACTTCTGCATCTAATTCCTTGAGCACCCTTGGATGCATCCCATTTTGCCCTAGGGCTTTATCTACCATGAGGTCTTCAAGCCCCTTCTGGACCATTTTTCTGACAAATACTGGCTGCCTCATTTCAGGAATGTATCTGACAGCTGCCTTGATGCCACTTTCAGGCAGTGTCCCTCTGTCTTCCCCTGTGAAGACAGAACAGAAGTAATCATTAAAGATGGCTGCTGTTTGTTCCTCTTCCTCTAGTACCTCCCCATCTTATCGCTAACAATACACTCACCCTGCTTCCTTTTTCCCTTAATACATCAAAAAAATTATTTTCTCCACCCTTGACCCCCTCTGCAATATGCAGCTCCATGTCTGTTTAGCTTCCCTGACTGTCCTCCTTGCTTCCCTAGTTTTTATTTGGTACTCCCCCCATTCCTCCTCCCCCTGCTTTTCCTTGTGCCTGTTGAAAGCTCTTGTCTTGGCCCGCACTTCTTTTCTGACCCTTTCAAAGAGCTATATTGGTCTCTTGTTTCATTTTGTACCAGATCTCATGCTCATCTTTATTGCCTCAAGAACAGTCCCCTTAATTGCCCCCCCATCTTTCCTGTGCACCTCCAATACTGTCCACCCTGGTCAATTTGTCTTAAACTACTTTCCTCATCTGGTCAAAATCTAGACCTTCAGTTTTTGATAGGGGCATTCTGGTCTCGAGGGCCAACATCAACGACATGGAGTTATGGTCTCAGGATCCCAGTGTCTGTCCTACCTTCATTCCACTCACCACCTCTGAGCTGTGAGCACTATATCCAGAATGGCCTGCTGTCTATTGTGTTTCTTAACCAGTGGCACCAGCAGGAAATCCTTTGTAGTTAAACTTTTTATTGAAACAACAAAACATAACATCCAGCAGTTCGATGTGCTGGCGCAACTGACTGTGATAATATGAGATAATGCTTGTGTAACCTGAGTTTTCTTTGTGGCTTTCTACCTCTCTCTCTATGGGATATATCGCGCTGTAGGAGTACGACACAAGGAACTCTAGAAGAGGACTCCCCCCCCTACAGGTGCCGGGAATGAATGCATCGGGTAAAGGTAGGTTAGGAAAAAGCCCACAGGTAGAAGAGACCTGAGGAGGAGAGGAGGATGGTGGGCAATGAAAAAGAATCCTGGCGAGGCCCAGGATGTTGTGACCTTTAAACTTGATGGGGGAGTGACGCTGTTGCTCCGCCCATTGAACCACGGGCTAAAAGGCCTCCCATTCGATGTGCTGGCACAACTGAATGTAATAATGAGATAATGCTTGTGTAACTTGAGTTTTCTTTGTGGCTTTCTGCCTCTCTATCCACGGGATATACCACCCTGTAGGAGTACGATGCAAGGAACCCTAGAAGAAGGCTCCCCCCCACAGGTGCTGGGAATGAATGCATCAGCTAAAGGTAGGTTAGGAAGAAGCCCAAAAAGAATACCCAGAGATGTCAATCATTGAAGCGGCAAGAAACATAGACTTTGACGGCAAATAAGGACTGCATGGCCCATCTAGTCTGCCCATTTCGCTACCTACAGGATAGGCTGCAGATCCTAGTTAACCAACAGCCTATTTCTTCCTACACACCCACAAGAATTGCCTTATGTCTGTCCCATGCATTCTTGAATTCTCCCACAGTTTTAGACCCCACAACCTCCTCAGGGAGGCTGTTCCATGCATCCACTACTCTCTCTGTGAAAAAATACTTCCTCACATTGCCCCTGAACGACCCCCCCATCTTTAAATTGTGTCCCCTTGTTCTTGCACATCTTTTCTGAAAGATGCTACCCTCTTGGACTTTGTTGATTCCACTGAGGTACTTAAACATTACGTTAGATGGCGGCCACGCTGGGCCAGCCGCTGCACTGTATGGTCACATTTGTGCCGTTTTTCTGTGGTTTTCGATCGCTCTTCTGTGTGTTTTGGGCGTTTGGCTGGCGGATTTGGTCTTTTGGTTTTCCGTTTAGAATCACGAGGTAGTTAGGGTGACTAGTTTTCTTTCCATTTTTCCGTTTCGGAGTTCAGGGTGGACTGGGGTGTTGTTTGCCCCTGCTGCGACCCTGTACATGTCTGTGGGAGAGCCGTTTGATTAGATGAGTGTTGCGGCTGCTGCTGGACAAGGATTCCTTTGATGCCGGTGTCGGTGGAGTTGGGCCGGGTTGCTCTCTGTGCTACGAGGGCATAACAAGTGGAATACTCTCGGCTTCTGAAGAAATGATTAGTGCATCAAATTGCATCAAACTGTGAGTTGTATTGGGACACCTGGGAGCTGGGCTGGGCTGCCTCTTGAGCTACGAACGGACAACAAGTGGAATTATTTTGGAAGTCTATAGTACGGAATTGTTTGCTGTACTGGGGCATTTAAGGCCGGTGGAGTTTGGGGAAGAGAGTGCGATTGTGCTGGCCCCCCAGTCCTGTTGCCTTTGACTGTGAGGAGTTTTTAAAGAGGATTTCGTGCTGGTGGACTTTTACGGTAACCAGAGTTTGGGGGTATACATAGGTACATACATACATAGACAGTGTCGGCAGATAAGGGCCTATGGCCCACCCAGTCTGCCCATTTAAGTTTGTAAGTTCAGTTTATGTTTTCCAGGAAGTCTGTTGCCCCTTACCCCTGACCTCCAGAATTCCTTTATGTCTATCCCATGCATTCTTAAATCCCGTGATTGTTTCAGCCCCCACCACTTCCTCTGGCAGGTGTTCCACTTGTCCACCACCCGTTCTGTGAAGAAATTCTTCCTCACGCTTCCTCTGAATTGTCCTCCTCCAACTTCATCCCATGCCCTCTAGTCCTGGAACATCTTTTTCGCTTAAAATAGTGTATTCCTGCACCCTGTTCCTCCCTGTAAGATACTTGTATGTCTCTATCATATCCCTCTCTCCTCCTCTTCCAGGGAGCATGTTCAGTGCCTTCAACCTGTCCTCATAGGACTTGTGATGCAATCCATGCACCATCTTTGTTGCTCCTCCTCCGAACCTTCTCTACCCTGTCTATGTCCTTACGTAGGTAAGGTCTCCAGAACTGCACAGTGTACTCCAGGTGCGGCCTCACTAGTGTCTTGTATAGTGGAATTATGACCTCCTTTTCTGCTGGTGATGCCCCTGCCTATGCATCCCAGCATCCTATTTGCTTTACCTGCTGCCTTGTCACACTGTTTCCTGCCTTGAGGTCATCAGAGATGATAACTCAAGATCCCTTTCCTGCTTGGTGCATGCTATATCCTCACCCCCAACTGATATATTGTGCCAGGGTTTTTGTGCCCCATATGCATTATCTTGCACTTCCTTGCATTGAATTTCAACTGCCAAACCCTGACCATTCTTCAAGTTTCTGCAGGTCCCTTCTCATTCTGTCTACACCCTCTGGTGTGTCTACTCTGTTACAGAGCTTTGTGTCATCAGTGAACAGTGAAATTCTGCCTTCTAGGTCCCATGTAATGTTACTGATGAAGATATTGAATAGTACCGTCCCAGCACTGATCCCTGTGGTACCCCACTGGTCACTCTTCCTCTGTGGAGTGACAGCCATTTACCACCACCTCTGTGTCCTGCTGCCCAACCAGTTACCTACCCACCACACTACTGTCCTGCCCACACCCATATTCCCCAGTTTGTGCAATAGTCTTCTATGTGGCACAGTGTCAAAGGCCTGCTGAAGTCCAGATAGGCCATGTCCACTGCCCTCCCCTGATCCACCTCCCTAGTCACCCAGTCAAAAAATTCAATGAGGTTGGTCTGACATGACCTTCCCCTGGTGAAACCATGCTGCCTTGGGTCCTGTAGTCCATTGACAACCAGATGTTCCACCAATCTCTCCTTCAGTAGTGCTTCCATGATCTTCCCCACTACCGAGGTGAGGCTGACTGGTCTGTAGTTCCCCGCTTCCTCTTTGTTCCCACTTTTGTATAAGGTATGTTGTGAGACGGTTGCCCGGGGTGGTTGATGCTGGCTGGGCTCAGGGCAGGTGACGCCGGCTTGGACCTGCTGGAGAGCGGGTGCGAACTGCTGGTATCTCCTTGACCTACCGGAGGTGTCTACTGGTGGGTGGACACCATTCTGGGGTCGTTGCTGTGGTCCCGGCCTGGGTCAATAGCCCACTCTGGGGCAGCTATTCTCCCTCACACCACCGTTCCAATACCTGTGTTCTTCGACTAGAACTGCGTAAGTTTTACCCTGCTCACAAGGCAGACTGACTTTGATCGTCCGGGTTGTGAGAGAGCCTGGAGTTCTTAGACCTGCAATATTGGATGCCTTTAGCTCTTATGCTCTGACCCTGAATACGCCCTATTTCTCCTAGCAGTAGGAGCTTGTGAAAATTAAAGACCTTGAGTGAGGGGTTTAAAAGACTTGGACTGTTTGCACTCATTTTCATATTTTAGTGAGAGTCCTTGATGAGTTTAAATTTATATTCTCCGGTTTTTTAGTTGGAAGAATTATTATTCACCTTTTATGTTTATATTAACTTTTATGATGCTATTTGAGTTAAACTCTGATTCTGGTATAACAGCTTAAATTTTAATATATTTTTATTTGTTTATTTTACTTTATTTTATTATAGGTTTTGTTTGCTTTTAGTATAATTTTGTTTGAGGTAGGTTGGTTCTTAAGTTAAGATAGTTTTATTAGACACTGATTGTTTAAGATGTGTCGGATAGGTTTTACGACGGTCAGGCACTACTCTCCCGCTCTGCTCCGGAGCCTTCGTCCTTTTCGCTGTCCCCACCTATTTGCTGATGTCTTTAATAAGTGTTGTGCAGCGGGGATAGCGAGAAGGCATTTGAAGGATGGCTGGATTGGACAGAGTGGGAGATTGGAAAGGAGTGGGCAGATAGGGGTAGTTGGGACTGAGGAGACGCCTGGGCGAAATGGATCAGGTGAGAGGGTCCTCCATGCCTGATTCCTATACCCAAGGGCTCCACAGATTGTGGCAGGTACTCGCGCCTCTCCGAAAACCCATCCAACCCGGTAGTGTTATAATGCCAGGTCCATTAGGAACAAGACTGCAATTATTGCAGATCTTGTTGCAACATCTGACCTGGCATGTATCACTGAGACCTGGCTAGATGAGAATGTAGGTCCTATATTAGACTCTTGCTGCTCCGGCTGGGTTCTCGGTGATACACCGCCGAGATTGATCGTAGGGGCGGGTGTAGCCATCTTTTTAGAACAGATCTGAATCTTGTGGATGTGCCAGTGGGTAACACTAGATCCTTTGAGTGTATCCTGGCTGCAGGTAGGGTTCAGGATTCTCCTCATCTACCGTCCACCCGTGATGGTGGAAATTCCTGAAGGAATTCACGGACTTAAATGCGTCGACATGGCATGGGGTTACAGATGGTTAATACTGGGTGACTTCAATGCCTGGGTCGACGATGAACTCTCGCACTTTGGTAAGAACTTCCTCCAACTTATGACTATGTTGGGCCTGTCACAGGTAGTTACCTCTGCTACCCATATAGGGGGTCATTCATTGGATCTGGTGTTCCTACTGGATTTGGAGGTTACTCATTTGGGGGTGGAACCAAATGTGTGGACGGACCATCACACCATAAGATTCAGCTTTGGGGCACCCCCTAATAGGCCTGCCTCTATGGAGATGGTCCGGTATCGCCCTTTAAGGGGAGTTACCCCAGAGGGTCTACTAGCGATACTGGACCTATCGGGTATTTCAGGCGAGAGCATGGGCCCAGGGGACCTCGTTCTTGCCTATAATAAGGTGTTGAGTGAGGCCCTGGACCTAGTTGCTACTGTCCATGTTCGCCCACTCACTCAGCGCCCAAGGACTCCATGGTTTGATGAGTCCTTGAAGGAACTGAGGAGAGTGGGACGAAGGCTAGAGAGGGCCTGGCGGAAATCTGGCCTGGATGATGACAGACTTAGGTTGATGGATCATTATGGTATCTATCAATCAGCAATCTCCCATAAGAAGGCAGAATTCCTGTCCAGGGAGATTGCTGCTGCGCGAACTCGACCAGCTCACTCTTTCGGACTGTCGACAGAATGTGCAATCCACTCTGTCTACAGTCTGGAAGAGATTTTTCACAAATAAAGTGTGATGAGCTTGCTCGGTTCTTCACTGATAAGATTGCTAGCATTAGGTCAGATGTCAGCCAGGCTCACTCTTTAAGGGTTTGCGATGATCGGCGAGGGGAAACAAACACCTGTGTCACCTGGTCTGACTTTGGTAAGCCGGAATTCACGGATATTGTGAGGATTGTCCAGATTGTACGCCCAATCAGCTGTAGTTTGGATCCGGGCCCTACGTCACTGCTTTTAGGTTGCGTAGATACTATTTGCCTGATCCTTGCTGAAATTGTCTGGAAATCTTTGGATCGGGGGGAGTCTTTCCTGATCCCCTAAAGGAGGCGGTCGTCACCACTCCTGAAAAACCTTCTCTGAATCCGACTGTCTAGCCAACTACAGACCTGTCTCTAACCTGCCCTTTGTGGGTAAGGTTATTGAAAAGGTGGTTGCGCTACAACTGGATGACCATCTTACGAATCACAATGTCTATGATACTCTTCAATCAGGATTTAGGAAAAGACATAGCACTGAGACTGCCCTTGTCCGGGTTTTTAATGATCTCCTGATTGCGAGAGATCGAAAGGCTCGTACTATCTTAGTCCTTCTTGATCTCTCTGCAGCATTTGATACTGTGGACCATGGTGTGCTTTTGGAACGCCTGCGGCTTCATTGCGGACTATCTGGTACAGTTCTGTATTGGTTTCGATCTTTCCTTATGGGACGGAGACAGAGAGTTGTCACTGGAATTTATTCCTCTGATGCCATCTTCCTGTCCTGTGGGGTGCCGCAGGGTTCCATTCTGGCACCCATGTTGTTCGCTGTCTACATGCTGCCATTGGGAGACATTATTAGGCGATACAGTTTGGGTTTTCACTGCTATGCAGATGATACCCAGCTGTATTTGTCCTTTAATCACGGACAGGAAGATGCAATCTCTATGCTTAACAGCTGTCTGTCTGAGATCAAGGATTGGATGAGTGCCAGCTGGCTGAGGTTAAACCCGGATAAGACTGAGGTGTTGGTGGTGGACCCAGGTCGCCTTAAGGTGGGCTGTAGGGCTGGGCTTCCTTTGGGCATATGGCTCGATGGTGCCCAGCTCTCAACCTCAGACCGGGTGCATAACCTGGGCGTTATTATCGACGACGGTCTGACCCTAAAATTGCAGGTGTCATCCATTGTCAAATCCTCTTTTTACTATCTTAGGAATATCGCCCGGGTGAAACACCTGGTTCCTCCGGATGACCTTCCTACATTGGTCCATGCCTTTGTGACCTCTCGCCTTGATTACTGCAATGCCCTGCACCTAGGGCTACCGGGGGTTGATATCCGCCGCTTGCAGCTGGTGCAGAACGCAGCAGCCAGGCTTTTGACTTGGACATCTAGAAGTAGTCATATTATGCTTGTGCTGCACGGACTGCACTGGCTGCCGGTTCAGTGGCGGATCACCTTCAAGGTCGGGTTACTGGCCTACAAAGCCCTACATGAACAGGGACTGCAGTACCTACAAGATCTCCTTACTCCCTACTGTCCCTCTCGTTCACTCCGATCCGCCGACAAGGGATTGCTAGAGATTCCCAGGGTTCGTTTAAAAACATCTGGGGCATGTGCATTTTCTTACGCTGCCCCCACCCTGTGGAATTCTCTACCTCGTCGGATACGAAGCTGCCTGACCGTCGAGAGTTTTAAGTTAGAGTTAAAAACTTATCTATTCTCGAAAGCGTATGGAGAGCGATTTTTACTGTGATTTTATTGTTATTACTATGTTATTATTATATTTTGTAATTAAATGTTTGATCACCTGCACAGCGCTTTGGTTTTTGAAAAGCGCTTAAAAATAAATTTTACTTACTTACTAAAAGTTTCTATCAAGTCCCCCTCTCTCCCTTCTTTCCTCAAGGGTATACATTTTAAGCTCCTTTAGTCTCTCCTCGTATGGCTTCTTTTGCAGACCCTGCACCACTTTAGTTGTCCTCCTCTGGACTGCCTCTATCCTGTCTATGTCCTTGCGGAGATGGAGTCTCCAGAACTGGATGCAGTACTCCAGATGGGGTCTCACCAACTGTCTGTATAGAGGGATAACAGGGTTTATTTAACTCTAAAAATTGATTAGCGTTTTGCTCATAAAAGTTCTAAAACATTGTGAAAATGCATAGCACTTGCCTCAATGTGTTTAACTAACATAACACTTCTAGAAAACCTATATAAATACTTTCTGTACCATTAATATTGTCCTAAGAAAAAAACTGCTAATCAATTATTTAAAACCCTGGGATAACAACTTCCTGTTTTCTGCTGGTGATGCCTCTCTCTATACATCCCAGTATACCCCCAGCCCTCCCTACTGCCTTCTCACATTGCTTGCTAACTTTAAGGTCATCTGATATGATTACCCCCAGGTTTCTTTCCTTTTTTTTTTGTTGTTACTACCTCCCCCCATTGTGTATTCTTCCCCTGGGTTCTTATTTCCCAGGTGCATTATTTGCACTTCTTTTGCATTGAATCCTAGCTGCCATACTTCTGACCATTCCTCCAACCTTGCCAAGTCCCTTCTCATCCTTTCCACGCCTCCTGTGTATCAACCCTGTTGCAGATCTTTGTGTCATCTGCAAAGAGGCATACTTTTCCTTCCAGTTCCTCTGCAATGTCACTTATAAAGACATTTAAAAGACTGGACCCAGTACTGAACCTCATGGTACCCACTAGTAACCCTCTTTCTTCAGAGTGGACTCCATTTACAATTACCTTCTGTGTCCTGTTGTCCAGCCAATGTTTTACCAGGCTACCACCCTGGGACCCACTCCAGGCTGGTTAATTTGACTATTAATCTTTTGTGTGGGACTGTGTCAAATGCCTTGCTAAAGTCTAGGTAGGCCATGTCCACAGCCCCTCCCTGGTCTACTACTTTGGTCACCAAGTCAAAGAAATCTATTAGATTCATCTGACATCACCTTCCCACTGTGAACCCATGCTGCCTTGGGTCCTCTGCCCCACAGGCCTCCAGGTACTCAACAATTCTTTCCTTCAGAAGTGACTCCATCACTTTCCCTACCACAGAGGTCAAACTGACAGGTCTGTAGTTTCCTGCCTCTGTCTTGGTCCCACTTTTGTGAAGGGGAATCACATCCGCCTTCCACCAGTCCTTGGGTACCACACCATCCTCCCATGATTTATTAAAAAGAGTAGCTAGTGGTTTCACTAGTCCCCCCCTTAATTCTTTTAGATTTCTGGGGTGAATTCCATCAGGTCCCATTGCTTTGTCTACCTTCAGTTTTAGGAGTTCTTGCAGAACCCTTTCTTCTGTGAAAGGACTAGGATCGACCTCCCTATCAAGAGTGCTTCTGTTAATTGGATTAGGCACTTCCCCCTCCTCTTTTGTGAATACTGAGCAGAAATATCCATTCAGTATCCCTGCTTTTTCACTGTCCCCCTCTACCCACCCACTGTTCATTCTATTCAGCCTCACTATCCCTCCCTTTGTCTTTCTACGCTCGGTGATGTACCTATAAAAGGTTGTATCCCCCTTCTTAACCAAGTTAGCTATCTTTTCCTCAGTTTGGGCCTTTGCTATTCTGACTTCTCTCCTGCTTCCTTCTGCCTTAACTGGTACAGCTCTCTGTCCTGCTCCTTCTGTGTTTTCTTATACTTCCTAAATGCTATCTTTTTCTCCCTGACTTTCCCAGCCACCTCTTTTGAGAACCATAGTGGCTTTTTCTTTCATTTTGATTTGTTTATTTGCTTCACATAAAGGCTTGTTGCCTCTGTGATGGCAGTTTTGATGATTCCCCATTGTTGCTCCACCCCTCCTTCTAGACTGTTTGCTAGTGCTTTTCTGAGGCACTCTCCCATCTTGCCAAAGTCAGCCCTCCTGAAGTCCAGTACCCTCACTTTTGTATGGCTTGACTCTGTAGCTGAGTTTAACGTGAACCACACTGTTTGATGGTCACTTGTTCCCAGATGGAAACCCACTTTGAGATCTGAGATCCTCTCACTGCCCCCATTTGAGATACGAGGTCTAAGATTGCTCCCTCTGAGTGGGTTCACAAACTAGCTGTCTGAGGCTCTCCACCTGTAGGCATCAGAATGGCCCTGTCTTGGATGTGGCTGCAGCAAATGTGCTCCAGTTAACATCTGGCATATTCAAGTCTCCCATCAACAGTATCTCCCTTCTCTGCCATTCTAAGAATGCCTTCTATCATATCCTTGTCCATTCCCTCCCCCTGACATGGGGGTCTGTGCACAACCCCTGTGTGGATTGTGGTGCCAATTCCAGTCTCTAAGGTGACCCACAGTGCCTCCTCTCCCCCCTGTTTACTCTTCTGTTCAGTTGCTTTCATCCCTTCCTTTACATAGAGAGTTACTCCTCCCCCTCTTCTCCCCTGCCTGTCTCTCCTGTAGGTTATGTACCCTGGTATGTTAACATCCCAGTCATGGTTCTCTGTGTACCATGTTTCTGTGACTGCTACGATAGCCACGCATCACTCTTCCATCAAGGCCACCAGCTCAGGGAGCTTGTTGCCCAGACTATGGGCATTGGTACTCATTACCCTCCATTTCCTGATGGCCTTACTCCTTTTTGCCCCATCCCTGTCCTTCTTGCCTTTGTCACTTTCCCCATTTACCCCTGCCCTTCCCCCATTGACACCTCTATGTTGGTGTTTACCGCACTTACTACGTGATTTTTTTGGGCTAGGATTTCCTGCTCCTTTCCAGTGCCTCCCCCTTGACTAGGTTAAATCCTTGCCAATGAAGCATTTAAACCTATCACCTAGGATCCTGGTTCCCTCCTGGACAGATGCAGCCCATCATGCCAGTATAGGCTTGCATCACTCCAGGTGGACCCCCAGTCCCAGTGAAGCCAATCCCTGAGGCTCACACCAGTTTTCAACCACTGATTGAATCATGGTTGTGAACACCCTAACCTCTCCCTACACCATAGATGGGCAGCACCTCCGAGAAGGTTACCGTGTGTGTTACTTGTCTAAGGCCCCTCCCCAATTCCACAAACTCTTTCTGCACTTCTCTAATCCCTTTCTTAGCCAGGTCATTTGTCCCTAGGTGGACAATGACATCCAGCTCCCTCCCCTATGCAGCTGCTCCAGCAATCCTAAGGATTCGCTCCCTGTTCCTCCAAGCCATGGTGCCAGGCAGGCACCTTACTTCCCTTCCTTCTCCCCAGTTCTACCTTCCTAACAATGGAGTCCCCACCAGGAGTTGTTTCCTTCCCTGTGGGCTCCTCTGCCACCCTCCTGTGGGTCTCCTTTGTGGAGGTTCCCAGCATCCTCCTGGTCTCCATCATGGTGCCCCATAGAGGGAATCACACTTTGCCATAATGGCATAGAATTGTAGAGGAGGTACAACTGAGGGGATGCACCTCTGTTCCACCACCCTCACCCTCCTGAGCCCACTGTGGTCAACCGCCTCTTTCTTGGCAACCTCCTGAGGCAATGGCAGTGGCACTGGTGGTCCCTGGATGGAAGAGGAGGTCGCACAAATCCTGGCCAACTCAGCCTGGAGATGAGCAACCTCCTCCCTCAGCCCAGAGAAGTGCCTACAGATGGGACAACACCGCATCCTCCAGAACAACTCCCAGAAGACTGCTGCTCCACACCCGCTGCACTGCACCACTCCCATCATGTATTATTTCTGGCCCCTTAACTGTTTGGAATCCTTACTCTTTCCTCTGTTTTTTCTCTCTCTCTCTCTCTCTCCTTACTTTCTGTCTGTGTGCCCTTTAAGCTCCCGATTGTCCTGTTCTGAGACAAGAATATCCTATATTTCTCAGTAGACCCCTTACTTGCTCAGAGGCAGACCTTCAGCAGCTAGAGGGGGCCGGAGAGCTACTCTTGCCCTTCTAGGATGGTGGGTCTTTGGTGGCTCTGTGATCACTCACTTCCGGCAAGTATGATGAATGAATTTTGTGGGAAGAATGGCTAACTTCCTGAGGAGAGAGGGGAAAGCCGGGCCACCATTCGCCTCCATCCAACAGCGGAACCTAATTAACTAATGAGAAGAAATCACTAACTCAAACTAATATTATGACCATTGGCATGAAGGAGAGGAAAAAAACCCTTTGAGGAAGAAACTTCTGGGGATCCAAGGCCTAGGTCGCCTTCCCTCCAGGTTGACGTTTAAATTGAGGATGTATATTTTTGAAAGAAAGGGTTCAGTAACTAGGGGATACGAGTAGTGAGGATGATTATGGAATATGGAAGATCTCTAAAAGAAAGCACAGATTGAAGATGGAACATGAGACAGCGCGCAAATCGAATGCAAACATGAGGCAAAATGAATACTGATGGTGATGATCACCGCAGGAGGTTGGTGGGTCGATGAGGTAGCATAAGATTTGTAATAGGTATGATTGATTGAGTGAGGTGAGGAAGTAGAAATTGAGGTTGATGAGGCATGATTATGCGATGTGAACAATAAGATCCTGTTGATATGGTCAATAAGTAGCATCCGAGTCAATGATGGAATGCTTGAGGGAATGATGGAACTAGATAAACCTTGCTGGAACTAAGGAGGGCATGCTCAAGTAGTCAATGTAAGATAGTAGATCTGGAGGCAAGGATGGGAGGGAGTAAATCCATTTATGAGTCAGAGCAGCAAGGTGTATCCAGATGTGCTCACGAGGATATTTCAGATGAGCCAATGAGGAGACGAATAATATTGCAGACTGGCTTGATGGAGCGATGCACTTGATAGAGCAATGCAGGTGAGCCGACACTGAGGTTGAAGAGGCATTCTTGATTGTGCGATGTAAACAATTAGACCTCGAACGATTAGACCCTGAGGTTGTAGTCGATGAGGTAGTACAGTATTGAATGATAGGAATGTTAGAGTGAGCAATGTAAATAGATGAGCTTTGAAGTAATGCCGAGTGAAAGATGACTGGATTCATGAATTTGATATGACTGGAGTTATGAACTCGATACATTAGGCAGGATGGCCACAGTTGACAGGTGGCATAGGAGTTATGGTAGGTACGCTCAAAAGAAATATCGATGGTAGGCCACAAGTGGAGTGAATTCTGAAGAGCTGGTATGGAATCTGAAGAGGAGGAGATGGGAAGGAACATGAAACTAACTTGAATGAAGGTATCATGCTCTATGGAGCGATATGAATGATGAAGCTCCTCGAAAAGAGGCAGTCTTTGCTCGGGGGTGAGTAGGATTAGGCAGAATATGATCCATGATAGGTATGGCCAGACGGAGCAAGGGAATAGCGCAGACACTGCAGCAAACCATACCAAGGCATATTGACAGAAGGATTGAATTAGATGAGCAGGTCAAGGCCAGGTATCACGGAGCTGAGGGAGCTAATGAGTTGAAAGATATCCGATGAAGGGATTGATGACAGACGACATGGAGCAAGTAGACTCCATAAAGGAGGAAGGCTCCGCAAAGGGGCAAGAGGGCAAGCTGGATGAAGTGGCATGTAGGCCCGGTTTGATGGAAGGTCAGATGGAGACAGCCATGGATGGCCCGAGGATATGAATGGCAGAGCAAACAAAATGGATAAGTCGTGGCATGAAGAGATAGAAGCAATGACTGGATTAATTCCTGGATGGCTGAGTTTATTGAGAGCCAAGGAGAGGGAGCAGAATGAGGGCATGCCGAAGCAGGAGTAGTTGAAGGAAAAGTGAGGTAGGAAAGAATAAAGCTCAGAGTCAAAACCATAGCCCGATGGAGACAAGTTGGGAGGGAGTACATCCATGTATAAGTCAGAGGAGCAAGGAATATCCAGATGTGCTCACTAGGAGATTCCAGATGGGGTGGATGAGGAGTGGAGCCATGAGTTGAGTGAATCCCTGAGGGCTGGCACTAGAAAAGGCATGCCAATGATGATATATAGAAGCCATGACCAGAGTGAATCCATGATGGCTGATGACTGAAGGAATCAGGAACCTGATACATGCAGCATGAGTGCTGCGGATTGATGCAGCAGGCATATGAGTAATGATAGTTATGCCCAAAAAGAATAGCAAGTGCAGCTGGGCGAACCAGAGGAAAGCTCAGGACGGCGATCAAGGGGAAGCAAATTGGATGATGTACAATAAAGAGGGAACATCTATAGCAGGCCATGAGTGGAATGAATCCTGAATGGCCGGTACAGAATTGGAAGAGAAGGAGACAGGAATGAACTGGAAATGAAATTGCACGAAGGAAGTAGGTTCCTCAAAAGGAGGTAGACTCCAAGGCCAAGAAGGGAGGTCTGGAACCAGAGGCAACTCAAGTTGAGCAATCAAGGATAAAAACTGGATGAGGTAAGAGGAGGAGTGAGCAAAATAGGATGATGTATGAGGAGAGGGGAAGCTAAGAGCGGAGTGAAGCCATGATGGCTGGTACCAGAAAAGGCACTAGGACACGGAAGGGAAAAGTAGGAAACGGATGAGGTACAATGAGGGATTGAAGTCATGGAGGCTGGTATGGGAGAGCGAGATATGAAAGGACAAAGGGTGGAGGGAGGTCAAATGGGTAGCATGGGACCCTGCCAATACAGGATGAGAACGGCTGAATCTGGAATGGCTGGGTCGAAGTGGAGAATGATGGCCAGAGTCATGAACCTGATATTGGCAGCCGGAGAGCTAGGGTACGAAGAGGCAGCATATGAAAATATTGAATGCAGCTGAGGAAGGTAACATAAGAATGGAGGAAGTATGAGGATGGATTAATGCCATGAAGACAAGTACTGGAAAGCAAGGTAGGAAATAGGAAAGGATGTAGGATGGTAGGGACTGAACCGGATGAGCAGATTGAGGTGAGGTATAGCTGGTACAAGATAGATGATAGGAATGCCCAAAAGAAAGAATGAGAGCAGGTCGTGAGAGGAGGGAATCCAAGATGGGAGGAATGGAGAAAAGGATGAAGGACAATGATGGCGGGAAATCCAGGAGCACAGGAGTCTATGAGATGTGTACAGATAGAGTGATGGAAAGAGATGACCAGGTCCAGATGAGGTATTGTGGACAGGAGACGGCATGATATGGTGGACCAGAACAGGAGCAAGGAGGGTCGAGAAGGAATGGATGATGGACAGAGAAGGAAATCAGAAATAATGGGAAGCAGGAATCAAGCAAGCAATGGCAGGGCAGGGAACCCCCCAAATAGGAACTGCAAGAACGGGATGGGTAGGGCAAGTGCTTTTTTTTTTTTTTTGTAAAACTCTCCCCGAGGACATAGGGATCAGGAGGCTTGTGAATATAGTGGATCAGGAACTGCGAGCAGATAAGTAGGAGGTGATCCAATCAGTAATATAATAGTCAACCCCCAGAACATGCAAAGTAGCATAGATCGCTGTCATGGCTGAATTACGGTTGATGCTTCTTTGATCAAAAACTGCAGTAAATAATAGCTGATTAAAAAGAACATGCAATGTGATGGTATCTGCTCGTAAAGAAATTGGATATGCAGGCAAGAGTCGTATTATTAACCCCCTCGGGAGATGAATGCTCAGTGTACTGAGGATACAAACTTCATGACAAAACATCTAGTACATTCTCCTAGGTAAGCATCCTACCAAAAGTCTTGGGAGGTCCTGAAATACCACCGGTGTTGCTTCCTAATGAAACCACAGTTGAGGAAGCACTTATTGCAAGAAGACTGCATCATCCCAATTCGGGGAATACGATTAAGGCAAGCAGTCAGAATTTCCATGACATGCAGGCTTTTAGGCAGCTCCCCTAACGTAAGGAGGGAACAAGCCAACATATGAGCCATGATATGTATGGTATGGTATGGTAATAAAAGGCATAGCAAAAGCATGAAATAATGTCAAACATGAAAGTAACAGGCATGTTATGCTCCAGAAAAGGCATCATAACACAAAGCCCGGCGAGGTATGATGATGGAGGGAAGCCTAGAAGGCCGGAACTGGAAAGGTGTACGAGAAACCAGACTGAAAACAGGCATGAAGTGGCCAAAGCTGATCATCAATGGTCCAACGGTGCCACCTTCTGGACAGTAGGAGAACTGGCCTGCGACAAGAGTAAGAATCCCTGATTCAGGTATGATTGAATAGTACCAGACTGGTAGGGAAAACAGCCAGGTAGGGCCTTACTAGGAGACATATCATAAAGTCCAGCAGAGCATACCAGATAACCATAGATGCCCCACAAACGAAGATGTAGAGAGTAGACGTAGGTAATAAATATGGCCATGGCCCATACATCTAGAGTAGGAAGTTGGGGAGGTGAACAGAAAACAGGGGTAAGCTGAACCGATGGAGGTGTAAAACAGAAAGTGCATTATGACAGGAACGCTTGAAGGAAGTACTAGTAATAGAGAACACAAAGGATACTTACAGACCAATAAATGCGATAGGAGGAAAGACCAATATCAAGGGAATAAACCCAGCTAAAATTGAAGTCAGAATTCTCCCAATCTGAACATATAAGGCAGTAAACAAAATACAGTGGTTGAAAAGATATCGCAGAGCAGTAGAAGATAATGGTGGGAATGGAGCCCAGACGAAAAATGGTGGCAGGTGCACAGTGAACTCCACACTGCAGAATGCTGAGGGAAGCAAGAAATGGAGAGTTCGACAGACGGTTAGAATTTCGGGAACAGAACATCGAGGTATGGAGGGGAGATACTAATACGCTCCATCGAAGTGTCCAGGAATGGGTAGGGAAACCAAGAATGAAGGATACGCTGTGATGCTGGTAGAGGAGCTAGGTGGGTAGCTGACATGGGCTGAGTCCTAGGCTCCTGAAATCAGCTGCACTACCAGCTGGGGCTGCACCACCAGATGGGATGGAGGATGAAAGGATGAATGACCTCCAGAAACCCCAGGGTAGAGCGCATTACGAGCCGCCCGGAGCAGCAGCTAGAAGGGCAGTGGCAGTGAAAGCTAAGATGGATGGCCCAAAGGGAGACCCCCCTGTCCGCTCACTGTCTTTCTGATTCTCTTTCCATTCCTGACACCTTGGAACACCCATCTGTTTTGCATCCTCTCGTAGCCCCTGTTGTCTCTTGTTTCAGCCTGTCCCGTCTCCTGCCCCACTGCTGTGGGTTTCAGAGATCATTTCTGTCCGCCCATTGAACCACAGGCTAAAAGCCCTCCCATTAGCAAGTAAGGCAGTGAAGCACTGGGTCATACATAAAGCAATCTGCAATGTAAATCCTGCAGTTTATCCAACAGAGCCTGACTTCTGGTGCACCTGGGAGCTGAATGTCCCAGTCGATATCTGGCAGGTTCGGATCACCCACTACCACCACTTCCCATTTCTCACTCACCTTGCCAGCTCTTATCAGGCTCCCTAGCTCTCTCTTCCCCTTGTCCTGGTGGTCTATATATCATTCCCACCTGTATCTTCTTGCCCGAAGGCAAACCCACAGTGACTCTGTTTTCCCTTTACTTCCCCTGATGTATCCATCCTCCACAGCTTCTATACCCTCCCTGACATATAGGGCTATGCCCACCTCCTTTGCCTCTATACCCTTCCTGACATATAGGGCTATGCCTCCTTCCTTTGCCTTTCCCTCTATCATGTCTAAACATTGTGTAACCTGGGACTGACAAGCCCTAGTCATTATTCTCTTTGGCATAAGTTCCTGTGATGGCTACAAGGTTTGCCTCAGTTTCTGCCACCAGTGCCTGTAGCTCACTGAATTTATTACGCAGACTCGTGGCATTAAGCAGACAGACCCCTTTCCAACTAGGCAAGGCAAGGCAATTTTATTTGTATAGCACCCAATCCCAGAGGCTCTGGGCACTTCACATTAAAATCAAAAGATAAAAATAGGTACAAAAGCAGGTAAAGTCATATTACAGTAAATATATAAATAAATAACAGATGATAAATTGTAAGCAAACTAAAATAGCACTGGTCAGACTACATTGCTCGAGAAGGTCAGGGTAAAAAGGTGAGTCCTGAGATCGCTTTTGAAAGCCTCAACTGAGGGGGCCTCCCTAATGGCTGGAGGTAGAGCATTCCACAGGACCGGTCCGGTGATACTAAAAGCCCTGTCGCCGGAAGTTCTCAGCCTGGTCCTGGGAACCTCGAGGAGGCCCCTGGTCAAGGAGCAAAGGGAGTGGGCTGAGCTGCAGGGTGTCAGGAGCTCAGCCAGGTAGCTAGGGCCAAGTCTGTGTAGGGCCTTGAAGGTGAGAAGATTCACCTTGAACATAACCTTCCACCTGACGGGCAACCAGTGCAAGGAACAGAGCACCAGGGTCAAATGACTGGACCTCAAAAGGCGAGTCAGCAGCTGGGCAGCAGCGTTCTGGACTAGTTGCAGTCAGCAGAGGGCACCTCCAGAAACCCCAGGGTGGAGCGCATTACAGTAGTCAAGCCTGGAGGTCACAAAGGCATGTACCAGGGTGGGCAGATCATCCAATGGAACCAGGAATTTGATCCTGGTAATATTCCACAAGTAGCAAAAGCCACTTTGGATGACAGCTGACACCTGGAATTCAAGTGTCAGTCTATTGTCAGGGATTACGCCAAGATCACACACCCTGGGAGAGGCCAGCAATGGCACTGAACCTAGATGAAGACCCAGAATTCTGGTGCCGGTGGCACTCCCATGACCTGACTCAATCACTAGTACCTCAGCTTTATCTGGATTTAGTCACAACCAACTGGAGGACATCCAGTCATTGATTTCAGTCAACCAGTCCAATGCTCCAGGGGCCAAGCACAGATACAGTTGGGTATCATCTGCATAGCTGTGAAAACCCACACTGTAACACCTAATGAGCTCACCCAGAGGCAGCATGTACACTGCAAATAACAAAGGTGACAAGATTGATTCCTGAGGCATTCCACAGGTCAGGGGCTTCAAGGTGGAAGAGAGGTATCCCATAATCAGCCGTTGCCTCCTGCCCGAGAGAAAGGACTCAAATCAGCGGATAACAGTGCTGGCAAGTCTACAATACTCTCTGAGATGATCCAGCAGCACCATGTGATCTACAGTGTCGAAGGCTGAGGAGAGATCTAGGAGGACCAGAATTGACCGTTCACCCGTGTCTCTCACCCTAAGGAGATCATTATTCACCCTAACTAACATCGTTTCAGTACTGTGCTTGGCTCTGAAACCCGACTGGAGTGGTTGATAGATGTCAAAGGACACAAGGTGCTCCTTGAGCTGCTGCTCCACAATTTTCTCGACAACCTTACCCAAAAAGGGGAGGCTGGAGATAGAGCAGTAATCCGCCAGAATATCAGGGTCGAGAGATGGTTTCTTCATGAGAGGTCTCACCAGAGCCTCTTTCAAAGCCTCTGGAAAAAAAACCTCCATCAGCGAGCATCTGACAATTCCAGCGAACACCGGGCCAATGGAGCCAACACATCTCATCAAGAAATGTGTTGGTGCCAGATCCAGTTCACAGTATGTGTGCTTCAGCCTGGAAATCACCCCAGTGACCTCGGCCACGTCCACCGGTTTAAACTCCTCCCAGACAGATGGAGCACCTTGATTCCTCCCAGATTAACCACTTTAGACTACAGTAGGGTCTACTGACAGGATTCTCTGATGGATAGAGGACACCCTATCAGAAAAGAACTGAGCAAACTCCTCACATAATGTGACTGAAAAAGCTTTTTTCCGCTGTAGACAGACAGGTCATAAAAGTCTGTCTATAGTCCAAAAAAGCTGAGCAGGTCAGTTATTCCCTGCAGCTATCTCTCTGGACAGGAACTCTGCTTCCTTATGGGTGATTTCCCCCTGGTATTCAAGATAATGAGCACGCAGGGCTAGCTTGTCCCCATCCAATCTGGTCCTCTGACAGCAATGCTCCAGCCTCCAACCTTTGATCTTCATTGCCCTGAGATCCCAGTCAAACCATGGAGATCTCAAGCGAGAGGGTCTGGGTTGTACACGGACCAGAGCGATGGCATCAAGTGCCCCAGAAACCGCCCTATTATAGGCAGCAACTTCCTCACCCATGCCAACCGCACATGCAGCAACTACACTAGATAGATCAGCTGCCGCCAAGGACACACCCCTTAAAGGGCAGTAGCTGACCATCTCAACAGGGGAAGAACTATCGGGGGGGCTTGGAATGCAAACTCCACTGTGTAGTGATCAGACCACATGACCTGATCAATCCTGAGGTTATTTACATCAAGCCCTAGAGAGAACACCAGGTCCAATGTGTGTCCGTGGTGATGGGTCACAGCAGTAACAACTTGTGACAGGCCAAATGATGGCATCAACTAAAGGAGGTCTGATCCAATTTGTGAGGATTTGTCATCAACCCAGGCACTGAAATCCCCCAGAATTAAACATCTGGGAGACTTCAACACCTCGCCAATGATGAAATCAACTACCTCCTGCAGTAATTCTCCCCCTGCCTCGGGGGGGGCGGTAAATAAGGAAAATCCTGCAACCTGCACCTGGACTCTCATGCATGGCCACACACTCAAAAGACCTGGTAGTCCCCACTGGGTGCACGGTGAAGTTCAGGCCGTATCTAAAATAGATGGCTACACCCCCACCCTTGAGTTCCCACCTCTGGCAGCGCACTACGGAGTACCCATCAGGGACAGCCACCTCCAGGATGAGCCCAGCAGCTTCATCCAACCAGGTTTATGTGATGCGGGCCGGATCGACTGTGGAAATCAAGTCCGCCATTATTGCGGTCTTGTTCCGCATCGAGCTAGGATTGCATAACACCTCCCGAAAGGGACTGGAAGTCGATGCATCCCCTCTGGCTACTTGCCCACTCAGTCTGGTGGGAGGCCTTGGGATGGGAACCAAACACGTTGGGCCCCTCTCTGGGTTCTGTCAATGTCCAGGGCGTCTCCTGCACCCTACCACCTTGATACCTCTTCCCCCTCCTGAACCTTAACACCCTGCAGCCACCAACCCCTTGTAGCCCTTAAAATGTTGACCTTCTGACAGTGCCTAGCTGTCATAGATGACACAGGGAGGTCGACAAAGGAGCTGGCATCACGCAGCTGGATGGTATCATAGGAAATTTGCAGGGGTCTCAAGCCCCGGCATATCCCGAGCAACCAGTGCTAACATTCCCACCCCCCAACTTTACTTTTACAAACTCTAAATAAAATCATACACACACCCCAATCACACACTCCCACCCCACCCACACAAAGAATGAATAAATAAATAATTTATTGAAAAGAACAACCGGGGAGAAAAACAAACAATGAGTGTGAGCTGCAGCAATTTCTTAAGGCAAAAGCAGAATGTTCCAGGTAGATGGAATTAAGTGTCCAGTCCCAAAAACCAGGCCAAAAGGCTGCTAACTATATTGGGTGCAGTCAGAACTTTTAAGTGCTCTCACCACCAATGTTCAGCTAGATTTTATTCAATGGCCTATGCAGCCAGTATAGTGTTATGCATGTGCAACTGTGTTAGTTTGGTTTTGTCCATTCGTACTCTCTATTCCAGAGGAATTACCACCCTATAGGGGTACCAAAGGCAAGGAACCCCCGAAGAGGGTTTCACCCCTAGAGGTGCCACAGGACGATTCCTGTGGCTAAAGGTACCATAGGAAGGATCCCCAAAAAGAAATGTAGTACGAAGCATATAAGCAAGCAGAAGCTGTGATGTAGTAATAGAATAATGCATCAGGCAGCCTGATAACGTAATGAGATGTTCAGGCTTGCATGGCATGATTTGATGTTGCGTTGAAAGTGAGGGGACCTTCTAAGGAGATAGGGAACAGCAGGGACACCATCCACCTCCATCCAACAGTGGAACCTACCTAACGAAACTAGGGAACACTACTATGCTAACTAACAGTTATGACCTGAGGCACAGAGGAGAGAAAAAAACCCTATGAGGAGGAAATCTCTGGGGATCCAAGGCCTAGGTCGCCTTCCCTCAAGGCTTAGGATATCTTATTTAGTGACAGCTCTGCTGCTGCAAGTTGGAAACCCAATTAAGGGAGGTGGAAAACATTCCAATTTGGAGGAAAGCTCTCACTCAATCCCTCTAGTGGGAATGCTGTGGAAGGTTGCAAGAGTGCTCTGCAACATCGAGGGCAACCAAGGCGGGAGGAGGAGAGCAATGACCGCTGAGGCACTCACCTGGCCTACTCACCCTAAACACAAACCAGGTAAACCAGAGGCAGTTGTAGGGAGTATGTGGTGAAGGTGCCTTGCTAGGGAAAACACTAAAGCCAATGGATAACCGTTATAGAGCAACCACTAGAGTCAAAGGAGAGTGGAGTAACCACCCTTCACGGCTAGTCTTAAATCCTACACCAGGAGCTGCTGTCGCGTAGCGAACAACTAAAGCCAAGCCCAGAGCAAGGACATTCCCAGCTATGGGCCAGGTAAGAAGGACCCCGCCCCAAGTCAGGCATGCTGAAGATGGGGACTTAAATGCAGAGCGAGACCATCGACTGCAGGGAAACACTGTGCCAGAATGGTATGGCTGGCATGCCTCAGAACTGATAAGGAGCTGAATGAGCATTAAGTGCTGAGACCTTGCAAAGGTGGATGCAGTAGTGAGCGCAGCAGACATTCCAGAGGCTGAAGCCGAGGGGATGGTGGTAGGCATGAAGCAAAGATTGCGTAAGCAAGAGTGGACCTGCACGTAAGGCAGTAACAGTATAGCAATAGTCAGACCTGCACGTAGGTCTGCAAAACATAGTAGCAATGAAGCAGCACTGTGAATAGTGGGGCAAGCCAGCCAGGCATTCAAAAAGCAAATAAAGGTGACACATGCTCTGAAGATTTGCCAGCGGCGGAGACAGGATTTAAAACATAAGTAATTAGCCACACAGGGCCACGACTCCCCAAACACCTCCAAGTCCCCGCTGTAGGAAAAACAAGAAAGTGATGGAAGGGCCAAGACCCACATGCAGGTATTGAAACTAATTTTCAGCATCAGCAGTAGCTTTAGCTGACCTCAGACTATAACAGGGTATACAAACATAGAAGCAGCATCTGTATTGAGTACATTGAGTTGTAAACTGCAACAAACATACAATAAAGGAGGCACAGTGCTTTAAAAGCAGCTGTCACCAGGCAGTGCAATGAAACAGCTGCAATGAGGTAAGAGAATGAGATGAGAGCGCATGATTGAGCTGCACAGCTAGGGTTCAGAGTGAATCTGAATCATGTGAAAACGATTAAGTATGCAACATGAGCTGAAACACACGGATTATGTTTGCAGTTCCACAGGGGTCCATTCTTGGCCTCGTTATTCTCAATATTCATAAATCAAATTCCCTCTGTTTTTTCAGCTAGTCATTGTCTTCTCTATGCGGACGATTTAATTTCATATAATCAGGGTTTGAACATTGAGCAGGTTAATGTAGGGTTGCAGCGAGATTTTGATACACTTGGCCACTGGCTACTGAATAATCAAATGGTCTTAAATGTAAAAAAGACCAAGTCATGGTTTTTGGGAGTGCTCAACTAAAGTTGAATCCCTGTTTACATATAGTTGATAAATCTGGTAATTTATTAGAACAGGTTAACGAATTTAAGTATTTAGGTGTTCTTTTAGACTCTAGTTTAGGATTTTTCCCCCCAAGTTAAAGCCGTAAGTAGAACTCTTAATTCTAAATTGGGTTTGTTATATCCATTTAAGGCTTATTTATCAATTAAATCCCATAAAACCATTGCTTTGGGTACATTATTGCCGCACCATGGTTATGTTTCCCCATTGCATTATAATTTGGAGGTGAGGAGGGGAGGGTTTTGAGTGTGGCTTACAATAATATTTGTTGATCTCTTCTTGCTCCCCTCTGTTGACACATCATTGTGTTTCACATTCTTCTTTGGGCTGGCTATCTCCCAAATTAAAGTTTGCCTAAGCGCTTGGTAATTTGACCTATCATGCTATCTATGCTGGGAATACATCTCCTTTATTTGATTTGGTGGAACTCAGAGATTCTCGGGTCAATCTGCGTTCAGATCTAGGAGTTATTTTGAAAACAGTTGTTAATAAGGGAAATTCTGGTTTTCAATCATTTGTATCATCTGCTGCTCGACTGTGGAATGATTTGCCGCTTTCTCTTAGATCGATTAATTCAGTTACAGGATTTAAGGTTAAATTTAAACAGCATTTGTCATCTGTTGATGTTTGCAATTGTTTATGTGATTGTATTGTATCTTTTGTTGATTGTTTTCCGGTTGGACCTGAAAAAGGGCATTGCCCAGTGTCTTATCCGGTTAACAAATTTAAAATAAAAATAAATTTGAGAGTTGTGAGTAACTGAAAGCAAGTAGTATGAGCTCTGGAGTAGCAGTATGCTAGGAACTTAGGGAAGCAAAGCCGCAAAAGACAGAACCAAAACACATAAACACGGAAAGCAGGGGACAAGACCCAAAACAAAAACAAAGACACACATAAATAAAACATAGAAAGCAAGGACAGAAAGAAGCACACAGTCGGAGGTAAGATGCAAACCAGAAGCAGGAAAACAAACACAGAAGTCCAGCAGAGACAAACAGAAACAGCAGGCTGGGGGGGGTAGGCCCCAGGCAGCTCAGAGGACAGACAGACAGAGCCTCTGGCCAGCAAACAAAAAGTGCTTCAGAAGGAGGCTGAGAGGAACTGCTGATATAGCTCAGGAAGTGGGACTGGCTGGCTGCTTGTCCATTGAAATACAGGCCACACCTTCCAAATGCAGCACAACCAGTTCAAGAGCAGATTTCAGTTTCTAAGGAGACCCTCCAGAAACACCAGTTCGAACTAGCACCGGGTCCTCTTTTTCTGCTTTGTGATCCTACGCCTACATTCCTTACGATTCTCCTTACCTTTTTATTTGTCCCATTGCTTGGAGACCCTGAAAGCCTTCACCCCTTTGCCTCTTCCACTAATCTTTTATGAACCTCAACCTTATTTATGTCCATCTTACTGCTACCTGTCCCCAGTATACTGTAGGTGGAGCATTAGCTAGATTCCCCTCCCTCACTCCCTTTACCACGGTTCCTCTGGCTCAGTGTCCTCCTCAGTCAGTTTAATTGTCTAACATAGATGTCAAACTTCTTCCCCAGTGCACTGGTACCCTCTCTTGCACTAGTACCCTCTCTTGTCAGGTGAAGGCTGTCACCTTTAAACAGCCTCCTGTACCAGAAGTCCCCGCCCCACTCCCCCACAAAGTGGTACCCTTTCTCCTGACATTATCCTTTTAACAACCCATTTAATTCCTCTATTACTTCCCTCCATAATCTATCTTTCTTTCTCTATACTCCACACAGGGAGGACCTCGGAAGAGGGCAGGAAGGCTGAGTGTGCCTGCAATCTGTCCCCCAGACTCCGGAAGTTGTTCTTCTCTTGCTACACAGGCTGGTTCACCAGACCATTGGTATCCAAGTGTACCAACACCCCCAGCTACCCCCTTCCTCTCCGCTATCCTCCTTACTCTTGTTTTAATTCAAAATCGTTATTGCAAAGTGTTCATTTTTCACAAAGACATATATTCAGACAGGACATACGTACATGGCAGTGCTCCCCCACACTGGTACAATCTTGGTTCCTATTATATTACCATATAATCTTTGGCCTAGATGTCATCACGTACAGTTAAATGTATTCTCTGTACCAGCTTCCAGTTTTGCCCCTTATAGCCACCTCTATCAGGAACCTGTTTTCATTGGGGTAAAAACAGTAAGACATGCAACATCTCCTATTTATTTTGGCAGGCTTTCATTTCTTAGGACATGCTAGCAATCATTTTTCTCTGCTTTCAGTACAAACAGGATTTTGTTACAACATTCCTGGTAGGTTGGGGTGTCCCTGTCTAGCCAATGCCATAAGATGATTTTCTTTACACAGGCTGACATAAGTGCCATACGGTACTTCTGAATTCCTAAAAGCCTGTCTTTATAGTCCCCCACTCTGCACACCTCGGGTGTAAAGGCATGCTCTAAGGCCAGTAAGGGGTCAATCTTGTTCCGTGTTGCTTGCAGAGTGGTTTGACTGTGCTGCACCCCCACATAATACAGAATAAGTTTCTTATTTACCCAGGCATCTGGAGTGCACATCTGAGTCAATGTTACCCATTATATGTAATTTTTGAGATATGTAATACATATTGTTTAGAAGCTTCAACTCCATCATGTGGTACCGGGTCAAATTTTAAATGCTTACATAAGTCTTTCCAGATTCTTTCCCAGTCAAAGAGATGTCCTCGATTAGAGAATTCCTGTTTCAATATGGGGCTGATTCATCTATGTTATCTAATGTAAGGTCACATATCGGGCCACAGAGGTTAGAAATACCATGTGACTGCGATGCCCATGACAGTAGAGTAGCTGGTTTAATGCCATGGTCCTTGGACCAGGACTGTATTCCAAAATGCTTCATTAGCATGTGAGCTACCTGTAAAAATGTGATGCAGTCCCTGTCCTGAACACTATACCTAGCTTTAAACATAGCAAAAGTAATCAGTTTATAATCAAGGACAATATGGTGCACAGACTGGATGTTTGAGGCTCTCCAGAAGGTAGTGGATATTGTTTTACATCTATTTTAAAGTTGAGGTTTATGACCAGCCCAGTGGCGCAGCAATGGTGCTGCCTCCCACAGTACCAGTGACATGGGATTGGGAGCAGTCTCAGGTTGCTGAGGACTGGCGGAGTGGGGGAGAGGCTAGAGCATCCAATAGACTACTCTCCTCTCCTGGGGAGAGAAGGCTGCTGGCTCCACCACATGACTGCCACCAGATGGAGGCCTGGTGGTAGGACAGTTAGGGTTCAGCAAGAATGGAAGGGAGCTGTGGGACTTCTGCAATGTCTGCAAGCCCCTACACACACATGCATTGATGTGCCCACCTCAGCAATGAGGAGGGAGGAAAAATCTGGAGGATCATCTGGGGGTCTGGGCTATATGAAGCCCTACCTGTGAATCAGCAGTCTGCCGTACTTGTTCAGAGTGATCTGGATGTGTGTTTCGGGGGAGGGGGATTGCCCTCCTAGTCCCATCCCACCACAGAAGGAAATCTGTGGAGGAAATAGTTCTTGGATCATTAGTGAGGCAAGAGACAGCCACCGAGTGTGGGGGACAGGGCTAAGAGCCACCCAGGTCTGCTAGGGAGGATAAAAACCTTTGTGAAAAAAAGCTAGGATTTAAAAGTAAGGGTTGGGTGGTGTCCCTTATAGGACCCAGCATAATCATGCGACAGAGCTAGCCATGTGCTTTTACTGTGGATTGTAGGGATGTTTTTTCATTACTTTTGGTAGCTTCTTTGGTGGGGTATGAATCAAGGACAAGGTCTATGTGGGGTATGCTACATAGGTATGTTTATATTTCTAGCCAACGAGCTGTGTATGTTTGCTCCCGTCCTCTGCAGACCCATCACAGCATAAGAGATATCTGCTGCAATGATAAGCCTGATAATATAGCCACAGGTTTGACAGCTGGAGCCCCCTCTATGCTTTGGGGTTGCTAGCTTGTAGTAGGCTCACTGCACTGCCTTACCTGCCCATATGAAGTTGGATATCGCATTTTGTAGGCCTTTGAACCACTTTCTGGGTAAGGATTGGTTTCGCAACATCAGTGGGTAAAGTACCCAAGGTAAGAGGTTCATTTTTATAAATATTGATCCTTCCCCACAGGGTAACAGGAAGTTTGTCCCATCGTCTCATGTCTTGTTTGAGCTGTTCTACCAGATTGTTTAAGTTTTGTATTTTTAAATTGTTTCTGGGAGTTATTCAGCTGTATTCCTAGGCATTTTAAGTTCTCAACTTTCCATATTAATCCCAATGACTTTATTTTTTGCTTGAACACTCTGTTATTCAAAGGCGTCACTTCTGTTTCACCTAAGTAAGTTTGTAGCTAGATAACTGTTCAAATTCTCTGATCACTTCTAGGGCTGCTAAGAGGGATGTCCCCAGTTCTTGTACATGTAAAAGTATATCATTGGCATAAATTGAAAGTTTATATTCCTGCGGGCCAATTCATATTCCTTGTATGTCAGTATTCTGTTTGATTTTAAGCACTAGTGGTTCTAGGAACAGATTAAGCAGTAGTGGAGATGGAACATCTCTTCCTGGTCCCCTGTACAAAGTGATATGATCAGAGCATGTACCCTTGCACATAATTCTGGCACGTGGCCCTGTATAAAGCACTCAGATCCATCACTGGGTATTTTATATGCCTTTAGAACCTGAGACAAATATCCCCATGTCACCCTGTCAAATGCTTTATCCGCATCCAAGGAGGCCAGGAATGCCAGTTCCTGGCCATCCTTGTACACAGAGAAAATGTGGGCACTTTTTCATAGCTGGTCTGAGGACAGTCTGCCTGGCACCCAACTGTTTTTTTGTTGTTTTTTTTGTGAATCCATACCTTGTTCAGCCATGTAGCCAGCATTTTGAACAATATTTGTATATCAAGATGTATAAGAGATATTGGTCTATAACTCCCTGCTAGAGTTGGGTCCTTCCCTGGTTTAGGTAAGATGGTGATCAGTGTCTCTGTCGGGGATGTATCTGCCACACCCTGCTCATAGAAATATTGGCAGGTCCATAGTAACAATAGAGTTAAGTCATCAATCAATGCCTTACAGAAACTGGGGGAGTACCCGTCTGGCCCCGGAGCCTTGTCGTGAGGTAGTTCTTTTACTGCTGTCCTGATTTCCATCTCCATGATAATAGTCTGATCAATATGTTGGTCTGCTAGGTGGAGAAGAGGTGCAGTTGAAATAAAACTTGCTATTTCTCACTCTGAAGAGTAATTTTCTGTGCTGTGTAGTTTCTGTTTTTTTTTTCTCATGCCCCCTTATCTCCGCGGTTCACTTCGGGGACTACCATGGGGCAGCACGAACTCTGGACCCAGTCCTTGGCCCCCATCCTGCCTCAGTTTCCACCCCGGGTGAAGAAGCAGAGAAGGGGGGATTGCCCCCACTGCTTGCACCACGTGTCGGGCCTCCGACCAATCCGGGTCCGCACCACATCCCCGCCAGCACCGTAACCAGGCAAACCACGGGGCCATTTTCCATTTTTCTTCCCATGCCCCAGAGGACATTGTCATTGGTGGCCAAGAAAGACTGTGGAGACATGCATACACTGAGATGTGATGCCACTCCAGACCCCAGCCAACATTCTCCCCTCCCACGTGGTGCCCTGCCCCCCACTGCACCTCCACCCATGTGCACCCAGGTGACAGTATTGCCGTGGGAGCAGCATTTCTCCCTTCCTGTAAGAGGAGGAGAGTGCCTCTAGGGCACTCGATCCTCCTCTCCTCTCCCCGACATACCCTCCAGCTCCCTGGGCTTGCTCCTGAACCTGGGTCACCAGCGTCTCAAGCGGTAGCGCTACTGCTGCGTCAGCGGGCTGGCTATAGTTGTTGATAAAATTGTCTAAACTGGTCAGCTATGTCCCTTGATTTAGTGACTACCAGGTTATTATGGAAGAGTGTCCCTGCTCAATAAATCATCAATGTAATGGAAATAAGCTAGTGGTTTGTGGGGATACTGCCTTAAAAAATCCTCCTCCAAGTCAGACATAAAGAGGTTAGCATACTGTGGAGCCATTCTGGTGCCCATTGCTGTTCCCATAGTTACATTGATGATTTGTTTATCATCTGGACAGAGGGCACAGATGCACTCAAAGATTTTCATCACAAACTTAATAATCTCCACCCTACCATAAAGCTTACCCTGGAGTACTCTACCACCAAGGTTAACTTTCTGGACACCACAGTCACCATTAAGGATGGAACCACGGATGGAACTCAACAAACATGTGGTGCCCAATCTCTAACTTTTCAGTTCCCAGATGTCGTACCTCCATGGGTCAGCGGTCCTTTATCTATAGAGCTGCTCAATGGTTCAATTCCCTCAATAAAGAATCACTTTCCTCTACTACACTTGGACCCTTCAAAAGGAATCTCAAACTTTACCTCACCTCTGCCACTCAATGTGACTGCTTTGTTAAACAGAGATCTCTCTAAACACCTCCCAGCTCACTCATGTCTCACAGCCCGCCTCTTTCCCAATCTCACCCCTCTGGCACTGGGCCTTCCTTGTGACTCCTTTCCTGCTTCACATCTCCACTGGTACAAGACATTTTCCACTACCATCGGACAGTGGCCCATTAGCCTGCCAACTTCCTCTCCAGGTTGCATGCCTGCAATACTAACTGCCTGTGGTGCCCTCTTTCTCTTATTGTTACCGCAGCCAGCTGCCTACTCAAGCTGCTCGTTTTATGAATATTATCTCAAAGTATGTTATAACTGAGTATCTTTATTTTTTCTTTTAGTTGTTTTGGGTGTTTATTGTGCATTCTTTTACTACCTCTGTAAGTATGTTGACCCTCATCCTTTGACGTGGAACCTTTGTAAACGAGCAGTTTCTGCTCAAAGGTATTTGTAATCCGAGAATTAAATAAATACAAAAATTAAAAAAAAAACCTTACATACATGTATTTACAGGAAGCCAACAGACAGACAGAGATACCTGCACAAGAAAAGTAACCACCCAAACCATACAAAAAAATCTGTCATATACAGTCAAGCACTCTGATGTCACCGTATTTGTTCAAATGAGGATGACAGAGATACACATTTGGCTATGTTGAAAAACACCTTTATTGAACAGGGACACTCTTCCAGGGAAATTGACAGGATAACAGAACGGGCAACGCAAGTACCAAGACAACAACTACTTCAATATAAAGAAAAGACAGCTACAGACAAAATACCCTTGGTAGTCACATATCATCCAGACCTTGAATGTCTGCGTAAGATTATTAAAGACCTCCACCCAATATTTAGTGAGGATGAAATCCTTAATTGTATTTTTAAGGAACTCCCACTACTATCTTTTAAACAATCACCAAATTTATCCAGCCTAATTATTAGGAGCAAACTGTCACCAGAACAGAATACCATGTCACACAATGGCACACGACCCTGCAATCAATGCCCCTGTAAGACTTGTGGGCTCATTTCTGCCTCGGACTGTGTGGTTACATCACAAAACAGACAATTCCAGGTGCATGGGAGTTATACATGCATGTCACGAAATGTTGTTTATTTCATTCAGTGCAAGAGATGTCCACAAACAGGTTATGTTGGAGAGACATGCCAACAGCTCCAAGACTAGGATGAACTCGCACAGACATACTATTACAGCAAGGAAGACTGAAAACCAGTGGGGCACCACTTCTCCCAGCCTGACCACTCAATTTTGGATATGTCAGTAATGGTCTTAAAAGGAAATCTCAAAACACACAACAGAGACGCAGCTTTGAGATTAAACTTATTTTACATCTCAATATGGTAGCAGATGGGATGAACGTTGATCTTGGTTTTATGGGACACTACAGAAACTAACATCCACAGACCTCTTCTTCTTCAGACTGACATATTATAGGACTTTAGCATGTGTGGGATGTGGGTGCGTGTGTGTATGTATGTGTGTGGGTATATGTTGTGAGGTATGTGATATTACAGATGTGGGGCTTGCTGTCACATTGAGGTAGGTCTCTATTTAGATATGTGGAGTTATAGTGTGTTACTATTCTTACTTCACACACATAATGAATATTAATTCCTCCTTACTTTTTATTTTTGCCTGGGGGTGGGATTGATTCCATTGCAACATATTCAGATTACCTAGCCTGCTACTGTACATACAGAAGTGTTATCATATACTGTCACATATAATTTTTTTTAACTCTGTACATATTGGGGTGTGTGATCTCATTTGCATGGGGGTCCTGGACAGATCTTTTTACATTAGGCTAATATTGTAGTAATTTGTGGATATGTAGGTATGTTAGACCTCTGGTCTTACACACATACTTTATATTTACTTCTAGTTACCTTATCCTGGGGAGGGTGGCAGGTTTATTTCATGGTAGTTCTATCCAGAATCCTTGGAAATGTTACTATGCAGATAGTAGTACGGTTAAATAGTGTCACATTTTTGCTCTGTAGGTAATAGGAGACATAAGCCCTTTTGCTTAGGATTTCATGACAAGTTGAATTCCTTTGGGGAACAATTGCAGTGACTAAAGTGAATAAAGGTTCACTAGGAGAGAGTGTGTGTGTGTGTGTGTGTCTGTTGGGGGGAGAGAGAGAGAGAAAAAAAAGGGGGGGGAGAGAGAAGAAGAGACATCTCCTTAAAGCGATGTATCTCCCCCACCCACATTATGGTCATGTGGGGTGGGTTAGGGTGTATTGTTTGTATGAAGAGGAGGAGAGAAATTACATTTTTATCTCTTTTTCAAATTCCTTAGACACTTGTGGTACATCAAGTTGTTACATTCGCAGTGTATATTGACATCAGTACATATCAGGCTACATGATCTTAATTCCTTGAGGTTCCTCGACTAGAGTTTTTTTGTTTGACACTAATATTGTCAATTTATATTTAAATTATCATTTATATAGTCCTGTCACTACACTAGAGGTTTTGAAATTTCTTGGGCCTTATATCTAGCTTGAGAGTACAGCTGGGTGACAGGTCCAGCTAGGTTTTACACATCACACAGTGTGCACTGATGTTTTTAAGACAACTTTACTGGTAAATTCTTGTCTATAATGCAGATATTGAAACTTCACAAGCCCTATAACAATCTTAGTTTGTCTTTAATCTGGGTGGGGGTTGCCTTTCAGTAATCACATCCTTATACAAACTGTGACACTCATAGCTTGATTTAGGAGTTATCTGCTTCAGCAGTGTTATCTTATGTCAATTAAATTTATATGCAGTTGGATTCTTTGTACGTGTGTTCCACCAAGCACATTTGACCCAGGGTTCCTCCTGGCTGAAGGCAGTATGGTACTGTGAAACTTCTCTGACATCATCTTCTGTTTTTTTTTTTTTTTTAAATGAGTATTTTAAACCAATGGGGATTTTTTTCTGTTTTTCTCTGCATTATCTAGCTGTTATAAGTATTGTATTTTCTAAACAACTGCCATGAGCTTCTGAAGAAGGACTGGTTGGTCCGAAAGCTAGAGCACTTTGTTCTTGTTGTTACATGTATGTTGGTCCATTAAAAAGTATCAAATCATTTGCTTCTGGATCTGTTCTTGCAAGGACCAACATGGCAACTACTAAATCTAGATTTCTACATTGTATAGTGAAATACATACACTATCTACTGAAATCCACATCCTGAGTGCTGAAAATCCACATACACTATATACTGAAACAAACGTACTATATACTGAAACAAATACACTATATATTGAAATACATACACTATCAATTGAAATGCATACACTACACACTGAAACAAATACACTATATATTGAAACATCTACACTTTATATTGAAATGCATACACTATCTATTGAAATAAATACACTATGCACTGAAATATCTGCATACACTATATACTGAAACAAATACACTATATACTGAAATGTACTATGTTGTGAAACTACCCATACCCCCTGCCCCTCCCCCTTGAATGGCCTGCAGCTGAACTCCTTGCCTGTTGCATTCAGTTAGCTGCTGGCTTGATGAGAGGATGTTTAAAACTGCAGAGCAGGTCAAGAAAACAGGGCTATCTCTCATTTTACTTCTTTATGGGGTTTTACATCTTGTTTTGCTTGCACACCTTTAATCAAATTTCGGAACATCATGATGTGACAAGAAACTTTTAGAACTAATTTAAAATGCTCTAGTTTATTCTTTTAAAATAAGTGCTGCCTTCATTTACTGTTAGACACTTTTGTATAGGAAGCTAATACTTAGGATATTCCTAACATACCACTCTCATACCATATAAACACAGGGAACTGCATGCATTTTTCTAAGTTAACGTTGTGATTAGATTTATGTGTAATTAATTACCGTGTTGGTCAAGCAACTTATCTGAACTGAATGTTTGGGAAGTGTACTGCAGCAGCTGTGAAAGTGTAAGTCAAATGCTTTTGTAGTTTGTACTCTACTGAGTTACCTTTGATTTAGTTTTTGGTTTTATTTGAATGTTTTGTTTAATAAAGGTTCTTGGTTAAGAAATATACTGTATATATATATATATATATATATATATATATATACACATACACATATATACACACACACAGTATATATTGCAGCAATCGCTCAGGGCCCAATTCTCATCAGGAGTTCAGCTGGCATATGCATAATTTGCACTTTCTGTTCTGAATAACTTCACTGTGATGCCTCACTGGTGGCTCTCACAGCTCTTCACCTCCCCATTACATATCTGCAGAGCACTGCAAGGTGAACAGAGCTTTGTCAGGCACTTGGTCTCCACTAATAAACTTGCCCTGGTCTAGCCTCATAGTGCATAATTACGCTGTTTATATGGTATGACTGTGTTATTGAGTCTGAGATTCCTAAACTGTGTTTTATTTCTTTTTCCATTGAGATGTTTATCTTCTAGGTCACCCATTAACCCCCTTGTGCACTGACCTGTCGATCCACATCACCAAAAATCACAAGGACTTACCTGTTCTGAGATCTCCCATGGCCTCCCCCACCCCCCCATGGTGGGGCCAGAAGGGAGAGGGCCATTCACAAGGAGTCACATATTCAGACAGTAGCAGAGCCTGGTTAGTAGTGCAAAGCCTGTGGCAGGTTGGTAGATTATTTTGCCATTGGAGGTTTTCTACCTTTGGCTTATCCCCTGGGCCATCAAGCATGCAATGATGCCAATCCAATTAAAGGCAAGTACTGCTTTGTGCCTGCTTGCCTAAGCCCTGCCAGTGTTCCTCACCTAGGTGACTGTTAAAGAGCGGGGTGGTCAGACTCCCCCTCCCTGAGAGGAGAGCAGTCCCAGAGATGCTCAGTCATCTCTCCTGTCAGCTAATCCCTGTTTGACCCAGGTCCTCCCCCGAAACCCGGACACTGGCATGGGAGGCAGTACAGTTACCACCAAGCCACTAAGCCTAAACTAAACCACTAAACCAGACTGTATTTTTATAAGTAAATAAAAACAGCACTCAGATGAAAGAAGAAATTGTATTCTAGCTACAGTTGTTATAAATATTTAAGACACATCACTGTGTACAGTACTGGAGACCACACTTGAAGAGGGACATACAGCTCCTGGAGAGGGTACAGAGGAGGGCAACTAAGATGATACGAGGACTAGGGGATTTGATGTATGAGGACAGACTTGAGGAGCTCTGCCTGTTTTCATTGGAGGAGAAGAGACGGGGGAACATGATTGAGGTCTTCAAGTACCTCAAGGGAATAAATAGGGTAAACATGGAGGGGATCTTTAGACTAAAGCAGGGAGGTATCACCAGAGGGCATGGTTTGAAGTTGGAAGGTGGAAGGGTGAGGGGGAAAGAGGAGGAGGTTTTTCACTGAGAGGGTGGTGGACCCTTGGAATGCACTGCCTGGTGAGCTGGTTCAGAGATCCACAGTGGAGGGCTTCAAGAGAAGGTGGGACAGACACAGAAAATGGATGTATCAGATGATGGCCTGGCCCGGGGGGGAGTAGGGATGGATGATAGGGGTTTCTGGAACACAAGGGGGGGAAGGCCTCGGCACCCAACTAGGGATCTGAGGTTTGAGCAGACTCGAGAGACTGTAAGGCCTAATCTGCTGCCAATTAGTATGTTAGCATGTTTTGAAACTGAATAAAGGTTTTTCAAGGAAAATAACAAAATAATACATAAAGATGTAGAATAAGATAATCCATTTTTGTTTAAGTTCTGCATCTTAAGAGGCATCAGCAGGGGATTTTTAGTCAATTAGGGTCCCATTTTCAGAAGGTTAGCGGAATGCTAAACATCTAAGCTCTATGTCATGTTGGAGAACAGCATGATTGAACAGGTACCATATGTTTAGCAGCCCTGATACTAACCTGATCATGTGCATGTGCATATGTACTACTAAAGACTTGCAAATGAGGGATCCCCTCCTGCATACAGAGCACAGTGCTATGTAAAAGGTTTTGAAAGTGCTTAACAACTGAAATTGCAACACTGTTTACTGCTTCCAAAAATCCTGCCCTCATTTGAGCACACAGTGGTGCATATTGTCACCCTACCCCTGGTCACCATTATGATGCTCCCAAGTAGTATACCAAAATGATCCTTGGCATGTAAAGGTTCTATACCCCTGATCACAGTTTAAATGGCTCTAGTTATTATAATAAAATGATCCATGGTGTCTAGTGCCCCTCACCAAGGCATACTAAGCTGGGGGCTCATTTCTAGATGCATCCTGGGGAAGGGGAACTAACTTGTACAAGTGGGGCTTAGAGTAGCACAATAGTTCAAAATACATAACATACATGGAGCAGAGTTGTACACAACCACAAACTACACTGGGAATAATACATGCAAGACATGAGAACTTGAGTGACAAGAAAACAAAGGAGCCAAAGACATATGCTAGCAATCAAATACAGAGCATTTTAAATCAACACTAGCTATAAACATTTGTGCATAATGCCTAGAGTGGAAGCATAAGTGCCAAATTATAGCTGTACCTAAACTGGAAACAAGTCATAGGAGAGCAAGAGGGAAAATTAGAGCAAGTACAGGAGGTAGAGGTGAGACCTCTGAAGTAGTTTGAAAGAATCATGGGAGGGAGATTGATGAATGGCTGGGGTGAGGGAGTTCCAGATTTTAGGGAAGCAGTGGCTGAACGTGGCTTTGCCGATGGTTGTGGAAACTGAAGGGACTGCTAGGGTTTGAATATTTCAGCTTCTGTTGGTATGGCTCTGGGGGGACATTGGAGAGATAGGAGAGTAAGGAAACAAACCAGATTTGCCCACAAAGCTGGCACAGTGGTCATGGTGTCTGTCCACAAGAAAAGAAATGGAGAGAGATTTATATATAGAACAGTGGTGAGTCCAAGAAGGATAGTCGAGAGTGTAATGGCAGAAATAGTTGAAGAGTGTGCCCAGTCTGGCAAGGGCAGTGACTGGGCTACACTGTAGACCACATCACCATAGTCAGAGATTTGGAGAATCATTCTCTGGATAATAGCATGGTATGCTGGAGGTGGGATACAGTCGCAGTTCCTGTAAAGTGCACCAAATTGGGGTGCAGCTTTTTGACTATAGCATCCACTTGTTCAGAAACGTTTAGGTGCTGGTCTAGCCAGATACCAAGATAACTAAAGGTGGTAACATCCTCCACAGGGGAGCCATCCAGGGTATGGAAAGTAGGAAGGGGAGGGAGCCTAGAGAGTCTGTGCCTTGTGCCAAAGAACATGGAGACAGCCTTCTTGGCATTGAGGAAAAGCTGATTTGTGTGTGATCAGGGCTGAACTTGATCAAAGTCCAGCTGGAGTCTGTGGGCCTGCTGTGAAGAGCACCGTATCATCCATGTACATGTGAATGGATGCAGACAAGCATATGGAGGTGAGATCATTAAGGAAAATGGAGAAAAGTAGTGGGCCTAACACAGATCCTTGTGGGACCCAAGTGGATACAGGCAGGGAGGAGAGAGGGGGTCACCAATTTTGACTGCTTGGGACCTACCCCTGCGGTAGGGGAACAGCTGATGTTTGCAAGTGTTAGCCCCCTCCCAATTCCACCCATTAAGTTCCTTCCTTCCTTCTTTGTTTTGAAATATGTTAGCATGGAGTCAGTGGAGCAGACCAATGAGATAGGGGACCAATCAGAGTGGCTTAGGTCATGTCGCAAGGGGGTGAGGTCCAGGGATTTGAAGGAAAATATAAGCAGTGTTTTGGTGGGGGTGAGGGGGCTTTAGTTGAATGAGAGGCATCAGAGGGTTGTGATTATGGTGTCAAATCAGAAGAGAGGGAAGTCAAGAGTGGAATGCCACAGGGATCCATCCTGACTCTTGTTCTCTTCAGTATGCTCATTAACAAAGTTTGGGAATGAATCTGGGGCTGTTTCTCTTTGAAGATGACACCAAGCTCATGGGAGGGTAGATAGTGATGGAGGGAAGTAGGAAACTGCAGACTGACATGTAAAGATTAGAGAGGTGACCTAAGGTTTGGCAGTTGAAATTAAATGCCAAAAAGTGCAAGGTGATTCACTTAGGGGACAAGAACCCCAGGACAGAGTACTGGATAGGAGGGGTAGAGCTGAGCACGACAGCTGAGGAAAGGGACCTAATATTTATCATTAGTGACTCCCTTAAACAATCAAGCTAGGCTAATATATTATAATAACTGAAGCCTAATCTAATTTTCCAAGATGGCGGTCATGCTGGACTAGCCTCTGTACCTTGTAGTTCAGGTTTTGTTTAAGTTGCCCTATTTATTTTAATCTGTTTTTATTTTATTGAGTTTTAGTGTTTGACGTTTTTGTTTATTTTATTTCTGTGCCGCCCGGTGTTTTGCGGTTGCTTTTTGCTTGCTGCTGGTAGTTTGCTTTGATGCTCTGCTTGTCCTGGCGTATTTTTCATGGGCGAAGGGAGTCGTTTTGCTGGGCTCAAGCTTAATCCTGTAAAAATAATTTTGTACCAGTCCCTGGTGACTGAGAATTGGATCCAGCAATTTTATTGTCTTCTGATGAAAACAAGAAAGATTAGGGGTTGCTTGTGGAAAGAGTGGGGTGTTTGCTAACCACTTAAAGGTATACAATGGTATGAATCATAATGCAACAGACTAAGGTGGGATAAAAACTGAGAAAAAAAAAATATATATTCTGTATTCCCAAAAATTTGCCTTTTCATATGCAAGGTATAAAATAAGTGGGTTCACATGACAATTTTTGACCAAAACCTGCTATTTATGTATCAAATACACCCTTGATTAGCAGCAGCTGTAATCAAATGATTTACTGCACATAAAATGTAAACAAACAGTTTCCTTCCTTCTTCTTTCTTTCCTTCTTTCCTTCTTTCTTTCTTTCTTTCTCATTTGCTGACCAAGAAAGACACATAAGGAAATGTTTTTGTGTTTTACTCTCATTCCTGGGGTGATACAAGAAATATTGGTACTGAATCAGGTGAAGAAGCTTGTACTTTCAGAGAATGAGGCAAATTTGGCTATTAAACTGGGGATATTCTGGCCACCACAGCAAGCCCACGGGACCTCGGTTTAATGTCTCATCCAAAAGATGGTACCTCACAACAGTACTTTGTCATCCTAACATCATGCTGGGGCATTGGTATTGTTACATATAACCAAGGGTAGAGTGCCCCTCTGCAGAGCTACCACCAGCAGTTCCTGCAGTACCTGATGTTTGGTGGAGGTCTCTCACCTAACTACAGACCATTACCAACCTGCTTTACCTTCTGAGATCAGACGGGATCAAGCTCCAAGGTGGAAAGGTTGCAGGCACTGGATTCTAGAATTTGGGTTGTTTATACATAGAGAGACTGCCGCCTATGAGGCTCTCTTGGTTGTATAGCAAATCTCTACATGCTGCAGCATCTCTAATTCATTCCAGTGAAGAAAGGACCACACAGGACTGCATCCTCCGTCCACCACCACCATTCATTCCAGTGAAGAAAGAATCACACATGACTGCATCCTCAGTCCCCACCACCATTCATTCCAGTGAAGAAAGGACCACACAGGACTGCATCCTCAGTCCCCACCACCGTTCATTCCAGTGAAGAAAGGACCACACAGGACTGCATCCTCCATCCCCACCACCATTCATTCCAGTGAAGAAAGGACCACACAGGACTGCATCCTCAGTCCCCACCACCATTCATTCCAGTGAAGAAAGGACCACACAGGACTGCATCCTCAGTCCCCACCACCATTCATTCCAGTGAAGAAAGAACCACACAGGACTACATCCTCAGTCCCCACCACCATGCTTCACTAGTGTGGCACAGCGCACTGAGGCACGGTGAGACAGGGGTGGGTGAAATGGGTCCAAACCATGGGCATCCAATCAGATGCCCACGCCTGTCTGAAAATGGATCCCTGCTTGCAAAGGGGGTTGAGCATGTCGGGATATGGCAGTGTTCCAGGACTGCCGTATTCCCATCATAAAATGCAGCATTATAAACGAATACTTGCAGGTGATGATTTTTTTTACTGAGGTTTTAACTCATTTGCTCCTGGTGGCCATTTTGGGTCAGATCTAGCAATGGATGGTTCTGATGTCATATAGCGTCTATGGGAACAAATGTGAAATGAGTGGAGTTTTTGGTATGTACTGATTCACTTATTAATATTAATGATTATGGGCATTTAAACTGGTATCATTCTCCTGCATGCCATGCCCCGATGGAGATTCAGCACGAGTCGAAATGCTGGGGTGAGTGGTGTGGCAGCCCTCTATTGCAGTGTAATTCTGTGAGCACTAGCATTTCAGATCTGGTGTGAATAAAATCTGAAATTAGCAGCAAGCATGGTGTGACTCACAGTTTTGTTATTTTATGGCATCCTCATTTCGAGTGCCATGGTTTTTGGTTTAGTTTGCTGGTGATGACCCCCACCACTGTGGCTCCTAGGGCTGGAAGAGAGATGGCCACTAACTGTGGTGTGTACCTAGGCAGGCATAACATAGAAACATAGAAACTGATGGCTGATAAGGACCACTTGACCCACACAGTATGCCCATTTTCCATACCTACTGCAACACCGCAGACCCTACTGGATCTCCGTCTTTCCTTCCCTATCTCTAGGGTTCCCTTACGTCTATCCCATGCATTCTTAAATTCTTCCACCATTTTTGCTCCCACCACCTCCACTGGGAGGCTAGTGCATACATCCATCACACTTTTCATGAAAAAATACTTCCTCACTTTACCCCTGAGTCGAACCCCCTCCAGTCTCATATTGTGACGCTTTGTTCTTGAACATCTTTTTTTCTGAAAGATGTTCCCCTCCTGTACCTTATTTATGCTCTTGAGGTATTTCAAAGTCTCTATCATATCCTCCCCTCCTTCTCTGAACTGCCTCAACTCTGTTTAAGTCCTTCTGGAGATGCAGCCTCCAGAAGTGGACACAGTACTCCAGATGAGGTCTCACCAATGATTTGAACAGTGGAATCACCACCTTCTTTATTCGGCTGGTGATCCCTTTCCCTATGCACCCCAGCATCCCACTGGCTTTCCCCACAGCCTTTTCACATTGTTGGGTCACCTTCAAGTCATCAGATATGATTATCCCCAAGTCCCTTTCCTGTTTGGTGGCCGCCAGTACCTCCGACCCCCATCATGTACTGGTTCCCCTGGGTTTCTGTGGCCCAAATGTGTGATTTTGCCCTTCTTTGCATTGAATCTTAGCTGCCACACTCTTGACCACTCCTCAAGCTTTCTTGGGTCCCTCCTCATTCTCCCCCCCCCCCCCCGAGTGTCAATCCTGTTGCAGATCTTAGTGTCATCTGCAAAGAGGCATACCTTCCCTTCCAGCTCCTCTGCAATGTTGCTTATGAAGATATTAAAGAGGACTGGCCCCAGAACTTATCCTTGTGGGACCCCACTGGTCACCCTCCTCTCCTCAGAATGAACTCCATCGGTGTCAGGGGTATTTTCCTCCGATCCTACCTCTCTGTCCTGTGGGGTGCTTCAGGGCTCTGTGCTGTCCCCCATGTTGTTTGCGGTGTACATGCTTCCCCTCGGAGACATTATAAGATGATATGGGCTGGAGTTTCATTGTTATGCTGATGATACCCAGCTCTATCTGTCTTTTGCACCTGACCAGAATGGAGCACTCTCGGTGTTTAACAACTGTCTCGGCGAGATCCAGGGTTGGATGAGGTCCAGCTGGTTGAAGCTGAATTCTGGGAAGACGGAGGTGATGGTCATGGATCCCCGTCGCTGGATTGGGGGGTGGGAAGCAAACCATCCCTCAGGTTTATTCTTGGGGGATGTCAAGCTCCCTATCTCTGAACAGGTGCGTGACCTAGGGGTGGTCCTTGACGATTGGCTGACATTGCGTGCTCAGGTGTCGGCTGTTGTTAAGGTATCCTTTTACCATCTGAGGAACATCGCTAGGACCAAGCACCTTGTTCCGTCTGGCGATTTGCCTACGCTGATCCGCGCCTTTGTGACCTCGTGCTTGGACTACTGTAAGTCCCTTTACTTTGGGCTTCCAGGGGTTGACATCCGCCACTTGCAGCTGGTGCAGAACTCAGCAGCCCGGTTGTTAATGAGGATTCCTCGTTCTTCCCACATTACACCTGGGCTGCAGGATCTGCACTGGCTGCCGGTTCAGTGGCGGATCACCTTTAAAGTCGGTTTACTGACATATAAAGCCCTGCACGGTTTGGGCCCTGACTACCTGAAAGAGCTTTTGGTTCCTTACCTTCCGGAGCGACCGCTCCGCTCAGCCAACAAGGTGTTGCTAGAGATTCCGAGGGAAGCTTTAAAATCTTCTGGTGCCTGAGCTTTCATGATCGCGGCGCCGACCCTCTGAAATTCTTTACCCTGTTGGATTACAGAGTACATGACTGTGGGGGGTTTTAAACAAGGATGGAAGACCTTTCTATGGAAAAAGGCGTACGGGGATGGTATTGACATGGACTGATACTTATTGATTTTAATATTTTTATGATGTTTTAATATGATGTTATTTTAATGTAATGCGCCTTGATTTCAGAAAGGTGCAATATAAATAAAGATTATTATTATTATCATCTGTGTTCTATCCCTTAACCAATTTCTGACCCAGTTTATTACCTTGAGACTCAATCCCAGACTGCTCGACTTGTTTACAAGCCTCTTATGAGGAACAGTACTGAAGGCCTTGCTGAAATCCAGGTATGCCGCATCCACCGCTCCTCCCTCATCTAATTCTCTAGTCACCCAGTCAAAGAAATCTATCAGAGTAGTTTGACAGGACCTTCCCACTGTGAATCCATGCTGCCTCAGATCCAGTGCTCCACTGTATTCAAGATATGCCACAGTCCTTTCCTTTGGCAGGTATTCCATTAGTTTCCTTACCACCGAGGTCAGGCTGACTGGCCTGTAATTACCAGCCTCCTCCTTGCTCCCACTTTTGTGGAGAGGGACTACATCTGCCCTCCTCCAGTCCTCCAAAACCATGCCCATTTCCAGTGATTTGTTGAACAGGGCTGTCAGTGGTGCTGCCAGCACCTAAGTTCTTTTAATATTCTTGGATGAATCCCATCTGGCCCCATTGCCTAGTTCACAAGTTCGGTTAGAAACATAGAAACATAGATTTTGATGGCAGATAAGGAGCGCTTGGCCCACCCAGTCTGCCCATTTCCCTACCTAATGGATAAGCTGCAGATCCTAGTTAACCAGCAGCCTACTTCTTCCTACCCCCAACCCCTAGAATTGCCTTATGACTGTCCCATGCATGCTTGAATTCCGCCACTGTTTTTGACTCCACAACCTCCTCCGGAAGGCTGTTCCATGCATCCACAACCCTCTCTGTGAAAAAATACTTCCTTAAATTACCTCTGAGCCGCCCCCCCTTCTATTTTCAAATTGTGCCCCCTTGTTCTTGCACACCTCTTTTTTTGAAAGATGCTACCCTCTTGGACTTTGTTGATTCCCTTGAGATACTTGAAAGTTTCTATCATGTCCCCACTCTCTCTCTTTTCCTTGAGGCTATACATATTCAGCTCCTTAAGTCTCTCTCTCTTCATATGTCTTCCGCTGCAGACCCTGCACCATTTTAGTTGCCCTCCTCTGGACAGCCTCTATTCTGTCTATGTCCTTGCGGAGATTGGGTCTCCAGAACTGCACGCAGTACTCCAGATGGGGTCTCACCAACTGTCTGTACAGAGGGATAATAACTTCCTGTTTTCTACTGGTGATGCCTCTCCCTATGCATCCCAGTATCCCCCCAGCCCTCCTTGCTGCCCTCTCACATTGCTTGCCCACCTTTAGGTCATCTGATATGACTACCCCCAGGTCCCTTTCCATTTTTGTTGTTGTTAGTATCTCACCCCCCATTGTGTACTCTTTCCCTGGGTTTTTGTTTCCCAGGTGCATTACCTTGCACTTCTTAGCACTGAATCTAAGCTGCCATGCATTTGACCATTCCTCTAACCTTGCCAAGTCCCTTCTCATCCTTTCCACCCCACCTTGTGCATCAACTCTGTTGCAGATCTTAGTGTCATCTGCAAAGAGACATACTTTTCCTTCAGTCCCTCTGCAATGTAAACATAAAGACATTGAGAGGACCAGTCTAATACTGAACCCTGCAGTACCCGCTAGTAACCCCCTTTCTTCAGAGTGGACTCCATTTACTATTACTCTCTGTGTCCTATTCTTCAGCCAATTCTTTACCCAAGCTGTCATCTTGGGACCCACTCCCAGGCTGGCTAACTTGTATATTAATCTTTTGTGTGGGACTGTGTCAAATGCCTTGCTAAAGTCTAGGTAGGCCATGTCCACAGCCCCTCCCTGATCTACTACTTTGGTCACCCAGTCAAAGAAATCTATCAGATTTGTCTGGCATGACCTTCCTGCTGTGAATCCATGCTGCCTTGGGTCCTGTGCCCCTGGACTCTCTCCTCCATAAATGGACTGGAGTCCACCTCTCTTCCATTGATGCTCCTAACACCTAACCATGGCCCCTCTCCTCCCCCTTCTGTGAATACTGAACAAAAATATTTGTTCAGGATTGATGCTTTTTACAGGTCCCCCTCCTCACACTCCCCTCCTTCCATTTTTAGCCTCACAATTCCTCCCTTCCTCTTTCTTTTTCCACTAATGTACCTGAAAAATGTTTTGTCCCCTGTCGTTACTGTCTGGGCTATTTTTTCCTCCATTTGCGCCTTTGCACTCCTGACTATCTTTCCCACTTCCCTCTGCTTTTCCAGATACAGATCCCTGTCCTCCTCCCTCTGTATTTCCTTGCACCTCCTGAATGCCAGCCTTTTCGCTCTTACCTTCCTGGCCACTTCCTTTGAGAACCACAGTGTTTTTTTATTCCTCTTGCTTTTGCTTAATTGCCTAACACAAAGGCTCGTTTCCCCTATGGCTCCCTTTAGATTAACCCACTGTTCCTCTTCACCTGCCCTCATCCTCCCCCGCCAGAGCTTCCGTGAGACAATTCCCCAACTTTGCAAAGTTGGCCTGCCCCAAGTCCAGGACCCTCACCTTTGTGCAGTTTGACTCATCCACTGTTCTTACATTGCACCACACCATACGGTGATCACTGGACCCCAGGTGGCTACCCACCATTACTTCTGTAACTCTGTCCCCGTTAGTGAGTACCAGATCCAATATCGCTCCCTCACGGGTGGGATCTACCACTGGCTGACTGAGGCACACCCCCTGCAGGGCATCCAGGATGTCCTTGGTCCTGACTGTGGCTGCTCAAATCAACTTTCAGCAAACAGAAGTCTCCCACCAGCGGCACCTCCCCTTTTGTTGCTGTCTTATGGATGGCTTTCACTAGCTACCTGTCCAACTCTTCCCCTTGTGCTGGAGGTCTGTAGCTCACGTCAGTGCAGATAGCAGTGCCGTTTCCCATCATTAGGGTGTTTCCACAGTGCCTCCACCCTTTCCTGCATTCACTGCACCTTAGCTGCTTGTATGCCCTCCCTGACGTAAACAGCCACTCCTCCTCCCTTTTTACCTACACTGTCTTCTTTTTCTGAACAGCATATAACCTGGTATGGCTATATCCCCAGTCATGGTTCCCAGTGTACCATGTCTCAGCTGCTCCCATTGCTGTCCCTCCACACATGGAGTTATCCTCCAGGATCAAGTGTATAGTTGCCCATGACCCCTGTTTCACCTGCATAGCCAGCCATGTGGGTCAGGGATCAGGTGCCATGGGTGCAAGCATCATCTTTGTGGATGCTGTGGAGTGCCCCGATGGTGTGCATTCTATGCTCAAGGGTGGCTGAGAACTTTTTTAGGATGGGGCCCTAAGGCAATATTAGGAACTGAGTGTAGAGATTGGTGCACATAGTGCACTATGACATGAGGAATACACACGTAGGGCCTTTTCCATGCATAAGTGGAATAATAAAGTTTAAATATGTAAAGTTTATCACTAATACCTATATTGCCAAAAGGACTGCCAAGAGGTAGTTGTCAGATTCTCCAACAATATAGTTGTCAGTCTTAAAAGTGTGGCACCCTCCCTTGATTTTATTTAAATTAAACTGGTTGATTTCTGCATTCAAACAGTAAAACATTATTGCACTTACCCAACCACTGTAAAATCCCACCACCCCCCTTCCCTATCGTGGTACAATATCTGCTAGATATACACACACACACACACACAGAGCAACTGAGTGGTGTAGCCAGGAATTTTGATGATGAAACTGCTGCCCCACCCTCTGTAAACACAAACTGGGAGATGTGCTGCCTCGCCAGAGAAACACTGCCCCAACCCCACTTCAGTCAACAATACATAGTAACCCAATGAATCACAACATTTTATTTTATCTAACATACATACTGCCAATCAGGCAGAAGTTGCCTGGCTTTTAAAAGTTACAATATTAAAGATATGTTAAAAGCCTGTGTACCACATCCAGGTAGCCAGCCTTACAGAACTCCATTCACACCAGCACTCGTGCATGCATACTCGATCAGATCACTTATGCAATCATGGCCTCTAAGTTTAGCACCCACACATCTTCCAAAGATCATTCACAAACTCACACTAAAGCATACGAGGAAGGGAAAACAGTTCTTCAGGTAAATCAGGCTCTGTTTGTGTTTGTTGCACCTGGATTTTCCATATTTTACTGTGCTCAGCAAAGTACACTGAATATGCCTGCTGACACCTCTGGGCCAAGCAGGCTGTACATAGGTGTATTTGATATCCCCTTCCCCATACCAGTTCTGTCCCACCTTCCACCACCCTTCAGCCCATCTCCCAGACTGTTTCTTCACACTCTTTCTTTTGCTAAAACAAAATATACTGGCTTTTGGCACTGTGCCAGGAAATTACATTGTCTTTAAAATTACCTCCAACTCATCCCTAGTCCCTCAAATCATCATATTATTGCTGCCCCCCCAGCAAATATCCCAGTTTAAATAAATAAACTCAGCCACCCTCTGCCTCAGCATGCTCGAACCATTGTCATTAGCAGTACCAACTGACGCTAGCTGATGCAAGATTGGTGGGGGGGGAATATACTGCATCATTGATGTTGCTAGGCAGACTGACCAGCCAGTGTCATCAAAGACTCGTCCAGTTCTACCCCCTTCCTTTCAGATTTCATCAAACTTGTACGTCAGGCAAATGGGCAAAACCAGAAGGAAGAGGAGACCATTATGGCTCTCGAGAGAAGTGGCAAAAAAAGGTAAGGGCAAAAACAGTGGCATTCAGAAGGTATAAGAAGACTCTGAGAGAGGAGGACAGAGAAATGTATCTGGGGAAATGCAGGGAGGCAGGCAAGGCAGTAAGGAGCGCAAAAGCACAAGCTGAGGAAAGAATAGCTCAGACAGTTTCAAAGGGGGACAGGACATTTTTCAGGTATATCGTCAAGAAAAAGAACACCAAGGGAGAGATTGCATGGTTAATAAAGTAGGCAGGGACAATACTGAGGAGGGCCAAGAAAATGCAAATATATTTAACAAATATTTCTGCTCAGTAGTCACAGTTGAGGGGGAAGGGGAGGGACCACAAATAAGCACCAAGAGATTGGGGGGAGGAAAATGAACACCAGTCCCTTTTCCGAGGAGAGGATCAGGGAAAAGCACTCTCTAATCTGAGGGTGGACAAAGTCATGGGACCAGACGAGGTGCATCCAAAAGTGTTAAAGGAACTCAAAGAGGTGCTAGCTGCACCCCAGACAGACTTGCTTAACAGTTCACTGGAGACTGGTGTGGTCCTGGAGGGCTGGTGAAGGGCAGACATAGTCCCACTATACAAAAGTTGCAGCAAGGGAGAGGCAGGAAATTACAGGCCTGTCAGCCTGACATCTGTAGTAGGGAAACTTATAGGGTCAGGGTGATTATGAGGGTCAGTGAGGGAGGGGAAGCTGCTGTGTAAGAGGATGGATTTTATCTGCTGGCAGTTTCGAATTTTCATAGAAACACTATTAAAGGAAGGAATTATGGAACACTTGGAATCCAATGGACTACAGGACCCGAGGTCACATGGCTTTATGGAGGGGAGGCCATGCCAAACAAATCTGATAAACTTGGTAACCAGGGTGTTGGATCGGGGTGTGGACATGGTCTACTTGGACTTCAGCAAGGCCTTTGACACTGTTCCACATAGGAGGCTGGTAAACAAGTTGGGTAGCGTGGGGTGGGCAATAAGGTGGTATCCCCCAGTACACATAAGTATAAAGATGCCTTGACAGCTGCCAATTTCTCCCAAATAGTTAAAACACTCACCCAAGTAAACTACAGAACAGGTACCTCAGCTCTTCTGGACTGGGTTCTTACAAACCGCCCTGAACACATTACTAATACAGTAGTTCTCCCTGAATGTATAAGCGCCCAACCACCAGTCCTACTCTCATGGTCCAACAAATTCATTAAGACCCTCCCTAAAATCATCAACAGTAGAAAACTACTTCCTGGCCACCTGTGGCCACTAAAAAGATGCCTATGAGATCATGACTGGTCACCTATAGATGCAGCCCCAGACGTGGACACTGCACTTGACTACTTTATTCAAAGCTTCAACACAGCCTGTGATGCACATGCACCCTTCATGAAACGCAAGATTAAAGGTGTAACAACCCTTGGATTAACCTTGGTCTCTTTGAGCAAATAAAGGCCAGTGATCACCTCTGGCAATGTGCTAAGCTGACCAGAAACAGGGCAGACACTCAAGCCTACAAAGCTGCAAGAAATGCTTGCACCCGCGTGATTCGAAATGAAAAGGCCAACTACTACAAAAGAGTGCTAACAAACTCTTGAAAAGATGGAAATAAGTTTTGGGCCAACCTAACAGAACTAACTGGAAAAAAACAAAAGTCCCGCCCGCTATGCTCCACCTAAATGGCCACATCATCACAGATCAAGTCACCGTGGCAAATGCCTTCAATGCAGCATTTACCAACCTTAGCCATACTTTACCACCAACTTTCTTTGATCCCCCTCAAGATACCATTAACTCAGTCAAAGTCAGAAATTTTGAGGGAAATCCACCATTCTACTTCAAAGCCGTCTCCAAGGACATTACAAAAAAGTACCTCCTCTGAGTACTTGGAAAGTCTAGATCAAGAAGCAACTCCCTCAACCTGAAACTCCTCACTCTTTCCCTCAATGAAATCCTGACCCCCCTCACCAAAATCCTCAACAAATCTCTCATGCTCTCACAGTTCCCCCCAAAATGGAAATCAGCAATGGTGACCCCTATCCACACAAGTGGCGATAAATCTATTACAAGCAACTATAGACCAATCTCCATTCTCCCCCCTTTCAAAAGTGCTGGAGAGAATAGCTGCCGACCAACTGATAGTCTATCTTAAAAGCATAACCTGCTATGTCAAGAACAACACGGATTTCACCAGGGCCACAGCAGGACCACTGCACTCCTACAGCTTACCTCCTACATCCACAATGCCCTGGACCAAGGGGTTCTCATTGGTGCCACCTTCATCGACACCGTCAAACATTCACTACTGCTTCAACAACTATCTCTAATAGGCCTATCTCCAGACACAACTCTTTTGTTTCAAAGCTACCTCAGTGACCGAACACAGCAGGTAAAAATTGATGAATCCCTCTCAACACCCCTCTTGGTCCAATCAGGAGTCCCACAAGGATCCATCCTGGGTCCTATGCCTTTCAGCATTTTCCTAAACAGCCTCCCTTTATCTTGCTCAGAACAAATCCTACTCTATGCCGACGATGCTGTCATCTTCACCTCCCACTCTGACCCCTCCTTTCTTCAGTTGCTACTACAAGAAAGCTTCACTGATGTAGAGGCATGGTTTAAATCCCACAAGCTTATTCTTAACTATAGCAAAACCAAATCAATGCTGTTCCATGGTACCCACAGGAAACATAAAACAGAGACCTCTCTATCTCAAACAGCAAAGGGGCCACCCTTGAACAAGTACATCTATTTAAATAACTTGGGGTGATTCTTGACCCAACACTTGGATACTCTGAACATATCAGCTACATAGCAAAAACTGTGAATACCCGCTTAAGCCTGCTCTATAGACTTAAGAACTGCCTCATGGATGAAGCCCTAAGCACTGCCATTCACAGTTCAGCAATCTCTGTAATAGACTATGGGCTTGTGATCTATGGGTCTGCCACTGACACAGCTCTCCGACGCATCGCCACAGCACTAAACAAGGCATGTCATCTCCAAACATCTGCAAACTGCCTTACACACACCTGCGAGATCTATGAACACACAAACTGGCTCCACCTATCTGACAGAATTAAATATCAAACCTGCATCCTAGCAAAAAGCAAACATTGGACCTACTGCCCCCTGGATCACAGACACTGCTGAGACCATTTAGCGGCCCACGACAAACCAGGAATTCAAACAACCTCTCCTTCACTGTTCTCCTTTGCAGGACTACCTAAGGCCAACAATCCTTCTTTTTCAGAGCCTCCTCCTCGTTTAACACCCTGCCAACAGAAGTTACCAACAAAGCAACCCTGGGTGCCTTTAAGCTCAGCCTGCATCAATACCTCATCTCCTGTGCCTCCTGCAACTGCTACACCTAAATGGTTTATCTCCCCTACTCCCCATACCCAACCCTTCCCTCCCTACTCCTTTTCTCCTCCTCTACTCCCTCCACACACCTCCTCGTTGACCCTGACCCACCCCCCACACTCTCTCTTTCTCCCTCTTCACACCAGCCTCTGGCCTCATCTCCCTCTGTTGGATAGCTACCTATATGAATCTATGTTGTTTAAATTGTTATAGAAGTGATTTGCACAATTGTGATGTTTTGGTAATTGACAAAGCCCTCCAGCTACTATGTTTATTTCTCTTTTGCACAATACCATTGCCTCTCCTAATGTTTCAAGTATTCAGACGTGGAACCTTTATAAAAGAGCCCCTGGCTCAGAAGTGTATCTGAGTCCCTTAAATAAATAAATAAATAAAACCTGGGCAAGAAACTGGTTAGGGATAGGAGGCAGAGGGTGGTGGTAAACAGAGTTCACTCCAAGGAGAGGAAAGTGACCAGCAGGTTACCACAGTGGTCAGTACTGGGGCCAGTTCTCTTTAATGTCTTCATAGTGACATAGCAGAAGAACAGGAAGGGAATGTCTGCCTCTATGGGGATGACACCAAGATCTGCAACAGGGTGAACACTCCAGAGGGGGTGCAAAGGATGGAAAAAGACTTGAAATGACTGGAGGAGTGGTCAAAAGTTTGGCAGTTAAGGTTTAATGCAAAAAAGTGCAAAATAATGCACTTGGTCACAGAAACCCATGGGAGCAGTACAAAATGGGGGTAGAGATACAAGCAGAGACTAAGCAGGAAAAAGACCTGAAGGTAATCATATCAAATGACTTGAAGGTGGCCAGACAATGTGACAAAATGATCGGGAAAGCTAGTGAGATGCTGGGATGTATAGATAGGGGTATTACCAGGAAGAAGAGGGAAGTGGTGTTGCCACTATATAGGTCTTTAGTAAGATCTAACTTGGAGTACTGTGTCCAGTTTTGGAGGCCACTTCTCAGGAAGGACATAGTCAGGATGGAGGCCATCCAAAGGAGGGCTACCAAGATGGTACAGGGTCTGCATCAAATGTCCTATGAGAAGAGGCTAAAGGAATCAAGCATGTACATCCTCTGAGGAGAGGGAAAATGATTGAGACCTTTAAATTCCTCAAGGGGGTGAATAAGGTACAGGTGGGAAGCATTTTTTAGAGGAAAGGGTGCTCCAGAACATGAGGCCACAATATGAAGCTGGAGGGGGATAGGTTTAGGAGAGATGCGAGAAAAGGGTGGTGGACACCTGGAATGGTCTTCCAGTGGAGACTGTGGGAGCAAAAACAGAGATGGGATTCAAAAAAGCCTGGGATAAGCACAAGGGAGCCATAAGGGATGAGTAGGAGGCAACACAAAAAGTGCCATAGACCTGGAGCGGTCTACAGTGTAAGCAACATGCCAACAATGGACAAATCAGATGGGCCATGTGGCCCTTATCTGCTGTCAGCTTCTATGTTTCTATGATTGTATGCCTGCTTGTGCCAGCAGATGCTACTTATGACAATGGAATAGACTCACTGTGGGATGTGGTGACTCAGTTAGCTAAGATATTGACCAGCGTATGCCCTTCCAAAAATTATGGACTGGGGGTCGGGGGGTAAGTATGTATAAATGATGATCTGTGGGACTGGGGGTCAAGCTAAGGATGAGTTGACTAAAAAGTCCCTCTCGGCTCTTGGCACAAAACAAAATAGTTTGTGAAACTGGAGGAAGGTGGCGGAGGGCAGGAAATAAGGTGGGGGATGGGAAGGCCAAAGGACTAGCCACATCTACTTTGGAGGGCTAGATTTATTTTTTAAATTCACAGATCAAAGGGTCAGAGTGCCTTCAAAGTACCTGTTTACCTCAAACCTCTCAAAAATATTGGTTTTTGGAGGGTTTACTGAACTGAACTTTGGCATCGGCTCAGCCTCATAGTTTACAGTTATGTTTTCAGACAGCCATGCTGTGCATAGCTGTTCTACTTCTCTTTTTTTTCTGTGATTCTGTTTATCTCCTCTTTCTGAGCCAGCCCTCATCATGCTAGCCTCCCCTGCCCTGTCACCTGCTTTCTCCCAGGACTTACCTTCACCGCTTGTTCCCTAGTGCACCCCACCCGGCAGGGTTTCCCAACCCCATTGTGTCAAGGATCCGGTTGGAGGTAGTACTTCATTCACCAGTGTGGCGCCAACAAATGGCTGGAGCAGTTATGCTGCCGGGTTGGGCCATTTCAACCTTTTCCTGCCCAGTCCCCACAAGACATTGGTGACAAGGTGTGCGTGTGTGTGCATGGAAGTGTGCATACACAGTGCCATCGGACATCTTCCCTTCCTCTAAGTTGCTCCACAGTACACTTCCACCCATGGTTATCCAGGTGGCAGTATAGCAGAAGAAGAAGAAGAATCAGCATTTATATAGCACTTTTTATACACAGTATCCCAAAGTGCTTTACAAGCAATGCTAGACTGGTAGTGAAGTGACTGAATTATGGTGGCTGCCATATCGCACATCATCACCCACACACAGCCTGAATAATTGCATGAACCGGTTTATTGGAAGGGGAATGTTGGCCAGGACACTGGGAATATTCCCTGCTCTTTGTGAAGAGTGCCCTGGGTTCTTTTACTTCCACCTGGACACCCACCAGGATAACACCAGGATGGGCAGAAGGGACCTCGGTTTAATGTGTCATCCGAAGGACAGCACACCCCAGCAGTATAGCACCTCCCAATATTGCACTCGGATGCCAGCGATTTTTAGGTGCAAGTCCAATCCCAGCATGGGACGAGAACCCACAACCTTCTGGTCCAGAGGCGGATGTGCTACCAACTGAGCCACGCTGACACCCAATGGAGCTGGCTGCCTTTTCCTCCCCGTAGGAGGATAGTGTCATCTAGGATGCTCAGTCCTCCTCCCCCTGCAGGTCCCCAACAACTTGAGCTCATTTCCAAACTCAGGTTGTCGGCATCGCGCATGGTAGTGCTACTGCTGCGCCAACTGGGTGGCCTCTGCTCTATTACTCTTGAGCGATTAAGAATCCTGTATTGCCTGGCATGTCTTTTCTTAAATAATGTTTTTTCTTGATTATCCACCAGGGATCATTGTGGCATTATCAAATGGGTTCTGGCAGTTCCTGTTTCCTAAATTGTCAAAATATGGTCACATGAGGGTGTGATAAAGTGCCTTACTCCCTTCATCACCGAAAAAGAAAACTAGAAAGTCTAATGTTTTTACCAAAATTAGAACAATTTTCTCAGTAGAATAACACACTCCAGAGTTCGTGATGACTTCAGAGATCCCACTATTACAGCCTTAGAACATTGAGTATCCTCAGATGCAGTACTATACTTAGCTGGGCTTATATTATTCGTCATACAAGAATTAGGTTTCAAGGTCTAATAAACACATTCCCTCCTCAAAGCAACTGAAGCAATCTACTCATTCTGGGCTTTGCCTGCTTCCACATCCCTCCACCCCCTCCTGCCCCCTTTCCCTGCCTTACCCTCATGCTGTGCTTGTCCTTCTTTTGAGCTTTTTATTATCCTACCTACCTATGTACTTACCTGGTAAGTGCCCTCCCTATCATTTTTCTACTACCTACCTGGGTATTCGCTCTTCCTTTTTAACCTCAGGTTATACCCTCATCATCATTTTCATACGATCTACCCTGGTGACCTTGCCTCCTCATTGTCCTTGCTACTTAGTTCTCTTATCCCTGTTCCTCACCAACTCAGTTATTCACTCGTGCTGCTCAAGGACTATTTTTCTGGCCTTCATGGCTGTTCTGCACTGTGGGTGGACATGCTTGCTCTGCTGTCATGACATTTGCATCTTGAGGGTGAAGCCCTCACTGGGGGGTCATTTCAGCTGTATAAATTTCTCTGCTGCTCTTCTCAGCATTCCTTTGCCTGTTCCCTCAGTGGGTTGGTAGGTCTTTCATTCTAGAGGCCCCTTTTGCTAAGTGGATTAACTCAGCGGCTCACTGCAGTGTAGTTTTAATGACTTCTGTTTCTTTGTTGGGGGGGGGGGCTTTTGCCCTTGAGGTTCTTTGGCCATGCAGACTGACTCAATGGCACCACACAAAGCAACCATCCCTGCCTCTGCCTATGACCCACCTGGCCTCACTTTACATCCTCTTCCTTTAGTTCCCCTAACACCACCACTTATAGGTTAGATCTCCTCATGGACTCTAGTTCAGACATTCACTGTCCAGCAGTCGCTACCTTCTCACACCCACACCTTGAGGGTGGGGTTCACTTTGCAAGATGGAATTCCTCTAGTTGTACAGATTGACTCAGCAGCATCTCACAGTTTTATCCCACAGGAAGGAGAGTAAGAGCCTTCCCCTTCTAAACTACTCCACTGAGTCAGATTCCAAATTCACCAGTGGTTCAAGCTGTCATAATAGTAATCCATGCCAAGAGGGATGTCGACCAAGGCCGTGGTTCCTCAGAGAGTTACTCTATGGGGGCCCCTCCTCCTTGCTGTTGGTCATAATTTTGTGAATATATAAAAATTCCATTGAGCGTTGCTATTGGATGGTGGCCCTATACTTCAGCCCTCCTTTCCTCTTTAATTTTGATCTGAAGGTACTTTTGGTCTAAAGGGACCTTGTTTCTGCAGGCCATTGCCAGCAGGGGTTTGTGAGGTTTGAACGAACCCCTCCCTTCCTTAAACCCCCATTTTTCTTTCTTTTGTTTTTTGTTTTCTGTGTTTTAACTGATGTCCTGTCCCTTTAAATCTCCCCCCCCCCGGCTGCCAGCAGACTCTGTAGTGCACGTACATTTTAGTAGGGTTTTCTTGCACCTTCCCTTGTCATGCACCCCAGTTGCCCCAGTCATGATCAGCTAATCAGCTTGCATTTGACATCCTCGAGTCACGTTGACTGGCTACAGCAAACCAATGCAGCCATGTGCTGAGAGCGCGCTGCAATGTCGAATGAGAGACACCTGACCATGAAGCAGGGTGGCAGCTGAGGAGATGAGGGGCCAAGAGGGAAGAAAAGCCCACGTAGTCTGGATGTCAGCTTATATTACTTGTTTTCATGGACTGTTACTGGTAAGCTTAAAACGGCTTTTCTTAGCACATTTTAAGAGTGTGATACAGCTTCTTTAGCGCACTAGGGGCCCCATATTTGAATGTCTGTGCTAGGTGGAAACAGGATCAGGTTGTTTGTGCCTGGGCATGGGGGTGCTGTATTTGGAAGCTCTGAATTACGAAGCTGGAGCAGCCCCCCCACCACCACCACCACCAAGTACAATGAATTGTGGACGAACTTGGTACATGCAGCAGACCTGGGTTGAATTCCCACAGCCTCAACCTGCATACTATGTGACTCAGAGCAAGTCTTTAACCTCCCTGTGCTCTCAGGGCACACCTTGAAATGAACTTCAGCTCAGTGTGCCTTTACTGGCCAATCAGCTCAGTGTGCCTTTCCCAACCAATATTAAAACAAAAAACCTCAAGGGGCTACCAGGCCTTATGCAAATTAGTAAACAGTCAGGAAGGCTTCTCTGCCCTCTTTTCTATCCAATTGTTTAACCAGGTGAGACACACTAAGCTGAAACCTTGTTTGCAGGTGCAACCTGGGAGCACAGGGAAATTAAGTGACTTGCTTAGGGTCACACAGTATGCAAATGGAGGCTGTGGGATTCAAACCCAGGTCTCCAGAATTGCAGCCCAGAGCCTTAAACCACTACGCTATACTGCCTCCCTCTCACTCCTACAACAGCTTTGCCGACATTGTTTATTTGTCTATTTTACAATTGATTACTTACTTGGATTTCGATGCTCAGCCTGGATGTATCACTTTCCTTTAGTGTCAGTTTTGAAATCCCAGTGTGTACCATTCCTAATAGAGAGGCTGCCAACGTCTTGCAGCAGCTTGTCATTTGTCTGGGGCCCTTCTCCCCAGATCTGGGGGGAAGTGTGAGGGTGCCTCCTCTTGGGATGGGCAGCAGGCCCTAGCAACACCCTAAGGGGATGTACCACCAAGGTCGCCCACAGGGCGGTGGCATTTGGGGGGAGGATGAGAAAAAGGGGTTAAAGGAGCTGGAGGCAAGTGGTTCTCTCTCTTTCTTCTCCTTCCTTTGGAATACAGGGGGAAGAATAGGGGTGAGCTAATTCTTCTGACGGGCTCATTGCCTCCAGTTGGCATGAGGCAAGGGGACCGCAGGACCCAGACTGGGATGTGGGGTCGCAGTCCACACTTATCAGGTTACCCTGCAAAGAGAGCGGCACCGGACGGAGGGTGGCCGCAGGAGCCCTGGCCCCATGACCTCACCAGGAGCTATGTTAGCTGTTCAGGCACACACCGGGGTGGCCCTGGACTAAGGGTAGGTGTGGGATGCCTGAAGAAACTGTGAATCCTCCCAGCTGTGCATATTGCTCTAATATGGTTTTTCTCAATAAAAGCATGGCTGCGGCCATGTCCTCCAAGACCTGTGTCTGTGTGGTTATTCCAGGGTAAGGGGCAGTGGGAGCCTACAGACAATAGAGAGGCTGCCAAAGTATTGTAGCAGCTGCCCGTTTGTCTGGGGCTCTTCTCCCCTGGACCTGGGGGGGTGAGGGTGCGTCCTCTTGGGGTGGGCTGCAGGCCTTGGCAACTCCCTAAGGGGAGGTGCCACCAAGGCCGCTCACAAGGCAGTGGTATCTGGTGGGGGAGGAGAAAGAGGGGTTAAAGAAGCTGGAGGCTAGTAGCGCTCCCTCTTTCTTTTCCTTCCTTTGGATTCTCACCTGCCCTCCCTTGTAAAAGCAAGGTAGTAGTGGTGGTGGCCAGAGTAGGTAGGACCCCCCTTTGACCCAATGAGGATGACTGCATTAGGGGTTGGAGAGTGAGTTTTCCCAGTTTTCCCTTTTAGGAAGGGATTTTTCCAGGTTTTTCACCTCCTCCAAAGGGTGCTGCAAAACTTAGGCAGAAAAGAGTATAGGCGGTAAAGCTAATGGATACAATAACAGGGATAAAGAGTTAAACGAAGCCAATAGAAGTATGCGACTACCTTTCGCAGTCAGGTGTAGCGGCTTGGGAGGATCACAGACTGCAGGGACAGGCAGAAAAAGGGGAGATGACTTGGATTTCTTCAAAGGGCTTGTCGCCTCCAGTTGGCATGAGGCCAGGGGACCGCAGGATCTGGACCTGGATGGGGGGTTGCGGTCCACACTCATCAGTATACTCTGAAAGGAGATCGGCACTGAACGGAGTGTGGCCACAGGAGTCTTGGGCCCATGACCTCCCCATGAGCTACGTTAGCCATTCAGCCACACACCAGGGGTGGCCCTGGACTATGGGTAGGTGTGGGATGCCTGAAGAAACTGTGCATCCTCCCAGCTGTGAATGCTGCTCTAATATGCTGTGTGTTCATCAATAAATGCATGGCTGCCTGGAAGGCAGTATAGAGCAGTGGTTTAAGGCTCTGAGCTGCAAATTTGGTGACATCCAGCAGACCAGACCTGGGTTTGAATCCCACAGCTTCCACTTGCATACTGTGTGACCCTGAGCAAGTTACGTAACTTCCCTGTGCTCCCAGGTTACACCTGTAAAAAAGCTTTCAGCTTAGTGTGTCTTACCTGGTTAAATAACTGAATAAATAAAATAAATAAATACATTTCCTCCAAGACCTGTGTGTGGTTATTCCAGGGTAAGGGGTAGTGGGGGGCTACCAGACAATGGTTTGCATTTGCTACAATTGCTCCTGGCTTGACGGGCAGCACATAATACTGCTTCACATTGGGTTCCTTTGTTTACTACACCAATGCAAATTAGCCAACCTGTCAGTGCCAGATCACACAAACTCACCTTCAGTCTTCATTCATTGCCCCCTTCCCCACTGCACATTCCCTGACAGTTAGCAACCATCCTAGGATCTCTGTTGCACATATCCCCCGGTCATCAGATTTGAAGTTTTGTTGTGGCCTGTGCTCCCGCTCAAACCAGTGGGAGTGCTGACAAATTCAGACATCAGTTCTCAAGATGCCGTGCGGGAGGGGTAGCCTGGTGTGGTCATGTTGTAGTGTTGCCAACTACAATCAGGATGGTTTAGTGTATTCATATGCACATTTTCAATCTTAATCTTCCCTACTATCCCCTGCCTCCCTCTCCTCCTTTTTGTCCTCACCCATTGGTCCAGCTCCCTCCATCCTGCTTTCCATCCCCCCCGCATAGCTATAAACATAACTTCTGCTCTAGCCACACTTGCACCATGCTACCTGACAACTTCCTCACCCCTAGGGCTCACCACACCACACTGTGCCCACACATTCATACCAGGGTGCAGTGTGCCCCGCTACCACCACAGCTCATTATGCTCTTGTTTTGCATGCACAAAACTTCCGCAAACAAACCCTCCTCAATCAAGTACCGCAAGTTCTCCCACAGAGAACTGCGCCTGGCCACCCTGAAACTCCTTCTCCTTCTCCTGCTATTATCTGGAAACATTCACCCTAACCCTGGCCCTCAGGCTGCCATGAACTCCACCCAAAGCAACTGCCTTGGCACTCTCTCCATTATCTGCCTGAACATCTGCAGCTTATTATCTAAATTTGATCAACTACAAGTCTTCACAAATGCCCACCAGCCCGATATCCTGGCGGTAATAGAAACCTGCCTCGGCCCCTTGGTTCCTGATCATACAATTTCCATCCCTGGTTACACTATCTTTAGGCTTGACCGAAAATCAAAATGAGGAGGGGGCTGCGCACTTTATCTAAAAGACAACCTGATGGGGCACACTGCCCACACTGACCTACCAACACCCAATGCCCAGCTATTGCATATCAAAATCCTGCTTGGAGCTCAGCACAAAGCCCTCTTGGTCATCATTGTTTATATCCCCTGAAAGAACAGGGACCAGGCCTCCATACAGTACTGGAGTACATCAAATCACTCCCACCCGACTCCGAAGTCATCACACTGGGTGATTTCAACACAAACTGTTTGGGACCTGATGCTGGCGACACCAGGGACATGGTCACATCAGCTAACCTCACACAGATATTGGACTCCACAACTAGAATGAACTACAAAACCGGCACCAGCACTTTACTGGACTGGATCCTGACTGCTCACCCCTCCTGGATCACTAGCTTCGCCGTACTGCCTGACTCTCTCAGCGACCATTCCCCCATCAGCTGCATCTGGTCAAACAAATTCTGGAAATCTCCACCAAAGGTCATCCTCAGCAGAGTCCTACCCTGTGGGAAGCTAACCCACCTAAAATCACACCTACTAACTCAAGACTGGTCCCCCATCAACCTGGCCCCTGATGCAAATACAGCCCTTGATCAATTCAAACGCATTTTCAATGAAGCATGTAACATCTTTGCCCCACCAAAAAAGTGAAAAATTAAACCCCTCTGCAATCCTTGGCTCACGGTAGGGTTGTCAGAACCCTCTGAAGTTCTGGGTTCTAGTTCTAGTCTAGACCTTTTGAAAAAGTTCTAGGGTTCTAATCTTTTTTAGAACTTTTTAGAACTCGAACCCTATTTTTTTATTGTGCTGCCAGTAATGAAGATAGTAATAAAATACATGTAAAGGAAAAACTGTTCAATATAAGGGAGAGAAATTATCATGTGTGACATTGATAGGAATACAACTAGGTTTATCTATGGTTTCTTCTGTTTGCTAAAGCCAGCAACTTAATACGTAACAGGCCCACCCACCCACATGTTAAAAGTTTTCCTGCTGCAGCTGCATCATAGTTCCTTAGTGAAAGAAAGAGGCACATTAGCCATTTATGTACTCAGTTATATATACTCATCGTCATGAATTATGAGAAAAAATAACTGATATTACCTAATCTCAGCTATTTGCTGCTCTCTGCTTTAAATGAGTAACTCAAAAGTTGCTATGTTTAAAAGAAAGTTTTATAACAAAGTCAAGCCAAGGTACTACAGCAGTAGCATGTGGAACTGTTGCAAAACATAGTATGCCAAACGTAGTCAGTCAAGACATTTGAATAAAAAAAATATGCCAGTCATTGTTGCTGGCAAAAAATACATGCAATTTTCTAAGATAATGCATACATATACCAACATTTTTGTTGCCAAATTGAAGTAATACATACAACTTTCTAAGATGATGAATTTGTGCAGCTGATACTTCAATAAAATCTGTATCTCAGTCACATAAAGAAAAAAAGTGGTTTCCTCACCACATACTAACTTAAGGAACATTTAATGTAGCTACAGCAGTTGGCATGTGATGTTTAAGGGACAGCGTCTGTCAACCCCATTATGTATCAAATTATCACTACTTGTAAAGCAAAAACACTTTATGATAGGTCACATTCTGTGGAAACTGCTGATGCAGATTTTCTTTTATTTCTGATTCCTTTATTCTTTTTTTAAAGGGGACAGAACAATTGTGCTAGGTGGCAGCAGTTTGCAATGTATTTAATAAGAAAAAAAAAAATAATATGTGTTAATACATAGTAGGTTAGAGTCTGTCATCATTTTTTCCTCACCATCCCCAGCGATCACTGAATCTGTAAATGAAAGGACTAAAACACCACCCACCTTTCACCCCATCACCCATTCCACTTTTCTTCCACCACTTTCATCTGTGCAGTAGCACCCATACCACCCTTACACCCATGTTAAAACCAACCCACAACCCTCACCCATGTACTAGCATCCATTTTGGTTTATGGCTAACATTTCTGTAATTGAAAAAATAATAAACAGCTACCAATTAGAACTCATTGATTTGTCCTCTTTAAATTGAAAATAGACCGCCTCCCGTCCCAGCCCATACTGATGCACCACAAAGTCACAGAAGGTAAATCCAAAAGTATATGTTTGCACTTTACCTATAAATAATATGATACAGAAAGGATTGTCGGACAGTGTCCTTTTATGCCAAATTTGGGCCTGTTCCCACTGATGTTAAAATTGCCCTGTATATAAAACTTGTTGACTTTAGTTTAGACCTAGCTACAAAGCAGTTTGCCATGAAATGGTGAAAGTTTTGGGGGGTATATAGTCCAAGGTAGTAGATCAAGAAAGGAGAGAGACAACCAAAGTCATCACAGTCTGTAAAAGTTTCCTTTTTGGTGCAGAGAGACTCTGTCCCACACAGTATTTACCAGCCACCACCATCTGAGTTGTCATCACCATCAACATCCACAACATTAATCACTTCAGGATCAGTTTGTATACTCTTGTAGGGATACGAAAATTTTGACTTATTAACTTTAATAAAAGTTAACGTGTGTACATTTTCTGACAGCAATCTATTTCTGGTGTCTGTCACAATATTGCCAGCTGTACTAAACATGCGTTCTGAAGAGACACTTGTTGCAGGACAACCAAGATATTTACAGGCTTCATCATACAGCTCTGTCCAAATTGACTTTTTTGATCTCCAGTATTCAAAAGGGCATGCATCAATAGGAATAGGCAGTTCTTGCAGGTAACTGTCTACCATGATGGACAGAGACCGCTCAGAAGAGGAATCAGCAGAAGCTGGTATGGCAGCAATTTGGGAAAGGTTTTGCCACAGATTTAGCTTGCTACTAAGGGTTGAAGAAGTGGCAGTTGTGGAACAACTACTGTTAATGTTTGGTGACTTTTCCAGTTCTGTATCCCTTTGTGAAGATGAACCTGCATGTTGTGGTGATGACAAGCTGAGGGAGCAAGTGTCTGTGTTTGACTCCTGTGAGTGCTGCAGCTCATCTAGCAACAGACATTTGTACTGCTCTATATCATCTGTTTTTGGAAGATGTATAGCCTTGAACCTGGGATCTAAGAGGTTGCAAGGATGTAGTGTTTTGATTTCGTCATTGCAACTAATTTGTCATTGGTTTTGAAGCGCCGCTCATTCTCTTTCAGATTCCGATGACACAGGCGACATGTTGTCTGCGCTTCAGATCTGTCTTTTTATTTGTAGATTTAGAACACTAAGATGATGTGAAATGAGCATTATGAGTGGGATAACCTGACTCACAGATGCGCCTTCAGAAGACATGTCCCTTGTAGCTGTCTCAAAAGGAGCTAGGATGCAGCACACTGTCTCCATTAATTTCACTGCAGCACAGACAGCATAATGCCATCTCCAATAATGTAACTGGAGCAATACTCATGTACAGCTTGCTTTTGCTCCAAGAGGCATTACAGCATATAAAGCATTGAGTTCCATCAGTGGAAACATTTTGAATCAGCTTTTGCTGGGGCAGCTTGTGTTTTTTTGCAGTTCAGACAATGTCCAGATAGCCTTGGTTGAATGTGAAAAGTGAGTCACAATTTTTGCAAACAGCAATCATACCATCCACTTGTGTTTCATTGCTGAGAAATCCTGGCAATTAAGTGTAAGCAATGTGCAAAGCAAAAGCATGCAGAAACCGCCATCCTGTACTGCTTTCAAGATGTTGGCTCCATTGTCACTACTATGAAGTCACATTTTAGACTGTGAGAATAAACCTATTCGTCGAGGAGGTCATTTAGTTCCTGCAAGATGTTTTGCAGTATGACTTGCCTCAAACTTCTTTATATGCAGCAGAGCCATCTTTTGGGTGTCTTTGTTTTGAAGAAGCACAAGAAAACGTGACCCAATGAGCGGTAAGGGACATGTAATCTATGTTTTGATTGCTGGTCCTTATATCTGTTGTGACATGAATAACCCCACCCTCCGCAGTTTTAAGTGCAAGCATCACTGTCGCTTTTAAAGCATGATAAATGTTTGGTATTTCAATATAGGAAAAGTACCTTCGATGAGGAATATTGTAACGAGGCTCTGCTAATGTCATGAGCTCCCTAAAATCCTCATGATCTACCAAAGAGTATGGGAGAAGGGCTCCGGCTAACAGTTCACCAATTCGGTGATTAAGATGAAGGGTCTTTGGATGATTTCTAGTAAAGGTATGCTTCCTTTCAAATGCCTGAGACAGTGTTAGCTGTTTACAACATGTCCCTGCTGGTTTATTATACACTGTGCTTCGATGGGCAGATGGATGCAGAGATGGTGGACTAGGACTTATACATTCAGTGCCATCACTGGATGTGCAACTGGTACTAATGGTGCTGGCATTGGTGGTAACAGTGATTCTAGGGCTAGCAGTGGTTCTGCCCACATCAAGTTCAGACAATTCAGTATCCATTTCAGATTCCTGACCCTTCTCACGTGCGGTCTGGAAGATGGAGGACATGGGTTTTGGATGATCAAGCAAAATGAATGCTTTTTCAGATGGCGTTTAAGAGCTGTGAATGCAAGGCATGACACAACTTTACCACGGCTTACACTCTGTTTACACAGGAACAAATTGCTCTGCATGGATCAGTTTTACTGACAGAGAAATAATTCCACACCTCAGATGTGACAGATTTTGTTCGAATGCTAGAAAGATAGCTAAAGACTGTTTGTGTCTTTTCACCTGTCCTAACAGAACCCGGGACATGCTCCTTGGTGCTAGAAGAGTGGTCAGAAGACTCTGATGGATTTTCATTGCTGGACAACACAGAAGTGGTGGATTCAATGGATATGTCCTTTTCATTGCCAACAGTGCTGGATGTATTTGCAAGTGCACTACCTGATTCATTGTCAGCAGACTTGCTCATTTCACTTTGTTGAGGAAGTAATGATTCGTTGAGAGACACAATAGTGTCGGACTGAGACAAAGAGCTACTGTCTGAGTCAGAGAGGGACTCACTGTCACTTGCATTATTGCTGCTAGTCACAGGGATCTTAACAGCATGAATGGCATACCTTATGGTGCCTCTCCGGTGACCTTAGCAGCTGTACAGGTTTTCTTAAAGGTCCCTTTACCACACTTCACTGTTGCTCTTTTGCTGTTTCTTGAATTTTTATCACATGAAGCATTTTGGTTATTTCTGCTAGCACCAGGATTACCACTACCACCAACACCTACTCCAACACCATCACCAGATGCTTCATCTATGTTGGTGTCAGCCATAACAGACAGTACCAGTACTACCAGTATACTGCGGTGAACACACCCACACCCAAACAATTCCTGTGTAAGAAAGCAATGTGATCTGTGATCGCTGGCTACAACTCCAAAATTTTATTTTGGTTGCGACACTGTGATGCAGTAGACTGAAAGTAATTAAAGAATATGACGGTTTGCAACTAAAGGATCCCAGGTTCAAGGCTTACAGAATGATTGGGCTGCTGGGCATAGGCATCACATAGCAGTCAAGGGTGCACAGCAGCAGGGTGATGGGCTGACCACAGGAGACGAGTCACATACGCAACCCAGGGAATGAGAATTATATTTCTACGTTTCTGTCATGTAAGGTTAATGCCACCACACAACTGGCCACTGGGCTTCTCTCTGTAACACACACTGGGTAGGGTACAGTGCAGTCAAGGGCACACAGCAGCAGGTGATGGGGCTGACCACAGGAGACAGAGTCACATACATAACCAACAACTCAGGGAATGAGAATTATATTTCTACGCTTCTGTCATGTACGGTTAATGCTACCACACAACTGGCCACTGGGCTTCTCTCTGTGACACACACTACACTGGGTAGGGTACAGATTTATTTGCCTTTTTTTTGGCCCCCTTGTTATATGCTTGTTGCTGGCAGCTGCTGAGTGTGCAACACTGTGCAGTGCTGCAGTTTCAAAATTCAAATAATCACAATCACATTTCACAAAGGTTCTTCACTTCTTCTTATTTTTTTATTCTCTCTCCTGAGTCCTCCTGATATTGATTGATCTCGGTCTCGATCCCTCTCTATTCCCCAATCCCTTCCCAATTCTTGATTAATCCCTCCACCTGTCCTGAACCTCCCCCTAGTCCCACTCCCACTCGAACGTTAATTTTGAGCCTTTTTTTCAGCCTCTCTCTCGTTCTCAGTCTCACAGGAAAATGGATGATGGAATTTTTTAAATAGTACTGCAGCAACTAGCAAGTGCTCGCTGCAGTCCGATTGCGGCCACACCAACCTGGGCCCTGGCCTATAAGTATAGTATCGGGCAAGAGAATGCCTGGCTGCAGTAGTAGATTAGCGGTACGCTAACCGCTAATGCTACAGTTAAGTAGGCTGCTGCTGCCTCTGAATCCTCAGCAAATGGCGCTTTGTCTCGGCTTGTATCTGCCTATAAATACCCCCACAGATCCCGCGGCTCACGCAGCTTACTTGACCCCCACCTGACCACATAGTATTGGTCAGGTGGTGAGGAGGATGACTTCACTTGAGCGTACGTACGTAAGTACGTTACGCAAGCACAAACAGACAACTTGCGGTGGATGGCAAATAATTCAACCCCCAACAACACTGCTGCTGCTGCCCCACCACATCGGGCTGCACTTGCCTGCTGCTGCCTGGGAGTCGGACATGCCTCCTCCAGTCCCCACATACCCCACCACCCCCTTCTGGGCTGCCTGCTGGGACGTGCCTCCTCCGCCCTCCTCTCACACACATGCTGGGACTCAGATTCGAACCCTTTTGTGAACCTTTTAGTGTTCGAGTTCTAAGTTAGAACTCGAACACCGGGGTTCGAGGAGGGTTCGAATCTTTGACAAACTAGTTCTGACAACCCTAGCTCATGGGTTCCCTCTTAAAGAAGCTGAAACACAGGGACCACCTCTGGGAACTAGCCAGAGAAACAGGAAAACAGGCGGACATCCAAAACTTCAAAAGAGCTAGAAATGATTGCACCAAATCCATACACCAACAGAAATCTGAATACTATAAGACTGCACTTGCTGACACATGGAGAAATGCAAGAGCATTCTGGAATAACATTAAAGATGTTACCGGGAAGGAGTCCAAATCACCCCCTACTGCTATCACAATAAACGTGAATACTATCCTGAACCTAAATGTCATAGCCAACACCTTTAATGATGCCTTCACCGACCTCAGCGGCATCCTCCCCCCTGACTTTTTCAACGACAGTGACCCCCCTCTTCCCACCCATCAGTCATCACCTGAAAATTGTCCCCCTTTCTACTTCAGAGCAGTAAACAAAAATACCGGCAGGAAATACATTTCAAAAGCCATTAAAAACACTAGAGCAAGTGCTGACACACTGGACCTCAAACTTCTGTCCCTCACTCTAGATGAGGTTCTGGGGCCTCTCACCAGGATCTTTAATCTCTCCCTCTCCCTCTCTCTCAGCCAATTTCCTGACAAATGGAAGGCAGCAACTGTCACACCTATCCATAAAGGTAGTGACCGGACCTCCCATGTGAACTACCGACCTATCTCTATCCTGCCACCCTCTCTAAGGCCCTGGAATGGATAGTAGCAGACCAGCTCACTGATCATCTGGACGAGTACAACATCCTTTGCTGGCAGCAACACTGATTTAGAAAAGGACACAGCACTGCCACGGCACTTCTTGAGTTTACGGGAGCCATACACAACACCCTGGATCAGGGTCGCCTAACCGGAGCTACATTCATCGACCCGTCAAAGGCTTTTGAAACCGTCCACCACTGCCTCCTGCTTCATCAGCTACTGAACATTGGCCTCTCTGTGGAATTGGTGAAATGGTTCAATAGCTATCCTGACAACAGGTCCCAATGTGCAAAAATATCAGGCGTGGTCTCCGACACTAAACAGGTTCACTCCGGTGTCCCCCAAGGCCCCATCCTGGGCCCATTGCTGTTCAGCCTGTTCCTCAACTCCCTCCCCAACTCCACCTCTCAGCAAGTCATACTCTATGCAGATGACATGATGATTCTTGCCTCTCATCATGACACAAGCCACTTGCAACAAACCCTTCAACACAGCTTCACTTCTGTTGAAAGCTGGTTCAAAGAACATAAGTTAATCCTTAACCAGAAAAAAATGAAGACCATGATTTTCACCAGCCACCAAAACAAGCACACACACCACCAACTCTCCTTAAACACCTGCCTTGGGGACTCCCTGGAGCAGGTTGACTCCTTCAGATACCTAGGAATCACCTTAGACCCACACCTGTCCTTTGGAACCCATATAACCAATGTCGCTAAAACTGTGAGTACTAGATTGGGCTTACTCTACCGGCTTCATTGGCACCTGACTGAAGAGGCCCTCTTTGCTGCAGTTCAAAGCTCCATCATCTCCCAGATTGACTATGGTCTTGTCATCTATGGCACTGCCACTACCACTGCACTCAGAAGGATTACTACCACCTTAAACAAGGCCCGTCAACTCATCACTGGGGCCGAACAGCTCACACACACCTGTGACCTCTACTCACAAGCTAACTGGCTTCAACTTGATAATAGAATTCAGTACCAAACCTGTGTGGTTGCCAAGAAAATACAGTTGGGAACTGCCCCTCCCAGGGTCTGTTCACTCCTTCAAATGAAAACCAGCTCCAGAATTACTAGAGGATCAAAGCCACAACTTTTCCGTATCCCTCGCTGCCGCACAGCCATTGGCCAGCGTTCATTCACCTACAGGGCACCCATTTGGTTTAACGGTCTTGCCAATGATACTATCAATACCACTGAGCTAGGGGCCTTCAAATCCAGGCTCCGAAACACCCTGGTCACTTCCAGCATCTGCAACTGTCATGGATAATGTCTATGCAACACCGCTCCGCTACCGCTACCGCTCTCCTATATCTAGCTCCTTACATAACGCACTTGCCCTAGTTTGGCCTCTGCCCCATCCGCTCTCCAGCACCTGACAATGCCACCTTCCTGGCTGCTTCACCCCACCCCAACCCCCTCTCCATATCCTTACCTACCCCCCACCTCTCCTCTCTTCTCATTTTCTTACCTCTCGCCTTTGCCCCTCCCATTTCTTTCTACCACCCCCTCCCCATCTTGTCCTCTTCCTTTCCATTTTACCCTCTCCCTGTCTGTTCGAAATTAATTTGATATCCTTTACCCTTATTTGTGTAACAATTTTGTCTATTGTTATGTGATACCAATTGTCTTGGCGTGGAACCTTTGTTAAAGAGCCCTGGGCTCAATGGTAATTGTAATCCTAGAATTGAAATAACTAAATAAAAATAAATAATACCACCCTTCATGTCTGTTGTGATTTCTGTCTTTAACCAGCTATTTAACAGCCCCCTTATTTAATAACTGGTTAGAGACAGAAAGCACAATAGTTGTAAGGGGGTGAAAGGGACATGCATTTTTCTCTGTGCATGTGTTGTAGCCCATTCATTCAGTGTATCAGTTAACCCTCTGTTACAGCTACTTAGAAGAGCAGGAACTGACTAGTTGACTAACTAGAGGCTGTGATCATCTGGAATGTTTTTCTATTATCATCTCTAAAATCTGCCAAGTTGGGTGATAAATGTTACAAATAGTTTCTCCATGGTCGTTGCAGCGCTGCAAGCCAAGAGCTCAGCTACTGGACTCCAGGGACTGTGCATGCAGGCTTGAATAACAGATCACCAGAAAATCATGGAAATGGTCCTGCTCCCAGCCAACTCCAACTGCAGACTCCAACTACCTGAGACCAGGCACAGAATTATATTTTTTCCCCCTTGGAGTCAAGGATGGGGAGGGTGACCTAATCAAACTTTGTTTATCTTCAATATAAGCCTTAAAATGCATCACAGAGCACCAATGCCCCCAGACCCCTGGATTTGTTTGAAAATGTTTCACATGCTACTCATACAACACATCTGTCCTACTCAGTAAAAGAACCCCCCTCTGTAAACATCCTGGTAACAGCCCTGCTCTGTGATACCTTTGGAGGTGGAGCCCTCCTTAAGGAGGGTTTCTGTGTCTTTACAGCACCCCCAAAAAAGGTGGTAGTACGTTTCGCAGGAGCAGAGAGCTTAAGTCAAAGTTACAGTTATGTTGCACAAGCAAAGCCTCCTGTATGTTTCCAAAGCATTCCTACATGAACAGCCCAATGGCCCATGGAAACATAATTAATGACACCTTTCCCCCACCAAAACCTGGAGTCATACTTGATGGACATGATTTTCAGAATGGATCTGCCTTCTAACCTCAAGCCTATTTTTAAAGTGGACTTGCGTCCACAGTATTAGGCCACCTATTAGATGACCTAACATGTTAGTTGGATGCAGCAATATCTCACAATTGATGCAGTTAGTCAAAAAAATGACACATACTCCTAGTTGTGTCATTTTCTTATGCACCTGCCATAAATCATGACTTTCTCTCACAAATGCCCCAACCCCTCTAAAAACAGAACAGGCACCGTGGGAAGCATTTGAATAGACATGGATTCGCACAGATCCTGCTGCCTCATCCACAGCTGACCCCTTTGAAAATATCATCTGTATTTTTTCTGAGGCGTTGTATCATGCTGTAAGGTCTCTGGTTATTGCACCAGCTTGGGAACCAGGAAATCAGAAGGCGCTTTTACACTACCTCTTCTATAACGGAATAACCATTGTAGAAGCAGTTTACCATTACCTCCATTGGTGTGTAAACTGCATGTGCTCTGATTCCACAGCGAATGCTCGCCTGAACCGCATTCCCTGGTTGGCATGGTTTGTGGTGATGTGTTCCGTTTCACTACGTTGTGTGCAATGGCCATTCCGGTACCAGTCATTACCTAGAATGGAATTCTGGGGAAGCAGAAGGTGCTTTAGAGAATGGAAGACGAGTTTTCCGACAGAGTGCAGTGTGTGTGTAAAGTCAGCATGAAATGGAACAGACTATAACTGCGTCACACAGGTACTGAATATTTCGGTAAAGAAACCTGTGTGTAAGAGCGCCTAGAGATTCAAACCCCACTAGAGTAAAATACTGACTGTGTGATCCTGAACAAGTCACCTAGCATCCCAGTGCTCCAGATCACACAGCTGTGAAAATGGGTAGAAACAGGACCCCATTGAAAATGAGATATGAATCTCAGTGGGATTTTCCTGTGTTAATAAATTGCAAAAAATTAAAAAAAACAAATATTAGATTAAAAAATCTAATATTTTTTGCAGCATTTATGATATGGAACGTGAAGGTAATCTCATTATGAGTCAAATATTTTGACAAAGCACTGAACTATAACATTTAAAGCCTTTTTATGTTACTAGAAATATTTGGCACTAGAGTCCTTTATCTTAGAACATACAGTAGAGCAGCCACTTATTTAGATTGTTAAATCTTAAAGTAAACGTGCAATAAAGAGATAGTGTCTGTCCCACAGATAATCCCTGTATCTTAAGTCCAGTGCACATACCAGGTGTATACTGTGCAAAGCTTCAGATGCAGAGTTTGGCAAAAACACTATGTTAACAAGCCAAAGTTAAACTATTATTATGTACTCATATACAAATCAGGCACACAAAAGATCACCAAGCTGTCTGGTCTCTGTATCACTTATCAACTGTTTGTCCTTTCCAAGGTCTGTCCAATAGCCGGTGTAATGCTCAAACTAGTTAAACTGTATAACACCAGAAGATGCCAGGTCAATTTATTTCCTATAGTATATTTCCCTTGTTTCCTACATGATCAAAAAAAATCAATCAGCAACACAGATCAAGGTTTCTTAAACTAAAAACAAGTGTTCATTTTGCTATTGAATAAGTAACTTGGAAATAAAAAATAATATATACCAGTCACAGTGCATTATCTCTATAAGCTGTCTAATCTCTTAAGAACAAAAACAATCACCAGAAAAATAATCAAATTCAGGTAAAGTTTTTTTGGTTTTTTTGCCATAATATATTTTATTGAAAAATTCAGGTAAAGTCACATCACTTTTGCATATAGGCTCAGAAGAACATTCCTGAAAGTGATGTGCCATTTATCCGGTATACCCTTTCATATGTGTGTGTCTGCATGTTGTACAATGTAAATCATGGCTTTCTGTCACAAATGCCAACAGCCCTCTGGAAACAGGACCGGCAGTGTGGGAAGTATTTAGATGGACATGGATTCAGGTGGATCATACTTCCTCCTCCACATCCTACCCCTTTGAGAATACAGCCCCATATCTCTTCTGAGACTGTGGGGTCTCTGGTCAGAGAATCAGCTTGGGAACCAGGAGATCAGCGGTTCAAGCCCCACTAGGGTAAAATACTGACTGTGTGGCCTGGAGCAAGTCACTAAGCCTCCTAGTGCTGCTATCCACCCAGTTGTGGAAATGGGTAGAAGCAGGACACAATTGAAAACAAGATGGTGCATCTCATGTGGGCTGAAACGGGTAAATAAATACAAACTTTAAAACATACATAACTTAAAAAAGAAAACGCCTTAAGCAGCATTGTGATGTGGAATGTGAGGGTGACCTCACAATTGCCTATGTGAGTCTTTAATATGTTGACAGAGCACTGTACTGCGAAATTTATTCAAAGCCTTTTTATTTTACTAGAAATATTTGGCGCTAGTCTTTTATCCTTAGAACATACAGTAGAGCAGCCACTTATTTAGATTGTTAAATCTTAAAGTAACCGCGCAATAAAGAGATAGTGTCTGTCCCACAGACAGTCCCTGTATTTTATGTTCAGTGCACATACCAGATGTATACTGTGCAAAGCTTCAGATGCAGAGTTTGGCAAGAACAGAATGTTAATAAACCAAAGCTAAATGTTTACTATGTACTCATATACAAACAGGATGCAAGAAGGATCACCAGGCTGCCTGCTGTATGTTTGACCTGTCAACTGCTTGTCCTTTCCAGGCCGTGTCCAATGTCCAGTGTCCAGTGTAATATCCAGACTATTTAAGCTGTATAACACCAGAAAATGCCAGTACAATTATTTCCTATAGTACGCTTCCCCTGTTTGCTGCATGATCAACAAAACATAATAGCAACACAGATCAACCCACAACATGGCAGAAAATAGTAGTTACTGTAGCAGTAGATCTTTGAGAGAATATCCTAAATTGAGCTACATCATGGGACTGTCAGATGACAGCATCAGGGCTGCCCAAAACATTTGCTAACTGGGGCTAATCACACTAACATGCATCGTTGTCGCCTATATAACGTGAGCAGCCCCATCAAGCCTTGTTTCCCCATCGGAGACAAGCTCGGAGGATCTTTGGACTGTCAGGGACCAAAGCAACCAGGATCAAACCAGGCACACTGGAGAGGATATGGAAACCTGAGTAATATAATGCTGAAATAGGGGCATAACAGGAGAGTTAGCTCATGAGAGCAGGCAGGATAACCACCTGTCACCCAAAAAAAGGGAATGGGGGAGGAGAGCTGTGGCTCAGTGGAAGACATTCTCTTGAAGATCTACTGTTACAGTAAGTAACTATTCTATCTTCTTTGAGGATATCTCCCTCCATTGAGCCACGTCATGGAACGACTTCCAAGCAGTACCAAAGCTTCAAGGGAGGAAGGAAGCATCTAAATACTCTGTGCAAGAGCCTTGCAGAACAGTAAGGCCAAATCGGACACATCTACGAGAGACAATGTCCAGACTGTAATGTTTAGTGACTGTATGAACAGTACTCCAAGTGGCAGAAGCACAAATGTCAGCAGTGGACATACTGCGAAACCAAGCCATGGAAGTAGCCACTCCACATCTAGAGTGAGCATGGACAGGATCAGGAAGTTAAGCTATTATTGCAACAGAAACTGATGCAGCAGGCCCACCGTCTGGAAAGGCCCTGCTTAAAAACAGGGGAGCCTACAATCCTGGGGGTGAAAGCCACAAATAGCGGAAAGGATTGTCTGCAATATTTATTATGATCAAATTACCAATGCAATGTCTGACAGACATCAAGCGTCATTCCCCGCTATATGCTGGAGATGAAAAGTAACTGGAAGGTCAATATTCTGATTAAGTGTTCACTCAGAAATGACCGTCAGCAGAAAACGTGGACTGGTACACAAGGTAACCTGATCCTTGTGGAACACAAGATAAGGAGGCTCTTCAACTAGACCTTGCAATCCAGAAATATGTTGGTACCTAGAAGAGAATCCTACACCACCACCCAGAAAATACTAATTCACCTCTAGTTAGTTTATGTTTGTTACTGGTTTACTTTGTACCATCTGACCTGTAGTTTTATAAAATATAAAATCAGGCATATTCACTCACTAGTCAGTGTATATTTCTATGATTCAAAATGAACAGTTACTGACTCTGTTGTTAAAAATGACTATAACTGACGGCTATACATGCCACTGTAAGTCTTGTCCAGTGCTGTACCACAAATCTGTATGCTCCAGCTCTGATGTTCAGTATCTCAGAATATGCCATTAAATAGCATAGCTGCAGAAATATGCCTAGCAGACATCATAGCACGGATGAAAAATATTTTCCATGAGAGAAAGCACAGCTTACAAGTAGCAGCAGGCTAGAAGGGAAGCATAGTAAGGGTCTACAGAACCATATTATAGTCCCACTCCAGAACCAGTTCACAGACTGGGAGTTGCATAAAAAGAAGAATATCTCTGAGGAACCTGTGGGAAACCTCAAGTTGGGACACCATTTTTGCCATCAGTGAAAGCCTGTACCACAGTCAAGTAACTTTTATCAAGGAATACTCAGGGCCCATGTGTGTAAGGGACAGAAGGTAGTCCATAATGTGACTGGACACAGAAAGGGTCCAACTGATAGGCAGTACACCAAGCCATAACATGTTTCCATTTCTGTGACTAGGTGTATGTAACAGGTGGCTTATAAGCCACCAGCAGAACAGCTACAACCGCTGGGGAAACCCTGAAGCAGAAGAGCTCTACATCCTCATGAGTCAGGTGTGGAGGTGCAAGGATCAAAGATCCAGATGTATCAGAGAGCTCTGATCCTGTGTCAGAAGTCACACTCATCGAGGGAGTGGGACGGGGGTTTCACTACCAATTGCTGATACAGAGCGAACCAGAATTTTCTGAGCCAATACAAAGCCATCATAATTAGTGTGGCCACGTTAGCCTGCAACTTGACCAGAACCCTAAGTATTAGAAGGAATACAAGGAATGCATACAGCAGCCTTCTTTTCCAAGAATGGGACAATGTGTGTCACCAACAAACTCCAGGCCCTGAAGCAAGTGAGCAGAAAGCCGGCAGTTTTGTGTTGTATGGAGACACTAAAAGGTTCATTTTCTTGGTGACCACATTTTATGAAGAGGTCCCCATAATGGAGTCCAACAACTCACATTTGTGGCAGAGCACTTGGGACTAGCTGAGATGATCCAATAGTGTGTTTAGCGTGCTAGGCAGAAAGACCTCTGACAGGAACATGTCATGTTCCACAGCCCAATGCCAAACTCTTATTGCCTCTACAGAGAAGATACTAGTGGACTTCGCCTTGGTGATTGATGTGGTACATCACCAAAATGTTGCCTGCGTAGACCAACAGCTGGTGACCCTGCAGGAGGGTATTGAAGGTCTGTAGACCAAGCAGAACAGTTCTACTCTCCAAAGTGTTGCTGTGCATAACTATATCTAAGGTGGACTACTGGCCTTGAGTTCAGAATGGGCCCAGATGGGCACCCAACCCTGAACTAGAGGCATCTGTCAGCAGCATTAGAAGAGAAGATGGACAAAGAAAGGAGGAACCCGTCTCCAGGTTGGATCGGTGCAACTACCAAAGCAGGGAGTGGCAAAGTGGAGGAGGTACTTGTATGAGACACTTCAGTTCCTCTGAATGCTGAGCAAACTGGGAATGGAGGAACAGTTGTGGAATTCTCATATGCAGTGCACTAGTGGGGCAGTGAAGGTAGCAGCAGCCATAAGGCCTATTATTCTGTGGAGACATTTGGTAGGGACATAATTGCTAGAAGAAACCAGCTGAGCCTAGGCAACCATAGCAGAGTCCAAGGGAAGAAAAGCCCAACCCATTCCCCATGTCCAGAACCACCCCTATACATTGGAGATGCTGGCACAGAGTGAGCACTGACTTTGGCTTGTTCCCCAGACTGCCCAACTGCTCAAACAACTGTCTGGTGTGAAACAGTGTGTAAATTATCATCTCTTTCAACAGGGCCTTCAGAAGCCAGTCATCAAGGTAAGGGAAACATAAAGGCTCTCTCGTCAGAGGGCAGCTGAAACCACTGTACAGCATTTGGTAAAGACATGTGGTGCAGAGGACAAGTCAGAGGACAACACATAAAATTGATAGTGCGAGCCCTTGAGCATAAACTGCAGGTACTGTTAGTGGAGCTTGTGGATCTTGATATGGAGGTAAGCATCCTTTACATCAATGGCACACAGCCCCCTTGCAGCAGCAGAGGGAGCAGGGACTGTAGCAAGACCATGTGGGACCTTTTGTAATCTATAGATAGGCTGAGGCTCTGAAGGTCCAGGATGGGATGTAAACCTCCTGTCTACTTCAGTTCTAGGAAGTACCAAGAATAATAGCCCTGATTCATTTCTGGAATCAGGACAGATTCTGTGGCCCTCTTGTGGAGGAGGGCTTGAACCTCCTCCGTCAGGAGGTGAGATGTCCTGGACTGTAATACTTTGGCAAGGGAGGCTATACGGAAGGAACAGAGAAGAATCCTAGGGTGTGTCCTCACTGATCTACCTCTAGCACCCAAGAATCTGTTGTGATCTCTTCCACTTTAGAGGGAAGAGGGAGATACTGCTTCACAAAAGTACACCCCGATCTGCAGGTCTGAGTGAGGTGGATGAGAGTCAGAAGACTCTGGGGATAGCTGGCATGCCCATAAGATTAGCACCTTTTGTGACCCTGGTGTGGGCACCAAGAGACAAAGGGGATTGAGGGGAGGCCTACATTCACTGGGAGCCATGGACAGGTCACCTGGAATAACATCTACCAGGCAGGTATAGGGCCTATGAAAGAAACAACTGCCTCAAACCCAAGGCTTTGGATTAAGAGCATGAAGAGACCTCAGGGGATTTTAGATGTCTGTAGGTCCTTCAAAGCAGACACAACACTGGAACCAAAAAGCTGCTTACCTCTAAAGGAAGCATTAGGGAATGCTTGCTGGATATCAGTGGAAAAGCCAGCTATATGTAACCACAAGAGGCAGTTCAGGTAAATGCCAGATGTAACTGTAAGAGTAGCAACATCAGAGGCATCATAAGCTGACCTTGCAGGGTGCATACCAGCCTCCAGACCATAGGCAACAGTCTGTTAGACTTCAGTTTTACCTGTTCTATCAGGTAGCTTCTCAGTCATGGTAGCCATCGACTTCCACAGGCTACTGTGATATTTAATCATGTAAGCTTGGTAGTTGGCAATCCTGAGGCCAAGGGATGCAGCAGCATACAACCTCTTGCTCATGACATTCAACTTCCTTGATTCTTTATCAGGAGGAAGAGAACTCATGCATTTCAGAGCTTTAGATTGATAAAGTGCAGCCATAACAACCACAGAATTCATCTCAGGTTGTATGGAATAATAGGGCTCATCTACAGGGGCAGTGTATTGTTTATCTACCTTTTTGAGGCATGGCAGGCAAAGCACTGGGTCTGTGCTAAGCAGCCACAGTGGCATGCTCCAAAACTGAACAGATAGGAAGAATAATCTTAGGCAGAGCAGAAACCTCTACAAATTCATTGAAGGTCTTCTTGGAGGAATCCTTTTCCTCAGCAGTGAAGCCCAGATTGGCCTGTAACTGCAGTAGAAAAACCTGAAAAGAGGCATCCTCAGGAGGGGACCTAGGAGCATAACATACACTGACTTCACTACATGAAGACAAAGTGAAACTGGAACCCACCACATTGGGGAAGTCATGCCTTGCTCCACTTCTTCATAGTCCTCCTCCATCAGGTCTGGGTTATATTTCATCTGTTCCTCCTCATCAATGGTAATAGTCTGAGATAGCCGGGGTACAGCAGAACCCAAGGACTTAGTCTGGGATCTGTCTCTCTCAATGGACTTACCTCTTTTAAGAGGAGATGGCACAAACATTAATTAAATTAAAACAAAAAAGAACAAAGAAGTAGAAGTGTTAGTGGTATTTGAAAATCTTGACAGTGTTCTTCAGTAGCAGTGGACCAACAAGCGGCTGATGACAGAAGAAAGAACTGAGGCACGATGGGACTGTCCACGTTATATAGGTGGTCATGATGTGCATCCACGTGGGCAGACCCAGCTAGCAAAAGTTTCCGGGTGGTCCAGATGCTGACAGCTTACACTTCCATGATGTGGCTCAATGGATGGAGATATCCTTGAAGAATATCCATATAGAATACATTGCTGGTTCCAGCATACCTCTCAAGTGTCCCTGATTTTCAGTGATGTCCCTGATTTCACCTCAAATTTTTACTCTGTCCCGCCTAAAAACTGTGTTCCCCTGACTAAACAGTAATGATTGTAAGAATAAAATTATGTCAAACAATAAAGTTGCAGATTTCTTATTCTTCAGAAAATGTATTATACACTGAGTCCCTTATTCTGCTAGCTTCCTGAGTGGATATCACCAATTTTAAAAATGTGTCCCTGATTTGGGGCCTTTGTCCCTGATTTTTTTAAGCCTTGTCCCTGATTTATGAGGTAGGAGGTTGAGAGGTATGGGTTCCAGTCCAACCATCTGAAGGTCAACACTAAAAGAACAGTGTATATGACCATTGGTGCCAAACAAAAATTGCCCAGACTCATGAGACTTCCAGTCTTCGCCATGCTGGATGGCTCCCCTCTTGACGTGGTGTAATCTTTCAAGTATCTCAGTATGTAGCTTGATAGCAAGCTTGACTTCTCAGGTCACAAAGATGTGATCCATACAAAACTCCACCCTAAGTTTGGTACCCTATACCAAAGCAAAGTCTGCCTACCACCACTGGTCCACCATAAGCTGGTCACCAAAATGGTGCTCCCAGTCTTCAACTATGCAAATGTGGTCTATGATACAGCCCCCTCCACTGATCTAGCCAGACTGGACACCCTCTGTAGTGCCTTTTGTCACTTTGCAACAAACTCCCCTCTACCACTTGATCCCTCTATTCCTACCTTTCTATCCTCCTCCTACCTTCACATTGCCAGTTACACTGCACTTCCTTCATCTCTAAGTACTGATTTTCCTTCCTTCCTTCCTCTCCTCACTCTTCTCTCCTGTCTTCACTGCTCCATGCTCCCTCTGCACCAGGGACCAGAGAACCTCCTCCACTCCTCACCCCTGGTCCTCTGTTGGGCAATCTGCCTTCTCCTATCACCTGCCAACACTCTGAAACCAGCTCCCCATGTCTCTCTCTCCGCCATTCCAACAACTTGGGCTCCTTAAGTAGCCTGCAGAAACTCCTCCCACCACCCCCCTGCTCCTGTTTCCCATAGGAGGTCCCCTAAGCTAACCATTCCCTTGTGCACAGCATTATCTTCATTATCTGCCTTGTACTGCTTTGATGCTAGATTTTCAGTTCTCCCCTTGCACTTGTATTGCACAATGTACTTGAACTTGGTGACAGCTTGTGTCAGTGAAGTATTATTTACTGTACTGTGTCTGCGCTTTTTGTCTGTACCATATAATTAAGCAATAATGCACAACAGGTTGTGAGTCGTGCTGGGATAACCTCACGCCTGGGTGGTTGGGCACAAGGCCGCAGGCCAAGTGCATCCAATGTCTCAGAAGTGAGGTTATCACAGCACAACCCACACCCTGGAGTGCATTATTGCTATTATACAATGGCTCATTGTTATACAAAATAAAAAAAAATATTTTAAAAATGTTTTTAGTAGATTTTTAGTGTGGCAATATACCTTTGTTTCTTAAGAGAAAAGCTAACTAAGCTATAAAATCAATACAGTGAGGTTGTGCTGGGATACCTTCACTGTGCCAGGGACACACTGACCAAACAGAGTCCAGGACATTTTCTTGCCATTGTATAATTTGCTGTATTACATTTCACTGTCCTCCTGTAACCCTTCCCTTGGGTCGCACCTAGAAACGAGCCTTGGCTCAGTGTGCCTCTCATGACTACCAATTTTCAAATAAAATAAATAATTTAAATCAATCAATCAATAATCCTCTGTTCTTGCACTAAAAAAGCAAGGGTTCATTTTTTTTATTGGACAACGTAACTTTGAAAATAAAAAAATATGATGCAGGGGATACCAAATGGCCTGACTCAAAATTTATCTTCATGAGTGAGGGGACAGAGCAATAAATCATGAGTTTTTAAAGTTCTGTCCCTCACATATGGACATAAATTGTGTACTTTGAGTTAGGATATTATGTACTCGATTTTTGCAGCATCAAATTACAATATATACCTTTTAAATCAGCTGTTGTGTAAAGATTTAGCTGTTTCTTTCTAAATTTAGCAGCTGGCTCCAGCGTGGACAGATGATTATAACATCATCAGCATTGCGAAAGCTGCTCTCTGGTTTGTTTCTAGGTTGAAGACAGTCATTGTGACATATCTATCCTCCAGATAAATGTTTATGTAGAGGTTAGACTGTGTGATAAATAAGTATGACAGGGAAAATTCATTACCACCACTGGTGTATAAATCCCATTTACAGTGTATTATTTGTATGTCTCTTAAGAACAAAAACCATAAGAAAATATCAATAATCACATTAAGGCAAAGTCAAGTCACATTTGAGCTTATTATGCCCATAAAGAAGTTCCTGAAACTGATGCGTCATTACTCCAGGAAACCAATCCCTATGTGTGTGTGTGTTTGAAAGTCGTAAAATGCAAACAGACTGCAAACCATTTCATACAACACAGAGCATACATGATGCAGCAGTCAGATCACTGACATCTGCAGATAATATGTTAGAAAAATGGATCGAATGCAGACCCAGAGGTCTTGAAAGGGAATTGTGCTGGGTAAGGTTCTACTGCCTGTTTTATCTATCTGATAATTCTGTACTGGCTGTCACCTGCCATGGTAGTACAAATCATAAATTATGCATTTTCAGTTACTCAGATGGCACCTTTGCACTCTAGGCACAAAAAGTTCTCTTGAACCTTTTAACATAGGACATACATAGAATTTGATGGCAGATAAGGACCGCTTGGCCCACCCAGTCTGCCCATTTCCCTACCTACTGGACAAGCTGCAGATCCTAGTTAACCAGCAGCCTACTTCCTCCTACCCCCACCCCCTAGAATGGCCTTATGACTGTCCCATGCATGCTTGAATTCCACCACTGTTTTTGACTCCACAACCTCCTCCGGAAGGCCGTTCCATGCATCCACAACCCTCTGTGAAAAATACTTCCTTAAATTACCTCTGAGATGCCCCTCTATCTTCAAATTGTGCCCTTGTTCTTGCACACCTCTTTTTTTGAAAGATGCTATCCTCTTGGACTTTGTTGATTCCCTTGAGGTACTTGAAAGTTTCTATCATGTCCACCCTCTCCCTCCTTTCCTTGAGGCTATACATATTAAGCTCCTTTAGTCTCTCTTCATATATCTTCCAATGCAGACCCTGCACCATTTTAGTTGCCCTCCTCTGGACAGCTTCCATCCTGTCTATGTCTTTGCGGAGATTGGGTCTCCAGAACTGCACGCAGTACTCCAGATGGGGTCTGACCAGCTGTCTGTACAGCGGTTCCTGTTTTCTATTGGTGATGCCTCTCCCTATGCATCCCAGTATCCCCCAGTTTTATTTATTTATTTAGTTAGTTTTATTTTTAGTGCTGGAAGAATGGTATGTCCTAGAGATCCCTGCCCAATGCAACCGGTATAGTTTTGCATTTATATCTAGACTGCCCTTTTATCCAGTCCTTTGGGGATTTGGTTGCACAGAGGTGGAATTAACCACCTTTTTTTGGCTGTTATCTACCAGGTTCTGGTCCTATGTATTTTCCCTCCAGAATGCAGGAACTACCTCTCGAGCACATAAAGGATGATTCTTACCTGTCTTAAATGTCATATTCGCCAAGCTCAGTGTCAATTGGTACTGCGACAGCAGCAACTGCTTTCTCAAAAGGCCCTTTTCTCTACAATTGCTATGGCTATTAACAGCACTTTACTTCCGAATTTGAACATTTTGCATAGGAAAATGTTAAGGTTTATGGGGTTATATTGTACCTAAATGTGGTTTATTTCAGGTACATGGGCATGGTTTGGTTACAGTTCTGTCATGTTTATGGTTTCTCAGTTTTTTTATTATGAATTCCTGTCTTATTTATTTGGTTTTCATTTTGTTTGTTTCTTTATTTCTTTTCTTTTTATTTTCCTCTTTTAACATGCTATTTATTTCCTATATTGTTTGTTTCAGTAAAAATTCCTCTACTTTTGTTTAGAAGTGTCAGGGAATCTTTAATGGCCACCCGAACAGCCACCAAAACAGGCAACTGGGACCTTGGTTTAACACCTCATCTGAAAGACAGCCCCTCAGTAGTGCAGCACCCCCTCCCCTGTGCTGCACCGCAGCAGGCTGCTTTAGTTCATGAATGATGCAAAGCTGGCCATGTTGGTGGAGTCGACTCCCCCAAGGATGTGGAAAAACTTCAGGAGGGTTCAAACAAGCTAGATGATTGGTCTGACTACTGGAAGCTCTGATTCACTGTAGCCAAAAGCAAGGTGCTACACTCGGGGAGGAGAAACAGAGGTAGGACCTATACACTGTGTGGGGCTCCTCCTGCTGTAGTCAGGGAGGAAATGGACGGGGGCATCATAATAAATGACAAGCTGAAGCAGGACAAGCACAGTAAGGCAGCTGTCCAGAGTACTAGCAGAATGCTGCGGTGCATCAAAGGGGGGGGGGTGTGACCAGCAGAGCAGGGAAAGTCACTTCCACTTTGCAAGGCCCTGGTCAGATCTCACCTGGGGTACTGTGTGTTGTTGTGGTCTTCTTAATAGGAAAAGGGATTGAAACCGTCGAGAGTGTGGAATACAGGGCTAACAAAATGATCAGCAGTATGGGGACAAAAGTTAGGTGGAGAGGCTGGAGGCCCTTAATGTGCTCCCAATGGAGAAAAGTAGGCTGAGAGGGGACTTGTTCTGTCGTTTACATACTTAAGGGTATCAACAAGATCAAATAGTCAGACATGTTTGATCTGGTACCCTGCAGCAGTATGCAGGGACACGCCATGAAGCTCAGGGTTGACAAATTCATGGGGTAACATTAGGATGCCCTTTTTCTCCTAGAGAGTGGTGAACTCATGGAACTGATTACCAGTGGATGCAGTGAACATAAGGACAGCACAGGCCTTCCAGGTAAGTATGGACTTAGTTCTACTTACCAAGGGAATTGCTGGGTACCCAGGGTAGTATGGTGGGATAGGGAATCCCTATAAATTGGTACATGTTTGCTCAGCATAACTATTTCATCCCTGCTGTAAAGCGGGGTGGGAGGGGGGACATGATGGACCCAACATCCTTTCTGATCCTAAATTGCTATGTTACTATGTTAGACCCTGTTTAGAAACGTTCCACACACGAACATCTTATATAAATCCCACTGTTGGAATTACACTTTATGATCTTTGGGGCACATGAAGGTCCTATCTTTAAACTAAGCCCCCATTTCCATTATAGGTCAAATCAGTGGTGTATGGGCCTGCAGGGCTCATGTCAGAGCTATGGGGCCTAATCCCTGGTATGCTCCCCCCCCCCCGTACAATAATTCTACAGGTGAATCCCCCAACTGCTGTTCAATTCCTATAATCCACTACATGGGCTCCAGATATTTATTTGCTAATACTTTCCTTATTTTTTAGCTTAATTGCATTTTAACTATTTCAGAATCATTTCAGTAGTTTTAGAGTTCTCCTTCCACACTACAAATGAAAAAAAAAACAATAGTGCAGCACACACATTGTTTTAGTCAGTGGAAGTAGCACAACGCTGCAGGAATATTGACTGCTGTGCGGAGCTAGCTTCCTAGCCAGATGGATTTTATGATTAGAAGTGTGCAAAGCTGGGAAACTTCACTTTGAGACATTCTCCATGAAGTTTCCTGACTTTGTATAGTGTGAACTGCCATTTCGTACAGTTCTCTGTCCGGCCAAAAAGCACCTCACCAGTGAAAGTGTTGGTTAAATGCCATTTCTCATTGTTTTCACCAAGCAAAATAGCAGTTCATCGGTGAATAGCTAAGCGAAGTGAATTCCTTTGTTAAAAAAAGCTTTGTTGTGAATGTACCCACCCTCACCCACTGTGCAACCATCCTCACCCCTACTCACCTCCCAGATGTGTAAAACATAATTTCACACCACCTGCCACCATCACCACACACACACACACACACACACACATATGTGAAGTTCTTTATGTATAAACAGAATTAACAGGCAGCTTGTAAATGTCCCTTCCCCACCCATGACAAATCAATAATTACCCACCTTCCACCACCCCATCAATGACCCCAGCTCCTTAAATTATCCAGTAACGCCATACCCTCCCTGCCCACTACCACCCAGTCCCCCAAAGCCACAAAGTTAAAGGATATGTGATGAACAGCAAAAGCACAAAACACTCAGTTCTCTGAACGAGTGGTCTGCTCTCTTCAGTATCCTTCAGTCTATGAATGAATAATGATGTTGTCCTCTATGGTAACATCTGATCAGCTGACAATTCTACCAGTCAGGTGTTAATATAGAGGACCTCATCCTGTGTGTGTGTGTGTGTGTGTGTTTCCATGTGAGTAATACTCATTAAATAAAACTGGCAAAATGAAGTTAAAGTGATTTCCCAAGTTTTTGTTGCTAGAGTAAAACTTATATAGTTTGTATGCTTAGGCCAGCAAAAGTCTTCTTATTGCAGTTTAACAATGTTATGCGATGTCTGCATGGAAGGGGACTGCACTGTAGTTTAGTCCTGACGAGGTAGCCAGCTGATCCCTTCCACTTCTCGACTGATCCACTCTGCCCCTGCAGTCAGGCAAGTAATGATGTGTGCCCAGGAAGAGCATGGGAATGCCCCCTCATTACAGTCAACGGTGGTCAGATTTAATTAGATTTTAATACATAATAAATGGCCACTGTGAGATTGATGAAGGCCTCTTCTCGACTAACAAGTTCCTTGCTAGCCGATTGGTGACTTTGACTAATCTCACATTGGTCATAATTATACATAAAACAGCAATTAAATCTGATCCCCATTACCTCTGACGGGACGTGCCCTTGCACTCTTCCTGGGCACACATCATTAGGAGCCTGAGCACAGGGATGGAGCTGACCAGCTGGGCAGTAGAAGGGACTGGCTGTCTACCTCATCAGGGCTAAACTATGACCCCTTCCCCTCCAATGCAGATGTCACATCAAATTTTTGAACTGCAGTAAGAAGACTTTTGCTGATGTGATCTTCCAAGGCAGGTAAGTACTACACAGATCTTGGGAAAATACTTTCTTTTTTTTCATACATATAGCTCTTTGGTCCCTCTCACCTCCTTCTGCCAACTGGTGATGGGGACACATAGGTATTTTACTGGTTTTCTCCCCTGACTCCCCCAAGGCCTCGGCACACGGCCATGCGAGCATGTGAAGGCATGCTATACACCCCATGGTGCCAACTCAGCCCCTTCCACCTCCCATAACTCTTTTTGCCACCCCCCTCTCTGCCTAAGCTAGCCACAGGACCTTCACCTGGTGGGAGCGGAACTATGGTGGGGGCGCCAACCACCGTCACCCCCTCGGGAGAGGAGAGCTGGCCATCAGCATGCTTGATCCTCCTCCGCCCCCCCCCACGCCAGCACCCCAACAACCGGAGATCATTCCCGAACCCGAGTCACCAGTGCCTCAACCCTCAGTGCCACCGGGCTGGTATGGGAAAACAGTTTGAAGTGTGTAAGCATGCTACCAAAGTACACATGGATGCAGACTGCAGATGTTGTAAATACTGAACAAAAATAATCAAATCATTTTAAACACATACCTGCTTCGGTGTACTTCAGTCCTATTTTTTCCTCCTCATCCTTTGGCTTTGGTGGGGGCCACACAGCTTGGAGTCGGCCTGGTGTTCTGTCTTCAGAATCTGGGCTGGTCTGATCTGACTAAGGGAGGAGGAAGGCAACTCAGTCACAAACTATAATCTTCCTTAATCAAAGCAAATAATGATGATACAGCAGCTGTCAAGATGTGATAATGTCAAGAGTGACCCACAGTATAGTATGGCAAGAATATTCATTTTGATGCCTGAGAACTAGCTGTTTTCCAAAGGAGGCAACAGACATGGACACCATTTTATTTTGAGTTTATTTTATAACTTTTTTTTTACCCAGGATAGCATAGATGAGACACTACATCTCATTTCCAGTTGAGCCTGACTGCAACCCATTTGTATAGGTGGGTGGACTGAAGCCGAGGGAGGCCAGGTAATCTGCCCAAAGTCACTCGGTAAGTATCTGGCTCTGCTTAGCTCTGAGCCTCTGATCTCCCAGTTCGCAAGCTAGTACTCTAGCCACTACACCACACTGCCCCTAAACACTAGACCACACTGTCATCAAACCTCGTTGAAAGGTATGTCATTTCTTCCTTTTAGAAAAAACTGCTTTTCACTACATTGGTGTTTATTTTTCAATGGTGATCTAGAATTGCTTACATGAGTTTTAGTTGGACTGCACAGAAATGATGGACAATTGCTATATTTTTGGAAACCCTTACATGAAATATTTATTTTCAAATAAATAGCAAAGACAAACATTATAGACCAAATTTCCATAAACACACACCTAGACCTGAGCATGATTCTGTGTATCCTTTTATCAACAAAACAAAATGGTAATATTAAATGCACGGTGAAAATAGAGTTAAACATCTATGTTTCGACCACAGGTCTTCCTCAGGAAATATCTAAAAGAGAAAAAAACAAAAAGTTCTCTTTTAGATAGTTCCTGAAGAAGACGAGACCTATGGTCGAAATGTAAATTTGTAACTCTATTTTCTATTTGCAGCGTGCATTTAATATAACCATTTTGTTTTGCTTTTAGACCACATGCTGACGCAGCAGCTTGTTTTTGTTTTTATCTTTTTATACTGTGTTCAAAAAACCTGTCCTGCAGGTAATGAGGGAACTTTCTATTTGCTATCTGCCTATGCTAATAGCAGGAAAACATCACCTCCAGATGTGCTTTTTTTTTTTTTTTTCCTTTCCTTCTGACCAGGGTACACTTCCTCAATACTGGAAAAATATCTGTAGTGGACTTAAGTGGAACTTTAAAGTACTACTATGTTTTCTATTACAAATAATTTCTGTTATTTAGCCAGTAGGAAAGCATAACAAATGTAGAAGCCAATTATATTTTACTTGAAAACTTAGCTTTACCTCTAGTCTATTACAAATATTGAATCTTGTAATGGCCTTAATGTAATCTATTCCTTCCCATTCCTTTATTTTTTTTATTTTAGTGTGTTTGGTCCACCCCCCCCAAGGGAGCTCAGCCTATGCAGCACGTCGTCCCCCCATGCCCAGGCTTACTCCTCGGGATGGGGCTCCTGGGTGGGCACCCCCTCCTCACTGTCATTGGTATCTTGTCCTGGGGTACCCCCCCTAGGGTGGGGCCATGGGAGTGGGACAGCACCCCCCGGGGGACACTGGTGGCAGCAGGTGTGGTGGCAGAGCAGAGCATCATGCTCGGGGGACTGTGATTTTTTTTTGTTAACGTACGCCAATCCCCCTAGGAGGTGGGGCATGCAATGATGCCAGCGGATGTACTGCCTCTCACATTATCCTGGTGCTGGATGTTGTGGGTCTTCCAGCCTCTGCCAAAGGCCGTTGAGATGCCAAGCACTCAACTCCCCATACCACCGGAGCAGGAGAGCTTTTCCTCAGATGCTCAATCCTGCCCTACACAGCTGACCCTCCGACTCCAGGGTCTATTCCTGAACCCAGGATGTCGGCGTTGCATGTGGACGCCTTGCTGCTGCCCAAGCAGGCAAGCTTATTCCTCCCCATTCTAACTTTTGTTTCTCTACAATAGGGAAAATTCCCCAGCCTGCTGGATGATGGCCCTTAATATATTCTCAGGCAGGCTGCCTGGTGGTGCTGAGGTGCTGGTCACCTTACCTCGTGCTATGTGGGTGACCCATGTTCGGAAATGAGCACGGGTCATCGGGGGTTGGCAGGGTTGGCCAGGGATTGAACATCCGAGGGACTGCTCTCCCTTTCCAGGGTGGGAGGTTTGCCAGTGATTGGCGTTGACTGGCTTCTAGCGGTGGCTGAGGGACAGTGTGCTGATGTTGTAAATACTACGGGGCAGAGATGGGGCCGATGTCTAGAGGCAGTGTGCACAGATACGTGTGCGTTTCCTCCACTGACGTCCTGCACGCCTCTCTCTGCAGGGGAGAAAATAGAGAAAACGGAGATCTCGCCATGGATGATGATAGTCCCCCCCTCACAGCGCCACTGGGAAGGCACCTCTCCCGAACTGGATCCGGACTGGTGGGTGAGTACCTCCCCACCCCCCACTATGAGGGGTAAGTCGTGGGGGCTGAAGAGAGGGGGTCTAATACCCGGGTCTGCGTGGAGGGAGGATGTCAGAGTGTTAAGGCCAGGCGCTCCCAGAAATAACACCAACAATATATTCTCAGGCCATGTTTCTCCACCTGAGGGACAGCCCAATCAGACTGGGACTCTGGGAGGGGCACTGCTATGAAGGCCTCACCATAGGGAAGAAGACACGGAAAACTGATGTTGGCATCAGTGTGAAGGAGCATAAAGAAATATTTTTAAATGTAGCCAGTCTAGAATATTTAATTCAAAAATGCTTCTTTACCTGGTGGTCTTCTCATGCATAGGATGTTAGTTACAGTCCAGACACAACAAACAGCTACTCTCGCTATGGTCTCCCACAAGTTTATGATTCTTGTGATACCAAGAATTCAAGTTAGTTTATGCACTCCATGCCTCCTGACCCTTTTTCTAAGCTATGCTCATGCATACCTGCACTCATTTCAAATCCTAAATATATACAAATACTTATTTTCAGCAGTGTCAAGGTGGGACTTGTGGGGGTTGTGTGTGAATGCTCAAAATGGTATAAAACGTATTTTAAACTTTACCCTTTTTGTATCTGATGGAGTTTCTGATCCATCTTTGATTTAAAAAAGGCCTGTTACTGTCCTCTTAAAATATAAAACTACACTCTGAAACCAGTAACTAACTAAAGCAGCCGCTATAGCTACAGAAAAAAAAAATGCAGTAGCTTTTACATTGCCATCTGTTTTGATGACTAGATGAAGTATTTTTTCCATGGTTAAAATTATACTCTTAGAGCCTCGTTATTATAGCCCCACCTTATTTACACTGGCTGGCCAGAACATGTTCAATCTATATTACCATGGCAACGATAAATCATGCAATAGTAGTTTTCTAATCCAGCACTGCCTGAGTCTCCCTGTGATGTATCATTGTCATCAGCTTGATAAATGGCCATACAAATTTACAGCATGTGACTGAAGATTTCTGTGAAATCCCTATCCACAGATGCTGTCAGTCTCAGGCCACTAATTCATGTGCCCCATGCAAATTTGCAACCTTCTTATCGGTGTCAGGTCTCATTTATTATATTGGTTCATAAACTTCCTGAGACTTAAAAACATAGAAACATAGAATTTGACGGCAGATGAGGACCGCTTGGCCCACCCAGTCTGCCCATTTCCCTACCTGATGGATAAGCTACAGATTCTAGTTAATCAACAGCTTACTCCTCCTACACGTGTAGGAGTTTGTTCTCTTGAGACTGGTGGTTACATCCAGCACTGGTCACTGATGGCATGGGGCAGTGTTGGAATTACAGGGGGGCTTGCCAGGGCTTTTCCTGCCCCCCCCCCGCCAGCTCTGAAGTGTGCCTCGGTGGCTAACACATCACTGCCATTGACTTATGATGGGAAGGGGGGCTTAATTTAAATCTCCCGAAGCTCAAAGGGTGTAATTCCAGCATTGGCATGGGGAACATAAATAAATGGATATCATCTTTTCAAAGGTTACCCTGTGGGGCTACTTTCCAAAGCCGACTGATATCACTAATTATACAATGGCAAGAAATAATCCTGGACTCTGATTGGTCAGTGTATGCCTGTGACAGTGATTTTATTACACAATAACATCACTGATTTGATGACCCTGTTTAGTCTTTCCTCTTCTCCGAAGAAACAAAGATATACTGCCTCACTAAAAATCTACTAAAATCATTTTAAATTTTGTATAACATCGAGCCTTTTTTAATTGCAATAAGGCACTCCAAGGTGTGTGTTACTGTGTAATAATGTTACTCCTGGGGTGGTGACACTCGCTTAAGCAGTAATAACCCACCAGGGTAATACGTGTCTGATACACCTGCACTCGTATCTTACTGCTTAAGTAACAGTGCATGGATACAAATCGTTAATTTAGTACTGGCAAAAATAATCAGAAAGTAATTACAGTAGTATAAAAATGTACTTATAAATGTAAACTGCTGCCGACATGAAATAAATATGGTTACAGTGAAATGAAAGATGTATTTGTAATATCAGTGTGCTATACACACCACACACACACACACACACATATACAGTAGATTGGTAACTGACATGGAAACAGAGCAGAGGGACATGGCGAATGGCACTACTCTGAGTAGTGAGGAGTACATAGCCACGTTCCTCAGGGATCAGTGCTGGGACTACTGCTGTTCAACATTTTCATCAATAACCCCTGTGACACGGCACGACCTTACCACGGGATTCAGGTTCAGCTTTGCTGTGGTTAAGGAGTCTCAGGAAGACTAGTTTGTTAACATCAAACCAACCAGGTATATTGCTATTTCTTTAATATGGCTGGCAACACAGAAGTTTGGGCTTCTGCCCTTTTCTTTTTAAGCCCCCACTGGGGAAAATTAAACAAAAACAGAAATAAAAAGGCCTCGCTCCAGGTGGGAGCGCTGTCTAAGCAATCTCTGGCCCCAACTAGAAATTCCCTTTTCCAGAAGGCTAGACCTTCTGGAAGAAAACAAATAGTAAAACGGAAAACTCACAATGAAAATAAATTTTTCTTTTTGGTTTAATTCAGGACACCAATCTCCTGAGGGTTGCTTAAAGGACTCCTGATCTGGAACACATCCAGGCAGCTTGTCAGCCCTCTACCCCTGCAGCAACTGCCTGCTGGCTTTTCCTTCCTGTTTTTAAAGCTCTCCTGTCTGTGCAGCTGCAGCTGTACCCTGACTGTCCTACTCAGGGAACTCCCTCTCCTCCAGTACCTGAGTTTACCATACCCCATTTATCTATTTGAGAAGTGGTGATCAGGAAAGGAGCACTGAGCCGGAGCTTGAGAGGGGATTTAAATATTACAAGCAAGTTGAGATAAGATTTCCATGTTGATACAGTCAGCCAAATGTACTGCAATAGCTGAAGCCTACTACTGACAACTGTAGTAGGGCAACAACTCACAAGATGATAAGTTAATATCACGGCTCCACAGAAGGGTGAGCAAAAACTAAAGTAAAATCCAAACAGTTGAATGCAGTAAATAAGGAAGACTTACGAAAAGGGAAAAGCACAAATAAGTGATCACACTGAGGCTGAAGTACTGAGAGACAACCTGGATCAGGTGCTCATTAACCCTTACATTGCTGCTGACAGACTATCTTCTCCTAAAAACCTATTCGTTCTAAATCTTCTGGCAGCCTAAGGGTTAAGTGACTTTAACAAAGACCACTGGGTTGAAACGTCAGTCCATTTTTTCACCTCCTGCGAGAGGTACACTGCTGTTCTTACGCTCCTTAAGTAAACTGCTGTAACTTTAAAATGAATTTTTGTGCAGAGAGCAGTTATTTATGCTGGGGGAGTTCTGTGATTGAGTTCCAGTGCCATTTACTTTTTATCACGTAGAGCTCCTTCCCTATTCAAGCGGCTCTTTTTGCTCTTTGCCCGTTAAGTGAGGCTAGGAACAAGCAAGTGAAACACAGGCCAGCAACAGTAAGGGTAAGGTAAGAGAGGACTGGAAGCTTGGGACGCCAGCCGATGGTTGCTTAAGTTCACTGCTGTCACTGGCCAGGGCGGTGGACTCCCTTAAGCAGGGAGACAAATTTCAGGAGGACCTAAACAAGCTAGAGAATTAGACCTCTGGAATGAATCTCAGATTCATTTTAGCCAAATGCAATTTGCTACACTTGGGAATGAAGAACAGAGGCATGCTCTCCTCACTGTGTGTGGATCCTCTGGCTGCAGTGGAGAAGGAAAAGGAGCAGGGTTCATAAAATACAAGGGGCTGAAGCATGGCCAGCTGTGCATGCTTGCTGATTAGTGGGCTAGCAGAATACTGGAGTGCATCAACAGAAGGGTGTCAAGCAGAGCAGGGAAAGCAGTCCTGCCACTTTACAATGCCTGGTCAGATACCACAGAAAGTACTGTGTACTCTCCTGGACTCCTCAAAACAAAAAGGACATAAAGGCAGCTGGGAAGGTGCAGTGCAAAGTCATCAACATGATCAAGGGTACGGAGAGACAAAGGTTATGAGGCTAGACTGCAAGCATTTAATATGTCCAGTCAAGAGAAAAGCAGGCTGAGAGGGGTCATCTGCATACTCAAAGCATTAAAAAGATTAAAACATAGAAACATAGAATTTGATGGAAGATAAGGACCGCTTGGCCCACCTAGTCTGCCCATTTCCCTACCTAATGGATAAGCTGCAGACCCTAGTTAACCAACAGCTTACTTCCTCCTACCCCCCCACTAGAATTGCCTTATGTCTGTCCCATGCATTCTTGAATTCATCCACTGTTTTTGACTCTATAACCTCCTCAGGAAGGCCATTCAATGCATCTAGAACCCTCTCTGTGAAGAAATACTTCCTCACATTACCTCTGAGCCATCCCCCACATCTTCAAATTGTGCCCTCTTGTTCTTGCACATCTCTTTTTCTGAAAGATGCTACTCTCTTGAACTTTGTTGATTCCCTAGGGGTATTTGAAAGTTTCTATCATGTCCCCCCTCTCCCTCCTTTCCTCGAGGCAATGCATCTTAAGCTCCTTTAGTCTTTCTTCATATATTTTCTGGTGCAGACCCTGCACCATTTTGATTGCCCTCCTCTGGACAGCCTCCACCCTGTCTATGTCTTTGCGGAGATGAGGTCTCCGGAACTGTACACAGTACTCCAGATCTGGTCTTACCAACTGTCTGTACAGAGGGCCAACAACTTCTTGTTTTCTACGGGTGATGCCTCTCCCTATGCATCCCAGTATCCCCCAGCCCTTCTTACTGCCTTCTCACATTGCTGGCCCTTCTTTAGGTCATCTGGTTTTACTACCCCCAGGTCCCTTTCCATTTTTGTTGTTGTCAGTATCTCACCCCCCATTGTGTACTCTTCCCCTGGGTTTTTGTTTCCCAGGTGCATTACTTTGCACTTCTTTGCATTGAATCTACGCTGCCATACATTTGACCATTCCTCCAACCTTGCCAAGTCCCTTTTCATCCTTTTCATCCCACCTTGTGTATCAACCCTGTTGCAGATCTTTGTGTCATCTGCAAAGAGACATACTTTCCCTTCTAGTCCCTCTGCAATGTCACTTATAAAGACATTAAAAAGGACCGGCCCCAGTACTGAGCCTTGCGGTACTCCACTAATAACCCCCCTTTCTTCACTGTGGACTCCATTTACTATTACCCGCTGTGTCCTGTTGTCTAGCCGGTGTTTTACCCAGGCTACCACCCTGGGACCCACTCTCAGGCGGGCTAATTTGTTTATTAATCTTTTGTGTGGGACTGTGTCAAATGCCTTGCTAAAGTCTAGGTAGGCCATGTCCACAGCCCCTCCCTGGTCTACTACTTTGGTCACCCAGTCAAAGAAATCAATTAGATTTGTCTGACATGACCTTCCTGCTGTGAATCCATGCTGCCTTGGGCCCTGTCCCACTGGCCTCTAGGTACTCAACAGTTCTTTCCTTCAGAAGTGATTCCATCATTTTCCCTACCACAGAGGTCAAACTGACAGGTCTGTAGTTTTCTGCCTCTGTCTTGCTCCCACTTTTGTGAAGGGGAATCACATCCTCCCTCCTCCAGTCCTCTGGTACCACACCATCCTCCCATGATTTATTAAAAAGGGTAGTCAGTGGTGTTACTAGTTCTTCCCTTAATTCTTTTAGAATTCTGAGGTGAATCCCATCAGGCCCCAATGCTTTATCCACCTTTAGTTTTAAGAGTTCTTTCAGAACCCTTTCTTCTGTGAAATGACTAATATCAACCCCCCTATCCAGAGTGCTTCTATTGACTGGATTAGGTATCTCCCCATGCTTTTCCATTGTGAATACTGAGCAGAAGTATTCGTTCAGTATCCCTGCTTTTTCACTGTCGCTCTCTGCCCAACCACCTTCCTCTTTATTCAGCCACAGTATCCCTGCCTTAGTCTTTCTTTGCTCCCTAATGTACCTATAAAAGGTTTTATCCCCCTTCTTAACCAAAGTGGCTATCTTTTCCTTGGTTTGGGCCTTTGCTATTCTGACTGCCTTCCCCGCTTCCTTCTGCTTTAACTAGTACAGTTCTCTGTCCTGCTCCTTCTGTGTTTCCTCATACTTCCTGAATGCTATCTTTTTCTCCCTTTCCTTCCCCACCTGTCTTTTGAGAACCACAGTGTTTTTTTCTTTCATTTTGATTTATTTGCTTCACACAAAGGCTTGTTGCCTCTGTGATGGCAGTTTTGATATTTCCCCATTGTTGCTACACCCCACCTTCTTGCCTGTTTTCTAGTGCTTTTCTGAGGCACTCTCCGATTTTGACAAAATCAACCCTCCTGAAGTCCAGTACCTTCACTTTTGTGTGGCTTGACTCTACAGCTAAGTTTATTGTAAACCACATGTTTGGTGGTCACTTGTTCCCAGATGGATACCCACTTCAAGATCAGAGATCCTCTCTCCGTCCCTATTTGAGAGTACCAGGTCTAAGATTGAGCCCTCCTGAGTTAGTTCCAAAACTAGCTGTCTGAGGCATGCCCCTTGTAGGCCATCGAGAATGGCTCTGCTCTTGGATGTGGCTGCAGCAAAGGTGCTCCACTTAACATCTGGCATATTCAGGTCCCCCATCAGCAATATCTCTCCTTTCTCTGCCATCCCAAGGATGCCTTCTATCATTTCCTTGTCCATTTCCTCCCCCTGAGACAGGGGTCTGTATACAACCCCAGTGCAGATTGTGGAGCCATTTCCAGTCTCCAGGGTGACCCACAGTGCCTCCTCTCCTCCGTGTTTACCCTTTAGTTCTGTTGCTTTGATCTCTTCCTTTACATAGAGAGCTACTCCTCCTCCTCTTCTACCCTCCCTGTCCCTCCTGTAGACTATGTACCCTGGTATGTTGACATCCAAGTCATGGTTCTTTGTTTACCACGTTTCTATGACTGCCATGATATCCAGGCATTCCTCTTCCATCAAGGCTACCATTTCAGGGAGCTTTTTACCTAGACTACAGGCATTGGTACTCATTACTCTCCATTTTTTTATGGCTTTATTTCTTTTTGCTCTATCCCTGTCCTTACTGCCTTTGTCTTTTTCTCCATTTACCCCTGCCCTTCTCCCTATCGACTGCTCGATAGTGGCAATGGAGATATGTGAGTTGGTGAGCTCCAGCAGGATGCCAACATACGGTATCCCGTGAATATAGCAAGCCAATTTCAGCGACTCAGTTTGGGCGACTTAACAACAGCGACCACAAAATGGGTTATGTGCTCTTAACAGCACATGATAAGTTCAGCGCTTTCATTTCTGCAAGGAGTACATGTTTGATAAAGTATATAGGGCTTTGTTGGTCAGGCCAGTTCTGAGCTGGCCATCTGGTGCAATGGGTACAGCCACTGCCTCTGTGGCTGGCAGACTCGGGTTTTGGACTGGCAGTGGGGATATTTTTTTTGTGTGTGTATGTTTAATATTTTTTTTTCCTCATTGTTCAGCTCCATTCCCCCACCCTCTGACTCCCCCAACTGCGGTTGCCCCCACATTCTTGCTCTGCTGACTTCTGTGTCCCTGGGTGGAGTACACCCCTCCCAACTTTCCCCCGTTCCCCATTATCATTCCCCCAGTGATAGTTATATGGTTATATTATTTATGGTGGGTGCAGGATGGGGTGGGGTGAAGCCCCCAGAAAAGGGTGGTGTGGGGGGGCATTGCCCCCCACATAAAAAGTACTTCCCCATCACCCCCTGCAGAGTCACTGCTCGTCAACGGCACTGTAGTGCTCATTGTCATTTTGATATTTGGTGAAGTGGATTTGCTGTTTTTGTCAGTGCCATTTTGCAGGCAGTATTATCACATACAGCCCTAACACAAGGCTTGAAGCTCAGAGGTGGTAAATACAGGGGTAATATTAAAAAGTACTTCTAGAGGGAGGTGAACCTATACAACAGCCCCCTACTGGAATGAGTGAATATAAAGACAGTGCAGGCTTTCAAGGTAAGCTTGGGCAAAATTCTGATTATCAAAGGAATTACAGGGTAGTCTGGCTAGAAGAGAGAGTCCATTATCCTGATAATTTAGCACAGCGTGCTTATTATGTCCTGCTTATTAACCAAAGGGGGTGGGCCTGATGGATCTAGAGTCCCTTTCAACCTTAAGTTACTAAGCAACTATGGAAGCAATTACCTGGCCATCTTCTCCATGTCTGGGCAGATGCAGTGATACACATGTAATTGATGGGGTACATGTCACACAACTGCAGTACGATAAGCATCAGCCCCCAGCTCCAATCTGGCAGCTTGAAAACATGAATTAACACTGCCTCATACTGAATGCCATGAAGACCAACATAATTTGTGAACCTGCTTGCTTAGCTAAACAGATCACTCTAATTTTCAGCATTCTCCATAAAGAAGGCAACCCCTCAGTCTGTATCCATCATTGAACTCTTCAATGCTGTGGTATTTGGCTTGGCAGAAACCTAAACTTTGACCATTCATGCTGGCCAGCAAGACGGACTACAAAATCAGGATGGCCTAGAAGGTCAGGGCCTGTCATTTCCATGCAATGAAGAAAGATTGGCCTTCCTCCAACCCCCTCGCCCCCCCCAACCACACAACACACAGTATTAAAGCATCATACAAATGACAAAATCACACATGCCCCCACAATGCAAAGCATCATGGTCTGCATATGCAAATCACCACAGAATATTAAGCTGGTTCAACTTTAAGCAGAAATGCATGGTGCCGGAAGGCCTCTCTGGACAGCTCAACAGGACCATGAACAAACATTCACCCTTCAGTATCTCCTAGAACCCATCAGCCACCACTGCAACCACTGCTGATGTCCAAATTTAGAGGCTAAGAGGAAACAGCACTGGAAAGCTGCACTCTTCCACATCGTACTGCCCCATCATATCTCACTATCTACAGTATTTCACCTAAGTCCTCAGTTTTACACTATACTCTGACCCTGTTTTCAAAAGGTATTTGCCATTTGCACAGCTTGGAAGAAACCCTTTGAAAATAAGGCTTCTAGCTTTTGCTTCTCCTAGGATCTAAACAAAAAATTTCAGGACTTCTTCTCCACACTGACCAATAGTCGACTGAAACAACCTTGCTGATGAAATTAAGGCCACTCCCGAATAATGACCAGTTGCACAGGCAAGCATGTTTTAAGTGTACTATAATGTTCTGTAATGTCTAATTGTTGTTCCATTCAGTTGCATTTGTTAGTTGGCAAATAATGTTGGCATATACAGTAGTTTTTTAGTAATAAAGTATTTCTGGCAAAAACATAAATATACTCTTTTCGTTTTTATTTAATTTTGTTCCTGAACTGACACGTGTTTTTGAAGTTTTTTAAAGTTCCTGCTCTCCTGCCATGTCTATCATAACAAAATTAAACATCTTGGTATGGTGCTGTGCTACTTGCCATTAGAGATATGTGCTAGCCGCATCCTAGTACATCTACAGTATGACCGTAGCGTGCACAGTCAAAAAGCAACTTCAACAGAACAGAGTTTCAAAAATTACTTGTGTCAGTCGGCCAGGTGGTGTTGAGGGTTGAGGCACTGGACGCCACACCTCGCGCCATTCTGGCGACCTGAGTTCCGGAGTGAGCTTGGGAGCCTGGGGTCGGTAGGGGAGGGATCAGATTGAGCACTCGTCGGGCTGCTCTCCTGTCCCGGGGGAGGGCATTGGGTTGTACGGAGCTTTGGTGACCCCTGGTGGAGATCAGGGGTGCTGCAGAAACTCGGATGGCATGTCACAGCGTGACCGATGCTGGCAGGGTTGCTGTGTGCCATGCGTCGGGGGTACACACGCAAGAAGGGAAGGAAACAGAAAAACCCAGTGAGCGGGATAGGTGATGGCACCTTTCCTCCATGCCCGATGCCGGATCTGACTGGGGCTGACCCTCATCACTCCTGCACCCCATTCCTACCTGCTTGCCAGAGTCTGTCTCTTAAGGAACCCAAGTAAGTGGTCGGGCTACCCTCCCTGGGTGTGTCAAACCACGGGTGCTGGCAGCAGGTGGGAGGGAGGGAGAGGTGCATAGGCCACAGCAGTTCTCAGGCGAGCAGGTATAAGGAGAGGATGCCCGAGAGAGTTCCCCCTAGCCGTGACAGGAGGAAATAAAGTTGGAAAAAAAAAAAATTACTTGTGTTGAGTATATTTATAGACGTGAGGCATTAATTAAAATCTCTTGGTCAAAGGTGTGTTAAAAATATCTGAGGCAATTACAAATACATTGATGGTGAATGTAAGGATGTTAAGCATACATTATTGCTAGAAACCAATGTCAAGAAATGTATTGCTGTCTAACAAATACTGCTGCCTGCAGTCCTGGCTGCGCTACAAACTACTTCATTATCACCAACACTCCTGTGCTCTGCACTCAGCAATAGTTGATTTGCACTATGTCATACTCTAGCACTTTTAATTGTTATTTTATATTTTTCCCTCCTGTCCCCCTCGGTGGTTCTGAAGCCCACTGTGCCTCCAATTCTCCTGTTACCCAGTCCCAACCTGGCCTGGTGCTCCATTGCAGGCCCCAGTGTGGGGCCATCCTACTGGACAGCAGGAGGATTTTGAAATGGCGGCAGTCAGATTTAAAAAGGTTTAGGAGGAGTGCATCGGGTGCAGGACCACCAAAAAGCAGGAACTTCCTTTTTCCTGTGTTCTGTCTTCATCCTCAGTGTCAGCACACACTTGAGTAAGGTCACTAGTGTATGTGCATTTAGATCCTCCCTTCTCCCACCTGACATAATTATGCATGTCTGCAGCCCCTCATGGCTAGAGATGTCAGCAGCCCATAAAGTGCTGAAAAACTCCTGGCCTGGTCACAGGAGATGCTGAAAACAGAGTTCAACAATCTTCCTTCTCCCTAGGATGGTGAGCAGTGCCTGGAGCAGCACTTCCACCCCTGGCTCCATAAAGCACTACCACTGAGCCAGGCAGGGGCCCTAATTCTCACTTATAATGATTATAACAGTTTCCATCTTGGTAATAATGTAATCCCATGACAGAAAGTTTCTGTCTTTGTACATGAGTGACTATGTATTGCCCATAGGGAAAGAATAACTTCAAAAGGTTGCTATCCCCATTCTGATATTGTAATCCTGTTGTCCCATTATTCAGATATTACACCAGTGGGATAACAGGATTATAACATATACCGCAGGAGCCATACATACCACTCATCTGCTATATAGTTTGCATAGTGCCGTGTACACATATGTTACACCCAAATGTACCTTTGCTCCGTGAAAGTATATATTGACATTTCACATAATGTCAATGTTATTTCTAGACACACAAACTATGAAAAAATTAAAGTAACTTGATAACAGCATTCCTTAAGACTGACAATTTGGTGCAAAATATTATTAAACTTATTGCTATTTAAAAGTAATAAAGTGCTTCATATGGTGGCCCTTTACTCTGCATTCTAAATGTGAGTGTTAGACATTTTAATGCTAAGAGGTTAAGAGGTTTGAATCCCTACCCTAATCAAGCTGGCAACACACCCATTTATAAATATGATGAAACTAGTCGCTTCAGAAATGGAAGCTAAAGTAGCAAGCCGAGAGGGACTAAAATAATCTGTGATCATTTTCAATATTAAGACATCTATTTTCTCTTGATTCCACGTACAATATAAACAGAATGTATGCAATCACATATAAAAAGGCAAATGATTCCATCACAGTGTTACTGGTAACATTAAACACTCAAGCTCACTGTTGTGGTTTATTCGTCACAAAAGCAACCTTGATGGAATCATAGTCTTGTTATGCATGACTACGCAGGGAGACTCTTCCCTTGGTTATAAGTGACCATACTGATGCCACAGCATTATGTTAGGGGGACACTATTAAGAGGTGCCACCTTTTGGATGAGACATTAAACCTAGGTTCCATCTGCCTGTTTTCAAAAACAGTAGGAGACCTTTCCTGGTGTCCTATTCAAAGTGCCCCTAATCACTAAAAACCACCAACACCTTAACCTGGCTCATTTCCACACATTACTTCCTGTATACGAACATACAAACATGCGAATGTACCAGCAAAAACAAACTACCCAGTCTATCTAAGTCTGCTCGAGTGTGCAGCCAACACCCCTAGTTTGCAGCTGCCCCACCCTCCCTTTGTGATCCCACTGTCACCCCCACCACCCTCACTCTCCCCTGTTCCCTGTCCCATGCCCTTTTGAAGCTGTTCACAGATTTACATGACAGTTTGGCTTAGTGGTGAAAGGCACTTCCTGTATCCCCTTCCCCAGGACAGGTCGAAAACAAGAAAATATATCCTAGCCCTCCTTCTAGGGTCAATGAAAACAAAATAAATAAATGTGTGGTTACCTATGCATTACTTTCTTTTTGTTATGTTATTTATACCCTCTTCTATCTCTAGCCCAGGCCTCTTTTACCCTCTTCTGTTCTTCTGACAACCTACTATCCTCATCACTATCTTACCTTCTGTTTTCATACCCCACAGCATGCCCCCTGTGGGGGGTGTTGGGTGGGTCTCTCCCTCAGGAGACCCATTGGTGCTTTCATACCCCACAGAATACCCCTGTGGGGATGGGGCGTTGGGCCAGTGTCCCCCTCTGGAGACCCATTGGTGTAGTGAACAGTTCGCAGTGTAGGGACCAAGAGAAGATGGACATTATCTGCTCAGGCTGGGTAGTTTTCCGATTCTTCCATCCCCTGATCCCAGAATACCATCAGTAGATGAGCTCCTGACAGAAACATATACATACACACCACGCGCACGCACACACACACACACACACACACACACACACACACTCAGTCACACACACACACACACACACAGTTTCAATGCAGAGCCAAATCAGCAACCTCACTCCTATGGTACCTCAGCTGCACCCTCACCTGTGGTCACCCAGGAGGCACTATTGCAGCAAAGACAGCAACCCTAACTGACGACAGCATGCACTGGAATTCTTGCCCCCCTTTGATGTGTCGGCGAGCCACAAACCTAGGATGTTGGCACCATGAGCAGCAATGGTGCCACACTGTGGGCATGACAGGCCAATTATCAACTACCCTTTGCTGTATCAAGCTAAAATGCCTACCTAAATGTGATCTGTCAAATTTGCTGCTGTTAGTATCCCAACATGACCCCTTTGTAAAAGCAATGTTTCATCTCAACTGACTATATCCTAGGAAGCCAAGTGTTAATAATGAAATTAATGAATTAACTAGGAATGCATAAACTGGTGTTAGTGCATTCAGTCTGGGGAAATTATTGTGCTTATCCAGTACCTGCTTATCATTTATTGTGCCTTGCCAATTAACATGATACCAACAAACTACAGTGAGTAACAGCTTCTTTCTCGCCCACTCCCCCTCAACAATTTTGATATGCATTTCATATCAGAAAAGCTGACATCACATTTAAGTGAATACAGCTTCCTTGTGGATGGGTAGATCCCAACAAATTCTGGGAGACTTTCTCCTAAAAAAGGGATGCAACCTAAAAATACTAAAAATGCAGGGGGATGGGATCAACAGAATCATTTTAAGAATTTAAGGGACAGGTTCTCATATAGCCATAGGGTTTGGAAAAACAACTGGTGGAAGAGGCACAGCCTCCCATGGTGATTATAATTATGCCAGAAATTACTGTGACATTTACATTATGACTGTTCATCACTTTCTGAATTGGAACCAGGGTTTTTCTGAATTATTAAGAAGTGGCATGGAGAATTCTACAAAACTGCGAAGAGTGGCTTTGTATACCAAACTCAGGACACAAGCACAAGATACCAGAATGACTATACCTACATAGTTTAAGGCACACTAAATAATTGCTTTATCAAAATGGAAAAACATAAATTGTTTAGTAAATATCTTTAAAAGATTCATAGATATTTGTCAGCAGAAAAGGACTACCTTGGCCCATCTAGTCTGCCCATCCCCCCCTTGCCTTTTAAAGTGCTTTTCCAATATTCCAGAAAACTTTTTCAGAAATTAATATTCAGATATAATTCAACTCGGAATTAATTAATTTTCTGTATTTACCCTTTTCTTTATTACAGGGGACATATTTATGAAGACATTTGGCTGGATATTCAGACATTTGTGTCAGGTTTGTGGCACCACTGTGCTTTGTGTGAAATGACTATTAGACCACTTAAAACGTGATCTAACTTCATGACTCACAATAATGGTGTATGCATCATTTGTGTGCCACAAAGTTGTTAATATGCTCTAAATGCATTAAAACATTAGAAAATACAACAAAAGCATGTTTTTGCATTTGCCACAACACAGGCTACATCTGAAATAGTGACTTATGCCTGCAGAATGATATTTAAAACCCAGACCCCTTTTGTTGTCCCCTAGATTTTGTCTCATCCTCCTGCTCCTCCTTCAGCTGAAGTCCTAATTCATGGTTTGTTTCACCACAAACTGAGCATCAGGACATTATAACTTCAGCAGAAGGGAAAGCAAGAGGATGAGACGAAGACTGACACACAAAGATCAGGTTTTCATGTAAATGTCCTCAGCAATAAAGAATGAGGGGACCTAAACCAGGATATTAATAAATTAGATGCTGAATTGTGTATGAATATTAAGGTAACAAGCTGCAGGAGTTGAAAAATTCCTAACTAATAATACAATAAGGGATAAATTTTTTAAAAAATATGAACCTTGAGAAACTGCTTCAGCACATAAAATGATAACCAAATATTGTGGTTAGTTACCACTGTGTATATTAATTTTTATGAAAGACATTTAAATTCTATATAGCCCCATTCAGCTCAGATCATGATGAACTGGGTCCTCTTAATTTGCATCAATATGACCTACCCTCGCAGACAACAGATACTGAAACTTTGATGCAAAGAAATTAAAGGCCCTATTCTCCAGTATAGGATGTTTGGAGGATCCTGCATAGAAACCATCCCATACTTAACCCCTCCACTGCTGCTTCATACAATGTCATCCTTGAAACCAGTTTGGTTTCCTGCATATAACCATGGAAGGCCACTTACCCCAACGGAGACGTCACTTGAGGAGGAGCTCAAAGATGTTGGGGCTTCCTTTGGGAAATGCTTCCTCCACCTAGAAATGGATCCCTTTATGCTGAATTTGTTCCGATTTCCAATACAATACTAAAGGAGTATGGAGAATTCCAACCCACATATCATATCCCCTTTTCAACTTAAAATTAAAAAGCGGAACATTTTGAAGTAAATCAAAAATGCCGAATGGGGGGAAGGGGCTGTTATATTCCTCTTTTCTTTTGCTATTTTCTAGAGAGTGTGTGCATTGTTATACCTGGCACATGTCAGGTGTAACAGTCACATTCTTGCAATGGCCCTGCTGCCCTGTGTTGCTTTGTTAAGTAGCGTAGTGTGATTTAATGCTACTTTTTTCATTGCTCACACTGCAAGATACACTGGGGGAGGGGTGCAAGGTCTGTATGTATTTCAGAATATCAAATGGCAGTAAGTATAACTGCAAATGGAAATGATGCACACAGGCCACTTCTAACCTAGTCAACTGGAGTACATTCATTGTTTTTACTGCATGGAGAATGCACAATAATTTGAGAATAGTGCCCTAACACTCTGCATTTCAAAAAAACTGCAAAATGCAAATTGACAGAACTGCAAGAGTGGGCAAACCTTATCTGTTTTTAATTGAAACAAGTTCTAATTAGATTCAGAAAGGTCATTATTGTGAACCTCTTCGAACCCAGCAATTTGCATATTCATTACATGCAACTAATTACTAATTTTCATTTTGGATCACAAACGCTGTTTTTAAGAAGAGGTTCATTTCAGTAACACATTTTAGAGCTAGTCTTGTTACAGGTGGCTCTTTCTTTGAACCAAATGCACCCATGCCTATAAGACAGATACACAGATATCCTATGTTTTCCCTTTTCCTTGGGTGTCTAAGTTTACAATATAGTAAGACATACAGACATAGATGATCCTTTATCGTCATTCTCCTCTGGCTTTGAGTATGTCCTATTAAATATAGATCTCAGCTTCTCTTTCTCAATTTTCTTTTTTCTTTTAAGGGCTTCTAAGTCTGGAGCATTTGCAGTAAACTCCTTTTTCATGGTTCTTACTGTAAAGAAGGACTTAAATGCATCCAAAGCAGACTCAGCTGAGGTAGGTTTGATATCTTCAGAGGGTAATACGACTCCTGCGTTCTCAGTTGTAGTAGTTTCAGGTTGGTCTGATTCTGTACTATCCTCCTGGTCATTGGACTGACTAGGAACATCAACCTTGTCTTCATTCTTTGAAGCATCCAAGTTCAACAACTGAGAGAGCTGCTCCAGAAATCCAGAATTCGTTTTAGGTTCAGCCACAATATTGTCCTCTCTTTTCTTTGGGATGGCCTCTGGTATGAGTTTGGCCTTTTGAACTGGTTTTGTTAATTTTAGCATAGCCAAGTCAGAATCTTTTTGTTTGATTTCTGCAACAGTTTCTTTGTCCTCCCCAACAGTTCCTTTTCTCATTACACGCAATCCACTAAAGAAGGCCGGTAGCTGAAATATTTTTTCGCTTGGTGTTACTGTTTGGAAAGAGGATGTGGCAGGACTGGCAGAAGACTGACCCGACATTGTGCCATCTCCAGACCCCTCAAACACCTCTTCTTCTCCATCACGGTTGCTGTGCCTGTCTTCTGACAGTAATCCATCATTTCCTGCCAATTCAGGCTGTGGCCTAGACTCAAAGTGTTCACTGGAATTCAGTTCTGAGGAAAGTAGTTTAGCATCGGGAGCTGATCCATCCACTTCAGCCCCATCAATCAATTCTTTTTCAGTGTAGTTATTTAATTCTGACTCTTCAGTTTCAATCAGAGTTTGTTTGTCTTGTTCTGAACTAGAAGACTCGGTAACATCTGACACAGACATACTTGCCAACTTTACTGCTATATCTGGATGGTCCTCCTGTGCTGCCTCAGGTGGCTGAACTAGGTTTTCATCCTTTCTTTCAGTCTGGGGAGAAGAAGCTTTGGTAGGGGTGCCAGCCATTGGAACTGGCTTAGTGGTATCACTGGATTCCTCAGACCTTTCTCCGTCCACACCTTGATCACTGCAATTGTCTTCTGCTACTGTTATGTCATCATTATCTGTAGATTCCAGCTCAGGTTCAAAACTAGTTTGTGTACTAGAATCCAGTATTAGGGAAAGTGAATTTTCTTCTGGAATTGTGCTATCTGGATCAACTCCGGCTTCATCAGCACCTTCTGTTTCATTGTGTTCATTTAATTCTAATCCAGTGCTATCTCCTTGAATTTGATTGCCTTCATCTAGGCTGGAAGAATGAGAAACACCTGAACCAGGACCATCTGTGGAACGTACAGCCATGTCAGGTGGGTTCCTTTGTACTGCATCCTCATCTTCAGATTCTGTATCACTTGTCGTATGAACAAGAGTTACACGCACAAGATCTGAATCCTTGTCAATCAAAGCATCCTGTACTGATGCAGAGGAATTCAAATGGGGTGGAAAGGATGATGACCCTGCATGTTCTTTCTCATTCTGAACTCTTTCTTCCGGTTTTGCACTTTCATTATTTTCTGAATTGCTATCAGAATGCTGTTTTTCTGGCATTAAGTGGGATGTCCCTTGACTACTGTCACTGTTTTTGTGATTGTCACTAATGATCGCATTTGCCATTGGTCGAAAGAACGTGAGCACTGCATTTTCTTCAGGTTTTGGGGTCTCAGGTTTAACAGAATCAGATAGTCCAAAAAATGCTTTCACTGAGAATTTGCCAAAAAGTGATCTGGTTGTTTCTGAGCCTGATGCTTTTCCTTTTCCTGAAGTGTCACTGTTTTTTGGCACATTCTTGTTGTCTCCCATTTTATGACAATTAATGCAATTATAATAAAGTTTTTAATTTTCCATCGAAGTAGAAATTACCTATAAATACTCAGTGTATATTAAGGTCATGTTTCATCTTACAGAAGTTTAAATCCATTACCACATCTTTGCAGAATAGAAAAGACTTGTTTAATTTCCACACTACAGACTTTGCTCCTCTTCTTGCCCCCTTTGCTGTCCTGTGCTGTCTGTTCTCCAGACCGTCAATCTGTTGAAAGCCAAGCCATGGGAAAAAACAGCAGACTATGCATCTCGAACCCTGTCAATTAAAGGCAGCTTCCCAACAGCGTATCTACAACATCAAACAGCCAGCAGCAGCTTCAGAATCATGTGTTCTGAACAAAACTGCCTTTGTTAGTGTAAATCTGGCAGTCCTCTTTACTTTCATTTCAGAATTCCACCAATGAGAACTTGCTTCAGCACGTCCATAACGTCCCTTGTAATCCACAAAATACTGCCTTTGTGAAGAAATGTGAGCTCAAGTAGTCTGTAAATGGAAAAATGTAACTTTCCAGCATTCGGATTCACATAAGAGCTTAGAAATGCCAGTGATGAATCAGCAGAAAACTTCTTTGATGTAATCCTTCTAGCTCAGTCTTCCTGAGAAAATCATTCCGAAGTTGAACAGAAAATCAGAGCAGTGGCAACATGAGCAAATCACCAGACAAACAGGAATACTTTCACAAGTGTTGAGCTGTCAGAGGTTGTCACTGGCAACTCAGAACCACACTCACTAACTTAAGTTTTAAACGCAGTGAGATCCCCTCATAAAAAGCAGCCTGTGAATGTAGTGTCCTTGAAAAAGAGTGAAAAAGCCATTCTCTCTCTTCCGCCAGGCTCAAGGTTTTATCTGGAATGCAGATTATAGTCCAAGCCAGTGAAAGGAAACCAACAGCACTGGTTTCAAATTACTCCTCTCTAACAAACTGCCAGCAGCTATTTCCGTAGACTATAAACAGGTATTACGCTCTACCACACCCAGGGTCTGTGTGAGGTGTGTGGCTGAAAGCTACACAGGTAAAGTCCTGTATCTCAGCAACTGAACTGTCAGTCATAAAAGCAAATAAAGTAGTTGCAGCCTAAACAGGTGAAGCAAGACCTTTGGTCATTGCGTTGTGATTCAGTGGCCCAAGCTGCAATTTGAGATGTGGAGTTCAGTTTAATTTTTTATTTTATAATATTTTTTAATTGAATTTTCTTTTTGTCATTTACATTTTTTTTTTTGCTTTGATTTCATTTTCTGTCTTGTTATATTTTCCAAATTTCAAACTGTCAGGGAGGAAGTGTGGCCTAGTGGTTATAACACAGATATACAAGCTTTCAGTTAACAACATTTGAAACAATTAGAGGCAATACATGAAGAGTAGTGCAGATTGGAGTCATACAGCAATACAGTATACTGTTCCACAAAAGGACAGAGAGACACTGCGGACCTGCATAGGGGTGCAAGTGGGGCTTGTTGTATGCAGACGCCTCCGCACATCCACAGTCCTGGGTGCGTATCTCCTCCATGCCCGAACACGAGCTCTACATACATCTAAACGGTTGGTCGGGTTGGAGGTGGACATAGAGTGGGGATGCACATCCATGTGATGTTTGACAAGGTGTATGTGAATTGGTGGTGCACATGGGCAGTGCCATTACACACCCCAGCGGGCTGCCATAACACCAGCCCGTGGCTCAAGTCCACTGAGACACTGTTGTGACCTTCTTGGGGTTTGTTGAGACCTGCCACTGGAGGCTGCATCCTTCAGAGCTGGCAAAAGCTGTAGGTGGCACCAGTTTTATTTTAAATTGTTTTATTTGTTAAAGCAGTGTATTGGTAGTCCTTGAAGGACTGCAAAATCCTACAGTCCCTAGCTCTGTGCAAAGCAGGAGATCCATTCTCTAAGGCAAGCTTTTTAATAATTTGTCTGTATGGTCAGTAGTGCTGTTTTGTATTGTGTAACTATAGAACAATTTCTCATTTGTTTGTATTGAAATCCAGGTTGTGACTGTAAATGGACCATGTGGCCCAGTATACCTACCGTACCTGGTAATTAAACACTAAATAAATAAATAAAACTATGGTGATTGGCTGGGCATCTGATCAAATGTTTGCTGTCAATTCCCAGCATGCCTCTTGATACTGGCGCTCATGCATGGGGTGGGACCGGGGATGGACATGGTCAGCCTGGGATTGTGGAACACACCTTTCTTGTGCACCTTCATAACCCACATACACATCTTTGGCACAAATTTGGGGCCACATCTGAGGATCAGACCTTATATCTTCCTGTGTTTAACTCACCCCTCCCTCCTTCTTTCTTTCTTTCTTTCTGTCTCTCTTTCTCACTCTGCATTTGACCTTCAAGCCTATATTTTTTGAAAAAGCTGTTTGGTAAACTCCAGTTCTACTTCTGTCTTTATTTCATCTTTGCTGGTCTTTCAGTAAGTTCAGTAGGTGTTTCAGATTTACAGTCTGCTACTAAAAGCCATTTTAGAACAGTGTGAGGTAGTTAATGCCCTTGTTAAGCTGTTAGATTGTTGGCACAATGCATTTGTTTTTGTTTCTCTTTACATTTTATTTATCTGGGATAGCCCAGCTAAGATGCAATATGCCATTCCCAGTGGGATCCTTGTTCTACCAATTTTCACATCTGGGTGGACTGCAGTACTGAAAGGCTAAGTAACTTGCCCAAGGTCACACAGTGAGTATCTGACTCTAGTAAGATTTGAACCTGCAGTCTCCTGGTTCCCAAGCTAATGCTGTAAACACTGGACCACATTTCCTCTTTGAATTCTACTACAGAATAATGCAGTAAATATAATAAAGGGACTTATAAAATGGGACCTGGAAGGTTCTTTGATAAGGGTCTGGGTCTTCTGGATACTGGGATGCATAGGGAGAGGCATCACCAGTAGAAAACAATAAGTTGTCACCCTCTGTACAGACAGTTGGTGAGATCCCATCTGGAGTACTGCATGCAGTTCTGCAGACCCCATCTCTGCAAGGACATAGGAAGGAGGCAGTCCAGAGGAGGACAACTAGAATGGTGCAGGGTCTGCACCAGAAACCATACAAAGAGAGACTAAAGGAACTTAATATGTATACCCTTGAGGAAAGGTGGGGGGTGATAGAAACTTTCAAGTACCTCAAGGGAATCAACAAAGTCAAGAGGTACCATCTTTCAGAAAAAGAGATGTGCAAGAACTAGGGGACACAATTTGAAGATAGAGGGGGACAGCTCAGGGGCAACGTGAGGAAGTATTTTTTTACAGAGAGGGTGGTGGATGTATGGAGCAGCCTTCCTGAGGGGGTTGTGGGGTCAAAAACAGTGGGGGAATTGAAGAATGCATGGGACAGCCATAAGGCAATTATAGTTTTGGGGGGGGTAGGAAGAAGTAGGCTGTTGGTTAACTAGGATCAGCTTTTCCAATAGGTAGGGAAATGGGCACACTGGGTGGGTCAAGTGGTCCTTATCTGCCATCAGATTCTCTGTTTCTATGTTTCTGCTGAAGTCATGGCTGCGAGGCTAGGCTGGCTGTCATTTGTTCTGGTGAGAGGCGACTTTGTTCCTCATCTGTTAAATGAAACTTCCAGATTGTTAAACTATGACACCTGAAGCTTCTACAAGAGAGAAGCTGGACTTGGGAAAGAGATTCCTGAACTGGGACTACTCTGAACTTTATATATCTTTGCACTGAAGACTTTTTAACCACTATGACAATTATTTTTATTATTTCTGTGATTCTTTGGGAGTGTGTGGGCTATGTATGTGTAGGTTGTGAGTGTATGAGGCGATTTGATTAGTAAAGGTACTGTTTTAGAATTGTGTGTGGGTGAGGATTTGTATGGCTAGGTAAAGTAATACTGTATGTGGTAAGTGAAAGAGGGTGGTTAATTGTTTGAATTATAAGACTAGGTAGTTGTGGCTTTTGCGGGAGAGTTTGGTAATTGTGAAATGTTGCTGTTTAGCTTTTAGCATAGGGTCATTGGGATGTGCGTGCAACAGCAGGTCCCAAGGCTCAACTACTCCATAGCCCTGCTCCTGGATCTGCAGCCCCTCCATCACTGCCCCTGCTGAAAGAATGTTTTGTCAGTGCAGGGAGGCGGGGGAATGGGAGAAGGCATGGGGGGGGAGTGGGGCTTGGCGGGGGGTGCTATTGGTGTAGTGAGGACCAGGAGACACCCTGGGATAAAATGGTAATGTGAGAGAAACAAGACATGTTTAGTTCCCATACTCAGGGATCCCACCGGACAGAGTGGGCAGACAACTGGGGGGCCTACAAGCCACTGCTACTCGTCCTCTTCAAGCAGTGCTATGCAATGCTAGATTGATGAGGAAAAAGACTGCATTATCGTGGACTTTATTTCTCATTCTTCTGTCAGTCTGGTGCACATTACGGAGACTTGGTTTAGTGATGACATTGGCTTCATATTGGAGTCAGCTGTCCCAACAGGGTTCTCCATTGTGCACTGTCTTATGAAGGATTGTGTGGGGCGTGCGAGGTGGCCATTTTTTAAATGAATTGAACTTGGCGGTATATGCAGTAGGGATACCTCACTGTTTGAATGCCTGGCTGTGCGAGGGGGTCCAGGTGCAAGCTGTAGAATCCTGCTTGTGTACGGACCTCCAGGGTGTGAGGGGGATTTTCTGTGAGAAATTGCAGACTTTGTTGCTGACAGAGAATTGGCGTTACCAAGATGGCTTATTCTGGGTAGGACTTCAATACTTAGGTCAACATCAAAATCTCACAGTTTGGTCAAGATGTCCTCTGGGGTATGGAGTCCCTGGGCCTTGCCCAAGTTACTACTTCCACAACCCACCAACACAGCCATGCCTTGGACCTAGTATTCACTCTACGGCTTAACGTAGGGGATCTTGAGAGTGATCTGCCACTGCCCTTTCTGTGAAGAAGTACTTCCTCACATCTCTCCTGAACCTACCCCGTCCAGCTTCACAGCATGCCCTCTTCTTCTTGTGCACCTTTTTTTCTGAAAAATACTTCCTTCCTGCACCTTATTTACCCCATGAGGTATTTAAAGGTTTCTATCATATCCCCCTTCCCCTCTTTCTTCCAGGTTGTACATATTGAGTTCCTTCAGTCTCTTCTCAAAGAGCCTGTGTTGCAGACCCTGCACCATTTTAGTTGCTCTCCTCTGGACAGCCTCCACTCTGTCGATGTCCTTTTGGAGATGTGACCTCCAGAGTTGTACACAGTACCTAAGCGAGGTCTTACCAGTGATAGATTTTTTATTTATTTATTTAAAGATTGGTAACTGGGAGAGGCACACTGAGCCAAAGCTCATTTCCAGGTGCAAACCAGGGGAAGGGGGTAGGTGGCATATGTACAGTACAGCGACTCAAAATGATACAAGATACAAAAAGTGTCATTGCTTATAGTCAGTAAGTTTGCAGGTAGTACATGAATGCAACCCCCCACTGGGTAATAGCAACATATTGCAATACAGAAATGCAATGAACAACACAGTGCAGATTGTGCGAAAAGGTACATCGATACAATGCAAATGCATAGTCATTGGTTTCAGGTAGTACAAGGGCACATAAATGTCAGCCGGGTGCAAAAAAATAGAGTAAATAAGCTGAGGATGAAACAAGTGACTCATTGACATAGAGGACATTGAAAAGGGGGGTGGAGGAGGACCCAGAGAATGAGGAAGCTGAGATAGGTAGGTACAGTTTGGTGTTTGTCAGGAAGAGGGCTCAAGCAAGACGGAGATGGAGATAGATAGAGGGTACGTTTAAAGAGACTTAGGGAAGGCAACACATGCAGCGTGATGGGCAGGAGTTCCACTCATGGAGGAAGTGGAAGGAGAAGGCTGCCTTGCCAGAGTTAGAGTGATGGTAGGGTGGGCAAAAGAGCAGAGGTCGCGGGTGTGGAAGCTATAGGAGGAACGGGCAGAGGGGGATAGGAGGGTGGCTAGGTAGGGAGAAGCAAACCAATGACACCATATATATACTGGTGATACCTCTCCCAATGCACCCCAGCATCCCACTAGCCCTCCCAACTGCCTTGTTGCACTGCCTGGCCACCTTTAGGTCATCCAATATAGTTATCCCCAGGTCTCTTTCCTGCTTGGTTGTCATCAATAACACTCTCTATTTTGTACTCTGCCCTGGGATTCTATGCCCCAAGTGCATTATTTTGCAGTTTTTCACATTAAAACCCAGCTGCCATACTCATGACCACTCCTCATGTTTACCTGCAAGATCTCCTTCATCCCTATTGTCCCCTCCACCCTTTCCGATCCACCGACAAGGGATTGCTAGAGATTCCCAGGGTTCTTTTACAGACATCTGGGGCAAGGTCATTTAGTTTTATGGCCCTGACCCTGTGGAATTCTCTTCCTCATTAGGTGAGAGATTGTATGACCTTCCAAAGTTTTAAAGCTGCCCTGAAAACTTATCTTTTTAGCCTAGCGTTTTTTTATTTTTAAAGCTGCTGTTTCATTTATTAGTTTTAATTTTTTGTACAGTTTATTTATTGATGTGTTTTAATTAGTTGTTGTACAGGCACATTGGTTCTAGAAGGGTACCTTTTGTAAATAAAGAATGATTGACTGATTGATTGATTGAGGTATCTGCTCGTCCTCCCCCCTACCAAGAGTATCCACTCTATTGCACATTTTGGTGTCATCATTCCCCTCCAGGTCCCCCTGCAATGCCAGTTTAATGACATTAAAGACCGGTCCCAGCATCGATTCCTGCGGCACCCCGTTGGTCACCTACCCTCTTCGAAGTGAACTCCATTTACTACCACCCTCTGCCGCCCATCCCCTAACCAATTTCTTAGCCATTTTACCACCTTTGGACCTACTCCTAGGCTCCATAGCTTGCTTAATAGTTTTCTATGTGGAACTGAGTCAAATGTCTTACTGAAGACTAGGTAGGCCATATCCACCACTCCACCCTTTTCTAATTCCTTGGTCACCAAATCAAAGAAATCAATCAGGTTTAATAATAGTAATAAAATGTATTTGTTAAGTGCAATATCAAATATCAAAGCGCTGTACAATCCACAAACTCTAAAATAAATAAGCACAAATAAATAAAACCATAACACTATTATATATTAAATATCCAATTCTAAAAATGTTAAAGGTCAGAAAATACTAAACATCAGGGAAAGCACATGCAAGTAAGTTGTTTTTAAAGCAGTTTTAAAGCTCTCCACTGTCTGGCATTCTCTCACCCGGCAAGGCAGAGAATTCCACAGGGTGGGGGCAGCAAAAGCCCGAGCTCCAGAAGACTTCAAATGCACCTTGGGAATCTCCAGCAATCCCTCGTCGGTTGAGCGGAGTGGTCTGAGGGTTTGTTAGACTTGACCTCCCACCTGTGAATCCATGCTGTCTCAGGTTTTGCAACCCATCTGATTCACGATAATACACTATCCTGTCCTTTTGCAGTGATTCCATTAACTTTCAATTATCAAAGGGCAATAACTCATAACAAGGCAGGTTTCCTGTGCAGGGAAATTGCTACTGGGAGGAATCAACTGGCTCAGTTCTTTCGGACTGTGGACAGACTTTTCACTCATGAAACGTGAGTTTGCTCAGTTCTTCTTGGACAGGGTGCCTCCTATTTGAGCTGGGATTTCTCCAAGAGGGCCACTGCAGCCCAGCAGAGTGAAGCCTATGTGTCACAGGTGCATTCAGCATTCATAAAAGGACTTCAAACTGGTGATGGTGGGTGAGGTCAGTAGGGTGATCTCCAAATTGTGGACGACATATTGTGAACTGAATCCAGGTCAGACACAGCTACTAGTGAGCTGAATGGGTCAGCTGGGTCTACTGTTTGTTGAGATTATTCTGTGTTTCCTTTCAGAGGAGGTGTTCCCAGCTGCACTGATAAAAGCATTGGTGAGACCCCTTTTGAGAAAAATAACATTGGACCCAGATGTCTTACCAAATTACTGACTTGTCTCTAGCCTACCCTCTTTAGGAAAGGTTATTGAGAAGGTGGTTGTGCTGTAGCTTGAGGCACATCTCATGGCCTTTGACATCTATGATCCTTTCGAGTTTGGTTTCTAGGTCAAAGCATAGCACAGAGACTGCGTTGGTCAGGGTGCATAATAACCTGCTCAGGGCAAGAGATAGAGAGGAATGGTCAGTTCCTGCCTCAGCCTTAGACACTGTGGACCATCTGTTACCATTGGACAGGCTTAGGGAGTATGCGAGGCTCACTGGCAAAGTCATCTGCTGATTTGAGTCCTACCTCTGTGGCTGGACACAGAAGGTGATGTTGGGAGGTTTCTCTTCATCCCTGCTGTCAATGCTCTGTGGTGTACCCCAAGGCTCAGTTCTTTCACCCATGCTATTTACAGTATATGTGTTGCCCCTCGGGAGGATCATTAGACAGTATGGACTTGGGCTTCACTGCTATGCAGATGATACCCAGCTCTGTCTTTTGCACATGGGATGCTGGGCACAGTCAAAGTGCTGAATAAATGCTTGGCTGAGATCCAGGACTGGATGTAATTGAGCTGCTTGAAACTGAACCCGGACAAGACTGAGGTACTGGTTGTTGAGCTGGGTCAGAGACAGGGTGTGGTGGTCACTGGGAAGGGGACAGGGCTTCAGCTTGGTTCAACTGATCTGGCGGCTGCCTCTAATGTGAAGAATCTCAGCAACATTCTGAATGAGATTCTGAGATTTGAGGCTCAGGTGTCAGCAGTCATCTGGTGTGGTTTCTACCATCTTAGAAACAGAATTTGGATCATTTGGCCCACCCGGCCTGCCCATTTTTCCTTATCTACTTTATCACCACAGATCCTACTTGATCTACAGCTCTTTCTTCCTTTTCCTTCCACTATGATCCTTTTGTGCCTAGCCCATGCATTCTTGAACCCCACCACTGTTTTCACCCCCCCAACCTCCACGGGAAGGCTGTACTAGGACCCCACCATTCTTTCTGGGAAGAAGCACTTTCTCACACCTCTCCTGAATCTACCTCCTTCAGCTTCACTGCATGTCCCCTTGTTCTTGAGCACCTTTTGTTGCAAAAAATACTTCCCTCCTGTACCTTATTTACCCAATGAGGTATTTAAAGTTCTCTATCATATCTCCCCTCTCCCTCCTTTCTTCCAGGGTGTATCTATTGAGGTCCTTTAGTCTCACCTTGTGGTAGAGGCGTGTGGGATGAAGAGACACAAAATCACAAAGAAGGATTCAAACACACAAAAGTGTGTATTTATTAAAGAAAGAAAAAAAAACTTGCAAATAAATAAAAGCAAAATAAACAGCAGTACTCACAGTACACAGCTAGGACTTAGACAGCAGCAGTCCCACCCTCTGTGTCTTCAGCCTGCCCTCAGGCTGAACTGATCTGGTTGCTACAGTGTTCACCCAGAATATATACACAGAAAAAAATCACATGATGCATAACTCCACCTCCCGAACTAATTTATTTATTTAAGAGATTAACCAGGCAAGCATACTGAGTGGGGAACCACTCGTTTCTGGATGCGACCTGGGGGAGATGCATAGGTGGGCATACAATATGGGATTACAAGATAATACATAGGTACAGATAGTAATTACAGACAATGGTTTACATTGAGGAGCTCACAACAACAAGAGAAGGCATACAATAGTAACAACAGAAAATCTACAACATTTGTTCTGCTCGAAGATAATATAAAAATACATTTATATAACTCAGAATGCAAAGAAATACAAACTTAAATTGAAATTGTTGATATTTAGAATTTAGAAATGAAAATTAACCATATTTTCCTGGAATGGGTTGGGAAGCTCCGCCCATACAGCTGTGATTGACTGCAAGAGGTGTATATCAATAGCAACCATTTGGAGCACTGGCTCCTAAGGAGCGAGACTGCTTGGTTGCTAAGGTAAGTTTGGTTTACATTTCTAGAAGCTATACCAGGCTTGTAGCCTAAGAAAATATTGTTTGCAGCAAAAAGATATTACTGTGCTTGTGCTTTGCAAAAAAAAATAAAATAACAGGAGGCTTTTATTTCATTACGGTAATATTGCACCAAAATATTAGCACTAAAACAACAATAGTGGCCTTGTTTTACCCTGCATGCAAGGTAAAACACACAAAGGACAAGGCATGCTGAACTGCTCAAAACCAATAATTTTACTGTTGCTTTTCATTCCGGTAGCATAAGGGAATGTAGGGCACAACAGCCGCATTTCAAATGGGAGGAGTGCGCATAGAAAAGCGAGAAGCACTCCCTACTCACTTTCTGGCACTTCTCTTTTGACTACACAGCAAATGTGTTGCTCTAGGAATACCCAAAGGGACAAGAGTGTCATGGAGTGAAAGAAAACCAAGAAGGTAATGTACTAAACAGCTTTGTGATTTTGCTTGACTTTCACTGATACAAACACCATTAGTCAGGGTTCAGAAGGTTGTTCAGAGCTCCGTGACACTTGTGCTTTTAAAGTCAGCATGAATGGGACAGGATTGGCAAGAATGTACTTTTACTCTCTCTCTCTCTCTATATATATATTAGACATGGCATGACCTGGCTTTAATTAAAATACCTCTGTGGGCTTTAATTAAAATATGCCCTTCACTGCACTGAACACAAACCTGCATTATTTAACCAGGGAGAGAGCCACTTTCTAGGTATACCACGGAGCTCAGTACTGCACAACTTCAGCAGCAGCTCTGTGGCGTATGGACCTCTTGTAGCTTAGTGCAGCTCACTTACACTTTCTATCTCATGTAGCCCATTTCCTAATATGAATGACATTACATACAATAACAAGGGCTTAAGCAAACCTAATGCAGAGAATGCTTATCAAAACAGGGAATCTCCCAATGGCAGGCAGACAATGTGAGAGAAAGAGAAAAATAAAAGAGAAAAATAGAGAAATAAGAAGAGTAGCTGGCCAGCCTACCGGATAGGATAGCAAAAGAGAAGAAATGCTGTTGCAATAGACTTTTTAGAAAAGAAACAGCATCTCTCTGTACAATGTCTCCCACAGATTGGGGGGGGGGCTATAAGGATCTATCACACACCTTGTAAGGCTTTTGATGCAGACCCTGCAGCTTTTAGTTGCCCTCTTCTGGACCTCCTCCACTCTGTCTCTGTCCTTACAGAGATGTAATCTCCAAAACTGGATACAGTACTCTAGGTGGGGTCTCGCCGGTGATCTATGCAGAGGCAATACCACCTCCCTGTTTCTGCTGCTGATACCCCTTCCTATGCACCCCAGCATTCCACTAGTGCTCCCAACTGCCTGGTCACCTTTAGGTCATCAGATATGATTACCCCCGGGTCTGTTTCTTGCTTGGTTATCATCAATACCATTCCACCCATTTTGTATGCCACCACTTGGCTTCAGTGCCCCAAGTGCATTATTTTGCACTTTTTTCACTTTAAAGCCCAGCTGCCATGCCCCTGACCACTCCTCGAGTTTTCTCAGGTCTCTGCTCATCCTTTCTACCTCCCTTGCTGGAGTGTCCGTCCTATAACAGATTTTGGTGTCATCTGAAAATAGCTAGACCTTCCCTTCCAGCTCTTCTGCAATGTCATTTATAAAGACATTAAAGAGGACCAATTCCAGCACTGATCCATGAAGCACCCCCCTGGTCACCCTCCCTTCCTTGGAGTGAACTCTGTTTATCACCACCCTTTGTCACCTATCCTCTAACCAATTTCTTATCCAGTTTACCACATGTGGACCGATTAATAAGCTACTCAGCTTGCTTGCTAATCTTCTATGTGGGATCGTGCCAAATACTTTACTGAAATCTAGGTAGGCCACATCCACCACATCACCCTGATTGTCACCCAAAGAAATCTATCAGATTCATTTGACATGATGTCCCTGCCATGGACCCATGCTGGTCTCGGGTCTTGTAACCTACTGGATTCAAGATATTCCACAATCCTTTCCTTCAGCAGTGATTCCATTAACTTCCCACCACTGATGTTAGGCTAACTGGCTTATAATTGCCAGCCTTCTCCCTGCTACCACTTTTGTTTAGTGGCACTACATCTGCCCTCCTCAATTTCTCCAAAACCATTTCTCTTTCCTGTGAGCTGTTAAATAGGACAGTCAGAGGTGCAGCCGGTGCTTCCATGAGCTCCCTCAATACCCCTGGATGCACCCCATCCGACACCATTGCTTTGGTCACCTTCAGATTAGTGAGTCCCTTCAGGACTCTAGTGTTTAACTCCCTCCCTCTAAAGATTCTGTTACTTTTTTGTAACCCCTCCCCTTCTCCTTCCTCTGTGAACACTGAGCAAAAGTATTTGTGCAGGATCTGCCTTTTTCTGGTCCCCCTCTACGCAATCTCCCCTTCCCTTTTTAACCTGATGATCTTGTTATCTATACCAGCGATAACAAAGTGGAGAACTTAAACTCTGCTCTCTTAACCGACTTCAAAAATGTCCAAAACTGGCTCTATGAACATAAACTTGTGCTTAATGCAAAGAAAATGAAGGTTACGCTCCTTGGCTCTGCCCCTAAACTTTGAAACTGTCCTTCCTCCCTTACGGTACAGGACCTTGAAGATATTGAACTCGAAACAGTCTTGTCTTTTAAGTATCTTGGGGTCATGTTTGACCAATCCCTGGACCTTAGCCTTCACATTCAAACCACCTGCAAGACAGTAAACTGCAAACTGGGTGCTGCATACAAGTCTGGTTTCATGCTAACGCCATCTGCTAAACAGGCCATCGCCAGAGGAATACTGCTAGCTTCCCCAACCTATTGTGCCCCCATTCTTGTCGGTGCCCAAAAAAAACACCCTCCAGAAATGGGATGTCACATACAATAACATATGTCGTTATGCGTCCTCCTCCTCTCGACTAAAACACCGCTGTCAGCTTTTTGACGGCCTTGGGTGGCTCTCCCTTACTACATCAAGGCAATATTATCCTTGGCTCCCTTACTGACTCAACTGTTAGGCTCAAAACCCCAACATTTCTAGCGGAGCTGCTGTCTCCTCACACAGCCCCTCTCGGTCTGAGGTCTGCTGACAAACCTCTATTAAATGTTCCCAGATGCCACACCTCAAAGGGCACTGGGATTTTCAAGTATGTGGCTCCTCAGTTTTGGAATACACTTCCCCTTGAACTCACATTGACTGGTTCCCATCAGCGTTTCAAAAATGATTTTCATTGTTATCTACTGCATGCTGACCCCTGCACTTGTTTTGACCCTACCTGATAGTTTGGTATACTTGTCTGTCCCTATGCCCTATTATCCTTCTCCTATCTCTGTATGTGTCCTGGCCCCTTTTTCTCTGGTCTTGCAGATGTTCTGCCTGGTAAGACCTATCCTTAACCCCAAACCCTTCTCCCCCTGTATCTCCTTTCTAGCTCCCCTCAGCCACTGTCCCTCTATCCAGCTTTCTCATGGCTGGCCTATCTTCTTCACCTTTCCTCCTGTATATATCCTCCCCTACTCCCTTTCTGCATATTGCTACTCCACCTTCCTTACCTTCCTCTCACTTTGCTACCTCACTGCCCACCTCCTCCTCTTCCTTTATCTTTCAACTTTATTGCTGAGATAATTACGATAACTGTGTTTCACCCAATACCGTATTTTACTTGAATTATCTTATGTTATATCCCATCGACTTTGCTACCTGTCTTGATTGCTTGTTCAATGATGTCTACTGTTTTGCTCCAGTTCCTTACACTGTTTCCCATCTATAAAACTGTTTCTCTACTAGGGAATTTGTTATTGCTGCCCTCTTCATTCATTATGTTTTACCTCCCCCCCCCGTCCTTGCATCTACGTTCATTGCTCTCCACCTTGAATAGTGTATTGTTTGCTCCTCACCTTCTTGAAATGTACTTGTACTTTCTTAATTTGTTCTGTACTCTCCTGGGTCGTGCCTGAAAATAGTCATCATGTTGGCTAGTGCACTTAGCCAGTAAACAAAAACTAAATAAATAAACCTTACAATCCCACCCTGGTCTTCCTTTTTTCACTTACATATCCAAAACATGTACTGTCCCCTTTTGTTACCTCCTGGGCTATTCTCTCGTCAGTTTGCACCTCTGAGCTCCTTACTGCTTTCCCCGCTTCTCTCTGTCTCCCCGATACACCTCTTTATTCTCCTCCAGGAACATCAGCTGGATAAAATCTCTTATTGCCCTTTGAAGACCTGGTGACACTAGTATATGAATTTATGATTTCCAGGCTTGACTACTGGGTAGTGGATGCATGGAACAGCCTTCCTGAAGAGGTTGTGGGGTTTAAAACTGCAGGAGAATTCAAAAATGCATGGGACAGACATAAGGCAATTCTTGTAGGGGGTAGGAAGAAATAGGCTGTTGGTTAACTAGGATCTGCAGCTTATCCAGTAGGTAGGGAAATGGGCAGACTAGGTGGGCCAAGCTGTCCTTATCTGCCGTCAAAGTTTACGTTTCTATGTTTCTATGTAATGCTGTGTACCTTGGAGTCAATCGAGAGATGTTGCGGCACCTGCAGCTGATGCAGGATGAGCTGCTTAGGTTGCTGACCAGCCTTCCGAGGTCATGTCATGTCTCCCTGGCACTGCATGATCTGCCCTGGCTGCTGGTTAAGTGGCACATCTCCTTTAAAGTCAGCTTGCTGACTTACAAGACCTTACCTGGATTGGGCTCAGGCTGAGTGAGCTCCTGCATCCTTAGGTGTTCTCACACCCTCTCCATTCCACTGAGGAGGGCCTCGTTGTGATACTCAAGGCAAGATTAAAAACCTCAGTGGTCCAGGCATTTGAGGTGGTAGACTTGGGCCTTTGCAATTCACCGCTGAGGCCCTGATGGAGGTTCCCTCAGTGGAGGTAGAGGTCTTTAATAGGGACCTCATAACCTTTCTGTTCCTCCAAGCTTTGGGGGAATAACTTTCTGCTGCTATTTTTATTTTCATTCCAGCTCTGCTATTTATTTATTTATATTTATTTTTTATTTATTAGATAATATTAATGATGTTATAGTAAGCATGCTTTTATTAGTGGGGTTATCATAGTTATTTATTTCAGTTTTTTTGTTTTCCCCTACTGCAGTCTTTTGTAATGGTGCCCTGAGCCTCCAGAGAATGGTGTCAGATACAAATAAACTCTACTGCTAGTAAATTAACAGTGGGATAAGAAACTCCAGGATGTGTATTCTGTTATATATACAGACTCCTAGGTGCTAATGGCACTCAACATTTGACCTCCTGGCAGTGCACCTGAGACATATACAGTGAATTTGCCAATGTTGTATACAGTTTTTCTAATAATGCACCATTCCTTCCAGAAAATTGTTGAAATTAAAAAATATTTTGGTATCCACATATGTATTTCTTTGGTTTGCAGTGGAATAAAACACAAAAAGCAGACAAATTTACTAAGTCTTAGCTTATTCCACACAGAAATCCTTAAATGGCCCGGACAAAATTATTGACACCTTTTAGAAGTAGTTAGAAATAATTAGATTTCAAGCAGGTGATTCTCCTTCACTTTGGAATGGATCTCACATGTGGTGAGTTGCAGGTGCCTGCAATATAAAAATCACTCATTCAACCAGTTTGAATACAGAAAAGGACTCATTCTCCTGTTTTGTGTCACTGTGTGTACTGCAATAAGCATGGAGAAAAGAAAGACAGCCAGAGAACTGTCTGAGGAGCTCAGACAGAAGATTGTAGCCAAGCATGGACAGTCTCAAGGCTACAAATCAATCTCCAGAGACCTTGATGTTCCTGTTTCCACTGTACGTAATGTTATCAGGATGTTTAAGGCCCATGGCACTGTAGCCAACCTCCTTGGACGTGGCCGCAAGAGAAAACTTGATCGAAGATTGCAGCGCAAGATTGTTCGAATGGTGGAGAAAGCACCTCAATCAACTGCCAAACAGATTCAAGCTGACCTTCAGACACGGTACGACAGTTTCAACTCACACCATCCATCGCCAACTCAACGAAGGGTTATATGATAGGAGGCCAGAACCCCACTGCTGAGAGAGAGACATAAGAAAGCCCGACTGGGGTTTGCCAAAACACACCTGAACAAGCCAAAATCCTTCTGGGAGAATGTCCTGTGGACAGATGAGACCAAATTAGAGCTTTTTGGTAAAGCACATCATCTCTATGTTTACAGAAAACAAAATGAAGCCTTCAAAGAAAAGAACACCTTCCCTACAGTCAACCATGGAGGAGGTTCAGTATTGCTAAGCTTAATGGAGAAAAGGGAGCATGTGAGGAGGAGGACCATGTCAAAGCATCTATCCTAAACAGATACTTTTGCTCAGTACTTACTGAAGAAAAGGTAGGGCAGGGCCCACAGCTCAGCACCATGGACACAGGAGGGAAGGAGGTGAGCACTACTCCCTTCACAAAAGAAAGGGTCCTACAAGAGCTCGCTAAGCTCAGGGTGGATAAGGCAATGGGACCTGATGGCATACATCCCAGGGTACTTAAGGAGCTAAAGGTGGAACTAGCAGAGCCATAAGCAGAACTGTTTAGTGAGTCTTTGAGCACAGGAGAGGTCCCAGAAGACTGGAGAAGGGCTCATGTGATCCCGCTCCACAAGAGTGGTAGCAGGGAGGAGGCAGGGAATTACAGACCAGTCAGTCTTACCTCAGTAGTGGGCAAGATTATGGAGGCACTCCTTAAGAAAGCATAGTGCAACACCTGGAATCCATAGGGGCACAGGATCCAAGACAGCATGGGTTTACAAAGGAAGGTCCTGTCAAACTAATCTCATAGATTTCTTTGACTGGGTAACCAGAGTGGTGGACCAAGGGGAGCAGTTGATGTCGCCTACCTTGACTTCAGCAAAGCTTTTGACACTGTTCCACATAGAAGATTAATTAATAAGCTGGGTAGGCTCGGGTGGGTCAGAAGTTGGTCAACTGGGTGGCAAACTGGTTGACAGGCAGAAAACAGAGAGTGGTGGTAAATGGTATACAGTCAGAATAGATGCAAGTCACAAGTGGGGTACCTCAGGGATCAGTCCTGGGCCAGTCCTCTTCAACGTCTTCATTAGTGACCTTGCAGATGGACTAGAGGGTAAGGCTTGTCTGTTTGCATATGACACCAAGATCTGCAACAGAGTAGATGATCCAGATGGGGTGGGCAGAATGAGAAGATATCTGGATAAACATAAAATGGTCAGAAGAGTGGCAACTGGGATTTAATGCAAAGAAGTGCAAGATCATGCACATAGGGAAGAGAAACCCTGAAGCCACCTATAGGCTGGGAGGGGAGTTGCTAGCAGTCACAAAGGAAGAAAGAAACTTGGGCATCATCATCAATGATGACCTGAAATCATCCAAGCAGACCTCTAAAGCAGTAGGTAAGGCTAGGGGGTGTTAGGGTGTTAGTAGAGGTATCACAGTTGTAAGAGGGAGGTAATTATCCTCTTTACAAGACACTGATTAGGCCCCATCTGGAGTACTGCGTGCAGTATTGGAGCCACACCTTCACTAGGACATTAACCAATTGAGGCAGTCCAGAGAAGCAGCAAAATGGTGCAGGGACTGCATCAGAAGACATATGAGGACAGATTAACAGAGCTCAATATGTATACCCTTGAGCAAAGGAGGGAGAGAGGTGATATGATCGAGGCATTCAAACACCTTAAGGGCATTAACAAGGTGAAAGAGTCTAACATGTTTAAATATAAGAAAAATAGCAGGACAAGAGGACACAGCATGAGATTAGAGGGGGGCCGATTAAGGGGGAATGTGAGGAAATTCTTTTTCACAGAAAGGGTGGTGGATGCATGGAATGGCCTACCTCAAGAAGTGGTGGCTATGAATACAGTGCAGGGCTTCAAACAGGCATGGGATAGGCATAAGGGAGCAATACAAATGAGTATGAATAGATAGGCCACTGACAGAGCAAAGGCTGATGGCACATTTATAAGGTAGAAAAAGAAATGGGCAGACTGGATGGGCCATGCGGTCCTTATCTGCCGTCAACTTCTATGTTTCTATGTTTTGGGGTTGCTGTGCTGCCTCTGGCACTTGGTGCCTTGAACGTGTACATGGCATCATGAAATCTGGAGATTACCAGGCCATTTTGAAGCGCAATGTTGAACCCAGTGTCAGAAAGCTGGGTCTCCGTCGAAGGTCATGGGTCTTCCAGCAGGACAATGACCTCAAACACACTTCAAAAAGCACCCAGGAATGGTTCAAGACAAGATGCTGGACTGTTCTGAAGTGGCCAGCAATGAGTCCAGATCTGAATCCCATTGAAAACCTGTGGAGAGATCTGAAAACAGCAGTTGGGAGAAGGCACCCTTCAAACCTGGGAGAACTGGAGCAGTTTGCACAAGACGAGTGGGCCAAACTGCCAGTAGAGAGGTGCAGGAAGCTCATCCATGGTGATAGGAAGTGGCTGATTGCAGTTATTTTGACCAAAGGCTGTGCTACCAAATATTAAGTTTAGGGTATCAATAATTTTGTCAATGCCGTTTCTTTTCATTTTCTGATTTAAAAGGATATATTAAATTCTGAATCAAAAACAAAGGTTCTGTAATATTAACAGAGAAATAAAGAACTGTGGAGACCAGGTACTGCACTGTTGTTAATTTCACCTTATGTTTAGAAGAAATTGCGAGTTATTTGAAAAAGTGCAAGAGCGCCAATATTTTTGGCCACGACTGTATTCTTTATGACGGCACACTCTGTTATGTCTAGTTTTAAAATATTTTTATTTTGTTACAAAGAGAGATACATACTGTGCAACTCATATAAACATAAAATATACAGGTATTAGGTACCACAAGTACTGATGAATAAACAGTGAATTTAGTACAATGCTAACACCAAGTCTAAGTATTTTCTTACAATAGAATAATAATATCTACAACCAAATGACTTGAGAGGCATGGAATGCCAGGTTGCTGACCAAAATGTAGCCTTTTAAAAGGGATCCTTCCAGTGTTTCTGACCCCGTCTGGTAATGAAAGTGGGGAATGGTATATGATGCACTTGGGTCTGCATTCGGATGTCCTCTGGGGGTGATGGATCGTATAGAGGAGTCAAGGTAGGGACCCCATATATGACTGAAGAGCTTAATCTGCTCTGTGTCCCTGCAGCGCAGGCATTTGTGGGATGCTAACAGCCCAACTGCCTTTTGCCACTGCTCGAAGGAAGGAACTTGAGGAGCACCTTGTTGTGCCTTATCCCTTACCTATCTAATCTTCCTTGGGCTAACATAATGGTTGATACGGTTGTTGATGGCTTGACAGTGCTTGGAGGTACAGTATACATGACAGGTTCAATATAAAAACCAAACTCCTTTCCTTTCATAATAGTAGTATTGAGAATTAACTCTCCCCTTCAAGTCCCAGACTTAGGCCATGGAGGCAGTCCTGCCAAATGGGGAAGAGCTGGTGTGCTTGTCCTATACCAGTAACTGACTACTTCAGTTCAGTTTGGTCCCCAACCTTAGCCTTGATGCACCCAACTCCAGACTTGGCACCCCATGTTGTCAGCCTGATTTGGCCTTAATCTGTGGGAGCATCTGCCCTCTGACCTACTGTGGGCTATGAAAATAATGTGTTAGCAGCATCAATGACACAAAAAGGCAGTAGTAGTGGAAGAAAACATCGGTTGGCTGGTATCTCACCCTCCTTCTTCTCCTCCTCCTCAAAGTCAACAGACTCTGACTCCCCTGCTAGTGGGGAAGGCTAGCAATTCAATTCAATTCAATTCATGTTTATTTTTAAAGCACCTTTCAAAATCAAGGCGCTGTACAAATTAAATAAAACAGGGAAATCCAACACTAAACAATCATAACTATAAAGAATAAGCCAAAGTAAAAAGATATGTTTTTAGAGCAATTTTAAAACTGTCAACGGTCGGGCATTCTCTTAACCAGTGAGGTAGAGAATTCCACAGGGTAGGAGCTGAAAGGCAAGGCAAGAGATCCGACAACTCAAGCGAACCCTGGGAATCTCTAGCAATCCCTCACTGGCCGAGGTGGAGGGCGGAGGGGCAATAGGGAACCAGAAGATCTTTCAGGTAACGGGTCCCTGATCGTGTGAGGGCTTTGAAGGTTAGTAAACCAACCTTAAGGTGATCCATACGAAGAGGCAGCCAGTGCAGTTCGCGAAGCACAGGCGTAATATGACTGGTTCTAAGAGTCCCAGTCAAAAGCCTGGCTGCAGCGTTCTGCACCAGCTGAAGGCGGCGGATATCAACCCCTGGTAGCCCTAGGTAGAGGGAATTACAGTAGTCCAGCCGAGTGGTAACAAAGGCGTGGACCAAAGTTGGAAGGTCCTCCCGGGGAATCAGATGTTTCACCCGGGCGATATTCCTCAGATGGTAAAAAGAGGATTTGACAACAGCTGACACTTGTGATTTCAGGGTCAGACCATCATCAAAAATAACACCGGTTGCACCTGTCGAGAGCTAGAGGCGGTACCCACCAAGTAATAAACCCGATGGCTGTCCAACACCCAAACCCCTCCCAGGATGACCTGGATCCACAACCAATACCTCAGTCTTATCCGGATTAAGTCTTAACCAGCTCGAACTCATCCAAATTCTGATCTCATCCAGGCAGTTATTAAGTACGGAGAGTGCATCACTCTGATCGGGGAGAAAGGATAGGTACAGCTGAGTATCATCTGCATAGCAGTGAAAACTCAAACTGTATCTCCTGATTTCTCCCAATGGCAGCATATACACTGCAAACAACATGGGAGCTAAAATGGAGCCCTGTGGTACCCCACACGGTAGGGAAAAGGCGTCAGAGGAATAAATTCCGGTGACAACTCTCTGAGACCTACCAGTGAGGTAGGAATGAAACCATTTGTGGACTGTACCAGAAAGCCCACAAAAACCATGATCGCTCAGTAGCACCCCATGGTCTACAGTGTCCAAATGCACAGAAAGATCCAAGAAGGACCAGGATGGTACAAGTCTTTCGATCTCTGGCCATTAGGAGGTCGCTCAATACCGAACCAGGGCAGTCTCAGTACTATGCCTTTTCCTGAAGCCAGATTGGAAGTATCATAGACATTATGAGAGGTAAGATGATCATCCAATTGCAGTGCAACTGCCTTTTCAATAACCTTACCAACAAATGGCAGGTTAGAGATAGGCGGTAGTTAGCTAGACAGTCTGGGTCCAAGGAGGATTTTTTAGGGTGGTCGAACTACTGCCTCCTTAAGGGGTTAGGAAAACCCCTCTCCAAGGATTTCCAGACAATGTCAGCAAGGATTGGGTAGATAACTTCTACACAACCTACTAACTTGAGTGTAGGATCCGGATCAAACTACAACTAGTTGGTCGCATTGTTTGGATGATCTTCACAATGTCAACGAATTCCGGGCGGTGAAAATCCAACCAGACAGGCCGAGGACTAGATACCACCAGTCGTCCACCACAATCCCCCGAAGGAGAGGTCGGACCGATGCCGGACCTGATGAAGGCAACCTTCTCTGCAAAGAAGCGAGCGAACTCCTCGCATCTAAGCTGAGAAAAGGCTTCTCTAGGCTGAAGACAGACTGGATTGCATAGTCTGTCCACAGTCCGGAAAAGCTGAGCCGGTCGATTCTTTGCAGCAGAAATCTCTCTGGCAACCACCTGCTGGAGTACAACATGCCAGTCTCTGCCATCCTGCCACTTTTTTAAGCCCCACCATCCTCAAGTTGCCCATCTCCAGGTCACTCGGCTAACTTTGGTAGCAATGTCTGTGGTACTCCGTTGGTGGCAAGCGATCAGTCTGCTCAGGTATGTCTTCCTGTTGGGACACCGTCTTCCATTACCTCAATTGTTCTCATTCTTACAATTTCTCAGCGGGATCTTTTTTCCTGTAAACTTTATTTTCACATTTTTGCAGAAATGGACAAACAGGAAGTTTATGTCAAACAGAATTCCAACATATGCATAAACAATGATAGAACTCAGAGAGGTTTCACAGTTCATTTTTTTGTTAAATCTTTTTATTGTAACATCAACAGGACATTACAAGTTAATCTTTAACATGTTGGTAAAAGGAGGGCATTACAACATCTTCTCCACAAATATAGATACATACATACAGTATATTATTCACAGCATAATTTTATAGTGCGATTGTGTAGGTTATCATGTATTTTCACTTCTTCTGTATTCCAGATTCTGCCCTGGGGTGAGCCAATTTCTGTGTTTCTAGGCCAGTAGGGTACACATATTCTTCAGCTATAACTTGTTGGAATTATTACCCCACAAAGATGCCCGCTTCTTGCGCCCTATCAAGTTTAAGCCACATTTGACATATTGCTGTTGTTTATCAGCTATTACACTCCAGGCTCGCTCCATTTTTCGGCATCTTAGTAGATTATTCGCCCATTGCTGGATGGATGATGAACTGTTAGATATCCAGCACTGTGCCAGTGTGGTGTGAGCATTTATTAGGGCATGGGACCATAGAGGTAGATCCGCCCCCCAATGCTCCTCTACTGGGGTCTGCTCCCATAAGAAATTCTATGGGTGATCTGGGAGGGGCCACTCCCAGGACCATTGTCATGGCTTTGTGCATATTGTGCCAGAATGCCAGGATCTTAGGGCATATTAAAGTCATATGTAGGAAGGTGTCCTCTGCAGCCTGGCGTTTAGGGCAGACGGCCAGCTTTTTAGGGTTCAGTATATGTCTCTTCACTGGGGTGATATAGATTTGGTGCAGGATGTTGAGCTGAGTTTGGCGAAGTCTGTTGCTTCTGGAACAATCATTAAGATGTGATATTGCTACTGACCATATCTCTGGGGTTATAGCAGTACCCAGATCATTCTCCCATGCCTTTTGCAGGTGAAGTGTGGGGTCTGATGCCCCTCCTGCCAGGATACCATAGTATACTGAGAGTGGACAAGTTGTTGGTTGGGGGCAGAAAATTTCTTCCAAAAATTGGTCCTGTCCTGAAGTCCCTTGGGGGTCTAATCCCTGCCAGACCAGTAAATATACAAACAGATCAGCACTGGGGATTGTTCATTCATTTTGAATCTCTTGAAGGGAGAGAAGCCTTCCCCCCTCAAATAGTTGCTGTATCTGTTTCAGTCCTTTCTTTTGCCATCCCAATAGTACCCCCCCCTCCGTGCAGAAAAGCATTGTACCTGGGTGTTGACTTTAGAGTGGCCCATATGGATGCATATTGAGAGAGTGTTTTATCTTAACTTGCTCTGGGACAGTTTCCCAGACCCTTAGCAATGTTCTAGTGAATGGATTGGGGAGGGCCTTTTTGGAGAAAATGGGCTGTACAGCAGCTGCTAATATGTCTCTATAAAGATCCCCTCCTACATCTCCCCCCTCTATAACCCACCATAACGAGGGGAGGGGTAGGCTCAAGACCCATAGGAGAAATGCCAGCTGGGACGACCAAAAGTAAAGCTTAAAGTTTGACAAGCCATAACCCCCTTTGCTTAGAAAGAGCTGGAGGATCCGTCAACTAATTCTTGCATTCATCTTGCACCAGATAAACCTATGCAGGATGCTATTTAGTTCTTTAAAGAACTTGTCGGGAACCCAACATGGTATGGACTGAAACAGGTAAAGGCATTGATGTAGAATAGTCATTTTTATTGTAGCTACCCATCCGAACACCGTGAGGGGCAGATCAACCCACTTGTCACACTCTGTCACTGTTTTGGTGAGAAAGGGCTCATAATTCAAAGAGTATAGTTTTGTGGCAACCGAGGAAATGTGGACCCCTAGGTACTTAGGTTTCATGACATGTACTCCCAAATCACTGTTTATCAGGACCTGTCTGCCTCTCCCTCCCACCAGCAGAAGTGCACTCTTAGACTAAGTGATTTTATGGCCTGATAGTGAGGCATATTCTTTCAGCAGGTCACATATATATGGAAGGCTTTTCTTGGGGCTCTGAAGGTATAAGAGGAGCCATCAGCAAATAAGACCATTGTGTGCTCCCTTTAGGGCCAAATCCCACCACCCCTTGGTGGTTATGGATTGCAGCAGCCAATGGTTCTAGGGCCAACACATACAGTAAGAGGGAGAGTGGGCACCCCTGTCTGGTACCACCTTGTAGGTGAAACGGTGAGGAAAGGGTACCATTAGTCAGAATCTGTGACATAGGGTGAAGGTAGAGAGTTCTGATTAGTGACAGCATGTGGGATCGAACACCAAATGCTGTAAGTACGGTAAACATATATTGCCACTTCACATGGTCGAGTGCTTTTTCAGCATCCACGACAAGGACTACTGCACCATGAGATGACTGTGTCTTCGGCCAATTATGTATAATATTAAGGGTTTTCTGAATGTTGTGTTTACCCTGCCTCCCCTGAATAAACCCGCTCTGAACAGGGTGGATGATGTATTGGAGTACAGGTTCAAGTCTGGCTGCAGTTGCTCTGACCATGATTTTATAGTCGATGGTAAGCAGAGAAATTGGGCGGTAAGTTGAGCACAGTGCAGGGTCCTTGCCCGGTTTGGTAATTAATGTAATTGTGGTTGATCTCATGGACAGGAGTAGCATCCCCTTGTGAACACTCTCCACACACATGTCATAAACTGGGTCTATTAATTCACTCAGAAAGGTCTTATAGAAGTCAATTGGAAGGCCATCCAGGCCTGGTGCTTTCACACTTTTCAAATGATTCACTGCTTTGATCACCTCATCTACCCCAAGTGGCATTTCCTGTTCCTCTGAAGTCTCATCTCTCATAGACATGATAGAGGCTTTCTGCAGAAGGAGTGCAATTGCTGCAGGGTTGGCACCACCTCAGAGGTATAGAGGTTTTTATAGAACTCAGTGAATGCTAGTCAAATGGACTGGTGGGCAACAACAAGGGGCCCTTGTGCATTTTGAATATTCTTTATACTACTTTCTCCTTCTCTACTCTTCAACTGCCAAGCCAGCAGTTTCCCTCCTCTGTCCTCATCAAAATATGGCCCTAATTTCACCAGCAGCAGATGGCATTCTAGTAAAGATGAGCTCACAGAGTTATATTGCCACTTCATCCTCTGTAATCTAGATTAGGGCATGCCATGTGGGCCTTTTCTAGTTCCTTTACTTTCCACTCTAATTCTTTTAAGTCTTGTTCTTCTGTTCGCTTCTTAAAAGCTGCACAGGAGATGGGTTGCCACCTGGCAAAGGCCTTCATTGCCTCCCATCTCACTGAGTGTGTAGTATCATCTTTTATCCTGTTTCCTACAGTTTTCCCAAAACTCCACCAATGAGGCTCTCATATATGAGAGGAAAGCCCTATCCTTGATAAGGACATGATCTAGTCTTCAGGGTCTCTAGGCCATGACAGTTGCAACCCAATTGAGTTTTAATATTGAGGGGGCATGGTCCGTGACCAAGACTGATTCATACTTAACATTCTCCATATATGCTACTGTACCAAAGGAGACCAAGATTCAGTCGAGTCTGGTATATGAGTGGTGAGCATGGGAGTAAAAACTACTGTCTGCCAGTGGGATTCTAGTGTCTTCATATGTCCACCAATGAGCAGGTTCTCTCTATTTCCTGCAGGGCTTTGGCATTCTTGGGAAGGGGTACAGGAGCTGGATTGGACCTGCCCAGCACTGTGTCTCTCAGGCAGTTAAAATCTCCCCCTAATATCCACAGCCCTCTGAAGAGGGGCATATCAAACAATAATGTATGGTAAAACTTGGGGTCTTCTACATTAGGTCCATATATGGAGCCTACTGATATAAATTCCTCTGTGCTCATCTGTACCTGCACCAAAGCATATCTAGCCCTGGGATCAGCATATTTACTTATTATACTCCCTTCAAATCCCCTAGAGAACCATATAGATGCACCTCTAGCCCTTGATGAGCGAGTTGCCGAGACCCATGTTCCCTCCTATGATTTCTTGAGTCTCCCGGCTTCTTTAGCAGACATACATGTCTCCTGCAATAGGGCCACTTTGTCTGTAGTTGTTTTAGCCTGGTCTGGATCTTTTTTCTCTTTACCACATTTTTAAGCCCATTGACGTTCCATGTGGTGACCCCTAATGATTCATCCATTTTCACATTTGACATAGAATCACCAATGTAACACAACCTCCATCATTTTCATTTTCTGCCCCAGTATGGAAGGGTGGCAGCAACCTTTTGTTGTGTATGTATCCATTAAAAAACGTATAAATGCATAAGCATAACCATGAACTTTCTTATAACCTGTCCCCCAGTTTTACCCTTTTATTTTCCTCCCCCTCCTTCTAGCCTCTTTTCAGTTCTCTCCCTCCTCCTACCCTCCTCCTCCCTTCCCCTACTAGTTCAGGGCACAGAGCTGAAACCAGAACATTGTTGATCAACCTTTGCTCAAACCTCCCCACTTCCCCTTTATTATTGATGGCATTAATGAGTTACACAGTTGGCTTTTATCCCATTTACTGAACAAGTTAGGCAATGTTAACGGATCTATTGCTCAGAGAGATAGAAGCCACTGGCTTCATCTTTTGAGATCATTTTGATGAATTATTATATTACCTCTCCCTTAGGCTTCAATTGATAACCATACTCCTTCAAAGTGCTCCCCCCTCTCCTATCGAATCCTCATTCGGTCCCCAGTTCAATGCCCCGCCTTCCCCTCCTTCTCAATGGAAGTGGGAAGGGTTGGGGGAGTGGCACTGTTTGTGAGAGAAGGACCTAAGTGTGTTCATGAGGAGAGGAAGGAGGGTAGTACAGAGTTGTTACGGAGGCAAATCCAAGGATTCCAAGAATAGGACTCTCGGGATGGGAGTAGTGTACATGCCACTATCTCAGACAGAGGAGTTAGACAGGGAACTAGCAGGACAGATCATAAGGGCCTGCAGAAAGGGAAGCACAGTGATTGTGGAGGACTTCAACCTGCCAAGAATGGACTGAAGTACCCCAGCCACCATGAAAAGAAGGGAGCAGATACTTCTGTATGTGTTCCAGGATAGCTTCCTAATGCAAATGGTCAGAGAGCCAACCAGGTTAGGAAACACCCTAGACCTCATGCTGGCAAATGGGGAGTTTGTGAGGGAGCCGATGGTGGAAGAACTGTTGGCAGGGAATGACCACCACTCAGTGTGGTTCACATTGAAAATGGGTAAGGAGGGAGTAGAAATAGGTACAGGAGTGTTGAACTTCAGGAAGGCCAACTTTGGGAGGATGTGGGAGGTAGTTAAAGGGTATCTAGCTAGAATCCAAACCAAGATGGACACTGATCAGAGGTGGGAGGTCATACAACTGGGGATTGAGGAGGCAACCATAGCCTGCATCAGGGTCCAGAGTAAGAGAGCTAGGGCCAAGAAACCCACCTGGCTGAGCAAGGTGGTCATGGAGAAGGTAAGATATAAAAGAGCCACCTTTAGAAGGTTCAAAAAAACAGGGAGAGGGAGAGGACAGAGAGGATTACGTGAAGGAATTGAAGGAGGTGATGAAGGCAGTAAGGAAAGCCAAGGCATCTAAGGAGCTCAGGCTGGTGCAAGGCATGAAGAAGGGGAAAAAGAATTCTTCAGGTGCATCAGGGAGAAAAGGAGTTGTAGAGACAAAACAGTAAGGATTAAGAGGAAGGGTGGGTGGAAACAGGAGCAGAGCAGGCAGAAGTGCTTAATAAATACTTCTGCTCAGTGTTTACTAAGGAGAAAGGAGGGGCACTACCAAGGGGAAGGAGGTCAGGTTTGGGGGGGAGGAAGTAACAGATGGGGGAATCACTGAGGGCGGGGTACTAGAGGGTCTGAGGGCACTGAGGGTGGACAAGGCACCAGGGCCAGATGGCATTCACTCCAGGGTACTGTAAGTCAAGCTGGCAGAAATCCTGGTGGGGCCCTCGGCAGACCTTTTCAATGCCTCACTGGTTTCAGAAAGTGTACCTCAGGACTGGAGGATGGCTCACATGGTACCCCTCTGTATGAGCGGTCTCAAAGATGGACCAGAAAACCACAGGCCGGTAGGCCTCACATCCATTGTGGGAAAACCGATGGAGACAATCCTGAAGGAGAGGCTAGTGTCCCTTCTGGAGACAAGTGGGCTGCAGGATGTTAGGCAGCATGGGTTTGTCATGGGCAGATCCTGTCAGACCAACCTGGTGGATTACTATGACTGGGTAACTAGACAGTTGGACAGGGGTCACACAGTACATGTGCTGTTTCTGGACTTCAGTAAGGCATTCAACTCGGTGCTGCATGGGAGGCTGGGTAATAAGCTGGCAGGTGCAGGGGCCAAAATGGTGGGATGGATAGTAAACTGGTTACAGGAAAGGCAGCAGAGGGTGGTGCTGGGAGGGGAGCTCTCATCTCCGATAGCAGAGACAAGTGGAGTAGTGCTGAGACTGGTGCTGTTTGGATTGTTCATATCAAACATTTCAATGGGCATCAAGAGCAAAATCAGTTTGTTTGCAGATGACACCAAGATGGGAGCGGTAGTGGATGAACTAGGAGGGTGGCATGAGTTGCAAGATGATCTGTCAAAATTGGAGACCTGGTCAGACACCTGGCAGTTGAGGTTCAATGCCAAGAAGTGCAAGGTGCTACATTCCTGGGCAAATAAAACCAAAGAAGGAGCTACCAGCTTGGGGGGGGGGGCTCAGTTAGCCATGACAGAGGAGGAGAAGGATCTGGGGGTGATTAGAATGGGCTCAATGAACAATTCAGCACAATTCAGGAAGGCAGCTGCAAAGGCCAACAAAATGCTAGTTTGTAGTGCCAGGGGTATATCTTCAAGGAGAGGGGAGTTGATCCTGCCATTGTACAGATCACTGGTTAGGCCACACCTGGAGTACTGCATGCAGTACTGGCGCCCATACCTGAAGAGAGATATTAGGTTACTGGAGGGGGTGCAGCACAGGGCAACAAAGATGATCAAGGAACTAGGGGACTTACCCTACATGAGCAGGCTGAGGGAGTTGAACATATACTCACTGGAGGAGAGGAGAGAGAGGGGGATATGATTGAAACCTTTAAGTACATGAAGGGAATAAACAAGACAGGCTTTTATTTATTTATTTATTTATCAAGTCTAGGATTACGAATACCTTTGAGCCTTGGCTCTTTTACAAAGGTTCCATGTCAGAGAAATACAAATTATGAGGAACATCAAGACAGACATCACAACAATGTGGACATTGCAAACAGAGTACAGATTAATACAATTCAAGGGTAGCATTGTAACAAGGCAGCCAGCGGCATTTGTCAGAGAAAATAGACGACAGTTAAGAAGTGCCAGAGTCATAGGGAGAGGGAAGAGAGGAGGGGGGGGGATTAGGAATGTAGGAAGGGTGGGGAGAGGGTGAAAAGTGCAGCATTGGGTATACCAAGATATGAGGGCTTGGAGGGACTATTCAAGTTAAGGGGGGTAGGAACACTGGAGGTCATGATCTCAGACTGGAGGGGGGAAGGTTCAGGAGGGAAATGAGAAGATACTTTTTTACAAAGGGAGTGGTGTCTGCATGGAATGTGTTGCCTGTGGAAGTGGTATCTTGTAGAACAGTGAACTGCTTCAAAAGGGGATGGGATAGGGTAAGAGGGAGGGTTAGGGGAGGGAGGAGCAGCTGTAGTATAAGGGCTGCTAGCTGCACACTCGAGTAGACTCGATAGACCATAAGGCCTTTATCTGCTGGCAAATTCGTATGTCCATGTGTTCACCTCTAACATATTAGCCTTGCTTGTATAATACTCTTATCATTTGCTTTAAAACCATTTGCTGCATGTGTTTTAATTACACAGCAGGAGTATAGTATAACAGTTTGTGCTGTGTGCTGCAACTTTCTTGAGAGACCAAATGTTCACCTAGACTTGCCCACCCCGGAGCTGGGGGTGGAGAGGTCATGAATGAGCAAAGATAATACCTTTAAATTTTATGGAATGAGCCCCTATAGCACGCTACTGTCTCAGGTGTTCACTTAGTCACTGTACATGAACAGGAGTCTCAGCTCACGCCAGAGCGTGCTGTTCATTAGCTCACAACAGGTAATCCAGAGGGTGTGGTCTGCTCCCCTCAGATAGAGTAAAGTGCACGCCTCTACTGTAGTAGTCAGGGCTTAGGTGGTCCATGTGGGACCGAGATCAAGATTCCTCATAGATGACAATCGAGTGGACATGCCAGTAAATGACAACGGAGGATTTTGGAGCACTGCGCACAAGTCTCAGTGACCCATTAGCTCACTTTAACGCAGTGTCTCAGAACAATCCTGTAGGCCGACTATACCCTAGCCTTCCCCCAATTCCTCAGTATCGCAGTGCACTCCAGAAATGATCCCACATAAAACTTGGGTCACATAATTGTCAAAGCTGCTGCAGATTAATTACTTACTGCGAGTTCTCGGGGTGAAGGTAACACCTTTCCAGAGATGAGTGGAGCAATCGGAGCAAGTCACCAGCCTGGAGAGAAATTGACATTTTGGTAAATTTCATCTGACAGCTGTCAGGCAGTCATAGTACAGTTCCCTCCAGATCCTCTTCTCTCTTCAGCCACTTCCTCTGCTTCAATAAACTTTTCGGCCTCTTGGGGCATCTCAAAGAACCGTGGAGGCTTCCCGGGTGTGGTGATCCATAATCTAGAGGGATGTAAATGTGCAAAGTCCCATCCAGCAATATGGAGTGTGGCCTTGACTGCATTGAACTTTTGACAGCGGATCTGGAGGTCACAGCTATAATCTTGCACAATGAATACCTTGCTGCCCTCTTTAAGAAGTATTGGCCCAGTGGATTTTGCAGCTCTCAGAACTTTCTCCTTGTTAGTATATCGAAGATATTTTATTAGGAAGTGCTGTGGCTTTTCACCAGCTCGTGGCTTCGGTCCCATTCTATGCACCCTTTCCACTTCATACTCCAGTGCCTGGTCACCCATTCTCAGCTGTTTAATAATCCAATAATGCACCTCTTTGCTGGGATCTCTCTTCTCCAACCCCTCCAGAAGGCCAATGATCCTCAGATTAGAACGGCCGGACCAATCTTCTAGATCGTCATCTCTCTGCCGAACTTCCGCGATTTACTTTTTATAATCAGCTCTTTCTTTCCCAATGGTGGCCTGGGCATCTTCTGCATCACTGATACACTTTTCTGCCTCATCCAATCTGGCTGTGAGAAATGCCAACGTTTCCATTAGTCCTCTTACAACGGACTGTAAGTGTGTGATCTGTGCCGTGATGTTTTGAAAACTGGCACTCATTTTTGCTTGTATCTTGTACAGCATGTCTGGGATGCTGGCCATGGATCTCTCAAATTCAGTCATTCCCTCCATCAGCATGTTCATAGATATTGAGCCAGGAGGTGCCTCGTAGCTGCCTAGCACACCTCCCTGTGCTTTTCCTGCTGGAAATAAAAGCTTTGCTTGCCTGGTGTTAGCCTTGACCGACGCAGTTTGACTTCTGCCAGCCATAGGCAAGTTTGGTTCTGATAATTCACCTATTTCAATATTTTATTGCCTGTTACAAAATTAGTTCAGACTGCGCTGTCTTAGAGTGCATCTGCAATCTTCAGTTTCACAGTTAATACAACATTCCATACGTTAACAAGAGTTAATCAGATGGCAAGACATTAGAACATCATGAGCAACATTACTGTGTTCTTGGAGCTATCAATGGTCTATGGATCCTATTTCAGTGTATTTGTTCCCTGTCTTATTATCCATAGTGGAACTTGCTCCTCCCTAACTTGATGTGGTTCCATTTTCCATAGCCTGCATTTGGGAAGCCACATTGCATTAAATGTGCCCCCCCCCCACCCATTAGCTGCAAGCTGTTTTTTCCATTTTCTTCTTTATAATGGGGGAAACCTTCTATTATTGGCAAGCAGTGCCCACCCCCACAGAATGATATCAAATATTACCTATAGTCAATTTCTCCTCTGAGACTTAATTGCGCGGACATAGAAAAACGTAGTGAAGAGTCAAAACAGCTGATAGAAAGATTCCAAAATCAAGGTTACAAGTTACAGGTCATTATCAAGGAACTCAAAAAGGCTGAAATAAAGGACAGAACCATTGGCACCGGAAGAAAAGACATCCAGCGACAGAGACAATATTGTCGTTGTCACTAAATTTAACAGGCTGTCATGGAAAATTACCAGCATTTTCTGTTTATACTGGAAGCTTCTACATAATGATCAGTACCTGAAAAATTAAACTGGAAGCAAACTACTGACTGCGTTTATTAAAGCTTGAAGTCTAGGAGACTTTTTGTCACACAGCCATGACAATGACAGTATTGGCACCATGCCAAGTAAATTCAAAGGTTTTTACAATTGTGGCAGCTGTATGGCCTGCAAATATGCAATCAAAGAGAAACAAGTTGTGCATCCTGACTCAGGAAAAACAGTGCAGATCTGACGTTTTTTATGACTGCAAAAGTTCTTTCATCATTTTAGCCATCTGGTTCTCATGTCTGAGGGTATATATATATATATAGGCAAGACTATCAGAGGGGCAAGAGCCAGAATATTTGAACATCAGTGGGCAAGCCACCAAGAGCAAAATGACAGTGCAGTAGGCCAACATTTTAGAAGTGTCCATAAAGGAGGCACTTCCTGTTTTACATTTATGGTCTTTAATGGGGTTCCACCGTTGTTTCAAGAGGGAGACAGAGGGAATCAACTAGAACAATTGAAAACACAGTGGATATTCATTTTGAATACCACTGGTCGTTCTGGTCTTAATATATTAGCTTTATCCCATTTCTGTAATATCACTCTGTTTCTTAAATGATGTACATTTATTGTGACAGATTTTTTTTTATTGTTACCAAGGATTACTTTAATAATATTCAATTTCTTGTGAAATTCTGTGTATATAGAGGCTACTTTATAATGCAAGTGTTATAACTGAATGAAATTTCCTTTGTGATTACAGCCATAAAAAGTTCATTTTTTCAGTCCAACTAGTACACTTTCTGTACATAGACCCAATGAATCTTATGCCTGCATTTAACATGGATTTTGATCTAGTTCATTTTCCTTGGGGCAGAACAGAACAAATCAGATCAGATCAACCATGGTACAATTACTGGTTAAAATATGAATTAAAATTATTTAAATATAATAGCACATTAAATATGACTGTTTTTTGGTTTTCCAAACTCTCCACTATTTTGCACTACTGAACGTGTTGAAATTATTATTATTGCACTTTTTGGTGTGGGGGGGGTTGTTTGTAATTTCTTTAATTTTTTTTCAAAATGAACCTGTTTGTTTATGAATGGGGGAATCAAGTTACTATTTGTTTTAAACTTGACTTTGACCCTTTAGACATTTGGGGTTTCACCTTTTGCTCTTCAGTTCTTTTTTCAAATTTGATTAATTTCACCATCGAGCACATAGGTATTTAAGGAAAGGACCATCTCCTGTGGATCACATTACCCCTAACACAGTGATTTTCATCACAGTGCTTGGTCAGCTGCCTGCCTTCTCTGCACCTCTCCTTTTTCACAATGACAGGCTTTTGAATTTCTGACCAACCAGACAGCAATTTGCAACCACAATGAGTACCAGCTTTGCCTATGAGTGAGTTATGCATTATTTGAATCAACAGCTCTGTTAAAAGCCTGCCCATGCTTGCTCAATAAAATCATATAAAAACTCTTATATCGAGCTCTTGGTGCAGTGTGTGCTCCTCCATTTTGGTTCATTGGGGTGTTTCATTTAGTGGGTGCACTCCTTGTTTTGAGTGCTGGACGAGAGCTTCCCTTTTGGGAAAAAGGGGGTTACAACAATGGCATTTCCAGCAAGCCAGAATACTTATCCAGCTCAAACTGCATCCTCTTCCAAAACTCATCATAATTCATCCATGCTGCCCACCCCTCCTTTGTGCCTATGTGTTCAAAGGATCCTGTACCAACAACTGAACAGGTCAGTGCATCTCTCGGGGAAAACTGAGTAGACAGTAGAAGCCATCATGATGAATCCTGCAGACTAGTTCTCGAATGAGTGTTCAAATTTAGGCATTAGCATCTCCTTATTCCTTTCTTCTCTTCCTTACCCTAATTCTCCCAAAGCCGATGCAGTGGTGAAACTCTATCCACATATTCCCTGGACCTGATTTGCTGCTGAACCATTTCAGCAAGAATGAGAGCTGACTAGCTGCACTGCACTAACATATGGTGAAGCCACAGGGGCTTCTATGGGTGTAGGAGTTGCTGGCCAAGCTGTCGGAGGGGCCTCCCTTGTGCCAACAGTGGAGGCTTGTTGCTGGCTTACTATGGCCACCATCAGGCACTTAACCATGTCTAATACCCGGGTCAACTCTGAACTTCCCACGGGAGGGAGGCCAGTCAGGCCCACAGGTGACAGACCCGGTGGGACTGTTAATGGGGCAGGTAAAGGATGCAGGATGCCCCTAACAGGAGTCAGAAGCAGATGTGCCAAAGGCAGTTATGGAAAAGGTGCTGGGGTGGATTTTTGTTGGGGAGCGTACCCCTGAAAAGGACCCCATTGTTCCTCTCCTCTGTACCAGCTGATGTGACTTTGATGACCCTGGAGACCCATCTGCCCTTCTCACACACTCACTAGTTCCAGTAACATCACTCTTAATGCACTGTTGAGTACCTGGACCAAATCAGTGGGGCCCTGCCTTCACCACAAGTTAGAGCTACGGTAGGTAATATTGGTTCTTGCCTCACTCTTGGCTTTGTTTCTCCGTTGCCCTTGGCCTTCCTCTGCATTCCCATTGGTAGCTGGCCTGGTCCTGGTTCATCCTGTGACAGGCCAGCCAATAGGCTTTAAATTAAGCCTTCCCCTTCTGCATGACCAGAAACCTGCAGGCAATCCTGAAGGGCCTGCATTACTCGAACCTCTTCTGGTACTCTCTTTCTGTTGCTGGCATACTGGCATAAGCTTTACCTCAAAGCTTGCTGTGACTATGCTAACTTAACTATGTTACTTTTCTTTAATGGAAACCAGTTATCTACAGCTGGGTAATAGTCACAGGTCTCCCAGGTACATCAGCGTGGAGAGACACTGACCGCATTGCTAAAATTGTTCAGGAAGCAGGAGAAAACATTGATGTCCTGGTACACATAGGGACTAATGATCTCGCCATGTGGTCAGTTGTGGAGACCAAGGAACACCTTACCAGACTGGGTGACAAGCTATCTTCCATTTCATCTGGCATTCCTTCTCTGAGATCCTGCCAGTCTGGAAGAGGAGGGCAGAAGGTCAGAGAAGGGAAGACAGGGGAGCTAAACATGTGGCTCAAGGGCTGGTGCCAGGAAAAAGGACACAAATTTGTAGGGAACTGGCAACAGTTTTGGGAGCGAAAGTTCTTTAAATTTGATAGACTGCATCTGACTAAGGAGGGAGTCAGTGCATTGGGGCAGAAGTTTGATGTCTTTGCAGAATTTTTAAACTAGCAAATGGGGAGAGGGGTACAGCACCCCATACGTCGAATGGGAAGAACACCCCTCCCCCCCCAGCTAGTGGTCAAACAGGAGTTTAGCATGTTTGCAGTTCATTTCCATCACCAGGTAAGGAAAAAGGTCCAGCTCCCCATACAACGCACAGGGGAAATGCCAGACCTCACCCAACAACTAACACACCAAAATCTGGCCAATGGAAAATCATGTACACAAATGCTCGCAGTCTCGGAAACAAGAGCCCAGACTTGCAGGCAATAATGACAGAGGCTAAACTGGATATAGTAGCAATTAATGAGACATGGTTTACCAGTAACCACACTTGGGAGACTTCAGTACCTGGCTAGGTACTTTTCAGAAGAGACTGAGGTGCAAAAAGGGGAGGGGGTGGAGTGGCCCTGTATGTCAATGAAAATATCAAAGCTACAGAAATTCAGAGTACACATAGAGAGCCAGAAGAACCATGGGTCACCCTAGAAACAGGAAATGGGATAGCCATAAGAACTGGGGTTGTCTACAGTCCCCCAGACCAGGGGGAGGACATAGACACATTACCATTAGAAGGTATACAAAATACGATAGCTAAAGGGGAGGTTCTGATAATGGGAGACTTCAACATGCCAGATACAGATTGGTCAATACCAGCAGGAACATCTGCCAGAACTAGACACATGGTGGATTCCCTGCAGGGGGAGGGCCTCAAACAACTGGTACAACAACCCACAAGAGACAGAGCTATCCTAGATCTAGTGCTGACTAACAGGGAAAGCATCACAGATCTCCAGGTAGAAAGTCACCTGGAGGCCAGTGACCATCACATGGTATGGTTCAGTTTGGCCACTAGAACTAATATCATCCCATTCCAAGGCAAAAATATGGGACTTCAGAGGAGCTGACTTTGATAAGATGGCCAACAGAGTTAAGCTAGCCCTGGCAAAAAGAAATACAGGTGAGGGGTACAGGCAAAGTGGGCAAGCATTAAGGATGCAACACTTGAAGCAACATCCCATTGTGTTAGAGAGAAAATGAAGTGCAAAGAAGAAACCACTTTGGTTCTCAAAACAGTAACAGAAAGGTCAGAAGAGCTGGCCTTCAGGAAATATAAGGGAACACAGCGGGATGAAGATAGGGAGGCATACCAAACTTCCCTAAGGGAAGCAGGGAAGGCAATAAGGCAGGCAAAGGCCCAAACCTAGGAAACACTAGCACAAACAGTAAAAGAAGGTGACAAGACTTTCTATAGATACATTAGTGAAAGGAGACAGTCCAGAGGGGGGTATTGCTAAGATCAAAGGAGATAAGGGTGTGTTAGGAGGAGGACCATGTAAAAGCATCTATCCTAAATAGATATTTCTGCTCAGTATTTACTGAAGAGAAAGTAGGGCAGAGCCCACATTTCAGCACCATGGACACAGAGGGGAAGGAGGTGAGCACTAGTCCCTAGAAAGGGTCCTACAAGAGCTCAATAAGCTCAGGGTGGACAAGGCAATGGGACCTGATGGCATACATCGCAGGGTACTAAAGGAGCTAAGGGTGGAACTAGCAGAGTCATTATCAGAACTGTTTAGTGAGTCTCTGAGCACGAGATGTCCCAGAAAACTAGAGAAGGGCTCATGTGATCCCACTCCACAACAGTGGTAGCAGGGAGGAGACAGGGAACTACAGACCAGTCAGTCTTACCTCAGTAGTGGGCAAGATTATGGAGTCACTCCTTAAGGAAAAGATAGCGTAACACCTGGAATCCATAGGAGCACAGGATACAAGACAGCATGGGTTTACAAAAAGGAAGGCCCTATCAAACTAATCTCATAGATTTCTTTGACTGGGTAACCAGAGTGGTGGACCAAGGGGGAGCAGTTGATGTCGCCTACCTTGACTTCAGCAAAGCTTTCGATACTGTTCCACATAGAAGATTAATTAATAAGCTGGGTAGGCTTGGGTGGGTCAAAAGTTGATCAACTGGGTGGCAAACTGGTTGGCGGGCAGAAAACAGAGAGTGGTGGTAAATGGTATACAGTGAGAAGAGATGCAAGTCACAAGTGAGGTACCTCAGGGATTAGTCCTGAGGCCAGTCCTCTTCAATATCTTCATCAGTGACATTGCAGTTGGACTGGAGGGTAAGTTTTGTCTGTTTGCAGATGACACCAAGATCTGCAACAGAGTAGATGATCCAGATGGGGTGGGCAGAATGAGAGGGAGATCTGGATAAATCAGCAACATGGTCGGAAGAGTGGCAACTGGGGTTTAATACAAAGAAGTGCAAGATCATGCACATAGGGAAGAGAAACTCTGAAGCCACCTATAGGCTGAGAGGGGAGTTGCTGGCAGTCACAAGGGAAGAAAGAGACTTGGGCATCATCATCACCAATGACCTGAAATCATCTAAGCAGACCACTAAAGCAGTAGGTAAGGCTAGAGGGATGTTAGGGTGTTTTAGTAGGGTTATCAAAAGTCAGAAGAGGGAGGTAATAATCCCTCTTTACAAGACACTGGTTAGGCCCCATCTGGAGTACTGCATGCAGTACTGGAGGCCACACCTTCACAAGGACATTAACCAAACTGAGGCACTTCAGAGAAGGGCAACCAAAATGGTGCAAGGACTGCATCAGAAAACATAGGACAGATTACTGGAGATCAACATGTATACCCTAGAGCAAAGGAGGGAGAGAGGTGATATGATCAAAACATTCAAACACCTTAAGGGCATTAACAAGGTGAAAGAGTCTAACATGTTTCAATATAAGAAAAATAGCAGGACAAGAGGACACAGCATGAGATTAGAGGGAGGTCGATTAAGGGGTAATGTGAGGAAGTTCTTTTTCACAGGAAGGGTGGCGAATGCATGGAACAGCCTACCTCAGGAAGTGGTGGATATGAATACAGTACAGGACTTCAAACAGGCATGGGATAGGCATAAGGGAGCTATACAGATGAGTATGAGTAGATAGGCCATTGACAGAGTAAATGCCTAAGGCACATTGATAAGGTAGAAAAAGAAATGGGCAGACTGGATGGGCCTTTGCAGTCATTATCTGCTGTCAATTTCTATGTTTCTGATTATTATTATTTATGTAAAATATCTATTTTATTTATTTTATTTTTATTGAACCTGACCTGACCTCAGGAGAGGTCTTGTTGTGGTGGCTCATCTTTAAATGATGTTTTCCACTGCATCCTGTTAGCAAGTGTCTGCTGAGACGAAAAGCAGGGATGCTTTCTTTTTTAATACCTGCCAGGTTCATGGGGCCCCACTAGCATTCCACTGACTTGACTTCACTTGAAGATGATCACTGTTCTTAGGCAGGGATGTGTCCTTTCTTTTTTCATCTATATTTTACATTTTACTATGTGGCTATGAGGTCCGTCACCGAATAATCACTTTTACAGTACCAGCACTTGATTAACTTTGTTTCAGGAGACATAGAAACATAGGCAATGATGGCAGAAAAAGATCACTAGTCCATCCAGTCTGCACGCACATCCTATCATACCCAGAGACTTTATGTCTATACAGGGTTTTATCCCACACAATCCACCCCCGTGCTCCCAATTATACTGATAAACCACCCGAGTAGCAACTAAACCCTTCACTCTATCACAGTCGTGCTTGACACCATGGTTTTGTTTTACCTAAATCAGCTGGCAGACTGTTCCACAGTTCAACCACCCTCTCTGTAAAAAAAAAAAAAAACTTTCTCATATCCCTCCTAAACCCTTCAATCAGTTTCTACTTCTGTCCCTGTGTTCTTGATTCACCATTCTTACTGAACAGTGCTCACAGCATCTTGTTCACTCCTTTGAGGAACTTGAAGGTCTCAATCACATTTCTCTTCTCCCATCTGGCCTCCAGAAAGTGCATGTTCAGTGCCCTAAGTCAAGCCTCCTAAGAGATGAATAATTTTGGTCACCCTACACTACACCATCTTTAGCCTGTCCTTATCTTTCCTCAGGTGAAGACTCCAGAACTGGGCACAGTACTCCAAGGGCGGCTTCACCAATGATCTATGCAGAGGCAGTAGCACCTCCTTTCTTATGAATACAGCCCAACATCCAGTTTGGCTTATTGTAGGCCTTGGTACGTTGGCTAGACTGTTTAAGGCAGACACTTAAGATGACTCCAATGTCTCTTTACTCTGAAGTACTCCCCAGCGTAGCCCCTCCCATCCAGTACTCTGTCCTGGACTTCTTATTCCCTATGTTCGTCACCTTACACTTTTTGGCACTGGATTTCAACTGTCAAACCTTGGAAACCCTCTCTAGCGTTTGCAGGTCCTTCTGCGACTCCCTTAACCCCTCCTCTTTCCTTACCACAGACTTTAGTGTCGTCTGCTAAGAGACACATCATGTCTTGAACTGTTTCTCCTTCGTCGCTGATGAACATGATGAAAATGACTGGACCCAGGAGTGGGAGGGGGGAAATGACACCTTTTATTTTATTTTCTTATTTGGAGTTTATTGACTTGGAAAGGATGGCTAGGTAATCCTGCCTATTTTCTGTTTCGTCCCGTGGTGGGGAGATACAGACACAAACTGACATACTGAATCAGGTTGAGCTGTTGGTAGATTTTTTTTTTTTTTTTTTTTTGAGAATGGGGGAACTTTGGCCATGACACCAGGGCAATTCCCCAACTCTTTTCTACCCAAGTTTTGGATAATTCGAGGAAGGTTTTGTATAAAAAAATCTCATCTGACAAATTTTTTGAATCGCCCATTTTTCAGCATGACTTGGACAGTCACATGACCTTGACCACAAAATCTTTAATACAATCTTGCATGGCAGTTAAAATGTGGGGTACAGTATGGTTGGGGCGCTATGGATGTCTGAATGTAAAGAACTACTTGAAGCACAAAGAGATAGAAGAAAGATACTGTCCCAGACCTACCTGCACCAGAACCCACGACACCGGTTCGACAAATTTGTTGTCGATTGACGTTACAGCGATGACTTTATGTCGACCGTAATTGCGGTCAGCATAAAGCTGTTCCATGAAGACTTTGTTTTCTTCAGGGCCCTTCACCCTGAACTCTCCATGCAGGGTGCTGTGCCCCCTGCACCCCCTGCAACTTAAATAGTCAACCCTGAGTCGGAGTTGATTCAGGGAGTGGGTGCAAGACCCCCAGAAAGCAGTGCCGGGGTCCTGGGCCGGCATTACAGCGACCTGTCACTGTTGTTGCTGTAATGTAGGTTGCGGTAAAATTGTCAAACAGGCATCAGCATACACTTGCACCGCCACTCTAGAAACTATTCATCATGTTTTTCTTTTTACTGCTCATATATTACACAGTTTTGGACTCTAGTGGCTAGCAAATGGAAAACGACATGATTTCAAACTTTGAATGCATGTGTTTATAGTTGTAATGTTCACATTACTTTGGAAAGATTATAATGGCAACAGTTTACATGTTACTTTTGCATGCTTAAAGTACTGGATCTGGCAAATATGACAGATTAGTTCTACAGCTGCAGCATGTTTCATAACCACAGTTGTTAGATATTGTAAGCATTGAAATGAACATAGGAAAATATAACTTTGAAGCTGAGAAAACAAATAAGGATCTATTTGATAAATGGTGGAAGAATATTTCCTGGTTATAGTTCACTGAACAGGACTTATAAGTGACTCTGATTGGACAGACTAGCTCTGCAAAATAGTCTATGTTTTTCAAGTCTGTATTCAGATTATTATTGTGATGTATAAATACTTTTTGATTATTTGTATTTCATTGTTTTTATTCTGTTAGATTTGACATCTTTTAAAGAGCCTCAGACACCATTAAAAAACCTTGAAATGTATGATTTAGACACAATTCAGTTTATAATTACTGGTGAGCAATTTTTTCAATGGGCTCACCGAGTTGATATTTGCCATAATAACCAGTCAGTTATTACGACACTCACGTGCTCTGTCTATTAAAAGGGAGCGCTTCCTCATTGGCTCCTGTTTTGTATCTTGGTGGGCGAAGCAGTTCCTAAAACATGGTGTCTCCGGCTCTGTATCTTAGTGTGGTGCCGACACGGTTTCACCATCACTTCCCTGTAATCATTGTTTTTTTAATATATCTGGTCTATACTACCTTAAATATTACAATTTTTTTTTTAAGTATCTTGTTGATCCTGCGGTTCGCTAGTTTTGGGGAACAGAGAAAGTCATCAGAACGAGTCTGCAGTTAACTGCCTAACACGGGTAAGTGCGAGCCTAATCGCGATCACAATTTCAGCTGTAAATTGAAAAAAAAAGAATGAAACTGGCAGCAGAGTGAGCTGTTGGGTAAGAGGGAGAGGGACTCTGGGAAGTGCTGCACAGCTCAACTGGGGAATCTGGAGTGGAAGCCAGGGGAGCAGTGAGCTGCTGCTGCTGCTTTAGTTGGTGCCCCAGAGAACTAGAGTGAAGCCGCCACATGGGGATTTCTTGAGAATGATGGAGGGAGAGAGACAGAGTGTGTGTGTGTATGTGTGTAGAAAGAGAGAGAGATAAAGTGTGTGTGTCTGTGTAGAGAGAGAGAGAGAGATAAAGTGTGTGTGTGTGTGCGCGCGCGGAGAGAGAGATAAAGTGTGTGTGTCTGTGTAGACAGAGAGAGAGATAAAGTGTGTGTGTGTGTGTGTAGTGTAAAGACTATATGTCTGCTGAGGGGGTCACAGCATTTACACTGGAAAAAATTGCTCACCAGCAATGATATAAAATAAAAGATGGGGAAGTATGTGATAATGAGAATATAATTAATGGCTTCCTCTTTTTCCCATAGGGAAACCATGGCGTAATTTCCCATTATACACGAGTGTGTATAATGGCAAACCACGCAAAGCCATGCTAAGTCGCGCAAAGCTGCGCAAACAGTGCAAATCACCATTAAATATAAAAAATAAAATATGGGGTGTCGTGTGTAAACTTGAAGTTTACACACACCCTTGGGGTAAGATGCTTGCACAAACACCTCAAGCTTCGCTCTTGGGGTTATGTAGCATCTTACCCCTTGAGTGTGTGTAAACTTCTCGTTACACACACCACCCCATACATTATTCTCTATTTAATGCACACCCTCAGTGTGGGATGCTTTGATAAACCCCTCGGGCTTTGCCCTTAGGGTTTATGTAGCATCCCACACCTCGGGTGTGCATTAAATTCTCATATCACATACTTCCCCATCCATTATTCTATATATATATTTCATGTATTTTCTATAATTCTTTCCCTTTTTTCTTTATTACTGAGAGCAGTTGTATGAAAAGGATTACTCTCCCTTGTACTTTATCTGCTCGCATACACCTGTCATCATAATCCCATGTATGACATCATCATTATCACTACAGCAACAGGCTGTGATGTCATAAACAGAACTGTGATGTCAGCTGTGGGCAAGCAGCCAGAACAGATGGGGAGCTATCCTGTTTAAATGTAAATGTCCTTAGTAATAAAGTAAGGGTGAGAAATACGGAAACAAATGATTAAATATCATCTGAATTGTATCTAAATATTATATATTTTTAGAAGTTGTCACAATAGTGTCAGGGGCTCTTTAAATAAAAATCCCTCTACTCTTTTCTAAAAGTGCCATTGGGTCTTGAACAACCACCACAAGAGAAAGATGGGACCTTGATTTAACATCTCATCCAAAAGACAGCACCTCAGGAGTACAGACCCACCCCCATCCCCCCATGCTGCACTACAGTGTCAGTACTTTTTTAGGATTTACTTCAAGTTCCTGGCATGGGACTAGAGCCAACAAACGTCTGATATTCCAGCCACAGAGGTAAGTGTGCAACTTACTGAGCCACTGACACTGATATGCACCTCATTGTTGCTCCTTATGCTATTCTGTCAGTGGGGGACCATGAGGAGGGAATTTTCTTTTCCTTTTGTGCCTCTAACTGACTTCAGTGTGACTCCTACTACTACTCACAAATAGCCTCAAACATATTATTCAACCAATTACTCTTGATAGCCTTGATTAAGGAATGAGATGGCTCCAACTACAGTCTTTGTCAGCACTCACTCCACATCAATGATGCTGCTCCTCGAACCAGCTCCTCTTGCTCAGTAAGGTCTGTCTAGCCCAGGTTACTACGTTCTCAACTTCTCTCAGGAACCCTCACCACCTGCCTTCTCATTTGGAACAGAGCTGAACAGCAAAGCATAGACATTCTATCCAAGCAGACCAAACATCAAGCTATCCCACACAGTCCGGCATAGCATTCGGTTTGAGCAGTGGGTGGGGGAAACGTTGCAACTGCACAATGGTTAGTAAACAAACACTCTGGTTCACCACTTGGAACTAAAGACCTGGAGCCGAATCGCAAGCAGGCTAATTTTTTTTTTTTTTAACTCAAGTATACTTTATTGATTTTTCCAAACACCACTAACAATAACAAGTGCAATAGAGGTGAAATAGAAGTTAACAGTGACAATAACATTAAATAATAAAAAGAAACAAACAACAAGACCACCACTCCCCCCAAATCCTCCCCCCAAGCAAGCTAATTTTGCAATCTCATTAGCATAACATGTCCTTAATTTGTTGCCAAAGGAACTGGTTCATATCCTGTACCCCAATGTGTAATCACTAGCATTGCTAACAAAATTTAACACACCAGGTTCAGCATTGCCATATAGCAATCTGTATTAAAAGCCCCAAGGAAAACCAAAATGGCCCAACTAATTCCATGACAAGCACCACTGAGACATCTTTCCTTATGCTGACTGCTAAAGAGCTTCCTACATTTTGTACCATAACAAAGAACCTAACACAGAGCTTGGGCTTACTGTGGATACTCACAAACTAGCCAGATGTCCATCCCAGGACAGGAAAAGAGAAAGACGGCAGACTATGGTTGCAGCAACCCAAGCCTGCCTCTCTCTGTTCCTCCCCTGGTTGCACCTCTGACCTCCCGGGTGTCCCCTGAAGACCTCCCCTACAGGCCAACTGGTATGCCCCTTCCTTGCTGTGGAGGGGTGCCACCCACTCTAATGCCTGCCGGTACCTCTGTGGGAGTGGTCATCCCCTGCCTGCGAAGAGGGGGTGAGGGGAGAAAAGCCGGCCACCAAAGCTGGTTCTTGCTGCAAATCTCTGCAGACCTGGCATTGTCTCCTTACTAATCTCTATTTTACAGTAAAATTGTACTTTTAAACGGGAACAGAAACACTGCAGCATTCCCATTTTGTGCAGGCTTACTCCTTTTCTCTTTTTGCACATCTCTCGCTTTCTTTTTTGTCTCCTTGTTCTTTAAAACCAGCTCTGTATGTAGCACTCCAATTGCTCCATTATAGATGTACCAACCATCGACATTATTAGTTAGAATCAGTCCATTGATCGGCCACTAATTCTGCTTCTTAAATGGGCTGCTACTTCAAACTGCCAAGTGTGCCCAGTAAAGAGCTGCGCCACTTTCATTAATGTAGCAGCCCATGCCAGTAGTGGTCTCGGTGCCAGAAACCATGGACTGAGACTAACTGATGATGTCACTGGTTGGAGCATTTATAATGGTGGTATGGGGGGGCTACATACAGAGCTGGTTTTAAATGCCAATGACACCAAAAACAGGAAGAGAACAAGGGGTAAGTAGATATGAACATAGCACTGTTGCTCCTCCACTTTAAAGAAACAGCATTTGTTAGCCACTGTGTGTGTTTTTTTTTTTTCTCAGCTCTAATGTTTTTCTGGCATAGACAGCAATGCACACATTGTTCACTTTATTATCTTCCATTCCTGGACTAAGAAATGGGATTTTGAAGAACTGAAACATTCCCGCTCATGTGTAATTCCCACCATGACAGAGTAATGTGGTCTGGTGCAGTGTTGTGTACCATCAGAAACATTTGCTGGCCCCATCTTAATACATCAAAAGTGTGACTCTAGTAAATACAGTTAACGGGTAACTTCAATGGAAGAGCTGTTGTAAGGTTGTGAGTGGTGGCCATCTTTAATGACTTGAGTCATTCAGTACAAAAGTAGCTATAAAAGTTGGGAAAGTGAGAAAATAACAAGTACACCAAGAATGAATCTAAGGATGTCTGACATACAGTTTTCTAAATAACTACATGATGAAATTATTTATATGCAGTATAGTGCAGTGGTTTAAGGCTCTGAGCTGCAAATCTGGAGACCTGGGTTTGAATCCCACAGCCCCCACTTGCATACTGTGTGACCCTGAGCAAGTCACTTAACTTCCCTGTGCTCCCAGGTTGCACCTGTAAACAAGCTTTCAGCTTAGTGTGTCTCTCTCCTGGTTAAGCAATTGGAAAAAAAAAACCTTAAGTAGGATAAGTTGTTAGACCCCTGTCACTTTTAAACCTGTTTTTGCAATCACATAACAGAATATGAAATCAGTCTAAAGAAACAAAAATGAAAGCTGCAGCTAAAAAAGAGACAGAGAGAAAATGGACAAAAAAGAAACTGGAATATAAGCAACGCCAAATCACAGCCATTGATAAGTTCAGACTAAATAATGACAATTATACAAAAGAAATATTATAGAAAAAGCAAAGATGCAGAAAAACGAATGCTAAAAAAGTTACTTATAAAGGCAGCTCCAGCTCATAGCCCCTTTGAGGAAGCCCAAGTCAGGCGAAATGCTGGGGATTTGCACTGAGATAATGCTGAAGCATTGTCTGTGTGGAGGTAATTTACAGTATAACTTCATTTATGCGAATGTGCTTTATTTGATTCATTTTTATTTATTTAGATCTCAGATTACAAATACCTTTGAGCTTAGAGCTCTTTTACAAAGGTTCCACGTCAGCAGCATAATACAACAGGTTAACAGAACAAAAAGTATGACAAAACAGTATACATAGAGAAAGGAGAACAACAGGTTTACAGGCTAAACAGGGCATGGTAAAATAATTGTAAATAAGAAAAGAAAGCAATAGCTGACATTCACAGTGAATTCAAGAATAGAAACGAGTAATGCTAAGCAGTTTCATGCACAGGAATGCATACAGTAAATTGAAAATCAGCCAAAACAAGCTTTTGTCAATTACTGGTAAAATCATAAGGTAAGTTAAAATCAGCCAACAGACCTTGTCAGGACAGACGGGGGCATTAAGCAGAAGGGAGAAGGTGAAGGGGATAGGGTAGGAGGAGGGAGGGGATTTCAGAGGTGGTGTTAAGGAGATTTAACAGTAATCAAGTGCTAGGGTTTTAGATTGCCAAGAGAGTTTAGTGGAAACAGTCACAGGAGTGAGTGGCAGAGAGTAGTCACTGTAACTTGGATCTGAAATTTGGATTCAGAGGAGACGTCACAGTTGAGGGCATTCATCCAAAGAGGGGCTCTGTAGGTGAACAATCTTTGCCCCTGGGAGGTACGGCAGCGAGGGACCGGAAAGAACTGGGATTCAGAGCCACGGGTATGGCAGGTATTAAGATAGAGGGTCTGAGAAGACCTTAAATTCCAGGTGGTAGGAGGCCTAGGGTTAGTTTCTTGGCCATCAGGCATGTTTGATATTTGATGCGAACTTTGATCTGGATCCAACCAGTTTGGGCATAGAGGTCGCAAGAGTGGGTGAGACGGTGGGCTCCTGAGATGAGGTGACATGCCTTGTTTAGAGCAGTGGAAATGTGCCTGAGGGCAATTTAGTGGCAGATCCATAGATTATCAATCCATAGTCAATAATGGAGGTAACACAGCTCTGTATGGCCAACCTTAAGGCTTTTGGTGTAGGGGAGTTCCTGTGTCTGTAGAGGAGGCTGATGTGAGTATTAACTGCTTTGGCAAAGTTGTCAATATGCATCCCATAGGATAAGTTGCTGTCGATGGTGACTCCGAGATACTTAAAATATTGTACCTGCTCAAGAGCGGTCCCAAGGTGGTTAGAGATAGTCAGGAGATGATGCCTGTGCTGGGGGACAATAACATTGTTTGGATAAAGAGAGTTTTGGATAAGTGAGGGGACTTTATATTTAAGTCTATTAAGCTAGGAGACACACCACGGTTTCAGATAACTGAGAGTTTTGGATAATTGAGGTTCAGATAACGGGGGCTTTGTTGTATTTCTCACTGGCCTACTGCTCTTTCACTGCTATTTCTGTTTAAGGGCAGGAGACCCCCTATGTTGCCCCTCTTTGCCGAGCACTTTATTTTCCAGCATAGATGTGATGTTCAGGCATAGTCTGTGGTGCTGTATTCAAGCTACATAAATTGCACCTTTACTGTTGCCTTAAAGCAGCAGTGCAACAAACTTGGGCCAAAAATATGACCCTATCTTTTTTCACTATAAAAGACTCCAAGCACTATTCAGTGTTATTTGGTGGTAACATTTTCTAGTTCCACCAAAATCTGAGTATTTCATGACGTTTTAATATAGTTTCTTCCCAGGAAAAAGAGATGGCCATTACTTTTGGCTTAGAAATACCATTGTAAGCCTGATAATATTTAGGATCGAGAAAATAAAAAAAAAAAACTTAAGGTGTGCAGTATGAGAGGTACCTAGAAAAATAAATTTGACGGGTAGTAATAATTTTACTAATTGTAGCTAAATTAGCTTTTTGGAAAATATTTTTCATTGTGTTGCTGCTTTAAGCATCAAGACAGTAGCATCTTTGATTAGAAACATAGAAGTTGACAGCAGATAAGGACCGCAAGGCCCATCCAGTCTGCCCATTTCTTTTTCTACTTTATGAATGTGCCATCGGCCTTTGCTCTGTCGATGGCCTATCTATTCATCCTCATCTGTATTGCTCCCTTATGCATATCCCATGCCTGTCTGAAGCCCTGCACTGTATTCATATACACCACTTCCTGAGGTAGGCCATTCCGTGCATCCACCACCCTTTCTGTGAAAAAGAACTTCCTCACATTACCCTTAATCGGCCTCCCTCTAATCTCACGCTGTGTCCTCTTGTCCTGCTATTTTTCTTATATTGAAACATGTTAGACTCTTTCACCTTGTTAATGCCCTTAAGGTGTTTGAATGTTTCGATCATATCACCTCTCTCCCTCCTTTGCTCTAGGGTATACATGTTGATCTCCATTAATCTGTCCTCATATGTTTTCTGATGCAGTCCTTGCACCATTTTGGTTGCCCTTCTCTGAAATGCCTCAGTTTGGTTAATGTCCTTGTGAAGGTGTTGCCTCCAGTACTGCACGCAGTACTCTGGATGGGGCCTAATCAGTGTTTTGTAAAGAGGGATTATTACCTCCCTCTTCCAACTTGTAATACCCCTACTAATACACCCCAACATCCTCCTAGCCTTACCTACTGCTTTGGTGGTCTGCTTGGAGGATTTCAGGTCATCTGTGATGAAGATGCCCAAGTCTCTTTCTTCCCTTGTGACTGTCAGCAACTCCCCTCCCAGCCTATAGGTGGCTTCAGAGTTTCTCTTCCCTATGTGCATGATCTTGCACTTCTTTGCATTAAATCCCAGTTGCCACTCTTCTGACCATTTTGCCAGTTTATCCAGATCTCTTCTCATTCTGCCCACCCCATCTAGATCATCTACTCTGTTGCAGATCTTGGTGTCATCTGCAAACAGACAAACATTACCCTCCAGTCCATCTGCAATGTCACTGATGAAGATATTGAAATGAACTGGCCCCAGGACTGATCCCTGTAGTACCCCACTTGTGATTTGCATCTCTTCTGACTGTATAGCATTTACCACCACTCTCTGTTTTCTGCCCATCAACCAGTTGACCAACTTCTGACCCACCTCGAGCCTACCCAGCTTACTAATCAATCCTCTATGTGGAACAGTATCGAAAGCTTTGCTGAAGTCAAGGTAGGCGACATCAACTGCTCTCCCTTGGTCCACCACTCTGGTTACCCAGTCAAAGAAATCTATGAGATTAGTTTGACAGGGCCTTCCTTTTGTAAACCCATGCTGTCTTGGATCCTGTGCTCCTATGGATTCCAGGTGTTGAACTGTCCTTTCCTTAAGGAGTGCCTCCATAATCTTGCCCATTACTGAGGTAAGACTGACTGGTCTGTAGTTCCCTGCCTCCTCCCTGCTACCACTCTTGTGGAGCGGGATCACATGAGCCCTTCTCCAGTCTTCTGAGACCTCTTCTGTGCTCAGAGACTTACTAAACAGTTCTTATAATGGCTCTGCTAGTTCCACCCTTAGCTCATTTAGTACCCTGGGATGTATGCCATCAGGTCCCATTGCCTTGTCCACCTTGAGCTTATCGAGCTCTTGTAGGACCCTTTCTTTTGTTAAGGGACTAGTGCACACCTCCATCCCCCCGTGTCCATGGTGCTGAGCAGTGGGCCCTGCCTTACCTTCTCTTCAATAAATACTGAGCAGAAGTATCTATTTAGGATAGATGCTTTTACAAAGTCCTCCTCCTCCTCCTCACATGCCCCCTTATCCCCTTTGATCTTAGCAATACCCCCTCTGGACTTTCTCCTCTCACTAATGTATCTATAGAAAGTCTTGTTCCCTTCTTTTACTGTTCGTGCTAGTGTTTCCTCAGTTTGGGCCTTTGCCTGCCTTACTGCCTTCCCTGCTTCCCTTAGGGAAGTTTGGTATGCCTCCCTATCTTCATCCTGCTGCATTCCCTTATATTTCCTGAATTCCAGCCTTTTGGCTCTGATCTTTTCTGCTACTGTTTTTGAGAACCAAAGTGGATTCCTTCTTCTTTTGCTCTTCCTTTTCTCTCTAACACAATGGGATGTTGCTTCAAGTATTGCATCCTTAGTGCTTACCCACTTTGCCTGTACCCCCTCACCATTTCTTTTTGCCTGGGCTAGTTTAACTCTGTTGGCCATCTTATCAAAGTCAGCTCCTCTGAAGTCCCATATTTTTGCCTTGCAATGGGATGATTTAGTTCTAGTGGCCAAATTGAACCATACCATGTGATGGTCACTGGTCCCCAGGTCACTTTCTACCTGGAGATCTGTGATCCTTTCCTTTAGTCAGTACTAGATCTAGGATAGCCTGTCTCTTGTGTGTTGTTGTACCAGTTGTTTGAGGCCTACCCTGCAGGAAATCCACTATGCCTAGTTCTGGCAGATATTCCTGCTGGTATTGGACCAATCTGTATCTGGCATGTTGAAGTCTTCCATTATCAAAATCTCCCTTTAGCTGTCATATTTTGTGTATCTTCTAACAGTAATGTATCTATCTCGTCCCTCTGGTCTGAAAGCCTATAGACAACCCCAGTTTGTATGGCAGTCCCATTTCCTGTTTCCAGGGTGACCCACAGTTCTTCTGGCTCCTTATGTGTATTCTGAATTTCTGTGGCTTTGATATTTTCATTGACATAAAGGGCCACTTCCTCACCCCCCTTTTGCACCTCGGTCTCTTTTGAACAGTACATAGCCAGGTACTGAAATCTCCCAAGTCTGGTTACTGGTAAACCATGTCTCGCTAATGGCTACTCTGTCCAGTTTAGCCTCTGTCATTATTGCCTATAGGTCTGGGATCTTGTTTCCCAGACTGCGAGCATTTGTGTACATGATTTTCCATTGGCCAGATTTCAGTGTATTAGCTGTTGGGCGAGGTCGGGCCTTTCCCCTGTGTACCATATGGAGAGTCAGACCTCTCTCCTTACCTGCTGATCACTACATATTTGCTCAGCACTTAGCATCTCAGCATAGCTGGGATGGATGGACATAGTCCATGCAATATATATGTATATTTATGTGCTGCATCACTGATTATCTATGCAATTCAGAGCGAACTGGATGTGCCAACCAGTTCTTTTTTTTGTCAGCAAATTCTATTTCTAACCCTTCTAATATGTTATTTTGAAAGTGTAAACAAACAAATTAAAATATGCAATATTGATATGAGACTGAGTAGCCAGTTCTCTTTAATTTTGGGGAAACTGAATAGATTTTGTTTCTGCCTCCAAGTGTGTACACATTCTATTTGAAAGCCCTCTCTGTTATTAGGTTTAGTCAGTCCTGGTTATGCACCATCCTTTTACCATTTGCACTTATTTGCCCCTGTTCAATATGTACTAGTGCTATAGGCATGTTAAGGGTTAACTAGTACTCCTAGAACTGTTTTCTACTGGGCCCCAGCTGGAGATTGAGGGTCTAGATGTTTGTGTCCTCATGCCTTCTGGTTTACCATGTCTGCAGAGGCATGAATATTCATGGCTCTAACATCTTCTTTTGCTATATAGGGAATGACTGGCAGGGCCTGGTAGCTTTTTAACCTGGAGGAATTTTGGTACCTTGCTACATCAGAAAACAGGGAAAGATGGGGAGAAGAGCGAGAAGCTCATAACTCTGCCCTGACAGGGCCATATACTACCCCAGATGCACCAGTGAGTAATAGTGGGCCTCCTTCTCAAAGAAGGTCACTGGGATCCTTACAGATCCATTTCTAGTCCTGAGACAAAGGAATCCAGGAGTCCACCTTGATAAGGTCAGATTAACAAAACATAACATCATTACAGTATTAAGGTATTCGCAGGGCACGACTCTGTCTGGTAAGAGCTATGGTCAGTCAAGTCCCACTTTGATTGACCTGGACATATGAATACCAGTTTCATAGGTCAGTAATGAACCAAAGTTGTTTGCTGCAAGTAAGGTGAAATGCAAGTGCTGGACCAGTAGAGTTCTGTAGTTTGCCCAAAGGAGAACAACAGGACCAACAGAGATCCAATCTGAGCTTATAAAAGCTCTAACATGCAGTGCAGGCTATTGAATCTCCCACTGCTGCAGCCCAGCTCTGATACCAGTTGCAGGAGATTCTGGAATTTCTGGTTACAGTAAATGTTGGTTTGAGAGTCAGCAGAATCTCCCTTATATGCTCTACTATACTGCAATAAAAACTAAATTTTTTTGCACACTAAGTGCAAATTGGCACAAGCTCCATAGTAGGATGTGGGGCTCTTAGTGCTGACTGTTCCCCTTTAAGAAGGTGCTAGTAGGATTTGTAAATGTTTCATCTGTTTGGGCTCATGGGAGCAGTAACTATGTCTCTCCCCTCACTTACAAACTGATTCCAAGTTTGAAGAGACTTGTGCTGCAGATGATAACAGAACTGGAATTGAAATAAATTGAGAGTCTAGTGAGAGATTCACATTTCTGAACTGTGAGGTCAGAGACAGAGGCTGAGACTGGCATATCACTTTGCACCTGGCCTGAGTCTCTTTTCATTTCAAATTGAGGACAGCCTGGCCTCTCTGCAAGTGAGCAAGTGCATCATTCTACATGTGCATGTGCACTCCTGGATTTTTTACCTGCCTACCATTGCGTTTTTACACACTGATATGGCAAATGTTGTGCAACACTTACCTAGAGGCCAAATGCAGCCCCACACAGATTTAGAGCTTAAATCATGAACTGGACTCAGGCCACATCTTTACAGCCAGGAGCCCAAGGGGGGGCAACTTCTCTCCCTGCCCCCCCAGCCCTAGCTCCATTTGTGCAAAGTTTCCTACACCATTAGGATTCAAATATTCGAAGCCCCTATTCAAAAATATGTTGTGGTAATACAGTATATCACTCACACTATTTTATGCTATCTAAAGAATTTCTTAAAAGCACTTTGGGTACATGATAGTAAAAAACCACATGCTTATTGAGAATAGTGATACTATACACCAGATAAACATATATGCTCTATAATGAACTTTTCTTAAAAAAATCACCCTTATTTAAATTAGAAAAGAAAGCAGCTATAGACTAGAGTCTATGATTCTTTCACTTGAATGCAGTGCTATTTCTACAACATGTTAACTGCCAGGCAAAATTGAGCACATACTAAAAGTTCTACAATTCGCTTTACCTGGAATTTATGAATCATGTGAAGAGGAGGGCAGTGTAACAGGGTTGAGATAAGATCCTATCCTGTTTGTTATGTAGAGAGACTTAAAAGCAAAGTTCTATCTGTCCTCTCCTATTCTATCACTTCTCTCTCTCTCTTGCCTGTCTGATTGTGTAATCAAATTTTCTTTGTGGCACCTAGGAATTGGTCACTCTGACAGTCCCACAATTTCACCCTGTTTTCTCCCTTCCTTCACTTGCTGTTTCTATTCTTTATTTCTTCCCTTGCTTCTCTACGGTTAAAAAATATATGTGAATCTGTATGTGAAACTGGGATCTCTTGGTTTGCCAATGTATTATAATTATACTTTTGAATGCAAAACGCTATTTGGGTTTCTTTTAAAATGGCACTCTGTAATATAATAAGTTAATGCTGAGCTGCATTTACCTCCAGCTTGTTTGCAGAGCTATTAGCAGGAAATCAGCCCTGGAACAGGATGTCTTAATTGACTGCACCTGTTAACAATGTACTCTTCAGGCTGGTCACTGGAAAGGCAGTGGCAAAGTGTTGTTACATTGTGTGAAACAGTAAATGGAACTTATAAGGACAGGATCCAGAGGTTAAACTGCTGGGCAGGAACATCATACAAAAGGAGAAATGTTTGATGTTTAGAGAGAGAGAGAGAGAGAGAGAGAGAGAGATGGAGATTTTAAAGAGACCCTCAGATGAAGGACTTTTGTTTTAAACTACTTGTATGAAGAGCTATCCGCACAATTTTACTTTTATTATTTTATTGCTACTGAGAGTAATAAAATGGTACTTGCAAATTTTATAACTGTTCCTTTTTGGACATGCCTCCTGACATATGCCTCTACCACAGGCAGAATTACAGATTATATGAAAATGACTTCTTTTTGACATGGTCCAGTGAACCATTTCAAAGAAAAACAGATACTAGCAATTAAATAAATGAAGCACTTTTAAAGTACAAAGAGACTGGATAACAGATGGGACTGGGTTGTGGGTTATAGAGCCTTTTGCCTCCATCACAGGTTTGGCTATGACATGGGTCAGTATAAAGCAACAAGCAATAGCTGAGAATATTGAACATGATCAGCAGGTCAAAAACAAATAGCAAAATGGTTGCTGTATAAAAAGAAGCTTCAGTTTTGACTATAGAAGAAGGCCACATGGTCAAGTGGACAGAGCACCAGCTATGGAACCAAGAGCCACAGGTTCAAATATCACCAGTCACTTGCTCACTATGTGACCCTGAGCTACTCAGGTGATTTCTGAGTGCTTCAGTGCACCCAGCTGTAAAAATGTGTATAAGCAGGAACCCAATAAAAGTGAAATATTGCGTCTAACCTGGCAGTATAGCCTAAAGGTTAGAGCAGTGAGTTGTCAATGAGCTTGGTGCACCAGCAGACCTGGGTTTGATTCCCACAACCTCCACTTGCATACTATGTGACTCTGAGCAAGTCATTTAACCTTCTCAGTGCTCCCAGGTCACCCCTAAAAATAGGCATTTGTGCCTAGTGGGCCTTACCTGGTTACCAAAAAAAAAAGCAAAATCCTGAGATATTCATGGTAAATTGATTGTGAGAGAAAGAGATGAAAACTGACAGCATGACTGAGCCTATTGGGAAATGTGTGATAGAAGTAAAATGAGAAACAACTTCTTCAATCAAGGGTATAGTACATCTACCTACCAATTCTAGAGTCCACAGGAAAGACTTCTAGGAAAAGGGTAAAAATCAACTGAAGCATCCAGTATGTTTAAAATTTGTAATGGATTTAATTACTAGTATCAATGTCATCTTGTGGCTATCCACATGCCTATATGAAATGTATGTAACATCTAGAGAATGTAGTAGATTCAGTGGATGGATTCCAAAACTGTGAACTGAAAGTTCTTGACTTTAATCCCACTAGCTACTGTCTTACTGTGTGACCTTGAGTGAGACACAGAGAAGAACAATTTCTTACCAGTTACAGTAGATTTTTGAGGGAATCTGCTCCAGTGGGCCACACCTATGCAACATAAGATACCATTGGTGTTGGACCTATCCAAAACTTTTGACTAGCAGGCTGCCAAAGATGACATACATTGTCAGCTCCTTTATAACATGGGTGGCCCCAAACCTCCTCAGTTTTGTCTGTCCTCCAGAAAGAAAGAAACAATGTTGTGTCAGACTGATGAATGGGCACAGACAAGCACATCAAAGCCCCAAAAAGGAGTGATGACAATCAGCAAAGAAAAGCCAGTTCAGGGTAATCAGAGCTAAATGATGATGCCAAAAACCCCACCAAACCAGGGGCACAGGCAGGAGGGTACACTGTGGCTTACTGGAGGAGATTCCATCAAAGATCCAATGTTACTTGTAAGTTACTGTACTATCTTCTTCAGGGATATCTCCATCCAGTGAGCCACACCTATAGAATGATTTCCAAGCAGTACCACAGAAAATAGAGGAAGGCCAGCAGGATGGCACATGAGCCAACCAGCATGAAGGCCAATGTCTTACAGGCCAAGAAGAAAGGAGACACAATGGGGTGGCCCCCACAGAGCATAGGGGGCATGGGAGCAGGACTTCTGGCAACCGCAGTCAATGATGAAAAAAAGTATCAATGGCAGTAACATATCATGGCCAGCATACAGACACAGAGGCCAGGTATAAACATGGAGAGTCAACAGGGCCAGGCCTCATGAATAAACCACAACACTGACAGGAAATCTGATGACAAAGAATGCCACCTAGGTGAAGCATGCTGTGATCTAACACAAAACAGCTGACAAGGTACAACCATGCAACCAGGCCCAAGAGAGCCAAAGTGCCACTGTCAGTGGGGGCCCAGCCTGAGGCCAGAGACTAAAGGCAACCTCCAAAGGATGCACAGAATGGCAAAAAATCTCAGTCAACAGGAAAGCCAACAATGGCACCTGGGGAAGCCATGTAAGAAGCAGAGGGGACATCGATGAGGCAAAGCCAGATGACAACCAGTGAAAAGCAGGACACCAACAAATGGCAACTCCATCTTACCAAAAAAAAAAAAGTTGACAAGGCAAAGCCAGGTGATGCAACCACAGGGAGCCGAGTGTCTCACAGGGCCAGGCAATTAAGCTAGGAGCCAAACAAGGGGTCCCAAAGGAATGACCAGACTGGTATTAGAAAGCCAAGGCAAAGCAAATGATGGTGACATGCAAACAGCCTTGTACAAAGCAGGAGATGGGGCATCCAGTGGGTATGCGATGAGGCAAAGCCTGGTGATGGCCAGTTGAAAACGGAGATGCCGTAAACAGGAACACTGACCCCGTCAGTGAACATGTCAATGGAACAAGTCCAGGAGATGAAGATGGAAGGAATCACCAACCACATGGAAATGGGGGGCAGGGATAAAGGCCAGGAGCTGACTGATACATCCCTGAGGACAGTCAGACCAGCCACAAAGCCAGGGTGAAGGCAAAGCAGATGACATAAAAATGTGAAAACTGGCATGCACTTGGCAGGGGACTGCACATGTAGTAGGTACAATGATGATGCAAAGTCAGGCAATAACAAGCAGAAAGGAAGAGTGCCAAAAACTGGCAAATCCCAACCCAACAGTGAGACCATCGATGGGGCAAGGACAATCGTCGATGGAGCTGAAGGGAGCCACAGGCCCCACTGAACCAGGAGGGGCCAAGCAGGAAGCCAGGAATCGACTGAGGTGCCCTTGAGAATGGCTGGACTGAGCATATAGCCATGTTGAAGGCAGAGTCAGTGACAGAAATGTGAACACAGTCATGTACAAGGCTGGGGACTGGACACAGAGTGGAAACGTTGACAAGTCAGAGCCAGGTGATGACCAACACAAAGGGGTGCACTGAAAAAACTGTGATCCCAGCCAAACAGGAAAGCTGGTGCGGAGGCAAAGCCAGGCATAGCTGTAAAGGCCACATATATGGCCAGCACTTACTACCTCAATGGAGCAATGCAGCCACCAGCAGGGGCCCATACCAGAAAGGGTGGGAGGATAAGCCAGCAGCCAGAATACAGACAGCAGTGGGAGACCGGCAGTGATACACAAGCATTGGACCATCAACAGCTGATGTCCAGCAATGACAAGGCAGCCCAGGAAACCAGGCCATGTGGGAAGCAAAAAAACAGGCCAACTTTACCAAAACAGGAGATGATGATCGGTGACGCACATAGCAATGAAGTCCAAGGAGGGAATTCTTCACTCCGGCGTGAAGTAAATGGTGGATAGGAAAGAACTGAGAACGTCTGGAGCCATCAACACTATATAGGCACTGACAGTGCGCCGTCCATGGCTGCCACTAGGGAAAAAGCTCCAGATAGGTCTGACACTCGATGAGCTCTATAAATCGATATGTGTGGCTCACTGAGTCCAGTGAGCCACACATATGGAACCGTAACTGGAGGGAGATATCCCCAAGGAAGATCTCCCAATGCGTCAGTTTATCCAGATCAATGCAGCCATCATTTTTAGTTGAAAACAAATGTCCTCATATAATTTTAAAGTTAAAATATATTTCTGGCAACAAATATCAATATACCCATTTTCTTTCCATTTGTATTTCCTTTCTGTACTGAGATACGTGGTTTTAAACTTTTTATCAGTTTCTGCTCATTTGCCATGTCCACTATGATAATACTAAACATCTTGGTGTGGTGCTGTGCTTTTTCCAATCAGAATGTGCTTTTGCACATCCTCATACACCCGCACTATGCCTCTACTTCAAAGTCAAAAAGTAACCTTAACGGAAGAGATCTTTCAAAATGGCCAGTGGTGGCCATATTTATTGACTTAAGTCATTAATTAGAAAAGTAGTACTACAAACTGTTTAAAAAATGAGGGAATTAAAAACACTAAGGGTGGCAGAACCCAGAAAAGCTCTGACCCTATTTATTAGGAACCCGAACACAGGGGGGATTCTGAATGATTCTGGTGATTTACAAACATGTGACTTAATTGCACCAGTTGCTCAATAAGAGACCAACTATATAGCACTCAATAAATGGGGAAAAGGGAATTCTAGAGAGAGAGGGAAGGAGGAGCCAGGCACAGAGACACTGTCTGTGTATGTGCTAAGAATAGAAATACTCTAACAACTAATAAAAGAAAAACATTTAAAAAATAGAATTAAATAATTGAATTTTGTACTGCTGATTGGAGTTGCGTTTAAGAGACATAGAACCTGCTGCCTTGTAAAAGCCACTTTGGCAAAACATTGGCAGATCAGGCAGGTGTGGGAACTTAAACTTCAATAAAAGAAATATTTACTTTAAAGGGGCACAGTCAGCAAAAGGACCCCACACCCAAGTGTGGGGGTGGTCCCAATGCGCACTTTGTGTGCCAAAGCGTTTTGTTTTACTTACTGTTTATTGTAGTATAGTAGACTGTATCAGACTCATTTTGCTTACTTTTAGGCTGACATCTTCTGCAACCACAAATCACAGAATCCCCTGCAGCTGACATCGGAGCAGGACTGCAGTGGCGAGAGATTCAAGTGCCTGCAGTGCATGTTACAGCTTTTATAAGATCCGATCAGATGTTTTCCGGTTCTGCTTTTGTCCATTGGCTAAATACAATCCTCTGTGACTGTACTTAGCTCCAAGAGGTCTCCTCTTAGACCTTGCCCTCTGCCTCCCCTGCTTTCCCACGTCCCCTGAGCTGATCACCTCTCACCGTCTGCCCTTTTCACTGCTCTCTTCCCCTCCTTCCCTCTCTAAGCCACCCCTCCATCCCCCTCTGTCCTTCTTCTACCCTTATGTACTGTCCTCACCCCCTCTCCTCTCCTACCTATCACCTTTCCCCTCTTTTCGTGTCCTGCCGTAACTTGCCGATCTCTCCTTTCTCCCCTGCCGTCTCTTAGTTCCACCAGTCCGGTTGCAGGTTGTAACCTTGTACCGCTTAAAGCCGTATTCGCCGTCTCCCCTCTGTGTTAGTTTTTTCCCTCCTTTCTTGCCCATTACGCTGCTACCCAGGAGTGTTCCCCTGACTGACCCTCACCCATCCTCTTAGACCATGCCCCCTGCCTCCCCTGCTTACCCACGTCCCCCGAATTGATTCACCCCTCACCTACTGCCCTTTTCACTGCTCTCTTCCACCCCCTTCCCATTCTAAGCCACCCCTCCATCCCCGTCTGTCCTTCTTCTACCTTTATGTACGGTCCTCACCCCTTCCTTCTCCTGCCTATCACCTTTCCCCTCTTTTCGTGTTCCTGCCGTAACATTCCCCCTCTTACCGACCTCTTCTTTCTCTCTTGCCGACTCTCGGTTCCACCAGCCCGGTTGCAGGTTGTAACCTTAAACCGCTAAAGCCGTATCCGCCGCCTCCCTTCTGTATTAGTTTTTTCCCTCCTGCCTTGCCCATTACTTCCCCTGGGAGCTCTACTACTACTACCCCCTTCTCATACTCTCCCTCACTTACCCTTCTGCCCCTTACCCTCCCCTTATTTTTATATAATGTATGCATGTCTGTTCTTGTTCCAATGAATCTCGCTTGTATGCGTAAATCTACACTGTATCACTTTGTTCTTGTTCCAATGTATCTTGCTTGTATGTGTAAGTTATACTGTATCACTCTGTACTGTAACTGTACCTCCCGGGTCGTGCCTGAAAATAGTCACCTGCTGGCTAGTGCACTTACCCGGTAAACAAAAACTAAATAAAAAATAAATAAAGAGGACAACAGGACCAGCAAACACATGAGCAGAGCTTATATAAACTCTTATCAAGCACTGTAGGCTATTGAATCTCCCAATGCTACAGCCCTGCTGTGATGTCAGCTGCAGGGGATTCTGGGATTTGTAGTTATAGAAGATGTCAATTTAGAAGTAAGCAAAATAAGTCTGTTATAATCTACTGTACTATACTAAACAGAAACTAAAACAAAATGTTTTTGCACACTAAGTGAACACTGGGATCAGCCCCATACTAGGATGTGGGGCCATCTGTGCTGACTGTTTTAAAACTTGCTGAGTGGATTACCATTCCTACCTAGCTTGCATTGGCTGGGACGCTTGAGGGAACTGGACTCCTAAAGGAATTGGGACTACTCACAGTTGTTTTCTATTTTCCAGGTCAGGTAAGCCAAGAGGGCATTATCTACTGTAGCAAAGAGAATTTTTTAAATCATAATTTGTATGAAAATACAGTAGAACTGTTAATGTTGAAGGGACTAAATTACCTGACACTAGGCATAGGAAGAATGATACACACACACGACACAGCAGCATAGCCGTTCCTGGTCCTACCCCGACACACCTTCCTGGGCCCTTGTGAGTGCTTATGAGAGAGACAGAAACAGAGAAGGGGGAGGGGGAAGGGGAGAGAGACAGAGAGATATCTATTTTAAAATACTATAGGGCTAGATTAGAAATAAACGCAGGAGTCGCCTGGGCAGGGCATTGGGTTTAACCATGGATTTGGGGGGGAATTCATGGCGCAAATGATTCTTATGATGCAGTGCTGTTAATCTGAAGAGAGAGCCAGATAGAGAGATGCAGGCAGGCAGACAGGATTGTTCGGTATTATTAAGGCTGGGCGTGTTTTTGTTGGCAGCAGTAGAGAGCAGGCAAAAAAATCTAAACGTGACAACATAAACAGTAAGAGCTCACCCACCCTACCCATGTGATGCAGCTGCACTGCACGTCCCAGTGCACTGTAGTTTACTTTAACCTTCGTTGAGCCATGGAGACTGATATATCAGTCCAGAATTATTATGCGTTCTAATTCTGTTGGCAGCCTGAGGGTTAAAATGTGAATGAACCGGCGATACTGTATCCTGCTTCTTGTACTAAATAAAACAACAACAAATTGAATTTAACAATTAAATATTATTTTCTGACTACCACCAGTCACATCAAGTGCAATCAAATATGTACAGTGCATCACATATCCTTCCTTACAAACGTATTTACAAATGACTAAGTTTCTATTTATTGCTCAAAATAAGATTTCAGCCCAGCCAGTTGATGTAGCTGACAGGTAGTAGCATTACATTACTGTATACTACATGTAAATGAGTAATTAACAACAATCATTTTCTGACTTTTGGTGACATCACCACAGCCTATGCAGTGTTAGTACAGAGCTCCAAACCTTGGGTCTACAATAAACCTCTAAAGTAATATTTTTATTACAGTACAAGCAACTGTTCATACAAAGGTTTATTCTTTAACATGGGAAGCAAAACACTAAGTGAAGGTAGTGCCAGCATCCTCTTCTCCAACTTCCAGCATGGCGTTGTCTCCACAGCAAGCAAGCAGCATGTTCTCCAGAGTCACTAATGAATGACTCCTTGAAGAATTTCATGCCTTTTGGATCGAAACGTGAGATGCAATGGGACAGTTTTGAACTGATCTGGACTTTGTTAAAAAAGAACAGATTTGCAATCTGCAGTGACGGTGATGGTGGAGAGAACTGATAAGGTGTTGGATCTTCTCCTGCATATTCATCACCGTAAGTTGCAACTAGATGAGAAATGTACAGATTTAGAGGAAATAGCATGAGGAATTTTGGTTTGCCAGAGGAAACTGAGGGCCTGAGAATAACTGAATTTATTGACAAGCTGCTGCACGAAACTCTCCCACTCCTGGCTGAGTTGGATGTCCAGCCAAAAGTGTACATTGGGCTTTGGGCCCCAAACCAGGGTCAGGGCAGCATCCCAGATGGGTGATAATGCAATTCCTATACTTTAAAGGCAACAAGATCTGGTACTTTCAACTGCACTGAAGTCCAAGGTGGTTATGTGGGAAAACACCAGCATCTTTTTTTTATTCTGTTTGACCTCCTCTTCCCCACAGCTGCCTCCATCTGCACTCACCCAGATCCCAGCCCCATCCTCTCCATCCCCATCTCTTACCCGGTCTCCTCTTATTTGCAGGCTTTCCCCTCTGAGGTGGGGTGGTGGGGAGTTGCCCAAACTCTCCACTGACTGCTCAGTCCTGGAGGGAAGGTGGGCAGTTGGAGAGCTGGGACTCTAGAGACTGGCATCACTTTATCTTGCCATGCTGTAGGCCAAATCCTTATTGAGCACAAACCCACTGGGAGATGTCAGGTGTGGCTAGTGTGGGCATACATGCCAATGCATATCTATGTGCCAGCCAATCAGCATCTCCTCCCCCCAAAGTGGTCCACTGCCTGCACCACCACCTGAGAACCCCAGGTGCTGGCTACATGGCAGCAGTGAGATCTCTCCTTCCCTGGAGGAGGAGGAGAGTGCCCTTTCAGACACTTAATCCTCCTAGCCCTGGACAGCCCCTGACGACCCAAGATCGCTCTTGATGCAGAGTCACCTACATCACAAGCAGTAATGCAGTCACTGCATCGATGGGCCAGCCCCACACCAGTTTCTTTTTTGATCTTGACTACATCCCTTCTGACCAGGCAAAGCATTTAGCTATGTACCATGCCTGAAAGTTTTCAGATAACAGACTAAAATTTAACACTCCCTTTCCAGCTAAATTGAAAGTGTTTTACTCCAACCAGACTGTCCCATACCATTCAGCAGAGGAGGCCACAGTTGCTATGGATGGACGGGGCCTCTCGGTCCCCCAGCTGCTACATGCTTGATGACCTGATGGGGGTCCTTGCTGCCAGAAATCTACTCCACTGTAGACATCGATCAATGCAGATTACCAAGAAGTAGCTTTCACCCACTCCCAGGAACAGGGTGCCAAGCAATCCACTGATACTATGACCACTGTTAAAGCTCTCATGAACTGAATAATAACTTTACTGTAAGTACTGATTAAGTTGACTTTGTGGTACATGGGGAAGAGCTTGCTAACTGAAGCCATTGTTCACTGGGTCATGGAGTGAGTAAGAAAAGGTCATCTTTACGTATCTTAGGTTCTTTTTACTGGCTGGGGAAAGGTGTAATCAACTGGCCGTGAACAGTGCCTTTTAGACTTTTCATATCATTATGCTGAATGAGATGTGAAGCTGGATGTATATGGGTGAGAGATTACTGGTGGAACCTAGCTGTAAGGTTTACTATACATGGCATACAGCCTCATCCGCCTCACAGAACAGATACTCTGATATATATGATTGTTGGAGCCTGACACTGAGCCACATCTATGGAGCTCGTCCTTGGGACCTCACAGTGAGGTAACTGTCAGAGACCTCCAGAGGCCAGCATACCTAGCTGACAGTGCTCAAGGCCACAATACAGGTCTCGGGATACCTGGGTGAGGGACAGAGCCAGCTTCTTTAAATCTCCTGTGGACTAAAGTGGCAAAAGTAAACACTGCAGACTTGGCTTGTAGGGCAGTCACCACATCAGGGTCCTTCTGCTGAGGGACCACTGTTGGTGATCATCACCCCAGGGAAAATATTTGGTCCCTTTCTGACCTCTTGCAGTCTGGTCCACCTCTACTTCTGTCATTTAAAGGAGATCCCTACTATTTGTTCTCGGGACCTAACTTCTGGATTATTTTACACTGCAGGGTTCAGATATTTCATAAGAGGTTACTCAGATGTGTGAGGTGTAATTTCTTTCTTGCTAGCGATCAGTCCACCATTCCCTTTTGACTGATGTGGTGCAGGCCTGTGTGATCTCCCTATACCCCTTTCACCATTCCCTTTTCTTCTGTACCCCTCTCCCCATGTCTATGGGTATAAGATAGTGAATCCATGGGGAGGGGGCATGTACAGCGGCAGAAACATTTCCAAGACAGGCACATTATCCAGACCTTGATAACCACATGGGGTGCGTACACAGCCCTGGTGCTGGAAAAAACTAAGTTAGACCCAAGCAAACAATTAATTTGAAAAACTTGATGTCCACATGAACCTGGTTAACCAGTGAGGGATCCCAAAGTTTATTAAACACACAACAGCTCCAAGGAGCAGAGTTAATCAGTGAGGAGTTTGTTGCAGCTTGCAAAAGGGACCACTATGACTTCACTGCAGCTTTCAGTCCTGGACCGTGATGCTCTCACAGCTCTAATGCTGCTCTTCTCCAGAGCAAGTGGTCACATATTCATAAAGGCAGCACATATCCCTGAGGACAGTCCCAATGCTTGGCAGCACTAAAACCCTCTCAGATCGGATCTACCACATAGCTCTTTTCTCTATCTAACTCTCTTTCTATAGGCTCGAAGATCCCCAGATTAACAGGACACACAACTTGGGGATTACTGCTCCATTGGCTCCCCAGCCGGATTACTGGACTCAGAAAGTGACCATCCCTCCAACCACTATAGGGGACGTGTCCCAGTACTGCTGCACTCCACAGGTTCAGTTTTCTTTCTCTCTCACTAGATCACTCCCTGACAGATCGACTGAGGTTCAAGACCTGGCACTACAAACTCCCTGCAGCTCTTCTCCCAGTAACTTGCCTTGAGATCCAAACAGTCCTCACCCTTGCCCACAAACTGGTACCAACCCCCCTTTTCAAGGCCAGACAAAGGAGGCAAAGCTGGGGCCTAAGTGGGCATTGCCCCTCTTGACTGGCATACCCTTTCAATTTCTCTCCTCCAGCGGCTGCTCCTTGGAATCCCTCATCTCCCTCAAAAACTGACCTTAAATCCCCCCACGCACCCGCAGTGACATTCCCACCTGCAGGAGCACCAGCCAGGAGACAAAAGGATTTAATCATTTTTTTTCCGGGCCAAATAAGGCCCCAGAACTGGGGAAATAAACAGTAACCACCCCAAAGAAGGCTTACACTTCTTTTGTTGTCCTACCGGTTCTGGAAGGGGTTTCTGGGTGGCCAGTCTTACCCCTGGCTCAGTGGTATGGCTAACCAGTCATGATATAATTTTCAAGCTCTCCCTCTTCAATTATCTGCTGAACATCGAGTCAGTTTGGTTGCCTACAGGTCTCTACTCCACAACTAAAGCAGCATTACGGACTTTGGAAGGATTATAGCTTGGACTCGGAGACGGATTGCTCATGGCAGTAACTGAAGATGCTGTTATAAGTCTAATTTTAACCTAGGCCTCGATAGTACTCGAAGTTTTCACTTTCAATTCCTCAGTTCATCTAGTTGATGTTTTATTAGACATTTTGTGCAGGTCACCTGTCTTGGAGGCCAACAGTTGATAGTTATGACTTACCTCCACCCAGAGTCAAACATCAGACTCTGGTAAGGAGTGATATTTTGTTTTACTGCTCCCTACCTTGGAAACAAACTTTATAATATTTTCTAACAGCGCCCTGTTGGTATTTTTCTTGTACTGGTTGATACTGTTTTTTTTAAAATGTTCTGTATTTCTTGTAGTTGTTCAGTATTTCTGGGATGTACTTTTTCTGGACTCGGTAAGGGCTGAAAGGTTGCAAGGGAAGGGGTTTTTAGTACTTGTTCACTTTGCCAACCTTATGGGGCATATGTTGACAAGAGACTTGTATCTCATTGCTGGAATGATGCTAAGGCCAGATCCATTTATAGACAGGGCATTATCTTCTTCTTTTGACTTGGATTTCCTGAGAAGCTTTTATCATACAATGTAACCTGAATGAATAGTCCAATGAACAGATACAAAGTTATGACCCAGAGTAGCAGGATAAAATTGCAGTGCTCTTTTTACCGGAGACTTACTTGGTCCAACAAGAACATGACAAGCTCTGATGTTTTGGATACTCACAGTTATAATTTCCTCTTACCCTAGGGGTAAACATAGGGGGTTGCTATTATTTTCCTACAAACAACTCCATTTCAGTGTCACTCAGAATATTCGAACCTGGAGGGCCACTTTTTCATTTTATCAGGACTTCTGTAAGGTACAGGTTGCACTGGAAAATGTATATTTCTCCTCTGGTTCAAATGTAAGGGTTATATGCCTGTTTCTTAACAAATTGTTGGCTTTCCAACAAAAAGCCCTACTGTCCATAGTTTTAAAGAATCTTTGAAGACTCACCTTTTTAAGAAAGCATACAATGATTTTTAAATTGGTGTTTGTTGTACTTGTAATTGTTTGTTTAGTATTGTATTTTATTGAAATTGTTTTATCTAGTATTGTACAGGCGCCTTGGTTTTAGAAAGGCGCCTTAAACAAATAAATAAAGATTGATTGAGATTGAGATTTCCAAAAGGGGATTCTCACAATGGGCTGAGATCTCAACATGCTCCTGGTACATGACAGTGATAGTACCCACCCAGCTGCCTTGCACCACTCGGGCTCAAAAATTCCTAAAAGCCTCCTTTGACCACTTGGGCTTCTTTGATGTGGGTAGAATGCTTTCACCCGCTGGCAGATTGTTTACCTATTATTCCCCAAGTCATAATAGTTTAGCCCATCTGGACTACATTGTTGTGCCTTCAGATGGTTTATTGAGGGTATTGGACATCTCCCAGCCTTTTGTCTGACCACTCCCCACTCTACAGTATCTGCAGATGGAGTTGGGATACCAGTGACTTAATACCAACAGGCATCCTAATTTATAGAGCAGGGACAAGATGAAATCATCCTGATCCTGGCTAATGATGATTCCCAAGATTTATCCCTGCCCATCCTTTGCGATACAGTGCAAACTGTTACTAGGGGCAATGCCTCTACCAAGAGGTTCTTCCCATTGCTTCTACCAAGAAGAAGCAATGGGAGACATGTCTAACCACTTTGATGGATAAACGGCATACCCTGCAGCTCCTTCAGGTGGCAGGTGAGGCTGTTATAGATGCCCAGATCCACACAGTAAGGAGGACCTACTAAAAATTAAAGACAGCAAAACTACATTAGACTTACAGAACCTGCAGTAATCCTTTTATGAGGGCAGAGCCCAAGGCTCCCCTAATCTAGGCCAAAGTATCTGTGTCCATCACCAGGCAGCCTGCATATTGCAGCTCTATCATCCTAGAATGGGGCAAGTGGAGAGAGGTGATACCCAGGTTTTAGGCATTCTTCTGCATTATTGCTGGGTTGATGCTGCCCTGGTTGAAGCCCCAATCTCTCAGACTCATTATTGTCTGCTTCACAGATATCTGCTATTGAGTAAGGTGAAGTGATCTCGCAGCTGATCATTGACTAGTTTCTCTAGGAGTTTGCCCTGGACAGAAAGTATAGAGATGGGCCAGTAGTTGTTCAGGATGGTTTTATCTCCTGATTTGAAAAGAGGGATTATATGAGCCATTTTCCAGAGTGCTGGAATTTCATTACTACTGAATAAGAGACTAAACAAGTGGGTTATGGGAGCAGTTAACACAGGAGAAGCTAATCTTAGAAAAAAGGGCTCTAGATTATCAGCTCATGCACTCTTCTTAGGATCTAAGTTTTGAAGAAGTGTTTCTACCTGCACAACAATGATAGTCTGGAAGCAAAATGTGGCTGTGCTGTCCCTGGGAGTTGATGGTTGCTTGAGGTCAGGTAATAAGAAAGATACAGCAGATGAGTTTTCAAATTCAATACAAAATTCAATAAATAAATAAATGCCAGACCTGCAGAGGCGAAATGAGAGTTTAACTCTTCCACAATAAGCAACTCATCTGAAATGGTCTTACCATCCACTAAGAGGTGTTTGGGAAGGGTGGATGGTACAAAACCTCCTTCCAGAGCCTTTACCAACTTCCAGAATTTAAAGGAGTCATGTCTGTTTAATTCCAGGAGTTGTAAATGATTACTAGTTTTGGCAAATTAAATTAGTCTGGTATACAGGCTTCTCTTTTGCCTATACACTGTCCAATATTAAGGTTACTTGGAAAGCCTTGCTTTGGTTCAGTTTATGTCTTGGTCCTTCTTTTAACTCTCAGTTGAGCCAGGGACAACTCCTCTGTTTTACTCTTTGTTGTACTAGAGTCTGTTTATGACTGTGAGTAGTTGCTGAGTGACAGTTTCAGCTGCTGTGTGTACCAAGGCAGCCATATAAAACATCTGCCGATTTATGGCTGTTAGGTCACGTACATAATCTAGTTCACAGAAATGCAAAAAGGCATATTTTATATATGCTGTAAGTAAAGCCCTAGTGGATGCTTTTCTTTATACTTCTGACACAGGCCATTGCATTATGATGGCTACATTCATTATCAAATACTGCAGTATGGAAGATTTTTTGTAGCCTCTTAGGATAATTTTACCCAGGTTTTCAAAATACCCCACTGTCGCACGTCCCAAGGTCAAAGATCCTTTCACCTACAAGGCTCCACAATGGTTTAACTCTCTCAACATCGACATCTCCGCTGCAGCTTCTCTGGGCCCCTTTAAATGAATGCTCAGACAACACCTTGTTGCTACTGCCAGCTGTGACTGCTTGCACTAAATTAATCCCAATAGCTCCTCCAGCACTTTCTCTGGTCCCTGGTCTCCCCTAGTCAACTCTATGTCCTCCCACTCTTCACCTGCCTTACTGCCCTACCCTCTGCCTCTCCCTGTACCCTCCCTGCCTTGCACTCTCCACCATCTCCCCACCTTGCTTAGACTGGGCATTCTGGGCTGCTTCTCTGATCTCTCCATCCTTGGTCTACCCCAGTCAACTCTATGTCCTCCTGCTCTTCTTCTATCTATCGCCCTTCCCCCTCCCTCCCCCCATACCCTCCCTGCCTTGCACCTTCCAACATCTCCCCACCTCACTTAGACTAGGCCTTCTGGGCTGCTTCTCTGCCTCTCCCCCCCCCGCCTTTCCCTGTTTTCATATTCCCCACCCTTATACTTTGACCTTTGGCATTCTCTCTTGCCCTTCTTTTTCACTCCACCTTTCTTCTAAGGCCCTCCTGAACTTAACCATATGGGCTGCACTTCTTCCCCCCCGCATCTACTACCCCTGTCCTCAGTTTTACAGCCTATGAATTGCGTGCCTGTGGCATACATTGTACAATGCTGCATGTTGTTAGCTAGTTGTTCTAAATGTGAATCTATTCCTAGACTTGTTTGTATTTAGCCTCCTCAAGATATGTATGCTCTCCTGTTCATTTTGTGTAGAGAGCTTGTAGCTCAAAGGTGTTAATCTGAGATTTAATAAATAAATAAATGTACTAAATAGAGGACATTAATTGATTTTCTGGATTGGGGCTGGTGGACTCCATGGCAAGCTGTATTAACGCATTGTCTCCTAGCCGACACCTGTAGGTATCAGTAAAATATACTGGTGTGTCCTGAGGACACCTACAGAAGTCAGCTGCTGACTTCCTATGTGCCCTGGCAATGTCTGGAGAAGTCACTTATATATTTTAATATATAATGTAACAGAATATAATATATATATTTGACTGCATAGCACCGTTGGAAAGATAATTTTATGCTGAACAACTTTGCCACTGATATTCTATGTATATCACGTATACTTCAGGAGTTATTCGTATTCGTTTATGGTATGGTGTGTATAGCTTATGTTGCCTGTTTTAGTGAAAAAAATATTTTTTTAGCTGTTTCAACCAGCATAGAAAAAAAATGAAATTACATATTATTCTTTGCATACCACCACTGGAAAGGTATTTTTTTGCTGAATAACTTTGCCACTCATACTTTGTGTCTAGCACTTAAGGTTCTTGAGCTATTAGGATTTGTTTGTGGCATGCTGACTATAGCTTGATTTTGCTTAGAAAGGCCCAGGATTTACTATTAGCAGAATACAGGAGACAAGTGGTGCAACTTCAGAGAGCTCCTGTGGAGGCAGCATCTTAATTTCACTTGATTTCACAGAGAACCAGTTAAAGTCAAACCCCCCAAGGATTAAGGTTTCATTATTATAAGAGCCAACCAGTTGGGATAAATAGTTCAGAATTTCAGTGCAACCAGTGGGGGGTTTATGGCTTCATTTCCATAGCTAGCTTCTGATAACTGCTAAGCATTTAAATTCTTGAGGCAGGGAAAGAGAGCTGATGGTGGAGGAGGTCAGTTTTTCTTCAATGTAAAGTACAGTTGCCCCTTCCCTAGTAACCTGGTCCAGTCAATAAAACACATAATCAGGAAGGGAGATGACACCAGAATCAATAGGCAAGTTACACGTAAGTAAAAGAATGGCAGGGTTAGAGTCATTAATCTAGACTTTTAGGCTGTCTAATTTTTTGACCAGTCCCAAACATTAATAGATAAAAATGTTTTCTGTGAATCATGTAAAAATGTTTAGTCTGGCTAAATTAATGAAGTCTGAGGGGGTTAGACTTAGAGTAGTCATCCAGGAATAGAGCACTATGGTAACAGAGCAAATGAGTAGCAGAAAAAACAATCTTCTTGGTAAGATACAGTTTACTCTTATGTAACGAGGAGGTATGGTGATACGGTAGAAAGTAACATACCCTTTGGAACTCTAAATATGAAATATCAGTATATGAGGTTTGCAACAGAAGAGGAATGGGATAGTGTGGTACTCAGCTAGACGGGAGCTATTAGTTGTCCATAGACATACTTGTCCCTGAGAGGAACATAATGCTATAGCCGTAGCTGGAACCAGGGCTTTTGTTTTATCTGTAGCAGGTTAAAGATCAGTGATTTCCCTAGTAAGCAGGTAAGGATAGGAAAGGGATTTTTCATGGTCAGCAAAGAGTCATCAGAAATTAAAAATTTAGTACAGTAGTATTTCATTTTATAATCTATGTATGTGTGTAAAAAGAGGATTATGAGGGCAAATATCATTTAATTATTATTTTTTTTTTTATTTAAGGCAGTTTTATTTTTAGGGCCTAGTTGGAGGTTTTTAGTGATTAAAGCTGGCAGCCATGTTTGTGGTGGACAACTGTGGCAGACAAGGCTCATTGATTTAACAAAGGTGAAAAGGCTGATGGACAGGGACTTTTATGAAGTGTGATTGGGTGCTGTAATAAAATCACTGTTGAGAATGGTCTCTAACAAATCAGAAGTCAGAAAAATACCATGCCATTTCATAACAAAGCATAACATTCAGCCCAGTCATCCGCTGTAGTGAACAGTAGCATTTCATCATACTATAAGTAAAGCAGTGATTTTAGGTGGCAGATTAGAAGTGCAAGTAACAGTAGTAAGCAATGCCATCTATACTACACCCGTTACATCCAGCAACAAAGTTTGAGACATGAAGTGGAGCTGTTATTGGCAAAATGACATAAAGTGAGCCAAGAATAATAGCTCCCTTATTGAAGCCATCTTCATACAGCTCTCTAGAGCATTTGACTCTGTCGATCAATCCCTGCTCCACTCTATATTAATTTCAACTGACCTCTACATCCATGCCGCCTCCTTGTTTCTGAGCTATTTAACGGGTAGAAAGCAGTGTTAACTTTAATAACTCTGTCTCTTCCCTCACTCCAGTCAATCTCTGAGTCCCATAAGACTCCATACTCACCCTGCACTTTTCTCAATCTTTATTAATGTCCCCTCCTCCCCCATTCCCCTATTCCCCAATCATGTAAAACTGACTGACAACATTGTGTCATACTACAGTTACCCCTCTATTTCCTAAGTCAATATCCACTTACAGGAGGACTTCTCCCAGGTTCAGGCTTGGCTCATTAAAAATTAAATGGTTCTTAACTCCTCAAAAACACAAGCCATGCTATTTGAGACTCAAGTTAGGCTCAGATCATGTCCAGATCCCCTTTCTATTCTATGTCAGGGTGGATCTCACCTCTCCACTGTGGCGGATTATAAATATCTAGTTATCATAGAAACATAGACTTTGAAGGCAGATAGGGACCACTTGGCCCGCCCAGTCTGCCCATTTCCCTACCTATTGGATAAGCTGCAGATCCTAGTTAACCAACAGCCTACTTTTTCCTAACCCCCACCAGAACTGGGGTGAATCCTGTCAGGACCCATTCCTTTGTCCACCTTCAGTTTTAGGAGTTCTTTCAGGACCCTTTCTTTTGTGAATTAACTGGTATCAATCCCCCTATCCAGAGTGCTTCTATTGATTGGATTAGGTACCTTCCCCTCCTCTTCTTTTGTGAATACTGAGCAGAAGTATTTGTTCAGTATCCCTGTTTTTCACTGTCACCCTTTGCCCACCCACCCTGCCCTTTATTAAGGCTCACTATCCCTCCCTCTGTCTTTCTTCACTCTCTAGTGTACCTATAAAAGGTTTTATCTCCCTTCTTAACTAGTTGGCTATCTTTTCCTCAGTTTGGGCCTGTGCTATTCTGACTGCCTTCCCCTTTTCCTTCTGCTTTAAGTGGTAGTTTTTCTAGATCCTGTCTTGAATTTCTCCCTCCACATCTCCTAGGCCTGCAAGTCCATCAACTCCAAACTTGGGCTTGCATACCATGCAAAATGTTCCCTCATATCCAAGGCTAAGCTTACTGTCTCCCAGGGAGTCATCTGCCCTAGTCTTCAGTATGATCAACTGTTTTTTTCTCACACCTCTAAAGCTGCCCTTAAGAAGTGGAAGGTGACCTAAAATACTATTTGTCACTTCTCCCTCCCATGCCTCTCTTATCATTGCTTCCTGTATGTCTCCCTGGGTTGGCTTTCACTCACTGTGTCCCAGTCCTATACTCTAGGGTGTTTCATTAACACGCTTTCAAGATGCACATCTCCTGTCCTTCTCATATCTCTTCCCTATACCTCTTATCATTCATACTCACTCAGATCCACCGAAGCATCTCTCCTCCATATTCCCAAATACTCCACCAAGGAGAGGAACAGGCCTTCACTGTCTTCACCCCAAAATTCTGGAACTCCCCTCCACTTGACCTCCATAGCCTTCCCATACATATGCTTTTCAGTTGAGCCCTCCATAGACACTTAAGGGATTGTGCACCTGTTTCTGCTCAGGTTAGCATCCAGGCATCTCTCTCGCATATTGTTTCAAGATGTTTCTTTTTAATTACCTCCCTATCTTACAACCGACTGGCATAGACTGCGGCTGGATTCCCCCTCATATCCCTGCCACTATCTGTGTCCCACTAGTCTAGCTCTGCACATATGTGCCATTTGTTTTGTATGTTTGCACTAACTTGCCCTAGTTTTCTGTCTGCTAGCCTCACAAATGCTTCTGTAACTACTGCTACTGTAACTACCTGACTATGTACTGCTGTACTGATATGTAACCTGTCTTTCTCTGTTTGTAATATCTGTGACGTGGAACCTTTGTAAAGGAGTCTTTGACTCAAAGGTATTTCTGAATCTCCAATAAACATAAATAATGATTGTTGTTCCTATCTCATGTGTTCACCTCACTCCACTGTATAGCTAGTTGAACTCATTTTGTATGTTAATTTCTTTAGTACACTTGGAGCAAATCCCCCCCCCAGTCCTCCTAGTCAGGTATGTTATCTGTGCTCTGCTTCAGTAGGAGCATTCCCCTTTGCAATTTGTAAGCATACTGTAATTTGCTGTGTTCATATGTTTTTTTGTCCCATTCCTCGCTAGGTCCCTCAGGTCTTGCTCATAATGGTGTTTTTTTTTTTTTCCAATTGTTTAATCAGGAGCGGCACACTAAGCTGAAAGCTTGTTTACAGGTGTGACCTGGGAGCACAGGGAAGTTAAGTGACTTGCTCAGGGTCACATAGTATCCAAGTGGGGGCTGTGGGATTCAAACCCAGGTCTCCAGATTTGCAGCTCAGAGCCTTACACCACCACGCTATACTGCCTCCATTGTTCATACCTATGTACTCTCCTGAGTCATGCCTGTAAATAGGCATTTATTTGCTTAGTGTACCCTACCCAGTAAACAAAAATTATACAATAATAAATATTCCTTGTACTCTGGACCCACTGGTGTTATTTGTTTCCTGTGCTCATTGTGATCACTCACAGTCATCTTGGCCTGACCTTACCTGCTCTTGGTCATGCTACATCTACTGAGTAAGGGCCTCATCCACTTAGGATTTTTTATCATTGGCACAATGGTGGAAACTGATTTGTGGATAGGGACACAAGTATTTTTTTTCTGTTTGTTGAGGAATCATATTTGAAATTAAGGAGGGGAATGTTGACTTTCAGAACTGTCAAATGCTCTGCATTTTCTGGTGAAAAACTGGCTCTTGTGTCAGTAACAACAGTACCAGCTGACCTGAACAAGTGTTCCTAACAGACCCTAGTTGAAGGATAACTAATGTACTTTGCACTAGGGCAGGCCACACATTTTGTTTGGATTTCCAATATTTCAAAGGACCAAATTGCAATCAATGCTGGCTTCTGCCAAGTATATCTCAACAATGGTCAGTGCTGAGGTTTGAAGAAGTGGCTGAAAAAGTTACAATCAAGTCTTGCAAGTGGCCTCCCAGAGGCCTGAAACAGAACTGCGAGGTTGGACAGGGTTACATTTAACTGGTCTTGGTACTGCAGCAGTGGCAGGGGAGGAAGCAGTGAGGCAGAAAAATGGAACACCAGAAGGGGGGGGGGCATCTGATGACCTGCTGTGCTATACTCCTGACCAAGATGCATGCACCCCATCTATCACTGGTCATACAGTATAAAAACAAACAAACTTCATGTTGGTTTATCTCAAAGTGCCATCATTAGGGCTGTGTGGAATGCAGAATTCTGCCAGCAGAATTCCCAAAATACTTTTTGGAATTTCTTTTTAAATTCCATGTAATTCTGAACAACATTTCTGTGCAAGCTGTGGAATAATTTTCTTTGGATCATGTAAACAGCGGAATAATTTTCCAGACTGCTGAAAATAAATCTGCAGTTTATTTAAACATCAGATATAAATCCACTTGTAAAATGTTGGAATTCTGCTACCAATAGAATTCCATGGAATTTTCCCAAATTCCACTGCATTGCATTCTGTCAGAATCTGAACTCTCTGCACAGCACTAGTCATCATCCTTCAACAGTTATTTTGACTTGCAGTGTGGGTACGGGATTGTTGGCTTAATGTAGTGGTCAGCTGTAAGCATTTGATGTCCTGGTTCTCCAAATTGTCCCTAATCAGGTTCAGGTTTCACTTTGCTAACTAGGGGCTGGGGTGATTCATGCTACACAGATATACAGCTTTGTTTTGCTACATTTTACTTTTACTCTGCCTGAGAGATGGTTTCAGAAGAGAAGGTTGTTTCGTTATATGTAATGATTCTTATGTCTTTCTGTCAAAAAACATTGAAATTGAATGCCCTTTGAAGGGCTAAATGGAGGCAAATTCTTTAAAGGGACACTGTACTGTCAACCCCCTTAGGCCTTAAAATGTGCTTAGTTTAAAAAACACTTGTTATGATCGCTCACATTCTGCAGAAACTGCAGATGTAGCTGGTAGTTTGATTCCAATCCCTTTTTTAATTTTTAAAGTAAAAAAAAAAAAAGACTGCTCACCATGCTGGTGCTACCACACAAAAAAGGTGACTGTTTACATTCTTTGATTAACTTCCACTGTATCCTTTCTGGACTTTGGAACACTCCTAATGCAATCTGGTCACTAGTGAAGCTATGGGATGAGAGGAGACTATTATATGAGTGACTAAACTGTTTGGGGTGTTTCTAATGCTCAGGATGTATGCAGTAAGAGTGGCTTAAGGATTTGAGGCAAAACAAAGTTTTGTATAATTGCACCATTCCTATGCATTTCAGTTACACTAAGAAAGGAAGCAAATAAAACAACCAACAACTTCTATGAGCATTAGAGAAGGTAAGTAATCATACAATGTGGGTTTTCAGCTAAAAATAATAAGACACAAAATGGGTTGACAGTGTCCTTTAATGTAAAAAGCTCTTGAGAGCCGACTGGGGAAGAAACTCAGTAAAAAACTATTTTAAGGGTTAGCTAGGGTGGTAAGCCTTATAGAAAGGGTTATTTTTCAGGTCAACATGGGTGGGGTAGAACTTAAAAAATGCATCAAGCTGTTTTTAAGGGCTGGAACAGATTGATGAAGTAATGAATCATCACACCAGCATCTTCAGTGCAGCAGATTAAAACCTGTTGTGTGGAATTACTCTAAGTTGTTTTCCTTCTATTGATTGCATAACTTATTTTTACAATATATTACACTTTTGGTCTGGTTCAGATTTGCCCAAACTAATCTGGCCCAACCCAGCAGAATTGGGAAACCCTACCAGCACACCCCCTACTGTTAATATCCTCACATTATATGACTTTGTGGGTTACAGATTTTTCTTCCTTTAATAATGACAACTATTCCATATTTCAGCATTTACATTGCTGCTTGTACCTGACCAGGTTACCCTTGAGCTGGTGATTGTATGTTGTCATATTCATTCTTTGTCCTAGTCAGATGTGGAACCTTTGCAAAACAGCACGTGTGCTCAAAGGTGTTATCCGAAGTATAAATAAATAATGTTTTGTTATTTGGACAGTTGCTGCCTGAACAGTAAAGCCCGTGGCAAGATTGCAGTGTCCCATCTACCTCTGGTCCATCTGTACATCATGTATATATTGGATATCCTCTTAGTCGAATAAAATGTTGGATTCTGATTAGGTGTGGTTGAATCATTATTTTTACTGGTCTGTTGGAGATCATAATTGCATGCTTTGTTAAACCCTCCCATTCAAGTGCTAGTGTAACCAGTTCTAGAATGTAGGCAAAGCAAGTTAAAACATGCAACTATTTCGAAAACAGATCTTGTAAACAAGCGTGGACACTTACTGTACTCATCAACCACAGTTTTTAATTCAGAGTTACAAGGCATGATCTTATGAATCACTCCGCATTTGACAGGCCTTTCACTATAGAAATACTTCTTCCATAAACAGCTGCCCATTTCAAGGATAAATACCTTATACTGGACCCTACGGCACAAGTATTTCAGTAATATACATACTGCATGCAAAAGGATGTAAAAGTTTGAACCCCATGCTTGAAAAGTTGGTAATTTTGTTGATACTGCATTTGTTGGGGCTGTACTTGCCATCATGGCTTTTAATATTTATTTGAGATATTTATTCCTTGTATTATGTTAGGTTTTATATTAAGTGTAGAACAAAGTTTTTTTTTTCATATAAATACTACAATTTGAATTTGTTTTGTATTTTCTGATCACTTCTGAATAAAAAAGGGGCCACTGTACTTATATGGGGTTACCTGGTTATCAAATTTTAAATAAAACAAATAATGACAATATTATTTCCTCCAACAGCTTTTCTGTGTGAACTACCAGAAATAGTGCTAACTAGCGACTGTTTCCATTTTAAAAATGCAAATTTTCAGCAAATCAAGAGGGCAAGGATGGGGTCCACCATGGCCCCATCATATGCCAACCTGTACACTGATGACTTCAAATCCCAGTACATTCTTAACAAGACAGTGACTCAGTGGTTTGATTAAATCATTGCTTACAGATGTTACACTGGTGATTTTTTGGGGGGTTTGGAGAGGCACAACAGATACTTTAAAAGGTTTTCATTCATTTCTAAATCAATGTATTCAGCTCCTAAAATGTACTCTGGACCACAACTCTTGAGAGTTTACTCTAATTGGATCTGGAAATGTGTGTTGCTGATGATTGATCTGACAGCAAACTGTATAGGAAACCAACTGAACACAATATGGTTCTTAGTAAAGATAGCTGCCACCCTAGGAAACTGACTGATAATACCTCGTTTGGTAAGTTTCTTAGGACAAGCAGAAACTGCTGTTACACCGAAAGTGAATTTGGAAAAGAGACCAGAGTTATGGCCAAATGTTTCTCTGAAAGGGGATTTCCCAGTGGTACCATAACAAGCTCAATTGAAAAGGCATGTGAGGGAGACCAACACACCTTACTTAAACCATCTGACAGAGAAACGCAGGTTTGTCCTCAAGAGTGGTATTCTCCACCTGGGTAGGTGGTTCAGAGGGCTAAGGCATTGCGCGCCTGACCTCTCATCGCGCTGCTGACCTGGGTTTGGGAATGAGCTTGGATCAGCAGGGTGGAGGGGAAGAAAGAGCTGGGAGTGGATCGAGCAGCCACCAGGCAGCTGTCCTCTCCTGGATAAGGGTGGCAGGCCAAGTTATTTCTTGGCTGCTACTAGGTGGAGGCCTGGAGGTAGCACCAATGCTCGAGCTGCAAATGTTATTCAGGGGGGACTACAGTTCCAGGACACATGTGTGCCTCCATGCATATGTGCAACCTGTGTTGCTGTGGCTCAGGGGAGAAAATGGAAATAGGGACCCCAGGACTTAATGAAGCCCTGCACATCTCCCAGGATCTGCACCACCACTAGAGTTGGGAGAAGTCCATAAAATTTGCTATGTGAAATAATTTGAAAATTTCGCCAAATTCACAGAGCGCAATTTGCAAATTCGCATAGGCAGATTGACCGGGAAGTGTGGAATTTTCGCCTGCAAAATTCCCCACTTCCCCACAAAGCCTTTCCTGCTGTACAGTGGCTGCCCCCCTCCTGCCGATTGCTGGCCCCAATTAATAAAATATATATATATATATCCCTGGTGACTAGTGGTCCCTCCCTGCCGATCGCTGGCCTCAGTTTCAATAAATATATATATGTTTATTAAAGTAAGTAAAATCCCTGGTGTCTAGTGCCCCCCCCGCCGATCACCAGCCCCAGTTTATAAAAAAAATATATATATTAGTAAAATCCCAATTCTCTGGAATCTAGTGCCCCGATGGTTGCCAGTATCAGTTTAAAAAAAAAAAAAATGTATGTAATTATTAATAAAATCGCTGTCATCCAGTGGACCCCCCCACCCAGTCAGGTAGTGTCCCGCCTGCAAATTCAATCACCACCCCTCTCCCCTTCACCCAGACCCCAAGCAGGCGACCAGCACAGCCCTCCACTCTCCACCACGGCTGGCCGACCGACTGACCTGGCTGAAATGAAAGAACGTGTGCTTGTGCAAGTACACACTCATTCATTCACCATACAGCCGCAATCCAGCTCATTCATTGAGCTTTCTTTGGGGGGGCAGACAACAGCTGAGGGCTGTTCCAGTGCCAGTGGGGTGGTTGGGATAGGAGGGAACGGGGTCCATGATGTCACCCCCCCATTCCGACCCCACTGCCTGCACCGGAACAGACCTCTGCTCTTGGCTGTGCCCCCAAAGAAAGATCAATAAATGAGCTGGATTTTTCTGAATGAATGAGTGTGTGCTTGTACAAGCATGTGCTCATTCATTCCAGCCAAGTCAGTTGGGTAGTCATCCATGGTGGAGAGTGGAGGGCTGTGCTGGTCACCCACCTGGGGTCTGGGTGGTGGGGTAGAGGGTTGGTGATTGAATTTTATGGAAGGGCACTCCCTGACTGGGGGGTCCACTAGACACCAACGATTTTATTAATAATTACATATATTTTTTTAAAACTGATGCCGGTGATCAGCGAGGGGGGGGACCACTAGGCAATAGACACCAGGGATTTTGCTTATCTCTATAAACATATATATATTTATTTAAACTGGGGCTGGTGATCAGTGGGGGGGGGCACTAGATACCAGGGAGTGGTGGGTGGGACCACTAGACACCAGGGATAGATCAGTGGTGGTGCTGGGGGATTCCCCATTTGTAACCTCTACCTGCTTTGTTTTTTGTTAAGTGCAATTTGTACTTAAGAACCTCAAAAAGCAAGGCAAAGTCACAAATGGCAAAGTCCAGGTAATTTGAAAAAATTCTGCGAAGTGCTCTATGGAGGCGAATTTGGCAACTTTGCAGCATATTTGCCCACAGGGTAAAACTTCACTGCATCTCTAACCACCACCCAGATGCCTGGAGCATCTGGATTTGTAGTTCTGGAAGGGAGGATGGCCCTCCCTGATCCAGCCCCACCATTCGGGACTAGCTCCAGGTATGTCCAAGGGAGGTGGATGCCAGCCCTGAGGAGGTGGGGTAAGAGCAGGTAGTCATCCAAGGGGTAAATCTGAGTGTAAACTTGGTAGATTACATCACTGTTAGATTTGGTTTATACTTGTTAAATTGGCTATCAAAAAATATAAATTTGCTACTAGTCACACAAATGTTTACTTATATACATTTGTTCACTCAGTGTACCTTCTGGGGATGTTTGTCGCAGCCTGTTGGGACCCACTGTGGCATAGCACATTGTCTACATGTGCCACTCACCTCATATGGGGGGCTCAATGCACGTTGACCTTCTCACTATCCAGCTTGACCTTCTCACCTCAGATGTGCCTCTGACATCATCGAGGCACTGCCACAACACAGGGGATATAAAGGAGGGGCATGCTGTCTCCAGCATCTAGCTAGACACGGCATCTTTACACAGGGTGCTGTGCAAATTCTGTTGGTAAGAGCCACACCTGAGAATTCAGCTATGATTTTGAAGTGAAAATGTTATGGTGAATTCATACTATTATTGATGGAACAATACAATTTTGAAGAGTTGTATAACTGAAAAGCATAATAAATTTAATGTGATTTCATTTATGTTTTTTGAACTTATGACCAAATCCCTTGAAACAGCTCCAAGTATAGAGCGAAACATTAAGGAGCAGTATACGTGGCTGTAAAACCTTTGAACTGTGATATTTAATGAACTTGATTTGAATGTTTGCAGTTGCTGTGGGAGTCTGTTCTGCCCTTCCAGACCTGAATAATATTATTTACCATCAGGATTAGGCAATGTGACTAACACTATAGTACTACAGCACAAATATAATACTATCTATGGCAAGATTCATGACAAACAACGTGGTTCTAAAGATGTAAATACACATGTAGTAGCCTACCAAAGGCCAGCATTCATGCATAAAACCTCAAAGACGTATTAGAAAACAGAAATAATAAGTTTGATGAAACTGGACTATTGGTAATCAAGATATAGGCAAATGTTATTGCAGCAATGAGAGAAATACTGCACAAGATGACTTCTGGCATGCTGTCCCAGCAGACTGCACTTTACAGCATAGCACTTTTTGAACTGCCATCAGCTTCTTTATTTATGACCTTCAGACACTAGAGCACGATATGAAAATGTATGTTCTAGGCTCCTAAGGTTGTGAGTAAATAAATTACTTCTTTGCTTTTAAGCTGGTGTGGCAATGCCTAGAATATTTTGTAGGACTCGACTGCTGTGTTGATGGTGCAGGCAATGGTGGCCTCCTCTGAGAGCTCTCTGTTTCCTACTCATTACTCAGTGACGTGATACCCAAGAGCCATGTGCCTTCCTTCTCTATTTAACTAGTTCACTACTCAGCTGCCATACTAGCCCTCGGAACCCTTGGCACCACTTTCTCCCTTTCTACTCTCCTCCCACCACTCAAGCAGGAAATAGTCTTCATTATGGGTCCCTCTGTAGCCTAGGATCCTCTACCAAGCATTCAAACAGTCACTGAGGGCTGAAATGTAAATAATTGTACCTTTCTACAGAGGCCTTAATAAATATGTTACCATAATTTCTGTATCCATGAAGGTTGTATATACCGCAATAATGTTATGTGATGCATATATGTTCTTACGTGAACACTTGGAATGTATACATTGCACTTACCATTTTTCTGTAAGTTTGCTTGTATCTATTTGCTCATTTTGTATTCTGCACCTTTAATCTATGTATGTATAACTGTTCTTGACAACAGCAGGTCCACCTTGTAAATGAGCTTGCTCAACGGTGATCGCCTGGATAAATAAAGATTTGATTTGATTTGATGTGCTATAGCACTTCCTCCCTCTGAAAGAGATCACTTCACTTTCATGAGATGTCTTTCCTCTGTCTGTCCACTTAGTGAGAAACCCAAGACTATACCCAAGCCCAGATCTTCTACATAGCAGGAAGGGGCACTGCTGCCACAAGTTATATGTTTATATCTGTGCATATGTGTGTGTGTGTGTGTGTGTGTGTGTATGTCTTACTGAATGAAAACATGACCATGTGCTGTTTAGGAGAGAAGATCACAAAGCAAGACTGAGCAGTTCTGTCAGCACAAACAGCTGGAGATAACATTCTTAAAAAAGAAGCACACACAAATATACTTAGAAACTTATTATAAATCACTAACAACGGTACTGAAAAAATACAGTAAGTCAGGAAACATGAGTTACAACTTTTAAAAATAAAGTGTTTGTTAAATAACTGATTTGAGGCATCCTACAGTCAAAGGCAGGTTTGGTACAGTCCAACTGGTGAAATATGTGATTCAACTCTGAGCTCGTCACTGAGGAGGGGAATTTGATATGCTAGATTTGTAAACTGGATTGCTCTCCATTTACGATAAGAATTACTGGAGGGCTTAAAACCCTTCCTTTTCAACTTTTTTTATTGTGGTTGACCGTGGTACTGACAGAGGCTCTGTGAAAGTGAGGAAGCTGACAGGCTATGAGAGAAATACTGCACAAGATGACTTCTGGCACGCTGTCGGTTACCATCAAGGTCTTGTGTTCACTGCGGCAAACTGGACCTATATTCTGTGGCAGGATGTCATGCTTGCTGCGGTCAGGCTCTGAGCAATTCTGCAGTGTATCTGAGGCAGTTCTGTGATGAGTTTTACAGTCTCTGGCAACTCAGATGAGCCGCAAAATAAAATCTAGTTACCCAGAGAGAATGCCCAGGAAAAGGCAGCCTGGGACAGCCCGACAGATACACAGGCAAGGCAGTGCAAAGTCATTCTGGCATCATGATTTGGATTGGATGTAGGGCATGGAGTAATTGAAAGGTTATTTATTTTTTTACCGCAGTCTGTTTTATTGTCCCATGGCTCTCTCCCAGCTGCCCAGTGCTGCTTTACCACAGCTATGCTCTTGAGAATTTCTCCCCCTGCCTGCCCAGTTGCTTGAAGACCAGTATTGCCTGGTTGCAAACCAGTGCTGCTCGAATGGCTCCCTTCCACCACTTGCTTGAAGCCTGGTGGTGATGGTTTGTGCTGTAATACTGCTCTAGTTGCTTCCTCCTGCTCACGCAGTTCAACATCAGTAGTGGTGCTTGTGTCAATGCCACTTGGCTTCCATGTCATCTTTTCTCCCACTCTGTAAGGATTTACTGTGAAGCGAGAGTAGCTGGACCATTTTACATCAGACAAAGGTCCAGAAAGCCTCTCATTTTTTGTCTACAATAATTACTAATATGTTTTCATCATACAGTTCTGCAATTGGCAAATAGAACCACCATTCTTTCTTATGAAACAGACTTCCTGATGTTCCCTCAGTGTTTGTAGAAGGCCATAATGGGGTCACAAACATCAGAGCTGAGTGCCAGTGGATTAGAAAGGGGTGACCCCACTGACTACTGCAACCCAGGGGGATGTATATATAATGGAGCTGCCAACAGCTCACACTAATGCCATTTTAAGCTTGCTCACAATCATTTTAATCATTCAGTTGGGGTTTTCAGTGGTGACTGCGATTTTTACTGCACCAAAAAATGCTGCTTCTGCAGCAGAGGCTTGTTTCTGTGACAGGACCTTGTTTCTGTGGCAATTGCTGCAACCACAGAATCGCAGAAAACATGGGGCCCTGGTTACACCATGCATGACAGTGCATCTGTACCATGGATAAGAGGTATGTCTGTTCTCACTTCTAATTGGCTCAGACATAGCTAGTGATTTATTATTCTTTGTAAATGCTAAACAGGAAAATTGGCATATCTGTAGGTATGTAGAATATAGTCTTACAAAATAGGTATGAAAATGTCTTCATCTTGATTAGCTAAAACTGGTCAACTGACTATGCATTAATGCACCACAATGCAGAGTCATCCTGGTATTTAGCCATATCTCAAGTCACTCCACAAGTTTGGAATTTTAAAAAAGTATTTGGCAACCACTGTTCCCCTCACTAAAAAATACAAACCCAAAACAGCGACCAGTGTCTCTGGTCACTACATTTGTTGCCCCTCTCTCATTTAATCACTTCAAGAAAAAAACAGATCCGTATTCATTTGTCCTAGTCAATGATTTTTATTTTTTTTATTTTTTTAAATGAACTGACCCAAACATCAATCATGAGTCCTCCCACAAACCCACAGCCGCTCCTCGTAAATCTGGAACAAATGAACACAGACCAACAGTTGTACTTAAGTTTTAAATATCAAAAGTAAATGTCCAAGATTCCACATATACCCCATTTACAACCTGTGGAGGCCAAAAAACTTGAGTATCTACAAGCTGAACCCATCGTGCGTCTCCAACCTTTTGTCATTAGTGTGGCATAACAAAGCAGCAGTATTTTTATCTATCAGGCTACTGCAGAGGGTAGTGTGCTGCCGGGAACATCACCTGGCAATCTCTGGAGTGGGACACGGGCCTTAAGTTTGGCACACAGGAGAAACTGCTGAACCATTAATAAAAAGGTATCCCACCCACAGTAGGAGAATTCTAGATGATGTCTACATGTGATGGAAATAAATTTTTCGCAACATGACTGAGTGTGAACAGGAGCAAGTGAGTGACAGAGTGAATGAGTGGGTGGGTGGCCACGGTTTTAACTCAAATTTAGGAAACCTCCCTATTTTTGTGAGAGGTATCGACCAAGCAGCTGAGTGGGCGGGCAGTGAGCCAATGGGAGGGCAGGTTGAAGAGACATGAATTTACTGTAGACTTCCAAAAAAGCTGCCTATTTTTTGTTAAACCTCTTTATTTTTGTTAGAGTGAGAGAGAGTAACTGAGCGAGGAGGTGGGGATGGGTTGATGAGACATGGCAACTGTAAACTGAGAACTTCACACTGGCTCAACTAAGATGTGATGGCAATCAGAACACATTTGCTAAGGCAATCAAAATATCACAGCAAAATAATCATTTACTCAAAGAGGCCTTGTATTCACAACCATATAATGCAAAAACAAAACAAAAAAAGAACTACAAATACAGGTGCCATACAGAGACAAACTTCCTTAGGCAAAGCAAAAATGCCATGTAGTTCCAGCAGGTGGAAGAACTATTTAACATAAAATGCAAGTTTAGTTTTTAATTTTTACATGTTAATATAATTTCTTGAACTTCTAAACACATTTAAAATGAAAGAAACTCATTTTTTAAGTGCAATAAGATACTCTGGGGATGTGCACTGTGCTGCAATAACCCCACTTCCATGGGCTTTACGCACCTGGGCATGCGATATTGCAGCACAATGCAACACCCCATCATGTCTTATTGCTTACATATTGTTTCACTCAGAAGTGAGCTCAACTGATTCCATTCAAACACCAAACATAAGTATATGTGAAAGAGAAACAGATACACCAGTGGCAACACAAAATGAGAAAAATAAGAAATTATTTCTTTGCATCATCAAGATATAAATATCTTGTTAGCATTGCCATAATTAACATCTTGAATATTTGGTTCATTACAATGGAATTCTGAACCAATCAGACAGCACTTTTACAATGCTGATGACGTGACAAAAGCACTGCACTGAAGTCAGCAGTCAAAATCAAAGAAAAATCAGGTAAATCTTTAAACAAACAGCAGATTGTAAAACTATAACTAAATTGTGTTGCATAAATCAAATTTGCAAAGCTCTGACTCGCAATATGCAGTTTATCGTCATTGCTGTGAGAGATCAGGACTTTTATAACTAACTCAAGGCTCTGCCACCTGTAAGTTACTGTCCTGCCCCCTAAAACGTGAAGATAAATTGCTTATTTTGAGTCAGGTTGTTGCATATCCCCTATATAATACATGTACAATCAATATACCAGGCAAAACCACAAACAAACAAGGGCAGTGCAGAAATAATGCTGGTGATATGACATCTTTCACCCTTATGCTCCTGGTAGCTGCACAATGAACATGTGTATGCTCTGTCTGAACTACTTTTATGGGTCAAGATATTTAAGTGCTAGTGCATTTAAAAGAACTTGTCCTGTAACTATAATCAGTGCCAAATGAATATTCAAACAGTCTGAAGAATCTCATTAAAAAGCTAATAAGTAGGAAATCTGCTGCTCTTATAGTGGGTATACTGTACTACTATTGTTTAGGCACTGAATTAACATTTTAGTAAATAAGTTCTTCAGCTGCATACCTCTCAACCTTTCAGCATTAAAATATGTAGTAATGGCCTTTTGTGGAGGGGTTGTGGGATAACAGATGGACCAGACACCAAACTTCAGGTTCAACACACAATCTGTGTGTGATGTTTATTCAGAATACAGGAAATAAGCTTCAGCAATACCCGATTCCTTCTTCAGTACATCAGTTTGTAGCAACAGCCTATGAATGTCCTTTCTCTGCACTTAGTCAGCACCTACGGACACTGATCTCTGATCTAACTAATTTCCAGTGAAAACCCTTCATCCCTATGTGGGCCCCATTTGCTTGGATAGTGGGGGCTCAAAAAGAAAACAAAACAAAACAAGCTATAGACAAAGAACCTCAATGCAGAATCACTGAAAAAAGGGTTACCCCAAAGGGCACTGGCAACAAATCAAGATTGAAAGAAATACAACATCATACATACTTCCATAATGCAAAGCATCATGGGATAGATGTAAATCATCATGACATTTCAGACTTGTTCAACTTACAGCAATTTACATGAATTTTAAATAGCACAACTAACTTAATTTCTATAATAGTCACCTAGTACTTTTTACCATTATCAAAAACACCTAGTGCCATGGTATTTTCAACATTTACAGGTTTCATAAACATAAGGTATATTATGACATAGTGCTATTACATACTAAATCCAACACCACAACCTGTTTTACATATGCGTGGAGGTCACAACAATAACCTCCCTGCACGAGGACCTGAGAGGGAAAAGGAAAATTAAAGAGGACACTATAGCATAGTCAAGAAAGGGGAGGGGGGGTGCCCATAGGTGGCCAACCTTATGGACTAGAAATTGTAAAGGATAGATTAGGCTAAGAAACAAAAGAATTGTTGCAACAGATTTAAGAAAAGGTCAGTCCTCAAGAGTGGCAGGAGCCCCCTGTCGCACCTTAAAATGTGGAGCAAATGGCCAGATTCCACAGGACATTTTTAGTTTCAAGAATAATATGTTAAAGAATAGTGGGCACCACGCGTTAGGTGTTAAGGACTGTTTTATCAAGTTAACTTAAATTTTTAATATTTTTTATCTTTAAAAATAGCTCCAACATTATTAGGAATATCTATTAATCTTTGCAAAGCAAGGGCAAATTCAGGCGTAAAATACATAGGGCTGTATGCACTAATATGCTGGTACATGCTGTTAGGGGCGTGTAGTGGGCTATGCAGTTGCATGACCCCTGGCTGGTCTGATACCCAGTGGGGGTAGCCAGTGGATGAATACATCAAAGGGGATCACCTGCTCCAAGGGATCAGGGGATCATGAGACATGGCGGCCCATGTACAGTTTGCCATGTCTCCTATGGACTGCCTTTAAAATTACTGTGTGCCGCAAACTGCACCCTGCAGCTGGCATCCACCCCTCTGGCACTCTGTGACATGGCGGGAGACTGGGGTCTGTGGTTGCAGAGCACCGTGAGACACTGTGGTCTGGGGGGGTGCACAGCTGTTATGGTAGCCCTCTGACTAGCATAATGGAAAGCCCTCTGCCACTGACCCAGCAGAGTGTACTGGGCTTCGTGGATGCTATACTCTGATGGCTCTTTGCAGTCATGCCCACTCCTCACCCACTGCCTGGGTCAGCCACACAATTGCACAGAATCTGATGCAGACAACACCAGGAAGGGGTGCACAGTGGGTGCATGCCATTTTTGTATCCATGTGTGTCTACTGGACACAAGGGATGCTGTGTATCAGGACTGGGAAATAATTTGTGCCAAGGGCCCATAGTGCTATGAAAATAATAGCAGTTGAGAGCACAGCCCACTAGTCTTTCATCAAAAATGGGTTATAATCGATAATTAATAAATAAAAATTGTACACAAATATTGGTTACTAGTTTTGATAATAAATCAACTTGGAAAGAAACCAGAGAAGATGCTACTGTGTAGGCCAAGAAAAAGGGAAGTTACAGAGTTATTACAAAAATGTGATATGATGAAGAGGAGACAGAATGTTTTTAAAGGTGTTAAGGATGCCAAGGTAATCAAGGACTCCATGAATATTTCAGATAGAACAGTGTTTGCTCTTATCCCAATAACAAATCAGGGTCCATTTTTAAAAGACTGAAAATTGTCTACATGCAGCATGGAAAAGGAGAACAAAATGATAGAATCAAGGGGCACAGGGATGAAGTACAATATCCAGAAAGTAGCATTAAATCATTTTAGGATCTGCATGATCTTAGTATACCAGCAGACACAGGAGGCACCTACACCCCATAGTAGGAGCCCCTGTATCTGAGGACAAGTCAGACTTTTTTCATTTAGCTACAGCGCATAGCCATACAGAAGCTTGCTGCTTGTGGCTCAACTCTTGCTCCTCCCAGGCATACGGAAGGACCAATCAGCATGTGAGCTGCTGTAAATCCACCAATTGGCTCCTAGCCTTTGAATTTCCTTCCTCAGAATGCAGTTAAAAGGGAGCCGCTTCCCACAGTCTCTCTCTCAATGTACCAGTGGACACAGGAGGCCCTTACACCCCTTGGTAGGAACCCTTGTACCTGAGGACAAGTCAGACTTTTTTCATTCAGCCCACACACTTCCCACCCACTCACACCACCACCCACCCACTCTATTGGTGTTTCACTTATATAGACATCCAGATAGGTTGGAAAAACAGGATTGAAACCCACCGCTCTGAGCATCTGGTAAGTTACTATACTAAGCTAGAAGGGACTAATTAGTAACAAAAGGCTGTACAGATTGTCGGTGGGCATTAGTCAACAGGAGGACCAGCCTCTCAAGTAAACAAATAACAAAGAGAAAAACACAAAACAAAAAAACCTTCTTTCTTTTCAGTGTCAAGCAACATAGAACACAAAACATAGAATCTGAGGGCAGATAAGGACTGCTTGACCCACCTAGTCTGCCCATTTCGCTACCTGATGGATAAGCTGCAGATTCTAAAACAGCTTACTTCCTCCTACACCCCACTAGAATTGCCTTATATCTGTCCCATGCATTCTTGGATTCTCCCATTGTTCCTGACTTCACAACCTCCTCAGGAAGGCTGTTCCACGCATCCACAACCCTCTCTGTGAAAAAATTATTTCTAACATTACCTCTGAGCTGTCCCCCCTCTATCTTCAAATTGTGCCCCCCTGTTCTTGCACATCTCTTTTTCTGAAATATGCTACCCTCTTGTACTTTGTTAATTCCCTTGAGATGCTTGACAGTTTCTATCATGTCCCCCCTCTCCCTCCTTTCCTCAAGGGTATACATATTAAGCTGCTTTAGTCTCTTCGCATATGTCTTCTGGTGCAGACCCTGCATCATTTTGGTTGCCCTCCTCTGAACAGTCTCCACTCTGTCTATGTCTTTGCGGAGATGGGGTCTCCAGAATTGCACGCAGTACTCCAGATGGGGTCTCACCAACTGTCTGTACAGAGGGATAACAACTTCCTGTTTTCTACTGTTGATGCCTCTCCCTGTGCATCCCAGTATTCCCCCAGCCCTCCTTACTGCCTTCTCACATTGCTTGCCCGCCTTTAAGTCATCTGATATAATTACTCCTAGGTCTCTTTCAATTTTTGTTGTTGTTATCTCACACCCTATTGTGTACTCTTCCCCTTGGTTTTTGTTTCCCAGATGCATTACCTTGCACTTCTTTGCATTGAATCTGAGCTGCCATATTTTTGACCATTCCTCCAACGTTGCCAAGTCCCTTTTCATCCTTTCCACCCCACCTTGTGTATCAACCCTGTTGGAGATCTTTGTGTCATCTGCAAACAGACATACTTTTCCTTCCAGGTGCTCTTCAATGTCACTTATAAAGACATTAAAGAGGACTGGTCCCAGTACCGAACCCTGCGGTACCCTGCTAGTTACCCTCCTTTCTTCACTGTAGACTGTTTACTATTACCCTTTGCATCCTGTTGTGCAGCCAGTTTTCTATCCAGGCTATCACCTTGGGACCCACTCCAAGGCTGGCTAACTTGTATATTAGTCTTTTGTGTGAGATTGTGTCAAATGCCTTGCTAAAATCTAAGTAGGCCATATCCACAGCCACTCCCTGGTCTACTACTTTGGTCTCCCAGTCAAAGAAATGTATTAAGTTCGTCTGACATGACCTTCCTGCTGTGAAATCATGCTGCCTTGGGTCCTGTGCCCCACTGGCCTCTAGGTACTCAACAATTCTTTCCTTCAGAAGTGATTCCATCATTTTCCCTACCACTGAGGTCAAACTAACTGGTCTGTAGTTTCCTGCCTCTGCCCTGCTCCCACTTTTGTGAAGTGGAATCACATCTTCCATCCTCCAGTCCTCAGGTACCACCCCATCCTCCCGTGATTTGTTAAAGAAAGTAGTCAGTGGTGTTACTAGTTCTACCCTTAGTTCTTTTAGAATTCTGAGGTGAATCCCATCAGGTCCCATTGCTTTGTCCACCCTCAGTTTCAAGAGTTCTTTCAAAACCCTTTCTTCTGTGAATGGACCGATATCAACCCTCCTATTCAGAATGCTTCTCTTGTTTGGTTTAGGTACCTCCCCCTCCTCTTCCATTGTGAATACTGAGCAGAAATATTTGTTCAGTATCCCTGCTTTTTCACTGTCACCCTCTGCCTACATTCCCTCCCCTTTATTAAGTATATGTATCCCTCCCTTGGTCTTTCTTTGTTCCCTAATGTACCTATAAAAGGTTTTATCCCCCTTCTTAACAGAGTTGGCTATCTTTTCCTCAGTTTGTGCCTTTGTTATTCTGACTGCCTTCCCTGCCTCCTTCTGCTTTAACAGATAAAGTTCTCTGTCCTGCTTCTTCTGCGTTTCCTTATATTTCCTGAATGCTATCCTTTTCTCCTTAACCTTCCCTTCCACGTCTTTTGAGAACCACAGTGTTTTTTTTCCTTTGTTTTGTTTTATTGACTTGCTTCACACAAAGGCTTGTTGCCTCTGTGATGGCTGTTTTGATTATTCCCCACTGTTCCTCCACCCCTCCTTCTTGCCCATTTGCTAGTGCTTTTCTGATGCACTCTCTCATTTTCCCAAAGTCAGCCCTCCTAAAGTACAATACTCTTGTTTTTGTATGGCTTGACTCTATGGCTGTGTTTATTGTGAACCTCACTGTTTGGTGGTCACTTGTTCCCAGATGGCTACCCATTTCTAAATCTGATATCCTTTCTCCTTCCCCATTTGAGAATACCAGGTCTAAGATTGCTCCCTCCCGAGTGGGTTCCAACACTAGCTGTCTGAGGCATGCCCCCTGTAGGGCATCAAGAATGACCCTGCTCTTGGATGTGCCTGCAGCAAAGATGCTCCAGTTAACATCTGGCATATTCAGGTCCCCTATCTACAATATCTCCCCTTTTTCTGCCATTTTAAGGATGCCTTCTATCATTTCCTTGTCCAAAGATGGACATGGTACACTGACGGCAATATGGGTCTCTCTACAACTGTTCGTACATTCAAAGTGTAGGTCACTATATGCTGGGCTATTGGGGATCTACGAGCCCAGTTCTGGGCAGCATGGGCTGAAATTGTTCATCTTCAAGATCAAGTACAGGGTCACTGACATCACTGCTCCAGCTCCATACCAGCAGTACCAAGTAAGCAAGCCTCTCCCCCAGAGAGAAACTGGACCTGGGGGGTGGCAGGTGGTTAGAATGAGTGGAGGAAATAAAAACAAAGTCAAACAACTTACCCCAGACAAAACCAAATGCCTACAAACAGCAAACAGGTACTTACCTCTATCACCTAAGCCAGATGCCAAGGCAGATGGTGAAGACGGTCAGCACCAATCTGAGCACAAAACAAAAAATAAATCCAATGGTGTAGGAAAAAACAAGAAACTCATCATCATAGGTGACTCTATGATTCATAGCGTGGATGCCCACCTATGGCGTAAGGATCATTTAAGGGTAGTGGTCAGATGTGTCCCGGGGGCATCCGCAAGAAGGGACACCAATCATATTGTAAACATGCAAAGAAAAGAGGGAGAAGAGTCAAGCATCCTTGTCCACATAGAGAAAAAAGACTTCGCAAGCCAGTCAGCAGAAAAAGCTAAAGAGCACCTTGCCCAGCTAGGTGAAAAATTGGAAAACTTTTCATCCAACATTGAGTTTTCAGAAATTCTGCCTGTATGGCACAAGGGGGACAGCAGGTGGAAAATTAATTAAGGAAAAGGAAATTAACTAACTAAACACCTGACTAAGAGACTAGTGCCACACAATGGGGCATCACTTCATCGGAAACTGGGAAAAACATCTGGGAGAGGGAGTTCTTTAATTTCGGTGGCCTCCACCTAACAAAGGAGGTGGTTAGTGCACTCGGCCAGCAATTCAACGTATACACAGGACATTTAAACTAGCAAATGGGGAAGTGGTGACAATACCTGAAACAACCTACAGGGAACTGGTCGCCTCTCCCCTATCAGCTAGCGGTACATCTGTAGGGCAGTATGATGAGAGCATCACGAAGGATGGGAAACACAAATTGCATGTTTTGTTAGAAAAAGCAAGCAAGGAAGGTAAAAAGGGTAAACATGTGGGGAAGGGTAACCAAACAAAAGGGGAGAAAACTGAGCATGGAAAGCAATGTGTATCAATGTGTGCAGTCTGGAATATAAGATACCGGATCTCACTGCCATAACAGCAAAGGCAGATCTGGACTGGATTGCAGTGACTGACACTTGGTTCAATGATGGTCAGAACTGGGATATAGCTATCCCATGGTGCAACTTATTCAGGATAGACTGGAAGGGAAGAAAAGGAAGGGGGTGGCAATTTATGTAAGAGAAGGAACAGAGGCAACAGAGACTCAGAGGGTACAGGGGAGGCTGAGATTATGTGGATCACACTTGGGACTGGTACCAAGGCACCAATCTGGGTGGAAGTGATCTACAGACCCCCAGCACAGGAAGAAGAGAAGGACAAGGAAATCCTGGAAGCCAAACCAAGGATGTTGGACAAAGATCTACTGGTAATAGGGAACTTAAATCTGCCTGATGTGAATTGGAGCTCCAACACAGCTGCATTATAAAGGAGCAGAAAATTCCTAATGGCACTATGGGGGGAAGGCCTAAACCAGGTGGTGAATGCACCCACGAGAGAGGAGGAAATCCTGGACCTAGTGCTTACAAATGGTAACAGGGTTTTGGACATCAAAGTAGGGTGCCACCTGGGATCTAGCGACTATCGCACTATATGGTTTAAAGTAAACAAATCTGAGGACTCCAGTCACTCTAAACTAAAGGTCATTGATTTTAGGAAAGCAGATGTTGCTCATATGAGAAACTGTCTGAAGAATAGCCTAGACTATAGGTCACAAGGGGGCATGGAAGTCTGCTGGGACAAGCTAAAAGAAGCAAATAACCCAGTCACATCACAATGCACCAGCCAAGTTAGCAAGACTAAAAGAAAAGGAAACCACTTTGGTTGTCAAAGGAGGTAGCAACCAAAGTGAAGGAGAAGAGAAGCGGCTTCAAGAAGTACAAGAAGTCAAGAAGTGACTGTGATAAAGAAACATAAAAGGAAAAGACGAAGGAAGCAGGGAAAGCAACAAGGAATAGCAAAGGCCCAAACAGAAGAGAGGATAGCATAGTCAGTTAAGAAGCCAGACAAAACCTTATACAGATGCATTAGGGAAAAGAGAAAAAGCAGAGGCAGAATCATAAGAATAGCTAAAGGAAATGGAAATCATGCTGAGGAAAACAGGGAAAAAGCTGACGTTATAAACAATTGCTTCTGCTTGGTTTTTACACAGGAAGAAAATGATAATGGTCCAACAGTAAGCAAGAAAAGAAGCCCCGTTAAAGAAATACATATGAGTCCCTTCATGGAGAAAAAAGTCTTGTAGGAGCGGCATAAATTAAGAATGGAGAAGGCAATAGGCCCAGACGGCATACACACAAGAATACTAAAGAAGCTTGGAAGGTCCTGGCAGAGCTCTTCAAGAAGTCACTGTAGAACAAGGAAGATCCTAAGGATTAGAAAAGGGCTACAGTGGTACCACTCCACAAAAGTAAGAGCAGGCAGGAGGTGAGAAACTATCGCCCAGTTAGCCTCACCTCAGTAATGGGAAAACTTATGGAATCCCTATTAAAGGAGAGAATAGTGGTATTCCTTGAAGGAAGTGGTCAATTGGACCCAGAACAGCTTGACTTCACAGTGGGGAGGTCCTGCCAGACAAACCTGGTAAAGTTCTTCAACTGGGTTACTAAAATGGTAGATCAGGGGTGTGTGTTGGATGTGGTCTACCTGGACTTCAGCAAGGCCTTTGACTCCAACCCACACAGAAGGCTATTAAAGAAACTAGAGCACATGGGGGTTGGGCATAAGGAAACAACCTTGGTTGAAAACTGGTTAAAAGGGAGCATGCAAAGAGTGCTAGTCAATGGCTCATTATTGAACAAGGGAAAGGTGACTAGTGGCTAACCACAGGAATCCGTGCTGGGGCCGATGCTGTTCAATGTGTTCATCAGCAATATTGCTGATGGGTTGGAGGGGAAGGTGTGACTGTTTGCAGATGACAACACACTTTGCAACAGGGTAGATGCACCTGAAGGGGCTCAGAAAATGGAGACTGACCTGAGAAAAATGGAGGAATGATCAAGACACTGGCAGCCAAAATGTAACGCTAAGAAATGCAAAATCATGCATCTTGGAAGATGGAACCCAGAGAAAGAATATTTTCTGGGGGGGAAAGCTAATGGCTACAAAACTCATGCGCGATTTAGGGGTCATCATCTCAGATGACTTAAAAGTGAGCAGGCAATGTGAAAAGGTGGCACTGAAGGTTAGTGGCATCCTGGGAAGCATAGGGAGGGGCATCACCAGCAGGAGACAGGAGGTGATTTTGCCACTGTATAGGTCCCTGGTAAGACCCCACCTGGAGTATTGTGTCCAGTTCTGGAGGCCACACCTCAGGAAGGACAAGGACCAGTTGGAGACAGTACAAAGGAAGGCAACAAAGATGGTGCAGGGTTTGCACCATGAGTCGTACGTGACAAGGTTGAAGGAGCTCAGCTTGTACTCCCTAGAGCAATGTAGGGATGGGGGGGGCATGATAGAGACGTTCAAATACCTTAAAGATATTAACAATGTTCAGGCACAAAACCTTTTCAATGTCAGTAATGGAAGTAGGACTTGGAGACATGATATGCACTTAAAGGGAGGTAGGTTCAGGAGCAATGCGAGGAAGTTCTTCACAGGGAGGGTGGTGGATCCATGGAACAGCCTTCCGCTGGGGTCGTGGGGGTAAAGACAGTCAGGGTGTTTAACCTGGCCTGGGACAGGCATATTGGATCACTCAAGAGTGAAGCCTAATAAGCAGGGGTTCTGTATAAATGGGCAGACTAGATGGATCATACGGTCCCCATCTACCATCACATTCTGTGTTCCTATGTAATACTATTGCCTTTTTTGTGTAGTGCCATTTGCATGTGTGCTTGACATTTTGACACACTGTTTATAGTGCCCTTGGATAGTATTAAGCCTAATCTTGTTTATCTTCATCTCTTCCTGTGTTTTCAACTCTTCTAGTCTCTCCCCCTCCCGTGTCCCTATTCCACCATTTCTTTCTCCTTTCCTATTCACCTCCTTTTATGATGCAGCTATTTGAATAACAAAATACAGTTTTGCTTTTTGTTACAGGGCCTGCATGAGCCAGCTATTATGCTGCCATAATAGGATCAGAGTCAATTTGGGACAGTACTGAGGATACAGGATGTTACTTCAGAAGATATGTTTTTAATTAGGCTTATATACTTCACTCTTTAATATGTAAGTATCTGAAAAAGTCCATACAAACATAGATGCAGGTGAAGTACATGCTTTCCTGAATTTAAGTAGCATTTAAAATCTGAAGTCTATAAATAATAAGTTTAAAGTTTATGGGTCCCATATTCAAACAGTTCATGCTGCAGTAACCTAGAATAGCGTTATCTGACAGGGTGGGGGCCATATTTAAAGGCCCACAGTGTGCGCAGCTGACCTGACAGGGTGATCATGCAGAATATATCATTGGGCCAATGCAAGTGAGGGATCCCCCTTGCATACAGGGCACAGCAGTATATTCAGTGGTTTTGGCAGAGCTAAACAGCCTCCATCACAACACTTTTTAACACTGCCACAACCCTACCCTTATCCTTGCACACAGTGCCCCTCTGTTCGCCACTCCTAGTGATCAACATAATGGTTCCAATCCCCACAGGTGTGTAGTGGACCCCCCAACCGGAACTTCAGCCTCCCCTTGACTGTCCACTCAACCAATCTCTTGTCCTGCCCATTCAGAACCATACACCCCACACCCCACTGCTGCTTTTCATCAATGCAGCCATAATGCACATCCTCTTCGCTTTTCACCACAATCTGCAGCCATCTGAATGTCAGAATGCGATCTCCTGACACTGAGATGGCGGCTGGCTGAGGTAGTGAGTGGAATGTATATACCAGTCATTGTATCAATGCAGTATGGTGGCAAGGGTAGCAGGGGTGAGAAGTGTTTGTGTGGTGGAGGATCCTGTAGGTGCAGGAGGGGGGTCTGACGGACAATCCAGGGGGGGATGAGATGGGGGTGGTGGTGGGTCCACTGTACACCAATGAGGATTAGAACCATTATACTGATTGCTAGAAGTAGCAATGGGAGGTATGGGAGCCCACTATACACTTATGGGGTTTTGAACCATTATATGAATTGCTAGGAGTGGTCCTTTGGAGGCTGGATGCCACCATTATCCACAAACAGTGTATTTCTATGTTCTAATGTGACACTGCGGTGGTGGTGATGGGGCCTGCAAAACTCTGCAAAATGCAGGTGTGCTGTCTGCACGGCTGTATTATGTGGCATGCTAATGGGTCCATAAGAGGCATGCAAATGGCATTAGTGCCTTGTAGGCCTAATTGGCTTATTACCATGTTAGGGCTGACTATGGCTCACAGGAGCGCTGGCACTATCCTGGTTGGGACGAGCTATCTCTATTGGCTCCTGTAAGTCACATTCTGTAGGGACTGTGTCAGCACAGCACGTAGTCACTATGTACTGCGTCGACACAGACCTGTATTCACACAGGTAGTGTGATCTGGTTGGAGCATACTGACTGTCTGAATATAGCCCCTGAGCCATCCGTGCACTGTCTTCCACACAGCACACCTTTCTGCACTGCCCTCACGGCCAACTTTCAGTATGGGGCCCTATGCAGTGCAGCCTGCTAAGATGCAATGCTGTGCAATGCAATGCAATATAGCAATATTCCTTAGCAGAGTTACTGCAGGAAACAAGGCAATTTCAATAGCAGTTAACCCCCTTTGTCATGCATGAATCTGTGGCACTGCATTGCATCCCAGCAGGCTCCAGGATGTATATGTAATAATTAAATTACAAAAAGAATAAAACATCTTTAAACAATGTTTTATAATACAGTATTAACACCTATAGTGGCTTGTATACTAGGTACTTATTTTACCCTATTAAACATTCAAATTAATATTATTAATGATTTTATTTTTTTGCATTTGTTACTGATTTTGAGATCTTACTTTTGCTGATTTCCAGTTGACTAACCTGTTGGTTATTTGCGCTGATCTCCCATTCATCCTCAGGGATTATAAGTAATTCCAAATGCCTCGGCCTGGAGCCCAGTATAGATGTCCCATCATCGCCTCTTGGGAAATAGCCATAGAACTGTTCTCCTGAAGCGTCTTGCAAAACATTCTCTTCTGGAAAATTGAAACAATTATAGAAATATTAATATAAACACATGCACCATCTGAAATGTCCATTAAAATAACTATAACTGTGACATTTATTCAATGAAGAACTAATGAATAATGTTTTCTTTTACTAATTAGTCATTTGAAATATGACTGCTACTATAGATGATTACCAGCTACAAAAATATCTTTGTCAGAGAGTCAAAAGCAAATTTTCTAAAATAAAGGGGACAGAATATCTGCAAACACACAGTAAACCCATCCTTTAGTCTTAGGATAATGGTTGTAGGCATGGGTCACTATTAAATGAACAAAAGCCCCACCCCCCAGGAGAGACTGAGCTCCAAACAATGCAGTATCAAAAATATATATGTATATAATACACTTCAGCATTTTCTGTGCTAAATAAAAACACTGTCTGTACCGAAGAACACCAACTAGCTAGATAATTTTTGTTATCTATTAGGGTACGTCGCCAAATTTATGTAGCTAGTTGCATGCATGACAACAAGTATTTTATTCTGCCACCTGTGCCCCACAGTCTATAAAGCCATGCACTCCAGCCAGTATGTGTTACCAGAAACTACAGAAATGGGAAACAGACTTTTAAATAAAATGATACTAGCATAAAATGCTAACATATAGGGCTGGATATTCAAACTGCGCATTCTGAGGCGCAAGCCCTTGTGCTGTGCAAAATAGTTGCGCAGGGGTGTGGCCGGGGCGATATTCAAAGGAGTTGCGCTATTGAGCAACTCCTTTGAATCATCTTAACCACAACCACTGTGCATAGGCATAGTGGGAACTTGCGCCACCGCAAGTTGTCAGAGTGGAGCATTCAACTGCGGTGGCGCAAGTACCATTGCACCATGCGCAAAATCCCGATATTCAAAAGGTGACATGCAAATGGGGCCATAATTCATGCAAGGTGCAGGGGGGGCCATTTGCATCTGATTATGGCCCCATTTGCATGCCATTAGCATGTAGGTGCGCCGATCCCCGAGGACTTGTGCCTGGCACCCTGCCAGGAAGTAGCCGTCGGGGACCAACGTCCCCTGCAGCCCGATCGCGGGCTGCATTAGTTTAAAAACAACCCCCCCAATACATCCCTGGTGGTCCAGTGGACCAAGAAGCCTGATCGCGGGCTGAATCACTTTAAAATACAACCCCCTCTCCTCCCGAACATAGCCCTGGTGGTCCAGTGGACCGAAACCCCCGATCGAGGGATGTAAGCAGTAAATACCCCCAACACATCCCTGGTGCCTAGTGTCCCCCCACCCACCCACCCATGAGCGCCACCACCCCGCCTCTCCTGGCAGCTGGCGGGCTCAGCATCCCACTCGCCTGCCGCCCCACCACCTGCCGACTGACTGCTCGGGTAGGGCTGCACGCCCATTGGTGCAGAGCAAGAGCTATGGTGTAGCATAATAAAGAAGACAGTCCAGTTTTATCATTCACAAAACTGACTGTCTTTAGACGGTATAGCTGCACGCCCATTGGCTCTTGCTCTGCACCAATGGGCGGGCAGCTCACCGAGAGCAGTCGGCGGTGGCGGGCGACAGGCTGGTGATGCTGCTCCCGCCGCTGCCGGAGGGGGAGCGGTGGTGGCTTCATGGGTGGTGGGGAACACTAAGGCACCAGGGATGTGTTGGGGGTATTTACTGCATAACATCCCACTATCGAGGTTTCGGGTCCACTGACCACCAGGGTTATGTTCGGGGGTTACTGCTTACATCCCGAAACAGGAGTTTCGTCCACTGGACCACCAGGGCTATGTTCGGGAGGAGAGGGGTTGTATTTTAAAGTGATACAGCCCACGATCAGGCTTCTGGTCCAATGGACCACCAGGGATGTATTGGGGGTTGTTTTGAAACTAATGCAGCCCGCGGTCGGGAAATTTCTGCTGTTGTCCGCGATCGGGCCAGTGGGGGGTGGTGGTGGGGATTTTCACTCTTTCGCCCATGATCAGGCTGCGGGGGAGGGCACAGGGAGTGGGTTGGGGGCCAGTCACAGGTGGCAGCTGCTGTGTTGCGCCCTGCAATGCAGCAGCTCACCTGTGGGTGGTCCTCGACTTGAGCCTTTTTTTTGGCTCAAAGCTGTGCAGGCGCAGGTTGGGGGTTGCGCCTGCACAACTCTGCACAGCCCGGCTGAATATCGGGCTGTGCAGTTTATGCATGGTTCCTCCCCCTCCAGTTCAGCATGCATTCATTTGCATTGCGCTGTTGCTCAGCATGTTTTCTGTGGTGCAACTGCCTCCTGCTGAATATCGCAGAATGGAGCAAGTTTGGACTTGCGCAGGCGCAACCCTATTGCACATGGCGCAACCCTTTTGAATATCTGGCCCATAGTGTATGAACTGCACATGAGATGTGCGCTCATGAGATATATATATATATCTTTATTTGTGGTCAGTGACCTCTTTTGACCTCACTCCTGGCTTCGGCACTTGTGAAGATCATGAGGTCACTGACGACTAGTGATTAATAAAACTCATGGGTGCCTATCACATATGTCTGTTTATTACACACATTTCAAAAGTGCCAACCTGCGGTATGAAACGTGTTGGGGACTTAATAGAAGCTATGTTGGGTTGTACCTTATAGCCATATGTTTTTGAAATGTGAGTACTAAATATACATTTTTGATGCTGCATTTTCTTTGGAGTTCAGTCTATCCATGTGTGTGTGTGTGTGTGTGTGTGTGTGTGTGTGTGTGTTTCCCTGTTGTTCACTGAGTCCAGTGGCCACTCTACACCAGGCCCTGCCAGGGCACGTGCCCTGGTAAAAAAATACTGTGCCCCTGTTGGTGCCCCATATGATGCAGAGCTTCCTCCACATTGGTGCCCCATATGGTGCAGAGCTTCCATTAGTAACAATATATCAGTGCCCTGGCTGCCATCTATTGTGCCCCAGCTGTGCCCTGGTAACCATTTGTGGCTAGAGCCGTAACTGACTGAGTCTTGAGCAACCATTCCTCTGGTGTCTGCATCACTATTAAATACATGAAACATATCCACTTTTATAAAATTCTATACAAAAATTTACATCATAGTATTTCTTCTTACAAATTCAATCGATGCCATGTAACACAGTGGCACAAACAGTGAACAGAATACTTGGCTGTATAAGGAAATCATTCGAAAATAGGACTTAACAGTGTATCATGCACTTCTACAGCACTTATGTGAGACCGCACTTAGATAATGGTTCACCCTTCTGGAGCCACCATTTGAGGAAGAATAGTAATTTACTGGAGAAAATCCAGCACAGGGCAATCAAGCTAATTCCCAGATTAAATAATAAACCACATGAGGACAGGATTATGGAACTGGGATTATTCACAATAAGGGGAGATAATGCTCAAGTTAAGCAAAGTATTAAAGAATAATGACGTAGTGATAGAACAGGATATATGTTTAGGGATGTGTGGCTGAGGTCATATAATAAACAGATAAAACTTGATCCTGTCAAAGAAATAGTAGGAAGGATTTCTCTTTTTTTTTTTTTTAAATAGAGGGCCGCAAGGTTGTGGAACAGGTTGCTGAGGGAGGTGGTGAAGGTAGAGACTATGACCGGGATTTTTCAAAGATGAGGACACAGTATTCGCATCAGTATTTCAAACTCATACTATGTCCCCACAAGTGAGTTAGGATGCTTTTGGCCAATTTTCAAACATCTTGATGCATCTGCGACACTTGCCACTTGTTATGGCACATTATACAAAGGCAAGAAAGAATCTCGGGCTCTCATTGGTCAGCATGGGACTGGACCAGTGGTGTTACCCTAACACAACACCACAGATCTAGTCCCAGTACACTTGCTGGCCACATGAAATCTTGAAAAAAGATCCCTCCACAACTCCCCCTAACAACAGATCCAGTCGTCCTCGGTGTGCTCAGAAATCAGTGCTCCCTGATCACTGACCCACAGTTTCATTCAGTTGTCATTGTCCCCCCCCACACACACTTATCGCAACTTGAAAAGGAGTAAAATAAAGTTAAAAAGAGCTGCAACTCAAACTGTCTTTCTCATTGTTCACATGCGCATCCACGCCACACTTCCGCACTTGCTCCATTCACTGATCACCTCAGCAGTCCTTACCAATGGCCATAAGGGTCTGCCAGCCACGTCAATGGCAAATTCATATAAATAAAAACATAAGACGAAACTAAGGCCGCAGCCCTCTGCTTCTTGATCTGCACTGCTCACCATGGGACAGTAACAGTGTGTGCCTATGGCAACTAACCCTGTCGGTTCAGCGTGCCGAAAGAGAAATGCCTTTTTTCTTTTCCCTGTCATAGCGTAACACCCCCCCACACACACACACTACACCTTTATTTCCTCCACCCACCACTTCACTTTCATCATTCCTCCAGCATAAATCATGGAGTGAGTGTTTTAGATAAAGAACAGCACAAGGCTGTCCGTTTCTCTGATCACTCGCTCTACCTCTGTTACCCTGTCAGCTACATCTCAGTCCAATCAGCAAGTCTTAAAAATAATCATAAAAAAACTTCCTGTCCTCCCAGAAGTCAAACAAACCGCACCTCTCCCCATGTGCAGATATCCTCTGATCGCAGAGCACTGCATGCTGCTTCAAAACTTTGCAGATCTTCTCCCTTACATCTTTCTGAACTGACAAAGCAAATGTAGCGAGTGCAACCAAATAGAGTGAAAAGAGCTACATTATGAATATACACCCCCCCACCTAGTAGAGAAGCCCTATAAGGAACTATTTTTTAAGCCTGCATACTTCCACAATAAATAATTAAAAAAATAAAAATGTAAAACAGAATTTGTTATATTTTTTTAAAATATGTATGTAAATGAGCCATTGTTTAATAGGAATAATGCACTCCAGGGTGTGTGTCATGCTGGGGTGACACCATGCCTGTGCCGTTGAACGCACTCGGCCTGTGGCCTCGTGCCCAACCACCCCAGGCGTGGCATTATCCCAACATGACGCACACCCTGTCGTATATTATTCCTTTAAAATATGATGCAGGCATCTAATAAAGGTACATGTGTCATTTTCATGGTGCAAGTAAGGAGAATCAAGCCCAGAAGTTAGACCATCTTGTAGGTGGTCTAATTATCTGGATAAATGTTGGGCAGTCACATCTGTAAAACAGATACAGTTGTCTTAAAATCGCACCCTATAAGTCTATTCAAAAATAGGTGCGATGACTATCTTTATAAAAAGGGCATACAAGATTGGTCCCACAAGGTGTGGAAGATAGTCATGATTGGTAATAGCCTTCTTCTGTTCAAGTATTGATAGTACGAGGTGGTAGGGGAATTACTGCAAGTGTTTACTGATACTTCAAGAAGGCAGCATGGTCTAGTGGTTAGAATACCAGCATGGGAACCAGGACACTCAGGTTTAAATCCTACCAGAATGATTTGTTCTCTGAGTGACCTAGGCAGGTCTTTTCTAATTATTTTATTTGATAATTTTTTCCCTGTCAAAAAAGAATATGCCTTTACACAATAGTGTTCATTCTGTTTTTCACCAAAGGATCAAATTCTTCCAAAACCCATAACTATGCTTTAGAAGCAGGTCTTCACTATACAGATGATACCAGGTAATGTGCAGGTACTGCATGTAGCCTTACTGTGCCACATGCAATATGAATCCTTCTTCTATACCCATGCAATCTATTACTGGGCTACAACTGCTATATTAGCAAGAGACAGTCTTGATGGGCTATAATGGTCAACTTCTATCCTAGATTCCTATCTTTATTAAATCTCTCCTTCTATTCACCTTTCCAATTATGATCTGAACTTGGACACCATGCTATGCTTGAGTAGAGAGGTACACAGAGGGTGGGGTCAGCAAGGGAGGAGGACAAGCGCTGAACACATGGATTCCAGTAAGAATTGATCCAGACACCTAGTGGATCCCTTGCTCCAGTTCCACATGGGATCTTGGGATATGACAGTCTGGACAGATTGATGTATCCCAAACAGTTAAGAAAATGTTTACATAAAAAATACTGTACTTTTTATCCATACTCTGGCCCCTGTGTAAAACAGGAGTGCTACACAGACCAGCATTATACTGTGGGTGTTGTCCTTGCCATGGGATTGAAGGTAGCTAGAGTGAAAAGGTTGCTACGGAAGGGCCTTTCTGGTGTAAGGGAACCACCTCCCGGCCATTCTCAGCTATATATAAGTGGCTTTAAAAATTCTGCATATAGCAGACATTTAGTGCTGTGTGGGATATGGAATTCCACTGGTGGAATGGCAATTGTGCTTTCAAATTGCCTTTTGGAATTTCATTAATTCCACAGAATTCTACAAACATTTTGGGCTTTCATTACTGAAATTGCAGATTGCAGTTCCATGTGAGGTTTTTAATTTCAGAAGTCTGTAATTGTAAACTGGTGGAAAGGTGTTCTGTGATTCCACTCTTCTTTGCTTTTTTATCATAACCATGGGTTAGTATTCTGCTGTGCTTTTTAACGATGCAGATTCCAGCTGCCGGAATAGTATTCTGCAATTTTGAAAGGGAGGTCAATGTAATTAGCAGAATATGTCTTCATTAGCAAGTTCTGATTCACTATTTTTGGCAAATGTGCTTGTATTTTAGTTTCACTTTTGATAGTGTGAGAGTTGGAGACAAGGAGAGAGAAAGTTAGAATTTAAGGATCCTGGGGGAGATCCAAGATGGCTGCCTAAGAGATGGCCACTTAGCCTCATGCTCTGATACCACCCACAATTGCTTCTAAAATCTACAGGCATGTAATAAATAAGGTGTTATCCAAGAGTCCAATAAATAAATAAATAATTTAATGGAATTTTCTCTCATGATTTTTGCACTGGTGTAGAATGTTGAAGTCCATCTGCCGAGTAAAAGAGCTAACTAAGTTTTCACCAATAAACAAGAAAAAACGGAGCATGCAGACCAAACAATGCTATCTGTTGAGCCGACGGCTTCGACTTCAAATGTGACTATGGGCAGAACATGCCTGCAACAGAGAAGGTTACAGTTTTTTTCCAACTGTGGACAGAAAGTTATCAGCACTGCTTCTCTGACCAATACCTGATGCTCCAGACCACCAGAGCAAACCAAAAGAAACTACACTCAGTCCTTCTCTAGAATGGACTGCATCTTTGTCTTCCCCTGGCTCTGCTGTGGACATACTGGATTAGGGAGCAGAGCCTATGAATGAACTCAGGGAGTTGATTTTCAGTGACTGGGAATCCAGCAACCAGATGTACTCCTCCCTTAGTGTCACGGACCTCAAACAACTCCGAGCAGGTTTGTGAGCACGTTGATTTCAGCACAGGCGATCCACTCTCATGCAAGCAGTGTTATTCTGACCCAGCTACAAAGTGGTAAGGCTTTTTCAGAACTGCTGCAGGACTCTTTTTCAGACAGTATGACAGATAATAACCAAGCTAAACAAACTAGCCAAATTAACTCCGGTATGGCTTGCAAGTCTGTGACTCCCCCCCTCCCCCCCCCTTCTAAACTAGATGAAACACAGATAGATGTCCTATCTCAGTTTAAGAATTAAATTAAATCAGACATTCAAAAAGGATTTGACTCTTTATCATCGACCCTGGTATCTTTAATAAAATCTATAAATGATTTGGGGGTCAAATTGAATTAATTATCACTTAGAACTACTGAAATTGAACAGTGTGTTAGCATTTTAGAAGATAATGTCACAAACATTAAAAGACCATGCTATACAATTACACAGCTGTAGAAAGAGCTAACAGACCAGGATGACTGGCATAGAAGAAATAATTTAAAATTGATGAAAATACTGGAGGGGTTGGAAGGAGAAGGAGACCCCGTGCCTTTTTTTGAGAAGCTCTTAACCAAAGCATTGGGACTAAAGTTCCCTGAAGAATGCATTATACTGGATCACACTCATAGTGGGGGGGGGGGCATATCAATGAATGTCTGAGTCATGTACTGGTGGTCAATTCTCTCCCAGACCTGTTTATGTGAAGCCTCATTGTTATCAGAATCGTGAATGAATCCTTAGAAGGGCACGTAATGATAAAGGCTTACATGCAGAAGGCATTAAGTTTTTAGTCTACCTGAACTTTAGTGTGGCAACTATTCGATCATGCAAAGCTTTTGACAAAGTGAAAACAATACTAAACAAAATAGGAATCTGGTTCTTTCTCCTCCCACTGGCTAAGATATGATTTTTTGGCATAGTGGGATGCATTATTATACAGACCCTAATTGAGCTGCAGCTTTTCTAAGAACTCAGCATGACACTGGGGGCACCACTAATTTCCAGAGTGATGTCTTTGCCTCATCCTTGCAAAATGAGATGGACTACCACAAAGGTTCAAAATTGCTGCAACAACTAAGGCACACAGACTCCAATGTAAGCAGACTAAAAGGTCAAGCAGCAGCCCAAGTTCCCCAAGACGCTAGTCATATATGTGTACAGCACAACCAGGGGAACCAGGCAGCTCTGAATGAAATCTCTACTTCATCTCAAATGTTAGTGGCAAATAATCATGAGACTTGAGCAGACTTGGCCCAGGACAGTAATGCAGAAACACATGTATAGTCCAATGTAATTTTAAATGAAGTAAATGAAATGCAGCAGGGGGGGAGTAGAAAGAATGAGAGGAGAAGCAGTAGGGTAAAGGAATATTAGTTACAGAAGGTATTTGTCTGCACTATTAAGCAATATAATTTTGGGTTGTATTAGCAAGTCGAGAAGCATAAGCACTAAACAGCATAAATTCTGCTGTCTTTCTATTATGGCCACCTTTATTGGAGCATGGTGATTTCGGGTTGGAAGCTTCCCTGTGGTTCAGATGCAGATGCATACTGATGTATTATTTATCACCCTTTGTCAGGTTATTGTTATTTGCATCCTGCTCAAGCTTGAGTTAGGAGGTTTTATTATTAAAGAGAAGGACACTTCCAAGGGAGTGGGGGTGAAATTGAATGGTGGGGGGGCTGATGAATCTTAAAGTTTAAATTTAGGAGACTATATGTGATGGTAAAAAGGGGGGTTGTTTAAGCATGTGCAAGCAAGGATTTAATGATCTTAGAACTGGGAATAAATGGTGTCTGGTAAATAATTTCAAGGGTACTTGGATGCACCCTGGGTTTACTGTGGGCAATGGATCATGGTTGATACCCATATACTTAAAATTTTAGGATGGCTAACTCTCTGAAAATGCTTACATGGAATGTTAAGGGATTAAGAGATGGAACCAAAAGCAGAAAAATATTTAACTATGCAGATTGATTAGCTATTAATTGCCTACTGTTGTAGGAATCATATCTCAGGCAAAATGAGCTTTTATACCTTTATAGAAAATGGGGACCAGGAATGAATGCTCCATATCATCCAAACTCTAGAGGTGTAGCCATATTTAAAAATAATGCTGCAGTAACAATTATTCTACTACTGATGTACATGGGCAATACACTGTCTGTGAAATTACTCTGAATGGGAAATTGCTTATGATAGTTAATATCTATGGCCCAAGTGAAAATTCTCCTGCTTTTTCCAATGAGATTTTCCTTAGGATTTCATCATTTAAGTCACCAGTTATAATTGGGGGTTGGGGTTCAATCTGGTTTTGGATAACAAATGAGATAAATCTAATATTCATGGGAGTGAATTACAATCAGTCTCCGTTAAATTATCTGAATTCTTCTCAGAGTTTAGATTAGTTGATCCATGGAGACATGTACATCTCACTACATTACAATATTCATTCTTCTTGGTAGTACATCAATCCTATTCTAGGATATATTTTTTTCTGATCTCTGAATCATTATTGCACTATATGGCAGAGATTAGAGAGAGAGAGAGAAATACTCATATCAGATCATTCCCCGATGATTTTGATGATTAATATTAAAAATTGTAAAACACTGTATGCATTTAGACTAGACCCCACTCTTCTAAGAGATCCAGGCTATCATACTAAAATTAGACAGGCAATTTCACAATTTTTTGAAGATAACTACATCGAAACACCAGCAACAGTGGCTTGAGATGCTTTCAAAGCATATATTGGAGGCATTGCAATGGCTTATAATACTAAAAAGAATAAAGACAAAAACAAAAAATGGAGTCTTTGAAAATCTCATAAATCAAAAAGAAAATCACTATAAACTAACTCAAGAACCAACATTATTACAGGACCTGTTGGATTTACAAAACCAATTTAATAATTTAGCAACTTGTGAAGCAGAAAATCAGATATTACTGACCCATGCCAAGTACTGTGCATTAGGTAATAAACCTGATAAAATATTATCATGGCAACTGAGAAAGGAACAGGAATCAAATATAATTAATAATATTAGTAAATATAACCTCTGATCCAGGTATTTGGCAAATATTTAAAAAAAGTATATACCTCAGAGAGAGGCGAAGATATAAGGGCTATTTAACTATTTTTACAGTTCATCCTTCTACCTACACTTAAAAACTCTTAGCTTTGGAGGAGGAGATTTCTATAACCGAAACTGAGAATATAATCAAAGCCCTTACTAGTGGTAAAGCATCTGGTCTGGATGGAATCCCTATTAATTTTTATAAAAACTTATCTGATCTAATTATTTCCACATTTAAAAATCCTTTTCAATTACATTCTGGAACATCATATTCTCCATCTATCTGGTATAGAAACCACTGTACTTCTATTTAAAAAAAGCGACAAGGATCCCACTATCCCTAGTTCATATAGGCCCATTTCACTCATTAACTCTAATGTTAAAATCTTGACAAAAATATTAGCAAATAGACTCGATACCATTTTGCCTCTTATTATACATCTGGATCAAAATGGCTTTATTAAGGGTAGGCAACTAAGATCTAATATCATGCATACTATTAATTTAATAGGCAAATATAAAAATGCAAATTATTCCATACTTTCATTAGATGCGGGAAAAGCATTTGATTGGGTGGAGTAAAGTTATATCAACATTTTACTAAAATCTATGAAATTTAGTTAAGTTCAGAATGCGGATAGCTATATTATACTCAAAACCAACAGCTAGGATAAGGACAAATAAGGATCTCTCTGAACCAGTCTATTTGCAATGGGGAACTAGACAAGAGTGCCCGTTATCCCTATTAATCTTCGCTTTGGCAATTGAACCATTAACCATAGCTTTTAGAATTAACAATGAGATCAAGGGGTTGATGGTTGGTGCAACAGAACAGAAAATAAGTTTATATGCTGACAATGCTTTAATATATACTACTAACCTCAACCAAACATTTGAAGAATTAAAAAATATTGTTACACAATTTGGCTAAATCTCTGGCTACAAGATTAACTGGAGTAAATCACAATTGCTAGAATCTAAAACATACACTGACCCCTTTAAATGTACATAAACCATTAATATAGGAAATGTTACTACCTTAAAATATCTGGATGTCAGTATAGATCAAGATTTATCAGGCTTATACAAAAAATAATTTTGAGCATTTAATCTTAAAACTAAAAAAAAGACCTTGATCTTTTGGAAACCCTACCACTGATATTAATAGATCATACAAATGTAATCAAAATGAATATCTTGCTTAAATGTTTATTTTTGTTCCAAACATTACCCATTGTCTTGAATGACAAGTTCTTTAAGTCAATGGAAAAGATTATAAAAAATTTCTTTGGAAGGGCAAAAAACCCAGACTAAAAATGGAAAAACTGTACATTCCTAAAAATCAGGGTGGCCTTTCCTTACCAAACTTTTATTGGTATTATTTAGCAGCCAACACGGCCACAGTTTATGCATGGTTCCACCACAAACATGACTGGTTGTCATGTCAGCTTGAATTGTACTATACCCCTTACAATGATATTAAACATAGACTGTAAGCAAGATCCTACCAGACAAAAATAAAAAATGTATTCATTAGGACACATGTGACATGTGTAATATGGGATAGGGTATTGAAACTCACAACTTCAAAAATAGTTCAGTATATTCTCCTATTATTGTAACAAACTACTGGAGGGTTACAATACCCATAGGGCCTCTCGGAGTGCCTGTAAAAAACAAATCAGAACAGCAAAGAGCATCTACTGCAAGGAACTGCTCACAAACTCTGCTGGTGACCCTAGAAAATTCTGGACACACATCAAGACCTTTCTTGGAGCTGCCCAGTAATCAACCCCAGGGCATACGATCCTAAATGGTGTGCACTGCAACAACTCGAACACTATAGCTAATGCCTTTAACAGATTATTCACAGACCTGTCTCAGTACACCTCGTCTTTCACTTCACCTCCCACAACATCTCAGCCTTACTGCACACCCCAGAGATCTGCATCTGGTGCTGACCACTGCCAACTAACTACTACCCCCCTTTCCACTTTAAAGCTATATCTAGATCAGAGGACCAAAGGCTATTGCAAAACATATCCAACAACACTAGCCCTGGCTCAGATTCACTCAAGCTATGACTCTTGAAGCTAGCAGCACCATTGATTGCCTCACCACTGGCCAAGATTTTCACTCTGTCTCTCTCTCTCTCTTGGCATTGTCCCAGATCTCTGGAAGATTGCCCAAGTTACGCCTATCCTTAAAAAAAGAGACCGAAAGGATATGAACAACTACAGGCCCATAGCCATCCTCTCTGTGCTAAGCAAGCTACTGGAGAAGCTTGTTACAACCTAAACCATTGACTATCTCATAAAGAACAACCTTCTCTCAGACACTCAGCATGGTTTGAGAAAAGGACACAGTACCTCAACCACTCTTCTCAAATTCTCCACCGATGTACTCTGCAACGTGGACAAAGGCCTACTCACTGGAACAGTATTTATCGATCTTACCAAAGCTTTCGATCTTGTTGATCATCCCCTGCTTCTCTCAACCCGGCATAGACTTAACTTTTCATCCTCAGTAGTTGACTGGTTTAACAACTACCTATCAACAGATCACAACTTGTTAAATTCAACTCCGCTCTCTTGGATGTGACCAGCACCGACATCGGAGTACCCCAGGGTTCCATCCTGGGACCCCTTCTTTTCTCACTATACATCAACAACATAGATTATGCTATACTCTCCTGCTCAGCTATCCTATACACTGATGATCTCATCCTCTACTCCAGTGCTGACAAAATTAACATCATTAACGGAAACCTCTCCTCGGATTTCAGGAATGTGCAAACATAGCAAAATGCTAATAAGCTCATCCTCAACACAAAAAAGACCCAAGCCATGCTATTTGGCACTGCCCCCAAACTCAGGGCCTGTAAGGAACCCCTCCTAGTCCAGGACTCTGGGGGGGTCTCTCATTGACTGTGTCACATCCTTCAAATACCTGGGAGTCCTCCTTGATAAATCCCTTGATTTCAGTCTGCACATCCAGTCAGCCTGTAAAGCAACAAATGCCAAACTTGGACTCACCTATAAGACTTGTCACCTGCTAACACCATCCACCAAATTGGCAATTGCCAAGGGTATTCTGACTCCAGCACTGACATATGGCATCTCCACTTTTGCTAATGCCCATAAAACTGCTCTCTATAAATGGGATGTCACATATAACAACATATGTCGGTATGCCTCCTCTTCCCATCGCCTCAAGCACCACTGCACACTGTATAGTGACCTAGGCTGGCTCTCCTCAACTGCCTACCCACTATACTCCCTAGGGACCCACACAGATGCTGTAATCCATAACCAAACCCCCTCCTTCCTTGCAGCTCTACTTTTACCACAGACACCTGCCCATGGACTACGTTTGGCAAACACATTTCTACTTACCGTATTCAGGTGTCTTACTTCAAAAAGGCTCTAGAGCATTTCACTGCACTGGCCACCTGGAACTCCCTCCCTCCTGCCCTGAGGAAGGATAACTCCTATCCAATCTTCAGAAAAGAACTATATCACCACCTATCCCGGGACCCCTGCACATGCTTTGATCCCACTTAATGCCTCACAGCTAACCACCCTATTTTGCCCAAGACACTGCTGCACTTCTAAACAAGCTTTGCTATAAAATGTCTTTATAGCTACCACTTAGCCCTATTTCAGTTGTTATTTGCATGTACTAATGTCACTTTTGTCATCTCTGCATAACTATATGTATTATCTCGAGTACTGTCCGACTTGATCTGTATTCTAACCTACCTGTACTATATACTATGTACCTGTGCTATACACTATGTATTGTATAATCTCATCTCATCTCATTTTATGTATGTATTCTCCTGGGTCGTGCCTGAAAATAGTCAACTTTGGCTAGTGCACCTGACCTGGTTAACAAAAACTAAATAAATAAATGTTTTTTCACCCCTTCCATAGTGGATGCTAGGTTTAAACAATGGCATAGTATAAGAGGGTGAAAGAAATAAAAATAATCCTTAATAAAAAATGGTCTATTAAATTTTGACATATTAAATAGAGCCTTTAATCTTCCAAATAAGCACTTCTGTTGATTTTTACAGATACGGGATTATATTCGTAAAAATTGGTACTGATCAATTAAACCCCAACTAAGCATTTGGGAAGAATGGTTTAATCAGTCTAATAATTCAAAATTGATATCCAAGTTATATATGCTTTTCATTTCCAAATGTGGAACCAATCTTCAAAATGTAAAGGCTAAATGGGAAACAAAGGTAACAGGCAGCATATCTGAACATGTGTGGGAACACTATTAACCTGTCTAAACTGAGTATATTGTCTTCAGAACTCTTACAGATTTATTTTAACATAATACATATAATCTATTATACTCCTCATTGATTAAATTTAATGAACCCAGAGTATCCAAATATTTGCCCACAGTGTAGATTAAGGAGTGATACAATGGAACGTATATTCATTAAATGTCATGTGTTAGACACTTTCTGAGAAAAAGTTCTGAAGGTATTATCCAGATCAACAGCTTTAAGATTATAAAGAAAAAAAAGAATGTCTGTTACTTACATATGAATACTTAGAAGGGAATGATAATATTTACCAACAGCGTCTAACACTAATAGGTTTAATAAATGCTCATAAATGTATTTTGATGAAATGGAAAGATTCTTCACCACCAGATTTCAATACATGGATGAATCCTATGGTAGATATCTATAAAACTGAAGAAGTTCATTATGTATTGGAGAAAAGACTCGACTTGTTTGATAATATCTGGCAAGATTTTAATAAAATAATAAGATCTAGAGAGGTCTTGAATAACTTATGGTAGGTACATAATTTACCTGTTGGTTTTACTTCTTATTTTTAGAAGATAAAAGATTGAAACAGGACAGGTAGTATTAGCATTTCTGCAATGTTTATTGTTTATATAATGGTCTTAACCCCATGGAATACTGATAAAATTAGGGCAATCATTAAATGAATGTCATTGCCTATATTTATAAATTGTCCCACTGGCACCCCTGTTTTTATGATTGAAAAGTATGGTGAATGATGTAAATTGCTTTTCTATTGTAAAATTCCTTGCTGTTATTAAATAAAAGTTTAACGGTAAAAAAAAAAATGAAGGGTCCTTTTTAGTATGATCTTGTGAGTTTTGTGAGTTGAGACTATTACAATAGCTTCTTTAGAAGGCAGTACCCAAATGGCTTCAGCTGCACCACTGGAACCAGAGGATACCACCATTCTGGTGACCGAGGTCTCTAAATATGCTGATCAGCTGTTCAGAGACAAAAGTCTCCCATTCCTAGAAAGGGAGAAAAATATAGGAGGAGACTGACGCTGTCGTGAGGGGTGGTAGAGAGACAGGGTGGCCCAGATGGGTAAGCATGTGAAGGTGGAAGAGCTCTCCTGTATTATTCAACTGAAAAAGATGATGGAGATGAAGGAACTCTCATACAATTTTGCAAGAGATGGGGAACCTGCATTCCTGTGGGTTCTTGCCCAATTTTACCCCTGGACTTCCTCATCCCAACCCTGACCCTTCACCAGAAGGTCTATTAAGACTAAGTCATGAATCTATTTGATGCTACTGCCACACAAGAAGATGTGTTGTCTTCAACTGGCCATGCTGTCCAGTGGTACCAAGATCTGTATGACCTAGATTTTCCCAGACTCAGGAGAGAATGTCAAACTTAGCATATTGTGACACTCTCATTTTTGTCAGTGACATAGAACTCCCATACTGAAGATGTTTGGAAGGATGAGGGTCACTGCTTAGCAGTTGTCTGCCAGTGGTGGCACTTGATCCATGCCTCTACCTGTGCCCTCTGTGACCTTCTATGCACCCAGCACATATTACCACACTTATTCTATGTCCATGGCCTGAACTGCTCCTCTTCATTGTCTCCTGAGATACACCAACAACACTGGATTAAATAAATTATTTTGTTTCAGCGGTGAGTGCATGCACAAAATCTTTCTCACACTCACCAAACAGCAATATATCTTGGGCCAGATATTCACAAGGGTTGCGCCATGCGCAATAGGGTTGCGCCTGCGCAAGTCCAAACTTGCTCCATTCTGCGATATTCAGCAGGAGGCAGTTGCGCCACAGAAAACATGCTGAGCAACAGCGCAATGCAAATGAATGCATGCTGAACTTGAGGGGGAGGAACCATGCATTAACTGCACAGCCCGATATCCAGCCGGGCTGTGCAGAGTTGTGCAGGCACAATGCCCAACCTGCGCCTGCAGGACTTTGAGCCAAAAAAGGGTTAGTCGAATATAGGGCCACCAGGTGAGCTGCTGTATTGCAGGGCGCAGACAGCAGCTGCCACCTGTGGCTGGCCCCAACCCAGTCCCTGTGCCCCCCACAGCCCGATCACAGGCATAGTGTACTCCCCCACCAGCCCGATCACGGGCATCAATGTGGCTCCTCCCTCCTCCCGTGGTGGTCCAGTAGACCCAAATGCCCAATCGCGGGTGGTATGTATAATAATTCACACCCTCCCGTTCATATCCCTGGTGGTCAGTGGACGAAATGCCCGATCGCAGGCGGTATGTGTGATAAAAACCACCCCAAACATAGCCCTGGTGGCTGGTGTCCCACCCTACCCACCACGAAGCCCCACCACCCCGCTCCCCCGGCAGCTGGCGGGCGCAGCACCCACCCGCCTGCTGCCCGTCACCTGCCGACTGACTGCCGGACTGGACTGTCATACGGTATGGGCTGCATGCCCATTGGCTTTGCTCTGCACCCATGGGCGCAGCTTCACCGGGCGTGTCAGTTGCGGGCGGTAGGCGGTGGGATGCTGCCGGCCGCCGGGCCGGGGAGCGGGGTGGTGGGACTCGTGGGTGGGTAGGGTGGGGACACTCTAGCCACCAGGGCTATGTTCGGGGTTTATCACACATACCGCCCGCGATCGGGCATTTCGGTCCACTGGACCACCAGGGATATGTACGGGAGGAGGGTGGGGAGCCACACTGATGCCTGCAATCGGGCTTGGGGGGGGGAAGTACACTATGCCCGCGATCGGGCTGCAGGGGGCATCGGTCCCCGACGGCTGCTGCCTGGCAGGGTGCCAGGCACAAGTCTTCGGGGATCGGCGCACCTACATGCTAATGGCATGCAAATGGAGACATAATCACATGCAAATGGCCCCCCCTGCGCCTTGCATGAATTATAGCCCCATTTGCATGTCACTTTTTGAATATCGTGATTTTGTGCATGGCGCAATGGTACTTGCGCCAACGCCAAGTTGAATGCTCCACTCTGTCAACTTGCGGTGGACGCAGATACGCCATGCACAGTGGCTGTGGCTGGCGGTGATATTCAAAGGAGCGCTCAATAGCGCAACTCCTTTGAATATCACCCAGGACACACCCCTGCGCAACTATTTTGCGCAGCTCAAGGGCTTGCACCTATGAATGGCGCAGTTTGAATATCTAGCCCCTTGTGTGTCGGCTATTATGCAGCTGTTTCCAGAAAGTCCAATCGCCACAACACCACTGACCAAATGCAGTTGTTAACAAGTGCTACAAAAAATATCAGTCACCAAGACTGCAAAATAATGAGGAACAGAATAAAACTAAGATGCCTGCAGGACAGCTGCTTTGTTTGTTCGTTCTCCATTTATGCTTTGCAGCAGCATCTCTAATATCTTTGAATTCTGGGACTAACAATCTTACCAACCTCTATAACTGAAAAGAGAAAATTTATCTCTTCATCCTCCTCTGAGAAGTACACTTCTCCTAGCATCAAAACCCTGGAAAAATACTTCAGGCTTACAGGCAGCACAGATTGTGGGGGAAGAGCTGGAGTGCAGTCTGGCTCACCGAGTCCTGCACCAATTGTTGCCTTGCTCCAGCTTGTGTGAAATAACAACAAGGGTTTGAGTCATGTGAGTTCTACAAAGTTCATGCAGCTGAGGGGAAAAATAATGAAATCCTCATTTTACCTGTCAGTAGCTGTGTGGCACAGGGAATCGTCAAATAATCAGTGAATAAATAGTTCAGACCCAAGCTGTTATCACTTTCTCTTTGGCCAAGGCATTGACCACTGCCACTGCAAACCACAGGTGAAGCTAATGACACTAGTGAAACTTTTTCTGCTACTGACCCTGCACAAGTATTTGCAACTGTTGTTGACAACCCAGTCTCAACTCAAAGCTATACCAAAGCTACCAACATTAATTTTCCTGCAAACTCTGAAATGAGCCCACGTATGGCAATGAGAGGCAAACACATTTTAGAATCACATGGTGAGTTGCTAGAGAAACTCTTGCATTGGACAAAAACTTTGATAGAAGATTTCATGCATTAAATAAGAAGGCTGACTTTCTACAGAACGCTGCCAAAAGCAATCGGGAAACATTTGATAGCATTAGTGAACAAGTCACTGAAAATAAAAAAAAATCAGGTAGTACTTCCACAAATAAAATCACCAGTTTAGAAGCTACAAATGTGAACCTAATCAGAGAAAATTTTAGTGTGAACCTAATCCGAGAATATTATGCAGTAAATCATAAAATTAAAGTAATAGAAAATCAGTCACGCTACAAAAATCTCTGTTTGGTTAGGCTCCCTATTGCTCTTAATGCAGAATTTCAAAGCATGTGAGACACAATACAGGACTTTTTGTTAATATGCATGACCTGCCAGAAATCAACCCTCCTTTCAGCACAAAAGTCTATCAAATAATTAACAAAAAGAAAGTACAATCCCAGATATTTAATACTGACATCAGCACTCCTGAGACTTCCAGAGATTCAGATAATAAATGCATTGTCATGCTAGTTTTAGCTTTATGCATCTTTCCTGACATTGCTTACATGACCCAGCAGTATTGTCATTGTTTTCTTGCCTACCATCAAGAGTTGAAAGAGGCTGCATTCCTTCAGACATTTACATTCTCAGCATGCCTTCTGGTTAACTTCTTCATTCAATCCCCAACTACAGTATGTATGTACTGTATGTTCCCAGCTTTTTAATCCATCTAGCCTCATGTTTTTCCAGAAGTTTGTTATAGTCCCCTACTGTTTTTGGCAGTGCTACCTGTTGCAGACTCCAAAATCTCAATGATGCATCATTTTGGCCTCTTTTATGATTTTCAGCGCTGGGAACGTACACACGTAGTTGGGATTTGAATGAAGACGTTAACTGGCAGGTGTGCTGATAATGTAAATGTCTAAAGGAATGCAGTATAGATTTTGCACACAGTTATATTAAAGCTGGATAACATAGCTATATCAGTAAGGTTAGAACATGTTGTCCTACATTAGGATTGACCACCAATCTTGGGCATACCATTGTTAATTTCCTTACAAGCTAAAATACCTCACTTGTATATTTGGCATTTTAGCAAAAGTATCAGCACTTATAAGGGAAGTAGTACAACAAAGGGTTCCCCCCTTTTCTTATTCTGCTAACTATTTTGCATATCAGGGATATTTAAATTAGGTAATGTAGTAGGAATTTTATATTCCACATGCAGCTTTATATTGGTTTCTATAAGGGCTATATGACCCCTTCCCTGTGCTTTCCCCACTTTGCCTACAATGCAGTTCTCTATTTTGTTTTGAAACTTTTTTTTTCAGTCTTTGGTAACTGGGTAAGGCACACTAGGCACAAATGCCTGTTTTCAGGGGTGACCTGGGGGCAGTGGGGAGGTTAAGTGACTTGCTCAGAGTCACACAGTATGCAAGTGGAAGTTGTTGGAATCAAACCCAGGTCTGCTGGATGTACCAAGTTCATTCACAGCTCCTTACTCTAACCTCTAGGCTATACTGCCAGCCCCAGCTTCACCCAGATCTACAATTTTTCATCCCTGTATAGGGTTTAATAGGAGTCTGTGCTTGTATAACTGTTAACTTAGTACAGAGGAAGTATTTTAATGCACACATACTGTATATGCCCTTCTTCTATTTCACCTGGCACCCATAGCTTAAACCATTGTAGTGCATAATAGAACTATTTGGGAATGTAAAAAAATAGTAAGAATCACTGGAAAGAAAAATCCATGGTTATTTATGTTACACAGAAACATAGAAAGTGATGGCAGAAGGGGACCTCCAGATTCATGTAGTCTGCCCACAAGCCTACCCCCCTGCCCTAACTGCTATTCAGAGTTATGATTCTTTTGTACCTATCCCAAGACTTTTTGAATGTTCCAACTGCTTTTTGCGTCCACCACCTCAGGTGGCAGGCAGTTCCACGCATCCACCAACCTCTCTATAAAGAACTTTCTTGCGTTGCTCCCTTCTAGCTTCATGCTGTGACTTCTGGTTCTTGCGTGACTCTTGAACTGAAAAAGGTCCTGAACCTGCACCTTGTTTATTCCCTCCGCATATCTGAATAATCACAAAGCAAACAAGTAAGACTTCTAAAAAAAGTTTTAAATGAGTGCAGAACATTTTATTTATCAGTAAAATACTGGCCAGGAGGTTTTAGTAGACTTCTACCATGTCAGCATGAAAACCGTTTCAGAAATAGTCAGCAAGCCATTAGTTTAAACAAAGGCTGTTAAGTACAAGAAGCTCTAATTCAAGGCTAATGGCTAGGAGAGTTTAATAGATTTCTACTGGGTCAGCATGAACACCATTCCAAAAAGAACAAGCTAGCTGACAGTTTAAACACAGCAAGTGAGATAAAATGCTCTTATTCATGCAGTAGCAAGCTGATAGCTCAAACACAGTATGCAAAGTTTTAAATGCTTCTGTTTGGGAACTGAGTCACCATAAGCAACAACACTACATGGCTGACATTCACTACAGCTTTTGTAGACTAATGTCTAGTTATTTTTAAAGGTGGATTCAATTTTTCACATGATAACATGCAAAGTATTAAATAAAGGAAAGACAAATAACATACTGTATTAGTAACCGATGGCTTGTACTCAATAGTAACAAACAAGGAAATGATTTGTTTAAAGAAAGCAGATTTAAATATGAAATTTGATTAAACATGTATGTGGCAATAGCATATTAAACATCTTTTTTTTTTTTAAAGTTGAACTTTTAACTTGAGGAGCTGCCATACTCACAGCATATGTTTTGTGTAAAGGCTTAAAGGTAAAAGCAAAGGGCTGGTGCATTGTACTTATTGCACTGTGTAAAAACGATCTAGTAATGTATATTATAAGTACACATATAGATTATTGAAGGCATGGTTCTGTTTAAATCTTTTGGTACCCATACATATTTACATTTTTTTGTTTGAGACAATAGATAAAGTGTAGAATATACAAGTCAATTTGAGGGGAAGTATTGTAATAATGATTACAGTTTACATTAAACTAAGTGTCAGCGTCAGTGGCTCAGTAGGTAGCACACTCGTCTCTGAGGCTGGGAGATCAGAGGGCTGTGGGTTCAGTTCCCACATCTGGCACTTGGGTTAATATCCCAGTACTGACACTGTAGTGCAGCATGAGAGGGGTGCTGCACTTCTGAGGTGCCGTCTTTCGGATGAGATGTTAAACCGAGGTCCCATCTGCCTGGATTGGTGGTAGTTCAGGTGGATGTTAAAGATCTCATGGCACTTATCGAAAAGAGTAGGGGAACTTCCCCGGTGTCCTGGCCAAATCAAATTTCCCATATTCCAGAGAAATCACCCAGTATCGATGTCTGGTAAGTAATTCTACTTAAAAAAGGCTATTGCCATTTAAATGCTAAAGTTTTCCAAAATAAGAGAGCATCCCCACATTAAAAAAAAGTGTGACATGGTTTCTTCAAGTTGGTTACACAATTGTTTGGGACAAAACCTGTCCTGAAAAGATTTATGTTTCAAATTACCACAAACATTCAATCTGCCGTGGCAATATAACCAGGTAACATCCCACATATGTTGTGGAATTCTTTTATCAATAAGAAGCTGGAGAGCAAACTTCATTCGTGAAGGGGTACATTCCGGAAAAAGAAGCGAAGGTTCCCTAATACCAATAAATGTCTGGTAAAGCTGCTTCCTAGTAAGATGTAGGACAGATAATTTCTGCAATTTCCATTGCCTCAGCTTCCGAAAACAATCAACCGCATAGGAAGGAACAGTTAGATGATGAGAAATTTTGGGAGGTAGAACATCCCATTTATCCATAACTGCCACCATAGAACTGCTCACCCATATATCCCAATTGTAAGTCATATACCTCCCATAACAGAATATATGATAAAGAAAAAAAGAAAGAAAAAGGCAACAGGATTAATCATCCCAAGACCACCTCTCTTAATAGGTAGATATGTGGTATCACTTTTAATTGGATTAAGCCAACTGCCCCATACCATTTGAAAGAAAGCACTAAAAATCCGTGTCTCCAAATGATGAGGGGGAGCATAAATATAACTTAAATATAAAAAAACAGGAAGCAAAAATTTCTTTACTATCATGACCCTTTTCTTTTTCCCCAATTTCCATGTTTTCCAAATTCGTACTTTATTTTCACAAATAACCAATCTCTTTTCCCAATTAAACGTTGCTGCATCTGTGACATTAAACCACACCCCTAAATTTTTTTGTGGTTCAGTGCTTGTCCTGATACCCCCCACTTCCGGGACTTGTATGGAGTCAACATCTAAAGGAATAGAAATACTTTTCTGTAAGTTAAGAGTTCCCCCAGAAATATCTGAAAAGCTCTGAAAGATCTGAACCGCTCTATCACCTGCACTTTTAGTCTGTACAAATAAGACTACATCATCTGCATACGCAGATATTTTTTCCAGACACAAAGTAGAACACGGGGCCAATCCAATAATCTGAGTATCCCACTTAATTTGTCTAATGATAGGGTCCAAAACGAAGGAATATATCGGACAACCCTGTCTGATACCAATGTTGTGAGGAAGGAAGTCCCCCAGACAACCATTAATCATTGGTCTAAATCCAGCAATGGAATATAAATGAAAAATCCAGGTTAAAAACACTCTAGGTATACCATAGAGTTCCATAACCTGAAATAAGAAAGCATGATGTACTTTGTCAAATGCTTTTGCCTGATCCAAGGATATGACAAAGCCTGTAATCTGACATGTCTTTTTAGCTTAAAAAATTTCTCTCCATAGAAAGAGATTAGACTGAATAGTCCTACCAGGAATGGCACAGAACTGTGAGACATCTGTCACTTCTTGAGCCATCTTCTGTAATCTACTACTGAGAATCTTGGCAAGAATCTTATAATCAATGTTAAGGAGATTCAATGGCCTCCAATTATCCAAGGAACATTTATCTCCCTTTTTATATATAAATTTCAAAACCGCTAAACCAAAATCCAGAGCCCTTCAGCTTCCCGCAAAACACCATTATAGACCGTTGCCAAAACTTCAGTCAAATCTGCAGTGGATGTCCTATAAAATTCATGTGTAAGGCCATCTAAACCTGGAACCACCCCCAATTTAAACTGAGCAATGGCAAGAGCAACCTCTTCCTGTGTAATCAGTGTCACAGAGTCTAAGGCACAAAGGGCAGACACCTTAGAGGCAGGTGCTGTAAAGACATCTATTATTGACTTTTCTAAAACAGGGGTAGTACCAAACTGCACCTGTAAATGTGACCGTGTAATAGAATGCATACCTGTAATGGAAGGATCTATGGTACCATCAGAATTATACAGCCCTGACATTACTGTAGCATGCAACTGCTCCTTGCAAGCCATGAAAGGGTTCGCAGATGGTGAATGCGAAGTACCAAGTCTCATTTCCATGTGTAAAGTGTGTGCCCTGTCATATTGACTAGCAAACATGCAATTTCATATTTCTGCTATCTGTGTTTATAATCGATAGAGGAGGAGGCTGAGAACGACAAAAGTTTATACAACTGATCCCTATAGCCAAGATATGCTATATATATATATCTCTAGCCCATCGTTTCCCCTCCTTCACAAAAAAGACCTCAGTTCTAGTTTAGTATCCTTCCACCTATGCCAAAGGGAATCATACAAACGAAGAACTGATATCCTAGCTTGTAAAATGGTCTTTACCCGTAATACTATATCTTGGTGTATAAGTAGAGAGTTATTTAATCTCCATAATGAGTCCTGTGATAGAAAGATAGGGGGAGCAGAACTCAAAGTAAATATCCCAGTCAGTAAATGATGATCAGAAAATTCAATTGGCTGTACAAAAACCTGAACTGGTGTGCAATACTTAGAAGTAAAAAGATAATCAATTCTAGTATTATAGACATATCTATGATACGTAGCCCCAGCATCAGACCTCAGTGATCTATAAGCATCAGTTAGCCCAGCATCCTTAACTAAGGTTTGCAAAACTAGAGAGTCACAATACAATACGATTGTGGTGCATAAATACTGACTATGCAAAAAAAAAAGATCCTGAAATCTACAGTCTAGCATTAAGCCCTTCCGGGGACAACATCTACAATCCATGAAATGGAAAAGGCCATGGATTTAAACAATATAGCAACTCCATCCACTACCTCATCCCCAAACGTCCAATAGGAGGGTCCCCAGACCCAACTCCTTTGGGCCTGCCGAAATTCAAAAATGGTTTTAAGTCTTGTCTCTTATAACAAGACAATATCAGTATGTAAAGTAGTTGCATAATGAAAAAAGGCAATCTGCTTCTTGTAGTTCCAAAAACTACAGATATTTAAGGAAGAAATCCGTAATTGTGTCAGTGTCTAAAAAAATCATCCGCTCCCATCTGTGGTAGTCATATTTTTACGGTTTTTACCTCCCTTCTTCTTTTTATCCTTTTTTTTTTTACGAGCCCCATCCTGAGGTCTGACACCTGGGACATCCATATCAGAAGGTAAGGCAGAGGCCTCAGAGTCCCAATCTGTGTCCCCCCCCCACACAATAACTCAAATGCATTAGAGGTTGGGATGTCATAAACATTTTGTGTTTTTCTAGCTGTAGCCCTAGTCACCCTTCTAGTCTGAGAGAAATCATCCACATCTTCTATGGGAGTACCCAATTCCTGAGAGTCAACTGTAGGAGGAGCCACAGACACAGGATCCACCATGTCCTGCACCTGAACATCCATATCCTCTGGAGGCGTGGGTCTAACATCCTCCTGGTGCACAACCACTGAAACTGCAACTTGCTGTGGAGCAGATGGGGGCGATTCTGCAGAAGGGGTAGGGACAGGAACTTCCTGTTTCTGTATCAACTTGCCCTGAGCTTTCTGCACTAAAGTGTCCAGATTCCAGCCCTCAGACCTATTTCTACTAGCCTAGGGACACTGGTGATAAGCATGCCCCTTCTCATCACATAGATTGCATTGAAAAACATTGTTGCAATTCATACTAGGATGACCATAACCCCCACAAAGACTGCATTTCAATAAATCACAGGTGCTACTCAAGTGTGTATGAGCACCACACTTGTAGCAAGCCCTAGGCTGCCCCCCATAGAAACAGACACCCTTATCCTTGCCTAGAAAGAAACTATTCGGAAGATGTACTATTTCAGAATTAACCTGGAAAAGTTTAACTCGGAATTTCCAACCCCCTGTCCACAGACCTTCAGAGTCAACAATAGCTTCTGGTGGAGATAAGACACTACACCTATTCTGTAGCCAGTGATAAATATCACTAATACTAACCCCTTCATTACAGAGCATGATTGTAACAGTCCCCACAGCCAGTTTCGTTAGTGGTATAACGTAAAAGGGGGTCCATAAGAGAGTCTGTTTTAGAGTACCATACTTACGCCAAAATTTTTCTAATCCCAGATTAGTTTTAAAACTAACATCAAAAGTTTCCTCTCCTGAAATATGTATTAGGGCATATATATATCAGATGCTTGAAAATGCATGGAACCCTTTAATAAAGTTCTAGCAACATAATATCTATCAGGGTACTCACTGAGACCCCCTCTATAATGCAGGCACACAGCATTACATCTGGGGGCTTGTTCCAATTTATTCTTAAACAAATCTGAAAGAGTAGGCCTTCTGCCAGGGGCCCTATTAGCACCTGTAGGTCCCTCTCCCAGGTCATCTAAAAGAGGAGTAGGGTGTTGCCCTATATCACCATTTGGGATAGACGTAGTTGTTTGTTTCAGTAAGACAGGGTCCGGCTTATTCCCATGTGAAGCTACACTGAAAGTAGCTGTCCCCAATGCAGAGGAACCCTCACCAGGCAAGGGAGACACCGCCCTACTGTCTCTACCTCCACCCAGAGTCTCTACACAGGGTTGAAACACAACAGCAGAGGGCAAAATAGTAGAAGAAGTTCCTTCCAAAACACATCCCCTGTCATCCTTCCTCGAACCCTCTAGTTCCCCAACCGAAAGAGAAACTCCCTCATGTGTATTACATGGTAATTCATCAGTAGGTAACTCAGTTTCACCAATATCCCCCCAGTCCTTCTTGTTTGAAACAGTCATTAACGGTCCAGTTAACATAAGTCCCTGTAATTTAGGTACCTTGTTGGATCTCAAAGAAGACGGTGCAGGCCTGTTCGGGGAATATAAAACCCCGTGTTCTTCTTCATTCCATGACAAATCAGGTGTCCAAACACCAGAAGCCGACCAAGTCTATCCTGCGCGTTCAAGCACCCCCGATACAGTCCAGGTGTCCTCAATAGCATTTTCAGGTTGCAAAAGGCCAAATCGATGACAGACAACTTGAGATGTGGAGACAGCCCAGTCTCTTGGTAAATCCTGTTGCGATTCTCCCAGAGGCGGCCCAGATGCCGTGGTAACAGTCTCAGCCCCCTGACAGGAAGTAGTAGGGGGAAAATCACTGGAAACACCACCATGAGCCAGAATCTGTGGTTCCACTCCTGATGACACAGGCAGCAACTGCTGATCCATAGATAAAGTAAACGCTGTAGTAGGAGAAAGTCCAGGCTTTTCTCCCGTACCGCTAATCACAATAGCAGTCTCAGAAATCTCTGTTGTAGAAATAACAGCAGCATCAGATGACAAAACCAAACATTGCTCCACAACCTCTACTGACTTCATCTCAGCACACACTGAGATTTCCATCCACCATGCCAAAGGGCCCCCTACCGAAGAGTAGGGGAATTTCCCCGGTGTCCTGGCCAAATTTCCCTCATTCACTAAAAAATACCACCAACAGCTTAATCTGCTTCAAGGTCAGTTGGTATTCATCTGTTTCCCCCTCCCCCGGGTCGTGCCTGAAAATAGGCAGGATTTGTCTAGTGCACTTACCCGGTCAACAAAAAATAAACAAATAAATAAAAAATAAAATAAAACAAACTACTAAGCAATGCAAACATACAGTTGTGTTAAAACAGTAATATGATAAATTAATATCTAGAAAATAATATTAGCTCAACAATGTGGAAATTTTGACCTATGTATTCAAAATGCATTGTTTAAAAGAATTTAAAGAGACAGTACACTTTTTTGGGGGGCCATACGACATGAATGTGTTTTGTATTATTTACAGATCTTAAAACTACTATTGTATGATAAACTGAAGGTTTTGGAACATTCCCCCACTGAAATCTGACTGACAGGCTGAAGAGGTTGGTTAACTGGAGAATGTAGGACACGTGGGCACAGTAAGACTGGTAGTGGGGGCATAGGGTGTTTTACTGGCTTTCATGTATCTTATTCGAAATTTAATGCACAATAGAAACAATAGATACTTAAGGTACTGTTATTTATTTCACAGCTTTAAAACACATAAAACAGTGAAGTCACAGCCACAGTCACAGATAGGTGCAAAAACCATACATAGGTATGTCTGATTAACTGTATTGTACACAAAGATAAATTGTAATCAAATCTTTATTCTCAGATTTGTAATTGCTACTTTATTTGCAGTGGTTTATCCCCTAACAGTAGCCATCATTTATTTGGCAAAATGTTGGGGTAGCACAAATAAAGCTGATTTTAAGACAAGTAGTTGTGTTGTGGTGTTATTCAGCCCAGAGAGGTCCAGTACCCCCTCCCCACGTTGCTACAGACAAGATCCACCAGGACCAGCTCCACATGATCAGAATTGTCCTACTACAGTATTGATTTCCAGACTGCCTCTACCTTTGTGACTGAGGCTACCCAACTTAAACCTATATTATCTGGCCATTTCTGCAGGCAAATATTTGTGTTGGTGCCCAGAGATGCCAATACAGCAAGAACAAAACTATACACCCTTATGGTTACAAATGCAAGAGGCTTGATGCAGGCCAGTAAAAATACAACTGAAAGCCTTATTGTACACAAAAACTCATCTGCTGCCTACACAGAGAGATTTTCTCCTTTTTACATGTTAGATATCTATTAATAAAGCATTTTAGGGGCCACATTAGAAACACTGCACATAGTGAGGCAATAACAGCACTGGCAAAGTGGGCCACTCTGCCTCACCCAATTTCTTACATATACAGTATATGGGGCTTTAAAACCTCTTCCCAACTAAAGAAAGTGGAGTTGCTTGGTATTGGCAGGCTGCCCTACCTAAAGCCGAGGGGAAGTATGACTGGGAGTGTATGGACGGATTTGTATAAATATATTAAATTCAATACATATCAATCAATACAATTTAAAATTCTACACAGTATGTATTTTACAGCTGAGAAATTACACAAAATATATAGGTTACCGGGTGTAATGATGGCCAGGCAACCTTTTGCATATTCTATGGAATTGCTCCAAAGCACAGCCCCTTTGCAAAATATTAAAACCAAGATAGACCCACTGTTGGGACTTGATGTTATGTTTACAGCCAATATTTGTTTACTACAGGACTACTCGGGCAAGCTGGTGGGAAACCAACAATGTCATTTAGCACACCTATCCATGTGTGCAAAGAAGTTTTACCATGCCGTTCACTAGACAATAATATCCTCTCTTACCAAGAATGGCACGCAGAACTACTGTTTGCTCTGAAGGCAGACAAAAAACATTGTAAGTCTGAATAATAGGCTGAGGTGTTCTGTAAAGAACTGGGAAACCTTGTACTGTGTGTATTGATGACTCTGGACTAAACTGTATTTGACTTCAGAATGTAATTCAAAAATGTAATATTTTAGTTACAGCTCGGGAGGGGGGTTGAGCCATTGTTCCATTTTTTTAAACTTTATTTTCAAAATGTTACTGTAGACAATACAGCTGAATAGCCCATAGGTAGGCATAATTACAATTAAATATACTCACATACAAATCTGAGAATACAACATTCTGACAGTAACTAAAATGTCCTGCCCCAAACATTGGTACTACACTTGGGAGGAATTTGTTACAGTACAATTTAATGTATAAACCAAAATGTCAGAGAAAACAGCCAGATGCTACCATGAGTGGGGGGGTAACTTACATATATAGATTTCACAACATCAAGCACCCTATAAGAACAGTAGGGCTTAATCCCCCCAAACCTGCTTATTTTGTTTATCATAATGGGCAACACAATAGGTAGCTCACTGCCATGAAAGAGGGTACTTAGTGATTTGTCCTTACATTTTAACCTTATGTATAACGCATAAAAAAAGTTTAAGGTAACAAATATTTGTAAAATAAGTCCTTCTGCATGCACTTACTGATATTAAATATAGCCTTAAATGTGAGATTTTGACTGAGGCTACTTCCCCTTCTCAAGCATGTGTGAAATTCCGTCCAGAATTGACATTTATCACAGATTCATTACTGGTCCATTAGTGAAAGTAAATTATCTCTTTGTCTAGAGATAGCCACACAAACCAACCAAAAACATGTAAGGATTTTCAAAATAAAATGTTTATAAAGTCTCACAGTTTTTTTGTTTTCAAAGATTGGGGGTTACTTGGAGGAGGTGGGAGGTCTGGATAGTCGGCAGCATGGGTTTGTGCCAGGTAGATCATGTCAAACCAACCTTGTGGAGTTCTATGAATGGGTAACATCAGAACTGGACAGGGGTTAGCCTGTGGATGTATTATTCTTGGACTTCAGCAAGGCGTTTGACTCTGTCCCCCACAATGGTCTGGTGGAGAAACTGATGGGGTTAGGAGTAGGCCCTTTATGGTCAGATGGATTGAAAACTGGATAGCTGGACGCACTCAGAGAGTAGTGGTCTGTGGGGAGCTCTCGAACCCTACAGAGGTTGGTAGTGGGGACCATAGGGTTCGGTCCTGGGTCCAATCCTGTTTAATGCATACATATCGGACATCAGGGATGGTATAGGTGTGAAATGATTCTCTTCATGGATGACTCCAAGATGGGAGCAGTAGTTGAGGGAGAAGAGGGAGGTTGGCCCTGCAAGGGGACCTGGACACCCTGGAAAGCTGGGCTCACACATGGAAATTAAATTTCAATATCGCCAAGTGCAAGGTGTTGCATCTTGGTCGGGGAAACCCTAAACACAGGTACACCCTGGGAGGGGAAGTGCTGGAAGCCTCAACAGGGGAAAAAGACCTAGGGGTCATGGTGGACGCATGTATGAATAACTCTGAGCAGTGCAGGAGAGCAGCTAGCAAGGCAAACAGGATGTTGGGATGCATCGCAAGGGGGATCACCTCTAGGAGCAAGGAAGTGATTCTGCCGCTGTACAATGGACTGGTTAGACCACACCTTGAGTACTGTGTACAGTACTGGAGACCACACTTGAAGAGGGACATACAGCTCCTGGAGAGGGTACAGAGGAGGGCAACAAAGATGATACGAGGGCTAGGGGATTTGACTTACGAGGACAGACTTGAGGAGCTCTGCCTGTTTTCATTGGAGGAGAGAAGAGACAGGGGGACATGATTGAGGTCTTCAAGTACCTCAAGGGAATAAATAGGGTAAACATGGATGGGATCTTTAGACTAAAGCAGGGAGGTATCACCAGAGGACATGGTTTGAAGTTGGAAGGTGGAAGGGTGAGGGGGAAAAGAGGAGGAGGTTTTTCACTGAGAGGGTGGTGGACCCTTGGAATGCACTGCCTGGTGAGCTGGTTCAGAGATCCACAGTGGAGGGCTTCAAGAGAGGGTGGGACAGACACAGAAAGTGGATGTATCAGATGATGGCCTGTCCCAGGGGGGTTGGGATGGATGATAGGGGTTTCTGGAGCACAAGGGATGGGAGGGTCTCGGCACCCAACTAAGGATCTAGGTTCAAGCAGACTCGATAGACCATAAGGCCTAATCTGCTGGCAAATAGTATGTTAGTATGAGTCCAAAAAGACTCAGTCAGGGATCTAGTGGCAATCATTTATAAATGAGCGAGCAGTCCCATCTCACACTTGCACCAGAATGGAGAGATCTGTCCTTAAGGCATAAAAGAGTGACTTCATGAAGGAGGAAGGTAGGCAGAGCAGCCACCTACACCAGTTAGTGCCATGTAGTGCTGCCATTTTAATTGCCATTTACTCAGACTAGGAGCTCTTTAAAGAGGCATAAAACACAGTTCCAGATATTATAGCAATATGTCCAAAGAGTGTCCCAGAGACCTCTTGCCACAAAAGCCAACATAATTAATCTGACAAAGGCTGTCAGTTGCCCCTGTCTTCATGTCCCTTGCATAGTGCTGTTATACAAAATCAGACCATCAGTTAACCTCTTCTTCTCCTTCAGACTCAGTCTCCCTTTGCCAGAACTCTTTTCTGTCTTTTTCACCAGTTTACCCATCTCTTTGGGATTGGAAAATTGATATGTCTTATCCCCATAGGATATCTTCAGACTTGCAGGCATCAATAATATGTGGTGAACTCCTAGTTGTCTCAGTTTGGTATGGATCCCATCAAACCCTTTCATCCGCTGCCCTGTCTAGTAGCTGAGATCAGAAAAAAAGATGAATTTTACATTCTTGCCATTCAGAGCGACCTTTCTGCTTTGCTGTAAGTAGAAACTTACCCTGTTCCAACATTGAGCCCAATATAATCAGCACCATTCAAGGCAGGGGAGCATTATTTTGCGAGTGTGTGCAATTTCCTTGGGGAGTAATCAGGTAGCTTTTCTAAATAGTAGGAGCCAGTGTGAGTTAATAGTGTTCACAAAGTCAGCTCTTCAAGAATGCAGAGAGGTTGTCTTCCTCGATAGCTTCTGGCAGTCCCAAAACATGACCGTGAGTTTCCTGGGCAGAATTTTTTAAGTTTCCAAGTTGTTTCCTTAAAAGCATATTTTCCTTAACCAGCCATGTGGACAAGTTGAGAGCTCTGTCCATAGTCTGAGCAGCTTGTTGACTTAGGGCAGTTATAAGCCCCATTTTACTTTCCATAGATTTCAACTGTTGCTGGAATTCCTGCATCTGTTTATCTGTGGACTGAATTGCTTTCAACAAGGTGGCATTAGTTGGCTGTGTGAGATCGCCACCTTTTCCAGGCTATGGCGCATCGATGCTGGTGCCCAGTTGCTGTTCTTTTAGCCAGGCTCCTTCGGCCTCCACTCCCTTTTTCTTATTTGATCGTCCCATGCCGGCTCACCTATCTAAGCATCTTCACAAGTGTGGTATCTCCCAAATCTACTCGAGGTCCTCTCTCTTTTTATAACATTTGTATGCCAGTACATTCAGGTAAGAAGAAGCTTTAGTAGTTTTGCCTTTGATGGCTGCTGAGCTTGTAAAAATTGCTGCTCTCTGCTCAGCAGCTGGCCATGCCTCCACCGTTTCGGTTTTAAACATAGATTGTCTCATCCTGCTGCTCAACTTTTCCCTATGTAATGGATTTTAGTATATGTGCTTGGGGGGGGCTTCTCTTTTGTGTCTTGTATTTATTCCTGAAAAATTAATAAAGTATATTAAATTTACAAAAAAAATATTCTTTTGAACAAGACAATTTTTTAAATGAGTTTTAAAACTGCCTAATCAGGAGCAATTAACAGTATCAGAAGGCAAAGAGTTATAAAAGGTAGGGACCCTATGCAATAAGGATCTTTGAACTTGAGACCTGCCAAAGAAGGGGACTTGAAATAAACTTCTACTATGTAATTTGGTATCTTGTGATCCACAAGCCCTAGTAAAGAGGGCAAGAGCCGAGGAAGGAGGTTCCCCAAAACACCTTATAAAGCAGAATCCCCACATGCATGTTTGTCCTATTTTCAAAGGACAGGCACCTAGCAACCTGATACAGAAAACAATGATGTGTCAGCCTAGGCAAATTAGTAAGAAATCGGCAAATGCATTGGTAAGTGACCCTCAGTTTAGCTAATACTCTCTCTCACTGGTCCCCACATAATTGGGAAGCCCCAAATCAAGGACAGACTAAGTAAACTGTTTGCTAATAACATTCTGGATTCAGGGATCAAGCATTCTCTTAATCTAAATAACAGATCCATTTGTTTGAAGAATGTTCTTAGTCACTTGTGGGTATGAGGTTCAAATGAAGTCCACACCTAAGTACTTAAAGAATTCCACTGTCAATGACTTTACCTTTCATGTCAACAAGAGTAAGGTCAACATCAGTTACACTCCTACGGCCAATAAACTGCAAATTTTTTGTTTAATTCAAAACCAACTTCTTTTACAATAACCAGTGCTAAAGGCCCTCCTGTATGGTACCAATCACCTCCCAGATCATGGAGCCTATGCAGAACTTAATTGCATCATCAACATAATATGTTATTTCTGATGTTACACATGATGAAGGCACCAAATTAAGAAACAAAGGAAATAGAAGGGATACAGGATTGTGCCCTGGGGCACCCCACATCCAGGTGGATACAACTTAGACATGTGGCCCTGGACTGAAGTTCAATGTGACTTTCTGCAAGGTAATTGGAAAGCCACTTAATGACATCCTAAGAGAAATGAGAATGAGAATTAGAAAGAGACTCCAAAAGAAGCATATGATCCACAAGGGCAAAAGGTTTGGTGAGGTCCACTAATACCACTGGAGCACAGTACCCTTTATCTAAGGCACTGTGCACACAGCTTGTGAACCTTACCAAGGCTGTCTCAGTATTGTGAACTAAACAAAAACCATGTTGAGAATCAGTCAATATGTCATACCGATGGAAAAATTGCGATATTTAATCAAAAACATTCTTTCTAGAATTTTTAAGGGGGCCAATAAAGATATTGGACAATAGTTAGAAACCACCTCCTAACTACCAGATTTTTGTATAGGCATTAAAGTGGCCCAGTTTCCATGCACTGGCAAAAACTCCTTGACACAAGGAAAAATTTAAAATTAGGTAAGGGGCTTGGCTACTTCACCTATAACCAGTTTCAGAATATGAAAGTTAATATTATCCTTTCCAATGCAAGGAAGTGAATCATATCTTAGCATATAAGTGTGTATCAATTTGAGGGATAGACACTGAAAGTAGAATTTAAGACTATTATCCCAAATATTTACTTCCTGGTCATCGGCTATATATGACTATGTATTAAAGTCTCTAAATTCTTTCTAAGTCAGCAAAATAATCATTAAAAACCCTTGGAACATTTTTTTTTAATTATTTTCAACTAGTCCACTTCTATTCTTAAAAGAAAAAGAACCAGAGAGCAAGTCTTTAGACAACAAGGAGTTCAAAGTCTGCCAGCTTATCCTTTGATATCCAAGGTCACTCAATTGGTTGTTTAAAAAAAAATGTCTTAGTCAATCTTAACATAGTTTTGCACCTGCTGTGCAGTCACTTATACTCTTGGTCCCAGATATTCAGACTACGCCGGGCAGTGGCGCAAGCCTGGGCGCAGTGCCTGGCACCCTGCACAGCATGACGTGTGCAGTGGGGATCCTGGGGCCGTGATCACTGCAATGCATACTACACAAGCCCTGGTAGTCTAGTGGTCCCCCTCCTGAGTCCCCAAATCCCTGAATATTGTAATGAAGGACCATCCCTGGTGGTCACGTGGTCCCCCCTCCCACCCAAGTCCCCGAGTAGTGTAAAACAACCATCCCTGGTGGTCCATTGGAACCTCCCATGCCCCTAACTGCAGTTGTGGTATTCCTCCATAAAGAACAGCCCTGGTGATCCAGTGGCACCCCCACCCCTCCCACCCACACAGAACCTCTTGCCCACCCTGTCCCCCATCATCAGCAGGCGGCTACAGCCCACCCAAACACCACCTGGCCGCCCACCGACTGACAGGTACAGTATGGGCTGTAAGCCCACTGGTCCCCAGTGTGAACCAATAGGCTTGCAGGGCATGCTGTACTAGACAGTCCCAATTATGCAACTGGAGTCACAGGCAGCCTTCTCAATATCCCGCCGGGGTGCAATGCTGGTTGCGCTGGTGCAACACTGTTACACCAGGTGCAACCCCTTTGAATATCCCAACCTTGGAGATCTGTGAAGGCCCAGGAAAACTTAAACCACCTCCAGGCTTTATCCTTGACCCTCATTTGTTTCAGGAGCTCCAGGATGACTCATCCCCTTTTTGGGCCTTAATCCTCATTCTTTTAGGTGCTACTTTATCATAAATATCAGAAAAATATTTGCTAAATTTTTCCAGCGCTTAAATTGATATTATTGATAGCTTCTAGAAAAGATCATGCTACTGATTTAATAGCATTTCTAAAAGATTCTGGCATAAAAATGTTATATTTCTAAAACAAATGTCTACTGGAGGGTTTTGGATCCCCTTAGCTGACCAGCCACAAAAGGTTGGACAGTGGTCACTCATAGAATCAGGTAAAACCCCCAATTATACCACTCTATCCAGATGGGTGACCACTATCCAATCGATCATTGATCAAGTTCCTGCCCTATAATTATGTCTAATAGTTTTCTATTTAGCTGATGAATCTCAAGATTCCAAAACAAATCCTTAGCTTTATTTGCCTGGTCCCTATCCTAGTTCATATTAAAATCCCCAACAAGAATCCATTCCCATTTGGAGGCAGCTCTCTTTTAACCTCAGCTAACAAATCTAGACCTGCCTCTTGTTGCACTGCTGGCATATAAATAGAGCTGAAATGGAAAAAGTAACAAGGGAAATCACAAAGTCTTGCTTATTCTGTGGGTGGTGGTGCTAGCCAATCCCTAAAATGATAAATGTACATCAAGGTGTGGCTGCTCTAGCTACAGTAGATGAAGCTTTGACACTAAATATTCTCAAAAGCCCTAATGTTTCAGCTGAATGGCTTCTTCATGGAGACTGTGAAGAAATGTAAATAGCACAATTAAGACCATTAAAATATATTAGTGCCATCATTTTAAAATATTATTTGTCACATAAAACAATGTATTTAATTATAAAACATGTAATGCTATAAACAGTTGCTGAAATGAGCAGTTTAAATATATGGATAAAATGTGCTTAAGACTGCTATTTACATTTTTTGTACAGTCCTCCAGAAGAAGCCATTTAGGCAAAACGTTGGGGCCTTTTGAGAATATGAGTACATAAATTTTGTACATGAACATTTTGGTGTCAAAGCTTCATTTAGCTAGAGCAACCACAACCTGATGTTCACATGAATAGAGCTGCCCATAATACATTTATTAGACCTCAATATCAAATTGACAGAAATAATATCACAACCAACTTTGACTTCCCTTGGGAGCTGTGGGACTTCTTACATTTCAAATCTAATGGCCACAATCTAAAACTGAAATAAAAGACTTGAGAAGTAATTTTAAAGCTTTATCACTAAAACTGAAAACAAATGCATTAACCACAGTGAATATCTGTGGCTGTATGGCCATTCACCACAAGATTAAATACCTTAGAAACAGTGTTAGATCAAACAATGTTAGATTTGTTGGCATACTTGAACTCTTTGTTAAAGACTTTCGTACCAATAAGAACCTCCTTAAAAACATTTTTGTTAATGCTTTATCATGGATGGTTGAGAAATTTCCTTTTTTGTTACTCCAGCCTATAGGGTACAAAGCAAGAGATTGGGTACTGAGAACACGTAGAACAGTCCAGAAGATTTTGTTCAGATACGTGTGAATGATTAGCAGAATAATATTCCCAATGGTGATGTTGACAGTAAGTTTAAAACAATTATGAATAAAATGTGCTTGCTGGCTTTTGTCTCAGATCAAGACATGCTTTAACAAATTGCCAGATTAGGAGGATTTATATACTTCAAAATATTTCCCAATTTATGCCTCATACTTGGGTAAGGAAACAAAGGTTTTTAACCCTTATAGGAGATGTTTTGGAGCTTAGTGGCAGTTTCTCCATTATGAAGTCTGGCATGTGCTGAGTAAAGCTTGATGGCAAAGTTTTTATATTTTTGATATGGATCAGTTAACATGGTTTATAAGGTCCCATCAAGTAGTAATGAAGGATCATCAGTGATAAACATGGTTTCTTTGTTTGCAAAGAGTCTTGGCTATCATCAACTGAATTGGGCATGCCTCTACTTGAGTAATAGTGATTTGTTTCTACAGCTTATATGTTGCACTAACTTAATTAAAACATCAGCAACCCAGGTTCGGGAATGAGCTCAGGTCACTGGTGGGCCGGCCGGGGGAAGACAACTTGAGCGTCCCACGACTGCTCGTTATCTCCAGGGAGGGAGGGAGGGCTGTGACCCAGTGTTGGGCGACCTCTGGTGGAGGCCAGGGGTAGGGCAACACGTCGGGGTCATTGGTGGGTGGTGCATGGCAGACGTCAGCTCTTGCCTTGACGTCCGGACATCACACACCTCAAGAAAACTGGGAAAAATCACTCGCTGGCCGCCGGATGATGGCTCTCCATTCCCCGAGTGCCTCCAGTGCCTTCCCGGAGCCTCCTTCTCCTCGGCAGCATCCCCGGGCCCTAGAAGTGTGTGCTGGAGCCATCCCTCTCCCCTCTGTGCCTTCCCCCTCGGAGGAGGGAGACCTGCCCAGTGAAGGGATACGCTGGGATAGCCCGGGGATCGGCTGCAAATACGAGGAAACCAGAGGAGGGCTGATAAAGACAATGGGTTGGGGAACTCATGAGCCCGAAGGAGTGGGGGACCAGCGAGCACGGGGGCAGAAAAATAGAATAAACAAAAAAAAAAACTACAGGTGTAGATTTAGGTAGTCAAGTTTAAGGGTATTAAAAATATATGCTTATTTGCTACAGGAATGTACAGTCTGCAATCAAAGAGGTTTAAAACTCATTGGATTTGAGGTATATTTCTACATTAATGGTAGCATTTCTTGCCACATGTTTTGCGATGTATTTTGACAGCTATTGCTAAATTTTATAGGCTTCGGTCATGGAATAGGTAAGAGTGAGTAATCACTTTTCTGTGGAAGGCTTTATTCCCTTTTGTCATGACCTACATGGTAAAGGAGACTCAAGAAAACAAGAATCTAATCTATTAAAGGTAAATCAATATAAATATATCTATGAACCCCAACTTATTGTACCCAAATGAATTTCTTTAAGCCTAACCTGACAGAGTATCCTCTCAATCTCAGCAAGATATCCTGTAGTTCTAATTTAATCGACATCCTGACAGGGGCTCATAATAAAGTAAGAAAAGGAGTCAGGGAGTGACATATCCTATGAGGATCAGCTCAAGACTCTGAACATGTATTCGCTAGTTAAAGACCAGAAGGGAAATGGGTGATATGATAGAGAACTTTAAGTTCCTGAAAGGAAGAAACAAGGTAGAATGTGAGGAAATATTCAGCAGGAATGTCAAATCATGGACATGATGACATGAATGAAAGCTGGTGAGGGGAGATGCAGAAAGGATTTTAGAAAGTTTTATTTTACAGAGAGTGGTTGAGCTGTGGAACAGCCTACCAACAAAGGTGGTGAGTGCAAGAATCATTAATGGTTTCAAACGCAACATAGACCAAGTAAAATGCTTAATTAGAAATGTAGCCTGTGTTCCCAGAAAAGGACCATCAGACCCATCTAGTTTGCCCTATTTACGCTGCCTATTACTACACCCTGAACCCTATTTGTCACAGGTGTCCTTACCACCTCTCATCCCTGTACTTATTATACCCATGTATCTATCCCACACATGCTTGAAGCTCCCCACTGTCTTTGCCTCCACCATCTCTTCTGGCAGGCTGTCCCAGGTGTCCACCACCCTTTCTGTGAAGTAGTAGTTCCTCATATCCCTCTTAAACTACCCCAAGCTTCAAATCAAGCCCCCATGTTCTGATGCTCCTTCTCCTCTGAAAAAGACTACCCTTCTGCACCTTGCTCAGCATTGTGAGGTATTTATAGGCCTCAGTCATGTTGCCTCTCACTCTTCTCTCTGCCAAAGAGTACACGTTACACTCCTGCAGCCTCTTCTCATATAGTTTCTCATGCAACCCCTGCAACATTTTGGTAGCCCTCCTCTGGAACATTTTTACTCTGTCAATGTCTTTGTGGAGGTGTGGCCTCCAGAACTGGACACAGTACTTCAGGTAGGGTTTCACTAGTGAGAGATACAGTGGCACCACATCCATTGCCCTGCTAGAAATCCCCTCCCTATGTACTTCAGCATCTGGATATTCTTCTCTAATAGCTTGTCACACTTCTCTGCCATCTTGAGGTCATCAGATATGATTACTCCATTGTCCCTTTCTTTCCCTGGTGACTGTAAGTACCTCCCCCCATCTTATACACAGCCCAGGGTTTCCCCACCCCAGGTTTCCCCACACCAGGTGCATGACTTTGTATTTTTTTGGCACTGAAACCCAGCTGCCACACCGTAGACCACTCCCCTAGTTTCCCCAGATCCCTTTGCATTTTCTCCACCCCTTCCTGAGTGCCCATCCTGTTGCAGATTTTTGTGTCATTCTCAGAGACACACCTTCCCCTCCAGTTCCTCAGAATTGTCATTTATGAAGGCACCGAAGAGGACAGGACCCAGTACTAACCCCTGTGGTACTCAACTGGTCACTCTCCCATCCCTTGAGTGACTGGCATTTACAACTACCCTCTACCTCCTATTTTTCAATCAGTTTGATACCCAGCTTACAACCTTCTCCCCAAAATCCAGGTTGCTAAGCTTCTTAGTCAGCCTCCAGTTTGGCACAGTATCAAAGTCCTTACTGAAATCCAGATCTGCCACATCTACTGTCCTCCCCTGATCCACCTCTCTGGCTACCCAGTCAAAGAAATCTTGAGATTTGTTTGACATGACCTCTCCCTGTGAAGTCGTGCTGCTCAGTGGACCTGCAGCCCATTTGCCTCGAGGTACTCCATCAGTTTCTCTTTCAGCAGGGCCTCCATTAATTTCCCTGTCAATGATAAGAGACTGACTAGTCTGCAATTGCTAGTCTCCTCCCTGCTGTCGTTCTTGTTCAAATGAACTTCATCAGTCCTCCTCCAATCTTCTGCAACTACTACTGTTTCCAATGAGGTGTTAAATAGTGTTGCCAGAGGGATGGCAAACACTGTTCTCAGTTCTTTTAGTACCCTTGGGTGAAGCCCATCTGACCCCATCACCTAGTTTTCATTTAGGGCTTCCAAATCATGCTGGACTGCTCCAAAAATGGACATGTGAACCCTCCTCCTCACTGCCTGCAGATGCATGTTGTTCTGTTGCCTCCTCCCTCCGCTGTGAAGCAAAAGCACTCATTTAAAATTTTAGCTTTTCCTTGACCTTCATCTTCACAGTCTCTCCCCCCCTTCCTGGTCTCCTGATCCTCACTATACCACCCCTTGCCTTCCTCTTTTCACTCTTGCACTTGAAGAAAGTCTTATTCCCTGTTTTGAACTCCTGGGCAATCCTCTCTTCTGTTTGAGCCTTTGCTTCCCTCACCTTTTTCTCTGTCCCCATTTGTTTATTTAGATATACCTCCTGTCCAGCTCCATTTGGGTCTCCTTTGACTTCCTAAAAGCTGTTTTTTTCTCCCTTACCATCTTTGCCATCTCCTTTGAGAACCACAGTGGCCTTCGCCTCCTCTTACACTTTCTTATTTCTTCCTAACAGTTTGTCATTGCCTTAGTTATTCCCTCCTTCATCTTTTTCCATTGTGCCTCCCACCCCCCTCCTTGGCCATCCACTCTTTCAAGGTGTTTACATAGGATATTTACAATTTCTTCTCTCTTGAAGTCTAGGACTCTCATCCTGGTGTGTTTTACTCCTGCCCAATCCATATGCCAAACCAAATTGTACAATGGTTGCTTGTGCAATGTTGTCCCTGATTGTAACAAGCAGATCCAGCACTGCCCATCCCCTCCTTCAAGGTACTTATTTAAGCAGTATACCATCCCCTCCTTCAAGGTATTTACTTAGGCAGTCTACCACTTCTTTAAAATCTGTTCTCCAACTGGTCCAGTGGCATGGAGGGCTGAGGCATTAGTGCCTTACCTCCTGCCATGCCAGTGGCCATGTTCATGGTGCAAGTGGGTTGCTGGGGGGTGGCCAGGAAGGAAGAGAATTGAGCATCCAAAAGACAGCACTACTCTCCTGGGGAGGATGGCTTGGCAGTCCCACCGAATGTCTGCACCCAGGTGAGGGCCAGTGGGCAGAACAGGTCGGGGATGCCAGAGGAGGGAGGGTGCTGCAGGACTCTGCAGCATGCGCAAACCTCCACATGTGCATGCTGGCATGTGCACCCCAAGAACCAGGGAGGGGACAACCAGAAAAGTGGAAAATGGGGGACATCACTGGCAGACTCCGTGAAGCCCAGACCATGCTTCTGACCCTCAGCTCATCCCCCAGCAACCAGATTTGTGTGCACTGGGGGTGGTAGGATGGCTCTTCCCTTCCTGGCCTTACCACGGGGGAAAATCTGTGGGGGATTCACCAGGTGAGAGGGTCGGGAGACAGCAATGCAGCCACAGGTGGAGGAGAGCCCTCCCAAGGGGACAGCTGAAGCCTCCTGTCAGCCGTCCTCTGGGTAAAACAGAAGAAGAAAAGAAAATCTGCTCTCCTGCAGTCTAGGACCCTCATCCTAGTGTGTTTTTTTCTCTTGCTCAATCTGTATGCCAAATCACATTGTACAATGGTTGCTTGCACTCAGGAGGCTACCCACTGTGATGTTTGGAATGCTGTCCCCGTTTGTAAGTAGCAGATCCAGCACTGCCCCATCTCTAGTGTGTTCTGAAACCAGTTGCCTAAGAAAGCCCCTTACACGGAGTCTAGGACGACCCTGCTTCTAGTTGTGGCTGTGACCAGAATGCTCCAGTCTACATCTGGCAGATTAGAGTCCCCCATAATCAATACCTCTCCTCTGACTGCCATTCTGCCAATTGTCTCCCCAAAACCCTGTCTATCTCTTCCCCCTGTGTTGGTGGTCCATACACCACCACCATGCAGATAAAGGCTTTGGACCCTGTCTCTAAGCCAACTCAGAAAACCTCCAGCCCTTCCTTATCCCCACTGTGTCCTCGTATCTCCATGGTCTTTATACCTCCCCTCACATGTAAAACAACCCCCCTTTCCTCCCTGTCCTATCCTTCTGAAACATGTTGCAACTCAGTATGGCCACTTCCCAGCTCTGGTTGTTGATGCACCATGATTCTGTTATAGCCATCAGATCCAGGTCTGCCTCTGCAATGATAACCTCAAGGTCAGAAATTTTATTTCCTAGGCTTCTTGCATTGGCAGACATGGCTTTCACTCTTTCTGTCCCTCCCTCTTCCTAATTTGCCCTCCCTCCCCAAATCCATCCTTTACCATTCCCTTGTCCCTCATACTGTCCTCTTTTTTTATTCACACTCTGTCCCCCCTCCTTAATTCTTCTGTCAGCCTTAGAATCACCTCCCATCCCTTTCCTGCTTTATCCTTAAGCCCCCCTCGTTACTGCCCCATTTCCTTGTGGAGGAATTGTTACACAGGGGAAAGCAGCAGAGCAAGACAGAAGGTAAGGATAATTCCTCCACCTAGACAATCAGTCCTGGATACGATAGGGTAAAACAGGGCAGACTGGATGGACCAATGGGGGCATGGTTTTCAAAGGACCCATTAGACCAACGCAAGCTGGAGCAAACAACAGCTTGCATTGGTGCTCAGTGTGTCAAGGACTCTGCACCAGATTTTGGTACAGGAGGGGTTTGGGTGCCAAACCACTCACAACTGCTGCAACTGCTCCCATGCTTCAAACACATGATGTACATAAGGAGGTGATGGAAGCCACCGTATGAGAGACTGGCACTGCACCCAGAAGGTAAGGGCCAGCAAACCCACTGACATCCTGCTGTACATGCAGCATACTAGGGAACCTGCTGATGCCTCAGACCATACAGCATCCTGTGGGTGCCAACAAGGACTCCACAGGTACACTTTGGGATGCAGTCAGCTGTACCATCCCCCCAAACCCATAGCAGCATGTGTCCCCACACCGTGTGCTGAGGGGAGTGATCTGATAACCATGCACCAGATGTCTTGCAGAGGCATGTGTTAGCCATCAGAGGTGCAGTGTCATGCACTGTGAGGGTGATATTCCATGCCTCAGGACACAAGATTTCAGTATGTGATTCTAACAGTGCTCCTGTCATGTCAATGGCAAATGGTGTGTCACCAGAGCATGAGAGAACCACAGGGTGACAAGGCATCCACTGGTGATGGGGTATGATCAAGCAAGTGTGCCTTTGATGCCATAAGATGTAGGAAGTGGTGTGGGTTGCTCAACATGTGTTAAATGTGCCCAACACCAGCTACAAGCGTCTTTGGCTCTGCGCGTGTCCAGCTCCTGAGGATATGCACAGTGTGTGGCTGTGGAACCAGACATGGCTGTGTGGGCATGGAACAATGTGCAGGGGGGAGTGGCAATGATGTACTCCATGCGCATGACAGCCACAATGGCAGCAGACCTGACATATGACACACGCTCTCCTGGGGACTCTGTTGATGTCTTCGCCATCTCTGCCCTGGGTACACTCACCGGGCACAGCTCTTTCCTTGCCAGATGGGACCCAGTTTGATGAACCCTGATGAATGGCTCAAGGCAACAGTTCTCAGACAGTCCATATCTGTCCATATTGCACAAGGATGTGCAAATGTCCATACCTTCCATGTTAGTATGTTGTTCCAGGAGACCCTACAGGTACAGCTGGCAGGGTGCCTGCCATGGACTGGTTTGTTTGCGCTGTGATCCATAAGCACTGGTAGGACCTGCCTACATTGATACTGCTGCAGTAAGGGGGGGTGCAGCCAGTGTCTAGTGCAAGGCCCCCTCCACCACAGCAAAGCCCTGCAGGTGGCACATGCTTGGTACATACCTGTATGGCACAGGCAGCCCTCCTGTTAGTGCAGGTACCCTTCCAAAATCATGACTGATGCATGTTGTGGCACAGGAAGCCCCTTTCATCAGTTCGGTTTGTCGCAATCACCATGCATCAGTCTCGGGGCTTTGAAAATCGAGCCCATGGTCTTTTTCTGCTGACAATTTCTACGTTTCTATGCAATATAAAATGTATCAATTTACCAGAATACAGAAACTAATTATAAAAGGAACTGAAAATATTCTGAAAGCTGATTGGTCTAGAACAGTCAGTTTCAGCTGTGATGCTATCTCGGTACAACTGTACGCTCTGAAGTTAATCTGAAGAAAAATCTACATGAAGCGCCTTTTTTATGTTCTACAGGCTCCATTTTAATTTCACATTAGCTCACTCCAGGGCATGTATTATGCCTGTGACCATCACTTCTCAGGTGACTGAAGGCACTTGGCTGTGCCTAATGCTTCCCAAAACACCTGAGGCCTGACATTATCCAAGCATAACATACACTGTATAATGCATTTTTGCTTAAATAATTGTGTAAAGTGTATCTGATTCGACGATGCCTCCATCTAAGCATTCCTCTTGTATATGGGGTAGGCTGTATGGTGCAGTCCACACTGTATCAAAAGCTACACATTCAGAGAGAATAGATTGGAAACAAGGGACAACATGGCTTACAGTATTTCTCTCAATATTAATGAGAATCCTTCCGCTCCTTTCAACATGTATGGGGGGTCTTTTACTACCGGGGGTGTATCATTTTTACTGTTTCCTTGCTCTCAAGGAAATTCAAACATTTGGAGAAATATTCTGATGTTCTATTTCATGTAGCATGGATGGTAAATTTAGGTAGGAAGGATTATATGCCTACAGTGTCCAACTACACCACTGTTTCATAAGCAGGAATTAATAAATATGATGTGCAATTATGTACTGATTGATAGGGGTTTTCCAGTCCACTTTACTACGCAGGGTTAACATTAATTGGATGGAAACAGCTATATAGCTTTATGGCTCTTTCAACTGTCTAAAGTGCAGTCCAAAGAAAGCAGTGTATTACCCAATGGTATGTTTCCGGATTACATTGCTCAAATGTTTTTTTAAGACTGGGCTCTGTAAAGGAAAAGTCACTGTAAAGGCAGTTTTTTAGAGTTTGAAAAAAATATATTTTATTTACTGTCAATTAATTTTTAGAAAACCTGAAATAATAAACATTTTTCCTCTCAGATGGGAAGCTGGATGTGTGGCATGAAGTATGGGAGGGGTTCAGTTTTGGGCTCCTCTTTTATCCTAAAGTTCCTATTCTACGTTGCAATGAGTGATAATTGTTTGCCATTTCAGATTTATGGTATAGCTTGATGTTCTTTCCCACATAGTCCTTAAAAACATGTTATAGCTGTTCTTAGATTATATATTACCAGGGCCCCATATTCAGAGCTGGTTGGATGCGTGTGCATAACGGTGCACAGTGCAAAATATTTGGGCCAGCTGGCTCTGGTGCAATATTCAAACAGATTGCGTGATCCGGACAGACCCCGCAGTCTGACTGAATATCGGACCCTGGATGCGTGGCACACAGCGAGCTTCTGCCATGTGTGGTGTGGTGCAACCTGGATGCAGGGCTGAAGACCACCTATAGGGGAGTGCGTGGTGCATATGTGGATGTACCGTGTCCCCCATGGGCAATATTCAGCCCACATATGAAGATGAGCTCGTTGGGCGTGCATGGCACAATGGGGCCATTTACATGCCCATTATGGGCTCATCTGCAAGGTTGTGCCACTGTGATATGCGCTGGACCAGCCCACCACAGCCCTGATTACTGTAAACCAAAGATAAATCCCCCAACCCCTTTTCCATAGTGTAGTGTCCCCCCCTCCCCGGCCCCAATCATTGGAACATACGCATTACCTTGACCCCATTCCCTGGTGGCTGGTGGTCCCCCCCTCCCCAATAGACAGTAAGCCACCACACACCCCCGCATCAAAACCTGTGCCAGCAACTGGCACAGACCTCCTCACCCTGCCATGGCCAGCTGCCGACTGAATTGTACGAAGTGCGCCAGTAAATAATATGCACTCATTGGTGGGACCTGACCAATGAGCGTACTATTTACTGTACATGCTCCAGTACAGTTCAGTTGGCAGCTGGCCATGGCAGGGTGAGGAGGTCTGTGCCAGTTGCTGGCACAGGTTTTGATGCGGGGGTGTGGGGTGGTGGCTTACTGTCTACTGGGGTGGGGGGGGACCACTAGCCACCAGGGAATGGGGTCAAGGTAATGCGTGTTGTTCCGATGATTGGGGCCGGGGAGGGGTGACACTACACTATGATAAACGGGCTAAGGAATACTTTTTATTTTATGGGGATCAGGTCTGGGGAGGGGAACACTACATTATGGAAAGGGGGCTGAGGAATACTTTTTATTTTACAGGAACTGGGGCTGGTGGGGGCACTACCACACTATGCAAAGGGGCTAGGGATTTCTCTGTATTTTACAGTGATTGGGGCTTGGGGGCATGTACCCAGCCCTAGACTGTGCATGGGGCACCAACCTGCCCTCTTGCATAGTTAAAATGGGGTTTTGAAAGCATAACTGGGCATGATTGCAGCCATCCTATTTTATACTTTCTTGAGAGAGTCAGTTAATATTGTGATGCATGGCATATGCCTGAGGGACCTGTCATTTGCATAGGCACATCACAATTTTGTGCACGGCAGTGCAGTCGGGGGGTGTGCGATGCATCAGTGACCTTTAAATATTGCCACAGCCCCAATGGCCCCTGCAAATCTGGAGATACACGACACATCTCGTCTGAATATGTGGGCCAAGGTGTTCATGCTTTTAAAAAACATCCTGTCACATACGAAAGTTCACTCTGACATTTTGAAAAACATATTTAATAAGTGACCATACTACACTAAGTTAAACAATAACAAGATGAAAGCCTAGCAATAATTTGCAAAACATTATTTCTACTACTATAGCTACTACACCTACACCCTGATTGTTCGTCAGTAAGCTCTGTCTAGTTCTTCATGAATGAGAATGCCCTGTCTGCCGGTACCAATCCTATTGCTTCAGGTAACATGTTCCTTTTAGATATCATGTTCACAGTTTATTCGCTTCAGACTACTACAAAGAGGCTTCCTTTTATGCTTAAGAGCCATGCTACTCCTTTTCTACAACAATGGACTGCTCACAAAGAAAACTGTTCACTTTGCCAGTTTCCAGGTGCTGACTGTATTGCCCTTAATCCATGCTACTGTGCCAACAGCTGCCTGTTATCACAAATGGACCTTACTGCTACAGTTGTCTTTTTTCTAGCCAAATCACTGAGCTATACAGCTATGCAGTAGCATCATTTCACCAATAAATGCTAGGAGAACCTTGTGCTATGGGTTCTTCAGGATTGCAGTGGTCATCGTAGGAGTTGCAGAGGAATCATAGAGGTCCCAGACGCAAACCCTGGCTACCCCTAAATGGCACCCCTGCCACTATGGTTTAAAACTAACAACTGTTCCTTGTTTGAATTGATGTCTATTGATCATAAAGGTGTTTCCACACTACAAAAACACAGGACATGTTGATAAACACTAATTACATGTACGAACCAAAATGCTCTTTCAACATATGGGCTACACAGAGCACTAGGAGTTGACTAAACAGCCAGTGTGCTTGCACAACCAGGATGTGAAACAGGCACACAACCACAAACATCAAAAGCACTGAAAATAGCATGTAAGCAATAGAACATGAGAGGGTGTGGGTAACTTAATGGGTGGGTGCCCTGCAGCCACAAGGCAAAGCTGAGTGGCTTCAGCCACCCACGCAGTATGTTAGTAAGGTGGGTCAACAGAGCACAAGCTCCAGCCTCTCAAGTGCAAGTACAGGTATATGCTGTTGTACTAACAAAATGGGACAGTGGGTGGTAAAGAAAATTAAAACAGACACACATGTTTAAGCATGAAAGAGAAGTCTCTGTTACAGTGGCTGTATTCTGCTGCAAAAGAACACAGTTTATCTGAAAATGGAACAATATAAATACTGTATGTTACTTAGCACTGTGATGTGCTGCTAAACATTTTACGACCGCTAGAGCCAAGAGATCCCTAGAACCCAGATCTCGGTAGGGAGCTCCCTAATAGGGAGCTCCACCTCACCGAAGGCAGTGTGGCTCTCTAGCTTCCCACCGTGACCGCTACTGCCATCCCTCCCCAACTCCTGGAACCCTCTCCATGGCCTGCAAGATCTCGGCAAGGAGCACCCTGATAGGGAGTTCCACCTCACCAAAGACAGCAAGGCTCTCTAGCTTCCTGCCGCGGCCGCCGCTGCCATTCCTCCCCAACTACTGGAACCCGCTCCACAGCCTGCAAGGTAACTGAGCATCGAGCCCTTCTACGGCTTTATGGCAGGTGCACCAATTGGCTAAGAGTGCTGCAGCTCGGCCAATCCATGCATTCTGGCTGCTTTTTCTAAGCCTGGGCGCCTTTTCCAAACGCAGCTCGATCGGGGCTTAATCTGGGCATTTTAAACCACTGCTACAGGAGCAAGCTGATTACTCCTGCTGAACTTTTGCTGGGGCAGGGCATGCTCTACAAACTTTGGCTGCAGAGATTGGGACTTATTAGGGTGAACAGACTGTGACTTGTGTGCTCCTGATACCGAATTTGTCCTGGAGATAGCTATTTCTACCTCTTTAATGCACTGCTGAGGCTGTAAATCTTCTCGGTGGGAATTGTTTTCATTAACAATCTACTACTAGGGAATGCTGTTTATTAAGTAAGGAGTTTATTAAACAGGGATTTTTGTTAACAATCCACTGTGTTAAAATTGCTTATCAAGTGAGGATTTTTTTTTAAAACAGGGATTTTATTGACAATCTACTACTAGGGAATCCTTCCTATTAATGGAGGAGTCCTTTAAACAGAGATTTTTCTTTTTATAGTCTGTGTAAATTACTAGCTAGTTTTGCCCGAGCCAGCCAGTCTGATTTCCCTGTCTTTTTGCCAGGTACTCCCTTCCTGCCCAACCTGTTTAAACCTTCCTCTTTGTTTTTTGGTATCTCACCTCATTTCCTGACTATCCACACCCACGGTTTACCAGTTGCTTGGCTGCAAATCACCCTTGGCTCCTACCCCCTGTTGGCTTTTGTCTCTGTAATGCCCACAAGCCCCGCCTCCTGTATCTGTACTCTTTACTAACCTGCCTCTCTCTCCCCCTTTCTCCCCAGATCTCATCACTCTACCTCACCAAAGGCAGCACAGCTCTCTAGCTTCCTGCCATGGCTGTCGCTGCATCTCTCCCTGGCTACTGGAACCCTCTCCATAGCGTGCAAGGTAACCGAGCATTGAGCCCTTCTATGACTTCATGGCAGGTGCACCAATTGACTAAGAGTGCTGCTGCTTGGCCAGTCCATGCATTCTGGCTGCTTTTTCTAAACCTGGGTGCCTTTTCTAAATGCAACTCGATCGGGGCTTGATCTGGGCAGTTTAAACCACTACCACAGGACCAGGCTGCATACACTTGCCAAACTTTTCGGCCCACCTGCCCTACCCCGCCCCAACACTAATTAAATACTCTTCCTCCCCTTCTCAGGTCCCACTCTCCACCCTCTACCAGCACTACTGCTGCCACTCCTCTCAAAGTGACAGCAACTCCTCTTTTACTTAACTCCTTTGGGGCTCTACACTCCCTAAATAACACTGCTTGCTTTTCTTTCCTCTTCTAAACTTTCAACCTCTGGCACCTACCCCAAGCAACATGAATTACTGCCTGCTCCTTCTCTCACTTGGATCCCTGTATGGATTGTTCTGTGCAACAGATGCCTGTGCCACCTACTAGCGGTGGATCAACTGTGTCTCCATGATTACACTGTGTCTCGCAGAACCCCATACCCCCCACCCTCTACTTTCAGACCCAAGTTGCCTGAGCTACCTTCTATGACCTATGCCTCGCTGGCCCTACTATCAAACCTCGAGCACTGGCTGATTGACATGTTTGTCCACTCCCTCACCCTCTGGTCACCCCACTGGCCCCCACATTATGTTTATCGCCTTCTCATTGCTGGTGATGTGGAGAGCAACCCAGGACCAAGAAACACACATACTGATCCCTCAAATGTTACCTGGTCAAGACATAATGGCCTTCGTGTTGCACACCTAAATGTATGCAACCTATCATACAAATTCTCCAAGTTCCAGGCATGGGTGTCTCTATATAAACCTCACATCCTAGGCCTATCTGAAACCTGGCTAAAACCATCTATTGCGGATGTGTCTCACCTACTCCTCGGGCTACTCCTCACTATGTCATGACAGGCCAGGGAGAGAGAGGGGTGGAGGCGTTGCGCTGTACACGCTCGACCGCATCACAGTCACTGCCATCTCCCACTCTACCCCCACCTCGGGGAGTGAGTGGATTATTGCTGAAATTATCCTGTGAGCCACAAAAAAGCTTTACATAGGCTGTTGTTATAACCCCCCTCCCACGGCTGGGGTCCAAGGCCTATCAAACTTCCTAGATGGTCACATGTGCATCTCCCCCTAAAGGGACACTGTTCTTCTTGGGGATTTCAACCTCAATTGGACTGAATCCACAGCACTTGACCATGTGCATCTCCTAAAATCATACCACCTAGAACAAGTTATCTCCTCCTCCACTAGATTTAACACCCGCACTCATAACCATTCCACTCTTGACTGGATTCTCACCAACTGGTCAGACCTGGCACAATGTCCAACTCTATCAGCAACCACTTCCTGACCTACATCATCCTCTCCTCCGAATATCTCCGTCCCCCCCCGCCCAAGCTTCTGTCCTTCAGAAAATTCAACTGCCAGGACCCTACACCCATCCTTGAGGATGCCTGCAACTTAAACTGGTCAGACCTTTCCTCTTGCATAGACGTCTCCACTGCGGTCACCCTCTTTACTGATATCCTTCTCGCATTCCAGGACAAGCACTTTCCTGTCACCACAAGAAGGGTCAGAGGCAGCAGTACCCGCTGGATATCCAAGGAGCTACTGGCCCACATGAAACTCCGGGACAAGGCATGGAAAGCCCATAAGGCATCCCCATCTAACCAGCTATGGAACACTTACAGGCATTTGCGTAACTCCTCCAAGCAAGCCATAAAGTCACATAAGCGCAAATACTGCACTAACCTGCAATCAGACTCACTTGGCAACCCATGCACTTTCTGGACCTCCCTAGGTTCCCTCCTAAACCCAAAGTCCAACAAGCAGATAATTCGGCTCAACTCCCCCACTTGTCCCATCACCAACCAAAGTGATATCGTGGACACCTTCAACAAAATGTTCACAGATCTCTCTCTATACACTAGCAAACTCCCTCCTTAGCCTACCTCATGGCTCCCTGCAGTTCCCCAGTGCAACTTCCCCCTTCCCTTGTTTACTTCAGAGCAGTTGGGATAAATGTCACCACAAAGCTGATGAAAATGCTACCAGCAGGGGTAGTCCAGGCCATTGTTCAACCCCTAACCTATATCTTCAACCTTGCCCTTTCAATGTCAGCGATTCCTGACTTCTGGAAACACGTCAACATTATACCCATTCATAAGGCTGGTGACCCCCACGTCCTGGAGAACTACAGACTCATCTCTCTCCTCCCTCATTTGAGTAAACTACTTGAGAAAATAGTTCACTATCAGTTATCCAATCACTTCCTCAGCCCTCACCGGCATGACTTTCGTAAACACCACAGTACTTCCTCTGCCCTTTCCCTTTTCACCAATCACGTCCTTAGAAACATGGACAGGGCAACGCCACGGGTGCAGGGTTTGTGGACTTATTGAAGGCCTTTGACCTTGTCGACCACCACCTCCTCTACTCAAGCCTACTAAACTTTGGCTGCACATCGGATACTGTTACATGGTTCTGCAGCTACGTCTCTAACCGGTCCCAGTCTGTACTGATAGGTGATTACTCCTCCGATGCCTTGCCCATCCACACAGGCATACTGCAGGGCTCAATACTTGGACCACTGCTATTTTCTATGTTTATAAATGACCTCCCTGCAGATTGCATAAACTGCAAGGCACTCCTGTATGCTGATGACCTCACATCTGTCATAGCGACAAATCCCTGATGTCACTATCTGCCACCCTCACAACAAACTATGGAGCTGCCAAGAGTTGGTTCCTCTCAAAGAAACTTCTCGAAAATGAAAACAAAAATAAAGCTATGCTCTTTGGTTCCAAGCCATTCCTAGCTAAAGTCTCAAAATCAGAAACCTCATTATTGATTTCTACACCTGCCGGCCCTCCCCTTGAAACAGTACCTACCTTTAAATATCTAGGTGTGATGCTTGACCCATTCCTTACCTTCAGCGAGCACACTACCACCATTGTGAAGAAAATCCACCAAAAACTGGGGGCAGCCTATCATCTTAGTCAGTTCCTGACCACTGAGGCCCACCTTGCCATCGCTAGAGGAAACCTGCTGCCTCTACTCGACTATTGCTCATCCGTCTATTCTTCCATGTCCTCATCACTATTCACTCATCTAGTCCCCACTTACAATGCCATCTGTCACTTTGTCCTCCTAGCCCCTATCTCCACTCACCACTGCTCACTGTATCAGTCCCTAGGCTGGCTCCCTCTCCAAGGTCGCCTTGATCTTGCCATGGGTAATTTAGTTGATTGCTCACTCAGAAACTCTCAGAAGTCCCTCTACTCCACCCTCCTGGCATATAAGATGGTTCCCAAATACCTTAGGGACTCTTCCATCCCCCAACTAGAAATTCACTGTACCTCTACAGCCATGGGCAGCAAAGCTTTCTTTGTCTCTGTCCCAACTCACCGGAACCGTCTCCCTCCATCAGTCAGGCTATCCCCCTCTCACCTATCCTTTAAATCCAACCTCTGAGCCTGGATCCTGTCTGAGGCTACATGCAACTGATCCCTAACAATTAGCCAGGGCATTAACCCCCCGCCTGGCTCACCTCTTGCCCACCTTGCACCACACCCACCACATCATCCTCTAGACTAAGTCTACGATATTGTACATGCATCATCAACTATATATTTATACACTTCTATATTTGTTTGATTATACACTTGTATATTGTTGTTTGTAAGATTGTCATCAACTGTATATTTTTATACACTTGTATATTTTTTATTTTCCATACCACCTCATGCTCAGAGTGTGTATTCCATGAATCTGTATGTATAGTCTTGTCTGTTTGTTTTCCCGTTGCTGCCACCCTGTGGCCCGGTTCGTGCCTGAAGATGGTCCTTTGGATCAGCGCACCTACCCGGTTACCAAAGACATAAATAAATAAATATTTTTTTCACTGTATTTTGGATCAAGATAAATAGTTTGCAAAGCTGCCTAGTTGAGCTGCCACAACAGGGTGTGAGCCCTTTGAGAGCAGTCCAAGACGCTCTGGCTGTTGCTACTGATACTGATTACTGAGATAAAACCCACTTGTGTGGCTTCAACTTAATACAAGGGAATTGGGCTGCACTCAAAGGAGAAAGAGAAACGAGGCATATTCTGAGAGACAGGAAGAGAGAGGTCCCTACCAAAAGCTGGAAATACTGAGTGAGAGAATGAAAGTGAGAGGTACTAATGAGTGAAGTAATGAAACAAAATAATACTAAGAGAGAACTATGGAGTCTTCATATGTGTCAACTGTGGGTCTGGTGCACAATTTTGTTTGTGTTCTGAAGTTTTGGCTGTCAGAGTAGACTGGTGAAATGCAGATTAGTGTCAGCCAGCCATCTGGCACAGTGGCAGGGTTATCGCTCATGTTACTGGTGACCTGGCTTCCGGACTGAACCCAAGACACTGGAGAACTACGACAGGGAGCAAAGCAGAGCACCCAACAGGACACTCTTCTCCTCCTCTGGTGAGTAAACGTTTACTCCCTGCTGTACTAACACCATCTGAGGGTGCCCAGGAGGTGCAAACCAGTCAGGGATGGTAGTGGGACAGAAGACACACTGGCTACATGGTGCATGCATGTCCATTTCAAAGCACATGACACATTTTCACAGCAACATGGGAGAAAAGGAACCCCCCAGCCCTGGCAGGATGACACTGGCATCACTGGGGCTCCACTTCATTTGCCAGCTCAGTATGACAGAGTTCCCTTACCAACAAATTCTGTAAAGTCTGGAGAGGGTATGCCCCCCCAAGGCCCTATCCAGGGAGAGTTCCCTACAGGGCAGCCAACGGGAGCTTCCAGGGGTTTGGGTAAGTGTTAGAGCTGGGTGACTGCTGAGTAGATAAGGGCTAAGACAGGGCAGTTTGGGAGAATAATGACTGATTTAAAAAAGTAGTTTAGTTTGTTTATTTATTTATTGAAAAGTGTCACCAGGTAAGGTTACCGGAACAACAAGTTGCTCGTCTCACAGTACGACCTGGGGGAGAAGGAGTGGGAGTTTCGAACATAGAAAATTGTACAACCATTCACACATCATGTATAAAGCATAGTTTACAAAGTAGCTAGTTTCAACATATACAGTAACCTTATGGATGACCTATGGTACATAGTGTATACAAAATGCTCCTAAAGCATACATGGATGCAATATATAGATAGGACAATAGACACTTTAGCAGTAACAGTTTGTAAGAATTTAAGGGACAAATGTAAATTAGGAATTAACACAGCATATTAGCAAAAGCGTGAGAGAGGTGTAACACTAAGGCCTACATGCAAAAGTAAAAATTCTATGTAGGGAGAATAGCAGTGGAGCACAGTAGGCTAGTAGATCCTGACGAGACGCTCAGGCTCCTAGGCGGAGACAGACAACAGAAACCAGTTTGCAACAACATAAAACGAGGAGCAAGATTAAGTTCTTATAAATATACGAGGGCTACAAGTAGGTCATGCTTAGACTTGCAGGTCAGCCAACAAGATGGTAGACTAGGAGGGGTGGGGAAATTATGGGCAGGTGCAATTAACAGAAAGGAAATTATGTAGTGCTTTATTTAGTGAGCCAGGTGAGGAGGAAAATTGGATTTGTGTAGTGAGAGAGTTCCACAATTTTGGGAGATGGTAGGAAAAAGAGGACTAGCCAATTGAGGTGGATCTCTGGGGAACTTGACAGGGTTCTGTGGTCATGGGATCTGAGGAGGCGAGAGGATGTGGGTGGAGGGGAAAGGGAGAAGGTCAGATAAGGAGGGAAGGTACCAAGCCAGTAGTTAGAGATGAGCTTAACGTAGTGATGCAGCTGCCTATTAGCTAGAGATGGGAAAGCTAAAGCATGGTAAAGGTGACAGTGATGGGTTTGGGGAGGTGAATCAAGGGCAAAGCAGTAGAAGGAGTTGAAAAGGGTATCCAATTTAGATAAATAGGTAATGGGAGCAGAGCAACAGATGACATCGCAGTAGTCGATGATCGGGAGAATCATCTTTTGGACCAGTTCGCAACTTGCCTGGAGCGGGAGGCAGGAGCGGTTTCTATATAAGGCGCCAAGTTTAGGTCAAAGCTTGTTCATTATGGAATCTATATGGTCCGAGAAAGTGAGATGTTGATCCAGCCAAATGCCCAGATACCTGAAAGACGCCGTGGCCTCAATAGTTGTCCCATCAACAGTAGTGAGGGAGGGGAGGGGAAGGATGGTAGCCTTGACAGTCTCTGTCTGGGGCAGAACATTATGGGCACTGTTTTCTTAGCATTTAGGAAGAGTTGGTGAGATTGAAACCGACCCTGGACATTATTGAAATCCCATTGGAGCCTGGAGGCAACATCCAAGGGCGATGGCCCTGAGGAGAAAAGAACCGTATCATCAGCATACGTATGTATAGTAGATGATGTACAGATGGATGGAAGATTGTGCAGAAAAAAGAAGAAAAGGATCTGACCCAGTACAGACCTCTGGAGGACACCAGTGTGTATAGGTAGAGGAGGAGAAATGGAATCAGAGATTTTTAACGATTGTGTGCGGCCGTTTAAGTATGCACTAAGCCATTTTATGGCGTGTTCGGACAGGCCAGCGGATGACAGGGAGCAGAGTAGGAGGGAATGGGAAACCGTGTCAAATACTTTAGCAAGATCAATAAAGATGGCAGCAGTGATTGTCCGCAATCCATACCAGACAGGATCGAGTCCATGATCCAAAGCAGCGAAGTAGAGTGGTGTTTGTGGAACCCAGATTAATATTGAGTGAAAACGTTTATGTCAGAGAGGTACAAAGACAGTTGGGCTAGGACTAGATGTTCTTGCAGTTTGGCTAATGCTGGGAGGAGTGAGATGGGGCGGTAGTTCCCAGGGGAGGAAGTATCACCACTCTTTGGAAGTGGGAGGACGATTGCATGTTTCCAACCTTGTGGTATTTCGGCCAGTTGAAAAGAGGGTCTGAGAAGGGCAGTCAGTAGAGGAGCAATGGCTGTGGCAGACATATTTAGTAGCTTTGTATCCAGCCCATCAGGGGAGCTACCCTTGCTCAGGTTAAGGGCTTCTAAAGAAGAACGCATATCTAGTGACTGGATTTTGGAGAAGGAGAAATTGTATGGTGGAGCAGGTGGGCTGCTTGTAGAGGCAGTAAATGACTGACTTTTGGTTGGAAGGGAGCCTAGTAGTGCAGAAGCGCATGAGGTGAAGTGCAAGTTGAATGCTGCAGCTACACTTGGGTGGTTAGAGATGACCGTATTGCTCATTTTAAGGAGGGGGAAGGGAGGAGGAGCCTGGGAGGAGAAAAGTGAGCGAATTACTTTCCAGAATTTGGATGGGTTATTTATATTGGAGTTAAAAGTAGAGCTGAAGTACTCAGCCTTAGACAAATGAGTGGCTTTCTTTCATTTGTTTCTGAGGGCCCTGTATGTTTCATAGTCTTTATGAAGCTTTGTGCCTTTATGGGCTTCCAGACTAAGTCATGCGCTCTTTGGCAAGCAATGAGCTCTGAAGAAATCCAGGGGAGGTGGTTGCTTCGGACTCGGACAAGGCGTAAATGTGCATGTTGACTCCAGACTTCAAGGAATCTGTCTCTGAAGTAGTTTGCTGCTTCATCTAGGTTGCTGGCTTCAGATATAGGTGCCCAATTTGTATAGGTCAAATCATGCAGAAGAGGGACAATGTTCAGGGATTTGTATGATCAGATTTGTAATGTTTAATGGGGGGCTTTGACTTTGTGTACTCTACGCAGCAAGAAGGTCATGCAATGGTCACTGAAGGTGTCTGCTAGAGTACCGGATTTTATGACCCTGTGAGTGTGTGAGGTGAGGGCCCAGTCAATGAGGGAGTGGTGGCCCATCTTGTGGTTTAGCTGAGTCAGGTTGTGGATAAGTGGAGTTAAGTTGAGAGCATGTATAGCATTATCCACTTTGTTAGGTATGGAGGTCAACCAATTTATGTTGAAATCTCCCATGATATATAATTCATTGGCTGAAGAGTGGGTAGCTAGGGTAGCTATGAGGTCAGTAGCGATATTGGGCTATAAACCAGGGCAGCAGTAGGCACCTGTTATGAAGATAGTTTTGGAGAAGGGGAGAGAGATTTGCAACATCAGGGTCTCATATGCTTTTGGTACAGAGCTGGAAAAGATGCAGGTAAATTGGATGGACGAAGAGACGTAGATTGCTACCTCTCCACCTCTAGCTAGATGGACCTGTCATGATATTGTAAAGCCAGGGAGTGTGAGAGATGAGTTGCAAATCTTATTATTTAGCCATGATTCTGAAAGGACAATTATATCAGGGGTGAGTGTTGCCACCAGGGGCTGGAGCAAGTCCACTTTGGGGAGGAGACTGTGTATAATGATATGTAGGATTTTTAGGCCATGAGGGAGAGTTGTAAGTCGTGACTCAGGAGTAGCAGCTGGAGGTGGTTGAGGGACCGTTCCTGTTTGTACGAGGCCAGGGTTAGGGTTTATGTCTCCAGCTGATAAGGGTAATAGGGCAATAATAATATAATGTAGCTTTGTACGAGGCCAGGGTTAGGGTTTATGTCTCCAGCTGATAAGGGTAATAGGGCAATAATAATATAATGTAGCTTTGCACTCTTGAACCAAGAGTGGGTGCATAACAATCAGGTGTTGTGGCTTTTGCTGATAGCTGAAGGAGGCCTGAAGCTAAGTATGAATATTAGAGTATAGTACATAGGCATCTGGACAAGAGAGGCGCAGGGGCAAATGGGAGAGAACACAGAGAGTTGTGTCTGGGTGAAGGAACTGAACATGTACTCCCTGGAGGAGAGGAGGGAGAGAGGGGATATGATAGAGACATACAAGTATCTTACAGGGAGGAACAGGGTGCAGGAAAACAGTATTTTTAAGCGAAAAAGATGTTTCAGGACTAGAGGGCATGGGATGAAGTTGGAGGGAGGACGATTCAGAGGAAACATGAGAAAGAATTTCTTCACAGAACGGGTGGTGGACAAGTGGAACACCCTGCCAGAGGAAGTGGTGGGGGCTGAAACAATCACGGGATTTAAGAATGCATGGGATAGACATAAAGGAATTCTAGAGGTCAGGAGTAAGGGGAAATAGACTTCTAGGAAAACAAACTGAACTTACAAGCTCAAATGGGCAGACTAGGTGGGCCATAGGCCCTTATCTGCCGACACTGTCTATGTATCTATGTATGTATGTTTTTATCCTCCAATCTTTTCTCTCTGTCCCGCGGGGTTCCTCAGGGTTCGGTGCTGTCTCCCATGTTGTTTGCAGTGTATACGCTACCCCTCAGAGACACTGTAAGACAATATGGGCTGCGGTTTCACTGCTATGCTGATGATACCCAGCTATACTTGTCTTTTGCTCCCGACCAGGCTAGTGCACTCTCAGTATTTAATAACTGTCTAGTCAAAATCCAAGACTGGATGCATTTGAGCTGGTTGAAATTGAATGCGGGAAAGACTGAGGTTATGTTGGTGGACCCAGGTCACAGGATAGAGAGGTTGAGGATGGATCGATCCTCTGGAATATATCTGGAGGGTGAGCAGATCCTTACCTCTGGATGAGTGCATGACCTTGGAGTCATGCTTGACAACGTGCTGACCCTCCATCATCAGACGTTGGCAGTCATCAAATCAGCCTTCTACAATCTGTAGAATATTGCCAGGGTCAAGCACCTTGTCCAGTCCAGTGGTCTGCCGGTATTGGTCCATGCCTTTGTGACCTCTCAGCTTGACTACTGCAACTCCCTTTATCTAGGGTTTCCTGGGGTTGATATCTGCCGCTTGCAGCTAGTGCAGAACGCTGCTGTTCATCTATTGACAAGGGTACCTAGGAGTTCGCATATTACCCCTGTGCTGCGTGATCTGCACTGGCTGCTGATTCAGTGGCGGATCACCTTTAAGGTAGGCTTGTTGGCCTACAAAACCCTACACGGTCTTGGTCCTGACTATTTGAAAGAGTTCCTGATTCCTTACAGCCCTGTGTGACAGCTCCGCTCAGCTGACGAGGGGTTGCTGGAGATTCCAGGGGTTATTCTGAAGTCCTCTAGGGCCCATGCTTTTGCTTTTGCAGCCCTTACCCTCTGGAATTCTCTGCCCCGTCAGCTCCGGTAGTGTACGACTGTTGGGGGCTTTAAGTAGGCACTGAAAACTTTGTTTGTGGACACTGGCATTCCCAGAAATGTAATGGATTTTACTGTTTTATATTTATTGTAATATTTGATGATCATGTTTCTTAATGTAAGGCGCCTTGATATTTGAAAGGCGCCCTATAAATAAAGAGTATGATTATTATTATTAAATAAGTACATACATGTGACTATAAGAACAGTTGATAACATACTCTCACGAATTTAGCAGCAGTAATAATTTGTATATGCTAAATACATAATCTGTAATCAAAAGTTAATTTTATAGCATAATGCCCCATTCATAATACATACTTCATATAGAAAAAAAGCATTAAGCAGCATTCTCCATTCATTTTTTTTTTTTTTTTATATTTAACTTTTTCCCTCCTTCCTGGAGCCGCCCGCTTGCCTTCTCCTGGTCACGGGCCATGACTTCTGCTTCCAAATGGCCGCTGCCCCGATACCCCATGGCTTACCCCCCACGGTGGGGTGTGACACTCCCTCATATGCCGCGGGCACTGTAGTGAGTCGGGGCCCGGCCTGGAAGGACATTGAAGCCACGCGGCTTCATCCACGTGGCGGCAGCTCCTCCTCCTTTTTTCGGTTTTCTCCCTAGGGAGGCGGGGTCGTGCAATGGCGCCAGCATCCTCCCTGCCTCCATTCACGCTGAGTGTCGGCTGCGTGGAACCCTGGTCTCCACAGGGGTCTACCCACGCCTGAAACGCTGCCACCCTCCCCGGAGTAGGAGGCTGCCCGCCGGACTCAATCCTACTCCCCAGGCCGCCCTCCGATGACCTGAGTCCGTTTCCGAACCCGGGTCGCCGGCGTCGCAAGTGGAAATCCAACCGCTGCGCTGACGGGCCGGCTCATTCTCCATTAATTTTGATTAGGTCCCATTGTTCTTCTACAGGATTCAATACAAAAAAAAAAAACTATATACAATGCTGGAAAGAGTTATACGCAGCTGTAACTCTCACTACTATCAGTAACTGTAAAGAGCAAAGCAGAATCCTTAAAACTATGGTGGAGGAGGGTAGAGGGTTCAATGTATGTGGGGGGGCTGGAGATTTGGTAATACTTAAAGAGCCCCTGATGCTACTGTGATAACTTTGAAAAAATTAAATATACATAGAAACATAGAAATTGATGGCAGATAAGGACCACTAGGCCCATCCAGTCTCCCCATAGGCTCTATACATTGTATGTGGCCACTGACCCTATGTGATCAACGGCTTTTCATCACTCCCTCCCCTCTCAAGCTTCCCTTGTGCCTGTCCCAGGCATGCTTAAACCCCTCCACTGTGCTTACCCCAATACCTCCTGTGGCAGACTTTTCCAAGTGTCGACTACCCTTTCTGCATAGAAAAACTTCCTCACATTACCTCTTAATCTACTCCCTTCCAATTTCATATTGGGCCACCTTGTTTTAGTACTTTTTCTATTTTGGAAAAAGTCCCCCACCTGCACCTTGTTTATGCCCTTGAGGTACTTGAAGTTTCAATCATGTTCCCCCGCTCTCTCCTCTCCTCTCCTCCAGTGAGTACATATTGAGGTCCCTTAGTCTCTCCTCATATGTCTCATGGTGCAAGCCCTGCACCATCTTTGTTGCCCTTCTCTGGTTAGTCTCCACCTTATCTGTGTCCTTGTGCAGGTGTGGCCTCTAGAACTGCATGCAGTACTCCAGCCCCAGGTGAGGCTTTACCAGTGTTTTATACAATGGCATCACCACCTCCACCTCCTGCTAATGATACCCCTGCCTATGCACCCCAGCATGCCACTGGCTGTCCCTGCTGCCTTTGTGCACTGCTTTGATTCCCTTCTTTGGTGACAGTTGGCTCCTTCCCCCAACCTGTAGCTCTACCCAGGGTTCCCTCTACCCAGCTGCATTACTTTGCACTTCTTAGCATTGAAGCTCAGTTGCCACATCTCCAACCATCTTTCAAGCTTCTCCAGTTCCCTCTTCATTTTCTGCACCCCTTCTGGAGTATCCACCCTGTTGCAGATCTTGGTGTCATCTGCAAGCAGGCAGACCTTTCCTTCCAGCCCCTCTGCAATGTCACTAATGAAGACATTGAACAGGACTGGTCCTAGTACTGATCCCTGTGGTACCCCATTAGTCACCCCCCTCTCCCCAGATTGTACCCCATTTACCACCACCCTCTGTCTCCTGTCTGTTAACTAGTTCCTAGTCCAGTTCATCAACTTGTCTCCCATGCCCAGACTACCATATTGTTAATCAGCCTTCTATGTGGGATGGTGTCGAAGGCTTTGCTGAAATCTAAGTAGGAGATGTCTTCCGCCCCTCCCTGATTTACTTCCCTAGTCATCCAATCAAAAAAATCTATTAGATTCGTTTGACATGACCTTCCTGCTGTGAACCCTTGTTGCCTCAGATCCTGAGCACCGCTGGATTCCATATGTGCCACTATCCTTTCTTTCAGCGGTATCTCCATGATCTTTCCCATCACTGAGGTGAGACTGACTGGCCTGTAGTTCCCCGCCTCCTCCCTACTGCTGCTTTTGGGCAGTGGGACTACATGTGCCCTCCTCCAGTCCTCTGAAACCACATCCGTGTTGAGTGACTCTGTGACCAAGGCCACCAGAGGTGCTGTTAGTTCCCCTATTTAGATACAATTCATCTTATATTTAATATTTTTTCTTTAATTCTCACCCTTACTTCTTTATTACTGAGGACATTTGCATTTAAACTGGATTGCTGCCCCATCTATTTTGGCTGCTTGCCTACACCTGACATCACAGTTCTGTTTATGACATCACAGTCTGTTGCTGTACAGATAATTATGATGGCATAAACAGGGGATTATGATGTCAGGTGTAGACAGCAGAAACAGCAGATAATGTCTAAGGGACAGTAATCCTCTTTCATACATCTGTTCTCTGCAATAAAGAAAAAAGGGAAATAATTATAGAAAATACATGAAATATAAACTGAATTGTGTCTAAATCTCAAATTTGTTCAAGTTTTTCTAATGGTGTCATAGGCTCTTTAATGTATAAAAGGAAACAGAGGCTATGAGGAAACCTCACAATTAAAAGAAGCTGTAGCCAGATAAAGACAATATGTGACAATTGCCAGACTACAGATTTGTTCCCACTACTAATATTCATCTGTTTGATTTGTACATATACTTTAAAAATTGTACAATTAAATTGCACTTAAAAGCATTTTTCAATAAAAAGAAAATGGGAGCAACAGAAGAATCGGAACCTGTGTCACAAGATGTAATATTAGAACAGTTTGACCAGATTGGCGGACAAGACAAAGATGTACAATATGAGGTGTTGGAAATGATGGTGCAGTGTTGGGTTTGGAAACAGAGGATTTTTTTTTTTTGTAATTCAATATACTTTATTGAGCACACTGAGTTACAACTGGACATCATGCACAGAATATAGCTCAAACAATTTTTTCACACAATTACATCAAACAATCCCCCCTCCCTCCCTCACCCTTTCCACCCTCCAACAAACCCCCAACCCCACTCATTTCACCAGTGTAAAAGAGAAGGGCAAACCGAGTATTTTTATGTAGGTCTTTCCTATTCAGGTATATCTGTAACTAAAGGATCACAGTAAGGAGCCACAATTGTGCATTAATGTATTCCAGAAGGAGGTGTCTAAGAATGGTGAACCATTAATAGAGAATAAAGGGGATCCCACACCCTCTTATAGGTAGCGGGGCGATGGCATATACTTGCAATGATTCATTCTGCTTGAAGGGCAAAAAATATCTTCCTATAGCATTCTGTATATGTTGGAGTGAGTGAATCCAGCCAATGTCTTAGGATGACTTTGTTGGCTGTAGCTGAGATTAAAGCTATGTGTGCCCGACAGACTCTGGTGACTTTACCAGAATAGTCCTCTAATATACAAGTCTCTGGACTAAATTTATTCTGAATATTTAGAAGGGAATCCAGAAGGGACTGGATCTGTAACCAGAAGGGGACAATTTTCACACATGTGCAAAGCATGTGTAAAAGTGACATGGGCGCTAAGTGGCATTTGGGACAAAAATCTATAGTGACATAACCCATCTTGTGTAACTTAACCGGGGTATAGCAGAGATTGTGATTAATCTGGAATTGCATATATCTGTAGTGGTCCCATTTAATAGTCTGATAGAGGTGTTTCTAGATTAAGGGCCATTGTCTGGGAAAGGAGGTTGCTAGAAGAGAGTAATTCCATACATACGCTCTGCTACCTTCCATATGCCCCATAGCAGCAAACAGGAACTGATAGGAATGAGAGATTAAATGGAAACAAAGGATTCAATAGTATAGCCAGTGTTTTAACACCTCATGTAGTCAGAATGTATCCATTTTTACAGAGCCTAATGTTGAGTGCATATAGATAAAACAATCAACGTCTGAAGTTTGTGAGCAGTACTAAAGTGGAGGAGAATGCACTTAGACAATTAGAAAATAACAACGAAGTAACAAGTTCAAGTTCAAAGGTTTTATTGATTGACTTTTCAGTCATTCCAAATTATACACTCACATGTTAAAATCTTAAACAATAATTAAATACACCAATAATACATATTGAGATCAAATCACAATTACATATTGCACTAACACATAGTACATAAACTCAGATAAAGTACATTTGGCTCCACTTTTATATACTCCTATTAAAAACAATTTCGTACAGGCTAAATCTTTAAACACTTCTTTTCAAGTTATTTCCTTGTTTACATGATTGCATACTGCACTAAGAGAAGTAACAATAAAGCCAGCAGACAAGGATATGTCCATGTTTTTCTGGTCACAGTAAAGAACATCAGCGAGACTGACAGCTTCTGAGTCTGAAAGTGGATTATGCCCTAAAGTGTATGATGTTTCTCTATCTTATGTACTTACTGCATCAATTTTTTGAATATTTCTACTCGTTAATGTTACTACTGTTTGCACCACTGTTGGTACAATGTTTAATGTCCATCTACTATGATTAAAGTCTATCATTTGCGGAATGCTTAGATTCCCTAAGTCACCACTGAGAAAGGGACTGTCTTGTCACTGTGGCCCTACCCGGTCAACAAAATTCAAATAAAAAAATTAAAATGTCAAATTTAGAATTATATACACCATTGAGATCAGACCCAGTGGACAATTTTAAGAAAGCAATCAATACTTTTTGGGGTACTTTGTCCAGGCAAACTCCTTGACTTTTAGTGGCTAGATTTTTACATACTGTGTATGAACAGCCTGGTCTCCCCAAGGCTCCCCCCAAAGAACCTCAAAATTCAGAGATTATTCAAGGCTCAACCCTGATGCTTTTCTTTATGATTTATATGAAGCTGACTGGTCCTATCTCTGGAATTTACTGATGTAACTTTTACCCGATTTTATTTTATTTCTAAGTTAACTGAACTTCATAACAAGCATGCTACTATTGTAAAGAGGAAGCTAAAAGGTGCAGCCACCAACGGCTAAACAGTGACTTTGTACTCAAGTTTAAAATCAGGGATAAGTGGTGATCACACATCAAGGCCTCCGCCCTTCTTTCAGGTAGGGAGGAAAACAGAAACCAGAAGAATGTGTGCAAGAAAGTCATCTGTATTATACAAAGAGACTACTTCAATATCTTCAAAATCTTCCTTACAGTCTCTGTTGTTGATCCACATCATTTTTTAGTTGCACATTAATGAATTTGTAGGCTTGGATCAAAACTGTAGTGTGAATGACATGAATCTGGATTGTGTAAAATGCAATAACTGGCACTGTCTGCTGAGACCAAAATCCTAATATTCTCACTAGGAACATCTCCCCTAAGCCTCTCTCAACCTGGCCCTAACCACCCTAGTATTCCCCTTTTTTCACATGAGAGTGGTTAGCCCCTTGGAGGTCTACATACTGCTGAAAAGTGCATCTATGACAAAAGTGCTGGTTCTGGTGGCCTTCAGCCAAGAATTCTAAGGCTTGCTGTACCATGTCTATCACCCCATATAGCCAAAATCTTCACTATAACCAAGTTCAATTTTTCCATGATTCCACAGCCGCGCAGAGATTGCCACGGAATTTAATGTAAACCATGGAAAAACAATGGAATATCATTCTGTGGTTTGCATGAACTGCAGAGGCAGTATAGCGCTGTGGTTTAAGGCTCTGAGCTGCAAATCTAGAAACCTGGGTTTGAATCCCACAGCCCCCACTTGCATACTGTGTGAGCTTGAGCAAGTCACTTAACTTCCCTGTGCTCCCAGGTAGCACCTGTAAACAAGCTTTCAGCTTAGTGTTTTACTCCTGGTAAAAAAACTGAAAAAAAAAAAAAAATATGATCTGCTGAATATTATTCTGTGATTTACATGAACTGTAGGATATTATTCCTCGGTTTACATGAACTGTGGAATATTATTCCTCAGTTTACATGAACTGTGGAATATTATTCCTTGGTTTACATGAACTGCGGAATATTATTCCACAGTTTACATGAAATACAGAATATTATTCCGCAGTTTATACTGAAGAGTCAATATTTAGCTGCCCCCACCCCCCGGTGCAGCGGTTCTGTTACCACTTGCAATGCTGCTGATGACCTGGGTTCGTGAACGAGCCTAGGAAGTTGGAGGGCTGGCCGAGGAAGGACGATCAAGTGTCCTATAGACTGTTTTCCGGGGAGGAGGGTGGGGAAGTCGTCAGTGTTCAGGTAACACTCCATGGTAGCCTAGGCTCCTGGACCGTGACCGCCAGGACTGATTATGTTTGGGAGGTTTGTCAGACGTTCCATGTGCTGCCCCAGTGTCACTGTATGGCATGCCTTCTGGGGAGAGAAAACAGAAAAATGGAGGTTCCGCCACCACACAGTGACGTTCACCCCCACACCGCAGACTGTGCGCCACTGACTGGACTCTTGCTCCCCTTCTACTATTCGTCTTTGTCAGGAGAAGGGGTCCCCTGGCAGCCCCACCAATGGGGGGGTAAGCTAGGGGTGTTCGGGAGTGAGGTAAGTTCTGGGGTGTGTGGCAGGCCTGAGCATGTGTAGATCAGACTGATACCAGCCAGTGGATGAGGAGATAAAGCATGATATAAGAAAAAAGAAGAGTCCATATGAACTGTGAGAAAAACAAATCTGCAGTTTACAATGACTCTAACCAAGGAACATTATTCCATGAATCATATAAACTGCGGTTACTCCATGGATCTTATAAACACCAGAAAACTATTCTTCAGTTTATATTAAATCATGCAGAATGCTTTTTGGAATTCTGTGGAATTTAAAAAAACAAAAATCTGGAAAGCATTTTGGAACAGCCCCTGCCCATTAGTTTGCCTGCTAGGGCTTTAACTTAAAAAATTAAGCGGTAAATCTCCCCCCCCTCATCCAGCTGAGACCCTCAACCCTCGCTACCACAACCTGAGCATCTTCTCGAGTCCCTTTATTTGAAATATTTTTATCAGGTCCCATATTGTGCAGCAATCCTCATCCTTTTAATTTCACTGCCAGGCCTGAATTCTGGTTTCTTGTCCCAGAAGAGCTTTGAGCACAGCCACACAAAGCAGTACTGGAATGAGAAAGTGGCATTCCGGCATCGTGGTAAAACTAGAAGGATGAGGATTGCTGTGCAGTGTGGTAGCCACTAAAAATAATACTCATTCTGATTTGGTGGCCCTGGGGGCTCTCAGGCTGGGGTGAGGATGGTGATGGGGCTAGGATGGTGGAATTTTTACCTTTGAATACTAAGAACTCAGGAGTTAATTGACAGACTTCTTTAGTTTGTAAGTCCCAGCCCAAAGACAACATTTTTCCTCTATCTGGGTGCTTGGATGGGGGAATTGCTAACTGCTACCAAAGCCCCCAACTGCTGCTGCTAAATTTCTGTTGAAACAGGAAAGTAATATCACAGAGGTTCTATGGCAACAGGGGGACTTGCCACAGAATTTAGACCCAAACTGCCACAGAAAAATCGGGGCTTTGAATATACCCATTTTTCCTAGCATAGTCACTACTAACATGCAGGATTTAACTCAGTTGGTGCCTGCATACAAAAAGGGCAGTTCCAAAGGTACAGTATTAAATAATTACTGACCTATGACAATTCTGCCGGTGTTCAAAAAAAACTCCTGGAACAACTGGCATGGTACCAGCTTACTGAAAATGCACGTAAGAACAACTTTATTTTCTCTGCCCAGCATGGCTTCAGAAGCAGCAATAGTATAGCTGCAACCTTCATCATGCTTAGAAACTATATTAGTGCCATGGGACAATAGTAAACTGACTAGTGCTGTGTTCAGGTACTTGACTAAGGTATTCAGCCCTGTGGACAACCATTTGCTATTTACCATTGATTGTGGATTGTATGCAAGAAAAGAACATTTTCTATACTAACTTTAAAGAATCATGGCTGACAAATGTCTACAATCTCTTAAGAGAGTATAATTGTAGCTCTCTGAAGAACTGGACAGACCTAGCAATGACAATCCATATTTCTTATAATAAATGTATTCAAAAGATTTTTTATGAGAAAGCAAATGAGAAGGCTCTATAAATGATTACCAACCTTAAGGTGTCAAACTGGCTGGTGAGAAATACTAAAGAACATTATTTGAAGTTTTATTTGAATGCAATGCAAAGTCCAGAACACAAAGATATGTTGACTATCTGTAGATCTGAGTCTTTCCCCAGCAATGTTCTTGCATCTAGATACAAAAAAAAGAACAAAATATCTCAAAGAACTGCAACTGCTACCTACAAGAGACTAAGGACCTTCAGCATGTGATAATGAGATGCCCACGGTACAATAACATAAGGGAAAATATCTTGCCAATTTGATTGGTTTATTTTGTGTACCCACTAGATATCTTCTCGACTTATTGTTCAATGCAGAAAATTTGGATATTTTGCATAATCTTGCAACTTTTAAAAAATCAGAAATGGAAAACATAGTGTAAATTTTGAGTGTACACTCTGATTTGACCTTAATTGATCCATTTAGGAAAACTAGTCTTCTTGCAAGATTTGGGATAATAGATATCGAATGATACAGAGGATGTAGGTAACCAGACCCAAATCCTGTTCATCCCTGTTTACACTCATATTGAATTCATTCAAAAAAGTTATTTAAGGACTCTGAACACAGTGTGTACTCTTTTAAATACTATATTAAACTCATCTTTTGATCTTTTGATGAATTTTCTCCTTAAAGATTTAACCATCCTGACCAGGGACACACGTCAGTTATTAAAAGCTGTTTTGAAACATATTTATAAATGATGTACTGCTACAAAGTATGACAAATAAACCTGTGATTTGTATTGATTTTATTGTGATATTCTGTGTTTAACTGATTTCTGATGTATACAGATTTTATTGTGATATTTTCTGTTCAATTACAAATGTAATGGTAATATTTGTTGAACAATAAACTTTAACTATATACTAACCTCAGTGAACTGGGTGTCTCCCCTACTGCACTACTCAGGTTTAGTAACTACCATTGTAATGGGACACAACTTGTGAAGCTTGGTTGATCATCTTCAACCATTGCCTCTACCCAGTTTGGTGCCCCACAGGGATCTGTTCTGGAACCTTTCATACTGGATTTCATACTGGAGGATTAAGGAAATCAGGTAGGCGATGCCCATATAGACTTCCCCCACAATTCAGTGGTGGTAACCTCTGATATTTTCACTCTGTATCATCTGCCTACTAGAGATGCAGCAAAGTTTTACTCTGTGGGTGAATATGCTGCAAAGTCGCAAATTTCACCCTGCAGAGCACTTCACGTAATGCTTGAAAATTATCTGAAATTCATCATTGTGACTTCACCTTGCTTTGGGGGGTTTTAAGTGCAAATTGCACTTAAAAAAAAAAACAAATTTAGCAGAGGTTACAATAGTGAATCTCCCTAACACCACCCCCCCATCTATTCCTGGTGTCTAGTGGTCGTCCCCCCCTAACTGATCATCAGTCCCAGTTTAAAAAAAATAATGTCAGGTTCAGGCTCAGTTTATTGTGAAGGGATAAAATCCATTGAGCATGTTCATTTACAAGGAGGTCCCTTTTACAAGACACATCATCAGAGGACAATGGCATTAAGAGCCCATACATATTATGTAAACAGAGAAGTTAAACCCAACAGTAGACACAAAAAACCCCCCACTGCATTTCATACATAAATGGAATTACATACATAAAATTTGTACATACAAGGTGCTTCGTACAAATGACAGTAAGGGTAATTTTGTACATAACTGGAATTTCATACATAATGGCAGTAAGGGTGAAGGCTAATACAGCTGAAGTAGTAAATAGGAAGATAAAAAAGAATAAGTGCCCAAAGTAGTCATAACAACATAAGTGGGTAGGAGGTTAGAGTAGAAAGTTATACATTAGATAGAGACAGCGGATAAGAGCTATAGTAGATTTATAGCAATGGTAAGATTCAAATGTAAGTTTTGCAATAAGCCTTTTAAATGCACTAGGAGGGATTAGTTTCCGTAGCTTTAGTGAAGATTGGAGCAGATTCCAGATGGTGGGAAGAACGTAACTCAAGTTGCCATACTGAAGCGTGTTCGAACTTTAGGCACTTTTAAGAAAATATAGCCACATTTTCTAAGTGTGTATGAACTGTTCAAGTGGTGTAGGGTAGATGTACAGGGACAACTTATTAAGGAAGGCTTTGTATATCCAGGTATACATGTGGATGAGTCACCTGGAAGCTAGAGAGGTACAGTTCAACTCCTCATACAAGGGACAGTGATGAGTTCTGGCAGGGGCATTAGTTATGAAGTGGACGGCTCGGTGATAGACAGTATCCAGTTTATGCAGGTTAGTAATTGCACAGTTGTTGTAAATTATGTCTGCGTAGTTCAGTAGGGGTAAAAAAGTGGCCTGAACTAGCCTGGTTCTAGAGTCATGGGAGAATAGGGCTTTGTTTCTGTAGAAGAACCATAGTCTCAATTTCAATTTTTTGGTTAGCGACTCAATGTGGGAGGAAAAAGATAGATGAGAGTCAAGTACAAACCCTAGATATTTAAAATTGTCAACTGCCTCAAGTGTGCGAACTAGGAGTGTGGTGATTGGGGAGGGACAGCTGATAGTAGAACAGGCAGTGGAAGAGTTTGACGGATAAAAGTACATTATTTTAGTCTTTTTAGCATTCAAGAGTAGCTTGGATGAGATTAGGTTTTGTTGCAATTGGTTAAAATATGTGTGAAGAGCAGTGCAGACTTACCCAAAGGAGGGTTTCGAATTATAGAGAACTGTGTCATCCGCGAAAAGGTGAATACTGGAATTGACAATGTTTAGGGAAAGGTTATTTACATAAATCAAGAAGAGCAGAGAGCCTAAAGTGGAGCCTTTGGGACTCCTCCTCGCAGTAGGATTAGCGAGGAGAGGGATCCATTAATCTTTATCTGTTGGTGCCTGTTTTCAATGTAACTAGTGAACCATCTTATTGCACAGTTGCCAAAGCACAGCTTATGAAGGCACTCTAACAGGATGGGGTGATCTACTCAATCAAAAGCCTGACTAAGGTCTAGAAATACTGCCCCTGCAACTTGTTTGTTATCTAGAGCATCAAGCCAATCAGAGGTAACCTTGGAAAGTGCCAATGTGGTGCTATGATGTAGTCTGAAACCAGACTATAGAGGGCTTACTAACTGGTGATGTTTGAGGAAAGTTCGGACTTGAGCGCTGACCAGCTTTTCAAGAAGCTTTGAAAGGACTTGTAAAATTGAAATTGGCCTATAATTGTTTAGGTCACTAGGATCACCTGATTTAAAAAAGAGGTAGCAAATGGGCAATTTTCCAATCATAAGGTACGACACCCTCTGACAAAGAAAGGTTAAATAAGTGGGTGATAGGGGCTGTAAGGTAATGCAGTGGAATCTGCTTAAATGCATACCCATTTTGCAGCAAGAAAATGTGCATTTAAGAGGAATGTACATTTATCCAAACTCCTATGTTTACAATACAACATAAAGAAAATAACTGAGACCTGACACTGTAATGGTATTCCACATTTATTTATCATAGCAATATACTAAACATTTTTAAAAATTCTATAATGTGCTACTGTGCAGCATTGAAAAATAACTTAATGAAGCACAATGTTATAAAAAAATATCAGAGCCAATCATCTGTCTACATTATCTGCATTGCTTATGGACCCCAAAAAAGGAAATGATCTTAGTCTGTTTGCAATTTTTCAATGCCAGCTGAGTGATATAAAGTATTAAATGCTGATTCACAACTCCTTAGAATCACCTGTGCACTTAAGAGGTACTAACTACCTAGGGAGAGATGTGTTGGTGAACTGTGAAACTGTGCATTTAGCCGAAATGTGCACTTATCCAGTGTGCACTTAACAGATTTTTTTTGCACTATGTGAATAGTAAAAAAATTGGGAAACTGGAAAAGTGTGCACTTATCAGAAATGTGCATTTATCCAATGCGCACTTAAGTGGAATCCACTGTAGTAACCAATCTTTATGAAAAAAGGGTCGATATTATCTGCACCAGCACTCTTGTTTGTATCCAGTTTGATCAGTAAACCTTCCACATGTTTATAGGAAATAGGTGAAAAGGTGAAGGGAGCATGGGAAGGAGTGATGTGATGTGAAGCTGACTTGAGGAGAGCAGGTCATAGGGTGGCAGATGGAGAAGAATCGAAAGCAAGACCTGCTGTTGCGAAATGCTCGTTTAGTTTGTCAATTATTGTAGCTTTGTCTGTCATGGAAATTCTATGAGAGATAATATTGTTCGGCAACGTCGGAAGTGCTTTACAGCCTTCTACTAGTTTGAAGGTGTGCCAGATCTTTGCAGAGTTTCCATTGGCTGATTGAAGGACATTTAAATAATATCTCTTTTTTTATAGCTCTGATTAGTTTGGTACAAACATTGCGACTTGCCCTAAAAGCCATCCAGTTCTCTGGGGTTTTGGTGCATCATGCTACAGACCATAGGTGATCCCTTTTAGCACAATTTTTTTTAATTTCACCATTAAACCACAGGCAGGGTGCTTTCTCACACTGCATTTAATTATGCGTGCATTATTATCTGTGACACCAGTAAAGATAGACAAGGCTTCATTTGTTGAGGGTGCTAAATAAAACTGCTGCCAATTAATGTTCTATAAATCCTGGAGGAAATTGCTGAAGTTAAATTTCCTGAAAGATCTCTTGGTTACTACTTTGCTTGTGTTGGGAGGTTTGGTAAGGTTCCTGATGCACAGCACTGTGTTGTGGTCACTAACACCGTTATGCCAGACTGCTTCGCTCTGGAATTTATGAGGCCTGTTAGTAATAACTATGTCTGTGAGGGATCCTAAGAGGTGATCAGTTCAACATGGTCTGGTTATTTTAGTAACAATTTGTGACAGACCCAGTTCCTCGCATGAACTCTTGAGGGGTAAACATTTAGAGCTGAGCCAGTCCAGATTCAGGTCACCCAGAATAATTGACTAATTAGCATTAACATCCAAAATGCTTCATGTGGGTCAGGATTTCTGAACCCTCAGAGGGAGGCCTATAACAGCCAATTAAATGTATGGATTCTGTGGCTGAAATTGTGATCTTTAAATCTTAGCATTTAAACTCCTTCAGATTAGATATGGAGCGTAAGACTGAAGCAGTGAATTTATCATTTATGTAGATAGCTACACCACCCCCTCTGGTAGCTCTATCCGCTCAGAAGAGGGAGTAAGTCGGTAGTGGCAGTGTTTGATTACTGATAGTTTGTTTAAGACAGGTTTCTGACAGTACTAAAATATCTGGGAGAGTATGTGCGACCCATGCCTGTAGTTCAGTGAATTTCTTTTGAAGGCTACAGATATTAATGAGCATCATTTTCATTCCCTTGGCTGAGGCAAAGTCGGCAGGGGACAGTATTATTGGTGCAGGTCCAGGGTTTAATTCAGTTTTACCTGCGCAAAGGAGGAGCATGTAAATAATTTGGAGGATCCAGTTTTTAGTAGAGATTCTGTTTACTTTCCCTAATTGCTCTTTGTTCTGGTGCAAGTTCTCAGTCCAGTTCTTTTGAGGGGATTAGTGAATGCAGGTCGATGCATAATTTAATAGGATGGCCATGAATAATTTTGATTGTGACTTGAGACCAGAGATTGTGCAAAGGCACTATTCAGCTTGTTCCACTGTGGGTGCGGGTTATTCACAGTAAAGAGATTAGAACTGGAGGGATATGCATAGCAGAATAGTGTTGTGGACCCCTCCATGGTCCACAACACCATTCCCCCATCCCAATCCCCTCACCAAAGCCTAGTGCAGCCCCCTCCCTTCTCTAGCACCCAGAAAAATGGAGGAGCTGTATAAGCACAAGCTCATTCATTCAGAATCAGAGAGCGCATCAGTTGGGCTGCCGGCTGTGGAGGTGATTAGAGGGCTGTGCCAGTGGCCCACTTGGGGTCGGGGTGGCTGGGGGGGGCACTACCTGATGGTTTGAGGGGTGGGGGTTCCAATAGATACCAGGGATTGTTGTTATCGGGCTGGAGTGGCACTAGTCTGGTGGCGGTCAGCAGGGTGGGGGGTTTCACTAGACACCAGGTTTTTTTTTATTACTTGGTCTGGAGATCGGCGGGGAGGGGGGTCCACTAGACACCAGGGACTTTTACTATTGGGGACGGGGATCAGTGGGGTGAGGGGGGTCCACTAGGCACCAGGGACTTTTACTATTGGGGATGGGGATCAGTGGGGTGAGGGGGGTCCACTAGGCACCAGGGATTTCCATCATTTTTTATATTGTGGTTGGTGGGGGTATAGGGCAAAGTGTGGACACTTTCACCTTTGATCCACTCTACACAAAATGGTGAATTTCACAAATTGCACTCCATGAATTGAGTGCAATATGCAAAATATTTCACGTAGTAAATTTTTCTGACTTCACCCACCTCTACTGTCTACGCCTCAACATGGACTACTCTACCACCCCTCTACATACAGACGACATTGTTCTCTATTGATGCTCCAACTGTAATAATGACCTTAACAGGCAGATTGATTCTGGCTTCTGCTACTATATGACCAGCAATGGTCACTACAAAATAAGATGGTCCTGAACTCAAGTAAAACTTAGGCAATGTTGTTTGGGTCTGTCCCAAACTCCATGCTGGTACCAAAAAACTTTAGGTATCCTGTCTGGATGACTTTTTACTTGAACTTGCTGATTCATTTAAATATATGGGTGTTAACGCTTGGCCCTTCTCTTGACTTCTCACTTCATGTAAATGTTGTTTGTTTATCTGTTAATTGCAGACTGGGTTATACATTTAGCATTAAGCAACATATGACCACTAAAACTTATCTGGCAATAGCCTCAGGTGTCCTTTTACCTAACTTAGCTTATGGTGTCTTACAGTACCTCAAAACAAATAAGTGTAATCTGATTAGGTGGGACGTCACTTACAGTTTCTCCCCCTTTTGCTATGGCAGTATGCTGCCTTGCACATCACTGCCTCCTACTCCGGTATGGGTCAGTGCTTCCTTGTTGCTGCGAGGTCCTTCATCCATGAGTAATTCGTTGATAAGATCCTTTGACACTAAACTCTCTCCTGATTGGCTATACCTTTTATCAGACTGTTCTGTGTTTACTCACTCCAGTCCCTCAACCACGTATTGCTGACTGTTCCGAAATTCCCCACAAAAGAATGGGAGAAAAGAAAACAAAAAAGGCATCTCAGGGTCTTATGGAATGGTATTTAACAATCAATGCAAGAGGAAAAAAAAAAACTCACACTCACCACACCAAGTAGTTACTACTAGGTTTAAATGCTTGCAAGTCAGGGCTGCAGTACTTGAACCCATGCTCCCTGGACTCAATATTTCACACATTTGTGCTTTGTTAAAAGACTCTTGGCAATGCACATATGCACAAAATGTCAAGCCCTAATGTTTTAAGTAATAAAACATAGTAGTAACTACTTGGAGTGGTGAGTGAGAGATTTTTCTTTTCCTCGTGCAAAAAATTGGAGAAATTTCTCTTGTTTTGCACCTTAAAGATCAAATGCACCACTTTTTCCATATTTTTAATAAAAGATTGAATTCACATGAATTCAAGTTCCTGAGTCGTGATTAGTGTTTCTTGAAAATTCCATGCTGTTTGGTTCTGCAGTTTTCTTTAAATCAGCATTTGTTAATGTGCACTGCAGTAACAGAAAACAGTGAAGATTCTTCTGTCCCTGTCAGTGAGTGATGACATCATATTAGTCTAGCCTGCTGCTTCAGCAATTAAGTCTCTGACTGACTGAAGAGGCTGGAGAACTTCAAAGTCAGAGCAGTCTGTAGAGCTAATTGTTTTCACTCCAAGGTGTTTATTAGCCCATCCAGTTTGTGTTTAGATAGATTAACTTAAAATCTGTCATTCTGTTCTCATAAAAAGTGGATCATTTTGAGTTTCATTGCTGAACTGAAGTAGTATGAATGTTTGTGAGAAATGACTGTGTCTGTATTACAGCTGTCAGTTCTGTTTCAGTTCTGCATTGTTTACTGGCTGTATGACACAGGGTAGTTTAATGGATAAAAAATAAACTACATTTTGTTAATTCATAGAAGTAGTATGTCTTTGATGGACCCTCCATAAATATGTTCATGTGAGAACAATTTTGTTTCATGTCAGATTGACAAAGAGGTTTCTGCCACACTTTGCTATTTCAGGAACATGTACTGTATGAACACACAAAATTCAGTTCATTGAGGGTTTCTGTGTGAAAAAACATCAGGTATGTGTACAACTAAAAATACTATATAGCATCCTGATGCCCCTGTCTCCTGCCCAACAGTTGAGGCAGAAGCACTCTGCTGCCCCATTTCCCCTGCCACACAAGACCCCTGTCTCCTTACCCCCATTTGAGGCTGCTGTACCCAGCTGCCCAGTGTCTTCTCCACACAGTTGATGGCTGCTGCATAAACAGCTGAGGCTACTATACCATGCTTCCCTCTGCCCCCCCAACAATCAGGGCCAGTGCACCCTGTTGCCCCCGGTTCCTGTCTCCACAGTCTAGGCTACTGTGCTCTGCTAAGGAGTAGAGTCCCAGGTCCACTGCCTTCACAGTTCTGGCTGCTGCACCATGCTACCCCAGGCCACTAGAGGTGAGGTATTTGCTGCACCTGCTACCCACTTCCATTGCCCCAACTGGGCAAGGCTGCTGCACCATGCGCACCCTGTCCCACAGTCAGGGCTGCCATACCCTGATGCCCACCTGTGTCTTGCCACACAGTCAAGGCTTCTGCACCATGCTGTCCTCTGTCTCTGCCACCACATCCAAGGCTGCTCAATCCTTTCTCTCCCCAGCTGATCACCAATGACTCGATGTTTGCTCCCGAACATGGGTCCCTGGCGTGGCAGGAGGTAAGGCATCCAGTGACTCAGCCATCTATGCCTCTGGGCCAGCACACACCCTCCTGATTTCATCAGGATTTAAATGTAAATGAAGGTACTTAAGACTGGTGTAAAAACCTACTTGACTCCATTGCAAAGGTCATGACTTGACTCATGTAAGGCATTCTTGAATTTTATGATGTTTTAGTGCTAAAGCCCATCCCATCTTTTGCTGTGCACTGTATTGTTGTTTCTGCTGCTTGCGACTATCTACTGTCTTTGTAACCTCCCAGGTCATGCCTGAAAATAGGCAATTTATTGTCTAGTGCACCTACCTGGTTAACGAAAACTAAATAAATAAATAAAGCCTGTGGAAGTTATTCTGTATCAGTCAGTGCTGTTGCTATCTTCTGCAGTCTCTATGTTCTTATCTTATGCTGACTATGAAACTTTTCAAGGTTTGGTAAGTGCCCTGCTGTGTTCTATAGTTTAAAGTCTATCTTCGTTAGAAAAAGAAAATGCTTTTAGAGAATACAAAGACTTCACAAGATATGTAACAGAACTGAATGAGAGTATCACTTCTGCTGGCTTGTGCATGTACACAATATAAGGTCCCATGATGTCATGCATGAGTGGGTTCATAACCTTTGGAATGGAGAAAAACATATTTTCACACCAGGACAAAACAGAGTGAGGCAACTGCATTTATATTTAAATCAGGATGACATTAGGGGATGTAAAAGAGGGAATAATTACTCAGGGGATGTAAAAGAGGGAATAATTACTCAGGCTCATGCTTATAGACTACACAGGTATACAGAAAATAGGCTGAGGATACTTTCCCTTTAATAGTTCCTATTATTAATAGTTTGCATACTGTCTCCTGGGCCTAATCCCCAGCTCTTACATCAGCCATGGGAGGTTCTGGGATATACCCCTAGTGGCACTCCTTACAAAATGTTTGGGGGGGGGTAGCTGAATTAACCAGATAAAAAGAAAATGACCAAAAAGTGCAACAAGGCAAAATGTCACGTTTTAGTAGAAAAGCCTTATCAGGGTCTGCCCCACACTACAATGTGTGCCGCACTATGAGGTAGGGTACGTTGGATGGGTGTTTCCCCTTAAGAACTGAACATAGGCTAGCCCCCCCAACTCACTGAAGAGGTTAATACCCCAAGAGTCCCAAAGGGTGCTAGAAATAAATTAACTAATTAATTAGTAAATGTAGATATAAAAACATGCATACAAAAATAAATACTGCCTAACATATGGCTGAGTGGGCTCAGGGCAATATTTTTATTGAACTCTCACAGGGTCTTACCTGGTATGAAGTGTCTAATTACCCAAAGATATTCTGTTTTGAGATAGGTTGGTCTAGCATGACCCAGTGCTCTTGATAAAATGGCCAGTATTACTGAAAGGAGAATGTGATACGTGTCTTCTGGGAGGACAGCATTACCCTCCATAGTCTTACACAGGTTCCAGTAATATATTCAACAGAACTAAGGGTAGAACTAGTGACACCACTGACTACCCTTTTTAACAAATCATGGGAGGATGGGGTGGTACCCAAGGACTGGAGGAGGGCAGATGTGATTCCCCTTCACAAAAGTGGGAGCAAGGCAGAAGCAGGAAACTACAGACCTGTTAGTTTAACCTCAGTGATAGGGAAAATGATGGAATCACTTCTGAAGGAAAGAATTGTTGAGTATCTAGAGGCCAGAGGGGCACAGGACCCTAGGCAGCATGGATTCACAGCAGGAAGGTCATGCCAGATGAATCTGATAGATTTCTTTGACTGGGTGACCAAAGTAGTAGATCAGGGAGGGGCTGTGGACATGGCCTACCCAGACTTTAGCAAGGCATTTGACATAGTCCCACACAAAAGATTAATATACAAGTTAGCCAGCCTGGGAATGGGTCCCAAGATGACAGCCTAGGTAAAGAATTGGCTGGAGAATAGGACACAGAGAGTAATAGTAAATGGAATCCACGCAGAAGAAAGGAGGGTTACTAGTGGGGTACCGCAGGGTTCAGTATTAGGACCGGTCCTCTTCAATGTCTTTATAAGCGACATTGCAGAAGGACTGGAAGGAAAAGTATGTCTCTTTGCAGATGACACAAAGATCTGCAACAGAGTTGATGCACAGGGTGGGGTGGAAAGGATGAGAAGGTGCTTGGCAAGATTAGAGGAATGGTCAAATATATGGCAGCTTAGATTCAATGCTAAGAATTGCAAGGTAATGCACCTGGGAAACAAAAACCCAGGGGAAGAGTACACAGTGGGGGGGGGTGAGATACTAACAACAACAAAAATGGAAAGGGACCTGGGGGTAGTCATATCAGATGACCTAAAGGTGGGCAAGCAATGTGAGAGGGCAGCAAGGAGGTTGGGGATACTGGGATGCACAGGAGAGGCATCACCAGTAGAAAACAGGAAGTTATTATCCCTCTGTACAGACAGCTAGTGAGACCCCATCTGGAGTACTGTGTGCAGTTCTGGAGACCCAACTCAAAGACATAGACAGGATGGAAGCTGTCCAGAGGAGGGCACTAAAATGGTGCAGGGTCTGCACTGGAAGACATATGAAGAGAGACGAAAGGAGCTTAATATGTATAGACTCGAGGAAAGGAGGGAGAGGGGGGACATGATAGAAACGTTCAAGTACCTCAAGGGAATCAACAAAGTCCAAGAGGGTAGCATCTTTCAAAAAAGAGGTGTGCAAGAACAAGAGGGCACAATTTGAAGATGGGGGCGGCTCAGAGGTAATTTAAGGAAGTATTTTTCATAGAGAGGTGTGGATGCATGGAACGGCCTTCTGGAGGAGGTTGTGGAGTCAAAATCAGTGGTGGAATTCAAGCATGCATGGGACAGTCATAAGGCCATTCTAGGGAGTGGGGGTAGGAAGAAGTAGGCTGCTGGTTAACTAGGATCTGCAGCTTATCCAGTAGGTAGGGAAATGGGCAGACTGGGTGGGCCAAGCGGTCCTTATCTGCCGTCAAATTCTATGTTTCTACATTTCTATGTTTCTATGTAAAAGTTGTGTTGAGTTCATCGGATGAACCCGCCCCAGTCTTATCCTTGTTAAGAAGCTCTGTAATATGCCTAATTTGTTCTTTTCTTAGCTGCAGGCTAGTATTTCCCCAAATTTCTTGGCATCTGCATAATATTTTGTGTTATGTAAATGTCTAGAGCCTCTTGACTGTGCTTGATGTGAGATCATTATTGTCCATTTGTATCCTACAAATGTCTTTTGTGTATTTGTGAGTCAACTGATGTAGCATTGCTTTTAAATAAGGGTTTTGCATTGGCTTTCTATGTTACACAATTTGGATCCCCTCTCTTTCTTCTGTGTCGCTGAAAAGGCAGCAGCTCTGCCCCCAGATAAAGGCTTGATATACAAGACGGATATTGGTTGAAAGAGAGTTAAACTAAGATCTAATGATCTAAGTAGGGAGGGGATTTTGTTTTTGAAATGGGCACATACATCATTGAGACTGGTTTAGAACACAAAGTATAATTGTAAATATTGAATCTGGCCATGCATGCCAATACATGACAGAAACACAATCAGTACTAACCTGTACCCTGAGGACTATGTTGTGTGTAAATAAAAGATAACTCTTGCCCCAGTGTCTGCACATCACATCATGTCATGTTACACCCATTGGCACACCTATGGAACTCCCTCTCTCACCTTGGCTGTCATACCTCACACTCAACATTCCTTAGACACCGAGTTCAGCTGACTGTGGTGAGAAGGGAGAGGCAGGTGATTATGAAAACCTGTCTTCTAATGGTTTTCATTAAGCATAAAAAAAAGCAATAAAGAACTTGAAATACAAGTTGCTGAAAGCAGCAGCCCATTTTGGTTAAAAAATATTCTGGGCTCTGAACCGAGGCGAACAGCAATAATGAACCACATTTTTTGTTTATGGGAAATAATTTTTAGGCGTGTCCCACTAAATATGTTGGTTCTTTGTGGCTTTCTGCTTCCCCTCTCCCAAATGTTCCCTGCAGCCTTTTTGCAGCAAGTGTTCAGTGGATGAGTAGCTCCGAGAGTGCCCGAGGGTCACCTCAGTTGCCACAAAACAGTATTTCACCCATGGAAAATAAAATATGACCAGTCAGACAAGTACCTATGCAGAGCTCCCAATAGTAACAGTGAATTTTCACAAAATGCTTAGCAAGAGTCTCTAATATTCTGAATGTGTAGTGACTGTTGTCTTAACATTTGTTAAATACATCTAAATATTCTCCAAAGGTGGCAGAAGCTCAGCACAGGGCAACCAAGATGGTCCATAGCCCAGCAGAAATAATGTATGAGGGGAGGCTGCAAGACTAAACATGTACACCCTAGAGAAGAGGACACAAAGGGGTGTTGTGGTTGAGCCATACAAGTACCTGCATGGGATATACAGACAGGATGCCAAGGAACCCTTCTCCTTGATTTCAAACATTAGTATGAGAGGGAATTTACTAAAGTTGGCAGCTCCTCAGGTGGCACACTGGATGTGCCTGGCTTTACAAGCAAATGGTCAGAGGTTTGATTGTAGGTGAGGGCATGTATTTTGCCATCTTATCAAGGTTATTCATGAATTACACAGTCACTATAATCATGGTTTCACCATGCTCTTCCCATTTTCAGGGAAGGATAGGGAAACAAATAGGCATTCAGAAAGTACAAGGAAACACAGAGGGAGGGAGACAGGGAAATGTACCAGGCAAGGTAGAAGGAGGCGGGGAAGGCAGTCAGGTGCGCAAAGATGCAAACTGAAGAAAGGATAGCAAAATCAGTAAAAGAAGGTGACAAAACCTTCTTCAGGTATATCAGAGAATGGAAAAAGACCAATGGAGTGATTTTGAGGTTGAATAAGGGGGGGAGGTAGTGTGCAGACGGGGACCTAGAAAAAGCAGAAATTCAAAATGAATACTTCTGCTCAATATTTACAAATGACAGGGAAGGGGAAGGACTAAAATGAGGGGGTAGAAACACACATGGGGGGTGGACACCAGTCCATTCACAGATGAGAGAGCCCTAAAGGAACTCTCGAAACTAAAAGTGGACAAGGCAATGGGACCAGATGGGATGCATCCCAGAATACTGAAAGAACTCAGGGAGGTACTAGGGGCACCACTGAAAGCCCTATTTAACAAATCACTAGAGGAGGGAGTGGTACCAAAGGACTGGAGGAGCATGAATGTGGTACCACTATACAAAAGTGGAAGCTGTTAATTACAGGCCAGTTAGCTGGACCTCAGTGGTGGGGAGAATCATGGAATCCATTTTAAAGGAAAGGATTGTGGCATACCAGGAGGCTAGTAGGGCACAAGACCCAAAGCAACATGGATTCACAGCAGGGAAATCTTGTCAAACAAATCTGATGCTAGAGGAGCCCCTCAAGGCTCAATCCTAGGACCAGTCCTTTTTTCCCTGTACATCAACAACCTTGACTCCCACATAAAGAACTCTAGCATGCATTTCTTTGTAGACGATACGGTTTTGTACGCATCAGGCTCGTCCTTAACTGAAGTCAGGGAAGCACTCCAAGCTGACTTTATCCAGTTAGAAAGCAACCTTATCAATGCCAAGCTTCTCTTAAATGACAAAAAAAAAACAAGACAATGATTTTCTCGAGACTTGCCTTGTCTGGTGCCCTACCTACCCCACCTAAAAACTTCATAGTTACCTCCCTAAGTGAACCCTTGGAAGTCGTACCTAAATTTAAATATCTAGGCATGTGGACAGACAAAAAGCTTTCCTTCAACAACCACATCAAGGATCTATCAGAGAGGCTTAAAGCACGCTTGGGTTTCTTCTTTAGAAATAGGACCCTCTTTTCTCTTGCAACCTGCAAAAGACTTGTCCAAGCAACATTCCTTCCCTTGCTTGATTACGGAGACATTATCTTTATCTCCTCCCCAACCTTGAGCCTATCTAAACTGGACGTACTCTATCACCATGCTCTTCGCTTCATTACCAACTCTGCGTACAGGACCCACCACTGTGGTCTTTATGCAGCAGTTGGGTGGACCTCTCTTGCCACCAGACGCCTCCTGCATGCTGGCATTTGGACCCTCAAATTACTACTCCATAAACTGCCTGTCTATTTAATGTCTCTCATACACATCTCGCATAGTGCCTACTCCCTAAAGAAATCCGACCTTATCCTACTAGATGTTCCCAGGACACGTACCACAGCTGGCCAAAAAGCTGTCTCATATGCCCTTCCAAACATTTGGAACCAACTACAAGCCATGCCGAAGCGAACCAGCATCGTATCAATTAACTCCTACAAAACACTAGCTATCTCTAAATTAAAAGACATATGTAGGTGCTACTAGGCCCCCAACGCCAAGTCAACTTCCTAGGTACCAACTGGCCCTCTACTTATTAAGCTAAAATGTGTTGCATAATTTAGGGCAAGGTTAAAGCTGGAATGTACTGCATATACAGCATAAGGACTTCTATTGTGTATATCTCTTGTATTACATATTTTTTTTCTTTGTTGTTCTACATTTTATATCTCCTGTCTATGTAATTGCGAACTGTATGTGTATGTGCCTCAGGACCTCCTTGTGAATGAGCTTGCTCAATGGAGTCTTTCCTGCAATAAACTTGAACTTGAACTTGATACACTTCTTTGACTGGGAAACCAGGATGGAGGACCAGGGAGGGGCGGTGGACATGGCCTACCTAGATTTTAGCAATGCATTTGACACTGCCCCAGACAAGAGGATAGTAAACAAGTTGCGCACTCTGGGAGCAGGTCCTCAGGTGGTACACTGGGTCCAAAATTGGCTGAGTACAGGACACAGATGGTGGTGGTAAATGGAGTTCAATCCCAGGAGAGGGGGTGACAAGTGGGGTGCCACAGAGCTCGGTTCTGGGGCCGGTCCTCTTCAATGTCTTCATTAGTGACATTGTGGAGGGGCTGGAAGGGAAGGGAAGCCTCTTTCCAGATGACAACAAGATCTACAATAGGGTAGACACTCTAGACAGGCTGGAAAAAATGGGAAGAGACCTGGGAAAATTGGAGGAGTGGTCCAGAGTGTGGCAGCTTAAATTCAGTATGAAAAAGTAAAGTGCAAAATCATGCGTTAACACCGAATCCCAGAAAGGAATACAAAATGGGGATACTACAGCAATAAAACTGAAAGGGACCTGGGGTAAACATAATGGATGACCTGAAGGTGGCCAAGCAACGTGAAAAGGTGGTGGGGAGGACCAGAGGGATGCTGGGGTGCATAGGAAGGATCATCAGTAGAAAACAGGAGGTGGTGATGCCACTGTAAAGACAATTGATCAGGCCACATCTGGAATACCGTGTTCAGTTCTGGAGACTGTATGTCCAGAAGGACATTGACAGAATGGAGGTGGTCCAGAGAAGGGCAACAAAAATGGTGAAAGGAATGCACCAGAAAACATATGAGGAAAGACTGAAAGACCTCAAAATGTATACCCTAGAGGAAAGGAGGGAGAGGGGGATATGATAGAAACATTCAAGTAACTCAGTGGGAATCAACAAGGTCCAGGAGGGCAGCATCTTTCAAAAAAAAAAAGATGTGCAAGAACAAGGGACACAACATGAGGCTAGAGGGGTGGAGAATCAGGGGTAATGGGAAGTATTTTTTCACAGAAAGGGTGGTGGATTCATGGAATAGCCTCTCAGTGGATGTCGTAGAGGCTAAAACAATTGGTGAGGGAGCAGTCTTAGATCTTGTACTCTCAAATGGGGACAGTGAGAGGATCTCAGATCTAGAAGTGGGTAGCCATCTGGGAACAAGTGACCACCAAACAGTGTGGTTCACGATAAGCCCAGCTACAGAGTACTGGACTTCAGGAGGGCTGACTTTGGCAAGATGGGAGAGTGCCTTAGAAAAGCACTAGCAAACAAGCTAGAAGGAGGGGTGGTGCAACAATGGGGAAACATCAGAACTGCCATCACAGAGGCAACAAGTCTTTGTGTGAAGCAACTAAACAAATCAAAATGAAAGAAAAAGCCACTGTGGTTCTCAAAACAGGTGGCGGGGAAGGTTAGGGAGAAAAAGATAGCGTTTAGGAAGTATAAGGAAACACAGAAGAAGCAGGACAGAGAACTGTGCCAGTTAAGGCAGAAGGAAGCAGGAGGAAGTCAGAATAGTAAAGGCCCAAACTGAGGAAAAGACAGCCAACTTGGTTAAGAAGGGATAAAACCTTTATAGGTACATCAGCGAGTGTAGAAAGACAAAGGGAGGATAGTGAGGCTGAATAGAATGGACGGTGGGTGGGCAGAGAGGGACAGTGAAAAAGCAGGGATATTAATAATACTTCTGCCAGTATTCACAAAAGAGGAGGAGGGGAGGTGCCTAATCCAATTAACAGAAGCACTCTGGATAGGAGTCGATCCCAGTCCTTCCACAGAAAAGGGTTCTGAAAGAACTCCTAAAACTGAAGGTGGACAAAGCAATGGAGCCTGATGGAATTCACCCCAGAATTCTAAAAGAATTAAAGGGAGAACTAGTGACACCACTGACTACCTTTTTTAACAAATCATAGGAGGATGGTGTGGTACCTGAGGACTGGAGGAAGGCGGATGTGATACCTCTTCACAAAAGTGGAGGCAAGACCAAGGCAAGAAACTACAGACCTGTCAGTTTGACCTCTGTGGTTGGGAAAGTGATGGAATCACTTCTAAAGGAAAGAAGTGTTGAGTATCTAGAGGCCAGTGGGGCACAGGACCCATGGCAGCATGGGTTCACAGCAGGAAGGTCATGTCAGATGAAACTAATTGATTTCTTTGACTGGATGACCAAAGTAGTAGACCAGGGAGGGGCTGTGGACATGGCCTACCTAGACTTTAGCAAGGCATTTGACAGAGTCCCACACAAAAGATTAATAATCAAATTAACCAGCCTGGGAATGAGTCCCAGGGTGGTAGCCTGGGTAAAACATTGGCTGGACAACAGGACATAGAAGGTAATTGTAAATGGAGTCCACTCTGAAGACAGAGGGGTTACTAGTGGGGTACCGTGGGGTTCAGCACTGGGTCAGTCCTTTTAATGTCTTTATAAGTGACATTGCAGAGGACTGGAAGGAAAGTATGCCTCTTGCAGATGATACAAAGATCTGCAACAGGGTTAATAACAAGGAGGCGTGGAAAGGATGAGAAGGAACTTGGCAAGGTTGGAGGAATGGCAGAAGTATGGCAGCTTGATTCAATGCAAAGAAGTGCAAAATAATGCACCTGGGAAACAAAACCCAGGGAAGATTAACAATGGGGAGGTAGTAACAACAACAAAATGGAAAGGACCTGGGGTAATCGATCAGATGACCTTAAGATTAGCAAGCAATGTGAGAAGGCCATAGGGAGGGCTGGGGGGATACTGGGATGTATAGGGAGAGGCATCACCAACAGAAAACAGGAAGTTGTTACCCCTCTGTACAAACAGTCGGTGAGACCCCATCTGGAGTACTGCGTCCAGTTCTGGAGACCCCATCTCCACAAGGACATAGACAGAATGGAGGCAGTCCAGAGGAGGGCAACTAAAATGGTGCAGGGTCTGCAAGAGAAGCCATATGAGAAGAGACTAAAGAAGTTTAATATGTATACCCTTGAGGAAAGGAAAGAGAGGGGGGACATGATAGAAACTTTTAAGTACCTCAGTGGAATCAACAAAGTCCAAGAGGGTAGCATCTTTCAGAAAAAGATGTGCAAGAACAAGGGGACACAATTTGAAGATAGAGGAGGGACGGCTCAGGGGCAACGTGAGGAAGTATTTTTCCACAAAGAGGGTGATGGACACATGGAACAGCCTTCCTGAGGAGGTGGTGGGGTCTAAAACTGTGGGAGAATTCATGAATGCATGGGACAGACATAAGGCAATTCTTGTAGGGGGTAGGAAGAAATAGGCTGTTGGTTAACTAGGATCTGTAGCTTATCCTGTAGGTAGGAAAATGGGCAGACTAGGTGGGTCAAGTGGTCCTTATCTGCTGTCACAGTCTATGTTTCTATGTTTTTATGTGAGTTCAAGAATGCATGAGATAGACAGAAGGCAATAGGATAGGAAAGAGAAGGTAAGCTGCTGATCACTTAGGATCAGGAGTTTAAGTAGGAAGGGAAATGGGCAGACTAGATGGGTCAGGTGTCATCTGCCATCAAAATCTATGTTTCTATGGGTAGATTCAAGAAGGACACCCATAAGCACTTCTTCACAGAAAGGGTGGTGGTCAAGTGGAATACGCTACCAGAGGAAGTGGTACAAGCCAAATCAATCAGCAGCTTCAAGTAGGGAAGGGACAGGTATGTGGGTTTAGTTAGAAAAAAATTGGGGGCAGGAGTTGAGCAACAAAGGGGAAGACTGCCATTAGGGCAAGGTAGAATAGCTAGGCAGGATGACCAGAATGGATGGGTCAAAACCCTTCTTCTGCCGTCAATGTCTATGTAGCTATGGCCCTGTCCACACTGACATTCCGTGTTTGAGCACGGTTGTCGGAGCATTTCCACTACTGTCCGACAACTGAGTTTGCCTCCTTGAGTTCCCAGGCATGATAGTGGCAAAATGCAAATAATTTCCAGTGCCACAATGCATGCTGGGATATGCAAACAGGGCGCAGTAACAGATCCGGGAGAAAATGATGCAGTACTGTTTAGGAGCTCTCTGCAAGCTCACTGATACAGGTATGTCCTCCCCCCTTTCTCATGGCAGCACAGTATGAGACACGGAAGAGTTACGGAGGTTGCCTTAAACCATGTTTCAGCACGGTTTGCATCCACACTACTGTTAACACAGTGTAAGGCAACTGTGTTGGTCTGAAACTGTTCTCAAAACCTGTTCTGATCAGGTTTCAAGCACAGCTTTTAGAAACGGTTTGGAGCATGGTTTTACCATGCTGTAGTGTGAATGCGAACTGTGTTTGCCATTCTTGCAATGTTACAGACTGTCTGTAACATTGCAAGAACACTAGTGTGGACAGAGCCTTAGTTTCTAGACTGATTATTTTAAATAAACTAGACTTCAGTTTTTTAAAACCAACAATATTGAAAGGTAACAGGCAGGACAACCTTTGAAAGACTGACATAATTCCAGGCATGGTAATTTTACTATCTTCCAGTGCTTTCAGGACTTTTGGGTTACTTGAGAGGAAAACAGGATATGTATCGATAGAGATACCGACATAAAAATATTTAGAGATATATTGAAAATAAGACACCTATATAATTCCTAGCCCTAATGTTTCCAAAGTTAGCTTTTTCCATGGATGATTTGGAGCTGTAAGTGTTAGAAAGTTAGGTTCCTAATCTCACTCACAAGGAACTGTAGCTAAACCAGTACAAAATAATTTAGAGCCATTCCCATGCTTGCGCTCCCCTCCACCTATTCTCAGAAGGGTATCACCCCACCAAAATGACATTCTGACAGCGAACACCACCACAGTGACAAATCTCACCAGGTTGAGATTGGTTGCTGTGGTGGTCCGTTCTCTGCCGACGCAGCAATTCCAGGGGTTGCGTCCCCACCCTGAACCAACTCTGACTCAGAGTTGGTTATTTAGAGAAGTGGGGAGTAGGGGGCAAAGCTCCCCTCAAAAAAACACTTTGTCCTGATGGGAACAATGCCTGCTGTCGGCATAGTTCCCATCGCTGTCGGGGGGGTGTCGACAACGATAGTGTCGTTGTATTGACGTAGAACTGTCAGACGAGGTCAAGGGGCCTGTCATGTAAGCATATCAAAGAGCACTGGTGTATGGAAGGGGTGGAGCTGATATGTAAATAGCAGACAGTGCCATTCATGTTGCCATCTACTGCTGGTGCACCCTTCACAGTACTTTAGTAGCAGTCCCAAATACCGTCAGAAACAAACTGGTGATGAGGTTGTCAGACTGCTTTGCTGGATGCGTACTCCTGGTGGGTGACTAAATTTAGTATGGGACTGGATAAGCAAGGGCCAGAACCGAGCACATGGGCTAGGAGGTGGGCTACTAGATTACCCAAGACATTACAAATAGTTCACAGGGATTGAAGGCCCACTGGACTACCAGGGAGATAATTATAAAAAGACTATGAAGAAAATTTGTGGTCAAAATGTCAGAAAACAAAGAAAGTTATGCAGAAATATTGAACTGTCCAACATTTACTCATAACTTTATTTTTGCAGATTTTGACCCAAAATTTTCAACATAGCCCTTGTGTTATTCCACCTCATGAACATGACAGGTGTCAATTATGAAATCCCTTCCAAAAGTTGTTTTTGCAGTCACTCTGCAAATCACCTTTCGGGTGGATTTAAAAAAATGCACCTGTCTTGATCATAACATGAGGTCATAAAAAGACTGTGTCGGACATTTGTGGTCAAAGTGTCGGAGCCTTCTGAAAATAAGATATTGTATTCCCTCAGCTAGCCTATCATGGGAAAATACATGGAGAATAAAGTATGGGGTGGTGTGTATAATGAGATTTACACACACACACACACACACACACACACACACACACACACACACACACGAGTTGTGGGATGCAACTTTGCCTTGGGGATTATGAAATGCATCCCACAATGAGGCTGTGTGTGTAAAATCCAGTTTTACACACCACCCCATATTTTATTTTAGGATCGTTTTCCTCTCCTCAGCAATTATATAAAATAAAACAGCCCTGGTCAGGATGTGAAGCGCTGTCGGTCTGCTGTGAGCAGCTACTGAAACCTTTGATTTTTAAAATGCTTATCCCAGGATTACAAGTTTACTGAAGGACTCAAGCTTTCAGAGTGGCAACAGTTGAGAATGGAGGCAATTTTTTTATTTTATTGTTTGAATTCACTCACCCGCCGAGCAGTGGCAGTTGCAGGCACAGGCAAGTATCTGGTGAGTGACTAAGGGAAGAGCGCATGTGTGAAGCGAGGAAAACCTGGCATGTGTTCGCTGTTATAACCCGCAGGTTATAACGGCGAATTATAACCGGGTTTCCCTATGGGAGAAAATGCTCCACACTTATTGTATTGCACAAATGAGTAGAAACAGGACTCCCATTGAAAATGAGATATTGCAGCTCCTCTTGGCTATCCTGGGTAAACATATAGTAAACATGTCTAAAAGCAGGACCACAGTACAGGAAAACCCTACCAAAATGTACATCTAGTCTTGTTTATCTTGGGAAAAATATGTTGAAAAGTTGCACTCCACTAAAAATAAGAAATTTCTTCTCAGCTGGGCTACCCTGGGTAATACAGTTTAAAAATGAGTAAAAGCTAGGCCAACACTGAAAATAAGATACTGCATCTCTGATGTGCCATCCTTGGTAAATACGGTATAGAATGGGTAAAATCAGGACCACGCTGAAAATGAGACATTGCTTCTAAACTGCATTGTACTGTACTGGGTAAACACAGTGTAAAAAGGTGCCAGTGCAGGACTCCACTGAAAATGAGATATTTCATCTTAGCTGGGATATCCTGGTAATATGCATTTTAAAAATGGGTTTAAAGCAGGAGCCCACTAAAAACAAGAAAGTATAGCTTAGCTATGCCATCCTGGATAAATACATTATAAAAATATGTAAGAGCAGGACTTCACTGAAAACAAGATACTGCAAGTTAACTGTGCTATCCAGGGTAAACATAGTCTAAAAATGGGTACAAGCATGACCCCACTGAAAATGAGATAGTATATCTTAGCCATGCTACCCTCAGTAAATATATAGTAAAAATGTATAAAAGCAGGGCCCCAGTACAGCAGATCTCCATTGAAAGTATGCATCTTAACTGGTCTGTCCAGGTAAACTAAATTGCAAAAGCAGGACCCTACTAAAAATGAGATACTGCCTCTCAGTTGTGCTATCCTGGTTACGTGCCTTGTAAAAATGGGTAAAAGCAGGACCCTGACTGAAAACAAGATATTACATCTCTGCTGTACTATACTGGGTAAATACTATCAGGAGGCAGTATAGTGCAGTGGTTCAAGGCTCTGAGCTGCAAACCTGGAGATCTGGGTTTGAATCCCACAGCCCCCACTTGCATACTGTGTGACCCTGAGCAAGTCACTTAACTTCCTTGTGCTCCCAGGTTGCACCTGTAAACAAGCTTTCAGCTTAGTGTGGCTCTCCTGGTTAAAAAAAATGTCTAAAAGCAGGACCCTAGAACAGAAGAATCCCTCTGAAAGGTGTACATTTATGCTTATCTATCCCAGGAAAAATATACTGTAAAAGCTGGACCACACTGAAAATGAGATATTGTTTCTGAACTGTACTGCCCTGGGTAATAACAATATAAAAATGTGTCAAAGTAGGACCCCACTATAAATGAGATATTGTTTCTGAACTGTACTGTCCTAGGTAATAACAATATAAAAATGTGTCAAAGTAGGATCTCACTATAAATAAGATATTGCACCTCAGCTAGGCTATCCTTTTAAATACATTTTATAAAAATGCATAAAAGCAGAACTCCACTGAAAACAGGGTAAATACATTGTAAGCATGTATAAAAGCAGAACCTCCACTGAAAATGAGATTTGGTATCTCAACTGGGCTATCCAGAGCAGGGCCAGATCAAGCCATGGGGGGCCTGGGACACTCACAACTTGGGTGGCCATGTAAAACGCCCAACTTTCCATACCAAAATGTTTTATTTTGCGCAACATTTACTGAGCACGTTGTTTATTAACCATAACAACCACCATATGGGGAGACTACCCCCATTATTCACAGGAGAAAAAAGTAACTTGAAGTACAACACCCTGTCATGTTGTCATAGTCTATAATGTTATATTTATTGTACTGTACAAGACATGAAGGCCGCCAGGCTCCAGATGCTCTGGGGGTCTAGATGCTCTGTGGTGAGTTTTGGGGCTTTTATTGAAGTCGCTCTCTTCTAGAACCTGTTCAGAAAAGCAAAGTAATCTCTAAGTAACCTCTTTAATCACAAGTTTATTTTAAGGAAATAAACAAAAATAAACAGTGCTTTACTAAGAGGTATGCATCCTGCTCCAAACAACAGTAAGTTACTGTATGTACCCATTGTACAGAAGTGTGCAGTTCCAATGTACAAATGCTATGACTCCAAATAAACAGACTGATGTCATACCTTTATCTGCTCATGGGATATCAAAGGAATGATTAATTCCATTTATTTCAGAGTTAGAGGATCCATGCATGTATACACACACACACCCATGTCCCTTTATCTCTTCTTTGAACAAGCTCAGATCAATTATCTCAGCATAAAAATAAAATTACAGATATCAACTTTCTAAGCACTTACTGAACTCAAGCTGTCTGCTATTGCTTGGCGCTCTGTTTGAAGCTCCTAGTTTAGCAGCAGCAGGCAGTTTAGAACAGTGCATTGACTAATCATGCTGCTAGCGATAGATTGGCCGCAAGCGCATAGATAGCGAGTGCAGGTGCTGCCGCTGGCAAAGTGCATGCTGAGCCTCAAAACCACCAAGAAAGAGTGGTTTTAAAAATGCTGCCCAGATGGATTGTAGGCAAAGCCCTGGTCCTGGCACCACTCCTCGTGACATGTAGCAGCAGCCCAGGTCTGGTCGCGAACTTGCACCGTCCAGGTCCAGTCCCAGACTCAAAAAGTGGAAAACCTATCAGTATCCTAAGGAGGTAGATCACAGTGCTTGCATAGTTAGCCTTCTTCACTTCTTGTGCCACACATTGCCAGTTTGTTTTTCTAGCAAGTCACCCGACCCTAGCTGCAGGCTGAATATAATGGAGGGGGATGAGAAATCTTCTGCAATGTTGGCTTGCTGGGGCCTATCTGTAGCAGGAGGGTCCGGGGCTTGTGTTTTGTTTTCTTTTAATTAAAGAAAGCCTCTCCCAAAGTCTTTTTTTGTTTGTTTGTTTTGTTTTATGGAGCAAGTCTGGGGTTGATTCATGCTTGACTCTGCGGGGGAGGCATGATTTATTACAAATCCTTACCAGTACTGTACCACCTGAGGGAAGGGGAACGAGAGAAATCTGCAATGTAGGCTTGCCGGGGCCTATCTGTGGCAGGGGCTTGTGTGTTTTTTTTATTTTATTTAACAAATGTGCTTCTTCCAAGTCACACTGCTTTCACAGCATTTTAAGGGGAGCAAGCTGCCAGGGGCCCATGGGGGAGGTTGATTGGCTAACTCGCTGCGGCCCAGGGAGGTGGCATGATTTACAAACCACCAGTCCACTTACTAAAAGTGTCTCTGCTCGACTACTGGGGGGGCCAGTCTATGGTGGGGGGCCTGGGGCATTTGCCCCATTTGTCCCCCCCTTAATCCGGCCCTGATCCAGAGTAAATACAGTATAAACAAGCATTTGTAAATGCCGAATGTTTGCTTGCTGCCATTAGCAGTGGAAGTGCAGGAGTTAGACAGATGCAGAATAGGAATGGCATTGAAGTATTGAACTGATGCCAACTCCACCCTCACTTGCAGAGATGGGCAGGCATTGGGGTGTGCCTTTGGGTAGTCACCCATGACGGTCACAACATTTCACCTCACCCTACCCTTCAGACACTGACAAGTGTCGAGGTGTGCCTTGGGGTGTTTGGGCTTTACATTCATCTCATTCCATAAGGAAATACACTGAAATGGGCACAGTATAGGAGAACAGGGTGAACTCTGGGGCAAAGGTCCAAGGCACACCTCGATGCCTGTCACTGGCTGCAGTGTGGGGATGGGGTGGAATTTTTTAATTTAATTTTTTTAATTTTAGCTTTTGTTGACCGGGTAAGTGCACTAGACAAATCCTGCCTATTTTCAGGCATGACCCGGGGGAGGGGGGATACAGATGAATGCCAACTGACCTTGAACCAGATTAAGCTGTTGGTGGTATTTTTAATGAATGAGGGAAATTTGGCCAGGACACCGGGGGAAATTCCCCTACTCTTTTCGATAAGTGCCATGGGATCTTTAACATCCACCTGAACTACCACCAATCCAGGCAGATGGGACCTCGGTTTAACGTCTCATCTGAAAGACGGCACCTCAGAAATGCAGCACCCCTCTCATGCTGCATTACAGTGTCAGTACTGGGACATTAACCCTAGTGCCAGATGTGGGAACTGAACCCACAGCCCTCTGATCTCCCGGCCTCAGAGGCGAGTGTGCTACCTACTGAGCCACTGACACTGCAAATTGCATGAGCATTACTGTCGACAATCCCATGTCACACCCCTGATGCCTGTCAGTCCCTACAGGGTAGGGCATTATGGTCGAAAACCCTAATGCCCTGGGTATTTCTTGGTATTTTTACTCCAAGTTTTCCACGTGGGCTTTTTGTGACCTCACCACATGAAGAGTGACACTATCAGTTCATTAGATGAAAGGTAATTTTGCACAGCAACTGTGCCATTTGGCGCCACATGTGCAAAAACACATTAAACTGGTGAGGTCATGAGTGTGCTTAGAAACTGCACAACATACACCTGTAATGTAATTAGTTTGGGGGATTTTCTACAGCAGATTTTCAACACAGGCATTTTGGGACCTTCGCTCATGAACAGTGTCACTGTGATTTTCGTAATTTGTCCTGAACACTAATTTCCCACAGCGACCGCTCTATTCTGTGCCGGAAGTGCGAAAACACATTTCGGCCAGGGTGTGAAAACTGACAGCTGTACTGCTCATAAGGAGGTGTGGAAAAATGCCAGTGTTGAATGAAAATGTGAACTGAAAATACTACAAAATTTGTGAACTTACGAAGGTGCATGAAAACTGCGCAATGCATGTTCATAACATAGTCATTTTATGGACTTTCGTCACCACATTTTCAACATAGCCATTTTAAGACCTCTGCTCTTGAACAGTGTCACTATAATTTTCTTAACCTGTCCCGAACATTGATTTTGCACACCGACTGAGCCATTGAGCGCTACATGCGCGAAAACACATTTTGGGTGAGATGTGAAAAATGACAATTGTACTGCTCATAAGGAGGTGTGGTAAAATGGCAATGTTGAAAATCTGGAGTGAAAATAGTAAAAAGTTATGAGCGTGCATAGGAATTGCGCAATGCACGCTCATAAAACAGTCATTTTTGGGAATTTTTTCACTAAATTTTCAACATAGGGTTTTGGGGGCCTACCTCATGAACTGTGACACTGTCATTTTGTTACTCGGTCCTGAAAGGTGGTTCTGTGCAGTCACCGTGAAATCACCTTTTGAGACCAAATAATAAAATGACAGTGACCGAGTTCATGAGGTGGGGCCCCAAGAACCCCATGTTGAAAATTTGGTGAAGAAATTCCTCAAAATGGCTGAGATATGCACCAAAGTTGAAAAAACCCAATTTATGCCATTATATAGCTTACCGGCATTTCTTTAATTCGCAGTCAGCTTTGAAGAGTGCAGACGTGTTCCCAGTCCACTGAAGAGTGTCACGCTGGGCTCCAGAGGTAAGTATGGGGTTGGGGGGTGTGGGAGGTGGTTGCCCAGAGGGTGGGCAGGGGTTGGAGAGGGGCAAGACAGTCAACGAGGAACCATTTTGTGTTTTTTTTTTCAGGTGTGTTTTCTTTTCTTTTCAGGAAGATGATGTGGGACTTTTGCCATGCTGGGGGCTCCCAACATGGGAGCTGGAGAGTTTTTGGGGGGGCAGTGGAGCTGATGGAGGCATGGGCACCCCCGTCAGCCATACAGACTTTTGCCACGTGGGATGTGCTCCCAGCATGGCATCTGGAAGTCTGTTGGGGAGCAGTGGAGCAGATGGGGATTGGGCACCCATTGGCCATACTGGTGTGCAGGGGAGCGCATGAGCATGTTGGGATGTGCTCCCAGCATGGCATCTGGAAGTCTGTTGGGGGAGCAGTGGAGCAGATGGGGATTGGGCACCCCATTGGCCATAATGTGCAGGGAGCGCATGAGCACGCTTGGGGTGGGCCCAGCATGGCATCTGGAAGTCTGTTGGGGGAGCAGTGGAGCAGATGGGGATTGGGCACCCCATTGGCCATACGTGTGCAGGGGGGCATGAGCACGCTGGGGTGGGCTCCCAGCATGGCATCTGGAAGTCTGTTGGGGAGCAGTGAGCAGATGGATTGGGCACCCCATGGCTACACGGGTGTGCAGGGGAGCGATGAGCATGCTGGGATGTGCTCCCAGCATGGCATCTGGAAGTCTGTTGGGGGAGCAGTGGAGCAGATGGGGGATTGGGCACCCCATTGGCCATACGGTGTGCAGGGGAGCGCATGAGCACGCTGGGATGTGCTCCCAGCATGGCATCTGGAAGTCTGTTGGGGGAGCAGTGGAGCAGATGGGGGATTGGGCACCCCATTGGCCATACGGTGTGCAGGGGAGCGCATGAGCATGCTGGGATGTGCTCCCAGCATGGCATCTGGAAGTCTGTTGGGGGAGCAGTGGAGCAGATGGGGGATTGGGCACCCCATTGGCCATACCGTGTGCAGGGGAGCGCATGAGCACGCTGGGGTGGGCTCCCAGCATGCTACTTGGGTGATTGTTGAGGGGGAGTAGAAAAAAACAGAGCTACCTACGACAGCTGTTCACATGAAGTGCTGAGTGTAGGCACTTTGCATGCTGCCAATGGCAGTATGTAAAATGGCTGCTGACGGCAGTATGCAAATTGCCTATACGTTACCACTGCTGACTGTAGTGGTCTTTGGCTTTCAACTGTACACCACTGCATCTGAACTGCTGTCATAGACAGCTTGGACATTTATTGGTGCAGTGAGGCCATGCCTGCAAGAAGGAGCAGGGCACTGGAAGCGGGGTGGCACACCTATGAAAATTCGTATGGTGGCACTGTGTTTCTTACACATGCATGCAAGCAAACATAAATGTGTGAAAGCCAGACCCCATTGAAAATGAGATACTGAATCTCATCTGCTTTATCCATTATAAATACATAGTAAAAATGTGTAAAAGCAGGACACCAGTCTAGCAGACTCCACACCAAAAGTAGGAATCTAAGCTGGTCTGTTCTGGCAAAACTACACAGTAAAAGCCTGACCCCACTGCACATATGATATTGCCTCTCAGTTGGGCTATCCTGGCCAAATACATTGTAAAAATGGGTAAAAGTAGGACCCTGACTGAAAACAAGATATGGCATCTCCACTGGGCTATCCTGGGTAAATACAGTGTAAAAACTGGTTAGAGCAGGACTCCACTGAAAATGAGATGTTACATCTCAGCTGGGGGATTCTGGGTAAATGTATTGTGAAACTGTGTAAAAGCAGGACCCAACAGTAGAACTCCACTGAAGAAGCTGTTGCATCTAAGCTGATCTGTCCTGAAAAAATACATTGCAAAAGCAGGACCCCATTGTAAATGACACATTGCATCTCATTGGGTCTATCCTGGCTAAATACACAGTATAATAAAAGTAGGACCCCAGTACAGCAGACTCCTGCTAAAAAGGGGTCAAGTATTCTAGTCTATCCTGGGAAAAAATACATGGTAAAAGCTGGATCCCACTAAAAATGAGACATTGCCTCTCAGCTGGGCTATCTAGGATAAATACATTGTTAACATGCATAAAAGCTGCCCCTCCCCCCCCATTAAAAACAATATATTGTATCTCTGCTTGGCTATCCTGGGTAAACAGTGGAAAAATGTGTCAAAGCAAAATCCCACTGAAAATGAGATATTGCATCTTAACTGGGCTATTCGGGCAAATATTCTGAAAATGGGTGAAAGCAGGACTTCACTGAAACTAAGGTATTACCATCTTAGCTGTGCTGTTGTGGCTAAATACACTATGAAATGTGTAAAAGCAGTACTCCAGTACAGCACCCCCATTAAAAGATGTGTATGTATATGCTGGTCTGTCCTGAGAAAAATTCATGGTAAAAGCTGGATCCCACTAAAAATGAAATATTGCTTCTCAGCTGGGCTATCATGACCAAATGCATTATAAAAATGGTAAATGCAAGACCCCAGCTGAAAACAAGATATTGCATTGCTGTGTGTTATCCTGGGTATAGTCCAAAAATGTGTAAAAGCAGGACACCATTGTAAATGAGGTATTGCATCTCATCAGGTCTGTGCTGGGTAAATACATAGGGAAAATGAGTAAAAGCAGGACCCAAGTGCAGCACTACCCCACTGAAAAATGAGTATCTATGCTGCTGTATCCTGGGAAAAATACATTGTAAAAGCTGCATCTCTATGAAAATGAGAACTTGCCTCTTAGCTAGGCTATACAGGGTAATACATCACAAAATGCATACAAACTGAGCCCCCACTGAAAATGAAATGCACTGCATCTCTGCGGTGCTATCCTAGATAAATACAGGGTAAAAAAAAACAAAAGCAGGACCACACTGAAAACAAAATATTGCATCTGAAGTGTACTGTCCTGCGTAAACACAGTGTAAAACTGTTGAAGCAGGACCCCACTGAAAATGAGATACTGCATTTTATGTGAGCTAACCTGGTAAAATACATTGCAAAAATAAGTAAAAGCTGGGCCCTCACTGAAACGAGATATTGCATCTCAGGTGTGCTGTCAAGGGTAAATACAGACTAAAAATTGGGAAATGCATGACCCCCCCCCCCCGAACATGAGATATTGCATTTTAGCCGTGCTATGCTGGATAAACACAGTGTAAAAATGTGTAAAAGCAGGGCCTCAGTGAAAATTATATATTGCATCTCATCTGCTCTGTCAATCCTGTAAATATATAGGGAAAATGTGTAAAAGCAGAACTCCAGTACAGCAGACCCCCACTGAAAGTATGCATTTAAGCTGGCTTGTCCTGGCAAAACTATATCATAAAAGCAGGACCCCACTGAAAATGAGATATTGCCTCTCAGCTGGGTCATCTTAGCTAAATACATTGAAAAATGTGACTTGGACATGCTAAAAGTAGTCATATCAGATGACCTAAAGGTGGGCAAGCAATGTGAGAGGGCAGCAAGGAGGGCTGGAGGGATACTGGAATGCATAGGGACAGGCATCACCAGTAGAAAACAGGAAGTTATTATCCTTCTGTACAGACAGCTGGTGAGACCCCATCTGGAGTACTGCTTGCAGTTCTGGAGACCCAATCTCTGCAAAGACATAGACAGGATGGAAGCTGTCCAGAGGAGGGCAACTAAAATGGTGCAGTGTCTGCACCGGAAGACATATGAAGAGAGACTTAAGGAGCTTAATATGTACAGCCTCGAGGAAAGGAGGGAGAGGGGGGGACATGACAGAAACTTTCAAGTACCTCAAAGAGGGTAGCATCTTGAAAAAAAAAAAGAGGAGTGCAAGAACAAGGGGCACAATTTGAAGATAGAGGCGGCTCAGAAGTAATTTAAGGGAAGTATTTTTTCACAGAGAGGGTTGTGGATGCATGGAACGGCCTTCTGGAGGAGGTTGTGGAGTCAAAAACAGTGGTGGAATTCAAGCATGCATGGGACAGTCATAAGGCAATTCTAGGGGGTGGGGGTAGGAAGAAGTAGGCTGCTAGTTAACTAGGATCTGCAGCTCATCCCTTAGGTAGGGAAATGGGCAGACTGGGTGGGCCAAGCGGTCCTTATCGGCTGTCAAATTCTATGTTTCTATGTGCATATATCCAGTGTTTATACAAGTGGAATGCACTGTAAAGCACACATATGTAAAAGAAGGATCCCAGTACAGCAGAACCACACTGAAAGACGTTTATCTATGATGCTCTGTCCTGGAAAATACATTGTAAAAGCTGGACCCCACTGAAAATGATAAATTCCCTCTCATCTAAGCTATCCTGGACCTGAGTAAATACATTGTAAAAATGGTTAAAAGCAGGGACCCCAGTGAAAACAAGATATTACATCTCTGCTGTGCTATCCTGGTAAATATAGTGTAAAAACTGGGTCACAGCAATATCCAGTACCAGGTCAGTATAGCGAGTACATAATGGAAAACCGCATGTGAAAAGCAACGTGCAGTAAAACAGATACAGGGAAAAAAATTGTGCAGCTAGAATATGGTGAAGGAATGGTAGTGCTACCCCTGTAGCTGTTGGCTGGGACACAGTGATGCAGAGGAAAAGACCTCTGCTGAGTGGTAGTCTTCTGAGCTGCAGCTGTAGCTCAGAGGGTAGAGATGAAGGCAATGGAGTGTCTGTGGACTGGGGTTTGATTCCTGGTCCTGGATTACCTTTGTTTTTGTTTTTATTTTGTCTTAAGTTTTGTGCAGTTAGCAATTCTCCCCCCATCCAGGTTTCTCACCATCTCACAGATACCTCCCCCTTGGAGGTGGTTATTTTAATGTGGGGGGTTCGGGGAGCACAGCCCCCATAAGGAGTGTGCGGGGGAATATCCCCAAGCAAAAAGCAGGTTTTTCCATGTAGTTTTAGCTGTTACTTCTGCTTGCTGTTTTTACCAAATGCTACAGCTGTTGTCACTGTATTGACAGCGAAGTACGTTGCTGCACTGTTTTTTGTCCGCAACATATTGACCCCATGCCCAATATCCATTACAAACAAGATATTACAACTCAGCTGGGTTGTCCTGGGTAGATATATTGTAAAACTGTGTAAAAGCAGGTCTCTACAGTAGAACCACACTGAAAAGGAGATGTTGCATCTAAAATGATCTGCCCTGGAAAAACAGATTGTAAAAGCACCCTACAGTACTCACGATTGCTCACTGACAGTTAGATGACAGACAGCCAAGTTGGTTAGCAGAGGGTTGTGATGGCCTCTGTCACTAGTACCATATGTCAGCTCAAGTGACTGAATGACGTGGTGCAGCGAGGAGCGTCCTGAGCAGGTGGGTCAACAGAGGGTCGGATGCCTTTATGGGGAAGATGAGACCAGTAGACCTCTAGGAATATTCAGAACAGTTGCAGAATGGGTGCTCAAGGGGGTCACGCATGCATATTAATGAGCCAATAATGGACATGCTAATGACGTGTAACCCCTAGATGGCGCTATCCCAGGGGCTACTACCCCTGCCTTATTTGCCACTAACAGGTTGAGGGGCCTGGATCCAATGGCGGGTGCCTCCACCCAGAGGTCAGGGTTTGCAATAGTTAAACTAACTTGGTCACAGCCCTCTGGGACACTGCAACCCCCCTTTCTTCCCACTAGTGGCCCACACAATATATCAGAATTACCTTCACAGTATTACCCCCAGGTCTGGTTCCGGCACTGGGACCTCCTGTGAAATGAGATACAGTGCAACAATCACAGTACAGTACTTTAACATAGACATATGCCTCAGGCAGTATAACTTTGCTGAAACAAGCAGCTCTGATTTATTTAGGGGGATATAACAAGGACAGGGGGAAATCAGGTTAATTAGCTTATCACTCTAATAATCTACATATGGCTCTGTGCACAGGCCTATCCCTATCAGTTACTGTCCCTGGGTACCCAAGCCCTAGTGGCTAGTCCAAACCGTGGCAGCTGGTAGGGGCCCTTTCACACAGGAAAGGAGAATTAAACAGTCAGCAGTACAGTAATTCCATTTGGATTTAATGTGGCAATTCAACAGGGCGACCCTGAATTAGTACTCACGACCTCCAAATAAGATAGGGTCCTTCAATATCAGCAGGGCTACTCTTGAGCTCCAAGAGACTCTTCACACATTTATATGGTAAAAAGGAAGTACTATACCAGGCAGGCTGCTTCTCTATCCCGATCGCAATTACTGCACAATACCCGGGAGAACACACAGCAGATTCAGTTCCTGACAGACAGAGTGCAATTCAACAATTTCTCCAGTCTTCTACAGGGTGAGCCTGGTTTCTACTCTTCAGAGATCCTTTGATTCTTTTCACAGGACGGATTCAGTCCTAACAAGCAGTTACACAAGCTGCAGACCGGAACTCTGGGCCTTGCACACGTTTTTTGACTGAAACTGTGCACTGAAGGAGCACAGGGTTTCTTCCTTCTTCACTGCCAAAGCTCAACTGAAACTCCAACCGACAAAACTGGCACTTCCTTTGAGTTCCTCCCAGTTCTTGACTGGATTGGCTGTCACCACAATAGACTGCTGCTGTTGGTCCAAAAAGGCACTGAAGTCTAAACTACATCTCCCAGAGTCACTGCCCATACAATCCTCTTGTGGCTGGCTCAGATTATGAGTCCAAGTTCTGATTCGTCCAAGGCACCATTTTAGAGCTAGCTTACCCCACACTGATTGGTCCAGTTCAGCAGTTCAAAACTAGAATGGGGAACTAGCAGACACAGTTCTGACTGCAAAGAAAGCAGGTTAGACAAACTGTAATTTCATTATTACTCTAAATAATTTCTGGCAAACAGTTACATGTTTCAGATAGGTTCCTTTGCACTCCTAGTGACTGCAAAAATGAAGAGAATTGGCAGCAGCTTGAGTGGTACTCAGAGAAGCACACAGTCCCCCCCATACAAACTAATTATGTCTGCAAGCAGACAGCTCTTAAAGAGACAGTACCAGAGGCTCTAAAAACACTCACTGATAAATGGCTTAAATGCCAAACACCATTCAGGCTTGGAGCATTCAAGCAAGCTCCTGGAAGTCTTTTGGGAACCCCCATTTGCGGGGGGTTACAGACGCACAGTGCCTTGCATGCCCAATGAGCTGATTAACATGTTAGGGATGAATATGACCCATATGAGCCCTGTCGCTATCCCGTTTGGGCCGCACTATATCCATTGTACTCCAGTGGGCCATATTCAGTCTGAGGCTATGTTAGCATAGCGCATAGTCACTACGGACTGCACTGACGCGGCCCTTGCATGCTCCAGCCATAGAAAGACAGACACACAGAATTTGATGGTAGATAAAGACCACTTGGCCCACCAAGTCTGCCCATTTTTTTTCTCTGCCTATACTGTCACCACAGACCATACTTGATTTCTGGCTCCCTCTCCCTGTGCTTCCCACTATGACTCCCTTGTGCCTATCCCATACATTCTTGAGGCTCAACGCTGTTTTTGTCCCCACCACCACTGCTGGAAGACTGTTCCAGGCACACTTCACTCTTACAGTGAAAAAGTACTTCTTCAAATACCTCTTTTTACCCCCTTCCAGCTTCACTGCATACCCCTTGCTCTCATGCATGTTTTACTCTGAAATACTCCCCTCCTGTACCTCGTTTACCCCTGTGAGGTATTTATAGTCCTCTATCATATCCCTGTTACTCTTTTCTCTTCAACGGTATACATATTGACGTCCTTCAGTCTCTGCTCACAAGGCTTCTGATGCAGACCCTGTACCATTTCAGTTGCCTTCCTCTGGAGTGTCTCTATGCTGTCTGTGTCCTTCCTGAGATGTGGTCTCCAGAACTGGACACAGTACTCCAGTTGTGATCTGATCAGTTGTCTATACAGTGGCAACAACACTTCCCTCATTCTGCTGCTGATACCTCTCCCTATGCACCCCAGCATCCCACTGGCCCTACCCACTGCCTTGTCTCACTGCCTCGCCACTTTCAGATCATCAGATATGAATACTCCCAGGTCCCTTTCCTTGTTTGATCATCAATATCTCTTCTCCCATACTGTACTCCACCTCTGGGTTGCACTTTTTCACACTGAAACCCAACTGCCATACCCAGGGTTTTAAATAATTGATTAGCAGTTTTTTCCTTGGGATGATACTAACTGTACAGAAAGTATTTATATAGATTTTCTATAAGTGCTGCATTTGTTAAACACAGTGAGGCAAGAGGTATTTGTTTTCACAAAGTTTTAGCATTTGTATGTGCAAAACGCTAATCAGTTTTTAGAGTTAAATAAAACCCTGGCCATACCTTTAACCACTCTGAGTTTTCTCAGGTCTCTGCACATTCCACCCCTTCTGGAGGGTCCATCCTATTGCACATGTTGCTGTCATCCTGAAGCTGCCCAGTTTGCCTGTGAGCTTCCAGTGTGGAATGGTGTCAAAAGCCTCACTGAAATCTAAGCAGGCAACTTCCTCTGCCTCATTATAATCTATCTCCCTGGTCACCCAGTCAAAACAATCTATTAGAGTCGTCTGACGCGGCCTTCCCTCCAATGAATACACATTGACTCAGGTCTCGTAACCCACTGGGTTCAAGATACGCCACAGTCCTTTCCATCAGATGTAACTCCATTAGCTTCCCCACCACCGATGTCAGGCTGACTGGCCTGTAAGTACCAGCCTCCTCCCTGCTACCACTTTTGTGAAGCTGGACTACATCTGCCCTCCTCTAGTCCTCTGAAACCACTCCTGTTTTCAGTGAGTTGTTAAAAAGGATTGCCAGTGAGCAATTGCGAGTATTGTGCAAACAGCTGTTTCCGCAGTACTCATGGTCGCTCACTGACAGACAGCTTATTGACTGTACTCACGATCACTCACTGACAGTCAGTGGCTTTTCTACAGTACTCATTATCATTCACTGACAGTCAGTGGCTTTTCTACGGTACTCATGATCATTCACGGACAGTCAGTGGCTCTTCTACAGTACTCACGATCACTCAGTGACAGTCAGTGGCTTTTCTGCAGTACTCACAGTTGCTCACTGACAGTCAGATGGTGGCTGATCAAGGTGGTTAGTGGAGGGCTGTGCCAGTCACTGTCACTATTTTCATACTTTGGTGTAAGCGACTGAAGGGAGGGGTGCGCAGGGAGGAGAGTCCTGAGCAGGTGGGTCGACAGGGGGTTGGAAGCTCTTATGGGGGGGAGAGACCTGTAGACCACCAAGAATATTCAACACAGCTACAGGATGGCCAATTAAAGGGTGGAGCACCGGTAGATCACAAGGAATATTCAAGACAGCTACAGAATGGGCACATGACAGGGCTGAATATGGCCCACATGAGCCCTGCCACAATCCCATTGGGTCACGTTGTCTCCATTGTGCTCCTGTGGGCCATATTCAGTCTGGGGCTGTGTCAGCATAGCACAGTCACTGTGCAGACATAGTCCCATATTTAGACAGCACGCTCCAGTTGTAGCCCGCTAAATGTCTGAATATTGCCCCAAGACAGTAGTACATGAATTGTCACAGCACGCACATGACCAGCTCTGACTATGGGGGCTTATACTCCTTAACCCAGCAGAACTCAAAGTCCACGAAACAGTGGCTACTGGGGGTAAGGAAGGACTGCCCATAGCCTCAAGATAATGCTATTTTAGCTTATCACAGCATGCTAGCAAACATGCTAGGCTTTGACAAATGCATGTTTTAAAATGAAAGCTTGGATTCGGGTTAATATTAACTGTCCCATCAACACAGTGTACACAGTGAGTTGGAAATTTTCTGCTTCCTGAAAGGCTAAGCAAGGTTTGAGACCCATATCTTAATTATCCATAACTGCACAGGTTTGAACAAGTTCAGGCAGTAGGATTTGGGATTTGGACAACTCACATACAGAGATCATGAGTTACTTCAGTCATCCTTGAGTTCCATCACAAATATGGCTGTGACCTTACATAAAAGCCTTCAACAAGGACCCCAGAATAAAAGTCCTTTAAATTAAGTAAAACAAATAACTGAATGTTCTTTAAGCTCATAAGCCCCTCCTTACACACATAAATTTAAAATATCAAGTACTAGAGTTTCCATAGCTGATGCTTCTTTGATGACCATGAAAAATTCCCAGGCTGTCCTTATCACTTTGCCCGAGAATTCCCTGCTCCTTATCCTGTGACAAAATTGAGGTTCTGGTTCCACTTGAGGCCTCTGTGTGTGTCTGTATGTTATGTGTATGCCAGTGAAGTTCTACAGAATTTTGAATTCATATATTCCATACAGGGTTTTAAATAACTGATTAGCAGTTTTTTTCTTGGGACTATACTAACTGTACAGAAAGTATTTATATAGATTTTCTAGAAGTGCTGTGTTTATTAAACACAGAGAGGCAAGAGCTATGCATTTTCACAAAGATTTAGCCATTTTATGAGCAAAACGCTAATCAATTTTTAGAGTTAAATAAATCCCTGCCATATTGTGTGTGTGTGTGTGTGTGTGTGTGTGTGTTTGGGGGGGGCACAAGGAAATTAAGTGACTTGCTCAGGGTCACACAGTATGAGCGTGGCGGCTGTGGGATTCAAACCCAGGTCTCCAGGTTTGCAGCTCAGAGCTCTAAAGCTCTGCGCTACATGGAATGCTTCAGTGGCTAAAATAAATAATTTATCTGTAAGGTTTGACTCTCCGACATTGTATAAATGTACACGTTGATCAAAAATTTCTAAACAGTAGCATTGTCACTTTAACAAGCAATAACTACTTCAGTCTTTGGAGTTAAGTGGCAATCTATATATCAGACAAAAGGTTGCAGTGAGTACTACAAAACAAGCACATAATACTACCTGAAAAACTCATTGGGCATGCACACCCCAATCTACCTAGCAAATTCAACATGCTGCAAAATTCACAGTTCAAGTCCAATAATCACCCAATGTGCACCAAATGTGTACCTCCTCTTGGAGTACACACATATCAAACGTCAGACAAATCTGACAAAAATTGACTGTGTGATGCCCCCATAAAAACCAAACACATTTTAGCACATAACTCAAAAATGACTTGGGGTACAGTTCTATTGCCAATATATGTTAGATATATTTGCTGAAAATGAGAATATTTTCCACTAGAGTCATGGGCGTTATAATATACTTACATGTGCAGCTAAAAAATCGAGAATACCAGAAGCAAACACAAAACAGCAAAAAATCTGCTCAGTGCAAGTGCCACGCTCATAGTGGGAAACCAGACTAAACAGACAAAACCTGAGCACCTTTGTGAACACAGACAAGGAGACCAAGTTTGTCTATAAGCATGATACACTTTATCAATAATTATCCTAATACTGCAATACATCTAAAAATGGCAGTGACCCCCACTTAGTCAGCTCCAACGTCCATGGAAAAAAAGTAGAAAAGGACATGTTGTTAAGGGTGGCTGCCACCCTGCGGTACAATAGTTCCATTAAATACACACAAATTTAAAATCACAGTGCACAAAGTTGATATATGGTCTAACTGCAGATTTATAGTTCAAAGACAGCTGTGACACACATTACTAATGGTAGTGATAAAGCTACCATACTAAACCTCACAATATAGCATGCAAGCATAATAGTGAATGTGTATAATTGCAAAAAAATAGAGTTCTTTTGTTCTTTCACTTTTTTGTCATTCTTTCTATAGGAATGATGCAAAACAATAAAGTATTCCAAGGTGCTACTGTAAAAAGCAGCTCCTATGCCTATGGGAAAAATATAAATAACATACATGTAAGATCACAAAAGCATAATTTCAGGACATTTCGTTTCAGTTCAGTTGCAGTTATGACAGTTAATATGCATCCGAACCCAGACTATTATAATTCAGCCTGTAGTGAGGCAAATATCCAGCTATTGATATGCTGCAGGTCCACTGTCTATATTCGTCTGTTTATAATACCAGAGGCACCCCTGTACATTAATTCAGTGGAGAGACATGATTCTTCACACTGCCTCACTTGAAAGGCTTGCTGGGGTGTTTAAAGGATCCATGAATCCTACTGTAAGTTATGGACCCCATATTTATCACCTTTTCCTATTTCCGCTTGATCGGTGATGGAGAAAGGAGATCCAGTATAAGGAGTGTGGCAGCTTGCTAATAAGAATTCTGTAGAATGAGACTAATGGTGTTGCAATCAGTAATCAGTTACAAATGTACTGTACAGTATATACCAACATGAACCTCAATCTCTACTGCCAAAGGGCTGGATTTTCAAAGGCCCCACCACAGGTGCAGGACCCAAGTTTGGTGTGTGCCTGTGGCAGGATAAAGGGACAGGGGAAATGGTTTAACCAGGAAAGGCACACTAAGCCAAAGCTTGTTTCCAGGTGTGACCTGGGAGCACAAGGAAGTTAAGTGACTTGCTCAGGATCACACAGTATACAAGTGGGGGCCATGGTATTCAAACCCAGGTTTCCAGGTTTGCAGCCCAGTACCCTAAACCACACTGCTTAGAATTCTATGTTCAAGTGTTATACCGCATTAACAGCACCTGGCACCATTTTCATTAAAAAAAATGATGCATGTATAACTATAGCAGCTGTTTCACCATAGCTAGTGGCAGATGGGCATGATACGTAGGACATCTTTTTGGTGGTGTACGCTATTGGCACCAGCATCAGGGATGCATGGTTGAAACGCTAGCCCTAAATATCTATACATCCTGTACCAAATCAATGTGCGTATTGTGTGTGTAATGTTACTTGACAATGTTCAGTGTATTGACAAATGAGCTGATGCATTCTAGCTGAATTAAAAGACACATACTTAAACTGGGGTGGGGTCAGGATAAGGGGAACATTAGACAGCATTAGTGCATCCAGTGGGTAGCAACAATGGAAAACAGCCTGCCCGGTGAGGTTGCAGAATCTAGAGCTCTCCAGACATTCAAAGCAGAACTATACAGATTCTGTAGGGAGAATGGCATTAAAGGTTACACAGCATGAGTAGGGTAGCATTCTGGGTGATAAACTTGGATGTGTGTCCATATTCTGTGCTCACTTTTTGTATAGTCTCTGCTGCACCAAATAAGGAGTGGACAAGATGGACCATATGTCCCTTCTGTCATCACAATACTATATTATATAGAAACATAGAAGTTGTCAGCAAATAAGGACCTCTTGGCACACCTGGTCTGTCCTATATTCCCTATCTACTATGCTACCGTAGACCCTACTCCGATGTCCTATCTTCTCCCCCCTCACCTTACTTCTAAGGTCCCCTTGTGTCTATCCCATGCATGCGTGAATCCTGTTACTGTTTTAGCCCTCACCACCTCTGCTGGGAGGCTGTTCCTGGCATCCACGACCCTCTCTATAAAGACATATTTCCTCACATCTCCTCTGAGCCTTCTCCCCTTCAGCTTCACAGCATGACCCCTTGTCCTGCAGCGTCTTTTTCTATGGGAAATGCTACCTTCCTGTGCCTTAATTAATACCTGTGAGGTATTGGAATGTTTCTATCATACCCCCCCTTTCCCTCCTTTCCTCTAGAGAGCACATATTTAGTTCCTTGAGTCTTTCCTCATAGGGCTTTTGATGCAGGCCTTGCACCATTTTGGTCACCCTCCTTTGTACCACTTCCACCCTATCTATGTCCTTCTGGACATGGGGCCTCCAGAACTGGACATAGTACTCGAGGCAGGGTCTTACCAGTGATTTATACAGCAGTAATACTACCTCCCTCTTTCTGCTGGTGATACCCCTTCCTATGCACCCAAGCATCATGCTAGCCTTCCCCCACTGCCTTGTCACACTGCTTGGCTACCTTCAGGTCATCAGAAATGATTACCCCTAGGTCACTTTCCTGTTTTGTGGTTGCTAATACCTCCCCACTCAATTGGTACGTTGCCCCTGGGTTTCTGTGCCCCAAGTGCATGATTTTGCACTTTTTTGCACTGAAACCCACCTGCCATTCCTTTGACCATTCTTCCAGCTTTTTCAGATTGTCCTTAGTTCTCTCCCCCAACCCGCTGTGTCCACTCTGTTGCAGATTTTTGTGTCATCCACAAACAGGCATACTTTCCCTTCCAGCCCTTCTGCAATGTTGCTAATAAAGACCCTGAAGAGGACCAACCCCTGTGGCACCCTGCTGGTCACTTTGCCTTCTCCAGAGTGGACCCCATTTACCACCACCCTCTGACATCTACTGCTTAGCCAACTTCTTACTCATTTTACTTTTTTTGGACCCACTCCCAGGTTGCCCAGCTTGTTCAGTCTTCTATGTGGAATGGTACTGAAGGCCTTCCTGAAGTCCAGGTAGGCCACATCTCCTGCTCCTCCCTGATCCACTTCCCTGGTCACCCAGTCAAAGAACTTGGTCAGGTTTGTCTGGCAAGACCTCCCCCCATGAAACCATGTTGCCTTGGATCCTGTAATCTACTAGTTATGAGGTATTACCCAATCCTTTCCATTAGTAGTGATACCATTACTTTACCCACTACCAAAAGTCAGGTTGACAGGTCTGTAATTTCCTGCCTCCTCCCTATTTGCGCTTTTGTACAGTGGGACCACATCTGCCCTCCTCCAGTCCCCCCAAACCTCCCGTTTCTAGTGATAGGCTGAACAGAGCTGTCAGATGTGCAGCCAGACTGAGCTCCCTCAGTATCCTAGGGTGCACCCTGTCAGGTCCCATTGCCTTGCTTACTTTTAATTGTGCTAGTAATACAAATGAATGATATGCCCTTAATGTTTTTTTCTTGTCATGCTCCATGCTGTTTGACCTTATATGATGAGTAGTCTCAAATTTATAAGAGCTCAAAGTCTGACATTTTATTTTTTGTGAAATGTTGTAAAAATATTTTTCTGTTTGTACCTCAGTCCCCAGTGTAAACAAGGAAACACAACAATATAGGATTTGTTGGCAGATAAGGACCACTTGGCCCACCCAGTCTGCCCTTTCTTCCCTACCTACATTGTTACTGCAGACCGTACTTACCTACCACTTTGTCTCCCTTCCCATTCCTTTCCACTATGATTCCCTGGTGCCTGTGTAGTTAAACATCCACAAATAAGCATGCATAAACTTCTTTGAAGGGTAACAGAAACTACTAAATATGGAGAAATTTGATTAAATATTTTTTGCAGACTTTCTAAAACTGTGGATGTTTGTAACTTCCCTGATATTGTAGGTACTAGCCTGCAATTTGGCATGAATGCCCAATGTCAGTGGATCCTAGAACCTAACAAAACTGGAGAAATTTGGTTCAGTAGTCTTAGATTTACAGTGCAAATACTGCAAATTATTAATTGGCAACATTTTCTCAAAAAATCGTGGTAGTATATTAGATAATGTCATCAGAATTCAACTTGTGGAATTTAATTTTTACAAAGCACTATAATATGACAGAAACATAGAAACATAAAAAGATGACAGCAGAAGGAGACCAATGGTCCATCTAGTCTGCCCGCTGGTTTGCAGGACCCCTTTTGGGCCCTAGAGACTGTCACTTCATCAATAAGGTACTTGTCCAGAGCATCTGATCGCCCGGGAGGTCTATAGATTACCCTATATAGACCTTCCTTCCAGAAGGAGTGTCAGTTGGAACCCATAGGGATTCAACACCTTCTCTCTTGAAGCAATCAAATGATGTTGCCCTTAAGTCTCCTTTTATGTATAGTGCAACACCTCCCCCTTTACAGCCCTTTCTATCTATTCTGAACAGTGAATATACAGGTAGGGTGAGATCCCATATATTAGATTCAGAGGCCCAGGTTTCTGTGATTGCCACTATGTCCAGCTTGGACCCGGCTAACAGTGCCTGGAGGTCACTGACCTTGCTTCCCAAGCTCCTGGCATTAAGGCTAAGCACCTTTCATTATCCTTAGTTCTCTTTGTGGATTTTGGAATCTCTTCCTTTGCCCTAGGTAAGTGGGTATCAACAGGTCGTGGTGATCTGTTTATGCTAGATGTTATCTGTGGCATGATATTCTTTTCTGGGGAGCTACGACTGAGGACTCATCTGGTGAGATGGGTGTCTCTGTCGCTGCCCCCCCCCCACCCCTAGTTTAAATGACTGATATGCATGCCGATTTTCTGACCAAGTGCACTTATACCTTCTTTGGAAAGATGTAGACCATCAGACCTGAATAGCCTTCTCTCACAGAAGTCTTTCCAGTGCCCAATGACCTGGAAGCCCTTCACCTGGAACCAAGAGTGGAGCCATGCATCAAACTCCCTGATCTCTTCAGATCTGACAGTGGAGTTGTTGACACCCTTTGCCCAAACCAGGAGGACTTCTGAGAAGGATAATGTGCCTATCTTGGTCTTCAGCTGTCCTCCTAATTTCCTAAAGTTTTCTTTTACCTCCTCTATGGTCTGGCTTGCCATATCATTTGTTCTGAGCTGAGCTGAGCTGTCTGTAGTCCTGTATTTCCTTCCTGAATGACCACATACTTTATTTACCCCCCCTATTTTTTTCTCTACCCTTAGTCTCAGTGGAATCGCTCGTCTCCCTACCGATGTTCTCCATGTTCTTCAGTGGCACACTCCCTTAGAAATAGACATCTACTCCTTTTCTCATGAGACATACCCCATTTGAATAGCCAGAATTCCTCATTCTTAGTACCTTAGTCATTTTCTTCTCCCACTAAGTCTCCCCGTCGTGTGCCTCCAAGTCCTGGACAACCATGTACATCAGGCTCTCAGGCTAGTCAGTTTCACTGGATGTGATTCTTATGTGACCTCCTTGCAAGTCAGAATTGTTGTTTCGCTGTACTTCCTTGTTCCTGCTGGGGATCTACTGTTCTTGTGCTAGCCTACTCATCTATCCTTCTCTTGGAGAATCCATGCATCTAACTTCCATCACTGGTGATCATCACACTAGCACCCTCCCAACCCCTGTCCATTAGTTTAAATCTCCCTGACTACCCTGTCCTGTGGCATGACCAGTACACCCTCCTTCCTGGTGGCACAACAGCAGTCCATCATGAGCAGGCAGGCCATCCTTGCCTCACATGTCCCCTTGCTGACTAAAGAAGATTCTGTCTTTCAGTGCAATCTTTGTAAAAAATTATTTATTTGTTTGTTTTTTTGTTTACTGGGTAAGTACACTAGACAACAATGTTGCCTATATTCAGGCACGACCTGGGACAGTACAGGCAGGAGAGACCAGAGTCAACATTAAAGAGTATTTCATGATGCAGCATAAGGTGAAAACAAACATTTGAACAGTATACAGTCAGGTACAGTCCTTATCAGTGACAACAAAGAGAAAACAGATAACATTACATTAATTATTTTCGTCCGATGATATATCATTGACTAAATTGAAACGACAAACAGCAAACAAACTTAAAAGAAGTAGCTTTATAACAATAGAATTTCTGCCGGATGTGGGAAACATCCAGATTTTGGAGACCAGAAGGAAATCAGTAAGTGCCATAGGGAGGAGAATATGCTAGGAGTAAGGCTCAAGTTACAGCACAAGAGCAGCAGTCGGATTCTATTAGGTGTGCCCAAAGACCCAGTTTAAAGGCCTTGTGGGATTTGGAGAGTTTGATGTGGGAGGGAATGGAGTTCCAGGAGCGGGGGGCAGATATGGCAAAGGATAGTTCTCCTTTTTTTGTGAGATATCTGGGAATTTCAAGTTTGGTTTAAGCAGATGCCCTGAGGAGATATGCTTGGGAGGGCTGTGTTAATAGTTCAGCAAGGTATTCAGGGGACCCTGTTCTGATAACATTATTAATTATACAGCCCGCAGAACAGTGTCTGAGCTAGTCTGGGGAGAGCCAATTCAGTTTCGAGTAGAGCAGGCAATGATGGGTAAGTCTGTGAGCGGAGAGAGCAAATCTGCATATACTGTTAAAGCAGGTGCTCCATTTCTGGAACGCTCCTTTGCTAGCTTTAAGGTAAACCTGAGAGCAGTATGTCAGAGAGGGGAGGAGAAATCCTTGTGCAATAGCAAGCCGGGAAGCATCATTGAGGGAGGACCTAATTTTAAAGGCAAGACCGTGTTTTGAGTAAACTGCCTTACATGTAGCCGCAATGTGGAGGTTAAAGTCAAGAGATGGGTCGAGAGTGACTCCTAGATACCTGAAGGAGGTAATCGAATTCAAGAGGGGAGTCATCTAGAGAATGTATCAATAAATCTGGAGTAAGAAACGGGGGGCCAAAAAGCATAGTTACGGTTTTCTTAGCATTCATTAGGAGCCTGTTCTGTAGTAACCACTCCTGCAAGCAGTTGAAGTCTGCTTGAAGATGTGCCCTTACTGATAAGGGATCTTTACCACTGGAGAGAAGCACCATGTCAACAGCATAAAGGATCAACGAGGAGGAGCAGGGAAGGGAGGGCAAGTTGTTAATGAAAAGAGAGAAAAGTATTGGTCCAAGAATAGAACCCTGGGGACTCCAACAGGTAGGGGAAAGATTTGAGATGGCAGTTTCAATTTGGACAAATTGCAACCTCCCTGAGAGGTAGCTATCAAACCAGGAGATGGTGGACAGGTCAAAGACTAGGCGGGACAGTTTGGAAAGTAGCAAAGAGTGATTCATAAGGTCAAATGCCTTTGTGAGATCGATAAATATGGCCCCAGTGAGCAGGCTCTTATCCATCGCTGTAAGGACATTTGTCAGCTGAAGTAGAGCATTTGTGGTGCTGTGTCCTGTTCAGAATCCATGCTGGGTAGGGGATATAAGGTTGTGAAGGTGCAGGTAATTTGTGACCTGAGTAGCGATGGCCTTCTCGAGAAGTTTATTTAGGGTAGAGAGAATGGCAATCGGTCTACAACTTGCCATATTTTTGGTATCCCTTTTTTGTGAACAGGGACAACGTGAGAGGTTTTCCACAACGTTGGTACTGTTTGGGTTATTATGGAAAGACTGAAGATTCTTGCAATAGGAACAGCAAGGGCAGGGACTGTCTGCTTCAAAAAGCTTGGCAGTAGCCCATCCGGGCCAGCAGATCCATAAGGGGATACTGATTTGAGGAGATGCAGCACCTCGGTGGAGGAGACTAATGTGAGATGAAATGAGGTTTTGTGCGGAATTTGCACCTCAGGAGGAGGTGTAAGAGGTTGGTTGAATTTCTCAGTGTATTCGGAGAGATCCGAGAAGTGTGCATTAAGAGCATTAGCAATAGTAGGTAACTTATTACAGTTTGCGTCATTCAGTGTCATGTCAGTAATGGCCGTCTTGGGCCTTTGCCCAATGAAATTTTTGATGTGGTTCCAAAAACCCCTGGTATCACCCACTGAGGATTGGAGAAGCTTAAAGCAGTAGCTCCTTTTGGTCTTCCGAATAAATATTTTGCAGGCATTTCTCAGTTGTCTATAGTTAACCTAGTCTTCTGATTGTTGGGACTTCTTTGCCAAGACCCAGGCCTTGTCTCTTTTTATCATGGCTCGAAGGAGGTCTTTTTTTAGCCATTTATTAGGGGAGCTCCTGAGATGCCTTTCTTTCAGAGGGATATGCAGATCCTCAAGGGCCAGAAGCTGAGACATCAGGTATTCAAGTGCAGTGTTTACACCATCAGTGTGATAGATAGGAGACCAGTCTATGTTATTAATATCCTCGAGAAGTGCAGTTCAGTTTAGTTTGGCAAAATCTCAAAATTGTATGATTCTTGAGGGGGGGGTTTTAAGGCAGTGGCCATTCCAAACACAGAAAGTAAGCAGGTGATCACTAATAGAATCCGAAAAGGTCCCTGCAGCAATTATTTTATTTGCTCTATTTGTAGCCATCCAGTCCAGAAGAGGTTGGTGCTCAGAGTTGGATGAGATGCGTTTAGGGCTAGAGATAAGTTGAGTGAGGTTAAGTCGGGCGAGAGCTTCAGTATATGTACCGGCGTGACTCCCTGATAGGTCTAGGTTGAAGTCTCCCATTAGTATGACTTCAGATCTACCCTTTAGAGTGGCCAGATAATCCAAGAGCCCATTTAAGCCAGTGAGAGCGCCCCCTTTGGAGGATTGTATGCACAGATCAGATTTAGCCTTTTATCAACCCCTAAGTGTACAACCGTATGCAGAGCTTCACAGTAACTTGTCTAATTCCTGTCACTATCATTCCTTGCAAGCCCGAGGATCACGAGGACCTTACAAAAGATCCCTCTGGATATCTATTCCCTTAGAAACTTTCCTAGTTCAGTAAATGACCTCTTCATGTCCCAGAATGTTAGTTCCCTATCACAGTGTGAACAAACCTCAGTTCCTCCCTATAGCTACAGTACTTGGCTATGGCTCACACTTATTTGACGTGTACAGCAAGCAGGCTTAATCATCAAATGTTATTATAAGATCATCAAAGGAGGCTATGAGCTAAGATCCTCATCTAGATCAGGATTTAATCATCAAACATGAACTTTAAAATCACCAGCTGATGATTATTGATTATTTTCATAAGCTTAAATCAGCATGATGGATTTTGATCTGTGGACGATCAAGTGACAATCATTGATGATTATATTACTTCAGTATTATAAGACTGCAAGTCACAGAAGTAATCAGGTGTGATTTTGTATTTCTTTGAAACTTGGCTTCATAGCCAATGCCCTTTGGGGTAACCATTGCCTCAGTGCTTGTGCGCTGAGGTTCTTTGTCTTCTCACAGAAGTAATACTTAAAGTTTTATTTGTTACAATTATAAAATTATGAGTGTCACATAGCAAAGGCAAATTAATTATCAATTATAATGTAAATCATGTGAAGTCAAGTTTTAATCCCTTTAGGAAGAGTACATGCAATGTCTGGTATAATAAACACATTTGCATACCTGATTTGCATCTTTCAAAAGCACAGTTTATGGACCAAAACAATGGTAACTTCTATTTCTAAATTAATTTTGCATTGACAGTATTAGTTTAAAGACTGTTAGGAAAGGTTCTGAGTACAAACCAGGCACTCTTAGGAACTTACCACGACCATAAAAGGAAACACTTAATGGAACTATATAAACCAATATGAGCCTCTTTCCTTCCAGTCAGATGTGAAGTATCAGAGTAATTATTATTTAAAGTATAGAAGAGGGAAAATGCATAGAAGAGGTACTACAACTAATCCTTCCAATACAGATGTCTAAATACAAGATACATTACAAAAGTATAGAGAACAGGTAATTTTTCTTAATGTATTACTGCAGTCTTGACCATGGGCAATCATGAAAAATCATGATGATATGAGATCATCATTAATCATAATCACCATTTTCATAACTTGATGGTTTTTGATTGGCAGCCATTTAACATTGATGTTTAATTATTGTTAATTATGATCACAATGATGTTTTTTGAAGTTTAAACATGATCTTTGAACATGATTGATAATGATCATTCATGATACATCATTATAAAATCATCATCTTTTCAGCTGGGTAATCACATAGAAACATAGCATTTGACTGCAGGTAAGGACCACTTGGCCCACCCAGTCTGCCCTTTTTTCCCTACCTACACTGTTACTGTAGACCGTACATATCTACTACTCTTTCTCCCTCCCCACCTTCCTTTCCACTATGATTCCCTGGTGCCTATCCCATGCATTCTTGAACCCCACCACTCTTTTTGACTCCACCACCTCCACTGGTAGGCTGTTCCAGGAATCCACCACTCTTTTTGTGAAGTACTTCCTAACATCTCTCCTGAATCTACCCCTCCCCCCAGCTTCATGGCATGTCCCCTTGTTCTTGAGCACCTTTTCTTCTGAAAAATATTTCCCTGCTGTACCTTATTTACCCCTGTGAGGTATTTAAGGGTCTCTATCATACCCCTCTTTCCTTCCTCTTTTCCATGGTGTACATATTGAGGTCTTTTAGTCTTTCCTCACAGGGCTTTTGATGCAGACACTGCACCATTTTAGTTGTGCTCCTCTGGACAGCCTCCATGCAGTCTAAGTCCTTCCGGCGATGTAGTCTCCACAACTGCACACAGTACTCTAGGAGGGGTCTTACCAGAACTCTATAGAGGTAACACCACCTCCCTCTTTCTGCTGGTGATAGCCCTCCCAATGCACCCCAGCATCCCACTAGCTCTCCCAACTCCCTTGTCACACTGCCTGGCCACCTTTAGGTCATCCGATACAATTACTCCCAGGTCTCTTTCCTGTTTGGCAGCTGTCAGTTCCACTCTACCCATTTTGTACTCTGTTCCTAGGTTTCTGTGCCCCACGTGCATTATTCTGCACTTTTCTGCATCGAAATCCAGCTGCCATACCCTTGACCACTCCTCGAGTTTTCTCAGGTCTCTGCTCATCCTTTCCACTCCCCTAGAGTGTCCACCCTGTTGCAGATTTTGGTGTCATCCGCAAAGAGGCAGACCTTCCCTTCCAGCTCCTCTACAATGCCACTTATAAAGATATTAAATAGAACTGGTCCCAGCACTGATCACTGAGGCACCCTGCTGGTCACTCTCCCTTCCTTGGAGTGAACTCCATTTACCACCACCCTCTGTCACCTATCCCCTAGTTAATTTCTTACCCGGTTTACCACCTATGGACCCTCTCCTAAGCTACCCAGCTTGCTTACTAGTCTCTTATGTGGAATGGTGTCAAAAGCCATACTGAAATCTAAGAAGCCAGGTCAACTGCTCCACCCTGATTTAACTCCTTTGTCACCTAATAACAGAAATCTATGAAATTAATTTGACATGACCCCCCCCCCGTGAAACCAAGCTGTGTCGGGTCTTGTAACCCACTGGATTCAAGATATTCCATATCCCTTTCCTTCAGCAGTGATTCCATTAGTTTTCTCACCACTGATGTCAGGCTGACTGGCCTATAATTGCCAGCCTCCTCCCTGCTACCACTTTTGTGTAGTGGGACTACATTCACCCTCTTCCAGTCCTTTGGAACCACTTCTGTTTCCAATGAGCTGTAAAACAGGGCTGTCAGAGGTACAGCTAGTATTTCCCTAAGCTCTCTCAATACAGTTGGATGCATCCCATCTGGCCCCATTGCTTTGTCCACCTTCAGGTTAGCAAGTCCCTTCAGGACTCTCTCCTTCAAAAATGGACTAGTGTCCATCTCCCTACCTCAAAAGCTTCTGTTACATTTTTGTGGCCCCTCCCCTTCTCCTTCCTCTGTGAACACCGACCAAAAGTATTTGTTCATGATGTCTGCCTTTTCTTGGTCCCCATCTGCACAGTCCTCCCTTCCCTTTATAACCTTACAATCCCACAAATACTCTTCCCCTTTTCACTTATATACCTCAAAAATGCCTTGTTCACTTTTGTTATGTACCGCACTATTTTCTCTTCAGTTTGCAACTTTATGCTCCTGACTGCTTTCCCTGCTTCCCTGTTTCCCCTGATACACTTCTCTATCCTCCTCCTTCTGCATCTCCTTGTACCTTCTGAATGCTACCCTTTTAGCCTTTACCTTTTCAGCCACCTCCTTTGAGAACCACAGTGGTCTCTTTTTCCTCTTGCTTTTGCTCACTTGTTTGATGCACAGGTTTGTTACCTTTACTATGCTCCCTTTTAGGAAAGCTCACTGTTCCTCTACCCCTCCTAGGCCATGCCCCCCTGCCAGGTCATTTCTGAGGCATTCACCCATCTTTATAAAATCTTCCCTCCTGAAGTCCAGGGTACTTGCCCTTGTGTAGCTCAGTTCCACAGCTGTCCTTATATTGAACCACACCACACAGTGATCACTGGTCCCCAGGTGGCGTCCCACCTTGACGTCTGCATTACTGTTCCTGTTAGTAAGTACCAGGTCTAGCATTGCCCCCTCAAAAGTGGGTTTACTCACTAGTTGCCTGAGGAACACCCCCTGCAGAGATTCCAGGATATCCCTGCTTCTAGCTGAAGCTGCTGCTCAGAGGCTCTAATCTACATTCAGCAGGTTGAAGTCCCCCACCAGCAGCAACTCCCTCTTTTCTGCCATCTTTTCAATGGCTTCCACCAGTACCTTATCTAATTCCTCCCACTGAGCTGGAGGTCTGTAGATCACACCAGTGCAAATAGTGGCTCCATTCCCCATCTCCAGGGTGACCCACAGTACCTCTGCCTCCACCTCTATTCCCTGTATCTCTGTTGCTTTTATGCTTTCCCTCACATGAAGCATCACACCCCCTCCTTTCCTTCCCACCCAGTCCTTCCTGAACAGAGTATAACCTGGTATGGCATGTCCCAGTCATGAACACAGTATCCATGCTGGCCTCTAGGTCCAGAATCTTATTTCCTAAACTTCTAGCATTCACACAGATTTTGTATCCACTCTGTTTGTTGCTTCCCTTTTTCCTTTTTGCCCTCCCTTCTTCCTCCCTCTCTTTTTAATGCTCCCATTCCCTCCCCCCTCTATCACCCTGCTTCCTTTATTAATTGTCACCCTGGGGCATTCCACTCCTATCGAGTTCTCCTTGCTCTCTACATCAGCCCATGGGGGTGGGGCAGTTTCTGTTCTCTGATTCCTTCTGCCACCCCCCCCAAGCTAGTTTAAATATTCACCGAAGTAACATTTAAACCATCCACTGAAAACTGCAGTTCCCCTCCTAGATAGATGCAGGCCATCAGCCTCGTATAGGCCTTTATCCTCCCAGGTTGTTCTCCACTCCCCAATGTAACTGAACCCCTCCTATCTGCACTATTCCTTCAGCCATGAGTTGAAGCTCTTGGTGCAGAGATCCCTCTCCTCACTCCTGTCATAGACAGGCAGCACCTCAGCGAAAACCACTGAGCGAGCTACCTGTTTAAGACTCCTCCCCAGTGCCCTTAACTCCCTAAACTCCCCCTGCACTATCCCAACCCTGTCCCTAGCCAGATCATTAGTCCTCAGGTGGTCAATGACATCCACCTCTCCTTGTTGTCCTGCTCCCCAACCGATCCTCAGGATCCGCTTCCCATCCCTCCAGGCCATGACACCTGATAGGCACCTAACCTGCACTCTCCCCTTTCCTATTGCCAGATCTATCCCCCTCACAACTGAATCCCCTGTCAGAAGTTGCATCTTCTTCCTTTGGGGTCCTTTACCACCCTGCTTGGTATCTCCACTATGGAGGGCCCCCACTTTCTCCCTGGTCACTACCGCAGATTACCTGCACTGACATCATGATCCTGCAATGTTCTTCCAACTCTCCTGCTACTTTTACAATGAACTTCTTTTATGAATCCAACCTTATTACTATTCTACCCAGCCCAAGGACAGCGCTAGATAAGGCAGAAAGGAAAAAAGTTGCAGCCTGCCCAGAAATGATGCACTTTTCACTGGACGGTGGGTTCATAGTGGTGCACCTGGTCTGTAACTATAGCTGAAAGATGGAAAAATGAACAGTAGAAAAGTATTTTTTTCTTCACAAGTTTTAGGTTCTGTACTGGTGAAATTTGTACTTTTGATTCAGTTTTGACCCAGTTGTTTCTCATTTTGACCAACATTCTTTTTTTTTTTTACTTTCTGTTTATGCTCCCCCTGCCCGCTGCACTCTGCCCCATTGGGAGTGACCTATGGCATCTTATCCCCTTGTTTCCCTCTTACCTGCAGCCCACATTGGTAGTCCCCCATGTAGCCTTGGTTTTCTCCCCAGGCAGAGATGAGGTCGGGCCCATATACCTCAAGCTTGTAGAGTTCATCGGGACACCAGTCCAGGACAGGTAGGGGTGTTGGGGATCAGTGTTGGGTGCTCTGTCTTCCCAGAGTGCAGGGAGTCAGTTTTTTTGTTGTTCTGGGGTATGCCGTGGGTCCAACATCAAGGCACATCTGCCGACATCAGTCATGCCTCCTCCCTCTACATGGTTGGGTGCTTGCTGTACCTCAGGATTCCACCTGAGGTCAGTCAAGTGCAGATCCTCATCCCCCCTCCCTCCCCGGAGAAGGCAAGTGGTCCCCTGGGTGCTTAAGCTTTCTCCCCCTGGCCAGCCCTCTGACTCCCCGGGCACCCTCCCGAACCCAGGTTGTCAGTGTTGTGAGCAGTAGCACTACTACTGTGCCAATGAGCCGGCCCATAACCCACATTCTTTACACCAGTGGGTCCAATTTGACCTATGTTTTAAGTCCCCTAGTGCTGTCACTGACCCAGCTTTTACCTTTCTCCTCCTTGGCAGGTCAGGTGTATGGCACTGCAAAGTTCATGGATGTAGCGTCCATAAAGTTATCACAAAATGTCACAATTTTCACAAAAACTCAAACTCTGGTATCCCTTACAAAAAAGATGAAAAAGGCAGTAAACACAGAATCCTTTTCAGGATCTACAAAGTGCCCTCTGCCACCCATGACACCCTCCTCCTCCTGTCACTCCTAAGTAAATCCTTCTCCCCACCCACTATACAGAACTCCCCCTACCTAGTTCCCCCACCCAGTTCATTCACATAAATCCACCCACCACCCCCACACACTCTCTAGCACCGATGTCTCTCTCCTCCTCCCTTCAGTGGTCCCACAGTGGGTGGCTGGCACAGTTCTCCCTCTACCTCAATCAGTCTTTTTACTCCTGTACATTTTGCATCACTTTTACTTTTTCTGTTTTGGAGTGCCTTCAATACAATTCATTTTCTTACCATTGATTTGATCGTGTTAGTATACATGCTTTCATAATGTTATTATCTTGTTGATTGTGTTGTTGTTTAGTTGTTGTATTTGAAATTCTTCTATAAAAAGATTAACTACAAAAACGTTTCTATACATAAAATTGAATGACTTGTTGTAAAACATGAGTATATCTTGGCCCCGATATTCAAAAGTTAGCACCAAAGCAAACATGGTTAGTAACAATGCTAACCAGGGTTTTTATTTAATTTAATTTGTTAACCCTGTGTAAGAGCACTGGGCAAATCAATACCCTTTTTCAGGTCTGACCGAAATACACACAACAAATTCATCATAACATATACAACAATTAAGTTAAATGCATAAATAATTAACAAATAACAAAATATTGCACCCATGCAAAGGACATTAATAAATACATTTACAAAGATCCTGGCAAGACAAATGTTCTTTCAATCTAGATATAAACACTTCTAACCACATAGTAGTACGTAAACTGCTGGGGAATGACTTGTTGTAATGCCCTGTGATGGGCATGCACTGGTGCTCCGGGCAGGGCCATATTCAAAGGCCCCAGGACCACTCTTCAAACACATGGCAGTGCCAAGCTTCTAAAATATCGGTGCACCTATGCAAATAATAGAATCTCTTCATGCATACTCATGCAGTGGGATATTCAAATATTTGCACTGGTGGAAAACAGCCCCCCCCCCCAAGAAGTGCTGTTCACTGCCACCAAAAAACACCTCTTAACTAGGTGCTAATCCCACGTCCATGCCAACTGCAGCCTTGCACCCCCATTCTCCTCTTCCAGTACTGATATAATAACTTAGTGGTCCAGTGGTTCCCTCACCCCCCAAACTGGTTGTTCACACTGTCTAATATATTCCCTGGTGGTCCAGCTTGTCACCCCCACTCCCCTCAGTTGCCAATTCACACTGTCTTTTACATTCTCTAGAGGTCCTGTGTGTCCCCTACCCCCAATCACCCATTGACACTGTCTAATATAGTTACCTGTGGTCCAGCATATCCCCCACCTCCCGGTCACCCATTCACACTTGTTACATCATTCCCTGGTGGTCCCACCTCCCCGCACTTCCCCTTACCTATGTGTCTGGTGCCCTGACAGCTACATATAGGTAAAGGGGGGGGTGACAGGCATAGCCCTCCTTCTCATCTCTGCAGTCAGCCACCATATGAGATGTCAGTGACCATGTGTACTGTAGAAACAGCTGTTTCTACAGTACATATGCTCATGGACAGTTCATACGGTGGCCGACTACAAAGGGTAAGAGAAGGGCTGTGCCAGTTGCCATATGTAGCTGTCTGAGAACAGGACACACAGGTAAAGGGGGTGCAGGGAGTGGTATATGAGTGGGTTGGTCAGCTGGGGGGCTGTTTGGGGGTAACCACTGGACCACCAAGGAATGATGTAATAAGTATAAATGGGTGGCTGGGGGGGACACACTGGATCACCAAGGCTCTCGTATATGCATTGTTAGTGGCACTAATGGGTTACTGCATCCCATGCATATAAGCCTGTAATGGGCATGCAAATGCCCCTTCGCACCCTGCATGCCCAATGGGCTCATTTGCATACTCATGGTGAATGTAGCCCACAGAGGACTTGGCGCTGTCCCATTTCTGGCAGCTCGAGTGTCTGTGAGCATATGCCATCTTGGTCCATGTCAGGGCAGCACAGATTCACTTAGCACTGTGCAGACATGGACTGATATTCAGTCTGATAGCGCAGCTTACTATCCGTCTGAATATCCTAGCAGCTGGGGGTAGTGGAGGGTCAAGTGCCGTGTGAACATGTGTGCTGCACTTGCCCCATTCTCTTAATATGGGATCCATTATGGCCAAAGGACAAGCGAATCAACCCATTTCCCTACCACATTAGGGTAGCAGGGGGAAGTGCAACTTACTGCATGTCCTATGCTTTAAATTTTAGTCATCAGGTGTGAATGCTTTGAAGAAGACACTTCTTTGTGTTACTTTTTATAAGAGCAGTAGTGCAGAGTCTGCTAACAACATGTAAGGTTATTTTACCACATCATTTTAGTTTACTGAAAAGAGTAAAATACAGTAAATAATAACATGGCACTGTACCTCAGACAAGTTTTGTAACTTTCATACTGCCATTTACTTTTCTTTTTATAAATCCAATAATCAATCAGTCATCTGTATTAAATAAAAAGTCCTTAGCCTTCATCATTTTCGAACCCAACAGTTATTAAACTGCATTTATTTAGTAAAAAAAAAGCAGCTTAAAAGGTAGACGTGTACTTACTCCTACTAATACAGCAATTTCTCAAGCAGTGTTCATTGCTTTCTATGCAATAAATAGCACTGCCACAGCACGTTCACACCTTTGTAAGAGTGAATAGCAGGGATGGTCGGTTAGTGTTTTGATCCATCGGTGTCATTATGCTAAGGGTGTCACATGTACCGTTGCCTGGTCCTACAATGACATGTAGACAGAGCCTATACCTGCTAGGATGCAGGTCAAGCACCAGACGGTGCTCTAGGATCTTGTTGCCTGTTATGAGTTTAGACGTTCACAGTCTAGCTATAGGAGAAAGCCCTGTTTTGAATATTTGCACATTTTTAGTATCTGCTAAATGATGTCTATGTATAAGTCTACTTTAAAAAGAATGATTATAGAAAACTAACAAATTCAAAATACTACAGTAGCTCAGCATAGACAGTACTTTTTAGTTTGCTATTGTGGTCCTAGAGTGCCATCTGGTGTTCAGCCTGCATCCTAGCAGGTATAAGATTTTTCTATATGCCACTGTGGGACCAGGCGGGGGTATACATCATGCGCTTAGCCTGATGACATCAGATGCCTGTGAGAGTCATAGTGCTGCCTGGCCTCCCTGTGATTCAGAAAAGGAAATGGCAGAGTGAAAGTTAAAAGAACTCATTTCAGAGGTACAATTCCACATTAGTATTTATTTTATTCTTTTCAATAAACTAAGATGCTGTATTAAAATAACATTAAATGTTATTTTCAGACTCTGCAGTACCACACCTATAAGAAGTAATACACAGGAGTGTCTTCTACAAAGCATTGACACCTCATGACTACAATGTAAAGAACAGGACATGCAGTAAGTCGCACCTTCCCTTGCTAACCTAATGTGACAGGAAAATGGTCTAATTCAAATTTCCATGTACCACAGGATGTACTAATTTGTACGGCTAGGGGGACATAGGGACACACGAGGCCACAGGCCGAGTGCATCCAGTCCCCTAGTTGTGCATTAGAACTGTCTAATGCACATCCCCGGAGTGGCTTATTGCGCTTATAAAATGGGCCTGTGTATTCTAAATGGGGTTTCTAGTTTTAGCTGTGCATTAAACACTTCTAATGCACAGCTAACAACCAATCAGATTGCTTGAAATCCTTTGCCCATTTTATAAGACAGTCATATATAACTTTCTTGATATATTTCTAGTTTTCATTACAGAGCAATACTGTAAATGGATATATTAGCCACATACTTCTGAACAAGTGACTACATTGCCTTGAAACATCAGAGCTTTTAATAAAGTAACTAACAAAGAAATATAATTTATACATAATGTTTTGGGTGAGTGAAGCAAACCAGAAGTCTTCTCTTTTTCGGGGGGGATTTCACTAGTTCTTCTGAAGAGACTTCTCCCCATTTAAAATTAAAAAGGACCCTAGGGGTCCTAGGAACAACCAGGGTACTCAGAGTGAGCCCAGATTTGGGCAGTGGCCTATTTACTACATCCACAGTACCAACCAAGTGTCAACTTTCTGACCTGCCTGATGGGGTCTTTTACTTTGCCTAGGGCCTACAGGGCCCTACACAAAGCATCCTACAGATCCAGCATAGTCCGCTGCAGGTTTGTTGCTTCATGTAGGACCTCCGGAGCCCACAGTGAAGCAATCTATATGTCTGGCACCATGCTCAATGGGTTAGCTGCAAACTACAGGTCTGCCCACATGCCCAACTGATCTGCTGCTTTTTGTAGTGCCCATAGGGTCCTGCACAATGCAAGATAATGGTCCATGCCCCTTCCCAATTGGTCTGTTAATCTGTGCACCTGCGCAAAGTAAGCTACAAATCTGATGCTGTGTCCAATGGCGCTTCTGCTTTATGTAAGGCCCTTTGCACAGCAAGCTACAGGTCTGGAACCATGCATGACAGGTATGGACCCCACACGGAAAAAGCTAAAAGGGTTGGTTGTTATACATCTTTTTCAAAAAAGGAAGGAAATAAATTTAAAAAAAAAAACTATGTGAAGGCTAGTATTAGGGTAGAAGGCAAACCATAAAAACTAGGAAAATAAAATATCTGGGGAAAAATGCTCTTGAACACCAGCAAATCTGTGGTGTGGTGCTGCTCAGGTTTTGATTGGTCATGCAACACAGTGTTGGCATTACCCTAATTTCAGTACCTTCCTTCTAAGCATTACCGTATCAGTGTTTTACTTTGACAAGTCAATGGTAAAAGAAGCACAAAACCATCACTGCATCGCATGATCATTCAAACCCTTAGGAACACTACACCACAGATTTATCAAGGTTCCAAGAAATCCTGGAATAACTGCATTAATGTAGTTTTTTTCATTCTATCTATCTATCTATCTATCTATCTCCCTGCTTCTGAGCTTGCTTAGTAGGGATTTCAGGATAACTGTCTGGTACGAATGAAGAATGTTTGTTCATGAGTTGATCTTAATTTCACAAGAAAATGTTCTTTCTTTTCACAAGAAACATTTTTATGATCTTGAATGTGAGCCTTAATGACTTCGGCATCTTCAATGAAATTGCATGAAATTTTGCATACCCAGAGTGTCAAGTTCTTATGATTTGGCAAGTTTCAGTACAGCGACTTGTCTGGATTCTGAGAAATGTATCTGTAGCCAGAAGTGCTGTTATAATTTCTGATAATTAACTTTCTCAAAAAGAAAGGACATTCACTGTAAAAAAAACTGTGTTAATGCACCATTTAGGGATCAACTTAACACCACAAAAGTAGGGAAATGTGGCATTATGGATTCCAACCCTAACTTCCCCCAAGCATCAAAAGGGCAAGACTACACAAGCAACTATAGGCAGCCATCATCAGGTAAGACAAACAATATACCACTGATTCCAGATTACACAAATGCAGTAACAATACTGTGGTACCTTAGAAAATATGCATACTGCATGCTACACTTTAAAAAACACATACTCCATCAGTGCTGTTTAGAAACTTAGTGTGACTGCAGAAGTTGGTGTGTATGTTTTGCCAGGTGTATGTGTATCTGGGGCTGCAGAAATGCTCGCCTCACAGGAGCCAGTATTTCTGCAGCTATGGATGTGTATATCTTACACTGTGCATATGTATCTGTGGGTGCTGAGCAGTTTGCCCCACAGGGGCCTACATTTCTGCAGACAGAAGTAGTGTTGTAATTTGGGTACCATGGATTCATATCTGCAGATGCAGAAGAACAGGCTCCTGCAGGGCCAGTGCTTCTACAGCCAGAACTGGTTATGTATGTGTAACCCCCGGTCCCCTGAGGTTACTAGAATCCTATCAGTGTCAGTGCTAGGTAGGGAAGGCAGCTGGTGAATAACTAGTTAAATGTTTTTTCACCTGTTCACTCTCTCTTTACTTGGTCTCAGCTGAGAGGAGAGAGATGATGTCATTTAGAACTCCTGCAGCAGCATAAGCCATGGTAGCTAGCAGTGAGTGGGGAGCTTTAGAATTTTCAGTTAGTTATGAGTGGAGTCCAGTGTGAGCAGTTGGAGGAGTGAGGAGCTGCAGTGTGGGATGTGAGGAGAGCTCATTTTTCTCACCCTAGTGCTGAGAACCATCTGCCTGCCAGTAGAAATGGTGGAAACCGTCTAGCAGGAGTTCCTGATTTTTCCCATCCCCTGTGAGATGAGACGGACTACAGAAAGGATCTGAAGGGCAATACCCTGACTTTGATCCAGGACAGTGAAGCTGCCTGTTTGTGTACAACAGTGAGTAATCTGATTTTGGGTATCCCAGGAGGAATGTACCTGTGTTTTCTTTTGGGGTGTACTCTGATAAAGGGACAAATACACCAAATTCTGTTCTAGTTTGAAACTGTGATCTCATCTGGATTTAAAGATGGCTGACAATTGTGGAGTCCCCAGTGAGACTTGACACATTGTTCAGGACTTTAGTTTACACTCAGAAGTAGAGTGTTTCAAATGCTGAATGTGAAAGTAATTCCAAGGAGCATTGTTCTACTGTATTACTAAAAGTTTGAGGTGTAGCTCTAAAAGAATGGCTGGGTGTGGACATGGAAGCAAAAGGTGGGCAACCCCCCATCTGGAGTGGCCAGTTCAGCACTACAGGCTCCGTATGGGTGCCTGCTTATTCAGAAGATGGTGGCCAATGCTTGAAGAGACCAGTGTGCTCCGTCATGGCCAGCTGCCACATTGCCAAATCTTAAATCCTATGCCATATGAGAAATGCCCTAAATTGTGGCCAGTGCTACTAGAAGAAATGTGTGTTTCAGCTGAGGCTTTGCCGCTGAAGAGAGTTCAAGGTCCTATGCAATATGGGATGTTTAGAATGTCTGTCCACTATAGACTTTTGTTGTTCTGCGTTGCCTTGTACCACAAAGTGTAAACCCTTGGGGGTCCACCTTTGCTTTAGTGTACCATCTTTGGAATAAAGCCACACTGTACAACCCCAGCCTGGTTGGGACATTCTTGTTATTGCTTCCTGTGTGGAATTACTGGGTACCCCTCCAGAAATACAGACCTAGTATAGCCCTGGGCAAAAGTTCTCTCCTCAGGACCTGGGTATAATGGTCATTTGTGTAGTATTTTCTTTTGTACACCCCCACCCCTTTCTGATCTCTAGAAGTAATGAGCCTGGTATACATTCCCAAACCTAGGGATGGTACCACCAAAGTATCCAAAGTAGTTTGGGTACCCAGTCAAGGGTACCAAGGGGTAGCTCACTGTGTAAAGTAGCGAGGGGCTGGTTACAAAAAAATGGGGGCTCGTCCAAAGATGTTCTTTAATTTGAGGAGAGAACTAGAGAATTTTTGTTGAGGGTATGGCTAGTGTTTGTCTGTTTGGTAGCATGGTAGCCGAAACAGGAAAGGAAGCTTTGCACAAAAGAATTTTGCCCAGGAGAGTGCCATCCAAATGTGCTGCTTGCATGCATGCTAGTACAGAAAGAACAGAGGGCTGCTGTGTTTTGTCAGCTTGCAATGAACAGTAAAACCTGGAAGTGTATGTCCTTGTCTCTGCATCCAGAACGTTTACAGAACTTTTTAACTTGCAATTTTCAAACGCAAAAGCAGTGTGGACTTTAGGAAACAGAGAGAGAGAAATATGCCCTGCAAGTTTCATGTGCTTTGTGTGCAAATTGGGGGAGTCTCTAGAGAAATTGCCAAAATCTGGGGATAAAATGGTCAAAACGGTGCTCCCACTGCTGAAATTGCAACCGAGAAAAAAAGTTACAGTTTGCAGTTTAAATTTGCTCCTGCTCGATGATCGCTCTGAAGGAAGAGAGAGTGAACGAGAGAGAGAGAGAGAGGCTCATTTGCATGGCATCGAGTGATTGGTGTCACTGCAATGAGTCCTTCCCCCTAGCCAGCTTCTGTGTGCAGCTGCATGTTCGAGGAGGAGAGAGCGAGTGGTGTGCAAGCTGGTCAGAACAGGATCAACCATCGAAGGGCTTGTAAATATTCTAATCTGTAGAAAACAGACTTTTGCTGTGCAAATTCAAGCTCAACCCATTGCCCGACTGACTGGAAAGTGAGCATGGCATTCGTGTCTACGATCGAAGGGACCACAGCCCGTTTCACCCCAGAGGCCTTCTAGGATCAGCACCAAGCTGAAAATTTCCATCGGAGAAAGCCAGCTACTGATTTCAGTGAGTAAAACCCAGCTCACTGAGCATCAAACTGTATGAGATTTTCAAGGCAGCTGAATCTGTGTGCAAGCAGTGTGATTGTTTTGCAAAGAAGTACTGTCTGTTGAAACAGGCAACAAACAAAAATTTTGAGCATAGACTATAAGCATTTATAATGGGTTCAGCAACAATAAAATGTTTCTAAGCAAGAGAGGGACTGTGAGTTGTATATTAGGCTGCAGCAAACAGGCAATCCTGTACAATAGAAATACTGTGGCTTGCAAGTGACTTTGATCATGTGTAAATAGTCTTTGATTTGATGCTAATCGCAAAGTCAAGTTAAAATCATGTGAATGTGCTAAGAGATACAAGCAGTGCAACTGATTACAGTTTTGAGCAAAATCAGTAGACAGAAAAGGTCGAAAACACCATTTTGAGTCAGAAACAGATCTGATGCATGAGGAGAGCTACTGCTGCCATAACATGGTGGGGTTAGCACATGTAAACACAGCGGCAGGGAGCCATTTCGTGAGACTGTAAAGATACTAGTGAGCAATTCAATAGCAACAAACTTTTGTATGTTTGCTTCAGACATGGCTTCGGGAAATCCCCGCTACCCGGATCATGCCTGAGCTACGATCGCAGAGGAGGTGGCAGCACTAAGAGAAATAGAGAGAACTTTCTATGGTGAAAGGTTGCCTCTGGATGTAGCAATCCCTAGCTATCCAGTGAAACTGTGCATTATGTGCCTCAGAGCTGTAAGGGATGTGTTTCTGATACCCCACTGTTTGGATTGCCTTGTGAAGTATGGTATGAGGAGGGGTACAGTGCCAGAGAGGGCATCACACATTCATTTGGCTCCCATGTGGACCAGAGTAGGAAACTCTGCAAGTAGCAGCACACAGCACCAGGCTGAACCTGTTGGGGAAAGCTCCAGAGTGTGGAACAGAGGAAGACAGCAATGTTGATCTACTGCAAGGACAGGCAAAAAGAGACGTTTCCATGCCTGTGTCCCAGATGAACAGTGCAACAGAAGGATCCGTGGACCCATGAAAGGAGGGTTCAAGTCCTCGTCTAGTAGGGGAGGACTAGCTGCAAGAGACACTGAACTGGGAGGTGTCTACTTCCACACCCAGTGAGGAGTAGACTGTCTCGGGAGTGAGGACATCTGCTCACTCCTGGGCTCAGATCCTGAGTGAGGAAGAGGAGGATGAAGATCTGTATCTTTATGTTGTGGGTCCCCGTGAGACGCCCTAAGCTCTTGCTTCAGAGGAGCCGTAGAGGGAAGAAGAAAGCTCCAGTAACCTGCCCACAGAAATGATCAGGGACAAGTTCTTTAAGTTTGCGGCACTGGCTCAACCAGGACTGGCCACCCCCAAGCTGGGCCATGGGCCGCACACTTGTGAAGAGTAGCAAAGAGAAGAGACTGGTACGTAGGAGGGCTGATGCCATTTATGGGAAGTCCTTTCCTATCTTTCCTCATAGAGTCTGGGAGGAAATTGAGCAGAACAGGCAATCTTGGTTGCTGGAAGAGGCAAGCAAGAATTTATACTCTGGTGCAGCAGAATGTGTCAGGGACAGAGTCATAAATGATTGACAGAAATTCGGAAAATTGGGCAGAACTCTGTTTATGGACACTGCGAATTGTGGACAAAGCAGGGAATGAGACCTTCCACAACACAACTTTGAATGCCCAAATGGTGTCATAGTTCTTGCACCTCGCCCTGAGTGGTACTACCCTTAATTATACCACTCCCTGTGAATATGCCCAGCATACCTAGAGGGAAGCGAGCAGTGGCAGCCCAGTGTCTGTCATCCAGCAGCAGCACTATCCAAGGAGGAAGATGCAGCTCTTCTGGTATTCCAGGATTCTTCAGTTGCATCCACATTTGTCAACCCAGCAGTGTTTTCCCATTTCCATTGGCTGGCCTTCCAGATGGCATAAGTCCAACTGTTTTCCTGTTTCATCACCTGGTTTCCCAGATGACATCCCCCCAGCTGTTTTCCTGTTCCATCATTTGGTTTCCAGATGACATTATTCCAGCAGTTTTCCTGTTTCATCACCTGGTTTTTTCAGAGGACATCTCCCCAGCTGTATCCAAAGATGTCACCTGGTCTGAAGGGAGAGAGTCCTCAGCTCAGAGAAGTAAGGTGATCTTTTGTTTTTGGTCTTCAAGGAACTGGTAAGATCACATTTTTGTTACCTAACTGACTTTGCACAACACATCCTACACTTGAAGACTCCATGGAATTGTAATGACTGTCCGCAAAGACTCTCCCCATGGATTGCAGTGCTTTTCAGACCCTGTCCTGTTCCAGGACTGTTCTTCAGTGGGCTCTGACCCAGGATAGACTCTTTTATGGACCTATCCTTCAGGCAACAACATTCTGTCACTAGATGGACATTTTAGGACCTACCACCTCAAATGTGTTCTATAAATGTCTTCTTTCTATTTTTTACTTTTGCTCTGTTATAGAAAAATATTTTTGGAGACTCTCTAGTGTCTAGGTGGAGGTTTAGGCACTGTGGGCTGGATATGCAGAAGGGTTGCACATGGCGCAACACAGTTGCACCATGCGCAACCCACTGATGCACCCCGGTGCAATATTTAAAGGGGAATTGAGCCTTGCACAAATCCCGATGCGCCGGAGCGCATCAGTAATGTATGCAATGCAGGTAGGGTAAGGCATGCCCATGCATATTCTGCACATCCTGATATTCAGCCCGGGATGTGCTGAGCCCATGCATGTGCAACCCCTACCTGTGCTGCACACAGGTGAGCAAAAAAAAAAAGGAGCAACAGCTGGCCACCCACAGGTGAGCTGCCATATCACAGGGCACAACACGGCAGCTGCCATCTGTGGGTGGCCATCCGAGCTCCGGCTGCACCTTCCTGGTGGCACCCACTCATGCCTGATTGTGGGCATATGTAGAATAATAAAGGTCCTATATCGCTGGTGGCCCAGTGGACCGCTTGCAGCCCGATCGTGGGCATAAGTATGTTTCAAAATGTTAACTCTCTCCCTGGTGGTCCAGTGGACTGCTTGCAGCCCGATCGTGGGCATAAGTATGTTTCAAAAGGTTAACACTCTCCCTGGTGGTCCAGTGGACCGCTTGCAACCCGATCGTGGGCATAAATATATTTAAAAATAGTGAACTCTCTCCCTGGTGTTCAAGTGGACCGCTGGCAGCCTGATCGCGGGCACCTGAAGTAGAATACAAGTTCTATATCCCTGGTGGTCCAGTGGACCACTCACAGCCTGATCATGGGCATTTGTTATAAGAAATGATACCCAATCCAACCCTGGTGGTCCAGCGGTACCCCTCCCCACCACCCACTGAGCCCACGCCCCTCCCCCCAGTCAGCGGGGCAGCAGCTCCTACCTGCTTGCCCGCGCCTGCAAATGTTACTATGCGGTAGGGCTGTACACCCATTGGTCCACAGTGTGAGCCAATGGGCGTGCACTCCGTGCCGTCATCGCAGTCCAGATATGTGACTTTTCAGAAGCTATGCTGGGCAGCTGTTAGACGGTCATATTTGAGAAGGAATTCTGTAGTTTGTGTGGCAACTAATTTTTCTAAGATTTCACTTAGAACTGACAGGATGGCTATGGGTCTGTAGTTAGAAGGGTCTTTGGAGTCACCCTTTTTAATGACAGGAGTAACTCTCGCTATCTTCCATATGTCAGGAACACTACTTTGACACAGAGAGAGAGAGAGAGAGAGAGAGAAAATTTTGGCTAGAGGAGCGTCAATGAGCAGGGCAGCTATTTTTAGTGGCCTTGGCTCAATACTATCAGAGCCTGTGGCCGTGCTGTCTGAGATCAAGCTAATTAGTTTTGTGACCTCCTGTTGAGTAAAAGCCTTAAAGTGAAAGGATGGAATCACATCTTCTGGGTTGGAGGATGCAGTAGGGTCCACATGTTGTGAGGCAGGGAAGGAAGATATGTATTTGGTTAGATCAGAGAATTGATTATTAAAAAAGTTAGCTATGGTCTGAGGATTGTCGCAGTGAGTTCTGTTAAGGACCATGTCATTAGGGGTAGAGGAGTGAGTGGATTCCAGGAAGGTTATTATGTGGGATCAGAACTTTTTGGTGTCACCCAAGGCATTAGTTAGTAGGTTTTTACAGTATGAGCTTTTAGCTGTTCTTATATCCTTTTTGCTGCATTCCTTTGTTTCCTATTGGTGTTATCGTCCGCTGATAGACCAGAGGACTTGAAGCGGTTCCAACTCGTGTCTCTTGCTCTTATTTTAGCAAGTAGGTCCTTTTTTTAGCCACCTGGTTTGTTTCCCTTTAATTCAGCGAGTTATTAGAAGGGAGTGTATCCTGCAGTGCGATGACTTCAACAAGGAAGATGACAAGGGCGGACTGCACATCTCGTGTATTGTAAAGATTAGACCAGTCAATGTTGGAACCAGGATCCTAGGTGATATGTTTAAGTGCACCTTAATAAGTTTGGCAGCATTCAATGAAATAGAACACAATTTGATATATGCAGTCTGGCTGGCAGGTTCTCAAGATCTGAAGTTTTGTGATGGCATCTTGTTCAGTTTCCAATATACAGAATGTCCATTTTTAATAAAGTGTGGTGTTTTTTTCTAGACTTAATGCATGCGTTTCTGCTCTCTCCTACAGCCTAGACAGTAAGGTTTTTTTTTTTCAAAACGTTTGAGGTAGAAGTGGCCTGTTCCAAGGTAATACCATTCAAATGCTTTGTGAACAAATATTAATCAGTTCCAGAGTTATAAGGACTATAAGTTTGTGTCTGAGCATGCTTAGTAGGGTTTTAGGATAACCCGCTGATACAAAATATAAATTCATCTTTTGCAGACATCTATGTTTCACAAAATTAGTGCTTTATCTTTTGCGAGAAATAAACACACGTTGTGGAGGCCACATCCTGTTTTTTTTCTTTATGTAAAAACATCTAAAACAATTAAAATTATATTTATTTATTTTTCTAAAGACCTGAACCTAGCTAAACAGGTGCTGTTTAGCTAGATTTTGGTGTTTGTTTTTTAAGAAAAACATAGAAATCCATTTTCTGTGTGTCTCAAACTCCTGGGTGCCCAGCTTAGTGAGAGGAGCTATTTCTGTAGCGCTGATTTACATGCCTAGAGTCATGTCTCTCTCTCTCCTTCCCTCCCCACCCACATTGCCAAGTTATAGCCAGATGATGGGTGCCCAGACTTCAAGTGAGGTAATTAATTACTTCGGAATTACTTACTGCCCCATTTGTTAATGCTACAGATGCACTGTTTGAATTTAGACAAAGCAGAAGAGCTTAAGAGGAAATTGGTACGCTAACCCCTTTTTTCTCAAATGTCCTTGACAACGCTCTGCCTAACGACAGATGACTTAGACACTGTTCTTCAAAAAACAAAAGAGAAATAAATAACCACCATACTTTTATGGGAAAACTAAATAACCTCCCTGACTCTCAAGGAGAAGGGCACTGACATTCTAGGGTTCCTCCTCTATAGTTTCTGTGCTCACCAGGAAAGTGGTAAACGATCCACCACCACAGCCCAGAGATCCACCTCTGGCTGTTTTTGTCTCACCAGTGCTGCAGCCATTATCTGAACTAAAGACAAACTTCCAGACAAGTCAAACACAGTGCTGCTAACTCAGCACTACCGCTGGATGCCACCTGCCAGCACGCGCAACAAGCCTGACCATATGGACCTGACAGTCAACAGCTCAACCAGGTGCATTGATTGTGCACAGACTTCAGTGTGATCAGACATTTGGACAGCATACCGGCTCTTGCTTGTGAGAAACAAGGTTCGCTAGAGAGTGCAAGAAGCACCAACAGACTCCTCCAGCTGGCTCACTGCCAAATCAATTGTCGGAGCCACCAGGGAAGAAAAAGTGCAATTTTTATGCTGCAAAGTGGCTCAGCAGTTTCCAGTCCCCAGTCATATTACATCAGAACATAAATATACTACAAAAAAGACAGAGGGGAAGGAAGACTGAAGTCGCACACATACACACAGTGGCTGCCACAAAACAGCTGATTTTGTTACCGCTCAGCTTCCCCTGAGCCTTCCAGAACCAAAAGGCTAGGAAGAAAGGAAAAACAGAACAAAATATAGACATACAAGACACCAGAGCAAAGGCACCCCCTAATGAGGATGCTACTTAGGAAAACCACTTCACAGGAAAACCAAAGAGGGTGTGTGATAGAGGTTGCAAAGGAAGGGAGGGATACCCTGGGAAGGCTACTGGTAAAGGAAATATTAAGATTCACCTACCTAAAGCACCAGGCTAATAGAAAAAATACAGACCAGTTTAGAATAAAACACCCCAAGGCAAGTTATGCCCATACAGGTACTGAAGGCACTGGTAATCGGTGTTAACTAGCAGTTAATGGCACCACAATCCACACAGGGGTTGTATACAGACCCCCCTCGGGGGGGAATGGACAAGGAAATGATAGAAAGTATACTTAGAACGGCAGACAAAGGGGAGATATTGCTGATGGGTGATCTGAATATGCCAGATGTTAACTGGAGTGCAGTTGCAGCAGCCACTTCTAAGAGTGGGGTTATTCTAGATGCCCTACAGGGGGCATGCCTTAGACAACTAGTATTGGAACCCACTCAAGAGGGAGCAATCTTAGACCTGGTCCTCTCAAATGGAGATGGAGAGAGGATCACAGATGTAGAAGCGGGTAGCCATCTGGGAACTAGCGACCATTGAACAGTATGGTTCATAATAGACACAGCAATAGAGTCAAGCCATACAAAGGCAAAAGTACTGGACTTCAGGAGGGCTGACTTTGCCAAAATGGATGAGTGCCTAAGGAATGCACTAGCAAATGGGCAGGAAGGAGGGGTGGAAGAACAATGAGGAATAATAAAAACTGCCATCACAGAGGTAACAAGCCTTTGTGTGAAGCAAATAATCAAAACAAAACGATGTAAGAAACCACTATGGTTCTCAGAGGAGGTGATAGTGAACGTTCAAGAGAAAAAGAAAGCATTCAGAAAGTACAAGGAATCACAGAAGGAGCAGGACAGAGAATTGTGTCAGTTAAAGCAAAAGGAAGCTGGGAAGGCAGTCAGTTCAGCAAAGGCCTGAACTGAGGAAAAGATAGCCAACTCAGTTAAGAAGGGGGATAAAACCTTTTTTAGGTACATCAGGGAGCGAAGGAAGACTAAGGGAGGGATAGTGAGGCTTAATAAAGCGGAGGGGGGTGGGCAGAGGGTGACGGTGAAAAGGCAGAGATGCTAAACAAATATTTCTGCTCAGTATTTACAAATGAAGAGGGGGAGGTATCTAAAACAAACAATAGAAACACTCTGGATACAGAAGTGGATACCAACCCATTTACAGAAGAAAGGGTTCTGAAAGAACTCTTAAAACTGAAGGTGGACAAAGCAATGGGGCCTGTTGGGATTCATCCGAAAATTCTAAAAGAACTAAGGGTAGAACTAGTGACACCACTGACTACCCTCTTTAACAAATCATGGGAGGATGAGGTGGTACCTGAGGACTGGCGGAGGGCAGATGTGATTCCCCTTTACAAAAGTGGGAGCAGGGCAGAAGCAGGAAACTACAGACCTGTTAGTTTAACCTCAGTGATAGGGAAATGATGGAATCACTTCTGAAGGAAAGAATTGTCGAGTACCTAGAGGCCAGAGTGGCACAGGACCCAAGGCAGCATGGATTCACAGCGGGAAGGTCATGCCAGACGAATCTAATAGATTTCTTTGACTGGGTGACCAAAGTAGCAGATCAGGGAGGGGCTGTGGACATGGCCTACCTAGACTTTAGCAAGGCATTTACATAGATACATAGACAGTGTCGGCCGATAAGGGCCTATGGCCCACCCAGTCTGCCCATTTGAGCTTGTAAGTTCAGTTTATGTTTTCCTAGAAGTCTGTTGCCCCTTACCCATGACCTCCAGAATTCCTTTATGTCTATCCCATGCATTCTTAAATCCCGTGATTGTTTCAGCCCCCACCACTTCCTCTGGCAGGGTGTTCCACTTGTCCACCACCCGCTCTGTGAAGCTTCCTCACGCTTCCTCTGAATAATCCTCCTCCAACTTCATCCCATGCCTTCTAGTCCTGGAACATCTTTTTCGCTTAAAAATAGTGTATTCCTGCACCCTGTTCCTCCCTGTAAGATATTTGTATGTCTCTATCATATCCTCTCTCCCTCAGTCCCACAAAAGATTAATATACAGGTTAGCCAGCCTGGGAGTGGATCCCAAGATGACAGCCTGGGTAAAGAATTGGCTGGAGAATAGGACACAGAGGGTAATAGTAAATGGAGTCCACTCTGAAGAAAGGGGAGTTACTAGTGGGGTACCGCAGGGTTCAATATTAGGACCGGTCCTCTTCAATGTCTTTATAAGTGACATTGCAGAGGGACTGGAAGGAAAAGTATGTCTCTTTGCAGATGACACAAAGATCTGCAACAGAGTTGATGCTCAAGGTGGGGTGGAAAGGATGAGAAGGGACTTGGCAAGGTTAGAGGAATAGTCAAATGTATGGCAGCTTAGATTTAATTCTAAGAAGTGCCAGGTAATGCACCTGGGAAACAAAAACCCAGGGGAAGAGTACACAATGGGGGGTGAGATACTAACAACAACAAAAATGGAAAGGGACCTGGGGGTAGTCATATCAGATGACTTAAAGGTGGGCAAGCAATGTGAGAGGGCAGTAAGGAGGGCTGGGGGATACTGGGATGCATAGGGAGAGGCATCACCAGTAGAAAACAGGAAGTTGTTATCCCTCTGTACAGACAGCTGGTGAGACCCCATCTGGAGTACTGTGTGCAGTTCTGGAGACCCAATCTCCGCAAAGACATAGACAAGATGGAAGCTGTCCAGAGGAGGGCAACTAAAATGGTGCAGGGTCTGCACCAGAAGACATATGAAGAGAGACTTAAGGAGCTTAATATGTATAGCCTCGAGGAAAGGAGGGAGAGAGGGGACATGATAGAAACTTTCAAGTACCTCAAGGGAATCAACAAAGTCCAAGAGGGTAGCATCTTTCAAAAAAAAGAGGTGTGCAAGAACAAGGGGCACAATTTGAAGATGGGGGGCAGCTCAGAGGTAATGTAAGGAAGTATTTTTTCACAGAGAGGGTTGTGGATGCATGGAACAGCCTTCTGGAGGAGGTTGTGGAGTCAAAAACAGTGGTTGAATTCAAGCATGCATGGGACAGTCATAAGGCAATTCTAGGGGGTGGGGGTAGAAAGAAGTAGGCTGCTGGTTAACTAGAATCTGCAGCTTATCCATTAGGTAGGGAAATCGGCAGACTGGGTTGGCCAAGCGGTCCTTATCTGCCATCAAATTCTATGTTTCTATAGGTCAGTCTATTCAAAAGGCTCAGTTTAACAGGCATGAATTTTTAAATTTAGGAGTGCTCCCTGACACCAGGAAGCCCCAGTCTGCCTTAGAATTACACAATCCCTGAATTAAAAAAAATGAAGTATAAAATACAAATCTTCTAAGAGCTCTATCCACGCTGCCACCCCCTCAGTATTTCAGCTGAAACAGAGATAACTGCAGCACTTGGAATAGTCCTGTCCCTGGGATTCTATGCTGAGGTCACAGCTTTGGAGCTGTACCACTACCCCAGTGGGGGAGCACATCACTCATATGTATTAACTACCTTCGTAATTGACAATGTGGAGTGATAGAGTGATAGAGAAAGAAAAATGATACTGATTATATGCTGTAAAATTCTCAGAAAAAAAATAAAATCACAAAAACAATTTTGTTCCTCAGAATGTACATCTTCCTATTTAAAATAATGTGTTTTCTTACTTTGATTCTGTTGTGCATGAATATTTATTACATTATCATATCACAGTCGGTCAACATGCAACAAAATATATAATATCTTTATCATTACCACTAACAAATGTAAGCCTATGGAAAAATATTAATTTCACACTGCACAACAAGTAAATGCCCCCCAAAAATCTGAGAATCAGAATATTTGTTTTTCCGTCCCACAAATAAAATTTAAAAAGTCTAATGCTCTGACCATTACTAATACGGTCGCTCTAAAGAACACAATAAAACCGCAACACTGGCAACTGTACATGTACAAAATAAATCATACATCAATACTGGGATTTTGATGGTGGAATAGGTTGTCTTAAGTATTGTAAATAGATTAAAGCAAATGAACATTTAGGAATACTAATAATTCAGAGAGGAACTGGGTAAGGTTGTTACTTTCTACATTGCTTCCTGGATCTTGTACTATACATTTCCCACCACTAGGGGATGCTATTGGCTAAAAGAAAGTTGTCTAAAGATTGCAGCACATTATTGCTAAAGATACATACTGATAGGCTTGTGCTCATAGGTTTCTATTTCTACACTATTCGCACGGATGGATTATTGTTTTTACAGCATTTTCTTTATTTGTTTTACAAGGATCAGAAGTGTGTAACTTAGACCCATTTTTAGCTATATCTAAATTACCACTTTTACTTATCAAATGGTTTGATACCTTTTATTGGACCAACATTGATGTTACAAAAAGAACAAAGTGCCTAAGCTTTTGGACCAGCCATGTCCTTCCTTGGAAGCTTATGTCCATAAACTTCCGAGGAAAGACTTGGTTGGTCAGACAGCTTAGGCACTTTGTTCTTTTCGTAACATCTATGTTGGCCCAATAAAAGGTATCAAACCATTTGCTTCTGGATCTGTTCTTACAAGGATCAATACGGCAACTAAACTAACCCTTTTACTAAAAACTGTCACACAATAGCCATATAATCCTGCCTTTTATGTTTAAAAAGGGATACGGACTCAACAAAGTTAATACCTAAGAGCAAATAATTTTGTAAACGTGGGATTATTGCTTAAATGACCTTTCACCTGTTTTAGTTAAACAATTCTTTTTAGGCATCCACTTCTTTCTCCGATGTTCCAAAGTGAGTTCAGTTTTTTAGAAAATGCCAGCTCCAGGCACTGTGCCAAGAGCTGAAAATGTCTTAAAGAATTAGAAGGAATACAAATAGCAGAAAGGAAAATGTTATCAATTTTTTAAAAGTAGTCCTTTTTTCTTTCTGAAGTATATTTCTTTTTACCTTTTGCTCATTAGAAAGTTTTCTATCTGACAGTATTAGGTTTGACGTGAAGAGCAGTGCTTTACCTGGCAGCTGACATATCTAGTTCTATTCCCCTTCATATCTTCTCAGCACTGCAGCCTCACATCTCTGGAAACAAATCTTGCAGCTGCTGAATGGCTTTTCTTGAGCACTTGTGATGTCACAGTCAGTGAGGTCACAATGCTGAAGAGGTATGAGGAGGAATAGAAGTAGATATGTCAGACTCCAAGCAAAGTGTTGCTCCATACAGCGTACCTAGTACTGTGAGGTACAGATTCATCTAATTAGGCAAATAGGAAAGAAAAAGTACCTCAGATATAGAAAGTAATAGTTGACTACTTTTAAATGTCAGTACACTAGCTTTTTAACTAATTTCCACAGTCCCCCAAATACTTGGATTTAAGAGATGCTCCTTTCCTGCAACCCTGATCCAGAATCTCTGGTAGCGGCACTAAGTACCTGTAGTTCAAATCCAGGCTAAGTTAGTCACTAGCTTCTGACTCTGTGCCTGGAGTCAAAAATGTCTTTTTATTCATCACAACAGCTCCAGCTGTGGAACCAGGAAGTCACAGATTCAAACCTCACTAAAGCCAAATACTCACTGTCTGACCTTGGGCAAGTCACATAACCTCTTACTGCTCCAGTCCACCCAGCTGCTGAAATGGGTAGAAACGAGACCCCACTGGAAATGAGAGACTGCATCTCAGTTGGAATATTCTGTGTAAATGAACTGTAAAAATAAAAACCACTTCCAGTCCCTCAAATATTTGTACTTAAGATATTTACCCCCTGACCCTTAAGTCATGATTTGGGAAGGCCACTTAGTAGTTCAAATCCAAGGTAACACAGTAAACAATCCTTGCTGCACACCCACTCCAGTAATTATATACACTGATTGGAGAGAGACTGAGAACAAGCATGTCACCAGGAGGGAGGGGGTTGAGCTGTCTGTGTCACTTATGACATTAGGCAGAGTTCAGCGGGTTCCCTGCTCTGTGTGAGCATGAGATTATGTGATATGGCAATCTGCCTTATACTGTCATTTCACATTTTGCAGTATAAAGTAGTACATATATTTTTTTTTATTAGAGGACTTTTTTTTATTAGTGGATACCATTCAGTGTCACTTGTAGCCCTATACTTAGCAGGAGGGCTTAGTGAGGGCCCCAACAGACAGATGGAGCCATGGCAGAGAGGGCATGGATTGACTATGGAAAGGAAGCCAACACACTTTTTATCCATGCCTTCCCTTGGCCCATAGCCAGTCATACTGGCATTGTGGATTCTGCGTAGAGTGGCTCTACGACCTGACAGACTCCCAGTCTGATTATGATATGTTCTTAACCTCTAGATTACCATTGGGTCACTGATACAAGAATCTGTACTTTAAAAGCTCTAACAGGCCAGCTGGTGGCATGGAGGGCTGAGGCACTGTATGCCTTACCTTCTACCATGCCAGTGACCCAGTTTGGGGAACAGACCAGGGTCACTTGAAGGCCAGCTGGTTGAGGGAGGATTAAGCAACTCAAGGACAGCTTCTTCCCTTGGGAAGGGGGGGGGCTCAGAGTCCTGCCATCTGGCAGAGGTCAAGTGACAGCACTGAAGGGGCCAGCAGATATGGGTAGCCATGTGCTGGTGCAGCACACACATGCATCTGCATGGGCACATCATGCGCCGATGCCCTGGGGAGGAAATGGAGGAAAAAAACCCAGCTCATTCAGCCTCCTCTGCAGGCATGCACAGCCCTTCATGACATGTCACCCACCAACACCCACGAGACAGGTCGGTGACAGGCCTGGGGGTATGCAATCAAGGCAGGGGAGTGAAGGAAGAGAAATATAAGCAAAATAAAAGTTCTAACAACTATCCCTCCACGTGGAATCTGCCACTGCTGATCAACATACAGTAGCTGATGTCAGCCACGGGAAGTGTCATGGGATGCTACCCGAGCAGCTGCTGTTTTAAGATGTCAGAGTTAGAGGAAAGCAGTGTCAATCAGATAAAATTATCATTTAGTAACAAGAAACCACATAAGAAAAAAAGATTATGTGCACTATAATTGTGGGTGCACATGGGGAAGCTCCCCACACAGTATGGTGGTGGGCTACCAAAAGGGCTTTCCCTTTTAAGGCACTTTAAAAACATTTTTGTTTTAAACAGATGCCAGTACTCTTTTATATGGTTCAATTCTACGTCCCCTAATGTGTACTCTGACTCCATGTATTTTGTCTCACTGCTGTACTGTTTCTCAAATTGTACTACTGCACTTATGTATTGTTACTCTGATTATTCCTTGCTGTACTCTCCCGGGTCATGCCTGAAAATAGTCATTTTATGGCTAGTGCACTTACCCAGTTAACAAAAACTAAATAAATAAATAAATGAGCGTGCTGCATCTTGTGTCTTGATATCGCATCCTTTTAGGTGGATTTTGGTTCACATCTCTGTAGCCAAGGGCAATCTCGTTCTTAGTTTGATGGCTTTGTAGTGCATTTGGAAAGATGCCAAAATTCAAGGCTACATACAGTAACGCCTTTTAGCTCTTCCATATATGTGTTGCACTGTTTCTTGCAATTGGTTTAGAGTACAATTTACCATTAAACAATTTTTTTTTCACAGTCACACTGAGACTGTTGTATCGCGTCTGTTACATTAGGGTCCGCTGTGCTACTGCAAAGCTTTCATACACTGACCCTCAAGTTGTAGCTCCCTGGGCAATTATTAAAGGAAAAATAATAGGACAATCTTGTTAGCATGTAGATTTGTTTAAATGTGACCTGAAGCTACATTTTGAGCACCCAGATTTAGTTAATTTTTATTGTCAAGCTCACCTACATTTACTCTGCCTCTCTTGCTACAGTATAGTAGATTGCTACAAGTTTCAGCAAGATTCATGCTTTCATCCTCCCTGGAGTGTTTCAGTTAGTAACTGCCACAGTTTTATGGACTGGTTTTAAAAATGGACTGCATTCAGAGGTCTGGAAAATATTCACGTTATGATTAAAAAATTTAATTTACCACGTTAAACAAGACGCAACTGGCTATTATTTGCTCCACATCCATTCTTAGAGGGCCAAATTATCACCAGTTTCATTTTGCTTAACCATTGTCAGTTTACATTTTTTTTTTATTTGTAACCTCAAATTTTTTCTAGAACTGGAGGGAACTGTACATGGGTGCCAGAACATGAGAAAAAGTTGAGGTGCTGAAGTTCAAAAGGGCACAGGATAAAACAAGTTGTTTTTGCAAGCAAAGGGGCACTTTGAATGCTTATGGGCAAAAGTGGAGGAGCTTCAGCTCCCCTGCGCCCATAGGTTCTGGCACCTATGGAACTGTCAGTCAGTTCCCTCACTCATGCAGAGAAAATGCACACTGGCTTTGTATTGGCAGAATGGGCAAGCACTGATGGCCTGTCTAAGATTCTTCCATACATAATGTTTTGTATATTCCTACTAAGATGTCACACATTTGCATGACTGCCCATTTCATCTAACTTGACTCTGTTTCTCTTTTACATATGACTCACTATTGTGCTAGCTTAGAGTTTACTAGATGTCCCAAAATCTGGCACTTTTGATGCCGGTGAAGCAGTTAGAAGAGATTCGGTTTCGTTTTGACCATCCGGCACTTCGATGTCATGATGCAACATTTTTTTTTTTCATTTTATTTTGACAGGGAGCAATTGCTGAGCATTGTCAAGTTGTTGGCATTGCATCAGTCAATCAGTGATGCTGGAGACCGAGAACTCCTTGTGTGTCATTTTCATCGCTTCCCCTCTCTCTCTCTCTCTCTCAGAGGTGAAAGACCTGGTGACTGAGAGTTCTGCATTTGTTTGCCAAGAGTACTTTGTAAAAAGAAAAAATGATAAAACATTAGAGAATTGTGCATAATTGTAGTTCACTACATTACAACAATTAACAGTAGTTTCACGTAGGCAGAGGAGAGGAGAGTGTGCTTTCTGCAGGCTGCAACAGGGCAGTAAGTGAATTTAGCAGACTGGAAAAGGTGCAGGGCAGAAGGAGGGGAACTTGAATGTTTTATTTGATAAATAATTACTTTCTAACCAGAGAGAAGTGGGCCAAGAGTGGGACCAAAGACTCTCGCCATACTCCAACTGAAACCCAACAGCACATTACTAGATGCACTGAATGATACCACCACGTCCTATATTCAGTTGAAACCCAACAGCACAGTATTAGACACACTGAATGATACCTTCGTGTCCTATATTAGCATCCCGCATCATGCCAGTAGCACAGTTTTACTGTGTATCTGGCACCACATATTCCTGCCCACAAGACTTCCTCCCCTGTGGATCACCAGGAGGAAGCCATATAACAGCAGAGGCCACCACCCTTAGGCAATCTGACATAGAAACTCAACACCAACTCTGCAGCCCACTGAGTTATGACTTCAGCTCACAATGTGAACCCAGGTCATCGACATGTAAACCTCATTACTTAATCCAATCAGAAGACTAGTGTGGCCCTCTGGATCTAAAAACAAAAATAGAAGCAGGGAGGGATCTGCTTCATGCCTCAATGGAAGTATCAAAGCAACAAATGGAGTCAGTACCCACTCACTAGCATAAAACGTAAGAATTGTATTCAATTATTTGCAACAGAGCTGTGTAAAAAATCTGACATTTCGTGATGTACATTGATGACATCATCAGAGAGAACATTGTATGCAAAAGCAGGTAAAAAAAAAGTTTAATTCATATAATATTCTAAACCCAAATCCCCCCTCAGAATTTGTGAGAACACACTAATAACTGAATCTGTGATCTAGAAATGTACAGAACTGAGGTCTGTGGACACTATTGTTTCCTTTACACAAAGGGAGGGATTGTATACTTTGTATGTTCTGCAGAGGTTATACTTAGTGGCACCTCGTCTATAATTAAAGTTTTTATATTACTAGAATGAGAAAAGTAAAGTACTGGATTTTGAAAATATAAGAAGGGTCTGGCCTTAACAACTGGATTATGAATTCAGTGCATGCATTTAAACTTTTTTACCTGCCCTTGTATGCAGTATTCTCCCTAATGAAGGGATCAGTGCATGTTATGAAATGTTGGATTTTTCACACAGTTCTGTTAGCAAACAACTGAATAAAATTCATAATCTTCATACCAGTAACTTGGGTCTACTGATTAGTTAAATTAGAAATGTTTGGGTGGGGGAACTCTCACATTTACATTTATAGGTGGTGGAACTTTCCTATAGTAGTCAATGGAGAAAGATGACAAAGGTGGTGGAACTGTCATACAATTTTTAGGGCTGCAGTGAGTGGAGCCCTGCAGTCCTCTTGCTATCAGGAAAAGGACTCAACATTCCTTGCGACCGAACAACATGTTTGAGTTGCACCGCAGTCGCCTCCGCGTCTGTGGAGCACTCCCCTCGTTGTTGCCATTACCAGTTGCACTGCACTATTTTGTGACTGCCAATTTCCTTTTTTCCTTTTAAATTAGACATATCCCCCCACCTGACCCTCCCTTTCAGCACCCACCACCTCCACCCCCCCAGAAACATAACAGTGACACTGGGGATGCCCAATCCCCCAGTGTCACAAGCACCAATCCATTTTTGGTAGGCATTCCCCCCTCCACTACCACACATGTATGGTTATTTTTTTTAATTTTTTTAATCACCCACCACACCCAACCCCTCCCGCTTCAGCACCCACCACCCCACTCCCTCCCAAGAAAGTAGTAGTGACACTAGGGGGTGCCAATCCCCCAGTTCAGTATCCTCGGTCTTTATGTTTCTTTTATACCTGTAAAAGAAAACCATCCATCGATGTACTTTGCGACTGTTAGACTCCCCCGCCACCCAGCCCTCCCACTCAGCGCCAACCACCCTCCCCCCAAAAAACCCTTACTTATAGATCAGGGTCCAATGCATAATCCTGTCTGGACCACAGACATGTCTTCACTCTTCAAAGTCAGACCACAAACTAAGGAAACAGGTATGTGGTTCAATGTATTTCAATGGGGTTTTGAACTTAACACCATAACTTGGCCATTTTTGCATACCTTTGCCCCAAATTTTCAACATGCCTTCTTTTGGACCCCACCTTATGAGCAATGGCACTGTCATTAGGCAGATCTGGCTGAAAGGTGATTTCATGGTCCCTGCACAAAATCACCTTTTGGGCAGGAGTTGAAACTTTTCTCTGCCCTTGTTCATGAGGTGGTGCCATAAGACGGCTATGTTGAAAATTTGGTGTAAAAGTATTAAAAAACAACAAAGTTATGAGCCTACATTAAATTTTCCAAATGCAGGCTTGTAACTCTAGTAATTTTCAATATTTCCACCCAAATTCACAACATAGCCATATCTTTATACCACCTCATGAGCATGACAGCTGTCATTTTCAAATCCTGTCCAAAATGTTTTTTTTTTTTACATCCTGAAAAGTGATTTTGTGGCCCCTGCATGAAATCACCTTTTGGGTAGGAGTTGAACATATTCTCTGCCCTTGTTCATGAGGTGGGGTCATAAGAAACCTATGTTGAAAATTTGGTGTAAAAATATTACAGAACAATAAAGTTATGAACCTACATTGAGTTTTGCAAATGCAGGCTCGTAACTTTAGTAATTTTCAACATTTTTACCCCAAATTTACAACATAGCCATTTCTTTACAGCACTTGATGAATGTGACAGCTGTCATTTTTCAACTCCTGCCCAAAATGTGTTTCTGTGTCCCGAAAGTTGAATTCACAGTACCTGTGCAAAACACCTTTAGGCCAGAGTTGAAATATTTCTCTGCCCTTCTTCATGAGGTAGGGTCATAACAAGACTATGTTGAAAATTTGGTGTAAATATATTAGAAACCAAATTTTCAGTACTTTTACCCCCAATTCCTTGGCTGCAGCCCTATTGGCTCTGGCCAGAGTTTGTTTAAGAAGTGATGGAACTGAGTTCCTGTGACCACCTGCTCAGCTTAACCCTTGGTTCTACCTCCATTTGTGACTTTGAAACCTCAATACTTACCATTAGGCAACTGAACAATTTCACAGTTTTTTTTTTATCAGATTTTCCCTTTCTTTCTTCCTTCCTTCCTTCCTTATGTGGGGACTGGGATAAGCACATGGAGCTTAAGTGCATTTCCAGGTGCATCCCAGGGGATACGGAAACAAGGAGAGTTTCAAAGATAACAAGCAGGAATCATATCAGCAAACATTATGCACGGTGCAACTGTTGAATTCCAGTCTCATATAGTACCTCACTGGGCAACTACTGAGCCCTATTTCTATTACAACAATTCAGTTGCATACCTTTTTTAACATCAGACTCCAGCAGTCTCAGTTTTACCTCTCCCTACATCAGCATTCAGTTTTATGTCTGCCACCATCTCACATCTGTCTCCAGCAGCCTTCAGTTCTGTTATTGCCTCCAGCAGCAACTCCAGTTCTGCATGTGACTGCAGAAGCCCTCAGTATCAATGTACCTCCATTAGTTTCTGACTTCATGTCTTCCTCCTGCAGCCTCTGGCTCTGCATTGCATAGCAGCCTCTAGTCTTTCAGTTTCCTGTCTGGATTTCTTAATGTCTTTCAGTATTCATCAAAGCTATCTTTTTATATCTTCTCTCCCCTTGGTAAGCTTCCTTTGTTTATTGATGCTTCTTTAGGTTCATGTACTTTATTCCATTAACCGTTCCATTTTAATTTGTTTTTATTCACTCTCGGGTTGTTGTCAGCACAAGTTCTAAAATGATTAGAATCCTGTTTGAATCTAGGGTTTCAAGTTCTAATTTAAAACTACAAGAGAACAACCATGGATAAGCAGTACTGAGGGTTCTAAATATTAAATAGTATGATTTTTGTTTGGATATTTTAAAAGCAGGAGATGCTAGTCTTGAAAACAAACTGATCATTGGGAATTATATTCTAAAATGTTTTAGTGAGACACACAAGTGAGAATGTGACACTTATTTACCTCTATATGCAAATGTCTAAAACTGTGACACTTCTCAGGAAGGAGCCAGGTTCATCAGAGGACAGGCTAGGAGGAGAACAATGGAGCATCCCAGAGGATGCTGTCCCCCTCTGGGTTGGGGATCCATAGCTGGCTGCTATACCACCACCTGAGTGACAAGTGGAGGTACAAGGAAGCAGTGAATGTTTGGGGACCTGGATCATGGCTGCCGGAGGGTGTGACTAACATGCCAGTGCTGGCTGATGTCACCACGCTCCTGGGAGTGCAGGACTTAGAGTGGGTGAAGCCTCCACTCACCTACGACATCCAGCCTCATCCCTTGCTGCCAGCCACAAGGATACCCACCTCTGCACTTCCACCATGGGTGGCCAGATACAGAATGGGGAAAGCTGCCATGGAGCTGAATGCAACTCCAGTCCCAAGGGGGAAGTTAGGAAGGCAGCACAGCACTGTGTCATGGGTGGGCTAAAGCGGTCCTGGGATTGCTTGGCCAGCAGGGTCTTGTGGGACATGAACCAGGCATTGGTGGATGATGGAAGGAGGTCTGAAGTAGACGGTAGAGGTAACAAAAGTATTTTAAAAGAAAAATATAACACATCGATTGTGAGTCCTTCAATTCGCATTCTGAATAGTGTACAGTGTTTTTCTTTCTTTCTTTTCAGCATATGTAAGGAAAGAACATTATTGCTGCGCTGTGAGAGCAGGTTTTTTTTTGGTTTTGCTTCCTACTTTCAGGATCTCTCTCTTGGTTCTTTCTCTACATAGCTGTACACAGAAGTGTTTAAGTTCTAAAGAAGTTTAGAACCCTAGCACTAGTTGAAAATGTCTAGATCAGAACCAGAATCTAGAACTTCAATGGGTTCTGACAACCCTCATTCAGAGGTCAGCTCAGTGGCACAACTGCAACATGTTGTGCTTTTACCTGGGTGAATGGTGTCTGCATATTATTGGAATTCCATACTGCAGCCAGCCGAGAGACAGTTGCATTGCAGAGGTGAGGGATTGTATTTAAATGGAGGGAGGGTGCAAACCACCTGACATTTGCATGTCCCCTGTCAGCTGGTCATGGAGCAGCAGTTATAGTGACTGGGAAGGCAAATGCTCAACTGCTTCCTAACCAGGAGAAGGGGTGCAATCATACTGGCCCCATCAAAGGAGTTGGGGATGACAGAACCTTGAGAATGATGTGTGAAAAAAAAAATTTCATTTAGTTAACAGTGCATCCCCTACTTTCTAACAGAGCTATATGTAATAGTAACACTACACCTACAGCGGGTTTGAGAAATACAGAAAAATCATTGTGAAAATTATGCAGTCCAGTAAAGGTAGCTGTCATGGAGTCAACTGGCTGAATACACGTCTCTAAAGCTGCCACAGACCCGCTGCAAATTCACTACTGGGTTGTCTCCTTCTCATCCCACATGAAGCCCTTACTTACTCTATATTAGTCCTCTGGATACAGGAACCCCTGTTAACTTCAAGCATTCCTAAACATGTTCCTGTGTTGGAAGCAATCTTACTTTAATTTGGTACATGCTCTCAGAGATGGAACACAGATGGTACATGGAGTTGCCAATAATTAAATTTCCTGTAGCTTCTTAATAACACTGCATAGTCACAGGTAGATGAAATATAAACTATGGAATTCTGTCATGGTGATGGTGACCCCCCAAATTTTTTTTATCTTTTTTAAAATATACCCTTTTTGTTTGGAGCTTCTAAATTTAGGAAAATCATGAATATGGTCAAAGGTTCTTTTTATGGGGCACCAAAGCACCCAGATTATCACTACCTACTATAAACTCCGGGCTCACTGGACCCAGGGAGGCTTTGGACTCCCTTGGTGGCAAATGTACCAGCTTTCGTTTCTTTTTAAACATTTGGCTTTCTATCTCTCCTCCCTCTGATACCCCTCAGGTTTGAGATGGAACAGCAGTCATGTAGGCCTGATAAGCCTTCTGATCTTTTATTTAAGTCAGGGTTAGTCTCAAAATGAATTAACCTTCATATTACTAGTTCTCTTAAGGTCATTAAAATGCTGCAAGGTAAACTTAGCATCTTAAAACTCCTGCCTCATTTGAAAGGCCTTTGGCATAATCCTAATGTAGTAATAGTAGGCAAACCCCTGACAAACCAAGATTGACACAAACAGGGCATCACTAATGTTGGAGATTTTATCGACGCAGATACTAACATCCTTAGGTCATTTGATGAGCTTAAGTGTAAATATGGACTGCAACAATTCCATTTTGTCACTTATCTCCAAATTTAGGAAGGCCTTATCTAACACAATATGAGGCCCAGATCTGAAAGTATCTCCGATAGGTATGGATTGGACATCGATCCTTAAAGCTGTTAATTCAAAAGGTGGCATTTCGGAACTTTATAAGTTGCTGAACAACAGAGTTGCTAATGCCACACTAATGGGCTTTCAGGTCTAAGTGGGAATCTGACCTGTGTTATAGTATTTCCTTAGAGGTTTGGGCATCTGCTTGGAAAAATATTTACCATGAATGCAAGAAGATCCAGGGTAGGACTGTTCAATTTAAAATATTGCATCAGTATTACTATGCACCCCCCTAAGACTAGATAAAATGGACCTTTGTCCAGTGGGTAACTGCTGGAAGTGTGGGAAGCCTCATGCCAGCTTACTGCACATGCTCTGGAGTTGTCCTCAAACCTTAACATTGTAGGGGGAATCCACAAAATCTGCGAAAAGGTCACTGGAATGAAAATCCTTTTCTCCCCTTTGACTCATGTTTTGGGCCTCTTTTCTCAACTAGGAACTTTATCCAAGAGTCAGACTAGCTGGATATTATCTCTTTATTAGCCCTTAAAATATTATTGCTTTCCAAATGGAAAGAAACAACTCTGCCAACTTTAGCTGAGTGGTATAACAGTATGACCTCATTAGCTCAGAATGAAAAAATGTGTCATATGTTGAGTAATCAGACTTGAAATTTTTAATGCAACCTGGTCTTCCTTTTTAAACTCTGCATTTTGATGGGGGTGAAAGGCAATTTGCATTTCTTTGTGGATTTTCCATTTTCTGTTAGTCCACAATTTATTTTCCTGACTGTATTACAGTTATAGGATTTACTTATTGAGACCGTACTGTTTAGTTCAATTACTACTTTTAGTCCACTTTGGATATTGTTATTCACTCTTTTATGTAATGGTTTCTTTGTGCTATCTTTGCTGTTTATGTAATGTTTTTCTTTTTTTATGCAAAAAATTAATAAAATATTAATGGCAAAAGAAATTCTCAGAAATATTAATTATGGATATTTTACAAGAAACATAAATAGTGCCCCAACCACCGCCTTTCTTTTCCTCTCAATCTAGTCTATACAATTGCTATCTGCTTATCCCTTTGCCCCAGGTATCTTCCCTTGACCACTATGTTTCTGTTATAAATGTTATATCTGTGTTGCCTTCAAGGCTCAGTTCTGTTTCTAAAGTCTTCCATTTTTCTTATTGAGGCTTCTAGCATTGCACATGTAGCATGTGATAACATTTGGTGTGGTTTTATTTATTTTTTTACTTTGCCTCCATCAGTTTCTTTTTTTTTTTTTTTAAATGTCAGCATGACCTGTTCCCTCCCCCATTAGTTTGGATCTTCCTTAGGTAGCCTGTCTCTAAGTAGTTTTCCTAGGATGTTAGGTCCTGCACAGCTTAAATGGAGCCCATGGTTGGCGTACAGATGGCTCTTCCCATAAAAGGCATCCCAGGTATTCAAGAAGGCCATTCCGTCCCTTCTACACCAGTTTTGTAATCTTGTGTTAATATGCACTATCATTCTGTTTTTTCGGATATCCCATTAAGATAAGTGGAATCCCTCAAATCACTGTTGTCCTTCCCTTATTTACAAAGGTTTTACCAAGCTCCAGAATTTCCTCACAGATATCTTTCTCATGTTCTCTGCCAATATTATTGGGGCTCCACTATGCCACAGCGACAAGAAATTTGTTCACCATTGGCACAGTGACAGCACAACACTGCCAACTGGTGCTGTGCTATCGCTGGGGGAACAAGTGTTTTCTGTGGGGGGCTTTGCCTTCCCCACACCCCCCATGTGGGGGACTCTGCCCCCAACGCCCCCAGCACTAAAGATTTCTAACTCCAGTCAGAGTTAGTTTGAGGAGGGGGACAAACACCCCAGTGGCAGCAGTGTTTGAATACCTGGAGAGCATCACAGCGAATTGCCAAAATGTCGCTGTGGTGGTCTTCGTGGTATTTGCATCGGTGTGCTGTTGGTATACCTATTATTGGTGCCTACGTGGACTGCTACTGTAGGATAGTTACCACTATTTGCTAGTAGTTGGGGGAGTCATGTAATAATATCCCCTGTCTTTACACCTAGAAAACAGGTTACCATCCTATTTTCTTTATCTTTGCCACATATTAATGTATCACATCTCCTTACTATTGAACCCCTGCTCACAAGTACCTTTGTTTTTTGTCAGTTGTAACAGGGCTGGCTGCTGTTAATTTGTTTGCTGCTGGTTCATCTGTTGTGAGTACTTCAAATCTCTTCTCCAATGGTACACCTTCTGTGATGCATTCTGGTCTCCTTCTCTTTTTAGCAGTTTTGATATATGGTATCTAGTACCATTCATTATTATCAGAGACTTCCTGGTAACTTCTGCCCTTTATATTTTTATTTTCTATGTTTATGTCTAAAATCAGTCTCCTCCCTGTCTTCTCTTGCCCTTTTTATTTTTGTTTTTATTGTGGATAATTATCATTTCAAGAGGGGATTTATTTTCACTCCCTAGTGCCTTCCTAGAATTTTCGCTATTGTTAATCTCAATGTTTGTGTATTTTTCTTTCAGGGTTTTTAGCTTGGTAATTAATTCTTGATTCGCTATACACTTATTGCATAAAAACATATTCGGGTCTCCCTTCTCAGTTTTCTCTGCATACATATTATAGGACACACATTTTATTATTTTCCCCTCTTTGTGTAGAGAAATAAGTGCCTCCCCAAGTGTTGAAGTCTTACCCACTTTGACCGTCTTATCCAATGTCTACAGAACTGCTTCAAAGATTTCTGCCCGACTTCTCTGGCTGATGCTAGCAGATGCCGTTTGCCTCAGCTGCATGGCACGTCCACTCATGCTTGGCTCTGCTCACTAGGAGCCAATCTTTAAACCCCTTGAACTCAGAAGTACTGCCCCAATTGGTAGGCATGTCGAGTATTGCACTAGAAAACTTACAACAGAATGGAAACTAAAAATCCACTACACAGCAAGCCTGGGCTAGGCTGCTGCAACAATGGAGTCTCAGCAAAAAACAAATGCTTTTCCCAGCCTTGTAGTCCCCCCTGGTGCTTAGGAACTATGTTTCCTAGCAACTCCTAGGTAGTCACCAGGGCAAATACTGTGCTCTCCCTGTCAGAGTGTGGGTAACATTTTTTTTTTTCATTTTTCTTGTGACTGCTGCTCTCAGAGATATATGCAGGACATGACAATTTGGGACTAGGGAGAGGTTGATGGTTAGAGGGATTTTTCTACTTTACGAGCCCTTTGCCTGGATGGTAGCATTGGTGGAGCTGAGGCACATGAGTGAATATTTTGTTGATGGTCCTCCAGCCCCAGTCTCCTTAGCCACCGGGAGACAGCAGTACATCAATATGCACTCTGGGTTGTGACAAAATGCATGGCACTGGCTAAAATATTGATATGCGTGATTTACGTACATATACCAATACTAAGAAATAATAATGATAGTACTAAGAAATAATAGCAAGAAAAATAATGTTTTGTACATCTGAGTGGAATAACTCATTACAAAAGAAAATGAAATTATCACATAAAAGGTACAATACTTGTCAAGTGTTTCTATACTTACACTTTTCCAGTCTCCCACCTATCCAAACTATCCCACTATCCCGCTAGGTTCCTCTTCTGGTTGTCCAAGACTTACTCCTCATTGTAGGGACCCTCCCACCCTAAAAGCACATGTGTGCCAGAGCCTGGGTAGATAACAGCTTAATCTGGTTCAAGGTCAGTTGGCATTCATCTGTATCCCCCTCCCCCGGGTCATGCCTGAAAATAGGCAGGATTTGTCTAGTGCACTTACCTGGTCAACAAAAACTAAATAAATAAATAAAATAAAACAAAATAAACAATAAATATGGAACCACCTTCGTCGATGGTTAGAGGGATTTCCCTACTTTACAAGCCCTTTGCCTGGATGGTAGCATTGGTGGAGCTGAGGCACATGAGTGAATATTTTGTTGATGGTCCTCCAGCCCCAGTCTCCTTAGCCACCAGGAGACAGCAGTACATCAATATGTGCTTCCCACCCATGTCAGTGGAGGAGTATCTGACTGGATTCTTCATTCTTCCTTGCTGGTCCACCATAGCAGTTCTGGGTCCAAGACATGGACTAAGTCTCCTGCATGGCTCTGAAAATATGCTACCACCAGTGCCACACACATGCCCAACTACAGATATGTATTGCCACAAATATGAACTTGCACGTTATTTTTCATGCAATTGTAGTACGAGCAATGGCTGCTGTGTGATTTGATTTGTTTTCCCACAGAAAACTACCATCACAGATAAAAAGGAAGAAGACTGGCAAATATAGGCCAGTTAGTCTGACGTCAGCGATGGGAAAGTTAATGGAGTTGCTTTGAAGGATATTATTGTGGAGTATCTTGAACCCAACAGGTTATGAGTCCTGAGGTAGCAGGGATTCATGTGGCGGAGAGGGTCTTGACATCTGATCAATTTGTTTGACTGGGTAACCAGGGAAATACATAAAGGTGGGGCAGTGGACATGACCTACTAAGACTTCAGCAAGGCCTTCAACACTGTACTTTGTGACAAACTTACCCTTTAGGCTGTACTAGCTTCTGAGGTAGTTTGGGCTGATTCACTTCTCTGCAGCCACCACCTGGTTATACAAGGAAAATTTTTATTTATTTATTAAATTTTGGTGACCGGGTAGGCCCACTGAGCCCCGAAGGTCCCTTTTTCAGGGGCGACCCGGGATACCTCTGTCCTGCTCAGGAGCTTGGAAGGTGCAAACATAGTAATATATGGTAGAGTGCACGTCAGATGGTGGACTTTAAACACAGAACTCACACTTTGCCAGTAGAACTATTACATTTACCTTTGCTATAAAGATGCTCGGCCAGTGATTCTAAAAAAATAGATTCTTTACTATTAAATACTACAGATATTACATATAGAATAATGGATGGGTAGGTGGTTATAACAAGAATTTTACACCACACCTGCAGTGTGGGATGCCACATAAACCACGAGAGTGAAGCTCAAGGGGTTTATAAAGGCATCCCACACCAAGGGTCTGTGTAAAATTTGAGTTTTACACACCTGCCCAGCCTTTATTTCGTATAATTGCTGGGGATCATTTTTTCACCACAGCAGTTATATAAAATAAACAGACAGAGCCACGGACCAGTCGAATTTCAGCGCAGTCCATTGTCCGAAGCAGCTGGCAGAAAACAACGTTTCCCTGTTCTTTTCCTTTTTTAAAAAAAAAAAGTTTAGGAGTAAGAGGAGAAAGAGACCTTTTTTTAAAGTAACTTACTGATGACTGCAAGGGGCGGTGAAGTCTCCAGCACTAAGGAATGGCCTCGGGGAATGATGCAGAGTAAGGGAAGAACGGTGGCTGGTGCATGCGTGGTCCAAGGGAAACCTGATGCATGTTCGCCATTATAACCAGCTGGTTAAGATGGCAAATTACAACCGGGTTTCCCTATGGGAAAAAATGCTAGCCAGTAATTATAAATAGGATATATATAGTAACCAAAAATATACTCACATTTACAGGAAAAGAAAATAGCTCAGTTTGAACAGACAGATTGCTAATGGAATAAGCTCACAACTTAGTCTCACACTAGGACCTACATTTACCTTCCAAATAACTTGAAAGAAAACATTCACTAAGATTGCTCTTTCCTCACCCAGATAAGCTAGCTAAAAAGTAGGGCTCTCCATCCTCTGTGATCACTGACCAAGATAGACCCCAGGTCCTCTTCAAAGGTTACAGGAAGTCAGATAGAGCGAGCTGAGGTTAAACTCTTCTATTTATGTGCTCAGGGCAGTAGGCTGAGCCCTCACCCTGGAAGGACAGCCCTTTTTGATGGTGTGTGCATGTGTGTGTGTGATTGCATCTGTCAGGCCAAATTGCCTTTTTACTCACCTTGTGACATCCTCACTTGCAGCTTTATTACCCTGTTTACATCCTAACAGCTTGGATGTTTCTATGGGAAAAATAGCACCCTCACATCTAGCAACTGTTTTTCCTATGAGATTTCCCAGGATAGCTGCTTGAACTTGTGACCTACACTCAATTTTGTTTGCCCTATATCATTCCAAACAGAAACACTCATGAAAATAAGTAGAAACAAAAATAATTACAGTAACCAAAAAGAAGACTACATCAACATTGTCACATTCCAGTCACAACCACATAAGAGGCACATAAAGAAACTGGACAGTTTGGGAGTGGGTCCCAAAATGGCAAACTGGGGATGAAATTAGTTGATGTATAGGCGACAGAGGGTGTTGGTAAATGGAGCTTACTCAGGGGAAGGGAGAGAGACCAGCAGGGTACCTCAGTGCTCAGTACTGGGACCAGTTCTCTTTAAAGTCTCTATAAATGTAGCACAGGTGCCATGTGCCAATGGGCCACTATCCCTGCCTGTTGACTATCACACAGGTTAAGGGGACTGGGCCCTGCTACGATGGTGTTTGGGGGTTCTATCCCAAACTGGTAAGACAGTACCCCGGTGCCTCCACCCAGAGTAAAAAAGTAGTGGGCCAGATGCTTGCTTGGTACAACCCCCTGGGATGCTGTACCTACCCACCTCCCCTTCTAACCACCCCACACACTAAATACCACGTTGTATATCTGTACCATGAAACACATATACTTCACAGCTATACCAATAACTTGATCGCAACACAGGATTCACAACAACAAAACACAGCTTTATTGCTAAAGGGGTAGGGCTAGAGAAAGGGATACCAGGGACAGGAAAGCTGTGGATATAAAGAGGTTTGGTTATATTTTTCTTTTTAAGTAATAGAGCCTGTGGGATCAATACACACCATAGCCCACCCAACTGGTACCAGTGAAGCCCTCTATGTCCTGACTGGGTACCCAGGTTTTGGCAGGCCTACTCAGTGCTGCAGGTTGGCAGGCATTGGGGCCCTTGAAACAATTCTGTCTGAAGTGCTAACAGTTTAACCTTTACTCCCCTTTTTGTCAAGACAAGCCCTGGGTACTCACGGTCCTGAAGTGAAGGTACAGACATTGGCAAGGCAGGCTCTGACAGTTCGAGTTCCACCAGTCTCTCTCAGGGAGCAGCAAGCAGATGGGCAAAAAAGGATTTGGTTGACCGGCTTTGGACTTGCTTGAAGGTCTAGCCGTTTGTCCCCTTCTGAACTTGACTGAAGGTCTGGCCATTTGTCCCCTTCTGAACTTGACTGAAGGTCTGGCCATTTGTCCCCTTCTGAACGTGACTGAAGGTCTGGCCGTTTGTCACCTTCTGAACTTGACTGAAGGTCTAGCTGCTTGTCACCTTCTGAACTTGACTGAAGGTCTGGCCGTTTGTCCCCTTCTGAACTTGACTGAAGGTCTGGCCGCTTGTCCCCTTCAGCCTATTTCCAGGCCCACTGCAGAGCTCCAAGCACAAGGCCCACCAGACCACAAAGAGCCCGGACCCGGTAGTGGCTTCACAGCACGGTTCCCTCTATGGATCTAGAGTGCACTAGCACTCAGGCATGTGCCTATGGCCCCCTGCAGCCTGGTCTGCCCCACTTGGTAGGGGTTAACAAGTTCCCTACCTGGCTCTGGATTGCTGCTATGAACAGTCTCAGATTCCACTTTCCCCTTGAACACAGCAAACAGCTCCAGAGTGCAGCAAGACAGGTTCTCAGGGCTTTCCACCTTTCCAGTGGCTTTTGACTATTGGATTTCAGTCTTCAATACAAATCTCCACTTTTTCATTGCTGGCTTTCAGCGACCACAGGCTCCTAGAACACTGTAAACCTGCAAACCTTTTCCTTTCAAAGTCCTTCACTTCAAACAGCACTGTGCCCTTGTGCTCTGGCACTCACAGTTCCAAACCACCCCTTTCACTGCCTCAAGGGGTTTCCTTCAAAATGTCACAGGCTGACTGCAAAATCTTGGGTCTTTACACTGCCAGGAGCTTGTCATCCATGAGTCTCCAATATTCAAATGCAGTATCACAGCACTCTCTCAAAATAAAGTCCTGTTCAGTTTCTCCAAAACAATGGAACACTTTCCCAAATTGAGGTCTGGAAAAGACCTTCTCCCTTGATACACACACAGCCTGAGCCCTTCTTGACTTGAGAGGAGCCCAGCCAAAGACTGCCTGAACTGCCCAAAGTCATTAGGATTTCACCCAAAAATCCTACCTTCTGATTGGCCGAATCCTTGTGTCAGTCACAAAAATCAATAGTCATTAGCCCAGTTCAATCAGTAATTGGAAAAGGGTTTTGGCTCCTGGAATGAGGTTCTCACTCCTCCTAAAATGCAGTTCACCAGTCTTTTGGTCACCTAGGAAGCTGACTGACTGTCCACTGGGGTCAAAGTACCAAAGATGGAAGCTCTCATTCAGTCCAACCACAGGTTATAGAGCTGCCTTACTTTATAGTGTTCTTGCAGCCGAAGTACATGGTCTCTACCACACTTGTGGCATAGTATGATAGCATCCTTGTCCCCCATTACCCAGCTGCACAATCAAGCTTTTAGCCCCTTCCAGTCGCTGGTCACTGCCTCCGATATGTTCAGTCCCCCAAGCAGTGATCCAGCTCATTAATATTCATAAGTGCATTATTACTACTATGCAAATTTCCCATGATTCAATAACGCATACCACCGCTATTTCAAAACTACGAGGCCACTTCTCTGATGCCTCCTCCATGTCACTGGCCCCCAATTAGTCAAACGGGGGGACCAGGAGCACCAGGGAAGCATTAATGCGGCCGTAAAAATGTCCAAAACTAGACAGCGCCACCGTGCATTTGTGGACCGCCCAACCTCACCAAAGTGCAAAAACAGGTTGGTGGCTCCACAGTCCAGCTCCTCTAGCCCCAATTTACTGAGAAACTAAACATGGGTCCAGACAGAGGACCCAGCAAATGACAGGACACTCAGGGGGAAGAACAGGAGTCCAGGGTAAATCAGGTAAGCCCCTACAGCGCGGTTACATAAAAGACATTACAGAAGAGCTGTAAAGAAAGGTATGTCTCTTTGCAAATGACACCAAAATCTGCAATAGGGTGGACACTCCAGACAGGATGGCAAGAATGTGCAGAGACCTGCGTAAACTTGAGTAGTGGTCAAGGGTATGACAGGGTTTCAATGTGAAAAGTGTAAAATCATGCACCTAGGGCAGACAAATTCAGAAGAAAAGTATAAAATGGGGAAAGAGTTACTGACAGTCACCAAACAGGAAAGGGACCTTGGAGTAATTATAACTGATAACCTAAAGGTGGTCAGGCAGTGAGACAAGGCAGTGGGTAGGGACAGTGGGATGCTAAAGTGCATAGGAAAGGGTATACCAGCAGATAAAAGGAGGTGGTGTTGCCACTGTATAGATCGTTGGTGAGACCCCACAAGGAGTACTGTGTCCAGTTATGGAGGCCACATCTCAAGAGGCTATAGACAGGATGGATGCTGTCCAGAGGAGGGCAACTAAAATGGCGCAGAGGCTGCATCAGAAGCCCTATGAGGAGGAACTCTGGGATGTCAATTTGTGCACCCTAGAAGAGAGGGGGGAGAGAGAGAAGGAACATGATAGAGACCTACAACTACCTCACGGGGTTGAACAAGATACGGGAGGGGAGTATTTTTCAGAGGAGAAGGTGCAAGAGAACAAGGGGATATAAAATGAAGGTGGAAGGGGGAAAATTTAGGAAGGTTGTGAGGAAGTACTTCTTCACTGAAAAAGAGTGGTGGATACCTGGAACGGTTTTTCAGTGGAGGCATTAGGGGAAAAAACTGTGGTGGGTTTCAAACTTGCATGGGATAGGCACATGGGAATCTTGTTTGGGAAGCTGGGGGGTAGCCACAGATCAAGTAGGGTCTGTGGTGACAGTATAGGCAGGTACATGTGGGCAGACTAGGTGGGCCAAGTGGTCCTTATCCACTGGCAAATTCCATGTTTCTATTTAAAAAGTATTTTCTTTCTTGTCATTTCTAGTTGTTGCCACAAGATGAATTTGAAGAATTTCCCACATGCAGTATTTTTATGGCAATTTTCAGACTGTAAAGTAATATATTTTGCTGGTGGAAAACACGTTTGCCCAGCTCTACTATATTTCCTAAGCAGTCAAACAACATCTAAAAGGTCTCAACATAGCCTGTAAACACTTGGCATTGCATCTGTGTTATACCAAAGTCTCTAGCCAAGTCTCAGGTTACTTAGAGTGGGATGCCATGTGATCAATATTACCAACATATGTTTACCTTTAGAGCTGGCAGACATGTATGGAACAGAGCTACTAGATCTACCATCTGTACTATTTTCATCTGCTTATGACATGTTTCCTAATAGAGCAGTAAAGAAGAATAATTCTACAAATATTGGCACTTTAATAAGCTGTCCATATTTTTGCCACAGTTGGCAGTACTATGGTAACAAAATGCTGCACCATAGAAGATTTGATTCCTACTCCCTCTTGACTTCAAATCACTCAGCCAAAACAAAACTCTCAGTTTTGTCTGATTGACAGGCACAACCATTTTTGGGGGGAGAAGAGAGAGAGATGTGTCTTTTGGGTACCAGGTCATAATGTCGCACACTTAATAGCGTACAACAGTATGGCTAACCCGGTACAGCGCTGCACCAGTGAGCAAATGGTGCAATACCGCATATACTGCTGTACGTGGCATTGCACCATTCTCACTCTCCCAGGCAGAGGATAAGACCTCTACTGGGAGTGGGTTCCACCGACCAGCTGCTGTGGCTCAACGGACTGAGCCACAGCAGCAGGGAACCCAGACAGTGCTTCCGGGACTGGGTCCGATTCCCGGTCCTAGAAACATTTATGTTTTTTAAACTTTGTGTGCTTTCTGACTTGAACCTCCCCTTCCCGGAGTTGAGAATCTATAGTGGGGGGTGTTCAGGGGTGCAGCCCCCCCCATAACAGGGGGTGTGATTTTGCCATGTGGCATACTGTCATGCAACATTATGACCCTGTGTCTGTATTTTATTGAGAGGTAAGGCCATTTCTAAACAATCCTCAATGTTTAACATTCTTCTCTTCAACCTGTTTTCTTATTCAATAAGCTAACCCAGGGTTTTAAATAATTGATTAGCAGTTTTTTTCTTGGGACTATACTAACTGTACAGAAAGTATTTGTATAGATTTTCTAAAAGTGCTGTGTTTGTTAAATACAGTGAGGCAAGAGCTATGCATTTTCACAAAGATTTAGCACTTTTATGAGCAAAACGCTAATCAATTTTTAGAGTTAAATAAATCCCTGTAACTGTGTCTTTCTTCTTTCATTGTAACTGTTGGTTTATCTTCTGTAAAACTGCGGTGGTGCTGCTCTCTGGTATTCTTACTGGATTCACGTTACTACTAAGGTAACTAGTGCTGTCAGAGTTTCCATTTGTTTGCTGGTTACAGGAGGCAAGACAGACAGAGGGCTGTAGTTGAGGTCCAGGGACAGAGGTTGCACCATTACAGTTACTGGAGTCCAGAACATGCATGCTGCTCTTACAAGAATCAAGCAGCAAAAGCTCGGAGGTGGTAACATTACGTTCCATGATTCATAGTCAATGACCTCCAAGCATAAACATTTGAGATCAGACTTGATAATTGGGCTGGCAGTGTAGCCTAGAGGTTAGAGGAATGAGGTGTGAATGAGCTTGATACATCCAGCAGACCAGACCCGAGTTTGATTCTCACAACCTCTATCTGCACACTGTGTGACTCTGAGCGAGTCACTTAACCACCCAGTGCTCCCTGGTCGCCCCCGAAAACAGGCACTTGTGCCTAGTGGGCCTTACCCGGTTACCAAAGACTAAAATAAAAAATAAGAGGGTGCAGTGAGCCTGTGAGGTGTGGTAAACTGTGGTACAGTTACACACATTAGTCTGCAAGCGTTTGTAGAAAAGTAAAACATTTCCACAGTTGCAGTCACTTTCATAAAATATTTTACAAAAACATCCAAAACAGGGGCTGTGTCATATGCCCACCTGCAGCAAAGTGCCGCCCTACAGTTGTTTTATGTAAACTCCAGGGAGCCTAGTGTAAGTCCTTACAAAATAAATCTTTGTTGTCCGCAGCTGACACTATTGTAGCCATAATAAGAAACATACATATAGTATGTAATATACCATAACCTTATCAGACACTTGAAATATTACTTTAGCAGCCGGAGGTAATTTTACTGAATTATCTATTTTGTTAGTTAGTTAGTCAGGTTAACTGGGTAAGCCCACTGGGAACAACAAAAACCCCTCCCCCATCAATTGGATGTTCAAAACTGGTGAAGTCTGGGAGAAGGGGAAGGTGGGACTAGTTGTTGGAGTCTGCTTGCACTGATTTAAGAAGTCTGGGTAACAAACTGCCAGGACTTCAAGTACTAGTAGCAACTGGTAATCTAGACCTGGGGCTGTCACAGAGATATGGGAAAACCAGAACCACAACTGGGACATGTCTATACTGGGTCATGCGTTGTATAGCGAGGACAGGGAAAGGGGCAAGGAAGGGCTGTAGCACTTTATGTAAGCAAAAGCATTGTAGCCACCGAGATGAACAATTTGGGAGGCTCTGGAGGTTCAGAGATTCTGTGGGTACTTGGAGCCACAGGGAATGGGGAAATAAATCAGGGTGGGGGTAACTTACAGTCCACCAAACCAGGGCTAGTAAGCAGGCAAGGAACCAAGGGAAATTCAGAAGAGAGCATCCAAGTCAGGTTAAGAAGAGATAACAGGGGACTCCCCCATGCTGCACGTGGACATGATAAGTGCAAGGAACCGACAGGTGATAGAGGAATGCTAGGAAGCATTCCTTGCACAATTGGTCAAGGACCTCAAGGGAGGGAGCACTACTCCACTTGGTGCTCGTGAATGAATCCAAAACACAGTAGTCCAGGAACCACTGAGGCCAAGTAACCACAAGATGGTGTGACTGGTGGTCCACAATGATGGCAGCAATAGGGCAGTAAAAGTATGAGATGTCAGAAAAAAATGTCAAAAGAATGCAACTGCTACTAGGAGATAACATGAAGGGAATAGTGAGGATAGAATGGGTTGAGGGAAAACAGGAAGCATTCAAGGTAGGCATATTAAAGGCTGCAGCATGCTGTGTCAGGAGGGTTAGCAAGGGGAAGAAAGCAGCAGACACAAAGTAGTTCACATCAGATGTGAACGAGCAGTGATGGCAAAGAGGAGGGCATTCAAGAAATACAAGGGGAATCAAAATGAGGAAGAGAGGGAGGATTATCTAATGGCAACCAGAGAGGCCATTAGGAAGATCAGAAATGTTGGAGAGAAGTGCAACTAAAATTGATTCAGGGAACAGGGGAAAGGCATATGAGGAGAGGTTACAAGACCTTCATGTGCACACACTATAAACCAAGAGTGAGATGGGAGACATGACAGACATTTACACATACCTGCACAGGATAAATAGGGTGGGTTTTGTAGGCATTTTTGCCTTAAACAAGAACACAGGTATGAGGAGGAATGAACTGAATTTGGCAGGAGAAACATTCAAGAAAGATGTCCACAAGCACTTTTTCCACAGTAAGAGTGGTGTATAAGTGGAATAGACTGCCAGAGGAGGTGGTGCAGGCTAAATCTCGGGGGGGGGGGCAAAGTGGGGTGGGAAGACCATGTGGCCATACTAAGAGAAAAGTGGCAAAAGTAAGAGGGAGTGATGGATGGCCACTGAGGTCTTCACTGTGTAGCTATAGTAAGCAGGGTGAGCAGACTGGATAGGCCACTGGGCCTGTTTCTACTGTCACTTTCTATGTTACAAGGGTCAGGAAAATTTGCCTCTTTTTATGTTTTGTTTTTACATATAGTAGAACACAAAAGACCATCATAAATCTTTAAAACAGGTAATAAAATACACCTATAGAACCTTATCTGGACACCTGTCAAGGTCATTAATCATTTTACCCTTTAGAACTGAGCTTTGGCTTTCTTATATAGGTCTAAATCAGTAGATGCTTTCTTAAAAATGAATGGGGAATGCATCCAATGACTCCGAGACTTTATTTCATTAGACAGAGTTCCTTCACTGTAGTTTTTGGAGCACAGTAGTGCTTTCTGTTTGTATATGTTGCATATGAATATGATAAATCCCAACCAAATATTAGGGCTGTGCATGGACCAAATAGCATTTCCCTAATACCACAAATAATAGGCTTCTTGAATGTTTGGGAACAATTTCCAAATAGCCTGCCATTCATAGTATTCAGCCCATGTACTAAAAAAGGTAGTTCAACATGGTTCCCCCTCACCCACCATCGGCTCCTTCTGGCACTATGCCAGGAACTGACAGCATCTTTTTTTTTTTAATATTCACTCCCCACTTTAACCCCCTTCCCCCAAGTTCTCTGACATTTTTTTTCATTTTCAGCATCCCTCACCCAATACCTGAGGAAAAATCCGAAAGGTATGGTCACACTGCTCCATTTTCAAAATAGGAACAAAATGAGTGGATGAGAAGTAACAGACATTTTTAATACGGCATAATCTGCAAAACATGCTGTGTGGAAACTGGACCCTTGATGTTCAATATAGCCCTCCAGCTTGCACTCCGTAGCCTGGCTCTTTAACACAGAATCGCATCATTGATGTCTCTTGCAATTGTTAACTTGTGTATAATCTTGACAGGGGCATCCCTTGCCACTTACCTCAACTCTCCTTTGTGATCATGAGCGCACCATCCTCACTTATTCATGCAACACTGTTCCAGGCTGGTGATGATGTCTTGTCTTCTTTAGTATACCACTACCTACCGATATAGATTATTGTCTGACCAGATCAGCTGAGGTGAGCAAACCTCTGCGGGACTCAGTGGGCAGGTGGGGGGCAACAAACTACTGCTGGCATAGAAGATGCAGAATGCTTTGCCACTAGCATAATTAAATTACTGACCAGAGTGGCTGAGCAACAGGAAGCTGTTGGGGGGGGGGTTCAACTGACCACTGTTAACCTGGATACTGATTGTTTGTCACTAGACCCCCCCGCATCCCGATCAACAAGCTAAAGTATTAAGGGGGGAGGAAGGCTGAAAATAAAAAATGTCAGAAAAGGGGCGAGTCAGGTTGGGGGAGTGAATGTGAAAAAAAGATGGTATTAGCTACTCGCATAGTGCCAGGAGCAGACAATTGAAATCATTAACTCTGCCACTCTCCCAGGGGCACTGGAAAGAGGGAAGTGGGTTGGAAATATATGGAAGAGCTAGGATAGTGGCCTGGAAATTAACCCTCACCATTAGGTAAGGCGATAGGGTGATTCATGCTTTTTTCTTCTCCAACCCTCACAGATGAAAAACAAGTAATGAATACCGAACTCCCAAATATATAGCACCTCAGTTCCCAGTACAGTTGGAGAGCCATACTTTCACAAAATGTGGCTCAGTTTTGTGCATACTGTACTCCTAGAATGTTTTAGACAATGAAGTCACACAGTTGCAGGCTAACATTTAGCAACTGAATATTTCCTTTCCACTGCTTCATTTATCGTCATTGGTCACCTGAGCTGCTTTGCCACTTCTGGATGCTGTACAGCAGCCAAATATACAACTGAAGCTAGGCAGCGAGTGAATTGTTGGTTTCATCTGCTATCTACCAGTTCATCTTTATCAGCTCAATCTTTCAAAATTTCAAACCAGATTGTTAAATATCCAGATGACATGTTGACTATCCACTTAACTATCTGCTCCATTTATCTGAGCAGGGAACTGCTTTGGCATGTGTGAGCAAAGTCTGTACTAGCTATCAAAGAAATGTCCAGGATGACCCCCATCCCTCTGGGGACACACCTCAAAGGTTCCAGATAGATATATATATATATATATATTTGAATTCAGCTCATTCTCCAGTTTGACTGTTATAACATTTTAATTCTGAAAGTGTCTACTGGTTGCTTCACTGTTTCGTAACCATGTTCCTTAATCATGAATGTGTGGTCCTATGTTAGTTACATTATTGTTTCTCAAACAATTATCCTTCTTCTTATGGCAAAGCCAATATCCTGCTTTTTGTCAGTATCCATTCTGAAGTGTGCTTTCAGTTTGAAGGCTGCTTCAGTACTTGTTCCAATTTAGTACTATTTGGAGTGTGTTCCTTTTATGCAAATGAGCTGCCTGAGCTACCCAGCTTGTAGCTTGAAAGTTAATTAACAACAGCTCTGTTCCGCTTCTATGTGTGCCCAGTATCTTCCCTAATAGAAATGTGTTGGACCCAATATGCCAAACATTCTGCTTTCTATATGTTAATTTTTGTACAGTCAAAACTGTGCTTCAAATTTCAGTTGCAATTTCCTTTCAATCGTTCTGACTCGGATCTTCTGTCAGACGGTCTGATTAATGTTATTCATGATTAATTGATGCGTTTGTGCAACATCAAAGCAATCAGTGACCACTTCCAGAATCAAAACTAGTGAATAAGCTGTATTCTCTTTTTTGGGCCATTTCTGTATAGCAACAGCCAACCTCACAGCTCTGCAGAGAATCACCTCCGTGTATAACAGGATGTGCAAATTTGCACTTGGCTTAGGACAAGAGCACCCACTATTGTCAACTGGATTCTGTCCTGTGATTCTTTACCCCAGACATGCATCAAGAAATAAAATGAGCCTCACTAAGAAATTAAGGAAAGGAATGTGATTTTATATAGTGCTTTTTTATGCCCAATTTATCTCTAAGCACTTTGCAACCATGAAGAGTTGGCAGCAGCCATTAGACAAGACACAGAAAGGTTAAGGAAAGGTCAGAGGATTAGGTACAGAGAAAAAGAGAATTAGACAGACGGAGGTTATGTGACATGCTCAGGGTTACACTGTAGGTATGTAGTAGTTGCAGGATTCAAACCTGGGTCTTCACATTTCTGTACTTTAAACACTAGGCTATATTGCTTCCTTCTAATACTTACTACTCTATAAATGTGTGCATGGCCTTTTCCTGACTATCACTGCAACCTAGATCAGTTCAAATACATCACAGGAGATCTCAGAGACATTTTGCAAGCCCCAAGAATTCACAATGTTATAGATGAGAAAGTCTAGGTTGCTGCCGAACTTGCGGGCTAATACTCAATTTCCAGTGATGAAAAATCATCTCAAAACTTACAGACATTCAAACAGGACATGTTCACCAATCTCTGCAATCTGTGCACCTGACATTAATTTTTCCTGGCCTCGAGAACATCATGTCAGTCTTCTGCCTACACTTTTCTCCCAACTACCTTATTCCAAATTTTTTCTTTTCACTAGATTTAACTGCCTACTTCTTTTGAAGCTGTCTCACACAGTATGCAAATCTAAATCAAGCCATTGGCTGCAATATGAGTCTAAATTACTGGGAACACTATACAATTTTTAGATTGTGAATATGATTATTAATGATGCATGGAGTGGTTCCATGTCATAATGGTGATTGCGGAATAGTGATCGCCGTTTGGGTGAGTGTACCTCACCAAAAATAAATTTTGCCAATGTATACTCACAGCAAACAGCAAAGCGGCACACAACAGTTAGTTTTTTTTACTTTTATGTGGGCTGTGCCCCCACACCCCTACTAAAGGATTCTCAACCCAGGGGAGGTGCATGTCTGGGGGAAAAGTAAAAAAAAAAAAGGAAAATCCCAGACCCACCGAAAAAAACGAGCTTGCCCAGAACCGAACCTGGCACCCTCCCAACCCCATTCTGCCACTAACCCACACCACACAGCCAGCTTGACAGCCCACCACTGCCCTATGCCCCACAAACTCTCTCTCCTCTTCCACCCATTGCACGGAGTGGTCCCTCCCCACATGCGTGTATACAAAGCGACATCCTGTTGCCATATTCACCTACCCCCCAATCCGGTCACCCCCTGCCAGGTAGCCCTATGCACAGGCTCCGTGACTGAGTCACCCTTTTGGAAAGCACGCAATCATGGTTGCCATCATCACAGGCTACCCATGGAGCAATTAAGCTGAATACAATATAACATTTTAGATTGTAAATATTACACAGCAATATAGTAGTTTAAGGTCAGAAGGGATTCTAAAAAATGTGAGTTCATCAAGTCTGCCTCCTGCTTTATATGTATGGAGCAACAGCTGTATGAACATGTACTAATTCATAAGGATACCTCTGTCACCCTATAGCCCAGCACACCCTGTGATTACCCAAGTAAGGAGAAATTGGTTCAGGCTTATGTTGAAGGTTTCTACTGTGTTCATGTCAATTATTTCTGCTTGTTGGCTATTCCATAGGTTCACCACCATCTAATAGAAGAAGTGCTTCTTAACCTTTTCCTCAATTTACCACAAGCCGTCATAAGTTGTCACTTGTGGTGCTGGGACTGGGTTTGGCAGCAGGGAGTAGCCCAAACAGGAACATCAGAATGAAAAGCAGCTGCACTCCCATATACATAAACTGGTTAGAACAGAGACCCTTCAAGCAGAGTGTGACTTTTCAAAAGGAATGCTGACTTTAGGGAAAGGATCGGCATTGTGACAGGCAGCAGCAGCAGTCACTGCCGCCATGTTGCCTGCACGTCGGGAGGCATGTTGTGGTCACGCTGCATGAGAGCTCCGCTCTCATTGCAGCGGACATTTTCTTTGTTCTGGTGGCCACATTAGGGATGTGTGAGGTCACCGCCTGCTGCTGGCTGATTGGGGAATGAGGGACGCACCTTCTAATGCGTGCTGTGCATTCGCGCAACAGTGACCGTGCCTCCAAATGTGCTACTACCACAATATGTTGGCTGCGCATGCGTGAGCCAACATAAAAATGAGAAGAAATGGGGAGGAGAGCTAAGTAGGAACAGGTCAGTAGGAGATGAAAGGAAGCTAAAGGGAAGACAAAGGCACACAGATAGGATCTGAGATCAGAGGCTGGCTGTAAGGATAGAATAGACAGGAGATGCCTAAGAGATGCAAGGAAGTCAAGAAATTATGAGAAACAAAAGAATGAAGGCCTAGATAAACAGAGTGTGAGGCAGTAAAAACAGAAGTGTGAAAACAATAAGGAGTGGATGGGACTGAGCTAAAGAGTTAGTAGGAGAGGCAGGGAGGATGTGAGATACCCTAAGTCTGACAAACTCAGTGACTCTAGGTCTGCTTGAATCCACATTTTCATCTGACCTGCTCCATGATCTGTAAGTGGGCTTTTCAACAACCTCTTTGAATGACAAAGAAGCATGCAGACAAAAGGATTTCACATCCTGCATATGCGCAGGCACAGTTCATCACCTTCAGGAATTCTAACACATTCTGTGACTCTGGACCTCAGCTGTTGATAATTTCCTTTGGCTTATGACTTAAACCACCAGGTATCTACAAGATGCTGAAATCCTTTCTCCTACAAATTCTCCTTATGCTGCTCCTGCTCTCAGGAAATGTTCACCCCAACCCAGGACCACCTGGGCAGCCAGCAGTGGCACCAAGCAGAAGGACAGTGACACTCACCATGGACATCCATCAACGCCTGCAGCATCCTCAACAAACTTGATTCCCTCCAAACATGGATCCTACAGCACAACCCTGATGTCCTCTCAGTTGTGGAAACATGGCTAAACCCTAAAATCCCTGATACCTCAGTCTCTATCCCTGGCTACTGCATTTTCAGGCAAGACAGGATTGCTAAACGGGGCGGAGGCTGCGCCATCTATCTTAAGGATACCCTTATGAGTCACATCATCCCATCCCTAGCCTGAGCAACTCCTCTCAGGTCCTCACAATCAAAATCCTCCTTGGTGCACAAACAAGGAACTCACTGTCATCTCAGTTTACCTACCCCAAGAGACCAGGCTGCTGGCTTCCATAGCATCATGGAATATCTAAGGGTCCAGCAACATAATTCTGAAACCATAATCATGGGTGATTTTAACATTAACTGGCTCTCCGCTGAGGCCGCTACCTATAAGGATGCAGCCGCGGCGCATCACCTCACTCAACTGGTCAATGCCCCTACTAGGTGTAACTATAGGACAGGCTCCCTTACGCTTCTAGACTGGATTCTATCTAACCGCCCTGAATGCATCTTCAATGTTTCTGTTCTACCGGATACAATAAGTGACCACTCGCCTGTCATCTGCTCCTGGTCAAACAAATACCACAAGCCCCCTCCCAAGCTCATCTATGCCAGGGTTATCAAACAAGGGCACCTCCAGCTGTTAAAATCCCATCTAACCAGGCTGAACTTGGCAGTGCTTGACTCCCTCAGTGACACCAACAAAGCTCTGGACCTATTTATCAAACGTTTCAACAAAGCCTGTGACATCTATGCACCAGTGAAAAAGATGAAGGTCAAAGGACAGACCAACCCCTGGGTTACTACTGACCTTTTAACTCTGCTCAAGCACAGAGACCACCTCTGGCATTGTGCTCATGCAACTCCGATGCAAGTAAACATACAATTATACAAAGCAGCCAGAAATGATTGCACTCGAAAAATACGGAATGCTAAATGCAGCTATTACAAAGAGGCTCTGACCAACTCTTGGGGCCAGGGAAACAAATTCTGGAACAACATGAAAGAACTCACAGGCAAGGATCCTAAAGCACCACCCACTATGCTCAACCTTCATGGCACTCCTACACTCGACCTAGGTACCATCACCAGCACTTTTAATAATGCATTTACAAACCTGGACAGTGTCCTTCCACCAAATTTTTTCGACGACCTCCCCTCCAGCTCCTCCCAAGTTACCCCCCCAACTAGAACGTACAACCCCAAAGTTTTCTTTTAAGGAGGTCCCACCACAAGTAGCTAGAAAATACATTCAAAAGGCCATCGGCAAACAAGGGTACAGTGGTGACTCCCTTGACCTGAAACTGCTGGCACAAGTCCTCGATGAAATCTTAGAACCACTTACAAAGATCTTTAATCTCTCACTTAGATTGGGCCATTTCCCCTCTCTCTGGAAGAAAGCCACTGTCACACCGGTTCACAAAAGTGGAGATAGGACACTGCACACCAATTAAAGACCTATCTCACTTCTCCCCCCACTATCCCAAAGCGCTGGAGCAAATAGTGTCGGACCAACTAGTTGAATTCCTGGATAAGTACAATGTACAGTGCCTAGAGCAGCATGGCTTCAGAAGAGGGCACAGCACCACCACTGCACTACTGGAATTTACAACCTTCATCCATGCCACGCTTGACAAAGGGAATTGTGGAGGGGCAGTATTTATAGACCTTACCAAGGCATTCGACACAGTTAACCACCCCCTACTGCTCAAGCAACTGTCCTTCATTGGGATCTCCAGCGATGCCCTTCCATGGTTCACCAGCTACCTTGATAATCGGATCCAACGTGTAAGGAATGCAGGGATCTCTTCGGATGAGAAACCGGTCCGCTCCGGAGTCCCCCAGGGGTCTATTCTGGGCCCTCTACTCTTCTCCCTCTTCATCAACAATCTCCCCAGTGCCTGCCACCAAAAAATATTACTATACACAGACGATGCAGTCCTGTTTTCCAGCCACCATGACATTACAGTCCTTGAATCCCAGCTGCAGCTTGACTTCAAGCGCATCGAAGACTGGTTCAATTCTCATAAACTTGTCCTGAACCACAGCAAGACTAAAGCCATGTCCTGTAACCGACAGAGCAGGCACAACTCTTTGTCCCTCACCATCAAGAACCATGCTGGGAACCCACTTGAACATGTTAAGGAGTTCAAGTACCTTGGTATTACCCTGGATAGTACCCTCTCCTACACTCGGCATATTGACACTGTTGCCAAGACCACCAATATACGGATTGGACTACTACACAAACACAAGCACTGTATGCCTGCGGATGCCCTTAAACTAGCCATCTACAGCTCTGTCACCTCTATCATTGACTATGGCCTTGCCATCTATGGCTCTGCCTCAACAAGTGCCCTCCGCAGGATCTCAGTTGCTCTCAACAAAGCCTGTAGACTACTGATGGGTGCAGCCTGACAAACACACACCTGTGACCTCTATGCACAGGCCAGCTGGCTACCCCTACGCAGAAGAATACAATACCAGACCTGCTTACTTAGCAAAAAAGATTCTCCTTGGTCTCATGCCACCTGGTGTTAGCTCACTCCTTACTACCTACAGTGGCACTCAACAAACACGTGGTGCCCAATCTCTAACCTTTCAGGTTCCCAGATGTCGTATCTCCATGGGTCAGCGGTCCTTTATCTATAGAGCCCGCTCAATGGTTCAATTCCCTTAATAAAGAAGCACTTTCCTCTACTACACTTGGACCCTTCAAAAGGAATCTCAAACTTTACCTCACCTCTACCACTCAATGTGACTGCTTCTCTGAACAGAGATCTCTCTAAACACCTCCCAGCTCACTCATATCTCACAGCCCGCCCTTTCCCAGTCTCATTCCCTCTGGCACTGGGCATTCCTTGTGACTCCTTTCCTGCTTCACATCTCCACTGGTACAAGACATTTTCCACCACCATCGGACAGTGGCCCATTAGCCTGCCAACTTCCTCTCCCGGTCACATGCCTGCAATACTAACTGTCTATGTTGCCCTCTATCTCTTATTGTTACCGCAGCCAGCTGCCTACTCAAGCTGCTCGTTATATGAATATTATCTCAAAGTATGTTATAACTGAGTATCTTTATTTTTTCTTTTAGTTGTTTTGGTTGTTTATTGTGCATTCTTTTACTACCTCTGTATGTTTGTTGACCCTCATCCTCTGACATGGAACCTTTGTAAACAAGCAGTTGCTGCTCAAAGGTATTCGTAATCCGAGAATTTAATAAATAAATAAATACAGGTAAAAAAGCAGATTAGGTAGAACTCAGAAAAAATAATAATAAGAGAAATACAGAACCAACGTGTGATAAATAATGACATGATGTAGTTTGCAATAAAAAAGATTTACAGTTTACCATAGTGTATCATGAAACCCCTATCACAGTTTTAATTAATACAAATGTTAGCACACCCACCACATATAGAAATTTTATCACACTTGACACTGTATTTGTTTCCTACAGTGCTGTGCTCACAGTTCACAATAACTTTTCCAGATGGTGCCTAGCCAAGGAAATGAGAGAAGAGTTTTTACTAGCCACTATCTAGTGAAGGCCCTTCTGTGGCACACAGAATTTTTTCCTGGTGTCGCAGAAACTTGCAACTGGGGTTGGGGATGGGTAATACCTTTTATTTTTATAAAATAGACTGACACTGGGGGTGGACTCCCTGGCCCAGATATTCAAAAGAGTTGAGCCATGCGCAATAGGGTTGCGCCTGCGCAAGTCCGAAATTGCGCCATTCTGTGATATTCAGCAGGAGGCAGTTGCGCCCCCGAAATCATGCTGAGCAACAGTACAATGATAGTGAAGGCATGCACAACCGAAGGGGGAGGAACCATGCATAAATGGCGCAGTGCAATATTGAAAGACTTGCGCCATGCGCAATAGTGGAGCAAGCGGAAGTTGCGCCATAGCGGAAATGAGCCAGAATAAAAAGGAGCAAGGAAGAGGTGCAAGAACGCTACAGGGAAGCCACATGTGTCAGAGGCAGACAGACAGGGCAGGAGGCACAAACAGGGCAGGCAAGGGAAAGGTCACACTGAACAGCCAGGCACAGGGAAGGTGCTGGGAGCCACACAGCACAGAGGCCAGCACAGGCAGGTGTACCCGGTGCAGGGGAGGTAGCAACCAGGACAGCGAGGGAATACAGCAACAGCTGCCGGGGGCGGTGAACACAAGCCAGAGACATGGCTAGTGCCACCTTCCACATGGAGGCCGTAATGAGGGGGGTGAGAAGGCGTGCGGCAGGGGGGCATGGCCGTGGAAGGGCCCGTCGGCAGTATGCCCCCAACAGGCAGTACCGAGCCCACACCAGCTTTGAGCTGTACACTGATACTGAGATTGTGGGCCGGTACCGCCTGAACAGGGCAATTCTGAGGTGGCTCTGTGAGCTGTGCAGTGATGTGATGCAGGCACCCACACGACGGAGCCATGCCCTGGCAGTGGAGACCAAGGTAAGAGCCTGCATGTGCTTGCTCACCACAGGTACCTTCCAGAGACCAACTGGGGACACCACAGGCATAACCCAGTTGGCCATGTCACGCCATCTCACCCAATTCCTCAGCACACTGCTGCCACATGCTGAGGAGTACATCCATTTCCCCAGCACAGCGGCTGAGCGCACAGCAAACATACAGGAGTTCCACAGGGTAGCACGTATGCCTGGCATGCTAGGGGCAATAGACTGCACCACATGGCCATCACGCGCACCACCTGGCCCAGGGGGCTGCATACATAAATTGCAGGGCTATGCCAGCATCAACTGCCAGGTGGTGTATTGCCAGGGCGCATCATCAATGTCTGTGCCACGCACCCTGGGGGAGCACATGATTCTTTCATCTGGCACCAGTCAGCACTGTGCCACAGATTCGAGAGTGGGGACATCCCCACTGGACACCTAGTGGGTGAGTATGCAAACCACATGGACAATCATAGGGCCTGGGGGGGCATGGCCAGAGGTGGCATGGGTAGTGGCCTACATGCCCTGGGGCAGGGCGATGCTGATCACCAAACTAACCTCCGCCCTCTACACACAGGTGACAGTGGATACCTACTCTGTCCCTGGCTGCTCACACTCTACCAGCGGCGCGCGACCCCATCGCAGCAACACTACAATGAGGCACACGCCACCACACGTAATGTCATTGAGCGGGTGTTCGGGATGCTGAAGGCACGTTTCCGTTGCCTGGACACCTCTGGTGGTGCCCTACAGTACAGCCCTTCAAAGGCTTGTGGGCTATTCCTGGCCTGTTGCATCCTGCACAACATGGCCAACAAATGTGAGATAGCCATACAGGTTGAAGAGGGGGACAGCGATGGGGACGATGGGGACTCCGGTGACGATGGTGATGGGCAGCCCCCCTTGGTCGATGGGACCCCCGACTGCTCCAGCTGGCACAGCTGCACTGGGACACCATCATGGAGGAGCACTTCAGCCAACCCAGGTAAGTCATGGGGCCATGCGCAACCACCAGTGGTCAAGGCACAACCCACAAACACGTAGGAACCCACACCGGGGGTGCATGCCGTCAAGGGAAGTGGCAGGGCACAGAGGCACACACACAACCAGGGATGGGTGAGGATTAACATGCCACGCTGAAGGACACACACACACGCACACACACAATGCAACAAACGTGCACAGAGGGCAGAAGGCACACCGACCCAGAACGCACACCCTAGCAAAACACATGTCCATAGGCCACCATGCCCACTGCCTGTCCATGTGCGTGTGTCAGATGCTGAGCACCATTGCACATTGGTGTACAGTGCAATGCAGGCATCATCATGCACACGCAACTGCAGACAGCAGCCGGGAGGGTGTGCAGGTGGACTGTGTGTCCGCGTGTAGGGTCGGGTACCAACCCGTGCACTGCCCACTGACACACACAATGCACACAGGGCAGCACCAGACAGTAGCCACGCTGGGAGACAGGTCAGTCACGTGACACAGTGCCATAGCCACCACAGATGCGTGGGCGGCCCTGCTGAGACACGCCAGCACTGGCAGGCTGACCACTGGCCTCATGAGATGGCACTGATGGTCCCCCAAGGGTTCCACTGCATGAACTCGACCATGCTCATGCAGGGGTCTGCAGCACGCCGAACATGCCTGCACCAGGAGTGCTCGGGATGCGCACAGTTGAACCCGGCATCGACAGGGTGGGAGTCGCATGACACCAGGAATGGGGGGTGGATAGTGGCCTGCGTGATGTCCGCGATGCATGGGCACCTGACTGTGTGCCCATTATGGCCATGACAGCAGTGAATGCCTGTGCATGCCTGTCAATGGCAGCGGTCACATCCTCCCGCAAACGGTCCATCCCTGCCAGGATCAGTGTGGTGTCCCTGCTGCGATGCTCCTCTGCCCACTCCAGAGCCACACGCAGTGCATCCACGGACGTCGCAAGCCGCATCTGCTGCTGGACCGATGCTTGCAGTAGGTGGGTGTGCTCATCCAAGAGGTCATCAGCCTCCTCAGCATCCTGTCCCTTAGGGTCTGCAAGGCCCTGATGTTCAGCACCCCTTGAGGGTGGGTGCTGTGCACCAGGACCAGGTCTGGGCATGTCCACAGGAGGTGCACAGATGCTGCCGCTGAACCCTGTACTCCCAAGCCCAGTGGGCGACTGCTGATGCTGTCCCTCTGGCTGCCGCACCACAGGGCTCAGTGGTGCCACCGCAGTGGCTGCAACAGTCCCACTGTCCTGAACAGACACCAGTGCTGCCCCACTGGTGCTGACAGGCACAGCCTGGGACTGTGCTGACACGCAGGCCTCCACGGCGGCACCATCCACAGCCATGGGCGCGAATTGCCCTGCTGTGTGTCCTTCCTGTGGCACACACGTGTCACTGCCCATGATGGTTGTGTCATCATCACTGGTGCCAGACTCTGCCCCGGCCACAGCCACAGCGTGCTGGCATCCGTGGATGCCAGCACGCTGGGACACAGGCAGGGCTTCCTTCACACCTGTCACAACGACATCAGTGTGGACAGCCAGGTGGCCCCACTGTCACAATGATCCATATATACCTGTGGAGGTGGATGGTCCCACCTCAGACTCCATCCAACTGTCCGCAGTGGACAGACCCACCACCGCTGACCCATGCAGATGCTCAGGATCTGTAAGGGAAAGCAAAGTCACATTATTGCGTGTGACCTACCCTGCCCCCCCATAGACAAACCATGACTTACCATGCAGTGATGGGCCACCACCTGTCTGGAAGCCACCACCCAGAACACCCTCAATGCCACTGTGCTCCATGCTTGCAGCAAGCCTGTCCTCCGCTGGGGTCGGCTGTACCACCTCCGGCTGTCCCCCACCTGTTGCAGCATGTGCTGCCCTGATGGCAGCCACCTTCTCCTTTACCCTCCTCCTGTCCATGCCCATCTTCTTCTTACACTCCTGCATGGAGCGCTGGTGGCTGCCATGCAGGTTCATGGCATGTGCTACCTCCTCCCATGCAGCAGCACGGGCCTGAGGGGTTCCCCACAGTCCACTGAGCAGTGGCTCCTGATCCAGGTAGACCTCGAAAAGGGCCTCGGTTTCAGCCTTTGTAAAGTTCAGCCTCCTCCTCCTCCCACCATGGCAAGGTTTGGATGAATTCTTGTTATACAAGGGTGGTTTGATATCAAACAGATAAGTCTGTTGTGAATGTTTATTTAATGAAAGCCATAGAAGTTGTAGATCTCCTAGAAGTTCAAGCCATGGAATTGAGAAGGGTGATAACAGTATCAGATTTTTTTCGAACATACGCTTCTATACATCGCATCTTTAAGCTTCTTTCTCTGTCTCTACTTAACCTTTGTTTTTGGTCCTACAAATGTACAGTAAGGATTCTACTGTAGGATGAAATTTATGTTTCAAATTACCTAAATCTTGAAAAAGGAAAAAAGAAAAAATATGCATAATCCTTTACTATAATTTGGCTGTGTTTTATTACATTCTCTTATTTACACAAAACTCTCACTGTACCTATCATTTGGGACTTAAAACACTGCCATAGTTAAGAATATTTGCATGTGACATACAATGGGGCGGTTCTGGTGGGGGGTGGGAGGAGGTGGGCTGTTGGTTGGCTGGAGTCTGCAGTTTGTCCGTCAGGTGGGGAGGTGGGCGGACTGGGTGGGCCGGGCGGTCCTTATCTGCCATCAAACTCTATGTTTCTATGTTTCCTCCTCTCCAACAACGTGCTCGGTCATTATGTAGCCTGTAAGAATGGCAGTTGTTACCTGTGACTTTGCAGCCCCATGCATGTCCCTGAATCCACAGTCCACACTCCCACACAGCATGCAACTCACCAATAAACTGCAGTAACCGACTATGGCCACTGCAGCACATTGTCGCACTTTTATACCACAATCCATGCAAATGAGGCGAGGCGCAACTTTAAGTAGATGCAAATTGCAGTGCTGCGCCATTGAATGGCTGATTAGATGATTTGCATATGACGGCTGAATATCGCGCTGTTGCGCTTTGTGCAATTGTGTTGAACATGCTGAGCCAATGGCGCAGTCCTATGACATGCGTAGTACACCTCACTGCACATGCCCAGGTTGCTGACGCAGGCGTCTGCCATGCTGATGACGTGCTGTGTGTGGTAGGCAATGCAGGGCATGGCCACCTTTGTGCCAGTGGCGCTATATCGATGGTCACTACATGGCGCTGTGGCACTGGGCCATCATAGGTGCAATGGCCCAACTGCTCGGTAGTCTGCTATGGCGCTGGCATACAGGCAGCCAATCGCACTACATGCATTGTGATCCAATGGCGCTGTGCGTGGCCTTGTGCCAGAGACCCTTGACCCTGTGCCCGACCTTTGCCCCCTTGGCGCCATGCGTCAGGCATAGGTGCACGTCTATCGCGCTGTTCGGTAACAGCGCCGATAGGGAACGCAGCGCCAGGATTACAGAAAGCATCTGCACATGGGGAACCATGCTGCAGAGTGCCATATTGCCTAATATAGCTGCTAGGATGGCACGCAGATGGGCAGCACAGTGGACAGCAATTGAGCTGGCCAATCTGGTGGCCATTGTGGAGCCACACCATAGGCCTCTCTTCGGGGAGGCTCCCCTGGACAGGGCCAGGACCCAGGTGTGGCAGGAGGTGGCCACTGCCCTGGAAGAGGCCACCGGACGGAGGCATAGTTCACAGCAGTGCAGGCACCGCTATGGTGACCTACGGAGGAGGGAGCCGGAGTTACTGGCCCGACTGCAGTCACGTGCCAGGAGGGGCACGGTGCCACATCCAAGTAGGGGCTCCGTCAACACACTTTTATCATCCATATGGGTCACAGTGTTGTATGTGTCCAGCACACAGGGGAGGGACTGTATGGGGTTGGCCGTGGCGGTGTTCACAGGGTGTAGGGTGGGTTGGTCTGACTGGGTGGGAGGGCACACACCTTGGGGCAGGGGGACCTTACTTTGAGAATGTACTGATGTTCTTCTCTCCTTTTTTCCCCACAGGCCCGGAAGAACTCCGCAGATTGTGGGCAGAGTGGCGGAGGGGGTAGGACAATGCAGCCAGGTTTGGCGAGGGCCATCACCGTCCACCTGACCGGCCCGATGAGGGTGAGTGCCATACATCCATGATTAGTATTGCATGCTGTGTGACAGGGTGGGCAGCGGGGCATGGCCACCATTCATCGACACCACTGCCATGCACGCAACTTTTTACAGTCAACACTGTCCAGTGGCAATGCATGTCTGGGTGTGCATCACTGGTGGTCCATGCATGCACCAGGTGCATGGCTGTGCCACTGCCTTTGCACCACATAGCCATGTCACTACATGGCCACGGTGGTGCTGTGCGTGACTTGGCTGGTGGGTGTGTGCAACATTCTGCATGGCTGTATGTGCCTGGGTGGACAGGTCCTGTGGACGTGATCACTGCGGGTGGTCACACACCATCACAGTGGTATGTCCCATGGCCGTATGCCATGCACAGTGGGCAGGCTGTATGAGGTTGTGCATTCACACCTATTGACTGTGCTCCCTTGTCCTAGGTACCTGCTATCTCAGGGACATTCGGGACGCCTTGAGGGAGGTCCTACAGCTGGCCCACAAGTCCCTCGACATCCTAAGCAGGCTGGACACGACGGGGGTGCTGCAGAGGCACAGAGGCCGGAGGTCCCGGAGTCCGGAATGGCGGTCCCGATAGGAGTCCTTCAGTCCTGACTTCCCCTACCCCTGGACCCACCCTCACACCCCTTCTATCCCATCCCATTTGTCCACCCCTTCCCCCTAACCACCCCCACCCTGTTTGTGTCCCCCAAGCTTGTATATAGTTTTTATTCTTCTACATAGTTCACTTTTATATTTTCAATACATTCGATTTTGATATGAATACTGTGGTGGTCTCTGATCTGCAGCGGGCTATAGGTGCTCAGCTGCAGTGGTGTGCATGGCATCAGGGGTGGTGCAGTCATGGGTATGCGTGTGTGTCCGTGTGGAGGTGACTATGGTGTGGGGGTAGCTATCAGTCAGTGTCTGTGTTGTGTGTGTTGTTCCCTGTGCACTGGATGACTGTGTGCAGTGGTCCATGGCATGTGCTCTGTGTCCATGGCACACCCATCGGCCTGTCCACGGCCTGTGCAGCTGACACACATGCCTGTCTGTGACCTGCACAGTCTGCTGGCATGTCAGTGGTGGCAGCCCCTGCAAGGTGGACACTGTACCCATCACTTTGCTGGGTTGCCCCTGTCACTGGTGTGGTGCATACCTGGCTCGGGTGGCACTGTGGGCACCACAGTCGTTGTCCCACCTCCATGCTGTGCCTTGTGTGTGTTGCAGGGGATGTGCCCCACTGTCTGTGGCTTGTGCTCTGGGTGACTACTGGTGGTGTATGGGTCCACAGTGCCTGCGCAGGGTGGCTGGCACTCCAGTGCCACGGTGGATGCAGGTTGTGTGTACATAGCACGCCCCACAATGGAGCCGTTGCCCCACCACTGCGTCCTGTGTTGGTGTACCCTTGGGTATGGGTGGGTGTCTGTCCATACCCTGTGTGGCATCCAGTGTGGTGCATGCTTCCATGCACCACTGTGGGTGTCTGTGCTGGCTGTTGTGGCCAGTGGTGGGTTGGGGTGTGTCACTGGAATACTGTGCAGGGCGCTGTACCACTGGTGGTGGTGTCAAGGGCATGCCCTGTCCCATGTGGGGTACCTCTTGTGCCAACGCATGGTCAGTCTCACAGCAGTACCTCGGGGGCACTGTGTGTGGTGGCACTGTGTCTGCGGTTGTTGCATTGCTGTGTGCTGCAGCCCACTGATGGGTGCTCGTGGTGGGGCTGGCTTGCATGGTTCTGTGGTGCACACGGTTGCATTGACACAGTGGGGGTGGTGGCATGCATGGGGTTTCCTGCAGTGGTAGTCACTACTCATGGGGAGGTGTCTGGGGGTCACGGTGCAGGGTGTGCTCTGCACTGGGGGGGGATGGTGTGGCACGGGGTGGTCTGCCCTTCTTGTGTGCCAGTCACAGCTTGCCGGTAGGTGTGATGGGACACCATGGCCAGGCTGTGGGTTGGTTGCTTGTCTCCATGGGCCAGTGGTTATTCCAGCCCTCCCCAAGTTGTGCTGTGCTTGGGGTGTAGGCAGACAATGTCTGTTCTGCTGTGTGTTCCTGTGCCCATCTGTGGCATGGGTGGTGGGCCCCTACCTCCCTGATTGTGCAGTTACATTGCTCTGCAGCTGGGGGGCTCCCTGGTTGCACTATGGCGCCTCTGGACTGCTCAGCTGAACATCCCTTGTTGTGCTATGGCGCATCTGATCTGCTCAGCTTCCCCTTCCTAGTTGCGCTATGGCGCGGGTGGTGCGATATTCAGTGGAAATGCATTGTAGAGGCAATTTGGCCTGTCTCCTTTTGAATATCACATCCTTGCGCATGGGGCTAGTAGACTTGGCGCTTTGTTCCCATATTGCGCACTTTTTTCAGCAGTTTGAATATCTGGGCCCCTGTGTCTAAAACAGGGGAAGATTGGAGTCGAGCATTAGCACATCACGGGAGGTGGGTACCAAGCGGCAAAACTTGATTTGGGGGAAGACTTTTCAGCAGCACTTTTCATTTCTATAAAATAGACTAATACTGTGAATTTGCTGTCTGTGCCTGAATCAGGAGGGAGGGTGGGGGTCAGTGCACTAAAGCACTAAGGAATGGATCTCTGATGATGGTACTTGATTATTTGGGAGACTGGGGTTCTTCAGCAGCACTAATGGTGGGTTACTGGTGTTGCCACAACCTGGTGGTGGTGGGGGGTGTGTGTTTAGTAACACTTACTTCATGTTTGTTAATTACAAAATAGATCAACACTGAGGGCGGGCTTCCTCATGCCTCTGAACTAACAGCATCAGGAATGGCGTTTTTACAAACCAGATAGTTTTGGCTATCAGTAAAATGTTGTTAAAATGGACTATTCAAAATCATAAGATTGTAATACAAACTATACTATTTCTAGGGAAGATAGAGATGGGGAAAATGGGGGGGGGGGTTAATATTTTCTTCCTAGAAGCTCTTGACTCATCCCAGATTGAGCTGAATACTAAATCTGATGTTTACTTTGAATATCCTTATGCAAGTTATACCAGGGAAAGCAAAGAAGCATAACAACTGCTAAGTGTACATTCCTTCTACAAATAGTATGAAAGGACTAATATCTTTCCATTCATCTATTCCTAATCTGGGTACTGAGGTACTAGTAGTCCTTGAGATTTAAACCTAAACTGGTTCGGTTTTCCAGTACCTCTCTATAAAAATCCATTGAGCATCTATGACCTCAAGCTAGTAGTCCAGGACCTAAATCTGGAAATTATTCCCTACTAGACTGGATTCTAGTCAGAAGGGATGGCAGGCAGAAGATGGTGGATCAATTGTCTGGCTCAGTTAATAATCACACACTGGTGTTCTGTTCCTGGAGTAATAAAAATCAGAGGAAGCCTCATCCTAGAGCTGTGCCGAATGGCAGTTCCACTTCTGAAATGCTTTTGGAATTTCTTTCTTAACTCCACAGAATTCTGAAAATAATTTCTATGTAAACTATGTAGCTATAGTCCTTGTATTACATATTATAATCTGCAGAATATTATTCCACAGATTGCAGAAAGTGAATCCACAGTTTGCATAAACCATGAAATACAATTCTGCAGTTAACATTCCAGTTTTGACATTTTAGAATTCCACATAAATTGTGAAATTTAGTAGAATTCTGATAGAGAAGGAATTTCAAAATTACACACAGCTGTACCCCCAAGGTTATTGAGTGTTGGGACTTTTTTTTTGCTTCAGTCTGCCTTCTTATCTATACAACCTGTCTCTAACTGACTGGTCATTTCTGAATGTTATACCAGATAACAATTTGTATCTTTTCTTTCTTTCTACGAGAGTTTTCAGCAGTCCTAGATAGGCATGCTCCTGTGATCAAATGAACAGTATGTGGCTTAGACTGTAGGTAGACGACTAAGAAGGTATTTGATCTAATCAAAGAGTGGTATACGGCCTGGGGTAACAAAGACATTGGATTCCCACCAACATCAGTTGTCATACAGACAATTGTGATACCAGTGTAAAGCTAAAATTTGGATCACAAAGCCACCTTCTGTAAACAGCAAATTAAGAAACTGGCAAATCATAAGAAAATCTGGAAACGCATTCGAAATCTCCTGAATCCTTCTTCAGGGAGTCTAACAAGCTTATTGATGGAAGAACACCAAAGTTAGTGACCTGAAGGAAAATGCTGAGGCCTTTAATCAATTTACAAACCTATCCTCTTATGCTGATGTTTTTTCAGATATTCCTTCTCCAAAGTTTGTTTCTGAACTCCTATGAGACAGAACCTATGTTAGTATGATGCAGTTGCCATGTGCTGAAGTCCTAAAATTGTTAAGCTCTATTAAAGATCATAAGCCAATGGGCTGTGATGGCCAGTTACCTGTTTATAGAGTTGGCTGCATCCCTACATGTGGAACATATTGCTTATATCCTGAATCTGTTCTCTCTAATGGGCCAGTTTCTACCTTCTGAAAGATCTCACAGGTTGTCCCCAATTGCAAAGGGGGTTCAACCTCTAGCTTAGATAATGCTAGACTGATTGTATTGTTGTATGTCATAGCTAAATTACAAGACAAGATGGTCTATAATTAATTCATAGAATATCTGAAAACCCATGAAATTCTGAATTATTATCATCATGGGCTTTGGCAGGGTCATGGAACTGAGACTACCTGGGCTTGATTCTCAAATTATGTCATCCGTGGCACAGACCAGGCAAAACTCACTGGTGTTATCTTCATGTATCTAACCTAAGATCTGACCTAATGGATAATGCTTTTCTTTTACATAAGTTGAAGCTGGTTGGTCTTGATATGATCTCTTTGACTGGGGTTTTGGACTGCTTGGCTGAGAGATTTCAAACAGTGAAATGTGGAGAATTTCTTTCTGCAATCAATAAGGTATCAAATGGGGTACCACAAAGCTCCGTCTTAGGGCCACTATTACTCTCTTTATTTATCAACTGTCTCCCATGTATCTGTTCATTGGCTAAACTGTTATTATATACAGAAGATGTGGTCTTATACTGCTATTCAATAATAATAATAATAATAATAAATATTTTTTTTTTTTATAAGGAGCCTTTCCAATTCCAAGGCGCCTAACAATTTAAGAACAGTTAATATAAAATCCAATAACAAACAATACAATTAAAAATCATAAGCAAATAAATACTTCAGTTATCCAAAAACGCTTTTTGCCACAGAAAGGTTTTTAAGCCCTTCTTAAATTCCTCCACAGATGTGCACTCCTGTAACTGATGGGGTAGAGAATTACAAAGGGTGGGAGCTGCAAAAGCAAAAGTTCTTGAGCCAGAAGATTTCAAACTCACCCTTGGAATCTCTAACAACATCTCGTCGGCCTAGCGGAGTGATCGACCAGGGTAGTAAGGAACCAGGAGCTCTTTCAGATAGTCCATACCCTGTCCATGTAGGGCTTTAAAAGTCAGTAATCTGACGTTAAAGGTGACATGCACCCATATTGGCAGCCAGTGCAGTTCACGCAGCACAGGTGTGATATGGCACGATCGACTAGAACCCATCAGAAGCTGGGCTGCTGCATTCTGAGTCAGCTGCAGGTGATGGATTTCAACCCCCGAAAGCCCTAGGTAAAGGGAGTTACAGTAATCCAAGCGCGAGGACACAAAGGCATGGACCAAGGTCGGAAGGTCATCAGACGGAACTAGATGCCTAACCCAGGCGATATTCCTAAGATGGTAAAAGGAAGTCCTGATTCAAGATTAGTGGAGGAGGCTAATTAGCAGCTTGAGGTGGACATTAACAAAGCATGGACTAGATGTTTAAGAATAGACTAATACTGAACAGAAATAGAACAAAAAGCATGCTATTTGATGCCCTCTCTAGAGTCAGAGACCTTTAATCAACCCTAAGGGTTCCCTTCAGTGAAGTGTCAATACTGGAACAGGTGATAAGTTTCAGATATCTAGGTGTGCACCTAGGACCTTCACTGAAATATTTCTCTCATCTTAATTTACTTACAACCAAAATGCATCTCACACTGGGGGTCTTGTACAGGCACAGGTATTTTCTGACATGTGACTCCAGATTGGCAATTGTACAAATAAATAGTCTTCTTATTATGAATTATGCTGATATAACAGTTAATCAAGCACCTAAATCTGATCTTAATAAGAAGCGGATCTTATATAATAAAACTGGCAAATTTTTGTTAATGACTAATTACCGCACCCATCATAGTTCCATTTTCTCAAGATTAAAATGGCTCTCCTTTGATCTTTGCTGTTTAAATACTCTGACCTCTTTTACTCACATGCTGTGGTTAAAACTTTTTCAGAGGAATCTTTCAAATTTTAGAACATGTTCCAGGTCTTAACATGGATAAAAAAATAACACTCACTGTTAGATTGCACTGCCTCTACTGAAGTGGCATTAAAACTTACAAACTTTAAAACTATTATTTAAAGGCAGACCAGAAAGTTACAAACGCTAAAATACAGGAGGCACAAACTAACATCTTTATTCTCAGTGCTTTGTCAACTGTAAGTATAAGTGACTGTTAGAATGCCAGAAAATTGAAAATCTAGAAAACTTGCTGAAAATTAAGAACCTAAGGATTATGGGCATTCCCACAAAACTTGAGGATGCTTTTGGATTGCTCTGTGAAGTGCTATAGTTGATCTTTATTAAATCTTTGACCTTGTGACCAGAACATTTGCCATCCATCATGAAATAATTCTGAAATCCATCTAATATTAGGCCACAGTATTTGATTTCTAGGAGTCCCAATTTGAACACCAAAGAGACTTTCCTACAACAGAAACCAAATATCAATTGCCCAACTGTACTTTTTAAGCACCAACAGTGTAGGTGTATGTGCCTGCTGGGATCATGAATTTTATTTGCATTTAGTCAAGGTTCAAAGGCACATTCAGTGTAAGTGATTGAATGCATGATGTTACTGATTATGTCAGTGATAGGGCTTTTAGATCTTAGCATAGAGTTTAAAACCTATGCAAGCCTTGGTTTGAAACTTAGTGAGGAACATTTGTTTGTTTGTTTTTTTCTCACTACAATTTATGTAGTATGAGACAAATTGTTAGATGAAATTGCTGATGTTAGTGATAATGTTTTGGCAAGGTTTGGAGTTCTATTGCACTCATAACTTGAAAAGTTCCAGTTCAGACTTTGAGGTTCAAATGCAACTTGGGAAAACTACTTTAAGTAGAGAGACTGTTAACTAAGAACATCCACTGCAGTTATATGTGAGTGGGGGGGGGTCTGCACTAATTGCTGGATGTCCTTTGCTATAGTATGCAGCTCATGTCTAGGACATTTAGTACAATGGTATAGCTACAAGCTATCAAACACTAAAGAGTAGAGGCCTGAGTTTGATCCACAGAGTAGAACACTTTTTTCTTTCTTACTACAGTTTATACAGTATGAGGGAAATATTGAGAGAAATAGTTAGATTTAATTGTTCATGTTAGTGATAGTCCTTCTGCAAGGTCTGTCCTCCTATATTGCTGATAACTTGAAAAGTTCCTTCTCAGACTTTGAGGCTAAAATGCAACTTGGGGAAACATTACATGAAATATCCTTTGCCACAGCTTGCACTTCATGCTTTGGACGCTTAGTACAGTAGTAGAGCTATAGGCTACAAGCAGTAGAGGGTAGGGGGCCTGTGTCTGATCCCTGGAATGGAACATTTTTTTTTCTTTCTCAACACAGTTTATAGATGCCATATGTCAGACCCTGTCCCTGAAACCATTTCCCTTTTCATTGCCAGGGGAAACTGCCAACCTTCTTTCTGGCCTCATAATTATTTCATACAGACCTTCTTTGGTGCCTTTGGTACCATTGGTATTTCGATTTCTCTTGCTTTCAGTACAGACTGGGATAATCTAATTCAGGCAGCTAGTAAAAATGTACACTTCTTTTTCAAAATCATTACTTTTGTGTGTATCTCCATATCCTGAAAACTATACAAGATAGCAGAAAGTGGGTTTATGCCTATCAGGTGACGTGCAGAAAAATGTGGCTAACATTCAAGTTCTGTTTTCAGTCAAGTGTCTGGCATTTTATCAAGGCAAAAAGTATACATGTCTGACCCAGATGAAATTAAAGAATTTCTACCGGCCAGATGACAAGAAAGACAGGACAGTAGAGACAGATGGCGAGAGGCTTCAGAATCTGATAACATTTCAGATTCTGATACAATGATAATAACTGATTCTCAAACTCCAAAGTGAATGAAACATTCCAGATATTGGCTGAATTTTATAGTCAACTGAGAAATATTACTCTGTTTTGATTATTTATTGTCTTTCAGTTTTAGCTGTTACTAACTGGAAGAGGCAAATGGACTACCTAGAATGTTACTATATTTACTATTTAAAAAGGCTAAAAATGTAACTCTGATATATTCCTGCACTGTTGTCAGATTATGCTGTTACTGTGTTTTAGATTATCAGATTGTATTTCTTGACAATAATATATATATTTTTTAATTACTTATTATTCTATTAAAAAAAACAGTAATAGAAAAAAACTGACGACAGATAAAGGCCGCTTACCCATTCAGTCTAGATTTTTGGCCAGGAAAGACACACTAAGCCAAAGCTTGTTTCCAGGTGTGTCCTAGAAGCACAGGGAAATTAAGTGACTTGCTCATGTTCACATAGTATGCAAGTGGTGGCTGTGGGATTCAAACCCAGTCCCCCAGGTTTGCAGCTCAGTGCTCTTAGTACATCTGGTTATCTAATATTCAAACCCTTATCTATAAAGTACCTATTAAACTGATTTTACCTTATTGCTCCTAGAAATAGATAACTGTATAGATTTTTCCATTCTTTAAGATAAATCACTGGTAGTTTTTTGAGACAGCAATTAGTTTGTGCACTTTCTACAGAGTATAGAGATAATAAATCTCTGATCTATAAAAGTTATGTTAAATTTTTTTGTCGCTTGAGTCACTGCTTTTGGATCCGTTCTAGTATGTTATATCTTACTTTGAATTAGTATAGTCAGAGTGAAGTAATTTTCACTCTTTATTTTAACATCATTATTGTATGTATGCTGAACATATACTTACATGTATTGTAAAATATATGGAAAAAACAAAGACTAAAAAACAATCTGTAAAGAATTTAAAAAGAAGTTGTAACCAGATTCTTATTCTGTGGGCACTCCTGCATCTCGAACCAATCAACTGCAGTTATACAGTACTAATTTTTGCTACATATCTTCTAATGACGTGTACCTGCAAATCCCCTGGTTTCATGCAAACAATGCTCCTTCAGCTTTAGTGCTCCTACTGAATGGAATGTGTTTCCTTATTGCCTGAAATTGCTAAGCAACTTTTTGCACTTTAAAGCCAGGCTGACATAATATCTGACTGAAAAACTGCACTGTGACTGTAACTATGAATGATCTATGTAATTTGCTTATATGAAGTTATTCATTGCATTTGGATGAACAACTGTTCTCCTGTTGTAATGGCTCTGACATGCAATATTATTTTATAAGTCCTGGGTTACTCCTGTTAATGGAATGTGCAGTATAGTGAGCAAACTTGGTTACCAACATAAATCAAATCAAATTTATACTTCGGTTACCAGGTGAAGTTATTTTATTATAAATGGTGACCCCCCCCCCCATAATGACTGGATATGCAGTCCTAACAAACCTCCATAATAACTCACTGAATTCCATAATACAGTATATAGAATAATATATGGGGTAGTGTGTGTAACAAGAATTTTACACACACACGAGGTGTTGGATGCCACATAAACTCTAACAGCGAAGCTTGAGGGGTTTATCTAGGCATCCAATACTGACGGTGTGTGTAAAATTTGAGTTTACAAACCACCCCATATTTTATTTTATGTAATTGCTGGGTTTCGCTTTCTCACCACAGCAACTATATAAAATAAGTGAAGTTCTGGTGTTGCCATGGTCCGGTCTGCTTTTAGTGCTGTCTGCAGTAGAGATGCAGCGAAATTTTATTTCACAGGCAAAATTCCGGTGACATCACCAATTTTGCCATGCAAAACATTTCACGTAATTGTGCCCTTATGGCAAAATTTCACCTGTAAATTTCAGTAAAATGTTGCTGTCAATTTCGCCTTTCAACTGCACATTTCGTCGCATGTAAGTGTCAGGTGAAATTGGGGGAAAAGCTTATCACATGATTTTCTCTCTAGCAGACTGCTGGTCACATGGGTGAATGCACTTAGGCAGGAAGCCAGACTAAATCTACTTCCTTTAGAGCTGTTTTAGCTAGGAAGTAGGAGAGGAGAGAGAGACTAGGAGAGCTAACTTCAGTGAAAAATTAGTGGATTGTTTGTGTGTGTGTTTGCATTTGCAGTGATTTGATTTCTGATCTCTCTTCTCCATTAATTTAAAAAGTTAATATTTTCAGTTAGTGGCTTTTCTTGATTTTTATAGTTATCTATCTTTTGCGGTGTGTGTGTGTGTGTGTGTGTATGTGTGTATAAAACTCTGTTTTTTCTTTTTTTTTTGGGAGAAGAAGGAGATAGAGATAAACATTATGGAGACTAGTGGGAATGGAAAGAAGGCAGCTGGACCACCCGACCCAGTATCCATATTAATAGGCAGGCCTTTATGTCTGTGCCCCCCCGAACAGCAGCAGGAGCATTTGCCTCCACCCCCCAGCAGGAAAATGTAACCCCCACTCCCCAGGAGCAATGTGAGCCCCTTGCCCCATCCCAGCAGCAGCAGAAGAAGGATCCTCCTGTGGCCCCCATCCCCAGGCAGCAGCAGGCACCTCCAGATGCCATCTCCCCAGCTGAAGCATGCGCCCCCCACCTCCTCTGAGCAGGAGCACGATGTGCCCACCAGCCCTGGGACATCAGCTGTTGCCCCCCCACAGACAAGGTTATCGACTGTGTGGGTTTTTTTTTTTTTAGGAAAAACCCAAATGACAGCTCCATTGTGATCTGCACCTTGTGTGGCAGATCAGAGAGAAGGGGCAAGACTGGGGGTCATTTTGGGACTGTTGGGCAAAGGAGCCATTTGCAGCACCACCACGCTGCAGATTGGCTTGAAAAACAAAAAGAGGTTGCAGTGTGTAGAGGGGCCCTGGGTGCTGCTGAGCTGGTAGTAGAAGGTGAAGGGGGCCAGCAGGAGGTGGGGCCAGTGGTGGGCATAGGCACTGCAACAGAAGGCAGCAGCAGGAGGTAGATGCAGAGCCCCCATCACCCTCACCCTAGAGACAGAGGTGTCACCGGGTTCATGGTGGGGACACAGCACAGCCTGCAGCTGCCCCAGCTCCTGCACCAGCAGCAGTGAGTGATGACCTGAGAACACTGCTCAGAGAGTTGGGAGCTCTGCACAGTGAGTTCAATGATTTCCAAGAGGAGGTCAGGGGGGACCTCAGGAAACTCCTTCAGGAGCAAGACAAAAAGTTTGAGCTTCTGAAGGAGCTGCATGGTGGTGGTGGCACATCAGAAAGTGTACCTGGTGCAGGTGCAGTGTAAAGCCAGCCTCCAGACCAGTCAGCGCTGCACTGGCAACAACCTTTTTTGCTTCTTTTCTTTCTCTTGTCCTTCGTTACTGTCACTCTTCCCTCAACTGCACCCTCTAAAAATAACAAAAATCAAAAGAAAAAAAAATTGTTCTTTCCTCTTCTTCTATATCCTTTCTTTTGTTTCTGTCTCTTTGTCTTCTGATCTAGATTCTCTTGTTTATTTTATCTTTTCCAGTTGGTTTATGCTCCCTCCATTTCCCATCCCCTTTCATATATGAATATGAGTAAGTTTGTCCTCCTCCTTACCATGCAGGTCCCCACTCCCCGGTTCCCGCCTCCCCGTCCCCCTGTTGCATTTGTAGTACCGTGCCCATACATCGCGTACCTTCTTACTTTTATCTTAATCCATTTTCCTTTATATGTTTCCTTCTTGCTCCTTCTATCCTATCCATAAGTGTCAAGTATAAGCCCTTTACTATGAACAAACATATTTTCCAAAGCTATATGAGAGTGAATATTGGCTCTGCTCATGTAAAACAGGGCCCTCAGGTAATGAAATGCCTCCCAAAAAATGTGACATCAAATTGAGACTGAAATGCGCTGTCAGTCCTGATGTTTTATGGTGCCCCACCAGCAACCAGAGATTAAAATGCTGTTTTGGCCACCATTTACAATGTCTTTAGGCCCTGTCTTGTTTCTGCCACTGCAGCACAGGCAGTAAATGTCCACAAATGTTGCAGGAAAAATGGTACATTAAATTGGAAATGGAATCTGGTTTCAGCCATTATGTTTTAGGGTGCCCCCTCACCACCACCCAGACATTAAGTAGCTGTTTTAGGGCCTGTTTACACATTATTTCTGCCTGAAACTCACTGCTGCTGGCTCAAAACACATCCAGAAATGTTGCCAAAAAATTGCACAGTACATTGAGAGAGAAATGAGGTCTGAGACATGCAGTTACAGGCTCACACCCACCCTGCTGACCCAAATGTGCTGTTTTCTGCACATTTTAAATGTTTTTTGGGGCCTAAGTGTGTGGCTGCACGTTCAAATCATGTCCCACATGTCCAGAAATGTTGCCAAAATAATTGCACAGTACATAGAGAGTGAAATCAGGTCTCAGCCATGATGTTTTATGGCGCCCCACCACCACCCAGACATTAAGTAGCTGTTTAGAGCCTGTTTACACAATATGTCTGCCTGAAACTCACTGCTGCTGGTGCCAAATAGGGCTTACAAGTCCAGAAATGTTTTCCCAAAAATGTGACATCAAATTGAGACTGAAATGTGCTGTCAGTCCTGATGTTTTATGGTGCCCTACCACCTCAGGGACCTGAAAAGGGGTGCCAACGTGCAGAGAAAATGAATTCCTCCTGCAAAATGCTGCTGCTACTTTCAGTTCTTTCTTGCTGCTGCTGCTGCTGTGTTTCAATTGCTTGACATAGAAATAAAGAAGTATCATTTCCCTGTCCCTGTGCTGCTGTACTGATTGTCGAGTTGTGTTGACTGACTATCTCTGTGGTAGTACCTTGCCTGGCGGTGGGGTAGTGAATGACATTTTGGGGCACTGTAGCTTGCTGCCTGCTGCTGTCTATGCCTACTACTTTCCAAGGTGCCACAAGAACTACTGTTCTGGATGGTTGATGCCTGGTGGATTATCTCACACAGTCCATACTGCTGCTGATGAACATGTAAGTATCTGTCTTCATTGTTTTTCCTGTGCAATGTAAGGGTGTTGGTGGGTTGGTATTATGGCGTCTTGAGTTCTAATATGCTTGTACTGGTATTTTTCAGTGTGCTGTGGATGACATCAACATGCCGGACCGTGAGGGAGGGAGATTTCAGATGTATGGATCTTCCCACTTCTTTTTAGCCTCTTTCTGAATGATCTTCCACAATCGTGTCCAGCACAAATCTTCCTCTATACTGACGATGTCGTCATCCTCTCCACTCACAAGGATCCGGGCCACCTTCAAACGAATCTACAGCTTGCCTTCACCTCGACTGAAACTTGGTTCAGTACACATAAATTGGTTCTCGACTACAAAAAAAAAACAAGTCCATGATCTTCTGCAGCCCGCACAACAAACACAGACTCAATCCCATCATGATGAAAAACTGCCTTGGTGCAACCCTCGAACAGGTTCAATCCTTTAAATATGTAGGTATTACCATCGATTGTAACTGATCATATGCTACGCACACTGACAACATTGCCAAGGCTGCCAACACACACATTAGCCTACTCTTCAGGCACAGGCAATGCCTTACTTCAGATGCCTTAAGGATTGTAGTACAGAGCTCAGTAATCTCAATGATCGACTACAGCCTGATCATCTACGGCTCTGCCTCTGCCACCACCCTCAGGTGCATATCCATTGCACTAAACAAAGCCTGCCATCTCATAACTGGCACCCATCGCCTCACCCACAACGTGTGATCTCTACCCACAGACTGGGTGGCTTTAATTTTCAAACCGGATCAAGTACCAAACCTGCCTTATGACACAGAAAATAACACTAGGCCTTGCTCCCCCAGGTGTCCAAGCTCTCTTCTGCCCAGCATGGACTACTTGCATCACCAGGGGTTCTGAATCCCAGCTTCTGCATATCCCGTGTTTCCGCACCACACCAGGGCAAAGATCATTTGCGCACAGAGCTCCCAGCTGGTTCAATGGTCTCAACATTGACATCACCTCAATGCCAAAGCTTGGCCCATTCAGATCCAGTCTCCATCACATCCTGTTTGCATCTAGCTCCTGTGACTGTCCTTCCTAATTGTTCTCCCCCTCTACTCTTTGCTCTTTCCACCTAGCACTTAACCCTCTCCCCCCTCAACTCCCTCTCCCATATACCCATTCATCCTCCCCTCCTCCCACCCTCTTTCCCTACCCCCCGTAGCACTTTAATTAATGTAACCCCCAGGTGATGTTATCCCAAGGGCTACTACCCCTGCCTGCTTGATTACTAACAGGTTGAGGGGCCTAGGTTCTATGGTGGGTGCCTCCACGTAGAGGTTAGACTAGCTTGGTCACAGCCCTCTGGGACACTGAGACCCCCTTTTATTCCCTCTAGTGGCTCGCACAGTACACAGGAGTCACAGCCCCAATACCCCATGTATACACACTGTTCACTCATAAAGTACCACTTACCCTCAAGACTGATTCTGCAGCACGTCTCTCTGAGGACCCCCTGTAAAATAAGGTCAAACAAAATACACAGCAAAATACAATACTATTTCCATGAGGACCAACACCACAGACAGTATATAGTATAACAATAACAAATTTGATTTATTTAGGGGACAGTAACACGGAAGGGGGAAATCAGGTTAATTGGTGGCATTAAATCACAGTACTGTGCACACATACAGGGTATGAAAAGTCACACTCTCGGTACCCAGTTTGGGGGGCACTAGCCAGGTCCGTTGCCCAGGGTTGGCCGACAGGTGCAGATGGATAGGGCCCTGTAGAAGAAAATATATGCACAACACCCAATTGTAATCTGGAGCCTCCTCCCCCTACGACCGAACCTCCAACTCCCGGGTGATATTAATTATTATATTGCTATGCTTTATGAGGAACCACCATCCCCTGAGTTGTGGAGCACAACCTTAGACTGCGAAGAAGTAGGGATATTATAAGAAAATTCATTGGAGGCTGTTAACCTGCCATGCCCAGCCAGCAACTTCAAGCTAGACCGTGCTTACAGCATGCCAGCTAGCACAACTACTGCCATGTTCACCCCGGTTAAATTCATTGGCTGGTACAGGGATGGTTGTGTTTTTATTTCTTATTTAACAGGCAGATGACAGATGCAAGAATAATCCAGCGAAGCAAATGCTGAACTATTTAAAAATCCTGTTTTGTTATCATACTGTATATAAAATTCAAGAAATGCTTTTTACACTGCACATATTAATGGACGGATGCCCTGGTGAGCTCTAAGAACAAAGTTTCTCTGTATATCATGGCAGTGCAGCAGCTTTAGGGCAGATGTATGGTGAATTCTGGATGAGGAAGAGTGGCAAGCATCCTTGCGTTATTTTAGTGTTTTACACCTTTCATGATTGCATTAAACCCAAGGATGATTGGGTCACAGCCACAACAGTTTAGATATTTTTGGATGCTGATTTCTGAGGCTATCTGATAAACTGGAAGGAACTGTGGGAGCGAAAAAACGAGGAGCGAATTGTCATCGGGAGTGAGTTGTCAGAAGTGTATTGTCGGGAGCGAATTGACGCACTCCCAAGTTCCAGTGATCGAGTAGAAGTACTTTACTACCGTTGATTTTCATAATTTTAGTAACACACAAGTTAACACTCCAGCTAACATAACTAACCACAAAAAAAATAAAAGAATGGATCAGCTCTGCGTGTTTAAAACTTTAGAATTCAAAATCAGTTCACAACGAAAAGCGGAAGAATGGTATATATAACACAACTAACAGTAGCAGGAACTCTCTCAAACAGGACAGAGAAACTTTTCAGAGAAAATAAATTGCAAGATATAACAAAATTAATAAGAAATAACAGTACATAGGTAACTCACAATTGTGAGTAAATATACCAATCTGCTTGGCTAGAAATAGCCTGCACTGCTTTACACTCCTACCCTATCCCACACAACTCTTTCAAAGAAAGCTGAGAAAAGCAAACCTAATTCAAACTATGTATTATACAAAAATTCACACAATTAGAAAATGTTCCCTAGTACCAGGCACTACCAGCACAGCAGCACTAGGAAAAAAACGTTATATTTTGCAGCAATTAGCTCCCAAAAACAAGTTTCAGCTATGTTTTCAAAGGTTTTATTGGCTCTGATGCACCACAACACACTGCTCTCCGATTCAACACACAGAATGATCTAGAAACAAGCTACACGTGACTTTTGACCTATTTACCCACAATGCAATGCAGATTTCATCTTTGTACCAAAATTTCGCCTGAGAAATTCCACCACAAGGTGAAATTTGGATCATCAATGAGTGAAATTGTCATGGTAAGTGAAATTTCGCCGTTACAGCGAAATCAAGAAAACAGGATAAATTTAATTTCATATAGGGAACAATTTCAGAATCGAAGATATGAAAAATTTCCCAGGTGAAATATTTCAAGCACGCACAACATTAGACTACTGTCACTTTTGACATTTTTTTTTTCTTTTACCCTCTGGAGTTGCTTTTCTAAAGAATATTGATTAAAAAAAATAATAACTTACCACCGAGTCAGAGTGGCGGCACAGTTTCAGGCTAGAAGGCCGGGTGGAGAGTGGTCAGAAACATGGAAGAGCTGCATCTGGCACATGCGCAGAGCCAGGGAAGCCCAGCGCATGTTTGCCATTATAAACTCTTTTATAACAGCAAATTATGCCACGGGTTTCCCTATGGGAGAAAGTAAAAGCCAGTTATTATAACTCGATAGCTGGGTTATTATGGCATTTTTCTCCTTGTGCTCTTAATTCACTGAAGTGTGAATGAAAGCACATTCGTGTGAGTGCAGCGGCTGCTCAGGGACACATTTACCTAAATACAGCTTACAGTTTTTCTCTCTGTTGAAACCTTGCACCTGTTATAAAAAACAGCTCCTATGCCAAGTTTGTTTCATGAGGATTTTCACACACCCTCGATGTGTGATAATCTCATAAACCCCTCGATCTTTGCTCTTGGGGTTTATAGATTATCACACACCTCGGGTGTGTGAAAAATTCTCATAACACACACCTGAACAGGCATTAATCACTATTTAATAATCCGTCCAATGAGCATTTTACCCATTACTCCATTCAGTCTATATAGCCTGTTGCCTGTATCTCTTCAGCATTTTCTATAGTAGGCAGGCAGTGCAAGCCAGGTCTACCCAGTGTGATATGCATGTATCATGTGTGAACTCAACTCGTGTTGCATTATAGTATTGTCTTGCATACATGGGACTATGTGTGGCAAGGTGTATGTTGTCTGTTCTGTAGAAAATATGAGGAAAAGAACAGAAGATACAGGGGGTAGGTGCAAACAAAGGTTCCACTTCCAGACCAGTTATGAGTACAAGTTCTGCAACTGACAGCAGAGATGGCCTGATGTGGATGACTAGGGCCGGATGCATATTAATATGGCCAAAGAAACCTTGATTTAGTACAGAGACATCCACTGGTGGTCCCAGTTCCAAGTCCAGCTTTACAAACTCTTTTAGTGAAAGTGCTACCACTATCAGTTCCTCTAGCAGAGGTACAAATGGTCTGTCCATAACTGTAAAACCAAGCACTCTCCATGTCCATCTTGTGAAAACATGACAACTGGCACTGCAGGAACAGTGAAAATTGCTGGCTTACCTTTAACCTACTGTATATATGATCCTTCCATATATAGTTGTAGGCAACAAGTTGTCTGGATATTTCCAGATATTTCACAACAGTGCTAAAGGAAATCTGGCTGGTGGCCCTACAGCGGTACTGCAGGTAGGCAGGACATTTCTCTAGAGATATGACAGAAATTTCAGGAAACATCCAAACTTATCACTGGCTGCAACTGTGATGTAGTACCACACAACCCACTGCTACACAGTCAACTACTAAGCAAATTTTTCCCAGTCCTTTTCCAGAGCCTGATCATGTTAAGTCCTCCAAACATGGAACAGCATGTGGAAGGCGCAGTCAAGTCTGGCTCTGTGGCAGACACTTCTGTAATCCTGTCCTCAGATGAACAAGTGAAATGGTTCACAGAAGATACTGAGATACAACAATTTTGCAAAATAAAGTGAGTTCCATCAAAGCAGCTTTTTAGGGACAGGGCTATTAAAGAAGAGGAAGTGAAGGAGGAATATGCCAGTGGAGATGTCAAAGGGGCAGGGGTGAGAAGCAGAAGCAAAGTAGGTAGGGGATCGAAGATGGGATGGTACAGTAGGTCAAAGAATTAGAGGTGAAGAAGGGGGTAATGAAAAGGAGGATGAGGAAAGTGGAGAATGAGAGGAGGAGCAGGAGGTGAGCAAGAATGAGAAGAAGAAGAGGGGAAGATTGAGAAGAGGAAGAAGGATGGCTTGTTGCATTGACTTGTTTGCTTGAGGAAGACATTGATTATGACCCCAAGACCTTGCTCCTCTGTTGAAGTGGCCAATCTTACTGCTCCCATCTAGCATTCTGTGCGTGGATTCCATGTACCAAATTGCATTAATTTGCACTTCTCGGTACGGAACCTCAACTGACAGACTTTTGACAATTTCTATAGTATCTCTAGGCCCTTCTGGAGCTCCAGCACCCTTCTTCATCATTCACCCTGCTGCATAGCTTTGTGTTATCAACAGAGAATCACAGCTTTCCCTGGATACCCTCACTAATGTAACTTATGAACATATTAAATAGGACAGGTCCCATGGTCAATCCCTGTAGTACTCTTCTTGTGACCTCTCTCACCCCTGATGTAGCCTTGATAACCACAATTATTTGTTGCCTCCCTGTATGTCTTTTCTTTCACCCATAAACCACTTCACAACACTGCAACACAGGTTTTGACAGGGACTGGGGGGGAGGGATTTATATAAAACCCTCTTGCTTTAGAGTGGCCCCTCAAGAACTCATTGCACTGTATGCTCTATTTGCTGCCTATCCCTCAGGGGGAGGGGAGAGTCAATAAGTAACACCTGAGTCCAATAAAGGGGGAGGGTTAACAAGGGGAAAAGGATGTTTCATTTTCTGTTATATACAGAAAGTCAGAGACTGAATTGCAAGAAATCTTTTTGTAAAGTTCAATGCAAGCTTTGTTTTATTTGTGTGTTACTGAAAATAAAGCAGTTTTCATTCACTTCTAACGGGTGTCCAGAGTGTTCATGAGTGTTCCACATGAAGCCACCAGATTTGCTGCCCTGTCACACATGGTGGGCTTTAGCAGTGGGATCAAATGTCCCCATGTCTAAATAGAGGAAAGATGGACTCAGACCAAGTACTAATGGCAGAACAGCAAGCAGAACAGACCCAGATGCTTGCACAACAGGCCAGAATGCAAAAGGACTGGAAGGCTCTGCACACACAACAGCAGACTCAGTTGGCACAACAGCGAATTTAGAGAGACCAACAACTGGTATGACAGATTCAGATGCCAAGGGACTAGATGGCCAAGTAAGCATAACTGCAGGTGCAGAGAGAACAGCAACAGCAGGAATTTATGAAGTAGGTGCTGCAAGCAGAGAAAGAAATTGTGTCCCAGAGCCGGTTCAAAAGGAATCCATTCACTGGAGGACCCCCACCTATGTTAACAAAACTGGATCCTGAGGACAATCCTTAGGCCTACATTATGAATTTTGAGAGAGTTGCCAGTAGCACTGCCTGACCATGAGAATGTTGGTCTACAGGGTCTGTGGAGGGATTTGCACCAAACCACTGTTGCTTTAAAGTTGTCCCTTCTGATCTCATTGTACTGTAGGCTCTACTTGGTGGCTATCCCTCGGGGGAGAGGGAAGGTTAACAGGCAACACCTGAACCCAATAGTGGGGGAGGGTGAAAAAGGGGAAAAGGATATTTTATCTTCTGTTATGTGGAGGCAGTCAAAGACTGAAATGCATGAACCTTTTTTGTAAAGCTGAATGCAAGGTTTTTTTTTCATATGTATGTGTTACTATAAATAAAGTACATTGTATTTAATTTAAACTGGTGTCCAGAGTGTTCTCTTTGTGAGTGTTCCCTGAGAAGCCGCCCGGTTCGCTACCCTGTCACACTCCTTCTTAGTCAATTTCCTACACACCTATCCAAACCCAGCTCCACTCCAAAGTCCTCCAACTTTTTCAGCAATCTCCTGTGTGGTACAAATTCGAAGGCCTTGCTGAAGTCGAACTACAGCAGATCTATTCTTGACCCTGTCTATTGCCTCAGTGCCCTAATCGAAAAACAGTTTCAAGTTGGTTTAGCAAGACCTCTCTGACATAAGCCCATGTAGCTTTTCATCCTGTAGTCCACTGTCCTCCAGGTAGGCTACCAAACTCTCCTTCTGTATGGTTTCCATCAGCTAACCTGCTTCTCTTGCTGCTGCTACTGCCACGGCAACATAAATCATCTTGAAAAACAATGCCTCCAAAACCATCATCTAGTCAGTCACTACCCTGTTCTTACTCAAGACCCCAAGATCATTCCAATTGTTACTAAAATAGTCAAAGAGATTCTCTGCTGTTTGAAAGCCAATTTTACAAACAAATTCATGAATCAACAGAAATCACGTTGCAATGATTGTGGGAAAAAATCAGTCATGGTCAGCCTGTTAGACATTGGGGACACCTATTTGGGGTAATCATTTGAAATGAGACCATAACATTATAATAAGTCATGCCCAACTCAGGTGAGGAGCAGTCAAAAACAGGTACCGGGATAAGACAATTTATTTAATACCAGCCATCTAAGTCTAATGAGTTTGCTCTGTTTTTTGCTGATAAGATCTCCTGTATCAGATCTGGGATCCTGGTGACACCCTCCATTGGGACTTTCAGTGGCAAGCTAGTGGTTGTCACAGGTATTCCACCTGTCTGGTATGACTTTGACCAGTTGACAGTCGATGTCATTAGGGTCATCCAGGAGTTGAGGTCCAGCTACTGTAGTTTAGATCCAGGTCCAACACGTCTTCTTGTAGGGTGCATCGAGTCCATCGGCCCGGACTTTACTAGGATAGTACAGTGTTCCTTAGTGAGTGGGGTCTTTCCTGAGCCTCTTATGGAGGTGGTGGTGAGACCCCTCCTGGAAAAAAACATCGCTAGACCCTGACTGCCTGTCAAACTACAGACCTGTCTCTAATCTACCCTTTTTTAAGGAAGGTTATTGAGAAGGAGGTGGCCTTACAACTGGAGGCCCATTTGTCAACTTACGACATCTATGACACTTTCCAGTCATGCTTTAGAAAAAGGCACTGCACAGAGACTGCCCTGGTTTGGGTGTTTAATGATCTCCTGGTGGTGAGAGATGGAGGACAATGTTCCATTCTTATTCTCCTTGATCTTTAAGCTGCTTTCGACACCGTGGACCATGGGGCACTTTTGCAACGCTTGTGGGTTTGTTGTGGACTCTCTGGGGTGGTCCTCAACTGGTTCCATTCTTTCCTCACTGGCAGGAGGCAGAGGGTGGTTTTAGGGGCCTTTTCCTCTGGACCAGTGCCCCTGCTGTGTGGGGTCCTGCAGGGTTCTATTTTGTCCCTCATGTGGCGTATGTGCTACCACTAGGGCATTATTTATTTATTGAAATGTTTCACCAGGAAAGGCACACTGAGCAACCAGGATGCTCGTCTCATGGTGTGACCTGGGGGGGTGGTTACAGAAGGAGAGCAGAGTATATATACAGTAGTGTGACATGGATTAACAGTTACAATGTACAAGTATGCACCACTTGAGTACATTTTGGTTACGTACATAGGGTTAAATCAATAACAGGTACAAAAGAAAAGGAAACAAAAATGGATTAGGTTGCAACAATACAGTGGTGTACAAAACTAGACAGCCATAGTGCTCTGGGGAGACAAGTTGGAGACAGTGACGACAGTATTTAAGTGCAAATCAGACAAGTGCACAGGTTGGTGGTATAAGCCAGCATTCATAGCAGTTGCTATATGCCACTGGGCAGGCCATTTAGGATAGGCAGAAATGCTGTGGTAGGGGGCAGAGGTAAGGGTGTCAGTTACATAAGCAATCTGCCGTGTAGAAGTTTGACAGGGTGGCGGATAGAGAGTGGTTGGAGGATGAGTGGTGGTTTTGGGCCAGAAGGTCATTTCAAAGTTTGGGGAGGTGGTAGGAGAAGGCAGATTGGCCTGCTGAGGTCCGCCAGTGAGGAATTGACAGTAGTCTCTGGTCAGCTGACCTGAAGGCATGAGAGGGGGTAGGTGGAGATGCTAGAGAGGAGACAAGGTAGTGTGAAAGGGAACCAAGCCAGAATTTTGAAGTAAATTTAGCACTATGGAGCAAGCGCCGGTTGATAAGGGAGGGGAAGGCCAGCGACCAGTAGAGCTCACAGTGATGTGAGCGGGTGGGGGCATCGAGGGCGAAGCGGCAGAAAGCATTGAAGAGGGGGTCCAGTCTGGATAGTGTGGACTTGGGAGCGGCACCATAGACTATATCACAGTAGTTGAAGGTTGGTAAGATCATTTTCTGCACAATTTCACATCTGGCAGGTATAGGGAGGCTACTGCAGTTCCAGTAGAGAGCACCGAGCTTGGGGTGCAGTTTCTTCAGGATAGCATCGACATGGGCAGAGAAGGATAGGTGTTGGTCAAGCCAGACCCCTAGGTACCTAAAAGTAGTTACGTCCTCAAGGACCGTCCTGTCCAGGGTGTGGAAGTTTGGGAGGGTGGTGAGCCTGCATAGTCTCTGCCTGGTGCCAAAGGTCATGGAGACTGTCTTTTTGGCATTGAGGGAGAGTTGGTGGGGGCTAAACCAGAGCTGAACTTTATTGAAGCCAGCCTGAAGGCTGGTAGCAACCTCCACGGGTGTCCGTCTAGAGGTAAACAGGACCATGTCATCTGCGTACATGTGAATGGAGGATGATGAGTAAATTTGAGGCAGTCATTGAGAAGGATGGAAGAAAGGATATGGCCAAGTAAGGAACCTTGTGGGACACCAGTGTCAATGGGTAGCGGAGGGGAGGTGGAATCTGCCATTCTTACAGATTGAGTTGTGCCTAACAGGTAGGCTCTAAACCAGTTTGTGGCAGGCTCTGATAGGCTGGCTGTAGAGAGGCATGATAACAACGGGATGAGATACAGTGTTGAACGTTTTGACTAGATCGACAAATATGGCTGTACAGGCTGAGTTTTCATTGCTATGCTGATGATACTCGGCTGTACCTGTCTTTTATGCCCGAACAACAGGATGCGGTTTCTGTTTTCAACCGGTGCCTTACTGAGGTTCAAGACTGGATGAGTGACAATTGATTGAGGTTAAATCCAAATAAGACAGAAGTACTGGTGGTGGAACCTGGTCACCCGAGGGCTGGTGTACAGGTTGGACAAGTCACCGGGCTTGGGCTTGGAGACTCCTAGCCTCTCACCTCCTCCAAGGTGAGAAATCTTGGCGCTGTGCTGGAAAGTGGCCTGATGCTAGAATTTCAGGTTTTGACCATGGTCCAAAATGGCTTTTACCATCTTAGAAACATCACCAGGATTAAACACGTGATTCTCTTGGGCAATCTGCCACCACTGGTTCATGCTTTTGTGGCATCATGGTTTGATTACTGCAATGCCCTTTACCTAGAGCTATCAAGGGCTGATTTTCTCCATCCATAGCTAGTGCAGAATGCAGCAGCCAGTTGACCTCCCAAGGTCATGTCATATTACACCTGTGCTGTACTCTCTGCACTGGCTTCCTATTAGGTGGCAAATCAACTTCAACATCAGTTTGCTGACCTACAAAGCCCTGCATGGTCTGGGGCCCAGTTACCTGCAAGAACTCCTATAGCCCTACCACCCATCTCATCCCCTTCAGTCAGCCAATGAGGGACTCGTAGTGATTCTCAGGGTTCACTTGAAGTCAACTGACACCCGGGCTTTTTTGTTTGTGGTGCCTACCCTGTGGAATTCACTGCTTCGTTTTGCTTAGAGAGGCCCCCTTGGTTAGTGCCTTCAAGAGGGACCTGAAGACTTTTTCATTTAATAAAGCTTTCCCTCATTTTAACTTGTAACTTATTGTGCTTTTAATTTTGCATATATTTTGTTGTTTGTGTATACTGGTCTATGTTACTCAGGGATCTGTAATGCATCTAAAGTCACAAATGAAATAGAACACTGTAACATACTCCAAGCCCATCATTATTCCTCCTCTACTGCCTGCGGCTATAGTTTCATAAATGTGGACCGATGAATGAGATATCCTCGAAGAAGATCCTCCATTACATGCAATTTCCATATATGAAACAAAATAAAACTTCATTATAATAAAGCAGACAGAACCCCCACCTAATAAAACAGAAAAGAAAGCTAGAAGAAACCTATGTTACATGTAAAGCCTTAGTTAAAAACACACAAACATACCAAAGCAAAGCATATATTTTCCAACCTCCAATACTGCAGAACAGCAACTTCATAAAAGTAAAGCACACAAACTGTCCCGAATAATGCAAAACATTGAAAACTAAATAAACAATTAAATCCATGCCCAGCTAACTGCTCTTTCTCTTCACTGTTGAATAGAATTGCGGAAGGACTTTTTACAAACAGTTCCAAAAGGAGGCTGGAGTGATGTCACCTAGATGAAAGCTTTCTCATCCAGCATAACACATTCCTAAAGACATTGCAGTGCTACTATTGAACATCTTTGCACTGATGGAAAGTACCCTTAAAAACATAATTAATTTTATACGTGGAATAAGGCTCTCCAGAGTTTGAGTATTATAAAATATTAACATACAATCTGGAGATTGAAAGCTCCTGAGTTGCCATGAGCATTAACTTACATCTTGGTATGTTCACATACTATAATGCTTACTCTGGAGATCCTTTTTCCTCATTTATTCTTACGTGTATGGCTTTGATTATGAAGGTTGTATCCTTCCTTATTAGGATAAATATGGTCGAGACACTGAAAACCATTATGTATGCCATTTATACCACATTTTAGAAAATTATGCCTTTTTAAATAAGCTCTTTTCATTAAAATTGAATGGTATCTCTTTGAATTCAGCTGCTTTGTCAGCATAGCACAGGACAATTGTGATGTCATCAAATATTGTAAGAGCTGGTCTTCCAAAATGGTTAAAGTATGTCATAATGACCAACAAACTGTAGAAATTTCACTGCTGAAATTTAAGAGTTTTCAGTAAAATTGATATGCCATTGTACAGTCATTTTGTCATAAGCACTGCATTAGTAATGCACTTGCAATGAAACAAAACATTCTATGAAGTCAGTCTGAGGCAAATTGTCTCATTAGGCTGTTAATAAGTTACTAATGCTGTGCAAAGTTACTTAAATGCAGTTTGCATTGTAGATATATGTGGAATATATAATGGGTTACAGAATAGCCATCAAACCATGTATAACAGGTCTGTGATTCTATCAAGGTGTTCTGAGGACGTATTAAACCAAGACAGCAGACCTCAGCTGGTCTATAATGTCATTAGAACACTGAGATGGATTCATACACCCTGTTTAACTTGATTTGATAGATGTTTATTTTTGCACTGCATGGTTTGTTTCACAAAGGCCCACAGAGACACAAAGGGAAAATTCTACTAGGTAAACAATTTGAGATGCAACCAAGCAAACAATTTAATTGTAAGAGCTGCATATATGAATCAAGGACCTGAGATATTTGGTGATAAAACAACTGAAAACCAAGTAATTGTTTAAGAATTAATTCATATTCTGGAAATTACAGACAGAAACACATTTTCGAGCAGATAGCATGAAGTTACATGGAAATGTATATACAGAAAGCAGACATTTAAACGCAGAACTTTGCAAATCAAAATGGACACAAGGCAGCAACAAATAAATCAGGCTTGGGTTCAGATCTCAGCTACAGCACTTTATTTCTCACCTCTAAATTAATTTGAAATGAGTATACAGCACTCCTTCTATAATAAAAAGGTAATTCTTATGTGTGTAACTCCACTGTGTGCATTGAGAAAAGGTGAGTGCCTTTGGGATCCCTTGGTTTCCAATTGTTCTGGTAGCACATCTTGCAGTGAAGTGCAATACAGTACAGTGGAACAGTATTCCTAGAGGGCCTGAGTACAAATCCTAACTAAGGCATCTATTTCTTTCTCACCTCTAAATTATATTTCACATAAGAACACTGTACTTCTTGTCAATAAAAATAACCAAAGCACGTTCAAAAGCAAAGAACAAAAGCTGTGCTGTCATTTTCTCTTAGATATGGAGTGTTGTTTATGATTTTTACAGCACATGGTAAATGGATGATCTTAACTTACATAGTTGACTGTGGTTTAAACAGAGCATGCAGCTTTAATGTTGAGTGTTGCGATGTTGTTATACATTGCTGTGATGATGTTGTTATACATTGCTGTGATGATGTTGTTATACACTGCTGTGATGTTGTTATACACTGCTGTGATGATGTTGTTATACACTGCTGTGATGATGTTATACACTGCTGTGATGATGTTGTTATACATTGCTGTGATGATGTTGTTATACATTGCTGTGATGATGCTGTTATACATTGCTGTGATAATGTTGTTATACATTGCTGTGATATGAGAAACAAAGCCAACATTTTGACTTCACATCAATGGCACAACAGCATTCAGAGATTACACAAAAAGCAATAGATAACAGAGACCAGCCATATACTATAACATATTTATCTTCTCAAGTGTTTGGTAAGACCATAACATTAAAGTGGCAAGGTCGGCGCAGTGGTAGAGCAACTGCTCATGACGGTGACGGCCCAGGCTTGGAAGCAACCTGGGTTATCGGCTGGCCGGCCGGTGGAGGGGGGATAAGGACAGAGCATACCAAGAACTAATTTTCTCCTCTGGGGGAAGGTGGGACAGTGACCGGTGCTTGACTGGCCCCATGTGAAGGCAAGGAGTCTGGCAGCCAGTGCTTGGTAGTTCAAGAAGGTGGGGCAGATGTAGCCAATGTCATTATTCGCTGTGCCTCCCAGGGGAGAAAACGGGAAAATACTGCAACTGCACAGGATGCCACCTGCCACTTTGTTGCAGGTCTCGCACTGCCGCCTAGACTACCTCTCCCCAACTGACACTCAACTCTGCTCAGAGGGTTAGGGGTTAGCCTTCGGGCAGCCCTTCCTGTGGGGGTCATTCATGGGGGAACATGAGAGAAGGGAAGGAAGAGGCAGATCACAGGGCTGGGCGGAAGCGGCAGGGTTGAAGATGCTGGTTGGAAGTGGAGCAAAAAACCAAAAGTGTCAAGGTCATTTTACTAACTTTTAAAGCATGTAGAGGACTGGGCTCTTCCCCCTCTGCAAACTGCAAGTCCTGACCCACTACTATTCAGAACAGTGCGGTGTTCCACTGACAAAGAACGATTATGTGTCTAGTCATCCCACCATAAATAAAGAAGGCAGTAGTCTTTTTCACTCTCCCTTGAGGTAAACTTAGACTACTTTTCTTCATTGGTATAAAGTCAGAGTCTGGTATCTACTATTTAATCAAACCTTCCTTGGACTTTCAGACTAGCCAGCTCAATGTTGTAGGAACCCATTCTATCTTTTTACAGTTCATCATTCTACAATATTATATATTTTATGTATGCATTTTGTTGACAGTATAATGTTCACTTCACTGTTTATTTATGCTATGAAAAGCAGTGAGCATTGGAAGGGTGCTCTGTAAGCAATAAGACATGATGGGTAGGGGTTGTCATGGGTTAATGCACACCCAGATGCATAGTGAGGCACAAGACACTTGCACCAAGTGTTTTCTGCCCCGGAAGTGTATTAATCCATCACAACTTCCACCCTGGAGTGTCTCATTATACTTATAAAATAGGTCCCCCGGGGAAACTGGATGACTCAGTAGATGAGTAGTGGGTTAAGGAGCCTTTCACCTCTAGCTCACTGGCTCAAATCCAGCACTGGTAGGTAGTGTAGGAAAGCCATTATCACCTGAGGCCCATATGAAATTAATTGTGGTGGTCTCAATCCAGTTCCCAGTGGGCAGGTGTCCTTATCAAAAAGCCACCAACACAACTGTCATGTGGATAAGCAGAAGACCTCATATTCCAGTGCTGTCAAGCCAGCACCTTTCACAACCCCTAAAATTGATTCACAGAAAAAAAAAAGTTAAAAAAATAAATAAAATGGGTCCCCATGCACAATTGTGGAGTATGTAGAAATAAATTACACAAACATGAGGGAAAAAAGAAAAACAGGATATATGAATAAGTTTGTGCAGTACAAATTAGAGCAAATAGTCCCTGTAGGTTTTTGCCACTATGTGACACTGTCATGAAGCTGCACTCTCACAATTACTTATGTTGTTTTGGTTTCATTTCACTATCATTGTAAACATAAGAGATTAATTATGGTGTTCTGATTCTGATCCATTTTTATATATTACTACAGCTGACCACAGTAAAAGAGAGGCAGTGAGAGAGTCCTGAAAGCTGGGCCTGAGAGTGACTGTTAGATGAGGAGAATAATGCAGGCAAGAGCAAGAGAGAGTGCGGGGTCTGCATGTTGTCATGGTAACTGACAAAGTGAGTGAATGGCAACAATCAGTGCAAGCTCTGGAAAGTAAGCATTGTTCAAAAACATAAACTGAAGGAATGAGTGACTGGTGGAGCGAGCAGAGGAGCGATTGGGCAGTTGAAAGACTGGGAGGCTGAGTGTGTGGGGGAGTTGACAGAGACACAGGCTAGGATTTTCAAAAGCTTAGATGACCACAAGCCCTGGGTGCGCTGGATCTGGTGCATTGGGCTTGCAGAGATCTAACGGGAGTTTCTATCCCATGCGGCAAGTGACACAAGTTAGCCCAACTTTTTAGGTTCAACTTGTGGCAATTCTGGGGGCATTATTTACAGAGCTTGCACCAGATATTTTCTGCAATCTGCCATAAATCATGAAAACTGTCGCAACTGAGCCCAAGACTGTAAAATTGGGTGCAGTTGCAACAAAGGGGTTGGTACATTGCCAGAACTTAGGTATACCATTACTGCAGTGACTCCAGCACCGCAAAGGCCATCACAGTAACAGGAATTGGGCAAAACCCACTCATAACTGTGATGGTCTGTGCAGTGACTGGGACAGCCTCACTGGGTGTCCCCCGGGGCAGGTCCGACTTGGAGTAGGAATCCTAGATACTGGGGTGTGTGGGGGTGGAGCCCCCCACAAGGGGGGGGGTTCGGGAGGCACAGCTCCCCCGATTGAGTGCACTGACATCCCCAAGGTTACAATGCCGACAGTTGGCATGGTAGCTGTCACAATAGGGGATGTCGGTGCTGGTGCTGTCGAAGCGCTTTGGTAAAACCCAGAACTCAAGTGTTGTGGTACAGAGCTTGGTGTAAACCCTGCCCACTGTGTGTTATCATGCTGGCAGAGAGGAGCAAATTTACAGTGAGGACTGGAGGCCTACAAAACACAAGTAAGACAGTACAACAAAAAAGATGAGTAGAGGGGTTTAAATGTTTTATTTTAAATGGTAGGTGTTAGGCAATGACTGGGGTGGAGAGGCTTAACATATGATAAAATTAGTTTTTTATGTTATGGCAAGTAAGGGGTGTTAAGGTTTTAAACCTTACAAACATGGCTACCAAAATCTTTTTTTTTTTTCTGGGAGGCATGGATATTTAGGCAGGCTGTGTCCTGGTTGCCAGAAGAGTTCCTGACCTGGTGGTTGTCACCTCATAAGGTACGGGGTTCCAAACTTTCTTAGCCAGTCAGGATGCCAAATTTCTTATCAGTTTTAAAAAGAAGAATGAATACCTACCTAGCTACCTGCCTGTTATTTATGAAGGTCTTTTTTAAATTAAATATACTTCATTGAAATTTTTAACAAGTAGAAAAAAACAATAACAGTAACAAGACAGAAAAAAGATAAAACATGACAAAATATAAACAGTCAAACAAACAAGCAACACATGATAAGAACAAACTGTATATAAACAGGGAAAAAAGCACAAAATGAAACCCAAAAAGAAAAACACAAAAATCCCCAATCCCCCAAGATCTGCACCCCTTAAAAGACTGAAGTGACTAAGAAGATATCTCATATATGGACTCAAGACCATCTTACAAGCATAAATATTCAATGTGATGCCTGAATCAACCCATAAGTCAAGGGGACCTCCAGAGAAACAAACAGACAAATTCAAGAACCTGCGATAGAAGTACATCCACTATAATATAAGCAACGTTAGCAACATCTCCCATCTTTTACTAAAACAGGGGTACTTGTGGCAGATAATGGCAACTGTATACTCAGTGTTAAGAGTGGATAACATTTCCCGTGCCATTCTGCACAGGTTGGGGTATCATCATCTAGCCAATGCCGGAGAAAAATTAATTTAGCAACTGACGATATAAGCACTGTATGGTGTTTAAGAGGACCAAAAACAGTGTTGTCATAAAGACCCAAGAGAAACCGTAGGAGTAAAAGCCTCCTATAAACTGAGTAAAGGGTCTAATTTAGTTTGAATCTCCCACCACAGAGGTTGAGCTTTACTGCATGTCCGCAAAAGATGGTACAGCGTGCCAACCTCACTTTTGTATTTATGACAGGTATCTACCTCTAGTTTATACACTGGATATAACCTCTATGGTATATAATACAGGTTGTGTAAGATTTTAAATTGCTGTATTCTGAAACAGTCTTGTGTGGGATACTTACAATGATTTTTCCAAAGTTGTTGCCATTCTCCATCGTCCAAGGTTCTATCCAACTCCTGAGACCAGTAGTTACATCTGGCTGAAGGTTGGTAGGGGTTAATGGTCTATAAGGAGTTATACAGCCTAGTGATAGAATGAGGTTGAGTGCAATCATTTGCCAGATGTTGAAGTACCAAGCCCCTAGCATTTGACTTGGGTGGGGAGGCCCAGAAATTGTAACAAACAATGTCTTAACTGTAAGAATTTAAATGCAAATGGGACAGATATCTGGGAACATTCTAAAATAGTCTGGTAAGTAATAAAAGAGCCATTAGTTACAAAGAAACCTAATGTAGAAATGTTGATGTTATTCCAGTGTTTAGGATCCAGGATCGTACACCAATCTTAAAATTGGAATTAAAGAAAAATGGTTGTGAACTATCTTTAAGCAGATGAAAGCCCATTCACTTATATTATTGAGCATGGGCCCTAACCGGCCACATAATGGGGTTTGGCAAAGTAACGAAGGAATCTGAGACGTGGGAGTATACAGAAGAGAACAAAGCAGTATATCATAATTCTGTGCCAGCTCTTCTTCAATAGATAGACAGTGTGGTTTATAGAAGTAGTAAAATACAGACTGTAAGGGGCGTGCAAGTGAAAATATTTGCCCCCATAAGAGGCAATATAATAAAGTATAAAATTGGGTAGGCATAGGTCACCCATATGTTTAGGACCTGCCAGCCATTTATAGGAACATCTGGACCCTTTATCCTGCCAAAGAAAGTGAGCTATTCTACCATGGAGCTTAGTAAACCACTGAAGTGGAAGGGCCAGATGAAGCATGCTAAGGGGATAGAGCACTCGGGCAATACATTCACTTTGATTATATTAATGTGGCTTAAAAATGACAAGGGAAGGGATGAACAATGGGAAAGATCATGGTCAACTTGTTTAACCAGGGGAACCCCGGAGTGTTCTATTGCACTTATAAAATGAGACCCTGTATTTTGCATTGCTGTTACCTTTGCAAGTAAGAAATTAAAATACTAAAAGTTACAGTTTTTAATTTATTTTGACATAAAGTAGTCCCTATGCCTGTATGAAGATGATGCAATTTTTTGTTTGACTTTAGGACTTTTGTCCTGAGTGGGCTTCCTTTACTTGTAGTTTGTCATTTTTAGGTGCTGTTTGTTTGGGAGGGTCAAGGATGGAAAATTAATGTGTTTAATTAGAGTGAGAGAATGAGAGAATTTTTTTTTTTTTAATAAATTGATTTATTCTTTTGACAGGGTCACAATTCAGGGACGTGAGGTAGAAGCAGAATTAGTACATTGTGATCAGAAGGCTGGCAAACACCTGAGAAGAGTGTACTGGCAAGTGTTTTGAAATAGATAGATAGATAGATAGATAGATAGATAGATAGATAGATAGATAGATACAGTATATATGAAAAGTTAGTTATGCTATTGATGGAGTGACAGTAATCCCCCCCCCCAGCAACTATCATTGTATTAAGATTTGAGGGTGACAGTGTGAGCAGGAATAATAGCAACCATGTGATCAGCAGAAGCACCAGTCAACGTGCGGGTGAGAGAGAAGCAAAGACTATCGCAGATCAAGTAATGAAAGAGAGTGCTGGAAAGTGCTTTTCTTTGTTTAAAAACAAACTTTTTTGTTTTAAAAAAAAAAAGTTCTAGAAAATGACTTTGGAATGATTATTTCCTCCCCCTGTCAGTAGATGAGCGAACAGGCAGAAAGAAAGTCAAGAGTGCTTCACTGAAGACCTGAGCCATAAAACAGTAATTTAGTGTAAGTGTAAGCTAAAGACAGAAATAAAGCACTGGAGTGTATGACTTTAGTTTATGCCATTCTAGGTGTTAGCGAGCAAGATCCAGAAAGTTAGCGAGTGGGCAGTGGGCAGGAGTGGAGGCAGGCATTCAGGCAGGCTGGGAGAGACAATGATTTTTTTTTTTAAATATTGCATAAATAATTACATGAATACATGAGCAGCATGTCTCATCCTCACTGGGGCAACCTATTTCTTTTAAGGCAGCAAGGACAGTGGCGGGGGGGGCAGCTTAGAAAGTTGTCCCACCAAGTGGGAAACAAATGGCAAAATAAATGGTGACTAAAACCTTTTGAAAATTCTATCTGCCCATGGATTTGTTTCCTGCCCTACGTCCAGGATGACAGCACTTGTTTTTAGCCATGCATTGGACACTTGTAATACACAGTTAACACCCAATCAGGGTGTAGGATGTTTTCTTGCCATTTTATAAGTTCTAATTTCAACTTCTAAGTGGAAATAACATTTTCTAATAGGGAATTTGTTCCATGGGTACAATGTATTTTTATCTCAATTGTTTGAAAAATAACAAGATTTATTTACCCAATTTATTCACCACTGGTGCAGAATAGACAGACAGACAGATCTATTTGTACAACTCTTGTAGAAATAAATAAGCCCAATAAACGAAATACAGTATTTTTGTTGATGATGCAACTAGAGTGAAAATATCTGTGATATTAGCCTGAAAACATGGAAAACAGCCAGCAGAAGAAAGAGTTGTGGTCTATGTAATCTGCCCTGTGAGGCTGTAGATGTCCTTAGGGGATAATAAACATATGCATACCTTCTTCAGTGTCAACCCTACCACAGGCAAGCAATGATACCTGACAGGGTGGGTGGTATTGCACAATACTGGACCACCCAGGGGTGTAATGAGGCCCAACGCCACAGGTAGAAGGCCTTATAGCCCATAGAAGGTTAGATATTTTCCAATACCATCCACCCAGGAGGATATTATTGCGCTTAGAAAATGAGCTTTACTGTAAAGTTTAATAAAATGTATAAAAAACTGCAAAAAATTCCCAACAGCTCAAAATTCCCCTAAATGCACTGTAAAGTAGTCCCTTTGTTGATACACAGAGTATGCCAGTAGAGGGCGCTGCTGTTTGCATGCTTAAAAAGCTCTGGAATAATTGCCTGGAGTGTCCTCCTGTTGCACACCAGTGAAAAGATTATTGTGGCCTGACTACCGCTACGCCACATCCCTCTCCCATGTCCCACGCCCACCAGTGAAAAAGCTGACTCCCGACTGCAACTTCAGTTTAGGGCAGCAGTACTGAAAAGCATTGGGGTGCCAAGTGAGGAAGAGGATGTCATTCATGACTGCAGTGGTGACAACTAGGTGAGGCAAAGTGACAGTATGTGTAACGGGAATGGAAAAAAAAAATGAATGGTATGTTATCTTGTATCAAGTGGGGTTGGAGTAGGGGAACCTGTGTCTACAGTAGTAGTGCACAGCACATGACATGTAAGCGCTACAAGTATTAACAATGAAAAATATGGTTGATTGCTCAAATATTGCTGAAAATGTTTAGCAAATGAATACAGCATGTATCAAAAACTGTTTTTGTCTGGAAGGCTTGTTTATTTTGTGACGTGAAGGGGAGGAGGGGCTGGCTCGCTCGATTGATCCTCCACTTAGTGAGGGGGAAAATGGCAGCTACTGAACGTTCAAATTCGAACTGGCACAGGGATACCAGTTTAATTAGGGCATGGCAGGGTGGAACTTTTTATTTCCTGGGCATCCATTGAAAGTTAATGTATCCCTCTGGAATGGGTACCAGTCAATCAGATGCAAGGAAATAAAAAGCCAGTTTTCTAAAGCAGGGTATCATCTGCAAATAGATTTTCCCTCTGATGCCTTCATCTACAGTATGTCGCCAATAAAGATTTTAAAGTGCACCAGGCCTGGCACCAATCCTTGTGGTACCCCACTAGTGACTTGCTTCCTTCCTGAGAAATCCTCATTAATCACCATCCTCTGCATCCTCCCTCAAGACAATTTTCCACCCACCTTGTTAGTTTGCCCACACCAACAGATCTCCCAGTTTTTTCATTAATCTCATGTGGGACTGAGTCGAAAGCCTTGCTCAAATCAAGGCACAGTATGTCGACTGCCTGTCTTTTATCCTCCCTTGTTACCCAGTCAAAAAAGTCTATCAAATTTGGTTGACAAGACATTTTACCACAAAGCCATGTTTTTTACCATCTTGTAGTACGTTCTCCCCAGGAACTCATGATCAGTATTTCCTTCATACTAGTTTCCAGTTGTTTGCTGCTACTGAAATCAAACTAACAGGCTCATAGTTCTTGGATTTGTTCTTACTACCACGTAAGTGCAGTAGTTTCACATCTGCTGTTCTCCAAGGTATTGGCACCTCTCTATTCTCCAAAGAAGTAATAAAAGAGGTCCATCAGAGATTTAGCCAGTACCTGTGCCAGCTCTTTCAGCACCCTGGGTGCAGGCCTTCTGGCCCTGGGTACTTATTTACCTTCAGTGCCCGTAGCCCTTTTAGTAACATGTCCATGTCAATTGATCCCACAGGCATTTCTGTACCCCCCCCCCCCAAGGTCTAGTGTTCACTTTTTTTCTGAAGCAGAGGACTTTCCTTTTCTAAATAATGTGCAGAAGTAATCATTTAGTAGTCCTACCTTACCTTTACTGTCTTCCACCAAACCCGTTTCAGTTTGGCAATGTCTTCCTTCATTTTCTTTTTTTCCCTGCTATAATGAAAGAAGATCCTGTCCCCTTCTGTAACTTTTTCTACAACCCTCAGTTCATTGTCGGCCCTAGTTTTCCTCACCACCCTGAAGATTTCATTCAACTTAACAAGGTATATGTGTGTGTCGTAGAGTGTGGGATTTCAAATCACATAAACAGGCAAACAAATCGTAAAGGTGCATAAAAAAACGCTTGGAAGCATTTGTCATTTTATTAGAACTCAAAAATAATAAGACAAAATATAGAAAATAAAGGTTAGCATGTCTCAGCTTAGCATGGCATGGCTTCAGCCTTCCTGCTGAACACCCTGAAGGTCTTACACCTTCCCCGGTCTGTAAGCAACTGGCCGACCTATCTAAAATAAACTAGCCCCTAGTGGCAAGCTTAAATACATTTCTAAGAGTGACATCACTGTCAGGTGAACATGTAATTGTCAGTCTCCCTGTAATTTCTTCTTTTATACATTACTAAAGTCCCTTTACAATCTGCTATCTGCTGTTTACTAACAGACTGCATCATGACATATAACATTCTCTAGACATATATTACTCAGAAGCTTGTTAACTTCTTAATTAGGATCTGTGTCCTCATAATGGGGTTAAGCCCTTCCCTTGGACAGTGACCTCACATCTTAGGGTCACTATAACTTCCTACACCAGGGGCGCTGCTGCCGTATAGGGCTCAGTTCCACAGGAGGCTTCCCCCTGAAACGTCAGAGTCCACACTTGTTTGTGAGCTAGGGTCTTTGGAAAAAGTTGCTACATTGGGGCTCCCTCCATTCAATAGAGACCCAATTATTGAGCAGGGTAAGTTCCCATTTATACAACATGACAATATGCTGACAAGATATAGTAGCTTGTACTAGTTTGGCTGGGTGTGTTCTGTTGGAGTTTTGTCCCCAGTTAATATTATAAATTTTCCAGACTGTGAGTACCAGCTCTATAACAACATCCAATACAGCCCCACAGGCAAGGGAACCTTTATATTCATATAAAGTGGCACTGTGTAGCCGTGCTGCAGTTTCTGGTATAGCAAAGGGAATAGAAGAATGAGGGTGCGCTCCTCTTCTCTCTTTTCCTACTAACTCAATAACTGCAGAACACGTACTCTGCTACTGTTAATTTTCTCCCATTTTGTGTGATTATCTTTTTCATATTCTCTCACACAACAGCAAACACTCCTTCCTTCCTTCTGCCTAGGCAGACACTAAGTTCAGAGGCTCCTAATTGTTAAAAAAACCACTTTATCTAGTTCTCTTCTTTTACGGGGGTGTTTAAACCTAAGACAGGGGGCACCCTGTCACAATGTGCCTGTCCCCATCTCTTTGAAACATAGACTTTGACAGCAGATAAGACTGCTTGGTCCACCTAGTCTACCCATTTCCCTACCTATTGGATAAGCTGCAGATCCAAGTTAACCAACAGCCTATTTCTTCCTAACCCCCACCAGAATTGCCTTATGTCTGTCCCATGCATTTGTGAATTCCCCCACTACTTTTGACCCCATGACCTCCTCAGAAATGCTGTTCCATGCGCCCAACACCCTCTCCGTGAAAAAATACTTCCTCACATTTGCCCCAAGACGTCCCCTCTATTTTCAAATTGTGCCCCCTTGTTCTTGCACATCTCTTTTTCTGAAAGATGTTACCCTCTTGGACTTTGTTGATTCCCTTGAGGAACTTGAAAGTTTCTATCATGTCCCTCCTCTCCCTCATTTCCTCGAGGGTATACATCTTAAGCTCCTTTAGTCTCTCTTCGTATGGCTTCTGGTGCGGACCCTGTGCCATTTTAGTTGTCCTCCTCTGGACTGCCTCCATCCTATGTCCTTGCGAAGATGGAGACTCCAGAACTGCATGCAGTACTCCAGATGGGGTCTCACCAGCTGTCTGTACAGAGGGATAACAACATCCTGTTTTCTACTGGTGATGCCTCTCCCTTTACATCTCAGTATCCCCCAGCCCTCCTTACTGCCTTCTCACACTGCTTGCTTATCTTTAGGCCATCTGATATGACTACCCACAGGTACCTTTCCATTTTTGTTGTTGTTAGTACCTCTCTCCCATTGTGTACTCTTCCAATGGTTTTTTGTTTCCCAGGTGCATTACTTTGCACTTCTTTGCATTGAATCTAAGCTGCCATACTTTTGACCATTCCTCCAACCTTGCTAAGTCCCTTCTCATCCTTTCCACCCCCCCTTGTGTATCAACCCTGTTGCAGATCTTTGTGTCGTCTGCAAAGAGGCATACTTTTTCTTTCAGTCCCTCTATAATGTCACTTATAAAGACATTGAAAAGGACCAGTCCCAGTACTGAACCCTGCGGTGCCCCGCTAGTAACCCTCCTTTCTTTGGAGTGGACTCCATTTACTATTACCCTCTGTATCCTGTTATCCAACCAATTTTTGACCTAGGCTACCACCCTGGGACCCACTCCCAGGCTGGCTAACTTGTTTATTAATCTTTTGTTTGGGACTATGTCAAATGCCTAGCTAAAGTCTAGATAGGCCATTGTCCACAGCCCCTCCCTGGTCTACTACATTGGTCACCCAGTCAAAGAAATCTATTAGATTCATCTGACATAACCTTCCTGCTGTGAATCCATGCTGCATTGGGTCCTGTGCCCCACTGGCCTCTAGGTACTCAACAATTCTTTCTTTCTTTCAGAAGTAATGTCATCATTTTCTCTACCACTGAGTTCAAACTAACAGGTCTGTAGTTTCCTGCCTCTGCTTTGCTCCCACTTTTGTGAAGTGGAATCACATCTTCCCTCCCTCCTCCAGTCCTCAGGTACCACACCATCCTCCCATGATTTGTTAAAAAGGGTAGTCAGTGGTGTCACTAGCTCTCCGCTTAGTTCTTTTAGAATTCTGGGGTGAATCCCATCAGGTCCCATTGCGTTGTCCACTTTCAGTTTTAGGCATTCTTTCAGAACCCTTTCTTCTGTGAATGGGCTGGTATCGACCCCCCTATCCAGAGTGCTTCTATCGTTTGGATTAGGTACCTCCTCCTCCTCTTCTTTTGTGAATATTGAGCAGAAGTATTCATTCAGTATCCCTGCTTTTTCACTGTCACCCTCTGCCCATCCACCCTCCCCTTTATTAAGCCTCACTATCCCTCCTTTGGTCTTTCTTTGCTCCCTTATGTGCCTATAAAAGGTTTTAGCCCCCTTCTTAACCAAGTTGACTATCTTTTCCTTGGTTTGGGCCTTTACTATTCTGACTGCCTTCCCCGCTTCCTTTTGCTTTAATTGGTACAGTTCTCTGTCCTGCTCCTTCTGTGCTTCCTTATACTTCCCGAATGCTTCCTTTTCTCCCTAATCTTCCCCGCCACCTCTTTTAAGAACTATAGTGTTTTTTCCTTCATTTTGATTTATTTGCTTCACACAGAGGCTTGTTGCCTCTGTGATGGCAGTTTTGATGTTTCACCATTGTTCCTCCACCCCTCCTTCTTGCCTGTTTGAGAGTGCTTTTCTGAGGCACTCTTCCATGTCACCAAAGTCAGCCCTCCCAAAGTCCAGTACCTTCACTTTTGTATGGCTTGACTCAGTGGCTGTGTTTATCGTAAACCACACTGTTTGGTGATTACTTATTCCCAGATGGCTACCCACTTCTAAATTTGAGATCCTCTTTCTGTCCCCGTTTGAGAGTACCAGGTCTAAGATTGCTCCCTCCCGAGTGGGTTCCAACACTACCTGTCTGAGGCATGCCCCCGTAGGGTATCAAGAATGACCCTACTCCTGGATGTGGCTGCAGCAAATGTGCTGCAGTTAACATCTGGCATATTCAGGTCCCCCATCAGCAATATCTCCTCTTTTTCTGCCATCCTAAGGATGCCTTCTATTATTTTCTTGTCCATTTCCTCCCCCTGAGATGGGGGTCTGTATACAAGCCCAGTGCAGACTGTGGTGCCATTTCCTGTCTCCAGTGCCACAGTGCCTCCTCTCCTCCCTGTTTACCCTTTAGTTCCATTGCTTTGTTCCCTTCCCTTACATAGAGAGCTACTCCTCCTCCTCTTCTACCCTCCCTGTCCCTCCTGTAGATTGTGTACCCTGGTATGTTAACATCCCAGTCATGGTTCTCTGTGCATCATGTTTCCATGACTACCACAATATGCAGGCATCCCTCTTCCATCAACGCCACCAGTACAGGGAGCTTTTTACACAGACTATGGGCATTGGTACTCATTGCCCTCCATTTTTAGATGACCTTACCCCTTTTAGGCCCATCTCTGTCCTTACTGCCTTTTTCTCCATTTACCCCTGCTCTTCTCGCTAGTGACTTCTCTATTTTGGTGTTTTCCTCACTAACTACCCTGTTTTGTGGGGGGCTGGTATTTTCCTGCTCCTTTTTAGTGCCTCCCCCCCTTGGCTAGTTTAAATGCTTGGCAATGAAGCATTTAAACCTATCACCTAGGATCCTTGTTCCCCTGGACAGATGCAGACCATTGCACCAGTATAGGCCTGTATCCCTCCAGGTGGACCCCCAGTCCCCAGTGAAGCCAAAACCCTGAGCTCTGCACCAGTTTTTCAACCATTGGTTGAATCCCATGGTGTAGAGCACCCTAGCCTCATTCTTGCCATAGACAGGCAGCACCTCCAATAAAGTTACCATGCATGCTACTTATCTAAGGCCCCTCCCCAACTCTGATCCCATTCCCAGCCAGGTCATTTGTCCCTAGGTGGAGAATGACATCCAGCTCCCTCTCCTGTGCAGCTGCTCCCACGATCCTGAGGATTCGCTCCCTGTCCCTCCAAGCCATGGCACTGGGCAGGCACCTTACCTCCCTCTCCCAGTTCTATCCCCTAACAATTGAGTCCCCCACCAGGAGTTGTTTCCTTCCCCTGTAGGGTACCATGCCACCCTCCTGTGGATCTCCTTTGTGGAGGTTCCAAGCATCCTCCTTGGTTTCCACTGCCGATGCCTCCATAGAGGAATCACGCTCTGCCAGAATGGCGCATTAATTGTGGAGAGGTACAACTGGAGTGATGCACCTCTCTTCCACCACCCACACCCTTCCTGAGCCCACCATGGTCCAACCACTTCTCTTTCTTGGCAACCTCTGAGGCAGCAGCCCTGGTGATTCCTGAGTAGGAGAGGAGGTCCCCTGAATCCTGGCCAACTCAGCCTGAAGACAAGCAACCTCCTCCCTCAGCCCAGAGAGGTGCCTGCAGATGGGCCAACACCGCATCCTCCAAAGTGTCTCCTGGAAGACTGCCGCTCCACAGCTACTGCATTGCACCACTCCCATCATGTCTTATTTGTGGCCCCTTGACTGTTGTTTTGTATGCTTACTCTTTCTTCTCTGTTTACTTTTTTCTGTTTGTTTTTTCTCCCTGCTTTCCTACTGCCTCTGTGCCCTTACCGCTCCTGCCCTTCCTGTTATGGGACAGTAAGTTCCTGTATTCCTCAGTAGTCTTCTTCTTACTTGTTCAGAGACAGACCTCCAGCAGCTAGGGTGTGAGGGAGAGCTATTATTTTCCTTCTACTTCCTTTGACTTTTTTAATCTCTTGAAATCCTCCTTGTTTTTCCTAACTACACCCACCATATTTCTTGGGAGCCAGATTGATTTTCTGTACATAGAAACAAAGACAATGATGGCAGAAAAAGACCAGAGGTCCATCCAGTCTGCCCAAGTTCCCTATAATCCCTGGAACCTACTGTTCCTCCAGGGTATTAACCCTCCCTGTCCTCTCTCTATTCTCCTCCTAGGTCCTGTTGGCCCAGTAACCACTATTCCCTTAATTATGTCCCAGTCCTGCTTGAATCCCCTGACTGTTTTCACACTCACCACTTCAGCCGACAGACTGTTCCACAGTTCAACCACCCTTTCTGTAAATTAGTGCTTCGTCACATCTCTCCTGAACCTACTTCCTATTAATTTCCATTCATGTCCACAATGACCGCGAACTGGTATTCAGGCTAAATAGTTCCCCGCAGTTCACTTTGTTAATTACTTTAAGGAACCTGAGGGTCTCTAAACTGTTGAAGTATTTGCCATTATTGTGTTAGTGTGATATTTGCCTATTCAGAGTGATAAGTGTGGAAGGGGGGAGATTGTGTTACTAATCTACCTGGCACCAAGGGAGGGAGCTATATTCATTTCCTGTGGGTAATCACCCCTGTTACTATTACCTGCACAACTACCCACAAGTGGTGTTGCCCAACAGATGTAGGTTGGTGCCTGGGTTCGTGGTTAGAATTGGATTAGTAAATGATGCAGTGCTTCCACCTATTGGGATCCTTATAGCAGTGTGCTACCAGGGTGCTTCCCCACAGGAAATGAATATAGCCCCCTCCATTGGTAACAAGTATGTAACCCCCCTAAAAATAGGGGTTCCCGAAAGTCTTCCTTAGGTGTGCATAAATGCCCACTGCCAGGCTGGTATCCTATGTCTTAAATGTCTGTGCAGTATTCCTGGACCTGAGCAAAGCATTCGACACTGTGGATCATGAACTGCTACTCTCATCCCTACACTCCATTGGCCTAGACCATCCTCCCTTAAGTGGTTCAGATGCTACCTCTCTGGTAGATCACAGCAGTTAAAGCTGAAGGTGACCTATTCCCATTAAGACCACTGTCAAGAGGAGTCCCACAAGGCTCTATTCTGGGTCCTATCCTTTTTGCCATTTATATAAATAAAATTGATTCAACCCTTATCAATTCCTCAGTACATCTCTTTGCTGATGACACTGTACTGTATGTTAGCAACCCTTCACCTAAAGTTGCTCATGAAATCCTACAAGCAGAATTCTCCTGTTACAACATCAACTTCTAGAAAAAGCTTCTGCTAAAGAAAACCAAAGCAATGATGTTCACAACCCAAAACTCCACCAACATATCCTCTTCAAATCAATCTCCCCAGCTATGCACTATACTTGGAGAAAATCTGGAGTATGTTGAAAATTTCAAATACCTAGGTGTGTGGATTGACAACAGACTTGACTTTACTCAGCATCTAGAACAACTGCTGAAAAAGCTTAAGCTAAGGCTTGGCCTCCTCACAGATTAAAACCCTTCCTTAATAGAGATTCAAGATGAGATTAATCCAGGCTATCTTTCTATCAGTCATTGACTATGCAGACTTCCTCTAAGTCACTGCCCCTCCCTACCTTCAAAAGTTGGATACCTTATATCATAGAGCAATAAGGTTCATTACAGACCTGCCATATAATACTCACCATTGTTCTCTCTATGACGCAACTGGATGGGTTCCTTCATGTCAGGAGTAGCAGAATTGCAGCTCCATGGATCTACACAGAGCTTTATCAAAAAACTCCCAAGCTATAACCTGGACTGCTTCAACCTGACCACCCTAGCTCCTATGCCCTAAGAAGCAACAAATCATCCTGCTCAAATTGCCCAAAGTCAACACCAAAATAGGAGGCAGCAATCAGCTATTCTCTAGCCATAGCATGGAACACCCTACAAAATCCCTTAAACTGTCATTATCATTCCATTTACGTCCTTCAAGCAGCACTGTACAGCCTTCTTCACAGAGAAATGCAGCTGCTATCAGCTAGAGATAGAATAGTCATCCCACAAAACCATATTCCAATCACATATGGCATATTCCTTCCAGTCAGACACCGCCAGTATATGGCACCCAATATTCCCTTCAACATCCTTGTACTCATTATGTGAGTGACTGTTATGATCCTCATTGAGATATATATGTACTGTACATATTGTAGATGTTAGTTTAACTTTCTCTTAGCCAAGCTTTAACATGTGAATTCTCTGTATATTATTGTGTTATAAATAACATTTTCTATTCTTCTGTATGTATAACTGTCTCATAAGTATGTGATGTAATTGCTGTGCATCAACTCGAACCTTGACCTTATCAGGTCCATCTTGTAAATGAGCCTTGCTCAATGATGATCGCCTGAATAAATAAAGATTTGATTGATTGATTGATTAATTGATTTAAAAGTGTTTGTATGAGAGTGCCTCGATGCCTCTGTGCTATGTCTCTTTGACAGCTGCCTATACTGTGGTGCTGATTTAATCTGGGAGGGGGATAAGTGTCTTTATGCTCAAGTCCCACCCTGGCTGCCAGATAATCGCTCTGTTCTGCCATCACTATTTGTGCAGAGAGAGCTTTGTTAGAAGCTGTACTTATTTGCTGATTATCTATTAGACTAGTAATCACCTCTCCCCAACCAGACACATGACCCTAAGGATCGGGCCCCCCCACTCAGTGGAAAATCCCCCACCCCTCTACCTCAGGGTCATCTCTGTCATGGAGACACAGAAGCTCCTTGCTGGCCTTTTGCCCCACACTGGCATGGGGCATGACTGCCTTGAGCCCAAACTACTTAGGCTAGGGGCTTTCTATCTAGCCCGACCCATCACCCACGTTTTCAATGCATCACTAACCTCGGACATTGTCCCGGACATCTGGAAGATGGCCAAAGTCATTCCTGTCCCCAAACAAGGTAACCCAAAAGACACAATGAATTACTGCCCTATAGCGATCCTGTCAGCGATCAGCAAACTTCTGGAAAAGGCGGTTCCCTCACAGCTCAACCTCTACTTACAGACCCACAACCTACTCTCTCTCCAGCTCAGCATGGGTTTAGAAAAGGGCACAGCACCTCCACTGCCCTAGCAGCTGTTACCTCAGCTATCAGGACTGCTTCTGACCAAGGCAAACTGACCGGGGCCATCTTTGTGGATCTCTCAAAAGCCTTTGACCGGGTTGACCATGCTCTACTGTGCTCCTCTCTCCTGTCCCTTGGTTTCTCCCCCCTTGCCCTTGCCTGGTTCAATAATTACCTCTCGGGCAAGCAGCAGTACACAAAGTTCAATAAGGCCCTGTCTGAGCCAGCTCCGGTTAGCTGCAGGGTCCCCCATGGCTCTGTCCTGGGGCCTCTCCTGTTCTCCCTCTTTGTAAATGAGCTACCTTCAACCCCAGTGCATGGGCACTCAACTCTGTACACAGACGATCTAGTCATCATGACCAGCTCCCGTGACATATCTACCATCAATGCCAAGCTAAACTGCGACTTCGACTGAATCCACACCTGACTAAAGGTCCACAAGCTTATGACTTACCTGCACTGCACTGAAGACGCAGACCATGTTCTTTGGCTCAACAGCCAAGAAAAAAGCTGTCCTGGACCCGCTAAAGATCTTAGGTACTGATGGGTCCTACTACAAGTTACAGATTCTATCAAGTACTTGGGGGTGACACTTGACCCACAGCTGGATCTGAATTTGCACGTAAGCAACACATGCAAGGCCTCCAACTGCAAGTTGGGCATTGCATACAGAGCAAAAAACTGCCTCACCCCTGCTGTCCGACTGCTGTCCAATTCGCCTTAGCCATATTGTCTAGGCCACTAGAGGGGAAAGAGGGGGGTTACAATGTCCCAGAGGGCTGTACCCAGCTTAGCCTTGTTATTGCAACCCTGTCCTCTGGGTGGAGGCACCTGTTTCAGTACCCAGGCCCCTTAACCTGCAACTAGTCACACAGGCAGGGGTAGTAGCCCTTGGGATAGTGCCACCTGGGGGTTACAGGTAGATTAGTAATACAATCCCCTCCCCACTTATCACTCTAAACAGGCAAATATCACACTAACACAATAGTGGCAAATACTTCAACAGCTGCAAATAAATAACCAGATGGGTTTATTTTAGGGTTTGGAAAATAAGGTGGGGGACAAGGGAGACAAAGGGAGTAAATGCGCCTCTACCTTTCTCCATGTGCCTCAAGCAGGAGTTACTGACCTCCGGTAGGTAGGCTATTATTAATAATAATGACTCATTTCCCTCACTCCACACTTCTTTTATTATTTTCAGACCACCTATGAGGTTTTACCTTCATTTATTTTAAATTAGTTAATCTAAAATCGGAGACAACAGTTTTGGATTTTGGGTGTTCTTTGTCAAACTTTATAGCAAACCACACTGATAGGGAGTCACCAGTACCTAGTAGCTCCCCTGTTCTGATGTCCTGAACACAGTAATTATTTGTCAGCACTAGGTCCAGGGTTGCTGTTTTCTTCATTGACTCCCTCTATACCATCCTAAATATATTTATTGTATTTATTATTTAGTTTTTGTTGACCAGGTAAGTGCACTAGACAAATCCTGCCTATTTTCAGGCATGACCCAGGGGAAGGGGATACAGATGAATGCCAACTGACCTTGAACCAGATTAAGCTGTTGGTGGTATTTTTAGTGAATGAGGGAAATTTGGCCAGGACGCCGGGGAAATTCCCCTACTCTTTTCGATAACTGCCATGGGATCTTTAACATCCACCTGAACTACCACCAATCCTGGCAGTTGGGACCTCGGTTTAACGTCTCATCCGAAAGATGGCACCTCAGAAGTGCAGCACCCCTGTCATGTTGCACTACAGTGTCAGTACTAGGATATTAACCCAAGTGCCAGATGTGGGAACTGAACCCACAGCCCTCTGATCTCCCAGCCTCAGAGGCGAGTGTGCTACCTACTGAGCCACTGACACTGCTATGATATAAAAGAGTGCCAGGCTTCTGTTACTATAAACCATCAGGATGCTCCGGTCTGTATCACGTGCTGTACATTTAAATCACTTATGATCCCCCATCCCCAAGTACTATATCCCCATGTGCAAATATTCTCACTTTAGGTGCATTATCACCTGTTACAAAATGGACAGAGAGAATCCAGTGTTTTGGTTGGTTGTTACCTGTGCATCAAGTTTGATGCACAAGTAATAACAAGTCCTCAAAAGCAGGACCGCATTGTAAAAAATAAATCAGTGTGCTGTTAGAATGTTCGTTTTAAATTTCCACCATTTTTTTTCTGTCTTAATGAGGGAAAATGTAACAGCACAAAACACTCTCACTAGGCATATTTGATAATGATTTTTACACAAAAAAGTAAGTCAATTGAATGTAAGTCCCACAAATAAATGGTTTACTTAAATTTCACATAAACAAAATAAAATGTTTCTGGTTATATTGAGCTGCTGTTTCTCCCCTTCCCCGCCCACTTTCAGCTATTAAGTACAAACAGTGAGTGATTTCTGTCATGTCAACCAACCTGCTTGCTTTTCTTTCAGCTCACATTCCCTAGCGTGTAACTGTCAGAAAGTAACAAACTAGACAAACGGCAGGGGCTGTCAATCATTTGCTTAAACAGTTATCGTGTGGCATTCCTAGCTCCCCATTCCTTGCAGTTCTCAGTGTAGTCAGATCCTGCAGCATGCCTCCTCCCCATGTGTCAGGTATCAATTGCTCCCATTTCCACACTTGTTCAAAAAACCTTGGCTTGACTACTAATCATTTATTTTATTTTTAAACTGACACACTTACATATGGAAGGCAAGGCATGGGGGATTATTTCCTCTCGCTTGCTCCCTCACAGCTGCTCTTTCTGTTATGGGAAGGGAGGAGCCACTCGATCCTGTAAGTCTCTTCAGAGCAGTTGAACTTGCATTCCACAACTGTCAGTAGTTGCTGGCATTCCCATAACACAGCCACACACAAAAAACATTAATAAATAAATTCCAATGTGTCCTCCAATACACACTTGGAGCGATTCAGCATGGCAACAAAACTAGAGGGGGGGCTCTTGCATCAGAATGGCAACAGAACTGGCATGTGAAAAGTGATGTCATGCTGTAGGCGCAGAAGTACTATTTTATGTCAAGTTGTCATAATAATAGTGATTTTTTTCTACATGTAAAGTTGATTTCTGTAACATTAAAAATATAAAAAATAAATGTAGCCCATTTTTAAAGCACAACAAGACACTTTGGGGTGTGCAGGAAACAGAGTTTACCGCACTTTCTGGGGCTAAAGGCACAAGGTCGCAGCACCCGGGCATGCAGTAAAATCTGTTCCATGCACACCACATCATGTCTTATTGCTTACATATTGTCAGTGCAGACCTGTGACAATGCAATACTTGACCAATGGGAGAACAGCTTGAACAATGGCTGATTAAATCACAATATCCCTGTCTGCTGCACACTACTCACATCACCTGTTTTGTTATGTTACATTGCATGGGTAAGCCATTTACCCCACTGAAAAACAAGACATTTCCATACCAGTTCTTAATAAAGCAGTTGTGACAGTATCAACAAAATAACACAAACCTGCTAAATCAGTCATGGTGTAATGAACACATATCACTAACCTAATAAATACATTTTTACATCTAAGCAGATAGCACCAAACTGATGTGCAACACCAATAAAAACAAGATTTTAACTTTTTTACCTCATGTTTAAGACCATACTCTGATAAAACAATACTCTTTCAACATTGTTTTACCCTCCAACAAAACAAAAAACACACACAATTTTGCATAAATGTTGCTAAACCAAAATACTTACTGCTTGACCTCCTACATTTCACTTGACCTCCTACAGCTAGAGTACACAAAGCAGAAGAAATGGATCAAAACCAGGATCACAATAGGAACAAGAACTTGCATCTCTGTTGGAACAACCAATATTAAACAAACAAAAAAAAAAACAAGATTTAAGAAAGCAAAACATTACATGGTATACACATGTAAAATGTCATCCCGACCCAAGGACATAGAATAATGCAAACATACAGCACAGAGAAATGCAGCACTGAGACTAATTAAAACCTTACTCACACCTTTAGCATATATCATGCAAACAGACCTCTCTGAAAAACTACAGATCGATTACCAAACAAAACTGTGAACTCACACAAAAGTCATTACGAGACTCCATGTTGAGACACCAAGCTGAACACAAAAGATTGAATCTGACAACTTCATGAATTTCAAAGTACTCTTCAAAACACATAGAACTGAAAGTAAAACCTGTCCTCACTTAGATAACTGCAGACTTTTTAACGGCTTTGAAACCATGCAAATGAGGAACACAGAACTCACCAGACATTAAAGTGCAACTATCCTAGTATTTTTCATATTGCCCACCAAGAAGCATATCGAGCCCTTACCTGTCCCCAGCGGATATGCTGCCAATATCTTCAGTTGTAGCGGCCCTTATTTTGGAAGGGAAGGCATTGTATTTTGGCTCCGTGGAGCCGAGCCATACTGATTCCTTCCACTTCCTGGTACCTCCTGAAACTGTGATCTGCTCCTGATTATCCCCCCCACCGCACATTTTGTGATGTCACTATACGGAGAGCACGGGGACATGCTCCAGGGAAATGAATGGGGCTGTTTTTTCAAAAGCCGGTTTAAGTATTTTGATGCCTCGTGAGCAAATCAAGGGCAGTGCTCAACTAGCAGTGTCCTTGTTAGTTGAGCAGTTTCCTTGATTTGCTCGCGATGGCCATCTAAAATATGAAAAATAGACGTTAAAAAACTGCTCCATTCATGTCTGTGACGCGCACCCACCATTCACATGACCTTGTATGCAGCACTGCAAGCGGTGCAGATCAGATCGTTTAAACAACTAGCTGAGCATTGTACATTGCTCTGCTGCAGTGAACCATGATCCCTGTTTTGGTGGGATCGTGTACCAGTGCAAGTGTTTTTTGAAAGCATGTAAACACGCTGCTCTGCCTGCAGCAATGCAGCCCTGTGAATCAGTTGGACCTACCCAGTCCTCCCGGTTCCCCTGCTTCTGTAATTTTTAAATGAACAAGTTGCTCGCTCACCTCACAGAACACCATGTCATGGCACTACACCACAGTAACTTCTAGGCTGAGGAATGTTATGTTGTAAAAAAAGATACAATTTTCGGTGTTGGGAATAGCAGTTGGGGCTGCTGCTATAATTAAAAAAAATATATAGGCAATCCACTTTGAACACTGTTGCCCCCCCCCCCAGAAGGTGCGCCCAAAACACCAGAAGGTCATTGCTTTCAAAGTGCCGGGGGGCTGCTGTGAATGGGAGCCCCACTGCAGCTAAACGGAGCAGCCTGCACCACAACGCAACTACGAACGGGGTAGGTTGTGTGAACACACCTTAAAACTGAAACTCTGAACTGAAAACCATACTCTGCTGAAACTGCCTCAGCTCACATCTGTGAATTCACTCAATTTCAAAAATGACTACAGAATTACCTTATTGATTCCTTCACTGTTGAATACTGTTTAAAATCTCTGGGGGAAAAAAACTTAAAATCCAGCTGTCTTTCACTGCTACCATGTAATGTAACAAATAACCAATAGTAAAAACTCAAATAACAATAACTTGCAATAACTCAAAATAAACTGCATCTTGGTGGCATAAGAAGGTGATGATGCCCCTCTGCTTCTGACCTTGTAGCTTATTTATCTCGTTACACATCTTGATGTTATTTTATTTTCTTGTATACAGACTTTTACTATCATGTATTCAGTTTTGTGTCAAGCAGAAAAGGAAAGACATTTGGTTTTTGTATACAGCCTGTCATAAACACCATGTCCCAGAGCCAAGAGGTGGCTGTAGCCATTAGACCCACACAGGGAGAAAGTAAGATTGAGGGAGGATGTTTAAAACTCTAGGAAGTTAGGCCCACAAGGAAGGAGATCAGGAAGATTAAATACAGGGAGGATGTGCATTGCTTAACATCAGAAAGTTAAAGTGGCAGGATTCAAACCTTGGTCTACAGGTTCAACCCTAACTCTAGTCACTAGGCTACACTATCCTGTATCTTATGTCAGTCTGACTCAGTAGATGGCACTGTCTTCAGCAGGCTGGAAGGTTATGTGTTCACATCTCATACCAGAAACGTTGTATAATATACCAAACAAAATTCTGACACTGCAGTGTAGCACTAGGAAGATACTCAATTGCTGGAGGTGAAGTCCTCCAGGGAAACATTAAAATGAGGTCCTGTTCGACCATTTCTGGTGGTTATCAAGGTGGAAACTAAAGATCCCACATCATTTTTTGCAGCAGTACAGGATTAATCCTAGTAACCCAGATAAAACTGTTCCCATCCTCCTCCTCTGAAGGGGACTGTGGGTAGGATCTTACTCAAGAAGACTTCTTAGCATCCAGATTTTTCCAACCTGCTATTCCTGGTGAAAGTTGTTGAGAAAGGTGTAACACAGCAATGGACACATTGAGGGCCACAATGTCCCTGAGCCATTTCAGTCTGGATTCTGTAAGTGCCACAGCAGTGAGGGTGTGAGGTAACCATCCCAATTCACCTCAACCTGTCATCAGCTTTTGACATTTTCAGTCACTGACAGTAGATAGACCTGAGGTGCATGGTGGAACCTTCAGGTGCAGTATTCCAACGTTACGGTCATTCCACTCAGAAAGGGAACAGTCAGCTGTGATCAGTTCATGTCAGTCATGTATGATTGATCTGGATTGTGGGGTGCCTCACGGATATGTTCTTTCTCCTGTGTTCACAGTATATATGCTTCTGGTTGGAGACCTTAAGGTGATACAGTGTTAAATTTCATGGCTATGCTGAAGATACCTTCTACATCTATCAGTAGCACCGTATAAGAGTTCATCCACGCTACTGTTAGAACAATGCCTATTAGTGATCGGAATCTAGATGGACTCCAACTGGCTGGCAGTTAACCCACGTAAGACAGTTGTTCCTATAGCAGCTGGTTCAGACCAGAAGTTAATAGCACTTAGGTTTTGCCTTAGGCTCCCTCTGCTGTACGAGGTGCAGCTTGAGGCAGTTAGGGAAGTCTGTAGTCTGGAAGTAATCATGGATGAATGTTTTTCTCTCGAGTCTCAGGTGTTGTCCCTAGTCAAGAGCTGCTACTGTACTGTATTACCAAAGATTTTGCCAAACTGTGCCACTTTCTCAATCCTGTCAATCTTTGCACACTGGTGCAAGCCTTTGTATCCTCCAGGTTGGGCTGTAATGCGCGCTACAAAGGCTTACCAGGTGGTCAAGTGTGACACCTGCAGCTCATCTAAAATGTGACAGTGAGGCTTTTGACCTCTATGTGGCGGTCAGAACACATCACTCCATCACTATGCACTCTGGGCTGGCTGCCTGTAAGACAGCAAATTCACTACAAGGTACTTTTCCTAATACATAAAGCCCTGAAATATCCTGTTTCCCACTACCTCTGGGAAATCTTGACCCCATGCACTGTGTAGGAAACCAGGTCCACAGGATGGGGCTGTGATAGGTTCTTCTACCCCATTTAAAATCTCTGCTCTAAGCCAACCCAGCAGTGCAAAGGACTGAGGTGCTGGCGAGCCAAGTTCAGGAACGAGCGTTGGTCACCAGGGTCGGTGGGGGGTGGGCTGAGAGAGGATTAAGTAGCCACCTAGCAGCTTTCCTCCATTAAATTAGGGTGGTGGGCCTTCCTGGCTCTTGGATGCCATTACGTGAAGGCCTATGGGCAGTGCCGATGTACAGGAGGCAGACATAGGTCAGGGGAGGGCGCTGAGGTTCAAGAACACATGTGCGCCTCAACACACATGTATCCGCTGAGCTTCTGGTGACAGCACAATGTGCTCCTGATTTGCTGCAAAGTTTCCATGTGTGTTGGGGGGGGAGGCACACAGCAAAGTAGGCGGCATTTGAAGTGACAGGCACTTGCCTCTGTCTGCGGTCCTATGCCCATTCCCTCTGTGCGGTGCACTGTGTCAAAGAGAGAGACAGAGAGAAAGAGAGACGCACAGAATGGGAGCAAACTGCGGCAACAGTCAGTATCAGCCACTGAGGTTTGCATTTGGCTGAGAGACAGACAGCAGGAGTGACTTCCAGCAAGTGGTTTGTATGTACTTGAGACAGCGAGAGAGCTGTCAGAGTTGTTGTTTCCCATGCCATTCCATGGCAGTCAAACTGCTCCTTTAGCTTGTGTCCACAACAGAGCGAGAGAGACAATGCCGCATCCTTCCAGTGTCCCTTTGCCCACACAGACACTCAGAGGCACGGCAACCAAGGCATAACACTGAGCGGTGCATGCAAAACTGAAATCCGTTTCTGTGTGGGTCTGTTGATTGGGCACTCTGTGTGTGATGGACAGTTGAGATATCTATAAAAGGTGTATCCTGCACAGTTGTGAACCATATGCTATGACACTGACAGATGAGAAGAGAGGCTGAGAGAGAGAGAGAGAGAGACAGCAAGAGAGAGAGAGAGAGGGCTTACAGCCGTCCTGTTAGGAGGTTTTTATTTAGTCCTCTGTGTCTCTCTCTCTCTGGCCAGGCAGTGTAAGTGAATTATCAACCATTGTTCGATATAGTAATGAGTGTGTCTGTGGCATTTTCCTGTGCATTATAAGTCTGGTTTCCTGGGGACTATTTTGCAATGTGGCAGGATACATGTATTTTCATGTTTTTAAATATGAGAGCCACAGCATTTGTGGCCATTTCATGTGTTCCTGCAGGGAACCCATGTTATGAGCACAATAACCCACTCCAGGGTGTGGGGTTATAGGCATTCAATCCACACCTGGGGTGCTGTGAGGACACTTGACCTGTGGCCTCGCACCTCACAACACACCCCAGGTGTGGATTAAATGCCTATACCCCACACCCTGTCGTGGGTTATTGCTAACTTCGAAATGTGCATTAAGATATAGTTATTTGAAATCCAAAAAGTGTGATTATGTAAAATCATTTTTATATTAATGTGTAGACATGTAATGTATATGGTAAAGATTGTACTATGTATCGATTATATGAATAATAAAAATAAATAAAAAGCATCTACCACCCTTTCCGTGAAAGAAATACTACATCACATTTCCCCTTATCCTGCCCCCTCTAGTCTCATATCATGCCCCTTTGTTCTTGTACTTCTTCTATGCTGAAATATGTCGCCCCCCCCCTTGCACCCTGTTTATGCCTTTAAGATACTTGAAGGTTGCCAGCTCGGTGGTGCTGAGGGTTGAGGCGCTGGACTCCACACTTCACGCCATGCTGGCAACCTGGGTTTGGGAATGAGACCAGGCCACTGGAGGTTGGCGGGAGTGAGAGAGAGGATCGAGCATCCGAGGGACTGCTCTCCTCTCCTCTTGGGGGAGGGAGGGAGTCTTGTCGTCCCACTCGTTGACTGCCCTCTGGTGGTAGCTGGAGGGCAGTACAGGCTGGGAGACACATACCGACGTCCTCATGTTGGTAGAGGATGGGAGGATGGGAGAAAAGAAGAAAAAGGGAGCTGGTGGGCTCCATGATGACCCCCGCATCCCTGTGCCACCCCCGGCTTCTGGATTTGTGTCCTGGGGCAGAAAAAGGCCAGTGCTCTCCTTCCTGGTCCTGCCTTTGGGAGAAAACAAAGGGGAGCTACCTGTGGTCGGCTGAGCGGGGATGCTCAGGGCCAGAGAATGAGTCCCTCCGAGGGAGGGCCATAGCCGCCTGCCAGGCTCTGGTGCAAAAAAACCTATATGGAAAAAAAAAAAAAGATACTTGAAGGTTTCTGTCTTGTCTCCCCGCACTCTTCTTTCCTCCAGTGAGTACATAATGAGGTATTTTACTTTCTTCTCATTTGTTTTCTGGTGCAAGCCATGTACCATCTTAGTCGCCCTTCTCTCTGAACTGCATCCACCCTGCCTATGTCCTTACGAAGATGCGGCCTCCAGAATTGGACACAGTACTCCAGATGATGTCTAAACAATGTTTTATACAGTGGAATCACCACCTCCCTCCTTCTGCTAGTGATACCCCTGCCTATGCACCCCATCCCTGCAGCCTTTGTACTCTGCTTGGTCACCTCTAGGTCATCTGAAATGATAACCCCCATATCCCTTTTTTCCCTGGTGACCACCAACAATTCCCTCCAACCTGTAGCTCTCTCCAGGGTTTCTGCATCCGAGGTACATTATTTTTCACTTCTTTGCATTGAACCTCAGTTGTCACATGTCGGACCCTTCTTCCAGCTTCCCTAGGTCCCTCCTCATTTTTTCCACCTAATGTGAAGTGTCCATCCTGATGCAGATCTTGGTGTCATCTCCAAACAGACAGACCTTTCCCTCTAGTCCTTCTGCTATGTCACTAATGAAGACATTAAAAAGGACTGGCTCCAGGACTGATCCCTGAGGTACCCCACTGGTCACCCCCCTCTTTCTGGATTGGATTCCATTTACCACCACCCTCTGTTTCCTGTCCATTAATCAGTTACTAACCCAGCTGACCACCTTGTGTCCCATGCCCAGACTACCCATCTTATTAACCAGCCTTTTATGTGGGACGGTGTCGAAGGCCTTGCTAAAATCAAAGTAGGCAACGTCCACTGCTCCTCCCTATTCACCTCTTCCGTAACCCAGTCAAAGAAATCTATCATATTCATTTGACATACCCTTCCCACTGTGAATCCATGCTGCCTCGGAACCTGGGCTCTTTTGGCTTCCAAGCATCCCACTATTCTTTCCTTAAGCAGTGCCTCCATGATCTTACCCACCACTAAGGTGAGACTGACTGGCCTATAGTTCCCTGCCTCCTCCCTGCTGCCATTTTTGTGAAGAGGGACTACATGTGCCCTCCTCCAGTCCTCTGAAACCACTCCTGTGTTGAATGACTCACTGAACATGGTTGCCAGTGGCGCTGCTAGCTCCATTCTTAGTTCCTTTAATATCCTAGGATGTATACCATCTGGTCTCCTTGCTTTGTCCACCTTCAGTATTGTGAGTTCATCCAGGACCTTCTCCTCTGTAAACTGACTGGTGTCCACTGCTGTCCCCTTCCTTGTTTCTGATGCCCAGCTGTGGTCCCTGTCCCTCCCCTTCTTCAGTGAATACTGAACAGGGTGTTTATTCGGTATTTCTGCAATCTATAGGTCACCCTTCACACCCTCCCTTTCATCCCCTCTGAGCCTTACACCCCCCCGCCTTCCTTCTTTCACTGATGTACCTAAAGATCGTCTTGTCCCCTTTCTTCACTGTTTGTGCTAAGATTTCCTCTCTTTGTGCCGTTGTGCTCCTAACAGCCTTCCCTGCTTCCTTCAGACAATTTAGTTACACCACCCTGTCCTCTTCCTTCTGGGCCTCCTTATATTTTCTGAAACCCAACCTTTTGGCCCTTACTTTCTTTGCTACATCTTTTGAGAACCATAGTGGTTTTCTCCTTCTCTTGCCTTTATTTCTCAACCTAAGGCATTGATTCGTCACCTCCACTATGGCTCCTTTTAAGTGTGCCCAGTGCTCCTCAACCCACCCTCCTTCCTCTCTCCTCATCAGTTTCTTGGATACTCTTCCCCATCTTAACAAAGTCCGCCCTTCTGAAATCTAAGACCCTGGCCTTTGTGGGGCTTGACTGCGACCCTGTCCCCATGCTAAACCACACTATGTGTTGGTCACTTGACTCCGGGCGACTCTCTACCCAGACTTCTGTAATCCTGTCCCCATTGGTCAGTACTAGGTCCAGTATCGCCCTGTCTCTGGTGGGTTCTAGCACTAACTTCCTGAGACCTGCCACCTGAATGGAATCCAGGATCTCAGCTCCTGGCTGAAGCAGCTGCCAAGATGGTCCAATCCATGTCTGCCATATTGAAATCACCCAGCAACAGTACCTCTCCTTTTGTTGTCATCTCATGTATTTCATCCACCTCCTGCCCCTGCACTGGAGGCCTGTAGATCACCCCCATGTGGATTACTGTGCCATTGCCTGGCTCAAGGGTGACCCACAGTACCTCAGCTTCCCCCTGTCTACCCTGCACCTCTGTTGCTTTTATACCTTCTCTGACGTACAGGGTCAACCCCTCCCCTTTTTTTTACTCCCCCATCCCTCCTAAATAGAGCATAACTGGGTACATTTACATCCCAGTCATGATTTGAGGTGTACCATGTCTCGGTTATTGCCACTATGTCCAGGTCAGCATCTACCTCTGGGATTTTATTTCCCAGGCTTCCGGCATTTGTAAACATGGCCTTCCATGTTTTGCTGCCTGTCCTCTTTCTATTCCTGCTTTTACCCTCCTGCTTCTTCTCTCCAGCCCAAGTTACCTTCTTTTGCTGCCTCCCTTCCTCTGCCTTTCCCCTTTATAACTGGTCCAGGTGTCCCTGTCTGCAGCTTACCATCCTGTTCCTCATTTCTGTCTAATCTAACCTGTGGGGGTGGGCTGCTTGAGTCTCCCTGCTCCCTTTGCCCCCTCCCCAACTTGGCTAGTTTAAATGCTTGCAAAGGAAGCATTTAAATCATTCATTAAGGACTGCTGTCCCCTTTGTGGACAGATGTAGTCTGTCACCTTTGTACGGGCTCTTATCATTCCAAGTGTGTCCCCAGTTCCCAATGAAGCCATATCCCTTGTCACTGCACCAGCCCTCCAACCAAGTGTGGACACGTCTGATACGGAGATTCCTAGCCTCCTTCCTGCCTTGGACCAGCATGGGGTCAAAATGTTGAAAACATTAACAGCTAGGTCAAAAACCGCAAAGCCAAAATGCTGACAGCAACGATAGCACTCAGCATAAACAGCGAGCGCTACTTTGCCGAACTCGCAAACCAAGAAATACATCCTGTGCATGCGGGGGCTCCCACACACCCCGTAAGCCTCCTCTGGTTACCAATTAAAACAATCAGCTAACTCCGGGGAAAGAAAACCAAGCACAAATGCTCACACCAGCAGCTAAAAGGAAAAAAATACAGAAAATATACCGGAAAAGGTGAAAAATGGCATTTATGCTCATGGGCTTTTCCTATTTAAAATAAACTTGAGGCACCAGAAAATTAGTTTGACGCTCTGTACCTTTCCCAGTTGCCACTTTATGAGTACAGAAATAATACCTGCATGACTGGACTTTTGCAGTGGTGGCCTCTGTCATGAGGAGCTCACTTCCTGCTGATGTTCACTTGTCTTCCTCTTTAGGCATTTTTCAATCCAAGCTCAAGAAACATGCCCCAAGACGGGCCACCCCTGGCCTTTTATAGCCAGTTAGTTTGTAAGTAATGAACTCTTTCAAGAGCTCACTGCACAAGATCGAAACGGGAAGATGAAAAAAAACATAGCCATCTTCAGAATATGAACAACATCAAGTGGTAGATATTGTGTTTTACGGAAGCAATAAGCTACAACGTGGTGTTGGTCATTATCTGATAAACACACAACCCAAGGCACATAGTGAGGCAGGAGGTGCTTCAGCACCTGAGGAGTACATTTATCAGACACACAACCCACAACCCAGACTGGCTTATTGCTTTCAAAAAATGGGTATGGCATCAAAAATATATGTTTAAAGAATAAAGAAATAACAAAATTATGGATTTTGAGTCTTTTTTCCCCTTCATTTAGTTCTCTGCTATGTCTGTACCACTAGAGTGTGCTATAGCTATTTAGCTCTAGTGGTATCACACAGTTAAGTTAATTTTGCTTTTCTCCCTCCTCCATCACAGTAACCTGCTGAATAATTAGTTTAAAATAAAAAGTAGACAGTGATTAGCTCCGTGAATGAGAAGTGTTTTGGAAGCACCTTCCGGTTCAGAGAAAGCCGGCAGCGAGGGTCTGCAGTGCCGACCGGATGTGCCAAGGAAAAGCTGATGATTGCATGGGTTTCTTTTAGATACTACTGAAATTGGCACTCTGCCCACCACTATTTATACTTCACTGCTTATCAAGTTGCAATCAATGCTCACCCCAACCACTTTTATTAGTGTGTTGCGTTGTGTGGTGTTTAAATTGGTGTGCTCCCCCTGCCACTGTCTGCTATGCTGCAGCATTGTGCCGTGTTTGAAATCGAGTCTGTGAATATTGGCCAACAAGGATGACAACCTCCTGGTTTGTGATCAGCGCCCTTCTATCTGGCAGGAAGTAGGCACTGTGCTAAGCTGGGAGACATGGTCATGTGGAGAGGTGGTTGGGGGGATGAGCATTAGGTGTGTGCGAGGCTGGAACAATATGTGAGGGTGGGATGTGGAGTGAGAGTCCAGTGGCAGAATGTGGGTGCTTAGGAGACCATTGTCTGGCTAGCAGCATCTGGAATGGTATGATGAGCAGGAGCAAGGATTACAGGTCTGTAATTAAGGATTAAGAAAAATGAATCAAGTGAGATTAGTTAAGATTTCTTAAAGCTTTTTTTTTTTTTTATAAATGACGTACATATGTCAGATGCGAACTGGTGGTGGGTGCTTATAAAAGATGTGTAGTTATGTCTTTTAATAGTTCAGGTCATGTTTTTTATTTGTTCAGCCTTTGGTCATTACAAGTAACCAACAATAAACACAATAAATATAGATTACACAAGACATCAGTTACAAATCTGTCTTTTGATAGGTAATTGCAAGTAATGGATGTAAGTTTTTTTTCCTTTACTAACATGGCTGTCATAAATATTTAAAAAAAAACGTTCTGGAACAAATAGATATGTGAGGTGCTCTGCATCCTGACTGCCAGAAAAGTACCACCTGCAGGGTTGTTGCTCTACAAACGCATGGCTGGCGATGTCTCCTGACCAATCAGGGTGCAGCAGTTTCCCTGCCCACTTTATAATGTAGGTTAATACATTCTGTTTATTGTTTAATTTGTTTCCAGCATTTTGGCACTTTATTGCCAGTGCTGCATTCTACTACAGTAAATTGTATGTTTTTATGTCCTGTTGATCTCCCCGTCATCTTTGTATATGACGTTGTAATATTCAGTGCTCTGAGCAATGCAAGAGTGCTTTAAACTTAAAAAGCTATTACTATTACTAGTACTACTACTACTCTGAGTTCATTGTATTTTGGAGTGTAGAGGTAGAAGGATTTATTTTGGTTTCAAACTTATTTTTGCTGGGTTTCTTTTGTATCTGCATCTGTTGGAATACAACAGATACCTACTTTGAGGTAATATCACCTTTACTTTGATATTTGCTTTAAAACTTTGATCTTTCTTTTCTCCATTTTTGTGATCCTCCCTGTAATGTGAATAACCAGCTGGAACTTCTATGCTTTCTTTTCTGTCTCTCTCCCACACATTTTACAGTTTATGGTATATGACCTTTACATGTATATATATCCAAGTTTGTGGATTATCTATTCACCTCTGCTTTTCATTGTTTGAAGTAATTTCCCTCTGTTATTTCTGTTTGTTTACTTTTTTTATTTTAGTTTTACTCTGTTACAGAGCAGAGTTGAGGGTGGGAAGGATAGCAGCACTAGCAGGCTAGCTTAGTATTATTAACCCTTTACTATCTGTCATTACTTTTTTCCCACTTTTTTCCTTTTGCAGTGCTTCCAACATGTTGTGGTGTGGCTTTTTTGTTCCTGGCATGTGGGATGCATGCATTCACTAGTATAATTTAATTTTCTTTTTGATAGGACACTATTCAGGTGCATATTCCTTTTTGAAATTAGCAAGGGCAAATCCTCTTGCTTTACTTTGTCTCTTGCCTTTCTATAGTATGTTTTTCCCCTTTCTAAAGGTGGGAAATGCTACAACAGCAAGGATTCTGGCCTATCAGGAAAAAAAACTGCCCTGTTGTTCACCAGCACTATGTTCTGGCTGCTCTTACTCAGGATCCAGCTCTCCTGTCTACTCCTGCTGGCTCTGCTTCTCAGCAGGCTTGACTACAGGCACCTGAACAGTTCTTCTGCCGCTGAAGAAGATGAGGAAATGTTGTAGTCTTGCTGCCGAAGCACACAAACATACGAAACTTGCCAGCAGAAACAGGCCTCATGGTCTATCAAGTCTGCTTGAATGCGCAGCTAGCACCTCTACATTGCAGCTGCCCCAACCCCATCCCCCTTTCACCTCTGGAAACTGCTCAGCGTTGTTTACTCAGACCCCCACTTGCACTGTCCCATACCCTTTTGAAACTTTCCACCATCCTGCGTGCCACCACCTCCTCCAGTAGAGTGTTCCATCATGACACCACCCTCTCAGTTAAATAATGCCTCATCTCCCTCCTGAATCTGCCACCCTCCAATCTTAGCCCATGCCCCTTGTGTCCCTTATGCATCCCCTGTTTAAATAACCCCTCTGTGCCAGATTTGTTGATCCCCCTCAAGTATTTGACAGTTTCAATCATATCCCCAGATCCCTTCTCTCCTCCAGGGTGTACAAACTCAAGTGGCTCAGCCTTTCTTCGTAGGCTCTGCCTTCCATCCCCTGAATCATTTTTGTCACCCTGTACTGCACCGGCTCAAGCATCCTGATATCCTTCATCAGATATAGATGCCAGTACTGCATCCAGTACTCCAGCTGCAGCCTGATCAAATGACCTGTACAGGGGCAGGATCACATCCTTGTGCCTGGATGTGAATCCCTGTGGAATGCACCCCAGCATCCTACTGGCCTTAGCCACAGCCTTCCTGCACTGAGCAGGGTCGTTCATGCTCCCCATTACTATAACTCCTAGATCCTTCTCCTCCTCAGTGACACCTAACTGCACCCCATCCAACCAATATTCCTTCCTTGGGTTCTCAACCCAAACTGCATAACTTTGCACTTCTTTGCATTAAAACCCAATTGCCACCTTGCTGAATACTCCTCAAGTCTGGTTAGGTCACCCTGCAGCTTCTGTGATCCCTCTATGTCATCCACAACAGCCCCCATCTTGGTGTTATCAGCAAACAAGCTGATCTTGCTCCCAACCCCGTGTGCAATATCTGATATGAACAGACCAAACATCATCAGCCCCAGCACAGAGCCCTGCTGCACACCGCTGGTCACTGGTTTAGGAGATGAGCGCCCCCCCCGAACACCTGTTGCAGTCTATCTTCCAGCCAATTCTTGATCCAGTTAACCATCTTAGCTCCCCTATGTATTTCAGCTTCTCCCCCAGCAGCCTGTGAGGGACTGAAACAAAGGCCTTTCTGAAATCCAAATATAGGACATCCACTGCATGGCCCTTGTCCAACTCCCTTGTGACCAAGTCATAATATTCTATTAAGTTGGTCTGGCATGATCTCCCAGAGATTAACACATGCTGGTGCCCATCCTGGAGCTCATTGACCTCCAGGAAGGTTACCAGTCTCTCCTTCAAGATTGCTTCCATAAGTTTACCCACTATGGAAGTGAGACTGACAGGTCTGTAATTACCTGGCTCATCCTTTGGGCCGCTCTTGTGGATAGGCACCACATGAGCCAGCCTCCAGTCCTGGGCATGCACCCCATGTCTAGGGAGGTGCTGAACAGGTCAGCCAGTGGCCCAGCAAACACTTCCGCCATCTCCCTTAACACCTTAGGGAGAATGCCATCAGGACCTGGTGCCTTATCCACCCTAAGTGCCTTCAGACTTTCCAATACCTTGCTTTCCAGAATCACTTCATCAGTCACCTTCTCCTCCCTTGTCCCCACCCTCCCAGTCCATGGAGTTAGCGGACCCATACCTCCCTCATGAACATAGAGCAGAAGTATTCATTCAGTACTTCTGCCTGTTCCTCCTCCTTCTCCACCCACCCCTCACCCTTCTTGATCTGGACTATCCAGTCCCTGCAGTTACTTTTCTCCCTTACATATCTACAGAATTTCTTCTCCTCCTCCCTGATGCCCCAAACCAGTCTCAGCTCCTTGGAGGCCTTGGTCTCTCTTACTAACTTGGTTACCTTCTTGGACCTCCTCCCTCCCAGTTCTTTTCAGTCTCTTAAAAGTTGTTATCTTGGCCCTCACCCCCAACACACTCCTGGTCATCTAGCATGGCACCTTAACCCTGTTCTTCTTGCTCAGAGTCCTGGTGCACACATCTGTAGCCTCCCTCAACCCCGACTTTATGATATTCCAATTCTGTTGTGCGTCCATCTCCAACCTGATCCCCTCAAGGTGCCCTCTCAGTATTTCTCGGTAACCTGTGAAGTGGGCGCATGAGGAAGGTGCCATCCATTATGGCAACACCTTCCTCATGCAATCCACTCACGGTGACCGGGTAGGGCAACTGAAGGAGGGGTGGGTGAACTAGGTGACAAGATGTCGCTATATGTATGCATGCGGGGGGGAAGCAAGCACGGCAAATGTGAGCTGGGGATGGAGAGGCTGTAGTGGGTGGTGCTGCAGTCATCAGTTGAGCTGCGGCACAGCATCGGGGATTGGGCAATGGTTGGGGGGCCTGAGGTACTGGGTTCGGGTCCAGGCGTTGGTGCGACTTTATTGCGCCAGCCGAACCTTTTATTTTTCACTTTTCACCCCGACACCCCCTGGAGTTGACAATCCTTACGTGGGGGCATGGAAACAAACCCAAAGAAAGTAGTAAAAATGGCCGCCCATCTGCGCGCAGCGGTGGGATTTCTGCTTGTGATGCGGCGACCGGGTTCAGGAACGGACCCAGTCGCCGGGAGGGCTGGCTAGGGGAGAGGATCAGTGTCCTATGGACTGCTCTCCTTCTCCGGGGGGAGGGTCGGGGCAGCATCCGGAGCATTGGGGACCCCTGGCGGAGGCTGGGGGCTCTCGTGCTGCCACGCTTACATCAGGGGGGGAGGAGGCGGGGCAGACGCTGGTGTCATTGCACGTCCCCGCCTCCGGGATGGAGAAACTAAGGAGGAAAAAGAAGGAGGGGGAGGTCCTCTATCTAGGTGAAGCCTCCTCGGGGGCTTCAATTCACCCCTGCCGGCGCACTTCCAACTAGTTACTGGTTCCACGGCACTGGAGCTAGGGGGTACCAGTGCCGTGGCCCCGCCCTCCGGGGGGGGAAAGCCGGGGGTGACTGGGAGGGGCGGCAAATGGGCAGGTGGTGGGAGCTCCGGGGGACCGTGACTAGGCTGAAGGAAGACGGAGGACCTCCAAAAAAAAAAAAAAAAAAAAAGTAGTAAAAATATGTCCTGGCACCATTGTGCTGGTGCGCCAGGGTTGTCAGAGTGCCGAAAATGTGTTCAGCACTCTGACTGGGTGATAACGGCGATCACCATTATCACATAGACCCGTATTTCTCTCATCTTCCCAAAGTCCACACGTCTGAAGTCCACTACCCTTGTTGCTGACCCCACCACCTCCCTTCTCATGTTGAGCGTGAACCACACTGAAAGGTGGTCACTCACAGCTAGTGGGTCCCCCACCTGTAGCTCCCTCACCATCTCCCCATTTGATAATACCAAGTCCAATGTATTACCCAGCTGGGTTGGTTCACCAACCATCTGTACCAGAAGCTATCCTGGAACGCATCCAGAAGTACCCGTTCCCTGGCACTAGAGGTGGTTTGGGTTCCCCAATCCACTCCAGGTAGACTGAGATCCCACATGATCACCATGCTCCCCTTACTATATACTCATCAAATCTGATCCACTAACTCCTTGGACTGTGCTGGTGTCCTGTACACCACCCCTAGCCTCAATTTCCTACCCCACGGATCCAGGAACTGCATCCATAATGCCTCCATCCTCCCCACCTTCCCTTCATCCTTTGTACATCTAATCCCATTCTTTACATAAATTGCCACCTCTCCCCCTTTCCCCACCCCTCCGTCCTTCCTATAAACCCTGTACCCGGGAATCACCAGATCCCAATCCTGGTGTTGGCTGGCCCATGTCTCCATGATGGCTGCATCATCCACCATCTCAATGTTTGAGAGAGCCTGTAGCTCAACTATTTTGTCATCCAGGCTCCTTGCATTAAGGGAGACTACCCTGTACCCAGTACCCACCTTCTCCTTGCCCCGTGCCCCCTCTACCGTACCCCTCCCTTGTGGCTCACTCTCATTACAAACGCTGCTGTCTTGGGGGTCAGCTCATTCAGCTCCCCTACCTGGTGACCTTGCACACTAGCTGCATACGCACCCCCCCTTCCTATTTTAAAAACCCCTAGGAAGCTATGAATTCCTCCAGTTTCTGCTTCAAGACCCCCTGCCCTACTCAAGTGCAATCTGTCCGCTGAGTATAGGTCACTGTTGACCCATGTGTTCCCCCAATCCCCCACCAGCCCTCCTCCCACCTGATCCCCTTAAGCATATAGTCTCCTTTCCACTTCCTGCTGGACCTCTTTCCCCCATGCCTGCCTCCCCTCTCCCTGTGGCCAATGCACCATCTGAGATCCCCCTGCCTTGCCAAATGCCAGCTCAACTCACCCTTGGCATCATCCCCCACTGCTCCCCTGCCCTGACCCCACCCCTTCCCTTCCCCTCCCCATCTGGACTGTCCCCAGCATTCTCCCTACCCCCAATTGATGCATACCTTACTCCGAGGTACCATTCTCCTCCTCTGCTACCGACACAGAACCTCGTACCCTGTCGCCAGTCCTACCTCCCTGCTACTGGCATTGGCATTACTGCCACCCTGATGTATACCACAATACGACCTGGGTTCCTTCTCTGACTTCCCCAGTTGCCAGAAACTCAGATTCCTTGTATGCCTGAGAGGGTGCCCAATCTACCCTCACTCTACCATTCTCATCGCTTAACCTTCTTATCTCCCCCACCAGCCACCTGACCTCTGCCTCCAGTGCTCTCACCCTGCAGCAAATTGGACATTCCCACAGCCTCCACAATGTACCCATCCATATGGCTGCCCCACAGCCACTGCAGCTCACTAGCCTGTCACCCCTGCATACCCTGCTGATCTCCTGCCCCTTGCACTAGCCCCCCCTTCCCCTGGGACCAACCGCACCTCCCATGCCACCCATCCCAGTCCTGCCATCTTGAATACCCCAGACCCTCCATCAGTTCCATTTCCCTCACTCCACCCCCCAACTGGTCCCTAAAACTCCCTCCATACCCAGTGTAGCTGAACCTCCACCTCAGCCTACTCCTGGTGTGCCTGTCCTGGTACCAAGGTGTGTGGGTATGGTTAATGATCCTTAGATAAAGAACACTCCCTTACTCAAGAATCACTTGCATACAACCTTCAGAATAATGCCCATGAGATCACAGTCCTCAGCCAATGCACCTGTGTCAACGCCCCCTATATATCAATTTCCCCCCCAAAAAACAGCAGTGATCAGTGTCTCAGAGCATTACCCCCACCCTCCCAGTACAGTTACAATCCACCCACAGAATTGCTCCCTCAAGTAGTAAACCCAGCCAAAAGACATGTAAACAGCCCAGATGGCAATTACTGATTAATTCCTAGGGATCTGAGTCCTTAGCAGTTACTAAAGCAGATCGTGTTGAATCTGACGCCACCTCCACATCACAGCTGTTGACTTCTGTTACTAGGACAGAAGACATACGGATGCATTCCAAAACAAAAGTCACACAGAAAAGAGAAAAGTACATCCTGGACATCTGGTAGCAGAGACCCAGATGTTTCCATAACAGAGTATTTATAGCAGCTCCTCATTCAGAGCATACCATAGGTCTATACACCATGGCTGCTCCAAATTTGGATGTGCATCAGGAACGCCCAGTCATGCCTCAGCTTCCCTTCCCTTATCTCTCACAGGTTGTAGGCAACATGAAAAGTGAAGCAATAATAGTATCAGCATCATCACATGATGCAGAGCACAGCAGTGAAGTCTGTCTACTCCTAGCTCCAGCCCCGTTGTACTGCATACCACCTTTTTACCTCCAGAGGAAGATCAAGGCACTGAAAGTGCTGAGCTCATGAACAAGCTTGGGTTAGCAACAGAAGTATTACTAGGTGTGTTGAGCCTCTCCCAGATCATTCTGCTTCCAAGGAATGCCCTCTCCTGTTTCCAGAGAGGGTATACTGGCCAGAGGTACAGACAACTGCTTAACCTGTATCATCCAGAAGAGAGAAGAGAGCTCTCACCCCTGCAGAGGGTTTATCACAAAAGTAGATTCCAGGTTCAGCGAACTGGTGGCTTTTATTCATAGCACCAGCAACAAAACAGTGTAGTACACACATGGAAAGGCAGTGCCTGTGTACCACCATCTTACATTTCACCCCTCCAATTAGGGGCTTCCTCAGAGACTATAGAGCTTGTGCACCCATATCAATACATACTAGGACCCACAACACTAATTAATTAAATCAACCAATCAGGGCATGGTATTTTGGTCAATTACTAAATATATTAAAAAACTTTAACATGAAACAAAATGAATGTGCATTAGTGAACAGTGCATAATCAAAGTCCACAATGATGCAGAAAAATGAAACTACGCTTTGGACCGAATGAGCATCTTTTGGCAATAAAAAATAATTCGGATTATGCCTTGTGTAACCCCCCTGCAAATGGGGGTTCCCAAAAGACTTCCAGGAGCTTGCTTGAATGCTCCAAGCCTGAATGGTGTTTGGCATTTAAGCCATTTATCAGTGAGTGTTTTTAGAACCCCTGGTACTGTCTCTTTAAGAGCTGTCTGCTTGCAGACATAATTAGTTTGTATGGGGGACTGTGTGTTTCTTTGATTGAGTACCACTCAAGCTGCTGCCAATTCACTTCATTTTTGCAGTCACTAGAGTGCAAAGGGAACCTATCTGAAAGATGTAACTGTTTGCCAGAAATTATTTAGAGTAATAATGAAATTACAGTTTGTCTAACCTGCTTGCAGTCAGAACTGTGTCTGCTAGTTCCCATTCTAGTTTTGAACTGCTGAACTGGACCAATCAGTGTAGGGTAAGCTAGCTCTAAAATGGTGCCTTGGACGAATCAGAACTTGGACTCATAATCTGAGCCAGCCACAAGAGGATTGTATGGGCAGTGACTCTGGGAGATGTAGTTTAGACTTCAGTGCCTTTTTGGACCAACAGCAGCAGTCTATTGTGAGTGACAGCCAATCCAGTCAAGAACTGGGAGGAACTCAAAGGAAGTGCCGGTTTGTCGGTTGAAAGTTCAGTTGAGCTTTGGCAGTGAAGAAGGAAGGAGCCCTGTGCTTTTCAGTGTGCAGTTTTAGTCAAAAGCGTGTAAGGCCCAGAGTTCCGGTCTGCAGCTTGTGTAACAGCTTGTTAGGACTGAATCGCTCCTGTGAAAAGAATCAAAGGATCTCTGAAGAGTAGAAACCAGGCTCACCCTGTAGAAGACTGGAGGAATTGCTGAAAATTACACTCGGTCTGTCAGGAACTGAATCTGCTGTGTGTTCTCCCGGGTATTGTGCAGTAATTGCGATCGGGATACAGATGCAGCCTACCTGGTATAGTGCTTTCTTTTATATGGATGTATGAAGAGGTTTGTGTACCTCAAGTGAGCCCTACTGACATTGAAGGACCCTATCTTATTTGGAGGTCGTGAGTACTAATTCAGGGTCGCTCCTGTTGAATTGCCACATTAAATCCAAATGGAATTACTGTACTGCTGACTGTTTAATTCTCCTTTTCTCTGTGTGAAAGGGCCCTACCAGCTGCCACGGTTTGACTAGCCACTAGGGCTTGGGGTACCCAGGGACAGTAACTGATAGGGATAGGCCTGTGCACAGAGCCATAGGTAGATTATTAGAGTGATAAGCTAATTAACCTGATTTCCCTGTCCTTGTTATATCCCCTAAATAAATCAGAGCTGCTTGTTTCAGCAAAGTTATACTGCCTGAGGTATTTGTCTATGTTAAAGTACTGTACTGTGATTGTTGCACTGTATCTCATTTCACAGGAGGTCCCAGTGCGGAACCAGACCTGGGGGTAAGTGTATACTGTGAAAGTAATTCTGATATATTGTGTGGGCCACTAGTGGGAAGAAAGGGGGGTTGCAGTGTCCCAGAGGGCTGTGACCAAGTTAGTTTAACTATTGCAAACCCTGACCTCTGGGTGGAGGCACCCGCCATTGGCTCCAGGCCCCTCAACCTGTTAGTGGCAAATCAGGCAGGGGTAGTAGCCCCTGGGATAGCGCCATCTAGGGGTTACACTTGGCTATGCATATTAATAATTCAGTATTAAAAAGCAACCACAAAATCAAAGCCATTGATATTGAGAGCATCCCCAAAATGTCAGAGGTAGTGACCTCGAAGCCATCCTAAATCAAAAGGAGCAGGAATGGATATTCAAATTAGGGGCCCTTAAATCCCAATTTAATAAATGACAAGTTTTAATTAAGAACCTTTTTGGTCAAATGCAGATAGTTTTTAACACTTCCTTACTGTTGTTGGTTATGGCTCCTTAAATGTCCTGGCCTCCTCCACCCCCTCCCTCCTCCCACCCTTTGAACAAGCCAGATGACAGGGTATTGGGACAGCGGACTGAAATAGGGTATTGCCTTGAAGTACTACATCTAGAAGTGGTATAATAACAGCACCTCTGTCATTGTTTTTTACTTACCTCTTGGTGTTTTTTCAATGCAGGTTGTTCATGACATCCATGAATGAGGACGAATTAAGAATATAATTCCACCACGGATTCATGAAGATATAACAAAATGAATGGACTTTGATTATGCACTGGATGCTTGTAATAGCCTTGTAGCTTATATTAATACTAAGGCTGCCCTGTGTGCCCAGTGACAGCAAGTCATGCTGCCATGCAGACAATCGGAGTTTGGGATTAGACTCCAGCCACCACATCGGGAGGTAGTCTAGTCTACAGGCACAGTCTCAGAAGGGGAGTGTTGGTGGCAGGTTCCTGATCATAGTGACCCCTGTGAGAGGGTCAGGGAGTTTACTCCCTCTGTGTCACTGAGCCTATAGGGTATGTCTAAAACCAAAGAAGCAGATGGAGGACAAAGGAGAAACAAAAGCAAAAAAAAAAATCCCCTTCCATCAATATGATGGCACTCACCTGAACGGGTATATATATTTATCCTTATAAAATGGATAGGGAAATTGGAGAATGAGCATTACATGATCGTGTGTGTATATCAGAGTGCGACTGCACACCTGCACTTTTAACTCCCTAAAAAACTATTTTGCCATTTTATAAGATAGATAGCCCACTCTACGGTGTGCAGTCACGCTCTGATATACGCACGCCTTGGATGGTTGATGCAATCGGCCTGCGGCCTGACGTGTACAATGCACACCAAGGCGTGTGTATATCAGAGCATATCAGAACGTGACTGCACACCTTAGAGTGGGTTATCAATTACTTGAATAACAGTGTATATCCCTGGGTAATGGTGGGGAAGGGTATCAATTGTACTGTATATGGGAGAAACAGACTAATGCTGGCAGTTGCACTGTTCCATCCCTTTCATTTATTCCACTACAAATGGCTACATTTTGAAGTCTGAATACAAATGGGTGTGGGCTTCACTTTCAAAGACACCAGATTTTGTCTTTTTAGAAGGAACGTTTCCTGTGTGTTTTCTGCAGGAAATACCTACTACACCCGAGACTGAGGTGCACAGGCATGAAAGGTGCAAAGGTCAAGCTTTCTTAAGCAACCGTAATAAAAGCTCTTGTGCAGTAGCCATATTTGCTGTGTTCCAGCCAAATATCCATAGTGTAAGATGGTGTACTGTGATGCTTGATTCACATTTTCCTAGGCCAAGGTTAACACTTGGGCTGCTGACAGAACTAAAACATATAGGAATTATGGACTGATATATCAGTTGATGGCACAGCAAGGGGTAAATATCTTTGCCTCTCCTAAACGTCTATGCTCCTTATGTAGGTCCTTGGGCAATTTTGTTCTTTGACCTATTGTCAGTGTGCTTGGAGACCATCAGTTCTGAGGAATGTGTGCTGCTACTTGGAGATGAGTGGAATTACATGCTGTACTAGCTAGATGTTACTGTTTATGAACCACACGTCCTCAGCATGCAAGCTAAGAGATGCAGACTCCCACTTTTTTCTCGCAGACAACTGGAGAACTCCTCATTTATAGACATACAAAATGTGCACAACATAAATGAGGATAGTTAATGGTTATTGATTCTATTGTAGAACTTGAGGCAGTATAGCGCAGTGGTTTAAGGCTCTGAGCTGCAAATCTGGTGACATCCAGCAGACCAGACCTGGGTTTGAATCCCACAGCTTCCACTTGCATACTGTGTGACCATGAGCAAGTCACTTAACTTTCCTGTGCTCCCAGGTCGCACCTGTAAAAAAGCTTTCAGCTTACTGTGCTACTCCTGGTTAAACAACTAAATTAAAAAAAAATATGCTTATATATGCCTATTTTTTTAGATTGCATTGGACTTCAATCGGTTTATGGCCAAGCTGATTGCAATCTGAAGTGCACAAATAAATAAATAAACAAAGCAGGATTCATGGAGAGTTGGTATCTCAGTCATGCTGTGATTGTTTTTCACTTCTCTCTGCACATCTCCTCTAAGGCTCATTCCTCATGAATACAGTCAATACAATTCACTAATCACAATTTCTGTAGCAGTGATAGTTTTCATCAAACCAGGACTAGCCATACCTTTTAGCATGTAAACAACAGTTTACTGTAAGATCAGTACCTTATGCTATCCTTTCAGGATTTCTGAAAATCCTAGTGAACTATAAGGTTTTTGTTGCCCTTTATTCAACAATAGTGGGATGCGTGTGAGGTCTAATTGAGATCCTCTGCCATGAATATACTAAGATTTTAATGAGAAGTTGAAATGCTGGTTTCAGAGCTGGAAAGAGAAGTACTAGATCCTGAAAAGGATGTTCATTTTAGAACAGTGTCTCTTTGTAGTGTATTTATGTAGAGGAAAAAAAAAACACCCTGAAACCACTTCATATGAAAAAGCATATGGGCTTTATGTGCTGTCACTCACACAGTTCTTGGAAAAGACATGGACAGGGGCTAATTTTTTTCTAGTTCTTGGAGGAAAAAATGGTCTCAAAAGCTCTTAAGTTGCCTGTTTACTGATGATGGCTCAATACAGACCAATCAGGTGATCCAGTTGATCCTTTTTCCTGTGGCATCCTTTTAGAGGACATCCCTCTAGTTGGTGACCCAGGTGAGGACAGAATGGAGGTGGGTCTCACACCCAATGAACTGACTCAAGTTGCAATGCATATGGCTAACAATGTCCCCGGGCATTTCTGGCTTGGGTGCAGAACTTCACAAGGAATTCTCAGGATTCCTTGGACCTGACTTCTTAAGGTTAGACAGTAAAGTTCTTGAGACTGGCCATCTGTCCCTCACTTGTCATATGTGTGGCTTTTATAGAACTGGAGACCATTGTCATTGCTCTGCATCAATTGTAACATTCTTACTAAAGCTTTGCCAGTCAGGCTTAAGTGTGCACTGTCCAAAGTGAATCATAGAGACCAGTCCTACACAATTGTGGACTGAGCACTGTTTGATAACATCCTTTGATCCACAACCTTATACATAAGTGTAAATGGACTGGTCTTTTCACATACTGAACTTTGTCACTAAAAGATCTTCATGAGTATTTCACAGCTATTTGTTTGACACCTTGCAGGTTTTTGGACTTCAGCCCAAGCATACCTCTCAACCTGCTGCCTCACAAATCAATAACAAGGCTTACAAATCAGGATGAATTACCAAAATCAGGGCAATGTTTTCAAAAATGGTTTTATAAGCTCAAAAATCTGTAACTACATTTCTCTTAACAAGAAAAGCATTTCCTGACAGTAACTCAAATGTCTGGCATTAGTTTATGATTTAAATCTCTATTCCTCTGTGGCAGAAATGTCAATTTTAAGAGGGACATGGGAACGTTTTGAGGCAAAATCAAGGACAATCCCCAAAAACCAGAAGGAGCACTTCAGGGGTATGGCCAAGTCTTTAACACTCACCTGCCTGTTATATAACTCCACATAGTGGTTAGTTAAGATGAATAGGTCTGCGACTATGCCTGAAGACCTTGGCAGAGGGATGCATCAGGGTTGTCACATGCCAGTACAGCTTTACAGTTTGTGTAAAAAGCCTTTCTGTCCCTTCCTCACAAATTTCCACAACCAGATACCAAGATAGTGGTTTATGTCTATGTTGATGAGAGTTTACTTTTTCATAGGGATGAGGCTAACATGCACAGGATGCAGCAGTGCCAGCAGTTTTACTTCCCAGCCCTTTCTTCCAAGAACATGTGGTGTAAATGCTCTGGCTTGCTCACAGGGTCCTGGGAGAGACATACCCTGTTGACTGCTTTCCAAACCTTTACCTCGAGTTGGGCCAGCAGCATGAAGCAGGGTGTATATCTGGATCCTGAAGCCCTGGTGGGTCTTGATCCCCAGAGTGCATCCTTCCAGAAGTACAGCAAAGAACAAAAGAGTCAAGAGAAGCTGCTAGAAAGAGGCAAAAAAGACAAAACGCTCACGCTCACCAGAGAGTAGGTGGGGTGCAGTCCCAGGGAGGCAAATCCTCACAGGACATAACCTTAGTGCAACTAGGGACCACACTCTGAAGTCATTCCAAAGGCCAACAAATGACTCTCAGTCTCAGAATATTGCTACAAACTTTCAATTTATTTTGCACATTGCAAAAATAACACACTTAGCAACCATGGTGGCAGTTCTAATCAGTAACCCCAAGCTGCTATAAAGACCTGGGTAATGAGGCAGGGAGTACAGAAAAGCGCAAAGAGTAACTGAAATCCTTCAGAAAAAAGTTCTGAGGTCACAGGGATCAGAGATGGGCTCCAGGAAAGGAAAGGAAAGGCTATGAGCGTGCTACAGTAAAGATAATATGGTGCAAAACAAATTGGTGTGCCCTTCCCTAAGGACCTTCATTGCACTGTCCGTGTGAAGAGCTTAAGAAAGGGGAGTGCCCAAAGAGTAAATATAACACAGAATCTATAGCAGGCACTGCATTATAGCATAGTGGAACCAAGTGACAAACAAGGACATGAACTAAGTGTGAGGAGCTCCTAATGGATCCTTCTAAAGTTTATGTAAAGTTGCAGAGAAGTAAAGAAGCCAGAGAGAACCCAAGCACCCAGATTTAGTCCAGAGTGGATGAAGGGCATTCTATTTGTAAAGTACAACTGACACTGGAGTAAACAAGGAGAAATCCTCTACCAAAAAATAGAAATCTGTTTGGTCTTGGGGGATCACACATATGTGTTGCTGGCCAAGACTGTACCTGCTGCCCAGAGAGGCCTCATATCACTCATCAGCCTGGGGACTCAGAGTAGAGCACAAGTAATGGATCTGATCAGGAATGAAATGTTTTATTATCATGCCTTGGAGATTGTGTTATATGGGTAATGTAATCTAGAACCCAGCAAAGTCCTTGGAACAGCCTCCCAGGAGGCAGCAGTCTGCGACTGCACCAAGTAATGCCTTCTGAGAGTGATTATGTTTCAAATAACCCCTATCTCTTTAATTAAGAACTTTGTGTGGATCATGAATTTGTTAAAATAAGTGCAACCCCTTACCCAAAAGGGGTTACTAGAATGGATTTACAGTGTGGTATGTATGCCACCTGGCATTTGCATGGTTAAGCTGGGCCACTGAGCACCCTTGGCATAAAATTAAAAACCCTGTGGTTAGCACAGAGGGAGAGCACAGTTTAGAACCCTGTGCTGGAGCAGTTCTGAGGAATGTCAGTAGAAATAGGAGGGTGCAGATTTTTCAGCCTGAGCCAAAGGCCCTATCATGGCACAACCTTCCTGTGGATAGCTGGTATTTTCCAGAAACCAGTGGAAGTGGCAGAGGACATGAACGAGGGGGCACATCAGGGCTACATAAAACAAAAGGTGCTTTTACACACCACCCCTCTGCAGTGCAGCTGTTTTGTTGTGGTCCATTCACATTTTTGTTCCTGTCATCCCTGTGCTTTTACACAGCACAGGTGAAATTGATCCTGGAGAAAGTCTCATGTGACCCTCTAGGATCCTCATTGTCTGTCAGTGGCACCGCTTTATGGTGTGTCCCGATGCTCGTACAAGCAGTATTATGTCCTAGTTCAGCTACTTATATTTTCTGATAGTACAAAGAAAGTTGAACTCGGGCAAAAAGGGAGTTTTTTTCAATGGGGGCTACCAAATGCTTTAAAATCACTCAGAAAGTGGGGTGTTATGCTGGGCATGTGCATATGCGTGGCGCGGTATAACACCCACTTTCCCAAAATGATTACCAAAGCATTTGTAGCCTCCATTGCAAAAACTGCCTATTTGCCCAAGTTTAGCTTTCTTTGTTCTATCAGAAAATATACAGATGTGACAGCCAGGATGCAATGCAGAAATGCTGCAGAATATCACAGAATGCTGCAGTTTACTGCAGGGGCCATTGTATGTCAATGGCAATTAAGCCCTTTTGTCATGCTGAATTTTGTGACGTCATTACTGCAAGTTACTGCACTTCACTGCGGCTGACTCCACTGTAAGTAGCTGAACTTGGGCATAATACTGCTCATACCAGCATCGGAACACACCACAAAGCAATGCCATTTACAGACAATGAAGATCCCAGAGGGTCACGTGAGACTTTTACAGGCAGAGATGTGAGTGCTGCCGTTTGATTACATGCCACTAGATGTGGTTCACAGTGATGTGGTGAACCCAGGAAAACAGGGAATGCTGTTTCAGCAAATGCGCTCATTGTGGAATCGATGAGGGTTATCTACACACACAAAAAAGTTAAGTTGCAGTTGATCTGCACCAGTCAGTGCCGTGCAGAGCCCAGCGTGTAAAGGCACCTAAAGTTCCTCCCCTGAGGTAAAAGTTGTCAGAGGCTGAAACCTTTCGCTATGACCGGAGAGACTATGGCCAGGAACATCTAGGAAGAAGGAGGTATCTGGTGACCAGAAATGTGCACAGTACATCCCATTATACTGTGGATAAACCATGGTATGAGGGGAAGAGAGTGTACCAGAAACCTGAGTTGGGATCCATAGTCAGGGATCTTTTTGCTTTACTTGCAAGGGTTCAGGAGACAAGGGCTAGGGCTGCACTGTGGCTTCGGGTACTGCTGGGGACTCAGTCAGGATCCCCAAAAGATCTGCTACAGAGCACACTGTTAGCCTGAAGGAAAACGTTATGATGGGAAATGAATTAATCTGTGAACCCACTAACCTTTTAAATAAGTTGTGCTGTGATTGACCATTGTCCTAGGAGCGGGCAATGAATCACTGAACTCTCATTAGAGCATGAAAAGATGGTGGCTGAGGGGCTATGAGCACAGGGAGCAAGAAAACAAGTTGCATGCTCTGGATTCATAGGCGTTTTCTGAATTATTACTGGTAGGTCATATTTACCACAGGGAGCTGCAATATAAACTATTGTGTAGGATCTCTGAAACATCTATTGTGCTTAGAAGCACTTATTTGGCTTTTTATATTATTTAGAAGTGTTCCACGTAATACAGGAATACAGACAAAGACCATAGGCGGTATCAGAAGGATTCCAGAGACCGAGGGACTTGCAGAAAGGTGTGTGCTGCTGGCGTGCAAACCAGAGTATACCAGTGACCTAGGGACCCAGATATATGGAGATTACTAGCTGGAGAAACAAGAGGGGAGCAGCCATTTGGAGAGGAATGGAGAACCAGAATTCAGAAAGAAAGACAGACTGATTTTATTTTCAAAAACTTGAATGAGTATAAAGAGTTTAAAGAGGAAAAGAGGGAGCTGGAAATTATAGATGAGCTCCAATAAGTTTAAAAGTTATGACATAAACCAGGCAAATGCACAATAGCAGGCTTTTATTATTAATGCTTCATAAAGCATTACAGTACGACAAAAAGTATTATTTTTAAAGATTTTACTTTTTAAATGTCATGGGCTGTTGATGTCATCATGTCAGATGACCTTGTGAATAAAATAGGCTATTCATCAAACCACTATTAGAGCTTCACCTGATGGGAGCTGAACGCCATGGGCACTGTAACTTATTTTAAACAGAAAAGTACTAAGTTAGAATTTTGAGCATACAGTATGACCCACTATATTTTGTATAAATTCACAGAGGGGCCCGTGTTTAGTAATCTGGATGCAATCACTGCACAAAAGTCTGAACACGCTCAACATACTGATTTGCAACATGCGCACTTTGAAAAAGAGCCTCTAAGTAATTTGTTTTTGCACTTGCATTTTGAAATCTATTTTCTTAATTAAATAATTGGTACAAGGAATAAAAGAAGTGGCATAAATTTTTAACTAATCTCACCTTGCTTAAAAACTGGTTAGAATTTATTAGCACTATAGTGTACTACTCTGTTTATTTCTGTATATTTCTCTTACTTAAAGAAGGTGTTGAAGCCTCCTTTTTGCCAGCACAAACTGCAGAACCTATCCTAACTGTAACGGCTTTAAGACTTTGAAACCAGAAAAGGAACAAGTGTGGGGTATCATGCATATGCATAGGAAAGATAAAGTACACGTTACAGCCATCGAGGATAAAATACTTTTTTAGCTGATTTTCAGAAGCCGTTTTATAAAACAAGCAATATACAAGGAATTCAGGTATCCAGTAAGAACTTTTTTGTCTGAACTTTATCCAGAGAAGATGTGTTGCATGTTTAAGAAGACATAGAGACTTTCCTCGAGCAAACAACAAGTGTCCAGTGGTATTTCTATCTGCAAAGTGCTGTTAAGAACTATTCTGTTATAACCTACAGTTTAAAATTTATTTAAATTTACCTACATGGACGGATACAAAGTGATAAGCTGGTTAAACATGCAAAGAAATTTGAATCTAAATAAAATACAGAATTCACTACTTTAAACAAAACGGATATGCTTGATGATAAATTGAATAAAAGTCTAGAGGTGCTAGCAAGGCCAAGACTTCCTCACCAAAGAATAAGCATGTTATGAAAATAAAAAGCAAAGAAAATAAGTAATTGCTTACTATAATTAAGAATTTAGAATTACAGAAGAATATCATAGCTCGTGCACTTCTTAAAAGATCAGCTTCTACCATAAGTAATGAAAAGCACAAAAAGCCAGAAAAAGAAATTAGCGGTGCAAAGGAAAAGAACTTGCACACTCAATAACTCAAGCTGCCAAGACACATATTAGCCTCAGCCATCAAAACTTTAGACAGATATTAGCATTGGATTTGCAAGGTAATAAGAATTCAGAATTCCTTGCAGAATTTGAAGACTTTATTATGCTTTATATTAGTAAGGCCAGACTAAATCCACCATCAAGACCTCCTGACATACCATTTTTATGGTCCAAAGACGAAACTGTCAGTGTCGTCTTTATTACATTTACCTCTTTTATCCACACCTTTAGTCTCTCTTTCATCTGTTGAAATATACAATTAAGACCAGTGGCATCCTGTTTTTTTACTATGGGACTGATCGGCACATAGCATCACCTATGACGTAGCAATCAGTTAAAAGAATAAAAGGAAACAAAAAGATCCTTTCTGTTTTTTAATTGCTCCATGCTGTACCATGCTTTAATCTGCTGGGTCAGCCAAGTGGCAGAAAAACAAGATGCTGATGGCTTTAACTGTATTTTGCTGGAGTTTTGGATGAACTATTTCCTATCTTTTTATCTTTGGACACTGTTCAGTGTTCTAGCAGGAAGAAAGACCACTTGGTACACCTGCTTCTTGGCCCAGCAAAATTAGCCATCTATAAATCTAGAAAGCAGAGAATCATGGTCTTTTAGGCTGCAAAGAGATATTCAGAGTTATAGTGCTCTGACCAATGCTGACCTTCATACCTTCCTGGGCACATAGGCACTTCTTGAGGTTTTGTATTCCGCTCCATCATCCAATGTTTTATACTTGCATACTGGCGTTTTCAGTTGCCTTGCCCCTGCAGTTTAGTAAGGTAAGAGGCAGAAATCAGAGTGTCCTTTTCCCATGGGAAGTGTATTATAAATCCTTTAATGAACACCCTGGAGTGGCTCACTGTGCTTATAAAATGGCTGCCTTGTAATGAGAAAAAGTAAATATAATTTTCAAATAAACCCAAAACATTTAAGTGAATTCAACTGCTTAACTGTACTTAAAATGAGGGAATTGTAGTATTTGGGTTAAATAGTGCCAGTTTTAATGCAGCAGGTGGAGCTGTTCTATTGTTACAAAGTGATTACTGAAGGAGGCTGATGGATCTTATTTCTTCTTTAATTTCCGCTGATGAATGGTATGCATGTAAGTTGCATGGCTGCTTTTTGTTAGTGAATGTTGTAGCAGGAGGCAGACTATTTCAGAAGACATTCAGGTAAGCCAGGTGAACCAGCATGTCTGTGTTGTTGAAGCACTTCTGCAGAGACATCTAGAGTGAAACAACATACCGCGTAACTCTGGCTGGACTCAGAGTGAGAGTGGAATTGGCATTTTAACAGAAAAGATCATGACTGTGTGAGTTAATTTTTTCAGGGGGAGGGGAGAGCTTTTCTGTAGGTGATTAAGGTGTGGTATTAGTGTTTGTTTAAGCACTGTACTAAATGGTGTTGTTGTGATGTGTGTATCAGCAATGACAGCCAAAGTGTAAGAAGTAGGAACAGTGATTTGTTTTAACACAGGCCATGGAACAGTGCAGCAGGATTTTGGAGGATGACTGCTAGTTTATAGGGATGACTGAAAATTGATAAATCTCTGTTTTGGGAGTGAAACGCCATTGGGTGTCAGCTTCAGACTGTGGGGGTTGCACCTTGTCCAGGACTTTAGCAATCCATTGCACTGTATGAAAGTAAGAAAATATAATAAACTGTTTCATCTTACAATTAACATGTTCCTCTTTTTCTTGTTTGTACAGAGCCATAGGGAGTGAGACTGCAAAGCTTCCTCAGTTTCCATGATTGAAAATTGTTTTAAGAGACTGTGAGAGAAAAGTGGTTTACTCAGCAATGTTAGCGAACTTGTTTTTTTGTGTCCTTAACCCCTATTTTTAAGATATCGTGTTTATGTATCACTGTTTCTGATACCACTGTACTCACTGTATTATATGTCCCTACTATATTATAACTTGTACCTAACTGTCTGTGCCACTGTATGGGCCGGGTCGCAACTGAAAATGGTCCTTTGGATCAGTTTGCTCACCTGGTTACCAAAAACATATACAAATAAAGAAAATAAATAAAGAAATTAGATATTTCTTATACACAACAGTAAAGGTTAAGAATTAGTGTCTGCTGGCTTTTTTTCTTACTTTCATTTAGTGTATACTGATATGTAACAGCTAATCTTGGTAATTAGTTTTTTTGCGAAGGGGAAAATTAATCAGGCACCTGAGTGTGCACTGCTACAGTGGCATGTCAATGCATGGTCAGGTGATGTCTCTCAGCTATTTTATAACAGAAACAGACTTGCTGTAAAGCATTTTGAGCTACATTGGGTATGAAAGGCATTATAGAGAATGTGAAATGGACTAGTGTGACCACCAGAAAACCCTAGAGGATACGCGAGAACCCCAGGAGGAGCCCAATAATATTGCCACATAAGAACTAGGAACCACATAGGGAGAAAAGACTTACTCACCGGAAGATTCATGAAGTATTTATAGTTTTTTTATTGATCATACACATTTATCAAACATCCCTAGAGTGTAAAAGCAGCCAACAATTTGTGGGCATAACCTCACTTCATCAGGGATTTACTCAAACCTCTTAGGTAGTGTTGTTGTAAAAATAAAGCAAGAACGTGTAATTTAATCTCCAAGTCACTGTTACTCTAATCTCTCTGATTCTTAGCTGGGGCAAACTATACTCGTATTTTTATGGTAGTCGAATGCACCAAAATGCTACTTCTTTTTAAGAAGATACTGGAATCCTCTGTGTATAAATGTCTTTCCAAGTCTTTTTCTGTTTAGGCTTTTTTTATTTATTTATTTATTTTTTTTTATGCACCGACACCTTTTCTGTGCTCATGTTTTAGGTATCCACAGTGTTAGAGAAGCCATTTTCATTCATCTTGAGAACTACAGTACAGTTTTTACCATAAGATTAACTCATTTTATTCGTAATTTGTGGCACTTTACAGTCCTGCTTACAAAATAGCCATCTTAAAGTCCTTCATGGTGATTTGTATATATTACCCATGGTACCTTGCATTAGGAGGTATGGGTACTTTTGAGTTAATTTATGATCTATGTAAAACTGTTATTTTTTATGACAGCATGCATAATGCATGTTAGGATTGCCGATGTCACCTAGGAAGAAAAGCCAGTCCTTTCAGGCATCCCACAGGGGTCCATCATGGGTCCACTACTCTTCAACCTCTTCCTCAATGACCTTCCCAGTGTCTGCCACCAGAAATTACTGCTCTACGCTGATGACACAGTCATGTTCACCAACCAACAAAACACAGAGCTCATCGAGAAACAATTACAGCTTGAATTCATGCGCATCGAAGAATGGTTCAAGTCACACAAACTGATCATGAACTACAGCAAAACAAAGGTTATGACCTTCTACAATGCCAGGAGTAAGTACAAATCCCGTGACCTTACTTTTAAATACCTAGGTGCCACACTGAACAGCTCACTCTCCTACCATCGGCACATAGATTCTGTCGCCAAAGCCACCAACATCTGTATAGGCTTGATCTACAGGCACAAACACTGCATGACTCCTGACACTCTCCGGTTGGCTATCAACAGCTCTGTCACCTCCATCATTGATAATGGGCTAGCAATCTATGGCTCTGCCTCTGCCTCTGCCCTCCACAGAATTACAGTTGCACTCAACAAAGCATGCAGGCTGCTAACTGGGGCTGGCCAACTTACACACACTTGTGACCTGTACACTCAGGCAGGATGGCTTCCTCTCATCAGTTGGATAAGTATCAAACCTGCCTGTTAGCCAAAAAAGTCCTCCTCGTGGTCATGCCCCCAGGCATTGAAAAGCTCCTCATTGACCACCACAGCACCCAGTGAACTAGAAGTTCACAACAACTAACCTTCCTTGTCCCCAGGTGCCGGACTACCATGGGCCAGAGGGCCTTTGCCCACAGAGCACCACAGTGGTACAATACTCTCAACAAAGAAACTCTTAACTGCTGCTGCTCTTGGCCCTTTTAAGAGACAACTCTGACTTCAGCTCATTTCAACTAGTCATTGTGACTGCCTCACCAAATCAGGGGCCCACCGCTCACTGCCCTCCACTTCAGTCTTGACAGCGACCTCTCCCTACCTTGCCCCCCTTCTATCTGCCTCACCTGCCCACCCCCTTTCCCCCTCTCCCTTTCCTCCCTCAGGGCATTTCCTGACTCTTATCCCTCCCCTCCACTCCCTCCCCTTTAGAGCTCTTACCCTTAACCTCTACCCTTTACCCTCCAACAACAACCTTCCTGCCTGCATACTCCCCTCCCTCTCACCTGCAGTGCTTATTTCTAAGATTGCCCTTGGCTGGTATGTCATGCTACCTAACATTTGGCACATTTTGAATTACTTGAATTTCCTAAGCCTCAGTCTCTTGCTTCTTTTTATTGTGTAACTATGTATTATTATGTCAACCTTTGTATGTATGTGTACCCCCCATTCCTTTGATGTGGAACCTTTGTAAATGAGCATTTGCTCAAAGGTATTTGTAATCCTAGAGTTCAGAAAAATAAAAAATAAAAATAATGTTACTGTAGCAGTAGTATTTCTTTACTGTCACTGTTAGAAATGTAGTTCTGCAAACATTTTTCTTTCTAGGCCAAAAGGCAATTCACTAAGGAAATTAATTGACAATATCATAAATCAAAGGAAAGCCAGTCAGTATTAACTTGTGCCAGCACTGCAGAAAGCCAATGCTGCGGCTATAAAGATATGAATTAAATAGCATGAAACACCAGAAACTGCCTTTACACATGGACATTTGTAGAACACCAGTTCTGTAATCCTTCTTAGACAAGTCTAATGAGAGTCGCAGGAATAATAATCAAAATGAGAGACATGCAGCAGGTTAAATGAGGAACTGCAAACTCATATAGTACATGTGCCTGAAATAGCAGTGTGTGGCAGGCACCTGTCTGTCAATCTGAGAGGAAAATAATGTTCTTACATGAACCCATTTATTGAGACTACATTAAAAAGACAAACTGCATGTATGAACTAACAATCTTGACACTTATTTTATATCCATTAAATAAACAACCCAGTTTTATACAGCTAGAAAAAAAAAACAGAGTTTTAATGAGAAAGAACTGGCAGCAGCTGTGATACAGATAAGCTGATTTCTCAAATGCATACCACTTCAGTTCAGCACTGAAGCTCAAATGATCAACTTTTTAGAAGAACAAAATGTGGATTTTCAGTTAATTCATCTGAACAAACACTAGCGACTGAGTTTGTAAAAACCCTGGGCAGCAAACAATTACCCCATAAATTGTCCCACTTGAGAAGTTAACAGCTCATCAGTCAAGCAGGTATTTACACTGCTGAAGCTGTAGCCTAGTCCCATATGATGTCATCACTCTCCCCGGCTCAGTCAGAGGGACAGCAACAGCCTGACTATTTTCAACTAGTGCAGAACAGGTTATTAAATGCTGATTTAAAGAAACCCACAAAACCAAATAGCATGAACTTTTCAGGAAACACTATTAATATCACAGGGACTTGAATTCAGATATTTTCAGGCTTTTTTTTAACAATGTGTAAAATGGTTACCATTGATCTTTAAAGATTAAATGCAGAGTTTTTTTTAGCTGAAATTCGACCCCAGTGTGACCTGGGGGATATGGTTACAGTAGGATTATGATGGAAACAAAAACAATGAAATGGCAAGAAAGATTATGTTAACATTAATAGTGCAGGTGGGATGTACAATGAGTAACAGAGTACAATCAAATAAATCAGGCAATAAAAAACAGAAAAATAGGATGATGATGTGGGATGGGAGGAAGGTACTAGGACATAAAAGAGAGCGAAACAAAGCAGCAGAGCAATGGCAAGCAGATGGAGGGAGGAAAACCTGCGGAAAGTGTCTGGGTAAATCCTGGTCACAGGACCAAGCAGGGCTGGAAAGGTCCCTGAGAAGGGCTTGGCAGTGTTGTTTTATTTAAAACCAAAAACAAAGTAAATAATTAAAAATAACTGACAACTGATGAATACTGATGCAATGACCTATAGACTGCAGCTTGCGGATATTCTGAATCAGGTCCTTAGACCTACCTGGCATCTGTTAAGTGAAACATGTTTAATATTTTCATTTCACTTTACCTTGACAGCATAGTACAACCTTTTTGCAATGATTTATATCATACCGTTTCACATCTCTGCATTCGTCTCCTTTAGTTATGTACCTTTACCAATAATGTACCTACTGTAACGTGTTACTAGGTCCTTATTCTGATAGGAATTGTACTGTATTCATTATGTAGCTGTACGTTTTGTCCTGCATTTACTCCTTCTTATCCCTCACTATTTCATCTCACAGCGATTTCTGGCAAATGCATTGTACTACAAGGTTATATGGCTTAAGTTACATGGCTGTAGCAGGGAGCTGTTGCTGAGTTTGAAAGCAATATCTGCCATTTAGTCCCTTTGACTACCTGTACTGCGGTAATCAGTGGGAATGGAGAGCTGATATACATAGAAAAGCCATGAGAAAGCCCTGTTTCTGGGCTAAAACTTGTGAGTGGTGCCGAGTTGCTCTTTCCCGTGTGCAGCGATTGCCCAAGATGGCTAGGGGAAAAGAAGCAGCAAACAACTTGTCTCTCACACACACACACACACACACACACACACACACATATATATACTGTATATATATATAGAGAGAGACAGAGATGGAGATAGAGAGATAGAGAGAGATGGAGATAGAGATGATAGATAAAGAAAGACAGAGGAAGCTAGAAAGAGAGACAAACAGAGGGAGACAGAGAGAATGATAGAGACATGGAGAGAGGTAGAGAGAGAGAGAGAATGAGATAGAGAGCTAGACATAGCTATAGATATTGATATAGCTACAGCTATAGATATGGATACAGATGCAGATGCAGGTACAGATGCAGATACAGATACAGATGCAGATGCAGAGACATATACAGATATAGATACAGCTACAGATACAGATGCATGTACAGGTACAGATATAGACACAGATGCAGGTGCAGATGCAAGTACAGATATAGATATAGATATAGATATAGATATAGATATAGATACAGATGCTGATGCATGTACAGGTACAGATATAGATACAGATACAGATGCAAGTACAGATACAAATATAGATATAGATATAGATATAGATATAGATATAGATATAGATATAGATACAGCTACAGATGCAGATGCATGTACAGGCACAGATACAGATATAGATACAGATGCAGATGCAGAGACATATACAGATATAGATACAGCTACAGATACAGATGCATGTACAGGTACAGATATAGACACAGATGCAGATGCAAGTACAGATACAAATATAGATACAGATACAGATATAGATATAGATACAGATATAGATACAGCTACAGATGCAGGTACAGGTACAGATATAGATACAGATACAGATGCAAGTACAGATACAAATATAGATACAGCTATAGATATAGATATAGATACAGGCACAGATACAGATATAGATACAGATGCAGATGCAAGCACAGATACAAATATAGATACAGATATAGATACAGATATAGATATACAGGTAGATACAGATATAGATACAGCTACAGATGCATGTACAGGTACAGATACAGATATAGATACAGATATAGATATAGATACAGATATAGATATACAGGTAGTTACAGATATAGATATAGATACAGATATAGATATACAGGTAGTTACAGATATAGATACAGCTACAGATGCAGATGCATGTACAGGTACAGGTACAGATACAGATATAGATACAGATACAGATATACAGGTAGATACAGATATAGATACAGCTACAGATGCAGATGCATGTACAGGTACAGATACAAATATAGATATAGATATACAGGTGGATACAGATATAGATACAGCTACAGATGCAGATGCATGTACAGGTACAGATACAAGTATAGATACAGATATAGATATAGATACAGATACAGATATAGATATACAGGTAGATACAGATATAGATACAGCTACAGCTACAGATACAGATATAGATACAGATGAAGTACAGATATAGATATAGATATAGATATAGATACAGCTAGAGATACAGATGCAGATACAGGTACAGATACAGATATAGATGCAGCTAGAGATACAGATGCATGTGCAGGTACAGATATAGATATAGGTATAGATACAGCTAGAGATACAGATGCATGTGCAGGTACTGATGCAGATATAGATACAGCTAGAGATACAGATATAAATATAGATACAGCTAGAGATACAGATGCATGTGCAGATACAGATATAGGTATAGATACAGCTAGACATACAGATGCATGTGCAGGTACTGATACAGATATAGATATAGATATACATATACATATAGATACAGCTAGAGATACAGATGCAGGTGCAGGTACTGATACAGATATAGATATAGTATAGATACATCTAGAGATACAGATGCATGTGCAGGTACAGATACAGATATAGATATAGGTACAGCTAGAGATACAGATGCACATGCAAGTACAGATACAGACACAGACACAGATACAGATATACATGCCATCCCTTGCAGCCATGCTGCTGGGTCAGACTGAGGGGGTGGCAGGAGGGCAAACAGAGTTCAATCCAGACCTCCATCGGGTAGGGGAACAGGCTGTACAACCAGTCTTTAATGAAACCCTACTTGGTTTCAGAAATGTGCCGCTGCACAAGGATAAGGTTTTCCTTTAATCTTCCCGCTGGCTGCCCGATCAATTGATGCTGTCAGTTCTAGCAGGGAGGAAAACATAGCAGCAGAGTTGATTTAAATACAGAGCCTCTCTAAATTAAAATTAAATTGGCAGTAAGGCTTTTTACTGGGCTCTTATATAAGAGCAGGGGAAAGCAGCAGAATACAGGGTAAGAAAACATGAAGGAGACCATGCTGATAGCAAACAACATTTAAGGCACACAGTATTACAACCAGCTCTGCCACAGGGCCAGTGACAGAGGCAGGAGCAGGGGAACGCTCCACAAAGAAGGAAAAGCAAAACAAGCAGCTACTCTGCCATTAGAGTCGGAAACTGCTGGCCTTTACACTCAGAGTTTTTTTTATTCATTACTTTGACCACAAGGATGGTCATGGGTCTTTAAAAATGACAGTAATGCCATTATAAATCAGAAAAGAAAAGCAGAAGACCAGACAGCCACAAGAAAGGAAAAAGGATAGCAGAAAAAAAAATACCAGAAGAGAGGGAGGTTATTGCTGAGTGGTTGTCCCAGGAACCACATAGAAAAATAGAACAGAGAGATTAGATAATAGTGAAGAAGCTTAGACTAGTGGAAGCATTCATCTGCATTTTTCTTCATATTCAGTGTCACAAGGGGATGGACTTGTTGGGACAACACTGTTTTCACTAGCATACACCCTTTTTATTTTAACTTAAATACTTAGCAGGGCCTAACTCTACTACACAGTACTTGATGAGAAAGGAGGCACAATGCAAGAGGTGCAGTATCTGCCCTCAAGAGAGGGGAATGAGAGGTTCAGGTAGAGGGTGTAGTTGTGGGTGCGGGGGGGGGACAATCAAAAGTAAAACGGCGAAAGGAATGAAAGGGGGGGCAGAATTGACAGGAGTAGTCATGGGTTTCCAGCCTTCTTGGCTCCTAGCACCTTAGTATGAATTGTCAGGATAGACAGAGGACAGGACTGTAGACCACATCTACATGACTAAATATCATCTTAAGGGCAACCTTACAGTGGGCAAGACATGGAAGGTAGGTCTTGTTGCAGTACAGGGCACCATGCTTAAGGAGGAGCTTCTTGTGGATAGCGCTGATGGAGGAGAAATCAAGGTTTTGATCCAGTCACACACCAAGGTACTTGAATTTGAGGACTTCTTCAAGGGTGGAACCATCAAGCGTCCTGAAGATAGGGGTTTTGTGGAGCCTGATGAGTCTCTCATTAATGCCAAAAGTCAGTGATTAAAAACAACAGTTTTAAAGTAAAACTGAAGATTGGACATACAGACCAGTATGAGGGGGAGTATTAAAAATGCAATTATAAAGGGAAGTCTGGAAAATTAGTTTAAAAAAAATGTACTTCAATATCTCTTATATGTTGTCTACATTTCCAGGTGATCCCAACAGCAGTTCCAAATACATTTTTAACAACTAGAATAGAATGAATGGTCAGTCTATTCAGTAGTTAAAGAACCCACGTATCTATATGATTCATTTCTAATTTTTTATCTGAAAAGGCACATGAAGCTGTGACTGCTCATTTTAAAGTGTATTCTGTTGGTGGGTTACATACACCTGTTTTACTGGGGAAATGATTGCCAGGACAACGGGGGGAAATGCCACACTGTAATAGTACGTGCTATGGAATCTTTAACTTCCACTTGGACAGTCACCAGATGAGCAAAAGGGACCTTCGTTTAATGTCTCACCTGAAGGATGGCACCTCAATAGTGCAGAAAGTACAGTTATGTGGGTGCTTACCATAACAGCAGATCTTGAGAGAATCTCTTGCAGCAGGTCACACATCTAGGAACATCCAACCGTAGGCACAAAATCTAGTGGGAGGATTTCACCAGTAGTCGACCTGCACCACCCACGATGAAATCACGTGCTGTGCTGTAGCCTATATAAGTGTGGGTGGTCCCAGATCCTCCTCAGTTCTTTTCCCATCGGTGACTGGGTGCCACTTGGACCCCATGCTAGTTCTCAGAGGGGAACCGAGGAAGTAGTAGGAGGACCCTGCATTCATGGGAGCAAGAGCTGTTCTCCCCCTAGATTGGGAGTTTCCAGTATGTGGTAAGGGGGCAAGAAGGAGGGACAGCTTGACCTGCTGCAAGTGATTCTCTTGAAGCTCTTCTGTTATGGTAAGTACCCATGGAACTATTATTTTCTTCAAGGATATCTCTTGCAGCAGGTCACACATCTAGGAACGAGTCCCTAGAAGTTGGGAGGAGAAGGGTAGTTGACTCATGATAAGAGGCCCTGCAGAACTGCATGGCCAAAGTTGGCCCATGTTCTGGAAGTTATGTCCAGGCTGTAATGTTTGGTGAAAGTATGGACTTTCATCCAGGTAGCTGTCTCACAAATCTCTGCAGCTGATACCAATTTTTTTTTTATTTGCTTATTTCTTTTTTACCTCCTCTGGCCACCTGGTCTGCTCCCCTGTCCACGCATCTTCTATGGAATCCAGCTGCCATCCCCCTCTACCGCAACCAACCTGGCACCCTACTCCTGCAGCTTACCCCCCACAGCAGGGTGGCAGGATGCCCCCAACTCTCCACAGAACATGGATCCAGATGGGTGCTGCATGCTGGCCATGGCGAAACTCATGGATGGCCATCAAGCCACTCGAAACCAGTGCCATCCCTTTCTTTCCTTAGCTTTCCCCCAGAGCTGAGGGCATGCAGTGGTGCCGACGGACGGGAGTGTGCTCACGTCCGCACATGCTCCCTTCTGGCATCTGCCCCAGCTCTTCTCTTAAGCACAGCAGAGCATCTTGTCCCCCACCCTCCGCCAGGAGGCAATACAGCGCTGACTGTCGTGGACCGCCCCCCCAGAGAAGGAGAGCAGTCCATCAGATGCTCAATCCTTCTCCTCCCCTGCCAACCCCCAGCGACCCTTGCTCATTCCTGAACACCAGTCACTGGCATTGTGTGAGTTATGGTGAGCAGCACCTCAGCCCTCAGCACCACTGAGCCAACGGCTGATACTCTTTTAAGGCAAGCAGCTAAAATAGCTATCCCCCATGTGGAATGAGGCTGAACCACTTTGGGGAGTTCTTTGTCATAGTTTCTGTTACAGAATATAATGCAGTTGATCAGCCATCTGGACAAGCACTGCTTGGAAACTGGATTGCCCTCCTTACCCAGAAGGAAACAAAAAGCTGTGCTTCCTTGTGCGGATCCTTAGTACAAGAGATGTAGTACCTCAATATTCTATGTACATCTAAGGTATGGAGCAATGCTTCCCCTGGATTGGCATGCTCTGGGTAATACACAGGTAGTTGGATAGATTGGTTTAGAGTAAACTCTGAAACCACCTTAGGAAGAAACTGAGGGTTTGTGCATAATGAAACTCTGTCTTTATGAAAGACTAAATAAGACTGCTTACACATTAGTGCCTGTAATTCAGAAATGTGCCTCGCAGACGTGATTGCCACTAAAAACAGGGTTTTCCATGACAGATAATGCAGCTCACATGTAGCAGCCAGTTTGAAGGGAGGCAGCATGAGTTTTTCCAATACAAAGTTTAGATCTCAAGGAGGCAGGGGGTTTCGCACCGGTGGCATAAGGTATAGTACACCTTTTAAAAAGGTGTTCATGACCTCTAATTGGGCCGGGGGTGGTCAGAAACCGGAATATGGAAGGTGGAGATCACCGATAAGTGTACCTTCGGGGAGGAGTACTTTAAACTGGCATCTGACAGCCACAGGAGGTAGTCCAGGATTTTTTGTGGAGGGTAGGTGTATAGGTTCACTCCTTGGTTGGCTACCCACATGGAGAAATATTTCCACTTCATGGAATATGTAGCCCTGGTTGATGGTTTCTGGGTGGCCTGCAGGACTGCCGCAACCTGGGATGAGACATGGAATCTCACTAGGGCTACGTCCTCAGGAGCTATGCATGCAGGTGAAGTGAGTGGAGGTTGTGGTGCTGTAGGGTTCCCTGATCTTATGTGAGGAGGGTCGGTGAAATGGGGAGAGGAAAGGGGTCATATATACATAAATGTTGACAGCAGATAAGGACCACTTAGCCCACCTAGTCTGCCCATTTCTCTGCCTAACATAATACCGTAGTCCCTAGTAGATCTGCATTTTACACACTCTTCCCTATTGCTAGGGTACCCCTTTGTCTATCCCGTGTGTTCTTGAATTCCCTCACAGTTTTTGCCCCATAACCTCCTCAGGGAGAGTGTTCTAACCATTCACTACTCTTTCAGTAAAAAAGTACTTCCTCGTGTTGCTCCTGAGCCTACCCTCCTCTAACCTCATATCAAGCCCTCTTGTTCTGGAGCATCTTCTTTTCTGAAAAATGCTCCACTCTTGTACCCTGTTAATACCCCTGAGGCACTCGAATGTTTCAGTCATATCTCCCCTCTCTCTGCTCTCCTCCAGTGAATACATATTCAGTTCCTATAGTCTCTGCTCAAATGCGGACTCAAATGACTTCTGGTGCAGCCCCTGCACCATTTTTGATGCCCTTCTCTGAACCACCTCCACTCTGTCTTTGTTATTCTGGAGGTGTGGCCTCCAGAACTGGATACAGTACTCCGGATGAGGTCTCACCAAGGATCTGTACAATGGCATCACCACTTCCCTTTTTCTGCTGGTGATACCGCTTGCTATGCACCCTAGCATTCCACTCACTCTCACCACAGCCTTCTCACATTGTTTGGTTACCTTGAGGTCATCAGATATGATTACCCCTACCACTCTCTTGAGTGCTGGGTGTCAGTACCTCCCCCCCACCCACATCCTGTACTGTTCCTTTCAATTCTTATGTCCCAAATGCATGATTCTGCACTTTTTTGCATTGAATCCTAACTGCCATACTCTTTACCACTCCTCAAACATGCTGATGTCCTTTTTAATTTTCTACCCCCACCCCGGAGTTTCGACTCTGCTACAGATCATTGTGTTGTCAGCAAAGAGGCATGTCGTCCCTTCCAGCCCCTCTGCAATGTCACTTCTGAAGACATTAAAGAGGATTGGCCCCTGCACTGATCCCTGTGTCACCCCGCTGCTCACCCCTCTTTCTTCAGATTGAACGCCTTTTACCACCAACCTTTGTATCCTGCTACTCAACCAATTTCTGACCCAGTTTGGTACCTTGGGGTCCACTCCCAAGCTGCACAACTTATTTATCAATCTCTTACGTGGGACACTGTCAAAGGCTTTGCTGCCTTTTCAGATAGTTTCCTGTCCTCCCCCCTTTATGTCTCCTTGTATTTCCTGAATGCCTGCCTTTTCTCCCTACTGAGTGGTTCATCCTGTGGGGGGGGCATTACATCTTCCCTGCCTTCTTTCACCTTCCACCTTGGATAGTTTAAATGCTTGCCAATGAAGCATTTAAACCTCTCACTAAGGAACTTGGTACCCCCCCCCGGACAGATGCAGGCCGTCTCCCTTGTACAGTCCCTTATCCATCCAGGCCAAGCCCCAGTCCCCAATGAAACCAAAACTCTCCTCCTCACACCATTCTTTCAACCATGTGTTGAACTCCCTGGTGCAGATATCCCTAGCCTCTCTCTTGCCATAGATGGGCAGAACTTCTGAGAAGGGTTCTGTACTGCTAGCTGTTGTAGCACAGGGAACCATACCTGATGAGGCCAGAGAGGTGCTGTTAGGATAATTGTTGCACGATTCTGGACCAGTTTGAATAACACCCCTTGTATAAGTGGGAATGGAGGGAATGCGTAAAGGAATCTTCCTGTCCAGAAGAGGGATAACACATCTAGCCAGCTAACTCCAGGTCCAGGCTCTAGCAAGCAGCAACGCGGCAATTTTGCATTGTGGGGGGAGGCAAAGAGGTCAATTTCTGGGTGACCTCGGCGGTCAAAGAGATCTTTGACAAATGACTGAAAGAGCTCCCACTTATGTGTGTGGGTTTTGGAGCTACTTTGAGTGTCCTCCAGTATGTATGTGTTGCCTGGAACGTGTACCGCAATGAGGTGTAATCTGTGTTCTATCATCCAATACCAGACTCTAATGATTTCTCTGCATAGCAGGTAAGAGTAAGTGCATCCCTGTTTGTTAAGGTAATGGACCACTGTGTTGTTGTCCATCTAAATCAGAAGGTTGCCTGGGAGTACTAGGTCTTGCAAGGCTTGTAAGGCATAGAGAACTGCTCGCATCCCCAGAATGTTGATGTGGAGGTGGGTCTCCATGGGATGCCATGTACCTTGGGTCTGCATGGTATCTAGATGGGCTCCCCAACCTTGTGTAGATGCATCTGTGGTAAGGGTTTGCTGTGGATTGGGAATATGAAAGGAGACCTCCCATAATAAATAGTCTAGATTCATCCACCACCGGAGAACTCGTCTTGCTGGCTTTGAGACCATGATGTCCATGTCTAGCTCATCTATTTTCTGGTCCCACTGCACCCGCAGCATCCATTGAAGGCTGCACATATGCAGATGGGCATATGGTACCATAGGTATTGCTGCTGCCATGTGGCCCAGTAACCTGAGGTAGCAACGGGCTGAGACATACCCACTGTTGCTGATGTGTGATGCTAGGTTGATGAGTTTTTCCACCTGATCCCAAGGCAGGAATGCAGAGCCTACGGATGTATCCAGTACACCCTAAATGTACTGGAGACACTGACAGGAGTCCATCTTGGACTTTGGGATGTTGACAGTAATGCCCAGAGAAGAAAATAGGGCAAGTGTTTGGGAGATGGTTGCTGCTAGTTGGTTTTTCGACTGCTTTCAGGAGCCAGTCATCGTGATAAGGGAAGACATAGTGCCCTGCCCTTTGTAAGGATGCTGCCACAACTGCTAAGCATTTCATGAACACCCATGGGGCCTAAGAAAGCTCAAAAGAGAGTGCACGAAATTGGAAGACGTGATGTTTGAAAATGAAGCACAGGTATTTTCTGTGAGTGGGGTGCATCATTATATGAAGGTATGCATCCTTCATGTCGAGATAACAGAGCCATCAGTAAGGATTGAAGGGTTGGTAGGGTAACCATCCTGAATTTCTTGTATTGTATGAAAAGATTTAATTACCAGAGGTTTAGAACTGGTCTGAGGTCTCCTGTCAATTTGGGGATAAGGAAAAAGTGAGAGTAAAAGCTGTGACCCTCTTGGTGAGGAGGAATCTGCTCTATGGCATTTTTGTTTAAGAGTGCTTGCATCTCTGCTTGTAGAACTACCTCATGATCGGGTGGGTAGGTGGTTTGTTTTAGTGGTATGTTGGGGGGAGTACATGTCAGGTCCAGTGTGTCTGATCTCCCGAGTTGGAGCACCCAGGCGTCGGTTGTTATTGACTGCCATCCCTGAAGATACAGTGAGAATCCTCACCCTACCTCCATGGGTTGGGGCCCTAGGACCATGTGCTTGGGAGAATCCTCATGCTGTGGAAGGTCCTTGGGGAGGGACTGCTGGGGTTGGTTGGGTGGCCTTGGTGGAAGGGGTAAGGCCCAGCAAGGAGCTTTTCACTTAGTGGGTTGTTTTGTGGTGGGTCTCTGTTTAGTGGTGGACTTCCGAAATGGACCTCTGTAGAATTGTTTTGGTTGGGTATGGTATAAGGAGTGTGCCGATTTCAAGATACGTCCAGACAATTGCAAGGAAGTCAGTATAGATTGAGTAGGGGCCTCAAAGAGTTTGTGACCCTTAAAGGGGGCACTGAGGATGGATTGTTGCATGTCTGGTGCAAATCTGGAAACCCACAACCAAGCGTGCCTCCTCAGGCATATGCCAGTAGTGGATGCCCGAGCTGTGGAGTCAACCACATCATAGGCTGCCCGCAGTAAATGACAGCCCACCACGGCCACTGTCTTTAATGTTTTAGTTAATTCCTGTTTGGAAGAAGTATCAGGAAGAGATTGTGCAGATGCCTGGGCCTGCCTTTCAAAGTTCTTCTTGATATTTAAGAAGATGGCTCATGCAGTTCAGTATTTGTAAGGTCAGGGCTAAAGATGAGAACATTCTTTTGCCCATGGCATCCTGTTTCCTAGACTCTTTATCTGGAGGTGGAGCACTTAAATGGTTAGAGAGCACTGACCTATCATGGGCAGCGTTTATAACCACAGAATCTGCCTGTGGAGGTGCCACGAAGTACAGATATCCTGCTGGAGCTTGATATATTCCGTCAGCTTTTCTGGGCGCTGAGGGACTATTGTATGGTTGGTGCCATGCTGCAAGGCTGGCATCTTCATAGGCCTCCATCAAAGGAAGGATTACCGGGAAGGCGGATATCTGGTAGTGGGCCACTTTTCATCTAGAGGCATCCTGTTTGGCTGCCTTGAAGCCAAACGTCTGTTGTAGATGTTTTATGATATTAGTGAAACTGGGATCCTGAGGAGGTGAGCAAGGGAGATATGGAGTTCTTTCATCTCCTGGGGAAAGAAGCATTACATTCTGAGAATGCAGTAATTTCCTTCATTCCTTCTTCCTCTTGGTCCCAGTCTTGATCATATTGTTCCTCTTCCATATCAACATCTGGGGAAGGAGCTGAAGAAGTTGAAGAAGCACTGGCAGTAAGGGAACTGGAATGATGCAGTAGTGGGGCCTGAGCGGACCCACACAAGACATGCTAGTAGTTGTGGTAGCCTTCTGGGTTAAGTCCAGGATGGTACTTACCAAATCCTGGATATCTACCATATGCATTTGGGGTGGCATGGCAGTGGTAGATGCAGTAATAGTAAGCCTGATTGGAATGATTGATGGAACTGGTGCAGGCTGAGGTACCAAGTGCACAGCAGGTAAATGGTTCATCAACGAGGAAGCCGTCGACGATGAACCAAGAAACCTTAATATCTGGAGGTAATGCCGGTCTCCTGAGGTAATGGTCATCGATGGACAAGTGTGTCCTGGGGGGGTGTATAAAGTTCCCTGCAATGGTGAGAACTGAAGTACTGGTGTTCCCAGTGGTATTGTCAACAAATGAGCCATTAACCCTTAGGCTGCCAGACGATTTAGAACGCATAGATTTTTAGGAGAAGATATCTTGTCAGCGGCAGCCTAAGGGTTAATGGCCCCGGAGAAGCAGAAGGGGCTGCAATCGTCCACGGGGGCCTAGTAGTTTGGGCAAGGCCTATCAACAGAGCCAAAAGCATGGCTCTTGTATTTAAAACTGCCTGGGATACTGTGTTAGGCAGTGAGGTTGTTGAAGGAGATGATGTTGTCAGAGATTGATGGTGCTTTTTCCACTTGTGGGAGTGTTTATGCTTCTCCCTGTGGTCAGCTTTATCTGACAATGATTGTTTCCATTTTGCATGGTGGGAACTAGAGAAGGATGATGACAAAGCGCAGGGTGATTCGGACTGGAGTTCCTGCTCTAAGAAGGAAATTGTTTGCTCCATTAAATGCTCCGAGTGTTTGAAGGCATCGTTGTTTAGTCACTTTATTTAATCTTTTGCACAAAGTGCACTGTCGCATGTCATGCGAGGGTCTGAGGCAGTGCACACAAAGTTCATGTAAATTCCCAGTGGCAAGGTTTGCCCATAGGCACAGAGTCTAAATACAGAGCCTGAGGAAGACATCGATTGACTAGAGACACGCTGCTACTCCACAACTTGCTGATCATGACTAACTGTCGATTAGGCAATTCCATTGAAGTAGATCATCAACGGTGGCTAGACTCCTTCAGGAGGTGTAGCATGCAGATCAGTGGTGGAAAAAGAACTGGGGAGAATCTGTGACTGCCCACGCATATACAGGCTACATCACAGCACATGATGCTGTTGTGGGCGGTCCCAGGTTGCCTGCTGGTGAAATCCTCCAGCTGAATTTCATGCCTGTGGCAGGGTGTTCCTATATATGTGACCTGCTGTGAGAGATATCAAAGGAGAATGTCTACAGTATCAGTACTGGTTCTGGTGAAGCCATCCAAAAGATGGTGACTAAGGGAGGGGTGTTGCTGGTTGCGGACTTCAATCTGCCGGATGTAGATTGGAGCATCCACGCTGCAGTTTCAGCTAGGTACAGGGACATCCTGGACTCCCTGCAGGGGGCATTCCTCAGGCAACCAGTAAGAGAGCCCACTCATGAGAGAGCAATATTGGACCTTGTACTCACCAACAGGGACAGTGTTGCAGACATCATGGTGAGTGGCCACCTTGGGACCATATGGTGTGGTTCAATATAAGTACTGTGGCAGAAATGAATCATAAAAAGGTGCAGATTCTGGACTTCAGGAGGGTCGACTTTACAAAGATGGGGGAATGCTTCAGGAATGCCTTGGCGGGGGGGGAGGACTTGGGTGGAATGGAGGAACATTGGGCGAAACTAAAAGGAACCATAGTAAAGGCAACAAAATTCTGCATCAAGCAAGTAAGCAAAAGCAAGAGGAAAAAGAGACCCTATGGTTCTCAAAAGAGGTGGCTGGGAAGTTAAGGGCAAAGAAAACTAGCATTCAGGAGGTATAAGGAGACACAGAGGGAGGAGGATAGAGAAGTGTATCAGTAGAAGCAGAGGGAGGCAAGAAAAGCAATCAGGAGTGCAAAGGTACAAAAGGAGGAAAAAATAGTCCAGGCAGTAAAGAAAGGGGTCAAGATATTTTTCAGGTGCGTAAGTGAAAGGAGAAAGACCAGGGGAGGGATTTAAAGCTAAGGGGGAAAGGGATGTGTGTGCAGAAGGGTACTAGAAAAAAGCAGACATCCTGAACAAATATTTTTGTTCAGTGTTCACAGAAGAAGGGGAAGGTGAGGGACCTCAGATAAGTAACATGAGCATTGAAGGAAGGGAGGTGGACACTAGTCCATTTACAGAGGAGAAAGTCTTGAAGGAACTCACAAATCTGAAAGTGGACAAGGCAATGGGGCCAGACTGAATACATTCAAGGATACTGAAGGAGCTCAGATAGGTGCTGGCTGCACCTCTGATAGTCCTGTTCAACCTCTCACTGGAGACAGGAATGGTTCCGGAGGACTGGAGGAGGACATATGTAGTCCCACTTCACAAAAGTGGTAGCAGGGAGGAGGCTGGCAATTGCAGTCCAGTCAGCCTGACTTCGGTGGTGGGGAAGTTAATGGAATCACTATTGAAGGAAAGGATTGTGGAATATTTTGAACCCAGCGGCTTACAGGATCCGAGGCAGCATGGATTCACTGTGGGTAGGTCATGTCAAAAAAATCTGATAGAGTTCTTTGACTGGGTGACCAGGGAAGTAGATCACAGTGGAGTAGTGGATGTGGCTTACCTAGATTTCAATAAGGTGTTCAACACCTTTCCACATAAGGAGACTCATAAACAAGCTGGGCAGGCTGAGATTGGGTCCAAAGGTGGTAAACTGGGTAAGGAATTGGATGGGGAATAGGCGACAGAGTGTGGTAGTAAATGAGTTCACTCTGAGGAAGGGAGTGTGACCAGCAGTGTGCCACAAGCATCAACACTGGGACTAGTAATGTCTATCAGCAACATTGCAGAGGAGCTAGAAGGGAAGGTATGCCTTTTTGCAGATGACACAAAGATCTGCAATAGGGTAGAAACTCCAGGGGTGGTGGAAAAAAATGAATATGGATCTAAGAAAGCTTGAGGAGTGCTCAAGAGTGTGGCAACTAAATTTCAGTGTGAAGAGGTGCAACATCATGCACTTAGGGCACAGAAACCCGGGGTGGAGTACAAAATGGAGGGAGTGGTAGTGATGACCACCAAACAGGAAAGAGACCTGGAAGTAATCATATCTGATAACATAAAGATGGCTAAACAGTGTGACAAGGCAGTGGGGAGAGCCAGTGGGATGCTAGGGTGCATAGGGAGGGGTATCACCAGCAGTAAGAGGGAGGTGGTGATACCGCTGTATAAATCACTGGTGAGACCTCACCTAGAGTACTGTGTCCAGTTCTGGAGACCACATTTCCAGAACGACATAGACAGAGTAGAGGCGGTCCAGAGGAGGGCAACTAAAATGGTGTAGGGTCTGCACCAGAATTCCTATGAGGAGAGACTAAAAGACATCAATATGTACACCCTGAAGGAAAGAAGAGAAGGGGGGGGTATGCTAATTCAAATATCTCACGGGCATAAATAGGCCACAAGATGGAAGCATTTTTCAGAAAAAAAGATGTTCAAGAACAAGGCATCATGCTATGAAGCTGGAGGGGTTAGATTCAAGGGAAACGTGAGGAAGTACTTCTTCACAGAAAGAGTGGTGGATGTATGGAACAGCCTCCCAGCAGAGGTGGTGAGGGCAAAAACTGTAATGGGATTCAAGAATGCATGGGATAGGCATAAGGGAACCTTAGTGGTAAGGAAAGGTAGGGTAAAGCTGGAGATCAAGTAGGTTCTACAGTATTACAGTAAGTAGGGAAAATGGGCAGACTAGGTGTGCCAAGCGGTCCTCATCTGCCGTCAAGTTCTATGTTTCTATGTATGTTTCTAAGGGACGCTATTGAGATTTTTCTCCCACTGGCACCATGTCTTGAGGTCCTGGTTCCTTTATCCCAGCCACTTCTCTACGTTTAGTGCCTCCACAGATGCTGATAAATACAAAGAAGGCTAGTCCAATCTCTCCAGCTGCCCTTGAGGGACCATTGAGCAACCATCATGCATGCAGAATGGCTTCTTAGCCCAAGAACTCTTTGGCATTTACTGCAGACTCTAACACAGCCACTCCACAACAACCACACCCAACAACCACACCCACATGCTGCTACTATTCTGAGTAGCCATGTTGTGCACAACAGGTTGGCATGTTGGTCTCTGCTTGGCTTAAGATCTCACAGGGCATGGTACCTATACAAATTGTTTGTGAAATTAATACCTCAATTTCATTTATTTAGGAAATTTTGCCAATTGATATGAAATTCCAAAGAACATAAAATGCTGCATTTTCTGGTGTTTTCAGCTGAACATGATTCTGCAATCCAAGAAATGAATAGCAGACTGAAAAAAACATGGTTTACTTTAAAACAATTGTGGTTCACTCGGTTTACTTCTACACAGTTTCCAGCAAAATTCCAATAAGCTTTTCAGAAGTGGAATTGTGCTTCCACCAGAATTTCAACAGAGAAATTCTGCATTCTGCACAGATCTAATCTGTGCATAAAATGAGATGAACTGCATAAGAAATAAGGCAAATGTACTGTCCAGAATTGATTAGTTACAGACCATTCAAGAAATAAGGAGTAGTGTATGGGCAACCATACACAACAAGGCTGTGTTTCCATCGAGGGGTTGAGATGACATCATAGGGACCTCAAGAGTGAAGCTTGAGAGATCACGATGTCATCTCAACCCGAGATGAAAACACAGCCTTGTTTGTGTATGGTTCCTCCTATACCATTTTTTATAGTATATGGTTCCCCGAGATTAAAGAAAAAGTTATGTTTCTGAATGTTTAAGTTTCACTAGGTTTCATACCTTGTGTTCATGCTCCCCTTTGCTATCGGCAGCTCAGACTGCTGTGAAGTGCGGCAATGCAGTCTTGTTCCAGTCCTGACCATTGAAAGATTCACAGCAGCACTTGATTTAAAAAAGAAAACTGTTCGATTAGTACGGGTTGGAAACACAAAGCCAACTATGGCAGACCATGTCTAAACCATCTTGGTGAACCGCTCGTTAAGCGGCGCCACCATGTTTGTTTGGATTTTTTGTTTAAATAGCTGTGGTTGCTCCAATTAAATGATGGATAGCACAGGGCTTATGAATATTAATTAGGGGCTAATGAATTTTAATTATAGAACGTGTACAGTAACTTGTAGAACGTGCACAAAAAGTTTTAGAATGTGCACTTTTATAATGTGCACAACAAGTTTTCAGCAGCTACTGCTTTTTATACATAATAAGGCCAAACCATATACTATATTTGTTTATTTAAACTTTATATCTGATAATTGGCTTTGTTGCATGCCCCCCCTCCAATTGAGGAGCACTGGAGAGCTGCCATCATCAATCGTGGCTGTGCCGAGTGTCCCTCTCCTACCGAGGGGGACTGGAGAACTTCTGCCACCAACTGTGGCTGAGTTGTTCTGCTCACTGATTGCACCTTAACCCCCCCCCCAAAGCAATCAGCACAGCCATCCACTCTCCCATAAGGACCATCATCTTCTCATGCTCACCTATGCACCCAGCCTCCCCCTTTGATGTCAGTTACCACAGCCCTCCACCCTCCCAACCTGACCCCCGAAAAGTATCAAGGACTCCATAACTGCACCTGAACCCTGTGTAGCAGCAATGCGCTATGTACTCTCAAGACACAATTTGTGGAGCCATAAAACAGTACTACAGAGTCCAATGAATGCAAAACATAAATTTCACATCATCTATGTTCCCTTTAAGCACCAACTACAACAGATCTCAGTCCCATAACCACAGTGTCCATGGCATAACTAGCCCCGCTACAACACTTACTGTCTTGTCCCCTTCTAATGAAAACCACTCCATGGGAAGATAAGTGAAATCGGCATAGACACAAATGCTCAGAAAAGCTCTGAAACAAAAAAGGAGTTCAGGACGATACCATAAATGACCCTTCAAGGTATCACTCTGATGTTAGGTACTACACTTTTCAGCCAAACAACCTTAACAAATTCAGTGGAAAGGAACACTACACACCCCAAACTGCTGGAAAAAAGTCTGGGTCATGCCAGTAGGCTCCAAACCTTGTGTGGTACCTAGAAACTGAGAGGTCATGCATGGGTCAAATCAAAGCAAACTAGTAAGAAAGCTTATTGGAATCTTTGTAGATCCCTTTAAAAGAAATATCTTACTGCTATTCGGCAAGCAAAAAGAAAATTATTTTAAGAATCCACTGACTGAATCTCATGTTTTAAATCCTAGAAAGTTCTTGAAGTTAATTATGTCAGATTCTAAAACTATACAGTATCTAAGTTAATGTCCCCCTTTAAAATAATGATATCCTCATCAGTGATCCTTCTAGAAACAAATTAATTCAATAAATGTTTCATAAATAGTCATTTAAACTCTTTGGCAAATGCTACTAATCGGCAAGTGCCCCACCTTTAGTCAGCATTAAGATAAACTTGGACTACGATAGTTAATTTAATGTTTTCCTTTAATTGTGGGGGATAATCTCTGAGGCACTCCACACACCTTATACATGGGTTGTATCCACCTGATAGGTTGCTTGATGCACATGTGACTTCAAAGAAGTCTGACCCCCTTTCCCTGTGATACTGCCTCTCCAGGATCAGTTCTTCATGTGCATCTGTAGGATGCGGTCACATCGCAACGGCTCCCATGCAGTTATTTCAAGAATATCAAACAAAAGGTAAGGCCATCAGGCTTAACTATTTTATATCCAAGTTTTTTGGCAGCTTAGGATATGCTAGCATAGCAAAGCGTCTTATGGAATTACATCGAGAAAATATATGGCTCAATCTAGATTCCAGAGGGAGAGATGGTTGTTTAAAATAACTTCCTTTGTGCTACTCAAAAACAATTCATGGTGTCTGACTAGGAATCACAGAGACAATCACTCAGCCTACATTTAAATTATTGCCAGAGGCACACTACAGGAGATCAACTCAAGGTATTGTGTCATGCCCATAAATTTCATTCCAGATGCCTTAGATTCCCTCTCAGTGAATGTAAGATGAATTAAGCACTCATGACTGCAGTTTGCAGCTTTCTGGGATCCCTGCTAGTGGTCCCAGTTCAGCCTGCACCCACAACTACACTCTGGTGGGATTGGGAACACCCTATGTCTCCTGCTAGCAGCCACAGGAGTGCTGTCCCACATATATTTAAAACAACTCCTATATGGAGTTTGGTTGCTGCAGCAAGTGAATATTTCAAGCACATTGTACAGCTCCAGTGTGCTGATAAAATGTAAGTTCACTAAAATGAAGGTAAGAAGACTACATTATTCAGAGCATTGGATATCAAAAGAGCTGAAAGTATTTGCTAATATAACAATATGAGCATAGAATATAAGTACTTTTAAATGCCTACATAGTGACTGAATGACTGGGCACAGTAACTGATTATCCTTGGGGGCAGACAATAAATGATGACATTATTGCAAAATAAATCTGGTACCACTGCTAGTGGTACCTGTGTTTAGATGTACTGTAAAATATTTCAACACAGCAGCTCCAGAGTATGTTTCGGCAGATATGCAACTGTTTAAAATTGTAAAGCTGGTAGTCTTAGAGATGTTAGCACTGCGGCTTCTACTAGAGTCGGTTGTCTAGAAAAATATTAGCTGTGAATTTGCTAGCACAGTATTTAAATTACGAACATTATTGCATCGTACGAGCACAGAGATTAATAGTTACCTGAACACCCCTGCTAGCGGTGCCAGGAGCTAAAAACAATGTCTGACTGACGTAAATGAACACAGAATCTATGCAATGATTTACAGGAAGTAATATAATAAATAATCAACCTGGTTCCCTTGCCAGTGGTTCCTGAGTTGTATTGGTCACCAAAAAGAACACGGTGACCCACTAGCATCACTAACTTGTAAAAAAGGTACTCACAAACTCATCCAGAAAAGTTTCCTTGCATTGGAAGGTGCTTAAAATGCCCATGCTGGATTCAGTCATTCCTCGAACTCAGTGGCAGTAAATAAAAGCACCTGCAACCATGTCATGTTATTTTCTATCCAAAAACACTCCCACAGAGAAAAGGGAGCTCTATGGACCAAATGGAGCCAACCAAATGTTGTTTTATGGCTTCTCAAACAGCATGACCATCCCCCATGCTTCTTCACAGTTTCCAAATGTTCTGCTCCATGAGAGCTGCAAGTTGACTGGCTCCCAGCTCTTGCGAGATCTTGGCCACCATCTCAGAGGAAAATAAACAAACAAGATTTGACTAAATCCAACATATCTTGCAATGTAGAATGGAGCTAGCAATTGTATAGCTTCTCAAGCCTAAGTCCCCTAACTTTAACACTGACCATGAAGGACAACTGAAGAAACATATTTTAAAGAGCAAAAAAAAAAAAAAAAAGCAGATGATTCCTCACTCAGCTTGCCACACCCAAGGCAAGAATTAGCTAAGACATCCTGCCCACCCTTCCCTTCTTAAAGGCACATACCTACGTTATCCCAAGGAATACCAAGGCATACCAAAGGGGCCAAAATAAATAAATAAAATATAAATAAAATAAATAAATAAAACACAGTACTGTATTATATTGGGTCAACATACAAGGAGGTTTGATTACAATAAAATAACTATTTGGTAAATAGTGTACTTTAATAGTCATTTCTTTTACTGATAGCCACAATTTCCTTCTCTTAAAGGCACAGTCACATATTAATTAAGGAGCCGCTACTATGTACAACAAAGTAATGCATACTAATGTGAATGCATGACTTAGCCCCATTAATTTCATAAAAAAAGGGCTTGAACAACATAATTTATCACATTTTTGAAATTTAAAGGATGCTAAATGTAAAGGATGCTCACAGAGCCATGTATTGTCAGAGATCTTTCACAGATGACCAAATAGATTCCACAGCCACAGGAGCTCAGTACATTAGGGGCTACAAAATAATTAAAGGCTCTCATTCCTTAAATGGGCATATACTCTTGAGTCCCCCACATGCTGTCCAGAACAAGCATACCACTCTACTAAGGTGCCTGATGACCTGGAGCCCTTGCCAGCAGCTCCAGAGTCTATCCACTATTAAATGAGCAAGTGGCCACCTTAGAACATCAGCAGTAAACTGCCAGCATCCCGGACTGCTAAAATACTAAGTAATGAGCCACAGTTCCCCATTACAAGTATAGTAGCACCTGACGTGCTCACTCAAGACATAAATACACAGCAATTTCTGAATCATTTTCTCAGTCCCTCTGTGCCTCACCTCTAAATGACGTGCTCTCAATAGGTTTTTATGGCATATTATGTCTTTTAAACTTACCACATTCTTCTATCAAAAGGTAGAGGAAACTCCTCTATCATCTACCCGATTGAAACATCACAAACAAAGTATGTCTCATGAGGCAGAGGAACATTGAGGGACTAACCTAACTTGCCTATCCAGATTGGCAGCCATGAGAAATATCATCACGAGACTTGCTGCTGTGATCTCGGAAATGCTGTCCACTCCCCCCTTATCTATGCAGCATTAAGGGTGTAGACAGCCACCAGACAGTGCAGATTGACTGACAGTCACTGCCGTCATCTTGTGGAGAGCGCAACTACATTCACAAATGGCCAACCAGCACAGAGGGCATTGGTTAAAAGCACCAAACGATCTGCAACAGCAGACCACAATGCGAATAATTAAATATAAAGGCAACAATTTGAAAATCAATTAATAATGGGGAAAATACATTGGGGCAGCACTATTACCACAGCTGTAGGCAAGACAGCATAACACTGAGTCCTTCACTCACTCTAGCCACATTTATAGGGACAGTGCACATTTTAATGCACAGGCACAACAATAGCCTGTACGGTGCAGAACATTATTGATTACTGCGCAGGGGAAGAATTAAGGGAAATAATAAATAAAACAATATATCTTGTCCGCCCCCAGCACCACTCTCTCTATGTATCCTTTCTCAACTTACTACAATAGCCAAAACAAAGAGCTGCAGCCAGCGTAATGTGCCGCTAGCCCCAAATCAACTAAGCATACTGTGTGCATCAGATGCAGAAGGTGCACCCAAGCCATCTGACCAGGAGGACACCTATGAAAACACAAAAGACAAGGCACAAACAAATATGCCACCTGCAATCCCAAATCCTCTGCTGGGCAGGATTTAGACACAGCAACAATTCCCCACCAAAATAATCAACCGATGCAGAAACACCTAGTGTAAAACACGATATGAAATAAAGTTGGGTGCCAGCAGGGCTAGAACCCCACTAACCACAGCCAGATTCAGAAACACACTCTGATCTAGAAACAGAGATGGAGGTGGTTACACAAACACTAACGTCCATATGGTGTTTGCCTGATCAGATACAGCCATTAGTGAGAAATACAATGATGAAGGTGGGATTTGTCACATCAACTCCTACCCCATTACCCAAGCTAATCCCCACATCTTAATGACCCACTGCCTACACCATTTGCCTGCTAATAATGCTATACACCCTTGAGTAGCCTCTTCATAGTGGCCACTCCACTGGGAAGCCTAGAAAAGTGGTACATGCAAGAGTCAAAAATGGCCATAAACATTCTGGAAATTAGGGCACTATCCTGTGCGCCACTGCAATTCACAAGGTTAGTCAGGAAAAAGGGAAATTGCCTCATGAGCTCGGACAATCAGGTTATCATCTCCTATATCAACAGGCAAGGAGGAACAAAAAGTGGAGCCATGCAAAGAGAGACTCTAGACTCATTCTTTGGACACAAAAACATCTGGTGAGCATATCAGCCATACACTTGGCAAGCAGGCTGAATACCACCACAGACTGGTTAAGTTGCCAGTTAATACATCCAGGAGAGTGAAAGATTCATTCCAATATATTCCAAATGATCAGCAGACATTGGGGAATGATAGAAATAAACTTAATGGCCACCAACAAGAACAATCAGTGCCCCAGATTCTACTCCCACTTCAGGGACAACAAATCCATGGGAGTGGATGCACTATCAACTGCATGGTCATTCCAGGTAACCTACATCTTTCCACCGATACTACAGGTTCTAAAAGAGATATGCAGAACCAGAACCTGGGTGATAAACATCACCCCCATTGGCCCAGGAGAACAGAGTTTGCCATGATAGTAACAATGGAACTAGACCACCCATGGACACTACCATTTGGGGAAGATATTCTCACCCAGGGACCGGTATGTCACCTCAGGCTGAACAATCTCAAACTAACAGCCTGGCTCCTGAATAGGAGAGACTGTTAAGAGAGGGATACCACCCTGTGGTCACTAACGCTATGGAGAAACCCCATTGCCTCAAAATATCAGAGACATTCGAGATTATTCCACAGGTGGTGAGAAGAAAAGGGGGGAAAAAAGAAAAAAAAAATGCAATCTCTAAGGGCCAGAGTGCCCAACATACTTCTCTTCTTTCAGCAAGGTCTGGATAAAGGACTATCTCCAGCATCCCTAACAGTGCAAGTGGCAGCAATCGATCCAATCTACATCCTAAGATAAATCAATGGCCCACTCCCTGGGACCTCAACTTAGTACCCAGGGCAATGACCAACTCACCATCTGAACCTTTAGAGTCACTACCACTCAACTGGCAAACACTTAATCCTTATGGTCACTATATGTTCGGCTAGATGCATAAGCAAACTATGAGCATTATCCTACAGACTCCCTGGACAATGACCAACTCACCATCTGAACCTCTACAGTCACTACAATCACTACCACTCAAAGGGCAAACACTTAACCCTTATGGTCACTATATGTTCAGCTAGGTGCATAAGCAAACTACAAGCATTATCTCACAGACTGCCTTATCTGGTATTTCAGGAGGCAAGATCAGTTTAAAGATGATCCCTTCCTTTCTGCCTAAAATATGCACACTTTTTCACACCAAACAGGATATTGAAATGCCTGTCTATATGCCTGCAGACAAGGTAGATAGGGACCCTCAACATCATCTGCTAGCCATGAGGAGACCAATGTCAACTTACATCACAAGAAAGGCAGACATACGGCACATATTGGCTTAAGTCTCCCATCACAAAGGTGTACAAGGCCTCAAATCATACACCACCAACAAAAATCAAGGCCATTGCACTACAGCAATAGCCACATCATGGGACGAGAGAAACATGGCCACAATAGAGAACATTTGTGCTGCTGCTACATGGGCATCAGCACACACATTCACTAAACACTACAGGGTAGTTGTAGCCCTGGAAGCAAAAACTAACTTTACTTAAGTAGTGTTGTTAGCAGCAAGGTCGAACATAACATAATGGACTGACTACCCACCCTTCTCACTAGGTTACTGCTTTTTACATCGAAACCCATGTGTAAGGTGTGTGGAGTGCCTCAGAGATTATCCCCCACAATGGTAGTTTACTCACCTGGCAAAGGTGATTGTGGGGGTATACATCTCTGAAGCACTCCACAACCGAACCAGGTAGTCAGTCAGAGACAAAGGAATCAAAGATGAGCTTCAAGATGTAACAATCAGCATGCTGTATGGGCTGGAAATTTTAGATTTGTATGAATAAGAAATAAAGCGAGGACCCTCATGGGCCTCAGAATTTTTGGATGAAACATAACAAATGCCTCTACTACAATTTATTTAACAGGCTAAGATACATATCAAGAAACATATGCTGCCTACTAACAAGTCAAGAGTTATTGGTTACAGATTAGGTACAGCTTTGGAAGAATTCAAACTGATTCTGGATAGGCAGCATCACAGGGGAAAGGGGTCAGACTTCTTTGAAGTCACATGTGCATCAAGCAAACTATCAGGTGGACACAACCAATGTGTAAGGTGTGTGGAGTGCCTCAGAGATATATACCCCCACAATCACCTTTACCAGGTGAATAAACTACCATTATGTTCCAGCTGATGTTGTTTATAAGGAACTACTGAACTTGCCTTAGATCCTTTTAAGTCTGCAGGTCTTGATGGCATAAATATATATTTTTTTTAAATATGCTCTACCGGTCATCTGCTATCCCTTGACTTTTTAATAGGTCTCTTGTGTAAGGGAGTTACCTTGTCAATGTAAACTTGCTTCAGTCAGTCATGTGCACAGAGCAGGCAGAAACAATATTATATCCATCTATCCACCTATTTAATTTCTCCCGACCATTACTAAACTTTTTGATAAATTGATATCAAAACAAATTACTTCATTTTATCTCATAATAAATTAATAAACCCAACTTATTCATGTTTTAGGCCTAATAATTAGAATAATTGATAGCTACTGTAACAGTAGACTAACATGTCATAATTAAAGCAAGGAGTTTATAGAACATAATAAACCATAAGAGCAAAGCTGGTTATGTTCCACAAACCCAGACAGTGAATTATACCCTTGCCATTTCTAGTTTTCCTGAGTTTATTTTATGTAATATACAGTATGGATAATCCATTAGGTTTCCACCCTTTTGACTTATAGACTCTTCTTCCAAAAAGGCCCAGTCTGTACAAACACATTCTGACCCATCAAAAGTATTTTATTTAAAAATGTCAACCTTATTTTGTTTAGTTTTTTCTGTTTAATAGTAGCTTTATTTGTCTGTGTGCATGTGTGTAGAAGTGCTTTTGTGTTGTAGAATCGCTGCCATGCTGTAAATTTGTAGAGTGTGGTGGCAGTTTTCAGCACAACAGAGGTTTTACAAAGCAGAGTATAAAGATGGACAAGCAAAGTTATTATTAAACAAACTAAGGTAAAAGTGTGCTAGCCAGTCCACAGGTGCTACTTCAGTGATCTCTGAAGAAAACATATACATGAAAAGAGAAAAAATGCAGCACACATACACATTTTCTAATGCTGTGCTTTTTTAGTTGTGGCAACAACTTCACAAGAACCATGGAGGACCAGCTCCCCTGATGTTCTGCATTTCTCTGATGATTTCAAAATTAAAAAGGAAAACAAAAATGTTAAGAATTTTTAAATTAAATACTTTAGATAGGTCAGCGGTTTTTGTAGATGAGCATTTCTTTTTGGTGGCTAGAGGTTTCAGTGACCATACTGTATGTTAACTTTCAGTTTAGGTCAGTGTGTACTGTTTAAACAAGCCATAGGCAAGGCAACCTCCATGAATGGGTCTGCATTTTACTTTTATCAAGTTTTTGTGTGCGTGCACCTTAACAAAGCTATGGATTTGATCAGCTTATCCTTGAGGTCATCTAGGTCTCCTTTGCAGTGGTGAGTGCCTGGCTTTGTTCCTATTTTTAGTTCTAAAATGGTTCTTACCACCAGTGTGTCAATTGGAAACACCTTCTGAATAATCTAAAAGGCCTATAAATATGGAAGAAGAACAGAACCAGTATTTGAAAAACAGCTTCTTCAGGTAGAAATGCTTTGCAGGTTTAATGCAGTTGTCCTTTAAGCATCTAGAACAATTGATATTTCTGAAAATAAACCTTCAATGCCAAAATGATATAGTAACATTGTATGTAGACAATGAATGGAGATACAGGGTCCCTCTTGTGTATTCCTACTACCCCACGGCATTGACTAGATGTTGTCTGCTATTGTTTTGTTTTGTATAGTGTTGCAATAATTTCTTGCTTGGTTAGGACTTATCTGAACCCTCATGCTGTGTAATCCTAACAGTTATTATCAATCAGGAACCAGTAGCATCACACTTTAAATGTATGAATATCGCCAGCTTCCACCACTTTTCCAGGTAAGCAATGCAATATTAGTTATAATATTACTATCATACTTGCAGCATTATTCATGTTAATCACTCTTTTTCTGGAGTAATGCTCACTGATGTGGCCCCTTCTTTTGTATGATACAGCATTAACTGCAATGTTGCTGGATCAGTGACCAATTTACTTGACATACGAACATATAAAATTTGCCAGCAGAAAAAGTCCATTTGGTCTATCAAGTCTTCTCGATTATGCAGCTAGCAGCCCTTTTCTGCAGCTGCCCCTCTCTCCTTGCCTTCCCCTCCCTTTATCCTCCTCCTTCCTGCCCTGTCCCAGCAACTTTTGAAGCAGCCCACTGCTTTACATGCTACTACCTCTGCTGGTAACACGTTCCACCCTGTCACCACCCTCTCTGTAAAAAAGTATCTCCTCATTTCCCTCCTGAAACCTCTCCACTCCAGTCTCATGTCATGGCCTCCAGTGTTCTTCCCCACACTTGCCCTGAATAGTCCCTCCATATCAGTCTTGTTTATCCCTCTCATGTACTTGAATGTCTTGATCATATCCCCTCTGTTCCCCCTCTCTTCCAGCGAGTACATGTTTAACTCCTTTAGCCTACTCTTATATGGTAAGTCCCCCAGCCCCTGTATCATCTTAGTTGCTCTGTGCTGTACCCCTTCCAGCAATTTAATCTCCCTTTTCAGGTACAGGCACCAGTACTGCATGCAGTATTCAAGATGAGGTCTAACCAGTGATCTATACAGTGGAAGAATCACCTCCCCCCTTCCTCAATGTTATTCCCCTTGCTATACAACCCAGCATTTTGTTGGCCATTGCTGCTGCCTTCCTACACTGTGCAGAGTTATCATTGATCCTGTGATGACCACTCCCAGATCCTTCTCTGCCTCAGTCTCTGCCAACTGCACCCCCCCCCCCAGTTGGTAGTTTCTCCTTGGATTTTTTGCTCTAAAATGCAGTACCTTACATTTCTTGGCATTGAACCCCAGCTCCCAAGTGTCTGACCAAGTCTCCAGCTTTATCAAATCTTCCTGCAGACCCTGCCACCCCTCTATGTCATCCACCACCGCCCCTATCTTGGTGTCATTGGCAAACAAGCTGATCCTGCTCTTGATGCCCATGGAAATGTCTACAATAAATACCCCAAATAACACTGGTACCAGCACTGAGCCCTGTGGAACACCGCTTGTTACTGCCCTTGGGGATGAGAGTTCGGCCTTCCACCACCACCACCCTCTGCTGCCTGTCTGTCACCCATCCCACCATTTTTGGTCCCACCCCTGTGCCTTCAAGTTTTATTCCAAGTCTCCCATGTGGCACCAAATCAAACGCCTTGCTGAAGTCCAGGTACAGAACATCCACCGCATGGCCCCTGTCCATCTGCCTAGTCACCCAGTCATAGTAATCTACAAGGTTGGTTTGGCAGGATCTTCCCATGCAAAACCATGCTGTCTACTGTCCTGCAGCCCATTGTACTCCGGCAGGGACACCAGCCTCTTCTTCATGATAATTTCCATTAGCTTCCCCACGATGGACGTGAGGCTCACTGGTCTATAGTTCCCTGGTTCATCTTTGGGGCCACTCTTATGCAGAGGAACCACATGAGCCAATTTCCAATCCTTGGGTACACATATCAAATTCAGTGAGATATTGAATAGGCCTGCCAAGGGCCCCGCCAGGATCTCTGCTAGCTACTTCAATACCCTGGTGTGAATATAGAAACATAGACTTTGACGGCAGATAGGGACCGCTAGGCCCATCTAGTCTGCCCATCCGGCCCTGGTGCCTTGTCCACCCTCAGCACTCTCAAGCCCTCCAGTACTCGAGCTTCCGTGATTCCCCCCATCCGTTACTCCTTCCCCAGCCTTTACTGATCCCCCACCCTCTTGGGTAGCATCCTCTCTCCTTCATAAATACTGAGCAGAAGTAGTCATTGAGTGCAGAAATTCTGACTTTCCCCCCCTTCCCTACCCATCCCCCATCCTTCTTAATTCTTACTATCTGTTCTTTACGGCTCCTTTTCTCCCTGAGGTACCTTAAAAAGCTCTTCTCCCCCTCCCTTATGCCTTGCGCCAGCCTGAGCTCTTCGGTGACTTTTGCTCTTCTTACTGCCCTTGTCACCTCCCTTGCCTCCTGTAGGTACTCCTCATAATCTTCTTCCCCTCCCCAATTTCCTGTATCTCCTAAAGGCCACCCTTTTTCTCCTCACCTTTTCCACAACTCCCCTGCATGTCCAGCTTGGCTTTTTTGGCCTGGCCTTTTTACTCCAAGTCCTGCTACAGGAATTGGTAGCATCTAGTATCCCCTTTTTTATGGGCTCCCATCTCTGGTCCATACCCATACTAGGGTGGATCCCAGCCAGGTACCCACTCACTACCTCCCCAATCTTTGCAAAATCTGCCCACCCGAAATCCAGCACCTACGTGTTGGATGCCACCCCATCTTTGCCCATCATCAACCTGAGCCATACTGAGTGATGGTCTCTCCCTGCTAATGGTTTGTCCACCTTGATATCCCTTGCAAATTCCCCATATGTGAGCACTAGGTCTAGGGTGTTCCCACCCCCCCAAGTTGGTTCGCTGACCACCTGTGTCAGGAAGCTTTCCTGAAAGGCATCCAGTAGTACCTGTTCCCTTTTACTGCTGGTGGCTGGAGTTCCCCAGTCTACCCCGGCAGGTCGAAGTCTCCCACAACCACCACACCCCCTTCCTGTATGCATTTTTAATCTGCCTCACAAGTTCCTTGTCCAGCTCCTCTGTCTGGCAGGGTGGCCTGTACACCACTACAATATGGATAGTCCTATTCCTGGAATCCTGGATTAGCAGCCATGAGGACTCTGTTTCACCCTCCTCCTCCTCCCTAATGCACTTTAGCCCCTCCGTCACGTATAATGCCACTTCCCCATCTCTCCTGTTTTCCCTATCCCTGCAGAATATTCTGTACCTTGGGACCGCCCGGTCCCAATCATGGTATTCAGTGGCCCATGTTTCCATGATTGCTGCTATGTCCACCCCTTCTCCACCATAAGGGCCTGTAGGTCACTCATTTTATCCCCCAGGCTCCTAGCATTCATGGTGACCACCTTCCATTCCTTTATTTTTCCTTCCCCATCCCTCTGCCCTCCACTTCCAGCATCCCCTTTATTGCTTCTACCTAGTACATCACCCTTGTTCTGTGAGGGTATGCCTGCTCTGCTTCCCATCTCGTGGCCACCATATGCCCTCCTTCCACCTCCCACCCCCTCCTAGTTTAAATGTTCTGCTACCTCAGTATGCTCCCCAAGCTTCTGTTTCAGCACCTTCTTGTCCTCTTCATTTAGGTGAAGTCTATCCTTAGTGTATAGACTACTGTCCTCCCAGGTCTGTCCCCACCCTCCCACTAACCCATACCCTTTGGTGTGACATCATTTGCCTAACCATTCATTAAATTCCTTGATCCTGACTTTTCTAGCTGTGCTCGCCTTGGGTACTGGTAATACCTTGGCAAAAATGACTGATCTACCCTCCCCCTCGCATAAAGTTCCCAGCTCCTTAAACCTGTTTTGGACTACCTCTAATGTACTATCAGCCAGGTTGTTTGTCCCCAGACAAGTTTACACTTCACATAAACTTAATACCATATGCTCTTGTCCAAAGTGCTTTTCAAGATTAATACATGTACATGTGGGACCATAACTATTCATAGACATATACTGAATCATAACCATATACCTGTAGTATCTTGAAACACTATGCTTAAAAGAAATAATAGTACATTTCATAACTTGCACTTTAACTGCTGGTCATATATACAGGTGGGGGACCATGTATTGTATGCCGTGTACAGTATCTACAGGCTGCAAAGGAATTAATTGAAAACTGGTATGTGATCATAGATAATATCTGTTTTTATGATTCTGAATTATGTAAATAACATTGATAATGATTTACCATGGTAGAAGTGTTTTCTTGTGTGTCATGCTACAACATGTTTGAATGCATATTTATCAGGAATGAATAAATATATAAATCTGGGGGAAAAAAATGGTAAAATGCAATGCTAGATTTGTCCATTGCTACAACAGTGACAAGCTTGTATTTTTAATGTAGTGCTTACATGTAGTATTTAGCAATCACCTGGTTCCCTAAAGGTGATAGGAAATTACTTAAACTGCCATAAACCACAATGCCAATCAAAAGTATTAACTATTTTGCCATGCTTCAGTTTATTTTATGTAAGGAATTCATTATTAGTTGTATACTTGCACAGAGAGGCTATGTAAGTTACACTTCTGTCAGGGAGGCTTCACTGTGCAAAGAGAAGTCATGCCCCTTCATTAATCCTGCTTCCCCTTCATGAATTGTAGTTACAAAAACACAGCATGGTCCTTGACTAGAACATAGGCTTAAGAACCAGGAAACCCCAGGATTAAAACCCACCAGAGCCACTTGCTCACTGTGTGACCCTGAACAAATCATTTAACTTTTAAGTAGATCAGTCTAGCCAGCAGTAAAAATTGATAAAACAACAGGACTCCACACAACATGACATGGTGCATCTCAGCTGGGCTATCCTGGATAAACAGTAGAACAAAAATCACTTTGAGTTTAATTTATATGGCAGTTATAATAAATTGTATAAGTGGCTATACTGATTTTTTTATCATTAATGTTTTTCTTCTGCATGTCTTACCTATGTAAAAAGGATTTGCATCTAAGAAACTTAAAAAAAGTTTTGTTAAATAGTAAGGAAGCACCCAACTCTCTTTTTGGTGCCTTCAAAATTTTATATCTTGTTTATGGCCTTTTGTCTGATTATACAGATCTTGAGACTCAGTTAGTAAATATCAAAATAAGATTTAGGGCAGTGTCAGTGGCTCAGTAGGTATCATGCTTGTCTCTTGGGCCAGAAGATTGAAAGTTTGTGGGTTCTGGTCCCACACCAGGTACTTGGTGTAATAGCCATAACTTTTTTGGATCTATAGTATTACTTTTACATACCAGATAAGGAAACAGAAAAAGTTATTGGTTGGGGTTGAGTAGGGTGCTTTGGCAGCGTTGGATGAAATTAGCCAAAATTTTGCATTTGTTGTCTAGGAGGCAAAGTCTGAATCTGTGGAAAGTTTTGTGACAGCAGCTTGTGCAGTTTCTGAGATCCAGATATGTCATTTTCCTGTAATCGTCTAATTTTTTTCCTATAGTTAACATGGGATTATTTTTTTTTTGTTCTCGCCTATAGCCTACACAGAATGGAATTTGTTCCCAAAACGTTCAGGGTACAGGTGTGCTGGCTTAAGGCAGCACCTTTTAAAGGCTTCATGAAAATTTTTTAAATGGTTCCATAGTTATAAGGCTTTAAAGTTTGTCGCTTTTCTGTTCTGAGCATGCTCAGTAGGGTTCTTGAGATAATGTTCTGATACTACACAAAAAACTCTGTGTCCCAAGACTGTTTTTGGTTTCTCATCACCTGCTTCTCACATCATGAAACATTTTTTTTTTGTGCCATGAGAGCCGCCATCTTATTTCTTTTCACCTAGAAATAAAAAAAAATGGACAATGCAGAAAATGGTGCAATTTTGCAAAACATACACCTGAACCTAGCTAAATCAAACCCGGTTAGCTAGATTCTGATTTTTTTTTTAATTATGGGTAGAAATGCATTTTCTGGGCACCCCAAAATTCAGGGTGCAAGCTTAGTGAGGGAAGCCATTCACCTGCATTCTCTGTATGACAACAGTGGGATTTTCTTGAGTTCTGCAGCCATAGCTGGAAGTCACGCTGTGGGCTGCAGTGAGCCACTGATCCCCCATTCTGTTTGTCTGTCTCTTTATCTATCTATCTATCTATCTATCTATCCATCCATCCATCACCTTACAGCACATACAATCTTCCACCTCCTCTAAACCTTGCAGCACATACAGCCTTATGTGCTGCTTCCTCGTTTTCCCCTTTCCCTAGTTGCTGTTCCACAAGTGGTTTTCTGTACTATACTCCCTCCTGCCCCTTCTTCTTCTCCTTCCTTTATCTCCATCTTTGCAAACTCCATGCTTCTGCCCCCTTCCCCTCCTCACAATTTTTTCCTGAGGCACTTTTAGCATATACTATTTTGAATACACAGCTGGTACATGAACCAAATTGGCAAATTGTAATTTGCATCTAATAGCGTTTGTTTGTATCCTGAAATTGTTTTCTGTTCACACATGAAATATTGTACTTTTACTGTTTCCTTGCCCTCCTCTCCCTAACCCCCGATGCATCTGGAAACAAACTGCTATGCAGCTCAGTATGCCTTTCCTGATGAAATGTTTGAAATAAATAAATATATAAATCTATCTGAGTAACTATCTTCCTGCCTGTCTAGCTGGCAGTCTGTCTGAATGTTTATGTATGTATTTATTCATTTATTTATTTTATGACACGGACTGGGGTGCCCACCCCTGGTACCACTTCTTTCTCCCCCCTTCCCTTCAGGTGGCCAGCCCTTCCAAATGTTTAGTTTGTTTTTCTTTTAATATATTAGCAGACTGGGGTGCCCACTCCTGGTACTGCTTCACTGGACTCCCCCCTCCTCCAAGTCACCCCCCATTTCCCAAAAAGTAGCCTGATGCTGGGGTGCCAAATCCCCAGTGTCGGACTACTCAACTTAAAAAAGGAAACTGTCCCTCAATGATTTTTATTTTAACCTGTAGGAAAAAATGTTCCCTTGCCAATCTGACCCCCACCCTGACTTCACACTCAACACTCACCAGACCCATTACACCCCCTACATACCCTCATTCACTTAAACAGGTCCCAGAATGAAGATCCACTTTGCTATCCAAAACATGTCTTGCTGCCCTATGAGAAACTAAGGCAAGTCTGGGTCAATGTATTTCAGTGGGGTTTTCAACTTTGATGCATAACTTTACCATTTTTACATATTTAGAGCCCAGATTTTCCACATGGGCTTTTTGGGGCCCTACCCCATGAACAATGGTGGTGGCATTATGCAAATAAGGTCCAAAAGGCATTTTTGTGGTTGCTTGGCAAAATCACCCTTTAGGCAGGATTTGAAAATGTTCACTTGTTCTTGTTCATGAGATGGGGTCATAAGAAGGCTATGTTGAAAATCTGGGTTCAAATTATTTAAAAATGGCAAAATTATGAGTGTACATCAAAATTTTGCGACACATGTTCATAAGTTTAGTCATTTTAAATATTTTTACCCCAAATTTTCAACACAGCCATTGTTTCACATCACCTCATGAACACAACAACTGTGATTTTTTAAATCTTGGCCAAAATATGTTTTCCCACCTGTGGCATGGAATGACATTATCGCTGCACAAAATCACCTTTCAGGTAGGTTTTGAAAATTTTCTCCACTCCTGTTCATGAGGTGCGGTCATAAGAAGGCTATGTAGAAAATTCAGGGTACAAGATATTACAAAACAACAAAGTTATGAGCGTACACTGAAATTTTGCAACACACACTCATAACTTTGGTAATTTTAAATATTTTGATCTCAAATTTTCAACAAAGCCATTTTTTCACATCACCTCATGAACATGGCAACTGCCATTTTTCAAAACCTGGCCAAAATGTGTTTTTACACCTGTGCCACTGAATGATATTTCAGCCAAGATTTGAAAATTTTCACCTACCGGGTTCTTGAGGTGGGTTCGTATCAAGTCTATGTTGAAAATTTGGGGTCAAAATATTAAAAAAACAATGCAGTTAAAGAAATACAGAAACATAGACTTTGATGGCAGATAAGGACTGCTTGGCCCACCTAGTCTGACCATTTCCCTAATTACAGGATAAGTTGCAGATCCTAGTTAACCAACAGCCTATTTCTTCCTACCCCCGCAAGTATTGCCTTATATCTGTTCCATGCATTCTTGAATTCTCCCACAGTTTTAGAGCCCACAACCTCCTCAGAAAGGCTGTTTCATGCATCCACCACCCTCTCTGTGAAAAAATACTTCCTCACATTGCCCCTGAGCCGTCCCCCTCTATCTTCAAATTGTGTCCCCTTGTTCTTGCACATCTCTTTTTCTGAAAGATGCTACCATCTTGGACTTTGTTGATTCCACTGAGGTACTTACAAGTTTCTATCATGTCCCCCCTTTCCCTCCTTTCCTCAAGGGTATACATATTAAGCTCCTTTAGTCTCTCCTCATATGGCTTCTCTTGCAGACCCTGCACCATTTTAGTTGCCCTACTCTGGACTGCCTCCATCCTGTGGGGTCTCCAGAACTGGATGCAGTACTCCAGATGGGATCTCACCAACTGTCTGTACAGAGGGATAACAACTTCCTAATTTCTGCTGGTGACACCTCTCCCTATACATCCCATTATCCCCCAGCCCTCCCTACTGCCTTCTCACATTGCTTGCCAACCTTAAGGTCATCTGATATGATCACCCCCAGGTCCCTTTCCATTTTTGTTGTTGTTACTACCCCCCCCATTGTGTACTCTTCCCCTGGGTTTTTGTTTCCCAGGTGCATTTGTTTGCACCTCTTTGCATTGAATCCAAGCTGCCATACTCCTGACCATTCCTCCAACCTTGCCAAGTCCCTTCTCATACTTTCCATGCCTCCTTGTGCATCAACCCTGTTGCAGATCTTTGTGTTATCTGCAAAGAGGCATACTTTTCCTTCCAGTCTCTCTGTAATTTCACTTATAAAGAGATTAAAAAGGACTGGACCCAGTACTGAACCCCAGGGATCGACAAATTTCAAACTGGCATGCTAGTCCAGGACAACTGGCCTAGTCAAAAATGGTAGTCCCAGAGTTCCAATTGGTAGTCCAGTATACTTATATGACCATTTTAACTCAATTTATGTAGAAATAAATTACATGGTGTGGCTGGGATTATACTGTTGTATTATGTCATATAGGATGGATGTAGATGTAGAAGAACTGTGTAAATCAGGAAAAACAATATGTTTCCAGCCAATTCCTATATTTATTTTCTTTTCTGAATGTTAATACAGCAGGCCCAGGGTGGGACCGGTGTACCGTGTGGGCAGGCTGAAGTCTGTTTTAGAAGAGATCGGATAAATGTTTAAGAATCAGTTAGAACTGAAGGCCATCAACAGGCCATTCTGTGAATATAGCATGACTGTCATCAAGGGGTAGACTGACTAGATTGGGAGGACAGGAAGAAGAAGATGATGGAGCACTAGGAGTACTTGCATCAGGATCATCATCACTCATCAGGAGAAGAAACGGAAGCAGCAGCGGCACCAGCAGTAGATGTAGCAGCAGCAACAGCATGCCCAGGAACATGTCTAGTTCCTGGACCAGAGAGCAGCCAGTGGTTAATTGCAGGATCCGGATCAAATTCATGCAGTTCAGGACCTTCTACCGCTGTCTGCAGGAGAGACTGTGGTGTGTCATCAGCAAGCCATGTCCTTATTTTTGTTTTGATAAGGTTCTGAATAGAAAAACTCTTTCACACTTAGCAGTTGAGACACTAACAGTTATTAGTATTTCGACTAAGTCAAGAATAATGTGCCCAATCTGTGGTGGTTTCTCTTTTAGTAATTTTGCATAGACCTGCAAATAGGGCTTGTCAGCTGAAGATTTAAGCAGTGTTTTATATGCAGCATACTCAGACTTTATATGTTCCTGCTGCTGTTCCATGAACAAATCAAAGTATTCAACCATGGTTGCCAGTTTACAGGTCTCAAACACCACTAGTTGGTCTCTTGGCAGATCAAACTGCTTGAAATCTAAACAGCTGAAACATTTGAGAAGCACCTCTGAGAAATTTTTAAACCTCTCGTCTATGTACGTTATCGCTGCATCTATTAAATTCTGCAATTGTGTATCTCTTACAAAATTGACTTCTGGGCAGTTGCCTGTGAATGGGAAAGATACAGTCCTCTCCTCCTCCTCCCCTCCCCTCTTTGACACAAAGTACTCCATCCATTTCTGTTCAGGTTTGTAATGGCTAAAGAAAGCTGCCATGTATTTCCCTGGTGATGTTTTCAGCTCCATAAGCTAGAGTAGGCAGGTCTCAACAAGTTGTGGAACTTCCAGTATTACTATGTCATCTCTTTGAAACTGGAGTGACAGGTTTTTTAGTATTGGCTGGAAGTTTTGTAGTATATATAGGGATTTTACAAACTGCACACTCTGTACTTCTTTTAAGAGGGCCTTTGTTCTAGAACATTCATCACCAGCAGCAGAAGATGCATGTTCTAGGTGTTGAGCGACACTGGGTAGGTTAACCTGAACTGCATGAACTGACCGTGACCTACTGGCAAGCCATCTCACTTGTTTTATAGCACTAAAGTGAGCAAGAGCAGTATCCATGACATTAGCAATTTCTTTTAGCTCTCTCATTTTTGGGGGACTGCAATGATAAAACTTAAATATTCCCTTGAGAGTACTTTCAAGCTTTGACACAAATGTATTTTTTTTTACCACATCAAAAACTGCCAGTTCTAACTTATGGGCAACGCAGTGCTTCACAATTATTTGAGGACAGTGTTCCCGCAACTTTGCTATGGTTCCTCCTCTTTCGCCCATCATGACACTGGCCCCATCAAAATTTGCTGAATCAAGGAGTGGCCCCGGATTGTGAACATTTTGCAGGTTACTTAGGGGAAGATTTACTCACTGAAGTGCAGTCGTTATTGCATGAAATACACCTTCTGCATGTGCATGTTCCAGTGACACATCTTGGATAAGCACTGTACGCACCTGTTTTGAGTTTGGGTCAACAAACCGTAGGAAAACATTTTCCCACTCAGTTATACTAGAATCTGTACTACCGTCAGCAAGAACTGTCACATATTTAACATCAGTAAGAGTCAGCATCTCGGTTTGGGCTATAACTGCTGATACAGCACCACAGAAGTCCCTGGCTCGCTTATCATTGGTATAATTAGAACCAAGCGTTATCCCATTTTTTTCCTGCAGTTCACAGAGCCACTCCATGTCCGAGAAAGGGCATACATTTTTGGCAGTGGAATATGTTGTATTGAACAGGCGTTGCATCTTGACCTTAGTGCCCTGATCCAACTGTGTAAATGCTTGATACAGTGGGGACTCAGTGATATCAAAATGTACCGCACGCTGACCACTGTCTGCAATGTTGATTCATACACAGCACATGTGGATTGGACTTGTCATGTGCATGTAGTGACTCAATCCAAAAATTATTTGAGCCAGTGGCAAAAACATTAGGTTTCTTTGAAAAGGTTGGTACTGCAATGGTTGGATATTTTTCGCACACAGTGCAAAACATCAGTTCTTTTTTTTTCATCATATCTCAGCCAGTTATAAATGGTTAACCAATGCCTTTGAAACAATCTGGCCCTTTTCTCCTGATTGTATTTCTTATCTTTATTTGGCCTCTCTGGCCTCTCATCCTGCTCATCGAGCACTAAAGTACGTTTTTTGGGAGTGGATGTAAACTTTCAGTTAAGCCTTCACTGCTTAATTCAACACACTGATCAGCAGTTATATCTCCTGACACAGATATAGGCTCATTGTCATTGTTATTACTCTTATCTGCACTAGACACAGAGGTGGATTGTGTTTCTGTTTCAGGTGGTGTCTTGCTACTGATGGAGTCTGCTGTCGCTGCTGGTACTCATGAGGCTACTGACCAAAGAGAAAAAAAGAGTCTGCTGTTTACTACTCCTACTCCTGTTCTGCACATTGTGGCACTTCTTTTCTTCCCCCAATGATAATAAAATATATGTTATTTTTCAGCGTATGTTTGTGCGAGTTTCTTTGGGTGCTGGGGTTTGGTGGACTGGGTGGCAGACAGTGACACTGGGGGCCAGAAGGACACTAGTAGAAGAATGAGGTGCTTATTTGCCTTAGCCTTTTCAATAAATATAGATCTTTATTTAGAAGTGTCTTGAAACTTTCAGTTATGATTGTGCAAACAAGGTAAGGCAAGTCACTTAATCAAATTTGGCAGGCAGGCACACAAAGACACTCAGAAGAAGCCAGGACTAAGGCAGTGGAAGAAGCTGGAAGGGAGAGAGATGAGAATAAGAAAAGTCCAGCAGGTTACAGGGTCACCTTGTTACATACAGTAATAACAGCACATGCGCACAGCCACACAGCACGTAACTCCCTAAGGCTGCCTAGTGCTGAATTGCTCCCTCAGATAGTTGACAGTGACTGGCAGTTCTTAGTTTAGTTTTTTTTAATAATTCACCAGTCAGTCACATCCTCACACAGTTTAGGCTACAACAAAGGTCAAGCTCAAATGTGCAGAAAGTTATTACTACACTTTTACAACTTTAAACAATGCAGAAAATCAATTTAAATAAGTCACTTGAAGGAATTAGTGCAGTTTTGTAAGTACTGCTCTACTGACTTCTCATCCTCCAGTTACTGTCCCGTTCTTATTTGTTATTTTACTTTTTTATTTATTTGGGCAATGAGTTAGCAAGTTTTACAACACAAAGCCTCCGCTTTCTACTGATGCTGCTAGCTACTACTGTCTTGGCAGTGCAAGTACAGACGGGCAGCAGTCAGACCCGATCCTACACTGTACACTTTCTCTCAGGTTTACTTATTTATAGCCCTGGCCTTAAGCTCTCCTTGCTTTCTTCCTCCTACGTTCTGCTGCTATTTTATTTAGGCACTACAGTCTGAATCTGTTCTGTCCTTTCCTTTAACTTGACAACACAAAAGCCTCTGCTCTTGCTGTTTGTTATGCTCCTCAGTGGCTGGTCCTCCCCTTCCCTCCCTTCCCTTATTACATAGGCTCACCACTGACTCCACAGCCTCAACCCAGCAGACAGTGCAGACACAAGAAAAATGTAGTCCTTAGACAGGAAACCCAGCCAGACAGACTGTGTGCAGTGCAAACTAAAAGTTCAAGAAGTTGCTGTAGTACAAAGGGGCTGAACTTGTAATTTTGTGTGCACTTTTACCAGCTTACAATAGTGCACTGTGGTTCCTTGCACAGTACTACTCCTTGGATCAGTGCACTAGTTACCTGTTTATTTTAGTTAGTATACCCCCTTTCCTCTCAATACTCCTTGTCCTTCAGTGGTCCTTTCCCAAGTCCACCCTTCAAAGTTCTATTAAAATACTGGAACAAAATGCACACTGACTCCACAGCAAAGCCAAAGAGACCACCTTCAGTTCTTCTGCCTTATTTTTAATACCCCTTATTGACTTTTTGTGTTTTCTCTCATTTTTTTTTTTTTGGGCTTCTGCAAGGACCTGGTGAAATCTGTTAGGGAACACTCAACACAAACACAAGTAAAAGGCTGGCTTTGACGATGTTCTCCCTCTCACTATTTTTTTATTTGTGTGAGCAAACTGATGGCACTGGCAGTGTCAACAAGCTGCCTGTCTGTTTAATTTGTCTCTGAATCTTCCCCTCCCCCGCCGCGGCACACCGCTCACCAACCTCAGACACCAACCTCCCTCACTAACTCCAACTCTCCCTGGCTTTTTTTTAATGTTAAAAGCTGTGTAGGAAGCTTAAACAGGCAGCCAGGTAGTGCTTTTTTAAACAGACAGTCCCTCATAGGACTAAAATATAAGATTCGACTCCTCCTCTCCAAGCTCCTACGACAATGACAAACTGCTCTGGGAACAGCATGCAAGTCCTTTCTCTGTGAAAGGTGAGAGAAAGTGAGTGTGTGTTCTCAGATCAGTCCCACCAAGTCTACTCCCGGAGCCAATGTGTGCCTTACCCTTCGATGAGCCTGTGTTGGATTTGCTGCCACATATGCTAGTCCCATGACTGGCTCCTCCTCCGTTCCATCTTGGCCGCTGCTCGTACCCATTCCCGCACTGTTTCTGCCCCCCGCTGCTGACCTGCCATATCACGTGAGTGCTGCTCCGGTGGGTCAGATGACCACCAGCCCAGGACAGGATGGCAGGACTCCAGTATCACCAGCGAGCACCCTGCTGGTGAAAGTTGGCAATTGCAGATATATATTTTTTTTTATTTTAATGCTTGCCCACGGACAAGTGCCTCTTTCTGACAGTACTTGTCCCTGACTGGAAACTAATAGCCCAGGACGTCGGGCTATCATATTTGTCGAACCCTGCGGTATCCCACTAGTAACCCTCCTTTCTTCAGAGTGGACTCCATTTACAAATTACCTTCTGTGTCTTGTTGTCCAGCCAATGTTTTACCCAGGCTACCACCATGGGACCCACTCCCAGGCTGGTTAATTTGTTTATTAATATTTTGTGTGGGACTGTGTCAAATGCCTTGCTAAAGTCTAATCAGGCCATGTCCACAGCCCCTCCCTGGTCTACTACTTTGGTCACCCAGTCAAAGATATCAAATAGATTCGCCTGACATGACCTTCCACTGTGAACCCATGCTGCCTTAGGTCCTGTGCCCCACTGACCTCTAGGTACTCAACAGTTCTTTCCTTCAGAAGTAATTCCATCACTTTCCCTATCATGGAGGTCAAACTGACAGGTCTGTAGTTTCCTGCCTCTGTCTGGCTTCCACTTTTGTGAAGGGGAATCACATCCACCTTCCTCCAATCCTCAGGTACTACATCAACCTCCCATGATTTGTTAACAAGGGTAATCAGTGGTGCCATTAGTTCTCCCCTTAATTATTTTAGCATTCTGGGGTGAATCCTGTCAGACCCCATTGCTTTGTCCACCTTCAGTTTTAGGAGTTCTTTCAGAACCCTTTCTTTTGGGAAAGGACTTGGATTAGGTACCTCCCCCTCCTCCTCTTTTGTGAATACTGAGCAGAAGTATTCGTTCAGTATCCCTGATTTTTCACTGTCCCTCTCTGCTCACCCACCGTCCTTTCTATTCAGCCTCACTATCCCTCCCTTTGTCTTTCTACGCTCCCTGATCTACCTATAAAAGGTTTTATCCCCCTTCTTAACCGAGTTGGCTATCTTTTCCTCAGTTTGGGATGTTGCTATTCTGACTTTCCTCCCTGCTTCCTTCTGCCTTAACTGGTACAGTTCTCTGTCCTGCTCCTTCTATGTTTCCTTATACTTCCTAAATGCTATCTTTTTCTCCCTAACCTTCACCACCACCACCTCTTTTGAAAATCATAGTGGCTTTTTCTTTTGTTTTGATTTGTTTATTTGCTTCACACAAAGGCTTGTTGCCTCTGTGATGGCAGTTCTGATGTTTCTCCATTGTAGCTCCATCCCTCCTTCTTGCCTGTTTGCTAGTGCTTTTCTAAGGCACTCTCCCATTTTTCCAAAGTCAGCCCTCCTAAAGTTCAGTACCCTCACTTTTGTATGGCTTGACCCTGTAGCTGAGTTTGTCATGAACCACACTGTTTGGTGGTCACCGCCCAGATGGCTACCCACTTCTAAATCTGAGATCCTCCCACTATCCCCATTTGAGAGTAGGAGGTCTAAGATTGCTCCCTCATGAGTGGGTTTCAAAATTAGCTGTCTGAGGCATGGTCCCTGTAGGGCATCGAGAATGGCCCTGCTCTTTGATGTGGCTGCAGCAAAGGTGCACCAGTTAACATCTGGCATATTCAGGTACATTGGCATTTTCCTAGGTATGTTCATAACTTTGATAATTGTTGACATCCAATGCTACATAGAAGGGCAGTGTCAATGGGGCCCTGCACTTTTGTAGGCAGATGGACTCTTTCTGTGGTGCACAGCCTAGATGACTGTGTGCATCTGCATCTGTTCACGCAGTGTTTGCTATCTCAGAAGGAAAGAAAATTATTTGCAAAAAAAACTTTGTTAATGTACCAATTAATGTAACTTACAGTAATGCTTCAAAAGTAGGGAAATGTGGAGTTACAGTTTTCACCCTAACTTCCCACCCCATCCCTCCAAGCAGCAAAAGGAAAAAATCATTAGGGTTTTGGGTCTCTGGATTCTTGGCAAATCAGTGGTGGGGTCTTCCTTGGGGTTAACCCTTATGCTCACCCTACCCCACCAGCCTGTAGCCTCCATTATAGACAGTGGTGGCACCAATAGTAATTTTTGTAGGTAGGAAATTTCCAGAAGTGTGACCTTCTATATTCTTTAAGGTTTTCTAAAATTTGGAGGAATACTTCGAGGAAGAGTCAAGCTCTGAACGATAAAAATTTGTCTTTGCTTTTCTGACCATTTTGGTGCAAAGATTCCTCACACTCCTAAACAAGTTCCTATCAGTTGGAAGCTTAGTTTTCTGAGCTGTTGTCCAAAGCACATCTCTATCCTGCAAAGCAGTCTTCAAAGCTGCCATAAACCATTGGCATGATTTATTCCTGGTGTGGAGTTTGGCCAGAGGTGCATGCTTATCCAGTGCACCTAGTGCAATTTCATGAAAGATGTCATACGCCGTGTTCACCGATTTTGCTAGGTAGAGTTCCTGCCAATGCAAGGAGTCTTTTAGCTCTGTGAGAAAAGCACGAGGATCGAAGTTGTGTAGTCACCTCTTAGTGGCAAATCTGGAGGCATAAGTAGATTTTGGGATCGCTCTTACACGTGCAATAAAACAGTGGTCACTGATGTCCAAGAAAAATACACCAGCATGGTAGAATAGATGAGGTTTACTTACTACAATGAGGTCCAGCAATGTGCCATTAGTAGGATTATTTTTATTTGGGTGAGTAGCTTCACTAATAACTTGTGACAGCCCAAAGGCATCACAGATAGTTTTAATGGGTGTGGAGGCACTGGAGAACCAGTCCAGATTGAAATCTCCTAATATAATAAACTCTGAAGGCAAGGATCCCAGAGTGTTACTTAGGTGAGTCAGGAGTTGTAGTCCTGCTGACGGAGGCCTATAGCATCCTACTACATAAAGAAAGACCATGGTGGAAACCTCAACTTTAAGAGTCAGGCTTTCCAATTCTTTTTGTACAGAGGTTGAGTCAATGACAGAGACAGAAAATTTTTCCTTAATGTATATGGCAGCTCCACCTCCTCTGGACTGCCTGTCGGTTCTAAACAGGGAGTAAGAGGGGATGTTCACTTCTCGATCAGTAGTTCCAGGTCTAAGCCAAGACTCTGTGACCACTAAGATATCCGGTGTGGTATGGCAGACCCAATCCTGAATAGAAGTAAATTTCTTTAGTAGGTTACATGTGTTGACATGCATAAAGCTCATACTTTTAAGACTAGGTAAATCGTAAGGGGATGTGATCATTGCTGCAGGACCAGGATTCAGTTCAACATTGCCTGAGCACAACAGTAAGAGGAGCAGAAGTTTACTGAGGGCTCCTAGGATATCTCTAAGTACTCTAGTCCATCCTTGTATGTGGGTTTTGTTGGAAGGAAATAATGCATCTTTATGTCTATTGCCCTGTTGATCTAATGTTGCGTAGATTAAGACCCTAGTCTTGAAATGCATGGGGGACTGTGGAACATATGTAGAAGGTACTACTCCCTCTAGAGCCCATACTACAATAGTGACAGCCCACCAAGTAAGATGTACAGCCAGATCCAGTTTGGGGAACTTGAAGGCACATATATACCGATCGGTGAAGTCATAAGTATCCTGGCAGTCCACTGTATTGTCCATATACTAAACCATCACTAGGAGACAGCTGGGAGATCATAAGAAGGTGTATGTGACATAGTAAAATAAGGGACAGGCAGGGGAGTGAATGAATTGCCCACACTGTGATGCCTGGTCACACAAGGACCATAGGGCTTAACTGGCCCTGCTACTGAAAACAGAAGAGAGGCAAGTATAGTAGTTCTTAGATATTTCTAAGTCAATGTGATAATGTGGCCAATATTTGGTATTTATTTTTAGGTATTTCTAAGTCAATGGGGTAGTGCGGTTGTTTGTCAACATCGTCTATGCTCGTCAAAGCTTATCAACCCTCGTCTATGCTCGTCAAAGCTTATCAACCCTCATCTATGCTTGTGTACAATGTGGCAAGGTGTATACAAGGGACAGAGTTTAGCTACCCTAGTATACATTAGCATGCCTGTTGCAGACCATGGCAGTTCTCACTGTAATTTAGTTTGGTGTGAACAGAGTGACAGATATGTCATAATATACATACAGATCTGGCAAGTGTATAGTTGCCCTTTAGGAAGAAGGATATCTAATCATTAGCATGGCTATTTTCCAATAAGAACTCAGGATAAAAAAGTAGGTGGGGTTAATGGGCATTTAAGGTGGCCTAGGGAGGGAGGGAGTGGGGGACGTGGGCAGAAAACCCAGAGGGCTAGGAGGACTCCAGGGTAGAAAGGGACAGACGAGTTAGTTTACTCTGAGGTCATGGGAGGGTTCAGACAAAGACACAAAGGAGCTGTATCTGTGAAACAAACTAAATTGTGGGGATGGGTCGCAGACAGCAAGCAAGGTGCCAGCTGGGACTGCAAGACGAACAAAGGAACCAAAAAGAATGGGGGCAGGAAGAGCAAATTAACATTAACGAGGCAACTGCACACTAACAGGAGTTAATTTACAGCAGCATAAACAGACTTAACAATTTCGGTCTAATACTGTGATTTTTCTGATAAACCTTAATGCTCCAACAGGAGAAACAGACTGAGTATAATGCACAAGATTTCAATTACAATGAAAGGAATATTAGCTTGAGTTCCAATGCAGCTGTGGCGCATACAAGTTCGGTTCTTACAGGAGACTACTCCCCCAATAATCCGAGGTTGAATGCAGTACAGGAAGTGGAAGTTAGACCATAGCAGCACTCAGTTCCATTGTAAAAGTAAATTCAGAGATATGGGAAGGATTGGGAGCAGAGACCAAATGAGGGAAAGCTTGAAAGAGTTGGGCTAAGCAGACGGGCCAATCAGGGAGCTCCAAGTTGGTGAGCAGCCAATCAGAGCTTGTCCCTGAAAAGGTGCCTGAAATTCAAAGTTTTGAGCCGAGGCCCTTACAGCCTTGCAAGGGCTCGGGCCACTACAAAAGTCGTACCTTGTTGCTGGCACTTGGGGGTGGGTAGCAGAAGGCTCCTTGCACCGTGGAGGCACTAGCAGTCCCAGTCTGAGCCGCAGACATAGAACTAGCCCAGAGGGCTAGGAGGATGCCTTGTTGCTGGCACTCTGGGGTGGGTAGCAGCAGACTTCTCATGCCGTGGAGGCACTAGTGGTCCCAGTCCAAGCCGCAGACGTGGAATTACCCCAGAGGGCTAGGAGGACACCTTGTTGCTGGCACTCGGGGGCAGGTAGCGGCAGGCTCCTTGCACCATGGAAGCACTAGCAGTCCCAGTCTGAGTCGCAGACATGGAATTAGCCCAGAGGGCTAGGAGGACATCTTGTTGCTGGCAGTTGGGGGCAGGTAGCGGCAGGCTCCATGCACCGTGGAGGCGCTAGTGGTCCCAGTCTGAGCCATGGATGTGGAATTAGCCCAGAGGGCTAGGAGGAAGTATTTGTCTGGGAGACCTTGTACAAATTCGGATACTGCCTGCACTTTTTTACAGTGTCCAGTATTGTTCTACATGGCACAAAATTATTTTTGATCATGATGGGTGGAACAGAGAAGATTAGACAGGATGTTGCTCCCCAGAAATCTTACAAGGTATAATACCGATAACTGATGCGTTACTGTAAGAGCATGCTGTACTGTTGAGGTGCCTTGCTTTGCACGAGACATTTAACCGAGGTCCCTTCTGCCCATCTCCAGCCACTATCCAGGTGGAAGTTAAGGATCCCATGGCATATACTGAAGAAGAGTATGGGAATATTTAATTAGTGAAAATTCAAACAGAAACATAATGCACATTACAAAATCATATCACGGATAGCAAACAAAAAAAACAGCAAGTCAAGTGTATGCGAAAAGAATTACATAAAGGATAAATGGCAGTAACCTAAAGTCTTATAAACAAAACAAGTAATACATAATAGAGAAATCATGACTAGAAAAACACAAGCATATACATATGTACTGTGGCAATATCTTCAGTTGAACAACAGCACATGTCTACTCACAGGGTTACTGAATGGTGAGGAGCAGGATGCTAGTCCATAAGGTAGTCAACAGTCACTCCCCAGGGGACACAGGAATCCATGTGCAGTGCTGCCAAAGAAGCCAAAACTGATGGGAGGATAAGCTGCTGTATTCAGCATGGCATATATTTTTCAGTGAATGTTTAGCTATAGCAACAATGGGCAGGATTCATGAAGCGAAATGGGACTAAGTCCCACTCCGCAACCCCAGTTGAGCGCCAAAATCAGCCCAGCTGTGGAGCAGCCGATCCTCAGCCCCAGTAATTGCAGAGGGTGCTACGGTGGGTCCCACTGCCCATAGCAGCCTCCTGCAGCTGCAGTGCTGTCCCTGGCAATACCACCCGCAAGCTGTCGTATTCCATGGAGCCAGTCGTACTCCGGCTGCACCTTTGTGAATACCCGCAGCTGCGGGTGACCTGCAGCTTCACAAATGGAAACCCACTAGTGCCGAGGTTTTCCCACAGCTGCGGGACCTTCCGCCACATTTGTGAATCTCTGCCCAATGTCTCTAGCCTCTGTAAACCTTTTCTGCAATGTGAAGGCACACCTCGCCTGCCACCAATAATATTTACAAGTTGTGAAAATCAACCTCAGAGTACTCTCCTCCGATACCCAACCTGGTGTGCAGCATACAGACTCCGTCACTATCATTTCTTAAGATACAGGAGTGAGGGCTGGCGATCCCACCTCTCTCTTGCCAGGTGTTCTCAAAAATCCACTGCACCAAGGCAACACAATAAGAAATGTTCTTGTATCTCATCGTACATGGGCACATGCATTCTGCAGTGGCCTTATGTTTCGAGAGAATTTTTTTTACACCTATTTTGCCATGTTAACTAATTGTAAAAACACATCCTCCTCCTGTCCAAGGGGCAGTGAGGCAGCTGAAGGGGAGGAGGGAAAATTGTGAACAATACAGAAGCATTTAACTGCCATCTTCTTTGGGATGTTAGCTGTGTTGATGTAATGTGCCACTGAAATATTTTTAACTAATGCAGACACAACAAACACTGTGATGTGTGCTGTTCCTGGTCTGCTAGGTACAGTACTTTTTAACAACTTCTGTCCCACTTTTCCCAGCGTGGTAGAAGTCATTCTTCTGCAAGTGGTACCCACAAGGTAGATTTAAAATACAGGTCCAAAATTAAATATTCAAAATATACTATGAAAAAACTACTGGGTTGATCATCTTGATCCCCCTTTACAATATCGAGTTACTGTATGTGCAATCCAATTCAATACAATAGGGTTTCTCCAGCTCTGTCATAGTTCCTGGAAAAATAAGCTGTACAGCTTCACTTCAAGTGTTGCCGGGGTGGGGGGGAGACATGAGAGCGTTCTAAAAAGAGGAAGTAATAATAATATCTTTATTTTTTAGGTGCCTTCCAAGTGCCAAGGCACCGTACAAATTAAAATCAAGAACAGATCTGAATAAAACAATCATAAAATTACATTAATCAGTTAATTATTCTGGTTTTAATGAGAAAATCCTTTTCAACAAGGTTCTGTTTTTCTAAATAGCAAGTTCTGCTATGGTTATCATAGTAAAGATTCTCAATTTTGATGTGCAGCATATGCAGCTCCACAGATAACTGCCAAAATGTTCATAGGGGTGTTAGAGATGGATGCGTTAGCTATCTCCGGTGTAGGTCCTATCTGAGTGCTGTTCCCAGTGTACATACCTCAGCTCTTGTTATAATTTAGTTTTGCTCCTGATATGGATTCATATTATTAAAATATGCCAACACTTTTAAAGGGGGGACTATCAGGACAGATGCTAATGCCTTGAATGGCCTGGCATCCTTGAATTTTTCTAATCGCAGGATCCAGGGTAAAAACAAAGTGGGGGCTAAGGGGACCATCCCATTTGATTCCCTTGCATGCAGAAATATTGTCCCCTAACCACCATTTGCCAAAGGTGTGACGCCGCCAGGACTGTACAGAGTGACAATCCAGTTTATGAAAGATTATGGAAGACCATACTACTCCAAAACTTTAACAAAAATGTATTTGTGCAAGACTTTACCATAAGCCTTCTCTTATTTAAGTGTGAGATGGAATCTGGATGTTAAGCCAGATTCTGTCTTGTTAACAACTTCCCTGATCAAGATCAGATTGTCAGAAATGGACCCTTGGGGATGGCACAAGTCTACAAAGGGGCAAGTAGCGTGCTAGCTACTTTCAATGGTCTACTGGCCAGAATACAAGATAAAATCTTTCAATCTGAGTTCAAAACACCTGTTGGTCTCCAGTTTTCTAGTCTTGGTTTGCCTCCTTTTGTTGTACAGAATAAAATCATAATTGCTTGTGGCATGGTTTTAGGCAATGACCCAGAAGATAAGACATTATTATAAAGATCTACTAGGACTGGATTTAATTGCTCCACAAATGATTTATAAAAGCTTCTGAAGTCAGATCATCCTCCCCAGCAGCTGAGTTATTGTTTAACTTCCGTATGCCTTGCTGTACCTCTTCCAACATTATTTGTGCCTCTCAGCTGAACGTCTTTTTTGCAGATAACTGAAGGAGGAATGTACAATATTCATTATACCATTTTTTTCTGTGTGCATAGTTCAACATTCAGGAAAGGTGAGGCCCAGACAAAACATTTGGAAACACTGTCCAAACATCCTTTAAACATGTCCAGCTCATGTTTGTGTCCTTCAGTGCCAAATTACAATTCCTGTTTAAGAAATGTTGTCCTACAAGACTGATACATGAACATTTCTGCTTTCATGTTCTTAATTTTTTTTAATTAAATCATAGTTTTTCTAAGTGCGCTTTGAAAATCAGTTTATGTAAGTGTGTTCTAAATTGCAAATAATGTAGGTAGTTATTTTGTGTAGTCCATACTGCTTGTTGAATGAAGAAATCCTTGAAATCTTGGATTGGTACCTCCTACTAGTCTGCGATGGAATCATATGAACACTGAATTGAGTTTTGTGCTCTGACTAGACTGTGCCATCTGCAGAGAATGACCAAATCCATTAGGAGCTGATTATTTCATCTCCAAAGGGAAGAAGTTGCTCTCCTGGTCTGGGTACCCCAGCATACAGCTACAGAGACTGCCTTGCGGTCTGATGTTTCCACTGCCACAGCGCATGTGCCATGTGCTTTTATATTTTGTGACAAAAAAAAAATCAATCTTAGTAGCTAGTACTCCTCTAGTATAAGTTTTCCACCAACCAGATGTATCACTTTAAAGCCATCTTGTACTGTCTGGATCATGGTGTTAAGAAAAATTGTATCACTGTATAACATAGTGGTGCGCCCCCCCCCCCCGTTCTCTAGTTAGAGGTCACAGTTAAAATCGCCATCAAAATAAGTAACCTACTCATATGTAAAATGGGCTGTATAGATTTAAACAATTCTGCCTTAGCTGAGATGGCTTGGGGGCATAAATATCTATAAAGCAATACTAGAGGTTAGAATATACAACATCTAAAGTTAATGCTACACCTGGAAAAACTTTCACCAATGGTTGCACAGACAGCCCTGTGCATTTTCATAAAACAGAAACCCTGCCAGAAACATGCTCACCTTATGACCAAAAAGACATCTGGAGAGCCACAACCTTTTTGCCTACATAATTTTGTGTAGTGATTTGATACAAGTATCTTGACTAAAGATCATTTTGCCTGGTAATGTGTCAAGCAGAAATAAGGCCAAGAGCCTCTTTTTGTGATCCTTTACACTACTCACATTAAGGGTCATGGGATTAAGAATTGTCCCTGTACACATGAGAAGGAGGATGAGGTGCTCTTACTATGACATTCTGGATTGTAACCAAGTCCATCCCTTAAGCCCTTTAGCCGAAGAAATTTCAGATTGAGAATCTGATGAATATTTCATGATGGAGGATGTAATGGTAGACGCCTCCGAGTTGCCATCCTCCTCTTTCATATCCCCCTCACTGTTTTTTTTTGTTCAGAGCACTAAGATGCAGTGTGAGTCTCAATATAGAAACATTGTTTTGAACAAGACAGTGACCAGTGGGAGACACAGGCACAATATTAGATTTCGAGCTTACCTGTGCTGCTCCTGCCATTGCTCTGATGTCATCCACCACTGGGATGAATCCAGGGAGACAATTCAGGCCATCAGCAGCCTTATGTCACCCTGTGGCTAGCATGGCAGTGTCAGCACTCCAGTATTGTTCAGTGTTTGTGGTGGGAGTGGGATCAGGCTGTGGTAGTAGTGGGATCAGGCTGGCCACAGTGCAAACCAAGTACCACACTTGTGTCAGTCTGTGCTTGACAGATCGATGCCTTTGATGTAGCCATTGATAGTGGGCCGGCTGACAGCGGTGCAGTTGGAGAAGGCCTGGTCACAGATGCCTGTCTCAGACTTGTCCCCAGCTGCTCATGGGTCAACATCTTATCCTCTTCAACAAGCAAATGTAATAGCTGTACCTTTCTGGCAGACTTCACTTTGGACAATCCATCCTCTGACTCCAATTTAATCATGCTTGCTCCTCAGCTGAGGAACCTATAATCATTTTATTAGCATCCTGAGAAGCCTCTTTCTAAGGCACTGTATCAGACATCACATCCATGTCTTCAAAATGACTCAGGAGTACACCACATGTAAGTGCACTAGTTTCCCAAACAATGTAAAAGAAACAGCATGTCATCCAGCATCACAACCGCCTCCTCCAGGGTCCACCATCTTGCTGGACAGCAAGATGGACAGTGATCCCCCTCCTCACAGTGTAGGGGAATTTTTTTTATTGAAATCATAACAAAATCATGACAATATATATACAAGATCAGTATTACAACATACATAACCATAAAGGGAAAAAAAAACAAGTATTAATTCATATAATAATCTTGAACATAAAAGAAAAGTGTTATAACCCCCCTTCCCCCTTCCCACTATAAGAGATGGTGAATTTTTTTTTTCCAAAACAGAATCCAAAAATGAAAATATTATACACATCAAAACATCATATTTTCAATTCATACCAGAAAAAATTGTCAAATTAGGAATAATTATTTCCATCATACAGAAACTTCCAATGAAAGATTGCAAAAACCAAAATAAATATTAATTCATGGAAAGACTCTTAAACATAAGAAAAATATTATATCCCCCTCACCCCCCACTTTTTTCCTGCACAAATCTTTATCAGATTATAAGTAAATCAATAATACATCATACATAACCATGGAAAAGAAAGAAACAAGAAACCCAAATAAGACAAGAATTAGTTCATGCCATAACCCCAAACATAAGAAATGCCTCTTAACCAACCCTTCCCCCACTATAAGAGTAGGAGGATATTCCCTGAATGATTCATATCAAATGTCCTATAAAGCATAATTTCATCATGCTGAATTATATGCAAGTTTTGTTCCTGCTCCTCTTACTTAAGGCATCTTTCAGTTAGCCCCACTCCCCTTCCCTCTCCTCTCTATGAGCAGGGGAGGATTTTCCCCAAAATAAAATTTAAATACATTACATAGAAATCCACTGCTAGTTAAATAAAATTAAATTGCTCCCAAAATGCAGACCAAATTTGCAATTCATATTTTTTATACTCTTTTAATCTTAAGGAATTTAAATCCGACTGTAAGATGTAAAACAATTCTAATTCTGAGATTGTTTGCTGTTGTAATACTAAGCGACATTTACATATCCAAATCCAATATAACAAATGTACATGAATTAAATGAAAAGTACTCAAAACCCTCTGTTCCATTTTTTGGGGGGAATACCAAAAAACAGAATATCAGAACTAGGGGGAAAGTCCATATTTTGTTTCCATCTGTCTTTTAAAATGTCCCAAAATCTTACCACATAAGCACATTGAGAATATAAGTAATCCATTGTTTCTAATTTCATGCAACATTCTGCTCTTGGGCAACAGCGTTCTTGTGTTGCCTTATGTTTTTGATTCTCTTTTACACGGATTCGGTTGTGAATGCCCAGCCATACAGTATCCCACATATTAATGGGAATGCGATTATCCATAATGTATTCAGAAATATACATTTGATTGGCCTTTGTAAAGGCTGAAAATGGATATTCAATGAAATATTTGTTCAGAACATGGTTATATAGCACCTTACGAGTCATATTTGAACTTGCTTGTAACCTATATTCCACAACTTAATTTTATCAAATACCCCCTCCCATCTTTTTGCCAGTTTTGGACTTCGCTTATTTTTATGCAAAAAAATGTTCCCTTCCATTCTTGTAATATACCTACTAAGGATAATTGAACCCATATCCCCCATATTGGTTTAACGTGACCCAATAAAGGAACCAAATTTGAATATAAAAAAAGAGAGAAAAAAAACAACACTGGGTTTAGCATATTAACGCCTCCTTCTCTTAACCCTAGGTATACTGTATTTCACTTAATCGAGTTCAGCCTGCTCCCCAAAAATAGCTAAAGAACAATCCTAATAAAGGGACTTACAATAATTTAGGTAATGGAAAAATAACACTTATATACAAAAAAATGGGAACCAAAAAGGTTTTTAAATTATACACCCTTTTTTTCTTGCATACTTTCCATTTATTCCAGGTTGCAACTTTCCTTTTCCCTTTGATTAAAGCCTTATCCCAATTATAATAAGCCATATACTCACCACCAATCTATAACCTTAATATACTACAGGGTTCCATTGCTACCCCCCCACCCATTCTTGTGATAGCGGGTACCCTGCTGTTCTCATTACTTTTGTTTTATTTAAATTAAGCCGAGCACCTGAAATCCTTACCAATGATTCTATCACCTCACAAGCGATCTGTAGGGATGATTCATCTTTTATAATTAGGCATATATCATCAGTGTAAGCTAAGGCTTTACACTGATGCATATTAAAACCATTAATACCATATATTCTTGGAGATTTTTGCAATATTCTTAACATAAGGTCTAAAGCAAAAACATACAGACTCAGGCTCAGGGGGCATCCCTGCCGAACTCCCTTCAGGATTTTGTGTCTATTCCCCTTCCATCCATTTTCATATGGAATTACATATGCTAGAGCATAACACAAACAAATCCACTGGATAAACTCATTTGGAATACCATACACACTTAAAGTTGACCATAAAAGAGAATGTGATGGAGATGGTGAGAGGATTACAGATGTAGAAGTGGGTAGCCATCTGGGAACTAGCGACCATCGAACAGTATGGTTCACAATAAACACAGCAATAGAGTCAAGCCATACAAAGACAAAAGTACTGGACTTTAGAAAGGCTGACTTTGCCAAAATGGGTGAGTGCCTAAGGAACGCACTAGGAAATGGGCAGGAAGGAGGGGAAGAACAATGGGAATAATAAAAACTGCCATCACAGAGGTAACGAGCCTTTATGTGAAGCAAATAAACAAAACAAGATGATGTAAGAAACCACTATGGTTCTCAAAGGAAGTGGCAGTGAAGGTTCAAGAGAAAAAGAAAGCATTCAGGAAGTACAAGGAATCGCAGAAGGAGCAGGACAGAGAACTGTATCAGTTAAAGCAAAAGGAGGCTGGGAAGGCAGTCAGAACAGCAAAGGCCCAAACTGAGGAAAAGATAGCCAACTCAGTTAAGAAGGGGATAAAACCTTTATAGGTACATCAGGGAGCGAAGGAAGACCAAGGGAGGGATAGTGAGGCTTAATAAAGGGGAGGAGGGTGGGCAGAGGAGACTGTGAAAAGGCAGAGATACTAAACAAATATTTTGCTCAGTATTTACAAAGGAAGAGGGAGGTACATAAAACAAACAGTAGTAACACTCTGGATACAGAAGTTGATACCGGCCCATTTACAGAACAAAGGGTTCTGAAAGAACTCTTAAAACTGAAGGTGGACAAAGCAATGGGGCCTGATGGGATTCATCCCAGAATTCTAAAAAGAACTAAGGGTAGAACTAGTGACACCACTGACTACCCTTTTAACAAATCATGGGAGGATGGGGTGGTACCCGAGGACTGGAGGAGGGCAGATGTGATTCCCTTCACAAAAGTGGGAGCAAGGCAGAAGCAGGAAACTATAGACCTGTTGGTTTAACCTCAGTGATAGGGAAAATGATGGAATCACTTCTAAAGGAAAGAATTGTCGGTATCTAGAGGCCAGAGGCACAGGACCCTAGGCAGCATGGATTCACAGCGAAGGTCATGCCAGACAGAATCTGATAGATTTCTTTGACTGGGTGACCAAAGTAGTAGATCAGGAGGGCTGTGGACATGGCCTACCTAGACTTTAGCAAGGCATTTGACACAGTCCCACAAAGATTAATATGGATTAGCCAGCCTGGGAGTGGGTCCCAAGATGACAGCCTGGGTAAAGAATTGGCTGGAGAATAGGACACAGAGAGTAATAGTAAATGGAGTCCACTCAGAAGAAAGGAGGTTACTAGTGGGGTACCGCAGGGTTCAGTATTAGGACGGTCTCTTCAATGTCTTTATAGCGACATTGCAGAAGGACTGGAAGGAAAAGTATGTCTCTTTGCAGATGACACTAAGATCTGCAACAGAGTTGATGCACAGGGTGGGGTGGAAAGGATGAGAAAGGACTTGGCAAGGTTAGAGGAATGGTCAAATGTATGGCAGCTTAGATTCAATGCTAAAAGTGCAGGTAATGCACCTGGGAAACAAAAACCCAGGGAAGAGTACACAATGGGGGTGAGATACTAACAACAACAAAATGGAAAGGACCTGGGGGTAGTCATATCAGATGACCTAAAGACGGGCAAGCAATGTGAGAGGGCAGCAAGGAAGGCTGGGGGATACTGGGATGCATAGGAGAGGCATCACCAGTAGAAAACAGGAAGTTATTATCCTCTGTACAGACAGCTGGTGAGACCCCATCTGGAGTATTGTGTGCAGTTCTGGAGACCCAATCTCCGCAAAGACATAGACAGGATGGAAGCTGTCCAGAGGAGGGCAACTAAAATGGTGCAGGGTCTGCACCGGAAGACATATGAAGAGACTTAAGGAGCTTAATATGTATAGCCTCGAGGAAAGAAGGGAGAGGGGGGACATGATAGAAACGTTCAAGTACCTCAAGGGAATCAACAAAGTCCAAGAGGGTAGCATCTTTCAAAAAAAGAGGTGTGCAAGAACAAGAGGGCACAATTTGAAAATAGAGGGGGCGGCTCAGAGGTAATTTAGAGTATTTTTTACAGAGAGGGTTGTGGATGCATGGAGCGGCCTTCCGAAGGAGGTTGTGAGTCAAAATCAGTGGTGGAATTCAAGCATGCATGGGATAGTCATAAGGCAGTTCTGGGGGATGGGGTGTAGGAAGAAGTAGGCTGCTGGTTAACTAGGATCTGCAGCTTATCCAGTAGGTAGGGAAATGGGCAGACTGGGTGGGCCAAGCGGTCCTTATCTGCCGTCAAATTCTATGTTTCTATGTTTCTATGTTTCTATGTATCAAATGTTTTAGCTCAATCCAAGCTAATCAAATAGCCATCTTGCTCCTTACCCAATATGGTGTTGTTTGTGGGTTCCATGATTTCATGTAATAAAATTAGGGCATCTGAAATCCATCTACCTGGGACCCCACAAAATTGACAAGGGCTAATTAAATCGTTCATAACTTGTGACAATCTATTATTTACTAGTTTAGAGAATATCTCTAAAATCAGTATTTAATAACATGAGTGGTCTCCAATTCCCGATTGATTCTCTATTCCCATTTTTATATAAAAAAACATTAGTCCTTCATAAAATTGGGTAGGTAAACTATAATCCAATAAAAAAAATTATACAGTTGTACTAATTCTGCTTGCATTAAATCCCACAAAAATCCATACAATTCATTTGATAGCCCATCAGAGCAAGGTGACACTCCCTTATGAAGGGAGTGAATAATTACCTCAATTTCTGTTGATGTAAAAGGAACCACAAGAAATGCCATTTGTTCTGGAGTTAATTGGGTAAGATCTGCGGCCCTCAGTAATTGCATCACCTCTTGTGATTCCTCCATCGAATGACTAAACGTATCTTGAACATGATTATTTAAAATCTCCATTATACCTTCATTTTCTCTCTTTATAATCCCTGTGTTTGAAGTCAAACCAGAAAAAAACACGTTTGTCTATCCTGCAATAGCTCGCAAAAAAGGGGTTGACCTGCTCGGCTTTCCCTTGAGTACGAAATTGTTGCTCTTTTTGTAAGGAGCAGAATCTATCGTACTGCAAATCCTCCATCTCTTGCTTAATATCTCCTATTTCCTTACTAAGGTCTACTGCTTCGTCTATCTGCCGAGTTAACATTACACCTAAAGATTTACAAAGTTGTATGTATTTCTCCATTTTCATAGCAGCTTTCCTTTTGCCCTTTTGGGAAAAAAACCCTATTAGACAGATTTTAAAATCTTCCCACCAAAGGCTGATATTTTCGTAAAGAAACAAAGTAGATAACTTATCTTGCACTACTATCTTTAATTAAGTTCTAATGTCTTCCACTTCTAATAAAGAACTATTTAACCGCCAGTAACCCCGTCCTGTCTTTCTAGCTGGAGTGGATTTAATAGACATGCCAAGTAATAAATGATCTGATGATTCTATGGTATAAGATTAACAGCATCTACCTACAACGTCTTTTTGATAAAAATAAAATCTATTCGTGAAAGAAGTACACCTTTAAAAAAGGTGGGTTTGGGAGTTTGCTTTATACTATCTTGTACATCTTGCAATACAGCATGAAATAAAACCTGCTTAAGGAAGGTTTTATCTCAATATTGTTTGCCTTTATCTGATTTTTGTAAAAAATTTATATTAAAATCCCCCCCACAAATATTTGTCTACCTGTATGTAAATAGGGTTGCATCTTTTTCATTAGTTCTATTCTAGAACATTTTGTCTGGGGATTGTATACATTCAGTAATCTGCAAAATAAACCTCTAATTTCAACATCCAGCATAAAAGCTCTTCCAGGCACTATATCTATTTGTCTATATACCTTCCATTCCTTAGAGGAGAAACAAAATCCTACTCCACTATAAATCTCTTCCCCTAGTGACCAAAAGGATAAGCCTCGTCCCCATTCTAGTGAAGCTTGAACACTTTCCTTGATACTATGTAGCCTGGTATCCTGCATAAAATGCACATCATATGGTAAAGATTGTAGTGCACCAAAGGTCGTTAACCGTTTCTTAGCTGATTTTATACTATTAACGTTTAAACTAGCTATTTGTAAAAAAAAAAAAAAAAAAAAGGGGTCAGGGAGGAGGTTTATTCATTTTCCTACTGGATCGAGTGACCCTCTTCGGTGCTGGCAAAGCCTGTAACTGAAGCACCGAAGAATTCTGTATGGGTATCGATTCTATTTCCAAGTTTTGGGAGTGAACTATATCCTCTATAGGGTGTTCTGAATCCACTTCTTCTCACCAAGATTCAAACAGAGCGAATCTATTGGATAATGGCAGTGGAGATAGAGGCACCCCTGAGCTATTATATTCCATAGATACTTTCTCTATGGGGGCTTCTTCAGTCTAGGGGGGGCCTCCAAATCCTCCCCAACATCATTTTCAGAGGATTCTAAATGAATACTACAAGGGGTGTCATGTAGAAGATTTAATTCTCCTCATAGCGGACAGCCTTGGGGAGTGACGTATGGGGTAGCTTTTGATTTTAAGAGATTTGATTCTGGTTCTTTCAAATTTGTTCCACCTTGTAAGACCATAGGGATAGATTTTGAAATAACTGTTGAGAGGACCATATCGGTAATAGGGGTTTGACGTCTATCTCCAAAGGTACCTCCTGAACCCCTCCCCCTTTGCCGTCCCCTAAATCCTGTATCTAACCTAGAGTTGTTGGAAGTTTCATAGAGATGTTTAGCCTGTCTAAGACAATATTCTTGATCAGAGGTTTCATCATTTTCTTGCACTACCCAAGGACAACTTGCAGAAGAATGACCTAAATCACCACATAAGTTACATAATGGTTCAGCCTCACAGTTGGCAATTGTATGTCCCAACAGACCACACCCAAAGCATTTCACCTGGTCACAATCGGTGTTTAAGTGATCTAAGGAACCACATTTATAGCAGCTTTTAGGCTGGCCTGCGTAGAAAATGATACCCCTATCACGCCCCAAATAAAAAGAACTTGGGAGATGTTGTATACCCATGTCAGTGTGAGGTAACTGGACCCGAAAAGTCCACCCCCCAGTCCAAAACCCATTGTCATCTAGGATTGGTTTCGGTCTGTCAAATAAAGTACATTTCTTCTCCAACCAATACGTAATATTAGAGATGTTCACCCCTTCATTCCTGAATAGGACCGTAATCATTTTTATTGTAGGTTTAGTTATAGGGATTGCCAAGAACTCTTTTCAGTTCTCTGTAACTTTCACAGTGTAATAAAGTTTCCAAAATGTATCCAAAAGCTGCATGGTACAAAAACTAATACCAAAATTATGATCCCCTGGGGCATGTATAAATGCATATACAGCCACTGAAGTAAAACCCATACTGTCCATTATCAGGGTGTTGCCCACCCACAGCCAGTCTGGGACTATTGGGACCTTACCCTGGAATCTTAAGTGCACCAAAAATCTACGCTTAGCTGCTTCAGCTGGTTTGTGGAAAAGGACAGCATAGGATTTTGGCCCAGAAGGCCTTTGCTGTGGTCAGGCCCTAGATCTGTCTCCTCCTACAGGTAATGAAGATTCTGAAAATACCTTAGGTCATGATGCTTCATCTACCTGGGTTAAATCCAAACCAAGAACGTTTTCAGTGAGAACAGGCATCAAATTTGTTGATTCAGGTGAAGAGCTAGACTTTTTCATTTCTGTGGAGATTGCAGTTAACATAGAACCTGCTCTACCCTCGTTCTCAGTCATTTGCACAACCTCTGTTTGCTCTCTTTGGGACTTAGAAATTGAACCCTGTGAATTCAATAAGTGGGACTCATCAATAAGCTCAGTAACTTTTCCATTTAAACATTCATGTGTCGAAGATCCAGGCAATGGTATCACCAGATCGGGAACCCATATTCCGTTTTGTAGCAACCATCCAGCCCTTTGTAAAGCATCACCTGGGGTCCATTCAGGGGCCGAATCCGAAAAATCTGATATACATGCAGTACTGTCTATACTAGGTTCATTCTTTTGTAATAATCCGGTTTCAGTATTAGGTGATTTACTTACAGGCAAACGTTTATGTCCCATCGATAAAGGGCTCGTTCCTGACCTTTTCTGTTTCTCCCGTTCATCGTCCAATTTCTGCTGACAAACTGCAAAACCTCTTTTAGCCTCTGAAATCATATCCAGTAACTGAGATTTTTTTTTCTCCAATTCCTCCTGTAATTTTTCTGTCTCTATCAAAGCCTCCACCTCTAGGTCGGGTATAACATCTATCCTTTCTGAATCCAGAGCAATATCTTGGGTCATACCCCCGCAGATTTTCTGTAGGCATTACAGACATTGAGTCCAAGAGCTCTGGAGCTCCAGCAACAGGTCCGTCTCCTCCAACTTCCTCATCTGGACTGAGGACCTCCATCAGTCTGACAGCAGCTCCCCCACAGGAGAGTAGGGGAACTTCCCCAGTGTTATGACCAATATTCCCACATCAATGAAAAGTCCATGTAACCCACCCCAGAACAACCCCAGAAACAAGCTATCACAACATAGCGGGCCTCTTCTGCTCAAAAATTACAATTAAAGAAATATCAATGTGTACACAGTTTCTGTTTGTTCTTTTTGAATATCCTGCATAAGACTTGAAACTTGACTGTATCATAAAACTCAGTGGCCCTTATATTCAAATAGAGCCATTAGTGCTGAACAAACAATGGCAACACATGCAAAATAGAGCACAGCCATCAGGGTGCAATATTAATACTGGCAGCATGATCTGTCTGTCACACACTGTACGAACATGAGACTGTGTTAATACCACACAAAATGAATATGTGCAGCAGTAACAACAAACTCCCAGGAGGAAAGGAAGAGAATGCATCCCAAATGGGATAGTGCCTTCACTCCTGGGAGTTATAGTCAGTCGCTGGCATGCTAATGATCACACATGGCCTGCAAGGTACTAAGGGGACCTTTGCATGTCATTCTGTGGTGGTGAGACTAGGTGGGCCAAGCGGTCCTTATCTGTCAACAAAGTCTATGTTTCTATCAGCTCTGCACAATGCTTCCACATACATGCATGAAGAGATTGTGCAGATCCTCATCTGTCTCCTCAGATCTCCAAGTAAATGGCAAAAACCCTGATAACTAGTGTCAACCCCCCCATCCCCGTGTAGATATCAAAAACCTTGGTGGTCTAGATTCTTCCCCAATCCAATTCCTGAGTGACTGTTGAAAACCCTGGTAAGTCTAGTGCCCCCGACCTCAAAATAAATGTCAAAAACCCTGGCAGTCTAGTGTTCGCCCCAATCCCCCAGATTCTGTCAAAATCTCTGGTAGTCCAATGGCAACCCCCCACATGATTCTAGGTATACTGATTGTACCCCCACTCCTTCTCTTGGCCCACCCATTCAGCATCCAACACCCCACCCCCCATCCACCCCTGACTCACCCATAAAGTGCCAATTGTTTCCCGCAGTCGGATCTGCAGACAGCAACCAACATAGACCCTCCACACACCAACAGCTGTTTCTACAGTATGTGTGTGCTTGCTCCCTTTCATTTAGATGGCAGCTGGTTGAGGTGGTCTGTGGGGAGTCTGTATAAACTGCAGACTGCAGATCTGATGGTGGAGCAAAAAAGGAACCTTCATGGGTGAGTTGAGGGCATTTGGGGGTAGGAGTGAAGAAAGCTGACTGGGTGGGCTGGGGTGGAGTGGGAGGTACAATCAGTATAAAGGGGATCAAGTGGGAAGGAGTAGCACTGGACTACCATGGGCATTACAAAGTCTTTGACACTGTGCCATATAGTAGACTGATAAAGAAACTGGGCAGTCTAGGGGCAGGATCCAAAGTGGTAAACTGTGTAATAAATGGTTAATGGATAGGCAATAGAGGGAGCTGGTAAATGGCACTCACATTACTGAGGAAAGAGTGATTAGCGGGGTGCCGCAGGGCTCAGTATTGGGGATGGTCATCTTCAATGTCTTTATAAGCAACATTCCAGAAGAACTAGAAGGGAAAACATGCCTTTTTGCAGATGACAACAAAAGCTATTGTAATAGCGTGGATATTCAGGAGGGGTGGGGAGAATAAGTAGGGACCTATGAAAATTTGAGGAGTGGTCGAAGGCATGGCAGTCGGGATTCGATGCCAAATAGTGAAAAATCATGCACATAGTACATAGAAACCCAGCAGCTGAGCATAAAATGGTGGTGAGTGGGTACTGATGGTCACTAAGCAGGAAACAGCCCTTGACCCCAAAGTGGCAGGGCAGTGGTACAAGGCAGTGGGTGGTGCCAGAAGGATGCATAAGGAGAGGTATTACCAGCAGGAGAAGGAAGGTGGTGGTACCACTCTATTGGATGCTGACGAGATCTCACCTGGACTACTGTGTTCAGTTCTGGAGGCATCTCAGAAAGGACATACACAGGGTGGAGGCAGTCCAGATAAGAGTAACTGAAGATAGTACAGGGGTTATATATCAAAAGCCCTATAAGGAGAGACTAAGGGATCTCAACATGTACACCCAACCAACCAATATGCTGAAATTTTTTTATCTAGCACTACTCAAACATAATTTTCACATATTTCTTCATGGAAACCAGTGTGTTCCTCTGAAATTTGTGTGTCCATTATTATTTTCCTGACACAGTATTGTGTTGGTAAAAACAAAAAAAAAAAAAAAAAAAAAAACACACAACTTCTAGATTACTGGTCCATAAACCCATTCCTTTCCACACCTGTAGAGTACTCACTTATGAGCGGGGACAGTTTAAGAAAGTTTTAAAACTCTTACATTTTGTTGATGACGACAATGCTGCAGAATCCCCTGACAAACTTCAGAAAATAAGAAGTATCTTAGATATTTTACAGAAAAAGTTTATGACATCATATACCCCTTCCAGATACTTCAGTGTAGATGAATATCTTTTACTATTCGAATGTTGTCTGGAATTCAAAGAATGTGTGCCCTTGAAATGTTCCAGATAAGGCATCAGATCCTGCAAGCTATATGAAAGCTGTTCTGATAATGGTGGGATGGGAGACCATGTGGAATGACATGGTGTATACAGGTAAAAGCACCGTACCGTGTATAAAACTGGACCAGGCTATCGCAGGCCCTGGGGTGGGCAACGTGGAGCAGAATGCACACCCAGATAGAGAGGACAATCTTGGAACAAGAGTGGAATTTGTGAACAATGCTGCAGACCAAAAACAGGGCAAAAAATTCAGGAAAATGCAATTCAATTGTTAGGTCCTCTGGCAGGAAAGGGGTACTTTTTTTTGTTAAAGACTGCTTTTACTCTGCTCCTAAACTTGTGTGGCACTTGCAGGACTTGAAAACAGAATTTTTTGGGAACCGTAAATAAATTGCAATTATGGCTACAACTACAGTTTTGTGATGCCCACAAACATGATGAAACTCCCAAGATTAAACTTGATGCTACACTACAGTACCATAGTAAGATGGGAGGGGTAGATGTCAGTGATCAATTGTTGAAGAACTGCCAATGCATTTGAAAAACCAGAAAGTGGTACAAGAAGTTGTTCTTCCACCTGATCAACATTTTTGTGTTCAGTTCTTTTGTTAGTTACAACACAGAGGATGGTGAGGGCTCTCACCATCATTATGCTACTAAGCTCACGGAAGAACTTGTGGAAGTTCACCTTTGCAATGCTACTGTAAACTATAGATACTGTATGGGTCAAGTCCAGACACAGAAATGCACCTTGTTACCAGGCACTTTTGCTAAGAAAATTCCTCCTACAATGTGGGTCTTGTGCCTATTCTTTTTTCTCTGTTTTTATAGGACAGGTTATACAGTGTTTAAGAATTGTCAGAGAGAGCATAAAGTACTCTTCAGTCCCCTTTGAGGCATTCTAGTTCATTCACCTTTTGATTTCTGTCCATTTTTTTCCATGGGACTTTTTGTAGGCAGTCTGATGGCCTTAAACATGGAAGGGAAGGAGAGGCAGGAGGGTGGAATGTGGGGGATTTGTTTGTTATGGTCGTCTGTTGTTTACTGTTTGCATTGTGTTTAAACTTCAATAAAGAATACTAAAATATCAAAAAAGAAAATCCCTCCTACACCAAAAGACAAGAACCCTACCAGACATTACAGAGTTTGCTCTGCTAAGGCTCTCCCTGACAGACAGTGACTTAAAACGTAAGAGAGGTACACATAGAGGAACTTCTGAAAGTCAATACTACTATCTTGACTGCAATGTTCCAGCTTGTATTTGAAGGTACTTCAACATACAGGTATATTACACAGTAAAGGATTATGGACAAGCAGACAAACCATCATCTTTGAATTCAGAGTAAAGAAACATATTTCATAAACTGTAAATCCTGTTTGTCTATTGTTTGGGTTAACCAGTGTGGTCCAATGTTATACCTGGTCCAGTGGTTTTGCAATATTCACTGGGTGGTATATTTAGACTGCGCCAGGCTGTGGCGCAAGCCTGGGCGCAGCGCAACTAGGATGTGCCAGGGTGCTGACAGGGTGATATTCAACGGTGTTGCGCCATGGCTCAGCACCGCTGAATATCACGCTGTGGCCACCCGCAATGTGCATGGCGCAGTGGCACTGCACCAGTGCAAGTGGCCAGAGAGGGGCAGGGGGATGCGCTAGCGCAAGTGCCGTTGCGCTAGGTGTATCACCTGCAATATTCAAAAGTGCACATGCAAATGGGGCCATAATGCATGCAAGGTGCAAATGGGGCCATTTGCATGTCATTATGGCCTCATTTGCATACAGGTGCACCGATCCCTGACGACTGCGCCTGGCACTCTGCCAGGCTGCGGCCGTCGAGGACCGATACCTCCTGCCAAGCGGCAAAGTGCCCCTGCCCAATCACGGGCATATGTATGAAATTAAAGGTCCAATATCCCTGGTGGTCCAGTGGACGCTCCCAGCCAGTCGCAGGCATATGCATAGAAGTTAAAGGTCAATATCCTGGTGGTCAGTGGACGCTCCCAGCCCGATCGCAGGCATACAAAGTAAAGGTCCAATATCCTCATGGTCCAGAGGACACGCATCCCGCCTGATCGCGGGCGTCAGCGATAAATATTAAGGATCAAATCCATCCCTGGTGGTCAGCAGTAACCCCTCCCACCCTCCATGAGCCCCACCACCCGCTCCCCCTGGGTGGTGGGCAGCAGCTCCCACCTGCATGCCAGCCCGCCGCCCGCCAACTGACTGCATGTATAGGGCTGTCGCCCATTGGTCCTGGCGTGCGGGCTAATGGGCGTGCAGCCAATACCTCCCACAGTCCAGAAATGTGACTACTGTACACGGTCAGTCGGCGGGCGGTGCGGCATGCACAGGTGAGGCTTCTGCCGCTGGATGGGGGGAGCAGGGTGGTGGGGCCTCAGTGGGCGAGTGGGGAGGGGGTTACCGCTGGACCACCAGGGATGGATTGGATTTTAATATTTTATCAGTGACGTCCACGATCGGGCTGGACACGGTCCAGTGGACCACCGGGGAAATTGGACCTTTAATTCTATACACATGCCCGTGATCAGGCTGGGAGCAGTCCACTGGACCACCGGGGAAATTGGACCTTTACTTTATACATATGCCCATGATCAGCCATGGGGGGGCGCTACCAAGAAGGTGCCGCCAGAGCTCAGGTGGCCACCCACAGCTGGCAGCTGCCGTGTTGCACCCTGCAATATGGCAGCTCACGTGTAGGTGGCCAGCTGTTGCTCCTTTTATTTTTTGCTTAACTGTGTACAGCGCAGGTACGAGTTGCACCCGCATCTGCTCAGCACATCCCGGGCTGAATATCAGGATGTGTGGAGTATGCATGGGCACGCCCCGCTACATGCGCCACCTACATTACTGATGCGCTCTGGCGATTTGTGCCATGCACATGCCCCTTTTGAATATCACGCCAGGGCGCATCAGTGGGTTGCACATGGTGCAACTGTGTTGTGCCATGTGCAACCCTTCTGAATATCCCACCCACTGTGTCTAACTCTGCAATAGCAGATGTTACACTGCTTTGAAACTTTTCTTTCTCAGATGACTGTCTTTGGCACAGTCCCATTACTTTGAATGCATGATGTGAATACATTTTCAGATATCCTGCTTTATAAATATTGACCACAGTTATCCAAGTATTCATGTCATTCTGATATTTAATTCTACTGACTATATTTACTGTGGCTAAATTTGTACTTCACTGAAAGGCACAGAGCTGTTGTTACAAAGTTGTTCTCATTCAGATCTATGACACTTCTGATTTGGTTAAGTAAACCTTCATGTAATGCAAATGTTATTTGTTCCTACTAGCTCAATGGCTATATATCACAAAAGTTTTAAAAATGACTCAGTTTGGATGTTGGACCAGTTTAAAAGTTCCACACTGAGTTTATAGTTATAAATGCCTTTCATACTGCAAGTTATAAGATGTATGTTCAGAAAACTTAATGTTTTAAATGCAAAAAGACATTTTCTGGAACATGTTATGGTATTCAGTGCCTTTATTGCACTTACAATAGTCTCCACCTAATAAAAAAGCATGCATTACAATTCATGACAAATGATTGGAAACTGACTGATTTTTCAAAATGATGACACTGAGTACACTGATGTGGTGAAATGTAAAAAACAGAAATAACATGAACATCTATCTTTCATTTCTCACATTAGTTTCCAGACTATTAAAAATGAATATGAGTTACAGTAATATGCTAGTGTGGGTGTGTTATATATATATATATATATATATATATGTATAAAGTTTATTTGGTTTCCCTTCACACTGTTTCAAGGGTGTGTATATATAACAATATATAAAAAAAGGTGTAAAAATTTGGATAAGTATAGACACAGAAGAAGTTAAATTGAATTTGATAATTTGACATTCATCAGGTTCTTAGATAGTCTGAATCTATGGTGCCATAGAAAAAGTTTATTTATGCAATACAATATGTTTTTAATGATATCACTTACTCACATTTAAGAGTCAGACTTGACGATGGTAGCACAGCAGCGTCAGGGAGCCTTATTGGGGAATTTCCATTTAAATTACTGGTGCGCTTTGACACTAATTAAAGCTATGCTGCCATCGGCATCAAACCTGGACAAAGGGCACAAAAATAATGGGTTTCACTTAAGTTTTGCATTCGAAACACCTGTTCACCAAAAGAGGTCACACCTCCTGACGAAGGGGTAGCACTTCCCTGAAGTGCCAAGGCTGGAGAGGAATGTGTGTTTTTGCCTGAAATCACAAATGTGTATATTTGTGGTATTGCTTACAACAGTAAGTACTTTTTTATTTTAACTTTGGAAAAATAAAATTACTCTCCCTTAATTCATTGGAGTCTGGAGTACTGGTTCACTTACAGTATTTACTGCAGTATCTGAATTTATTCAAGCACCCACTGTATCTGGAGTGCAGTCAGCTTTTTTGCAGTCTTGGATTCTTAGTTTTGTCTGCTGCACCTTAACGGTGAAAACTGCAAGTTTTGGATTTTCATTTAACAGGAGAGAGGGGGCCATATGCTCCATTGAGTGGGAACCCGCCTAAAACACCAGTTATAATAGCTAACAGGCTGCTCTGGACTTTAAAGTAACAAGAGGTGATGGTGTTCTCACTATCCAGCACGTGCCTGGCCCGACACAGACCTGCTGTGGATTTGACTATAGACTCAGATGAAACAACTGCCATGAGCAGTCAACCCTCTACAACACAAGAAGGTAAAATCAAGCACGTTTTTAACTTATTAGAGAAAGCAGTGTTGAAGGAAATCAATTTGCATTATATCATCTCCCTGCAAAAATATTTGACCGAAGAATAGGCGAGCTGCTTACACATCATACATCCTCCCATCCTCCAAGCCCAATTTAGGATCATAGCCATTCCACAGCCACTGCACCCCACCACCCTTTCAAAAAAACTTCCCTTGGTTGCCCCTCCCTCTGTGCTGCCCTACCATTTCTACCGTGATACTCAGAAACAGCCCAAAACCACACCTTATGTATTTTTGGTCCCCCGATCCTCACCTCCTCAGTCCCAACCCACAGTCAAGCCTTTTAGAAATAATAATAAAGTTTATACTTTTTAGAATTAATAAAGCATGTACAAAACCATAGACACCTCTAATTAATAACCATAGTCACCAATTCAAGTCCAAAACATGAAGTACAGAGCACCTCCCTTGTCAGTAGTCCAAGATCAAGTTCCCAGTATCTGCAGCTTCAGTAGTCTCGACCCAGTTCATATCATCACAATTTCAGCTCTTTTGTGAATGCTTTCTTAATGACTGTGTCCATTTCCCATATCCACCAAGGCTGAAGTCCACGTCCCCTGTGTAGAAGATGCAGGACCCAGCTTCCTCCATTGCAAACTAATTTCCTGCAGTGCTTTCATCGCTCAGGACTCTCCTCGTTCCCACTTTCGGTGCTTCAATGTACTCTGCCACTCCCCCTTTTGAGCCAGCCTGTCAGCTTCTTTAATTGATAATGGCTCCTCCTCCCATCCGCATTTAATAGAGGACAGGAGGGACCGAATACAGCCCCATGGTTGCCAACTGTGACCAGGCTGCCTACTGCAGCTTCAATTTCTCCAGCTTTCGGCTTCTCCCCGGTAACCGACTGCGACCCACTCCCGACTCTGCTCCTCACACAGCTGTGATGCAGCTCTGCAGTCTGGTGGGCTTTTTGAAGCCTGACCACATTGGCTCCTCACTCCTTGATTGGCCCGATTTTGCACTGTGGACTGCAGTTGGCCAAAATACAGCTCTGGGCTAATACAGCCCTTTGGTCACCGACTGCGACCAGGCTGCTGACTGCAGCTTCAATTTCTCCGCCCTCCGCCTTCTCTCCAGTCGCTGACTGTGATCCGCTCCTGACTCCACTCCTCACACAGCTCTGATGCAGCTCTGTGGTCTGGTGGGCTTTTTAAAGCCTGACCGCATTGGTGCCTCACTCCCCGATTGGCCCGATTTTGCACCGCAGACTGCAGTTGGCCAAAATACAGCTCTGGGCTAATACAGCCCTTTGGTCACCGACTGCGACCAGGCTGCTGACTGCAGCTTCAATTTCTCCGCCCTCCACCTTCTCCCCAGTCGCCGATTGCGACCTGCTCCTGACTCCATTCCCACACAGCTCTGAGGCAGCTCTGCAGTCTGGTTGGCTTTTTAAAGCCTGACTGCATTGATGCCTCACTCCCCAATTGGCCTGATTCTGCACCATGGACTGTGGTTGGCCAAAATACAGCTCTGGGCTAATGCAACCCCTTGGTCACTGACTGCAGCTTCAATTTCTCCACCCTCTGCCTTCTCCCCGGTCACTGACTGCGACCCGCTCCCGGCTCCGTGGGGCGGGGATGCAGGAGAAGGGGTGGAAGAGGGGAGTGGCACATTAGGGAAACACCAGAGGGTGGCACTAGGGGAACTGTGGCATAAGGAGAGGGGCAAGAAGGAAACACTGGAAGAGCTGGAGTTGAGCTCCGGGGAGGCTGAAAATGAATGGGAGGAAACCCTACAGGGCAGGAGCTACACCTCAGTCCTTGCCAGGTACTTTCCCCTTATATTTAGAGAATCCTTCCCTTCTTTTCCAAGTCAACAAAAAACTCTGTTAAGATTAATTGTACCTTGGCAAAAAAAAAAAAAACCTGTCTTGACAGAGTCTCACATTGTGAACAATTCAGTGCAAGAAACTAGCCTTTTCTTAAAAAATGATCGAAAAGCACGCTGTCCACACTGAAAATTATACTGAGAGATTAAGCCACAAACAAAACTTCATCCCTCTGCAGGTGGGAAGGGCTTCCTCAGCCATGGAATATCCCCCTATGCACATGTGGGGCACTAAGCAGGAGCCACAGATGTGCTTGCAACCCCCTACACACTGCATCCCATTTACCCATGCATTACTGTATGTTGGCAGCAGATCAGGATGGGCATAGAGCTAGGATGCACTTCTACATGATTCCTGGAATGAGTTGCACAGTAGGGACAAATTGTGGAGGGTGGCATCATTATGTGAGAGGGGACTTTGCAGTAGCAGCCATCTGCCCTTCCTGTAAGACCCCCTGGCCCTCCACAGACATTCTTGGGGCCTGATCTGCTGCAACTCTAATTTCCCCCAGCCCTCTGAGCTGGTATGGAGGGCTGGGGAACTAGGTAGCATATTTTCTTTCAAACATTGCCTTGTTTCTCTTTAAGGTATACAGCAGTCCTTAGAAGACTGCCATATGCCACAATCCCCTGCTCCACATGAATCACAGGATCCTGTCTTGTGACAGTATGGGCATCCAGTTGGTTACCCACTGTCTGGCCTGGCTCTGGCCTCAGAATCATAGCATGATTAACAGGAGGGCCAGGAATTGTGAATGTAACCACTTGTGGTTCACTCTGCAGGTGTGGAACTACCTGACCCAGACACGTATCTGCCTTTGGCGCATGTCTGGGCCACTTTTGTGGATCAGGCTCTTATTGTCCATCCCTTACTAACTCAATAAAAATCAGATCTTACAGGAGAACTGCCCTGAACCTGAAAGAAAATTGTTCTTAAAGAAGCTCTTTTAAATACTGGTTAAAATTCTGCTATTGTTCCATCTTTTTCAACCTTTTAGTAAACTGAATAGATATTTCAGATTTATTCACTAGTAATGAATACCACTTTAAAATGATATGATGTGGTTGTTGTCCCTTTGACCCACAGATTTATATAGTAGAACATGCAAGTGTGTAAATGTTGAACACCCACTAACTTTAATAACAAGATGACAGAGATAGAACAATAACAGAATGGGAAACCGAATTTGAAACATGGCTTTTACAGACAACCCAGGCATGCACATTAAAGGCAGCTCTGAAATCAGAAATGAACTGGTACTCCAACTTCCCACCAGAAAGAGAACAAACTTGCAAACAGAAGCAGAGAGTTACCAGGACATACCTAAAAAAAGTAAGCACTGAGGCAATTTATTGTGTAATACTTACATTAAAAATAAATGCAGTATTCCAGATAATCTGACACTTCATCAGCCCTGTTTTTAAGACTCTTACATTCTTACTATGCAAGAAGAAGAACTGACTAAAAGCTTGATAACATTAATGAAAGGCACTTCAGCGAACTATCAAGACCTAGAGTATATTTTTAGGCAACAGGCAACATTTGGAGTGTAGTACACACAAGTAATTAGACTCAAAGAGTAGATGTTGGCATTATGTTAACGAAATCTTGATTCTAATTAGTCTGCAGGGTTCACCAGTTAATGACTTTCTGACATCCCACATATTTTAGACTGCAAATGCAATTTGCAGAATAAACTATAAAGTACAACCATAATTGAAAGAAACATATGTGTAAGTGAACGGAAGCGGACTCATGTATCAATGCACCATGTTACACTTAATATATACCGTGACACGATATCATACGCATGGAGGTAGGCCCAGACGTTTTCTGCACATGTAGCTTAGGTAAACAGGGTAGTCATCTTTTCCCTTCCCTGTTATTTTAAACATATGTGGCCATTGCTTCAGTTAACTCCTTTTGGAAGTATTTGACGTCTAAAAATAATGTAAAAACTTCAAGGAAAAAATTAAAATGTGGTTATTCCCAATTTTCAGGCACAGTAGTCAAATACAATTGATTTTATTCAAAGAAAGGGTATATTACCAATAATATTTATACTAAATTAACAAAAAAGTTTCTTAGAATATTTACTTTCAAAATTTGGACTCTGAGACATTTTGCAGCTTCCAAAAAAACTGGAGTTACTTTTAAATTTGAAGTCATGGAAGTTTTTGGCTTCCACCAAAAAGAAATTGACTGAACCCCTGGATATGGCTTCAGAGATTAAAAGCAATTGGTCTGTCTTTTGGTTCCCAGACCAGAGGTATGATTAGCAACATCCAGGGCTTGAGCAAGGAAAATGGATCTGATTCCCCCCCTACTGACTGTGTGTTCTGAGCTTTGTGAGGAAGAGCAGGGCTGTAAGTGATTGTGCAGGGTGAGAGACTGCCGCCTGTGTTTACACTCCGCACAGCTGCACATTACGGCCAGCAAGCAGAGGATCAGGACTAGGTATTGTTGCAGCTGTTTAATGATTTTGGCTGTTGGGAGGGGCTAAACCCTATTGAAATCTCTGCGCTGCTTGCTAGCACTTGTTGAATGAGGGTACCGTGGGCTACTGTCTTGCTTCTGATCCCCCCTATTGACTGTGTGTGCTGAGCTTGGTGAGGAAGATCAGGGCTGTAAGCGAGTGTGCAGGGTGAGAGACTGCTGCCTGCGTTTACACTCCACATAGCTGCACATTATGGCCAGCAAGCAGAGGATCTGGACTTGGTATTGTTGCAGCTAACTGTTTAATAATTTCAGCTGTTGGAAGGGGCTAAACCCTTATTGAAATCTCCGTACTGCTCGCTAGCACAAGTGTAGTGAGTGGCGAAAGCGCCACTCCTCAGAGGAAAGATTTAATACAGTTATAAGTTTGGGTGTTACCTTATATAAGGGATTTGCCTGTAAGTGATTTATTTCTCTAGGTATGAATTGTGATTAGTTTAAAGGACCTAGGGACCTTATGGTTCTGCTATTCATGGTGCTTGGTAAGTCCTTAATGTAGTAAGGGGGATATTTAAGCTGCTCTATTTTATGCTTAACGGTTCTATTGGTGTTTATAATCTCTCCGTCTCTGGCCGAGTAATTTATTGCTAGGATTGCTGTATGTTTGACATTTAATAAGCCTAATTTGTTGTATGGTACAGATAGGAGATTTTGTAGCCTATCCAATAGTAGTTGGTAGCTAAAGTTCAAATATTTGTGATGTGTAGGGGTTGTTTAGGGGGGCCTGGTGGGGCTAGAATAGCGTACGGGTCATCCCTCCTGTGTGATCTCCAGCCCTTCACCTTCCTCCTGGTTTCGGACACAACAGTAAGACACTGCCGGGAGCTAGGGATTTGGAGAGGCCAGGAGGATGCCCCGTGCATGGCGGAAGGTGGTAAGATTGAGATCATTGGGTTCAGGAGGCACCCCATACAACGGGCACAAGACAGAGGCCAGACACGTTTGGTGCCTGTCTCCAGGGTTTCCACCAGACCAAGTGGTCAGGCAACCTGAGGGGCTACCTTTCCCACAAATCCCCTGAGGGCAGTGCTATGCAATGCCAGATCGATTAGGAACAAGATCGCAATTATTGCGGATCTGGTTTCCTCTGTCAATCTGGCTTGCATTACAGAGACCTGGGTTGGGGGATGATGCAGGTCCAGTTTTTGAGGCTGCCATTCCCCCTGGGTATACTGTAGTGCACTGCCCCAGAGAGGAGCGTAGGAGTTTTAGATCTGACTTGGGCTTCACCATGCACCCAGTGGGAACCCCACATTCTTTTGAATGTGTGGCCATTCGTGATGGTCCAGGTGCAGGGTGCAGAATTTTCCTGGTTTACCACCCTCCTGGGATGGCGGGGAATTTTCTGCAGGAGACTGCCAAATTCATCGCCAGTGAAACACTGGAGGCCCCCAGATGTATCATTCTGGGAGACTTCAATGTTTGGGCTGACTATGAATTACTAACATACTAAAATGCCAGCAGAATAGGCCTAACGGTCTTTCGTGTCTGCTCGTTTGGTCAGCCCCCACCCTGGTTGCTGACCTTGCTGCCCCAGTCACCTTCTCTGGCTTCTCCTTCCCAGTTCGGATATTCTTGCTGCATTGGATTTTGCTTCCAGAACCCTTCCCTGTACCTGTCCCACCCCTCTGAATCCCTCCACTGTCTCTGCCTCCACCAGCCCCTAGGCAGCGCATTCCATGGCTCCACCACCCTCTCAGTGAAGTAGCACCTCCTCCTTTCTCCCTGAATCTTCCCCTCAGCTTCCACCCATGCCCTTTAGTGGCCCCCTCCTCCTTCCTTCGAAGCACCCTGACTGTTCCTCCCCTAGTTACCCTCTTCATGTACCTGAAGACCTCTATCATGTCCCCCCAGTCCCTTCTCTCTTCCAATGTGTACATATTTAGCTCTTTGAGCCTCTCCTCATAGGTCCTGTCCCCCAAGCCCCAAATCATTTTGGTTGCCCTCCTCTGGACCCTCTCCAGGAGGTTAATGTCCCTCTTTAAGTGTGGCCTCCAAAACTGCACGCAGTACTCAAGGTGCGGCCTCACCAAGCAGTTATACAGAGGGAGTATCACTTCCCTCCTTCTGGAGGTGATCCCCCTAGTGATGCATCCCAGCATCCTGTTGGCCTTGGCTGCTGCCCTCCTACAAGTCTCAGAGTTGTTCATCTTGACATCCACCACCACCCCCAGGTCCCCCTCAGCCATCGAGACTTGTAGCATCCCCCCAGGGTGTACACTTGGCCCGGGTTTCTGGCCCCCAGGTGGAGTCTGCATTTCCCTGCATTGAACCTCAGCTTCCACTTTCTAGACCATCTTTCCAGAGCCTCCAGGTCCCCCTGTAGGGCCACCTCCCCTCCTCCCATCCACCACCACCCAATTTCGAGTCATCCGTAAAGAGACTCATCTCACTCCTGATTCCTGTCCTTATGTCAGAAACGTAGGCATTGAACAGAAGGGGCCCAAGGACTGATCCCTGTGGGACCCCACTAATGACCCTCCTTGGGGATGAGACTATCCCACCAACTACGACCCTCTGGTCCGGTCCTGGAGCCAATTGCCTATCCATCTGATCATCTGGTTCCCCACCCCCATTTCTCCCAGCTTATCCAACAGGCCCACGTGAGGAACAGAGTCAAATGCCTTGCTGAAGTCTAGAAAGAGGACGTCCACTGGTCTACCCAGGTCCAAGGCACTCGTCACCCAGTCATAGAACTCCACCAGGTTTGTCTGACACGATTTCCCGGATGAATCCATGCTGTCTATCGTCCAGGCACCCTGACTTATCCAGGTCCCCCCTAGCCTCTACTTGACAATGCCCTCCATCACCTTGCCTGCCACCGATGTCAGGCTGACAGGCCTGTAGTTCCCTGCCACCTCCCTTGATCCCCCCTTGTGGATAGGCACTATATGCGCCACCTTCCAGTCCTGGGGCACCCACCCTGTCCTCAGAGAGATGGTGAAAAGCTCCGCCAGGGGTTTCGCCAGGACATCCGCAAGTTCCTTCAGCACTCTGAGATGTAATTTATCCGGCCCCGGTGCTTTCTCCGTCTTAAGGGAGCTGAGGGCTTCCCTCACTCTCTCTGCTGTGATTTCCACTTCCGGTACCTCTTCTCCCTGCTTAGCCCTCCCCCCTCCTGCCAGTGATGCCTCCCCCTCTCCCCAGAATTGTCTCAGCCTGGTTACAACTTCCTCCAAATTATGTCTTGTTTGGGCCTGTCACAAGCTGTTTCTGCTGTGACCCATCAGAGTAGCCGCACATTGGATCTGGTGTTCTCACTGGGGCTTGAGATAGATAATCTCGGGATTGATTGGGTGGTTTGGTCCAATCATTGCACAGTGCAGTTCATATTCAGAGCTCCCACCGGATGCCCTCCCCCTACAGAGATAATGAGCTGCCGCCCTTTACGGGGTTTGACCCTAGAGGGTTTTTTGGCAGCAGCTGATCTATCTGATGTGGGAAATGTATGCATCGGAGATGGTGGTTCCATAATAGACTCTTGTAATAGAGTTCTATCTGATGCCATTGACTCCTTCGCACCTGTCCATGTGAGTCCCAAATCTTCATACCTGAGGTCTCCTTGGTTTGATGGGGACCTCAGGGAGATGAAGAGAAAGGGTCAGAGGTTATAGCGCTGCTGGAGAAAGTCCGACCTGGATGCGGACAAACTGGCTTTACGTATGCATTATAATGCATACCAGGGGGCAATCAACCATAAGAAGGCAGTATTCCTGTCCAGGGAGATTGCTGCTGGGAAGAGCCGACCAACTACACTTTTTCAGACTGTAGACAGGTTACTCCATCCTGCCTGTCTGCAGCCGAAGAAAGTTTTTTCAGACTTTGAATGTGAAGAGTTTGCTCGGTTCTTCTCCGATAGTGTCCAGTATTCGGCGGGGTATTTCTCCAGTCAGCAATGTCATAGCTGGCAGCGGTCGCCAGAGGTATCCTGAGTGTACCCCACCTGGTTGGAGGGAGTTTAAACCAGTGGATGCCAGTGAGGTTATTGAGGTGGCGACCAATCTGAAGAACACCTTTTGTGAACTGAATCCGGTGCCGATTCGTTTCTTGATAAGATGCAACGACACCGTTGGCCCGGTGTTTGCTCTGATTGTCCGGTGCTCCTTATCTGAGGGGGTCTTTCCTGATGCCTTGAAGGAGGCACTGGTGAAACCACTCTTAAAGAAATTATCTTTGGACCCAGAGGACAGGGCAAATTACCGACCTATCTCCAATCTTCCCTTTTTAGCAAAGGTTGTGGAGAAGGTAGTGGCACTTCAGTTGGAAGAGCACCTCATGACCCATGAGTTGTATGAACAATTCCAGTCAGGGTTTCAGACAAGGCATAGCACAGAAACCGTGCTTGTTCAGGTGCAGAATTACCTCCTCAGGGCTAGAGATCGTGGAGAAAAGACAGTTCTTGTTCTTCTGGACCTCTCTTCAGCCTTTGACACTGTAGACCATGGTGTGTTGCTCGACCATCTCAGGGAACACTGCGGACTCATTGGCACTGTCATCTGCTGGTTTGAGTCCTTCTTATCAAACAGGAGGCAGCAGGTTGTGATTGGGAATTTCTCCTCCTCCGCTAGCCTCCTTTCTTGTGGAGTACCTCAGGGTTTGGTTTTGGCCCCTATGTTGTTTGTAGTGTATATGCTGCCCCTGTGGGGGTCATTAGGAAGTATGGCTTGGGTTTTCATTGTTATGCTGATGATACCCAGCTATATTTATCCTTTGCCCCAGGAAAATCAAACCCAGCAGATGTGCTAAACAGCTGCCTTGCCGAGATTAATGACTGGATGGAGTCTAGCTGGTTGCGACTGAACCCCGATAAGATGGAGGCATTGGTAGTGGAGTCGAACAGAGTGCATGATAGGTTGGCCTCTGATTCAGAGACTGGACTAGTTCTGGGTTCTGTCTCATTGAAGGCCTCCTCAAGGGTGCAAAATCTTGGCGTTATGTTTGATAGGAGTTTAACTATGGAGGCACAGATTTCCTCTGTTGTCTGCTCCTGTTTTTTCCATCTTAGAAATATCACCAGGATAAAGCCCCTTGTTCCGCCTCTGGGCCACCCTACTTTGATGCATGCCTTGGTTACATCGAGGCTTGACTACTGTAATGGGCTCTGTCTTGGGGTCATGGGAGGATCTTTCCGCAGACTGCAGCTAGTGCAGAACGCAGCTGCCCAGTTACTTACTGGGCAGCCTAACTCTTGCCATATTACACTGGTGTTGCGTGAGCTGCATTGGCTGCCAGTCAGGTGGAGGATCCTCTTTAAGGTGGGGCTTCTCACCTATAAGGCTCTACATGGTCAGGGCCCTGGTTACCTGTTAGACCTTCTGGGTTTTGCTGTCTCGGCGTGACCCCCCCCTTCATTCCTTCTATGGAGGCCTCCTTGCGGTTCCCAGGTCAAGGTTGAAAATCGGCTGGTGACAGGGCATTCAGTATCACCACCCCGGTCCAGTGGAACTCGTTCCCCTTTTTGGGGTTAAGGGGACCCCTACTTTGGAGGTATTCAAGGCCCACCTTAAGGCCCTCTTATTCACCCAGGCATTTTTAGACTAAGTTAATGATCGATGAACTTTGGTTTTAATTAGAGTAAGTATAGTTGATTACTTGCTGCAATTTAATGTTTTTACATAATTATATGTATAATTGTATTATGTTATTTTGTAGATGCATTTTGAATATATGCTAATTTATTGTACGGCACTCAGAGCCTCCGGGAATGGGCGTCTTTAAATAAAATTTTGCCTTACCTTTTACTTTACCTTACCAGAAGGGACTGCAACATGTAATGCCAGAGGGGGATGCTTATAATAGCAACCGAAGTCCCTTGGTGGTTACACATTCTGCTGGGACAGAATAAGCATGAATGTAGACTTTTGGGGTCAGAAAATAGTTAGTGAAAAACCAGACACACTCAGAGCAGGACTGCATTGGGAGCCATCTGCTAAGATACAGGACCAAGAGTGTTTAGCCATCTCATCAGTGCAGAGCATTTCATTTACATATGCCATGCTGGAACCAACCACTATAAATAATAATTACAGTAATATTATTTTCCTGTAGTATCCTGTGCATGGACTGAATTCCATATTCCAAGCACTGATAACACTCTTCCAAAACATGATTGCTGAAGGCAGGCTATGCATCTAGAGGAGAGATGTTCTGGAACAGCATTAGACAGTCTTAATGTAGGTAAGCCATACTCCTGAGGGTGCAAACATAAGGTAGTATACGGGTAACAGACAAGCAAGGAAAGTCCCTGGTAAGCAGTTTCCCTGCTATAAGTCCCATGGTACAAAGAACGTTAGAGTAGGCACATACTTTTTATTTTACAATTTTTGGCCAGACAAGACACACTAAGTTGAGGCTTGTTTCTAGGTGTGTCCTGGGAACACAGGGAAGTTAAGTGACTTGCTCATGGTCACACAGTAGCATGTGGTGGCTGTGGGATTCAGATTCAGTTCTCCAGGTTTGCAGCTCAGTGCTTTTAATCGCTGCGCTATACTGCCTCCCACTGTTTGTGCTGATTGTGTACAAATTGGGCCGAGCCACATATTAGTGCACTGTGTTTGGGAGTTGTCACTATAGGACAGAATAAAATGGAAGAATCAAGCCAGTTACAAGAGAGCAGCAACACAGCATAAACTATAAGAAACTCACAGTATATGTGCTGCTTGATTTGAGTGGTTCGAAAGGACCAATGCTTAAAGGGTCACTCAAAGTAGACTTGTTACAGGTGCTGATAAAACTTGACCAAGCAGAAGTAGATATGGCAAAAGGGGACTTGTCAGGTCCAGAAGCAGGAGTAGGAGCAGAAGTCTAGTAGAGATTGCACCACTTTATTTTATTTATTTATTTATTTAGTTTTTGTTAACCGGGTAGGTACACTAGACAAGTTATATGCCAATTTTCAGGAACGACCTGGGAGCGTACAGTGGAGGTATAACAGGTACAACAGTTACAGCGATAGGGTATAGCAAGTACATCAATACAGCAAGCAGTAGAAAAAGACAGTTTACAAATTTTACATTGGATTGGAAAAGAACACCCAGTTTCAAATTTGGGGCAAGAGAACAATTTGTGAGATAAGAGTGCAATGACCAGCAGGGCTGGCGGTATAAGCATGGGCAAGGTGAAACCGGCTATCCAGTGGACACCAGAACTGTGTTCTAGGGAGGCTTTAGGCAATCGCAGCAAGAAGCCAGCTTTAGATGTTCCCACAGGGAGGTTTGGAAAAGTTTGTGAGAAGGAGTAGTGCGGACATTTTCAGGAAGGGAGTTCCAAAGCCTGGGAGCATGAACAGCAAAGCTCCGGTCCCCCATGACGGTTCGGGTGGTAGGTATATTCCAGTAGGCCAGGGCCCTGGGATCTAAGAGGGTAGGGGGAGATATCAGCTGGGGCGAGAAGCCGGGCAAGTTCCAGAGGGGTGCCGGAGCTGACTACTTTGCTCGTGAGGCACCCAGTACTAAAGTAGAGGTGATTGACCAGGGATAGCCAGCCAAGCTTATCATAGAGTTCACAGTGATGGGTGAGACGGGGAGCAGCCAGGGCAAACCGACAGATATTGTTGTATGCCATGCTCCACTTGCTTAGGAGGACCTTGGAAGTATGAGCAAATAGGAGGGAACCATAGCTTAGGGAAGGGAGTAGTACTCCCCTGGCAATAGCTAGACGTGCCGCAGGGGTAAGGTTGTACCGAGCCCTGTAAGCCAGCCCCAGCTTACGGTTTACCCCACTACAGGCACTGTGGATATGATTTCCCAGGTCCAGTTGGGGATCAAGCATCACACCAAGATATTTAAGGGAGGTCACTGTAGGAAGGGGAGTACCATCATCATAGTTGATTTGCAGTGGAGATGGAGAGGCCCGAATCTTGGCTGAGGAGCCAAATAGCATGGCCTGGGTTTTTTCTGGTTAAGGACCAGCTTGTTGCTGGAGAGCCAAGCTTGGATGTTCCAGAGGTCCTCTGATAGGTGATGATTTAGAGTGACTGTATCGCGGGAGTAAGCCAGGAGAACCAGATCATCCGCGTACATGGTAACTCGGCATCTAGTGATCACGGCAGGGAGATTGTTAATAAACAGGGAAAAGAGTAGTGGACCCAGCACTGAGCCCTATGGGACACTGGAGGTTACGGGCAGGGGGGCAGAGAGGACTTTGTTGAATTTAGTTAGCTGTTCTCTGCCATGCAGATAGTCAGAGACCCAGTTTAGAGCAGAAGAGGACAAACCAAGGGACCTCATCTGCGAGGTAAGCATGTCGTGGTCAACGAGGTCGAATGCCTTGGATAAGTCAATTGACACAGCGCCTGAGAGTTGCCCCAGATCCATTGCAGCTCTGATGCTGGAGGAGACAGAGATGAGTGCCGTGGTAGTGCTGTGCCCTTTTCAAAAGCCGTGTTGGGCAGGGGACAGCAGGCCATGGGTGTGGATATACTCCGAGAGTTGTTTGGCTACCACCTTTTCCAGGAGCTTACTGACAGCCGAGAGGATGGCTATAGGGTGGTAGTTGTCCAGGGTTTTGGGGTCGCCCTGCTTAGGGACAGGGATGACCTTGGCAACCTTCCAGATGTCAGGGATCCTTCCCTGGGTGAGGGATAGGTTGAAGATGTGGGCAACTGGGGAGGCTATGAGGGGGGGCGCCAAGTTTGAGGAGCTTTGGCTCCAGGTTATCCAGGCCAGGGCTTGCGTTCTGGGAGAGGCCTAGAAGGAGAGACCGCACCTCGTTTACCAATACTACCCTTAGGTGGAAAGGAGGGTAGGCCAGGCCAGACTCCCGCTGGGTCGTGGGAGCATAATGGTTAGAATTCCAGGCCATAGACCCTGGAGGGAGGATGGTAGGGAGGTCGGTGAAGTAAGAATTAAGTGCATTGGCAATCACGTGGGGAATTTTGCAGGAGACACCTCTGATGAGCATGTCAGTGACCCCGGAGTTGGAGTGACCACTGACCAGTGTTTGGATGGTACTCCAGAACCGTCTGGGGGCATTTGCAGAGCTGAGAAGGGCGGCCTTACAGAAGTCACTTTTTGCCCCCCTGATGGTTTTTTTACACTCATTTCTGAGTTTTCTATATTGTTGGAACAGGGCAGTGTCGTGTGAGCATTTGTACCGTGCCCAGCACTTGTCTCTCACTCGCATAAGGGAGAGGAGACCCCCATTCAGCCACTGGGTGGCTGTCCCACGGACCCTTCTGCCTAGTGATAGGGGCATGCCTATCTTGTAGGTCCAAGAAGATGCTGTGGAACACGGCAACAGCAGAGGAGGGGTCCTGAGCTCGATGGACTTCTGTCCAGTCCGTGAGCCTTAGTTCCTCCAAGAACAGGTCCGGGTTGAAACTGGCAAAGTTTCGGACCTGGATAATTTTATGGGGACCTTAGGGAGGGATTTTCCAATTACAAAGGACAGGAGAGTGGCAGAGATGGCGTCGGGTAGAGTCCTTACAGAGGGATCCTCTCGGTCGGTTTGACATGATCCAGTCCAGAAGGGAGCAGGAAGTCCCGTTAGCCTTCCGTCGAGTGGGCTCCTTTACAAGTTGAGTCAGGGATTGGGTGGCAAGCAAGGCCTCAAACTGCTTGATGTTTTCCCCTGCCCAGTTTAGGTTTACATCCTCCAGGATTAGAAGTTCGTTGTCCCCGTTGCTGGTACAGACAGTAGCAAGGAGATGGGTGAGGCCCTGGAGCCCTCCCTTGGGTGGGTTATAGGTGCACACCACGTGCAATTTCTTGGCATTGCCAAGTAGTAGCATGGAGTGGAGGAGCTCACAGGATGACAGCAACAAGGAGGTGTGGTTTATAAGGGAAACGTTGAGATAGCTCCTGTAGTAAATCAGGATACCTCCACCCCTTTTGCTCCTGGCTCTGTCCAGCCGTTTGAACTCGTAACCAGGGAGCCCACAGACAGAGTCAGGAGTTTGGGGTTTGAGCCAGGTCTCAGTTATCCCCAAGATGTCGGGCTTGTAGAGAGAGGCCCATGCCATGAGCTCATCGAGGTTAGGAAGTAGACTCCGAATGTTAAGGTGAGCTACTTTCAAACCCTTGCCGGTCCACCAATTCTGAGGAGAGTCGGAGGAGGGGGGGCCTGGATTCAGTTCAATGTCACCAGATAAGGGAAGGATCAGTAAGAGTAACCACTGGAGAAGTCCACTAGGGAGGGACCTTTTTATTTCAAGCCTTCGGACCCGGCGACATACTGTCCGGATTTGGAACAGGATGGGTCTAGGCAACAGTCCGCAAGGGGGATAGCATGGACTCACTGCTTTGGCCATGAGGTTTGAGAACGTAAAATCGGTCACTGAGCAGTGGGGGGAGGGCCTGTCCCTGTCACTACCCAGGCCTGGGGCAGTGTCAGAGTGGAGGGACATGAGACCCAGGATGAGAAGAGACAGGAGAACTTTGTGAGGGGGAGGAAGGAAGGAAACAGATACCCTTGGGAGCACTCATTTGAAAGACCGGACTAGGTTATGGTAGGATAATCAACTTAGGCAGGAGCACGATGGTGAAACACCCTTGTGGGATTGGTGGCAGGGCAAGTTGTAGGGACCTGGGAGAGGTGCGGGGATGCTCATCCAGAAATGTGTACCACCGGTGGTGGCAGAGTGAGCTCAGGGATAGTGGGGAGCTGCGTGGAGACTGAGGACAAAGTCAGGCAGGGTAACAGAGGCACCAGGGGTGGGCTGCTTGCTAAGCATAAAGATTCTTAGCAATCTAACTGAGAGATCAAAATTGTCAACAGTTTGTAATAACAGTTACACTTGGAAAAAGCAACAGTTTCAGGATTAGACAAAATGAACAGGGTTAGTAAGCGCAGTAGACACAGTAACGGGTGGGCTGAGCATAAGTGGGAGCCAGGGAGTAGGTAGAATCAACGCTGCCCCTTTTCAACCAATAGTCTAGGATTACAGCCAGTGGGCGGAACAGGCAACGATCAAAACTCAGCCCACAACCAGGGCAGGTGGGAGGGCACTCAAAAAAGCCGTCGGTAGAGCAGGCTCGCCACTGGATGCTACCGGGTAGGATTTCCGAAGTTATTTTTTTAAAAGTACACCTGCAAGCAGCAGGGGCGAAAAGATTCCTTGGTCCGCAGCAGTCACAGTCCCAATGTCCCCGAAGAGGCCCGCCGATGCTTGCCAGTCAAGCCAGCACCTCCACTCGGGAGAAGTAGCCTAGGAGGCACGAGTCGTCAGTAGAAGGGCTGGGGGGGGGCCCTCCAGGTCAGGTCTCCCTCTCTCCCCTCCGTGGCAAAGTGGCAGGAGGAAACTGACTTGGGAGTGCTCTTTAAATCAGGAAGGCTCAGGAGGTTGGGGATTGCAGCAGCCAATCGGAGGGCACAGTGGGCAGACTGGATTTGGCGCCAAAGTAGACAAAGGACCTTCCGAGAAAAATGTCGTCAGAGAAGCCGTCGGTAGAGCAGAGCTCGCCACTGGATGCTACCGGGTAGGATTTCCGGAGTTATTTTTTTTAAAAGTTCACCTGCAAGCAGCAGGGGCAAAAAAGATTCCTTGGTCCGAAGCAGCCACAGTCCCAATGTCCCCGAGGAGGCCCGCCGTGGCTTGGCAGTCAAGCCAGCACCTCCACCGGGAGAAGTAGCCTAGGAGGCACGAGTCATCGGTGAAGGGCTGGGGCCCAGGTCAGGTCTCCTCTCTCCCTCCGTGGCAAAGTGGCACTTGGCACTACGAAGGTAGGAGTAATAATAATAATAATATTAATAAGTTTATTTATATAGCGCCTTTCAACATACCAAGGCGCTGAACATATTAAACCTCAACATCAAACACAAACCAATAACACATATAAATAAATTCATATCATATTAACAACCATTATTAAAATCAATTAATAAATATGAATAAAAATTCAACAGAATAAAATTACTTAAACATCCAAAACAGTCAAGCATCCAAAAATGCCATTTGCCACAAATAAGTTTTCAGATTTTGCTTGAATTCCTCCATGGAGGTGCACTCCCGTAACCGGTGTGGTAGAGAATTCCAGAGAGTGGAGCAGCATATGAAAAATTCTACCGCTGAAGATTTTAACCCACTGAACTCTAGCAACTCTTCCGACAGCCGAGTAGAGCGATCGGCCAGGGGTAGTAAGGCACCAGAAGTTCTTTCAAATAGGCCGGACCCTGATCGTGAAGGGCTTTAAAAGTCAATAAAATGACTTTAAAGGTGATCCGCCACCATATAGGCAGCCAGTGCAGTTCACGCAGTACAGGGGTAATATGGGAGGACCTACTTGTCCCCGTCACAACCCGGGCTGCAGCATTCTGCACCAGCTGAAGGTGGCGAATTTCAACCCCAGAAAGCCCAAAGTAAAGGGCGTAGCAGTAGTCTAAACGTGAGGACACAAAGGCTTGGACCAATGTTGGTAAAGAGTCAGACGGAACAAGGTGCCTAACCCTGGCAATATTCCTAAGATGGTAAAAGGAAGTCCTGACAACAGCTGACACCGGAGACTGTAATGTCAGCTTGTCATCTAGGACAATCCCAAGGCTATGCACCCGTTCAGAGGACGGAAGTGACACGCCGCCAAGAAAAATTCCAGAAGGTGTGCCACCACGTGACCTCTCTATCTGACCTCCCGGGTCCACAACCAAAACCTCTGTCTTCTCCAAGTTCAACTTTAACCAACTAGAATCCGTCCAACCCTGGACTTCCTCAAAACAGTTATTAAACACCACGAGAGCTCCATCCTGGTCGGGTGTAAAAGACAGGTATAGCTGGGTATCATCTGCACAGCAGTGAAACCTCAGCCCATACTGTCTAATAATGTCTCCGAGGGGCAGCATATACACTGCGAATAACATGGGTGACAGCACAGAACCCTGAGGCACCCCACACAACAAAGGAGTTGGGCCAGAAGAAAAGACTCTTGACACAACTCTTGTGATCTCCCAGCGAGGAATGAGGTGAACCATTGTAAAACAGTCCTGATATTCCACAAATTAGCCTCAGGCATGCTATCAACACCGAGTGATCCACAGTGTCAAAGGCTGATGAGACATCAAGGACAACCAGAATGGAACGTCTCTTCTGATCTCTCGCCCTCAGAAGATCATTAAGCACCTGAACCAGTGCAGTCTCTGTGCTATGTCTTTTACGAAAACTGGATTGGAAGGACTCGTAGATATCGTGGATGGTTAAATGGTCTTCCAATTGGGCCACCACTACCTTCTCAATAACCTTCCCAATAAAGGGAAGGTTAGAGATGGGTCTGTAGTTTGAGAAACAGTCTGGGTCCAAGGTGGCTTTCTTCAAGAGAGGTGTCACCACCGCCTCTTTCAGGGAGCTAGGAAACTCACCTGACTCCAAGGAGCTCCAGACTATTTGCACCAGGAGTGGACCAATGATGTCAATACAACCCAAAATTAGGGGAGTCGGTCCAGGGTCCAAACTACAGCTTGTGGAACGCACACCATGAGTAGACATCAGGAGGGGATCTCCATCACAATACCTTAGAGACAGTGAAACTAGAAAGTCTGCAATTGCAACAGCATTCTGAGCTGAAGATAATAAAGATGGAGTGAGAAAGAAAGAAAGAGAAAGACAGAACAGAACAAAGCAGCTGGAGAGGGAGCGAGAAGAAAGGAAAAGAGAGATGGAGATGAAGTGACAAGAACTAGCAGAACAGGTGAAACAATATTAACATCAATTGAAACTTGCAAAGCTGAGAATGCTAGACCTGGTAAATAGTAGCATACCTCTCAACTGCTATGAATTTTGCATAGCGCTTTGATTTTCACACTCAAATTTACCCTTGCTCCACAAAGGTTCACTGATGTTCTAAATAATGTTAGAGCTATTTCTGGACACACAAACTATTAAATCGTTGAACTAAGTTGATAGAAACATTCCTTATCACTAACTATATGAGGCCCACTATTTGTTGATATATTCTTATTTAAAATAAGGAAGTGCTACACATTCTGGCCCTTTGCTATGATTTGTGAAGGGCAGTGCTATGATTTTTGATGCTGAGAGGTTGAGAGGTATGAATAGTAGCACAAATAAGTTAACTTCATATTCTGTATACACTAAAATGATAACATAAATCAGTTTCCAAGGTCATCGGAGAAATTGTATAAGCACTAGAAAGTTGGAGAGGACACCTGGGCTACTCACCTTGTACCCTTGCTCACAAGTAAAGCATTAGAAGTTTATTCCAGGTTAAATGATGAGAACTCTAGTCCATATCAAATGTTAAAAAATGCCATTCTAAAAAGGTACAAACTGACATCAGAGAATTACAGCAGAAGCTGTGAAGTACTAAGAGTAACATGATGTTAACACTGTGGAATTTTCTGCTGAAATGTGCATGTATTCCAATCACTAGATGCCACCATCTGGGGGCAATTTCTTTTGAAAAGCTCCATGATGTTTTGATACTGGATCAGTTTTTAAACATTACCCCTGAGGAGCTCAGGTATTGGCTGCAAGGCAGGTCACAACGAACTGTGAATCTTGCCGTTGACTGGTACATGTTAGGATGGCCTAAGACTAAAAGATTTGAAAGTAGTGGGACTCAGGCCAGTAGGCTCACTGGGGCACAACCCAGTAATATTCAAATGCACCCACCAAAACAGTTATGCCACTACTCAAAATGGTTCTGACCAAATGGGACTAGAGAAGGAGGAAAAAAATGAAGCTTCCTTTGTGATGAACCAGGGCAGCTGGCTAGGTAGTGCCAAAAAAATAAAAACAGGGTAAATCTGGGAGACAGATCTCAACCGGGGGCCAGCATATAGCAGACTGCTCAGTCAGCTGCTCTCGACCCAGTTCTGTGTCAAATATGCAGACGGAGTTGGTAAGCAGTAGCTCAAATGCAAGCCTGCCACTGGCTAAGACATCTCTGATGATAAAGGGACAACTTCTGACAGTGGAAACTGCTAGAATTAGGTCTGTTACAGAGGCCACAGAGGTGGTCCCCATAGCTAAGGTTTCTTTAATATGGGAAGAGTATGAGTAGGGATGTAAGTTTGTCATGGCAGTCATATAAGTCATTGATTCCATGATGTTTGATCTTTATTCAGGACTTCCATGACTTTCACTAGTGTCATCAGAATGTAGCAATGATACAGTGCCACATTTACTACTGTTTACTAATGATTTCATGAACAAACAATGAGTCATTAAAACCTCATCCATGACAAACTTACATCCCTAAGTATGGTGGTTCTTGCAGATCTGTCTTTCAATCTCATTCTGGGCACTGATTGTGATCCTTGTGGCTCTATTACCTGTATTGCCATGACAAGCCAAACACAGAAAATGGTAAGGGGGTGAATGAAGGAACCTATGTGCCTTTTGTTCAACTCTGCACCGAACAGGGGTGCAGGAAAGAAGGGCAGACAGTTGTACACATTTTCAACTGCAGATCAAGCCTGCAGGCTGTGAGGGGTAGGTGGTACAGTCAAGGTAGCGCAAGAATACCCCAGAGCAGCAGAATAAGTCTGCAGCCTGTGAGATGGAAATTCAGTTAGAGCAGCGCTAGACTACTCCACAGCTGCAGAGTGAGCCTGAATGCTGTGAGTAGGAGGCATGGTCAGAGCACCAGGAAGATCCTCCACAGTCACAGAATGAGACAGTGCAGTGTGAGGCTGGCCCTCAGCTAAAGCAAGAAAAGTCGGCAGGATGTGAGGAAAAACAAAAGGAGGATGGGGTACAGGAAGAAATTCAGAAGTTTACCCACAGCTAGAAAGGGTCAAGGGAGGGGACAGCCAGTGTGTTAGGAACACAAACTGTGCATTTATTATGTCTACATCTGGCTCTGTTGGCTGTAAATGACTGTCCATGAAATTCCAGCTTATGTCTTCTATAGTCTATTTATTCCTCTCATACCTTCACTGTGATTCTTGTACTGTTATTTCCTGTAGTCATATTGTGTTAAGTTTATACTATTCGTTGTTGATCTTGTCTTGCCTGTTGCAGGATCTCCTTGTAAATGAGCTTGCTCAATGGAGTTTTCCTGATGAAATGAACTTGAACAATCAGGGGCGCTCAAAGTTCCTCACGGATGCCAGATGGAAGCACAGCCTGTGCTTTGAAAGGAGGGGCAGAGGCTCAGGAAGGTACACCACAGTAGCTAGCTTGGAACACTTACAATACAGCAGACATAGAACCAGAAGTGCCCGAGATGCTCACACCTTGGCAGGCTGACACCTCAGGCATTGAATAGCAAAGCACAGAGAGGCCTGATGGACTGGGGAGTGTGTCCACATGTGTGCTAATACAAGTTCAGCAGAACGATCCGAGTTTGAGTAAAATAACGTTTAGTATAGACCCATAACAGCAGGAAGGCATCAACACTACCAAGCTACCAGAATGTGCAGGATGGCTTGTTGGTGAAGCAGTGGTGTGCAAAAACAGGAGCAAGAAAGGGGGAAATGCTCCCAACAGGTAGATGTGTTGGAAGAATACACAAGACAGTTGCTAGAGCCGGCTCATGACATTCCATGTTCTGGGCACCTACAGATAAACAGGACCCACAGTAGACTTTTGTAGAATTTTTTCTGGCCCACCATCTTCCCAGATGTGACCCAGTACAGCCAAAGCTGTTGGGCATTCCAGAAGACAGGGAAGGCAGGAGATAAAGCAAAAGCTCCCATTATGCCATTGTTAGTCATGGATGAGCCATTTTAGAGGGTGGATATTAATAGTGTGAGGCCCTTAAGTAACTCCAGCTGGGAAAGAAAAAGATTTACATTGCTTGTTGTAGATTTTGAAACAAGATATCCTAAGGCAGTCATCATGTCTTCTGTGGAAGCAAAAAAAGTGGCACAAGAGCTTCTTGGGATTTTCTGTCAAGTAGTGTTCCCTGAGGAAAGATTATTGGGCAGGGGCATGAACTTCATGAGTACACTGATACCTACACTGTGGGAGAAGTGCAAGGTGAGATAGCTACAAACTTCACCACACTATCCACTGGGCAATTGCTTATGTGAACATTTAAACCTCATCCTTAAATACATGCTTTACACCTGTGCAGAAAATACCCCTGCGATTGGGACAAATATGTTTCCCACTTACTGTTCACTACAGGGAGGTGCCAGAGGAATCCACAGGTTCTCACCCTTTGGGCTTTTCTGTGTCCATAGGGTGAAGGTTTCATTGTATTTGGCCTGGCCAGAACGGGCTGGAAAGTTCACCAAAAGTGAGGAGAACATTGTGGAGTATGTACTGAACTTCCGTGAGAGGTTAATATTCAGCGGTTGTCATCCTAATCCTGTGCTTTACCACAAAAAGTCTACCACATTAAGGTACTGAAATACAGCACTCCCCCCCCTTATGGCAGTATTATTCAGAGTACTACATTAGCTGAAGCATTATCTTATTATAATAACTGGTCAGGAATTTCTCTCAATGTACTGACCAGGTCAATATTTTCCATAACAACTGGCTAGTTGTTATGACATTCACGAACCATGCCAATCAAACTATGCTGCTACCTCATTGACCAACGTTCCGTGTGAGGGAGGGCCAAACAGTCTCACAGACATGGCGGCTCCATCTCTCGCTTATGGAGCTGCCACCACTATGACCTCACACTCGCATTTTTTTAAATTTATTTTGCTTATTTTACACTACCTGGTTGATCCTGCAATTTGTTTTTCCATTTCAAACTATCTGGCTGATCCCACCCTTCGTCCGCTTCAGAACGGCAACACGCCATCACACACAGCGCCAGCCCGATCAGGACAGCTCTCTTCATATGTAAGTGGAAAAAGCTAAAAAAACAAAGGACAAAAAGTTTTAAATAAATAATGACAGATACAGTGTGTATGTGTATATATGTGTGTGTGTGTGTGTGAGTGTGCACATGTGTGCGCGCACTGACTGAGGGTTACAGAAACTGGGCTGGAGAAAAATTGCTGGCCCATTATTATAAAAAATAAAAGATGGGGAGAATTTAATGCACACCCTCATTGTGGGATGCTTTGATAAACCCCTCGAGGTTTATGTAGCATCCCACAACTCGGGTGTGCATTACATTTTCATATCACACCCTTCCCCATCCATTATTCTCTATTTATTGACTAAGTACAACAGAGTAACACTTCAGTGTAAAGGGAATCAGTATGATTCCCTATGTAATGTAAAGGTTATTATGAGGATTCCGTATGTAAAATGCTGGGTTATATTTAGAACATCTCTTCAGTAAGACAGAAAAAATACTTTTAAAATTGTGATGTGGAGGAGTCTATTTTGTAGACAAGAAGGGAGCTGTGATGATGCCATTGTTTCACCAGCTTTAACAGTGTGAAATGAAGCCGGTTAAAACATACTGCTCCTACAGACAGGGATCCTGTTAAATTATGAAGAAAAGCACTGGATTCTTTTGTTACATGTTGCCAAACATAAAATCCAGAGTATTCTTCAGAATATAACAACATTCCTAACAGCACAGCCCATATGTTCTCACCTGCTGCACTGCACACTGTTAACACTGGTGAGGCAGTGACATCATCATAACACCCTTCCAGTCCACAAAATGGACGCCTCCACATCCCTGTTTGAAAAGCATCTTTCAATGTTTTATTAAAGTCCTTTTCTATATGTATCCTTTTCAATCAATTTCTGCATGACTATGGTAAACGTTGAAATAATCATATAGGGAATCATATGGACTCCCTTTAAGTGGTACCTTGAATGATACTGCCATAAGAGGGAAGTGCTGTACAGCAATACATTAATGTGGTAAACTGCTCTGTGGTAAAGCAGAAGATTAGGATGACTACCTATGTATTACACAGAGTGTCTCTTGTAAGCCCAGAACAAGTTGAAAACGTGGTACAATCAGAGTGTGAGAGCTCGAGAATATCAGGTTGGGCAGAGAAATGGCACTTATTCCTGTGAGACACAACAAATTGCAAAATGCTTATGAGGGTCTGTTTGTTGTGACTGAGAAACTGAGTGATGTGAATACATGCACGTACTGACAGGCCAACCCACAAGCACCAGCCCTACCATGTTAATACGCTCAAGACATACACTGCCCAAGAGGAGTTGTTTTAGCAGCAATGTGTTCTTCAGCAGAGGATATGGAGGATCTTATAAGTGATCTCCTTGAAGACAGCAAGGTTGCTACTTCAGTGATGCAGTCATGCTTTCCATCCAGTTGAACTCAGATCAAAGTGAACAACATAAGGTGCTACAAACCTTTGAGACTGTGTTCACTTCAAACGGGTACACAAAATTCATGGAACATGAGGTCAAGACAGTATTGGACAAACCTGTTAGACACAGTGCTTACAGGATCCCTGCAAGTGTCAGAGACCAGATATGAAAATAGATGGCAGAGATTAGACAACTGGGGTTATACAGTAATCTAAAAGCCCTTGAGTTGCCCCAGTAGTCCTGATGCCTAAACAGGATGAGTCTACCCAGTGCGGTGTGAATTACTGCAAACTGAATTCCATCACAGTGACTGATGCATACCATAAGCCTATAACTTAAAAAAGTTTGGAATGCCTTGGGGGCACCAAATACTTTAGCACCACTGACATAACTAAAGGGTACAGGTAGCTATAATTCACAAAAGAGGCCTGGGAGTGGTCCACATCTGCCACACCCTTTGGACACTAAATTCTTAGTTATGCCCTTTGGGATGAAAAATGCACCAGCAACGTTTCACAGGTTGGCGAACAAAATATAAAAAATGAAGGGAAATCTGCAGTTGCATACATTGATGATATCGCCATCTGTTTTACTGCTAGACCTAGGTGGTACATGTGAAGCATGTGGATCACGTACTGACCAAGCTGCAAAAAGCAGGGCTAACAGTCAAGTCTGAAAAGTGAACTCTGGACACATCAGACATGACATGCCTGGGACACCATTTCAAGGGTGGTCACAAACAATCAGAAATCAACAAAGTTGGAGGCCATTAATAAGGGGCTGGCAGTATAGCCTGGAGGTTGAAGTAACAAACTGGAAATGAGCTTGGTACATCCAGCAGACCTGGGTTTGATTCCCTCAACCTCCATTTGCATACTGTGCGACTCTGAGCAAGTCACTTAACCAGCCAATATTCTTGGCAGGTCCTTGTGCCCAGTGGGCCTTACCCGGTTACCAAAAGAACGAAGAAAAAATTGGGGCACACCTATTACCAAGAGAAAGGTAAGAGTTTTACTGGGCTTATCAGGCTACTACTGAAGGGTTGTGCTAATAGCCAGTGATACAGTTGTGCCCTTAACTGACCTCACAGCCAAATTAACCCTGTAAGCACATCTTTTGATGGACTTACTATAACCTTGATCAAATATATGCATCCGTTTTCTGCCGAGTTGTTCCTGAAATGCATACTGTTACCCAATATACTTAACGGTAACCAAAATAAATTCATTCATTCATTAGTAACCTAAATATGCCATGCTCATAACTTTCGACTACTGTACAAGCCAAGCAGCTATGAGAAGTGCCACCCCCTACCCCCAAAAACAGCATTTTCACGACATGAAGTGGAGAATGGGGCTGAAGTGCCTAATAGGCAGACAGTGAGGATTGGTAAGAGGGCTATCTAAAGATAAGATTTTTAAATGTTGCTGGCTATTCTACATGTGTGTGGCAAGTTATTTATTTGAATTTTGGTAACTGGGTGAGCCCTCTGAGACATTACAGTCCCTTTTTTCAGGGGCAACCTAGAAAGTGCAGAACATGGACAATGACATGGCAGTAGCAGTGGGTGCCTTTACATCATTCATTGATTTACAAAAATTCATCATTTACAGAAACATTCATGGATTAAACATTTACAGATTACAAAGACATGGCAGTTACAGTGGTTATATTTCATCGTTGGCAGATTTACAAAATGCAGCATTTACAGATGCACTTACATCAAATATTTACATAAACAGAAGGGGTCAGGGAGCTGGGATTCTTATACATATGAGGATCAGTGAGTGGGAAATTTATGCATAACATCATGGAAGCCAGACCAAGAGTCAACGGAAGCAGGAGCAAAGTGATGAGGCATCGAGGTGGGGTAATAGGGAGGACTGGAACTTCGTGAGGGAGGTGCAGGATAAGGTAGAGTGTGGTAGTGAGTTCCAGCTAGACACCCCCGAGAAGGCAAAAGATCTCCGGACCACTGCTAGCTGAGGTTTGGTCAAGGTAGTTGATAAATATACTACTAGCCAAACACCTACAGACTGGTTTGTTAAATTTTTAAATCTTATCTTTAAACACCCCCTTCACAAATCTCTTTTTCTCTCCGTTAAGCCACCTGCGGCCCTGTTTTCCACTTCATGTCATTAAAATGCAGTTGTGCAGGGCAGGCTTCAATGCTGCGGAGTCACTTGGCTCATAGTTTGATGTTGCAAGTATGGCCCGTGTAAATAGCTATTTCATTATATCGTGGAGCAATCTATTCAAATGTTAGTTAATTTAGTCCCTTGGGCAGGCAGCTCCTTTGTATGAGTTGCCTGCCTGGTAATAAAGAGTGGTCAACTGCTCTTTACTAGAAAAATGCACAATATGTTCTTTCACAACAAAGTTTTGTGCTTGAAAAGCAGACAGCTTCTTTATTCATTATGCAACCCCCACCCCACCAATTTGGGGCTTACCTGGAGCCCATAGCTCCCTGTTTGCTCTCCTTTTTTAAAAAAATTCAAAAAACTTTATTGAGCTTGGTTGAAGTAAAATGCAAAGAATGTGAATAATACAGATATTTATACGCTTAAGACCAATAAGCAGTTAGTGCAGTGGATGCATCAAACTATATAATCGTAATATGACACAATTATCTGGAAAACATATTTTTTTTTTTAGTCTTTTGGTAACCGGGTAAGGCCCACTAGGCACAAGTGCCTGTTTTCAGGGGCGACCCAAGAGCACTGGGCAGTTAAGTCACGTGTTCAGAGTCACACAGTATGCAAGTGGAGGATGTGAGAATCAAACTCAGGTCTGGTCTGCTGGATGTACCAAGCTCATTCACACCTCGTTCCTCTAACCTCTAGGCATATTGTCTCTACAACCAAGCTATAATAATAATAACTTAACCTCCCCCACACCCATCCCAAACCCCCTCCCTCCTCTTCTCCGGAAGCTGGAATGTCCCAGTGGAGCCCAATTAACATCCTCCAAATGATCACAACTAATATGAGATGTAGGAGCCCAAAACAGGAGTCCTTAAACAATAAATAATAAGAAATAAGAAATGACGAGGTGACCTTCACCTAGTATCCAGAGTCAGCAGGGTAAAAAGGGGTTCCCAGACCTGGGGGTATTTTTTATGAGAGTGTGACATGCTTGCAATAATGCGTTTGGCCTGCAGCACGAAAAGGATTTCCCAGTGCCATTCCATGTAAGTAGGGATTGTCTGGTTGCACCAGTGCCGAAGAATGACCTCCTTGGCGCAGGCTGATATTAAAGCAATATGTGGCTTCTGATTGCCAAGTAAAGCTTTAACAAAGTCTCCCAAGATGCAGATTTCAGGGGTAAAAGCTTGATCTAGCTCCAATAGGGGATCTAACCATTGCCCAATATCTTCATAAAACTGCCTAACTTTTTCACAGGTCCAGAGAATAGGAAGCAAAGATTCCCGTTCTTTCTGACATCTGGTACTAACATCCAGGGCCAGCCTGCCCATTTTGTGGAGCTTAATTGTGGTATAAAACATGTTATGTAATATTTAAAACTGCATGAAGTGGTATTTGTTCCATTTAATGTATTGGTAAACCCCTTTCAAAATTTTAGACCAGTTGTGGGGACTTCTCTGTGAGGGAAGGGCCTGGTCCCAGGAATAGAAGAATGACTGTTCCCTCCCAGCAAGGAGGACCCGCAGCTGTGCATAAAAGAAAGCTATGAGAAGTGGGGGTAGTCGATAACAGAGGGAGCCATGTATTTCCATATTCTCTGGACCAAATACCAGTACCGAAATATTGCATCAACATGTGCCTTAGTTGGAGATATTTAAAGCACACGTGTACCCATTTGCTCTCCTGCTAGGTGACTCCAGGAAATGTCTGCATTTTCTTTTTGGTCCCCCACTTCTGGCCCATAGTCCTTATGTGCCCCAGTCAAGCCCCAGTGTAAGATTTGGCCCTGCGGAGCTCCAGTCTCCAGCCATGATTCCCCGCTGCTTGTTTTGGCATTCCAGTCCGAGCGGTGACCGTGCATGCACCACGGCACCTTTGATCTCCAGACCGCTCAAGTTGCAGTCGACTCGGAGAGTTTTTCGGCGGTCCTGGGGTCCCCATGTGGTAAGTGGTTCCCGGTGACCATGGACAGGGCCCTGAGCACCCGCTATCTACAATTTTTAAGGAAATCCACATGGTGTCTGAGTTAGGGGCTCATGAAGATTAATGAACCCAGAGCACCGATCTCATGAATATTAATGAGGGTCTGTTCTGCCCTCCGGGAAGCGTGTCCTCAGCAATCGCCGAAAAGCAAAAAGAAATGTCCAAGTGAAACAAATAAATGTAACTGTGTGTACGTGGGGAAACAAATGTTTGTAAGGGGGGAAAAGTATTTAAGTAACAAATTCTTCTATTCTGGCTACACCAGTATGATGTTGGTACTCAGAGAGACAGCCTGCTAGCTATAATAGGTGGGGTTGCAGTGACAGGAAAATGGACTGAGGAATATATTTGTTCTGGGCAGCAACAGCAAGTACATATCCAGGGCTATTGAACTGTGGGGCATTTGGGAAAATATTTGATTTATTCCGGCTGGACCAGCACTTTTTTTTTTGAAATTTAAGTTTATTAATTTTCAGACAACAAATGTACATTAAGACAAAAGAACAAGACATTAGGATGTTGAAAACACCCACCCACTAGCCCCCCCCAACCCCAAAATATCAGTTACAAAAAGGAAGAGCGCATAAGGTACATTTGAGAGCCCACCTTCCACAATCTGTTCCCCCCTCCCCCTCCCTCTCCCTCCCCTTAGGGTGCAAATAATCAGAAAAAAACAAGCATACCCTGGAGACATTAGCTAGTTAGGCCAAAAATACAGGCCATATCATCAGTAAAATCATACAATCTTAAAGGCATGGATTACAGAAACAGGGACTAAAGAGATCAACACTTTGCGCGGACCATCAGGATCGGGCCAAGAAAAAACTGTAAATTAAGCCAGACAGAGAGTTTGAAGCTTACTCCACCTCTTCTGGAATAGATCCAAACGCCCTTTAAAACTGGCAATCAACTTTTCAGATTGAAAGTACAAATTTAATTCTGTTAGCCAATCAGCAAAAGACAATGTTATCTGGTCAGTCCAATGTCTTAAAACTAGCTTCTTAACAATCATAGATACCAAAGCCATATAATACCTTCGTTCAACACAGTCTACACGAGATAGATCACCTAAGATACACACCTCAGGACATAAAAAGCCGGACAAACCCAGAAGAGGATCAAGATAGTCTTTAATCTGAGACCATAAGGGGACAACTTTGGGGCATTCCCAGAACAAGTGAAGAAGGTTGCCCTCAGCTTGCATACATCTAACACAGTTTGGTTGAGAGATCTTTTTGAATTGAAAAAGTTTGACTGGGGTATAATATAGGTTGCTCACAATATAGTATTGTGTTAACCTCATCCTGTCTTGGGTATGATATCTATGGAGATCCCTCCATATACTGGGCCAATCCAGAGGGTTATCAGGCAGTAGCTGGGCCCAGACCCCCTGAGCCAGCCGTCTCTTTCGGCGAATTATAGTTCAGAAGAAAAGAATAAATCAAAGAAACCGAGTGCGGCCGAGAAGCAAGATTAATGATTTCAGAAAGGAAGGGGAAAACCGCTGATTCCCTGGTGGTGGTACCAAATCTTTGACTAATCAAGTGTCTCAGCTGGTATACTCTAAAAATGGCCCTCCTCGATATATCGAATTTCTCAAGAATATCCCCCGAAGAGAGGAGTGAGTCACTATTAAAAAAATGCTCAAGTCTAGCCTCTCTAATTTGTGGAAGCCAGTCCGGGTTAAGCCATGAGGCGCCCAGCTTAACATTAGGATTACGAACAGCCGGTTGCCCCAAATCTGATACAGCGAGAATACGAAGATATTTCAAACATTGCATAAAAGACATAATAGCAGCCTTTAAGACATTGTCCGACACCCAGTTGGAGAGTACCTTCCGGGGATAGATAAAGTAAAGCATATCTATCGATTGAAATTCCCTTGAGAGAGGTGCGTTCAAGCTGAAGCCAGATCGGACAGGTTGATTCCGGTTCAGAAGAGAACCATCTTCCCAACTTAGAAAAGTGAGCTGCCCAATAATATAGTAGAAGATTGGGTAACTTAAGTCCATCCTTCTCCTTAGAGCGACAGCTTAGCGTAGGAGCCCTAACGCCTTTCCGCCCAAAGAAAATTAGAAAAAGCACATGAAACTGTTGAATATACGAGATGGGAAGCCAGAGGTTAACCAAATTCAATGGGTAGAAGATTTGAGGGAGAACATTCATTTTGAGAATATTTATTCGACCCCAGAGTGAGATGGGAAGAGCTGACCAACGTTGTAAGTCTTGAGAAATGGAGTCTTTGAGCCTATCCAAATTAAGCTTTTTCATAAGGGCCGAGTCAGTGGAAAGAGATCCCTAGATATTTGATAAATTTGGGAGCCCATCTCATACCACAAGAGGAGAACTCAGATTTGGTAGTATATATATTAAGGAAAAACTTCTGACTTGGAGATATTTAGTTTATAGAGAGAAAACCCATATCTCTCAATAAGATCGATCACCTCTCTCAACGCAGGACGGATCTGCCAAATGCAAAGAATATCATCCGCATATGCAGAAAGAGACAGCTCCCTTTGATGTACCTTAAGGCCCTTAACCCGAGCTGAGGTCTTAATCCTTATAAGTAATGGTTCCAAATAAAGATTGAATAACAAAGGGGAAAGAGGACAGCCCTGTCTAGTACCAGCATACAAACGAAAAAGAGAGGAGAAAACCCCATTACAATAAATTTTGGCAGAGGGGCAGTTGTAAAATATACGGATTTTATTAATAAAGGCTGCCGGAAATCCCATTTTCTCCAGAACAGCCCAGAGAAAAGACCAGTCCACCCGATCAAAAGCCTTTTCGGCATCAAGAGAAACCAGAGCGGCCGGAGTTGAAAGGGATTGAGCATACTGAGAGATATGTGATAGAGTCCTTAAATGATCGGCAGCTGATCTTCCAGGGACAAATCCCGCCTGTTCAGGGCTCAAGAGTCCTGACCAAACCTTCTTGATCCGTTCCGCTAATATTTTAGCAAAAATTTTCATATCATAGTTTTGGAGTGAGATAGGTCTATAGTTAGCCGGATCCGTAAGAGTCTTATCGGGCTTAGTAATTAGGACAACAATAGCCTCGAACAAAGAAGAGTCTACCTCTGGAGATACCGATAGATATTGGTATAATTTAAGGAGGGTGGGAATCAGATCTTTAGCAAAGGTCTTATAAAAATTGGCTGGAAAGCCATCGGGACCCGGTGTTCGATCAGGGGCAAAAGAGGCTATAGAGCTCTCAACCTCCTCCAACGAGATGGGCGCCAACAGGATAGCCTGCTGGGCTTCCGAGAGACAGGGAATTTCAATCTCCTTCAGATACTCATCGATTTCAAAAGTAGAATGTGACATCATCGGTTTGCTATATAATTCGTGATAGTATTCTTTAAAAATATGAGCAATTTCTCTAGGTGTAGTAACCACCTCTCCAGACGGGGAGATCAAAGAGGGAATGATTCTGGAGCTTTCCAGTGCCCGTAGACGCATAGCCAAGAGCTTACCAGACTTTTCCCCTTGGTCAAAGTACTTAGCCTGAGTTTTAATCAACGAATATTCAGTTTTGCTCTTCAAGAGATCCTGATATTTGCTCTTAGCTGACAAAGCTCCTTAAGATCATTTAAGGAAAAAGCTGATATACCTAACTTCAAGCTCAATTTTACCATCAAGAGTAAGGAATCAAGCTCCTTTTTCTTTCTAAAGGAGGCCATTTTAATGAGCTCACCTCTAAGAAAGCACTTTAGTGCGGACCAAACCATATCCAACCTCGGAGTGGACGCAAGATTCTCCTCCAGAAACAGAGAAATCAAAGAGCTGATATCAGATATATTCTGCGGTGCTTTCAGCAGTTGGGTATTCAGCCGCCAGACCGAATCCCGAGAGAACTCCACAGATAAAGAAAATTTAACCCAAACAACTGCATGGTCCGAAAAAATGATCGGTTCAATTCCCGTTAGACAGAGATTTGGGAGAAAAGAAACATTAACCAAAACCATGTCCAACCTGGATTTAGTACCATGAGATTGAGAGATAAAGGAAAAAGCCCGAAGAGACGGATTGCATGCCTCCAGGGGTCACACAAACCGAGCAGGGCTCTCAGATCTGTGAAGGCTCTATGAGCTGAAGAGGGTGGGCGCTTATCTTGGGGGTCTCTATCCAGGATAAGCGAACACGGGATATTCCAATCCCCACCCAAAATAAACTGAACGGGAAGAAACCTAGCCAGCTTCTCAGCAAGGGACATAAAAAAATCCAGAATCACCCCCGACCGGAGCATATACTGATCCCAGAACTACCTCATCGCCGTTAAGAGTTCCCTTAACAAAAACAAATCTCCCCTCCGGATCTGTCACCATCATCTCTTTATTAAATAAGACATGTTTCTTAATAAGAACCGCCACTCCCCTACTAACACAGGAATTACCAGCAAGGTAAGATTGAGAAAAACCTGAACGAGACAAGAACTTAACGTCTCCTTGGTTGAGGTGTGTTTCCTGCAGAAAGAGAACATCAATTTGCAATAGAGAACAGTGATTAAACATCTGCAGACGTTTGACCCGATCCCGAAGTCCACGCACATTCCAGGAAGCTATTTTAAGAGTATTCATAGCCATTTTAAAAACAATAAACAAAAACCAGGTAACCAGGTATACTTAATTATATAGCAAAGAAAAAGTGCACCCTCCCAAGCCACAAGTTTAGAGTTTAACATTATTACATACCACATATACAGAAACCCCAACAACCCAAAACTAAATCCATCTAGAACAATTGCTTCCCAGTATAGAGATTATTACTCAAGCAGAATTTTTGTGGAATATAGGGAAGAGAAACCCATAACCCCATCCCTACCCGACCAAAACCCACCCCCATGTAATCCTAAGAAAACCAGGAACAAAGGAACCCCTTTCCCTCTGCCAGGTCCAAAATCCACCATCAAAAGTCTTGAGCCCTACCACCCCACCCCAGAGTCCACAAAAACCCCAAGTCGACCCATAACTATTTACAAGGAGGACCTATAGATTAGGAACAAATCACTTGAATAAAAGAGCCCGACTTTAGCCCCCGATCCTAGTGCGAACCCAATACTCCCCAGTGCTAAGAGTAAATACCCATACCTTAAAGGCTCCCAGTCTGCCAGGAAAACCATGTAACCAAATCCCTTGTGTGGATAGATGTCCTAACACCATCACCAGGGAGAGGTTAGCTAACCCCCTCCACTTGGCCCGCAATACTGCATCTGACAAACAGGCATCTATAAGCCTGAGCCCCCAAAATGCCTATTGTCGGTGACACACCACATAATGTAAAACAAGAAAGGTTTAATACATCCTGGGCGAGGAGAATATAATCCAATTGATCTAGCAGAGGCATAAAAAACAAACTCCCCAAAGGACCATCACCCTGAATAACAAAGAAACTGTCCTCCCAGATTGTCTGCCATAAAAGATCCATCTTCCCGATAATGGAAGGAGGCAGAGTAAAATGCATAGCTTACCCGAGATGACAGGGTTTACGAAAATAAAACCAAGCAGAGGCCTCTAAACTTGAGATATACTCAATACTGGGATGTGGTTTCGGGAGCAGACAGATCACGGACAAAAATAGCCCTCTAGCCGGAAGCTCCCTCAGAAACCGCACCCACAGTAAAATGGTTCCGCCTCTAGCGCGTCTAGTCAGGCCCAACACGGAGGACCCTCCGGCCCCAGGAAGCCAGCACCCACCCGCCCAGCTATCACCAAGGAGACAGGTAAGGAGAGAAAGAAGAAAAGGAACAACTCCAGAAAGGAAAAGAAAGGGAATCTAATCGGGGAAAGGTACAACGTGCCAAACATAAGGAGGGAGGGAAGAGATATAGTATTTAGCCCCCTAGAGCACCCCGATCCTGCAAAGGAAAAACCTAGGTCCCCCGACTGAGCTATACTAATCATCCCCAGGAGAAGGAAGGTAAATATAACAGTCCCACTCAATAATTTTCTCAACAGTTTTTGTCAGAGAAAAAAGGGCATTTTAATAAGCCCAAGTCTGTCAGCCAGTCGCCTTGAAAAGATCCGGAAGCCTTGCAGTAAGCTCTTTCAAGGCGATTTCGGATGAGGCAAAACTGTAAGCTGAGCCCCCAATCGTGACCTTCAGGGTAGCTGGATAAGACATCTTAAAGGGGATAGCCGCGGCGATCAACTTTTGAACTACAGGATGGTAGGCTGCTCGTCTCTCTCTGGTCTCTTTAGGGAGGTCCTGAGCCACTCGAAGTCTGGATGATCCCCATAATATTTCTTTAAGTTCCCGAGACTTGGAAAAGACATGCTGGCGCTCGATGTAGCTGAGGAACTTTATTATTATGGGTCGCGGAGGTGAGCCAGCTGAAGGCCTTGGTCTTAACGAATGGTGGGCCCGCTCCAAGTGATACATGGGGCTGATAGGAGATGGGCCCACAATCTTCGTGAGAAGCTTCTGTAGAAAGGCCATGAGGTCAGGGCCTTCTTCCATCTCTAGCAACCCGAATATGAGAGAGGTTGTTCCTGCGATTTCTACCCTCCAAATCTTGGTCTTCAACTGCAATTTTTAAGTTGCTGCTTTAATTCCATGATCTGAGTCTCGATTGATTCTGCCTCTGCTCCAACGAGAAAGCTCTGGTCTCCACGTCGGAAACTCTAGTGGAGACAGACGCTAGGTCTCCCCGTAGCGACTTGAGTTCAGCGGTTAGTTCTTTTAGGATCTCCTTAACAGGGCTAAGTTCTTGCAGGAACCTGTCTTCTGTCAAAAGGGAGGTTGCTTGTGGCTTATCGTCGCTCCGGTCCGCTTTACTCGGACCTTGATTTCGCTGCTTCTTGGCGGCCTTGTTGGGAGAAAGTAGGGGGTGCTTCCGAGGCCTGCTTCATATCGGCCTCCATCCCTTAGATCTCTCGAGTTTCCCGGAGCTGATCGAATTAGGTACAAGCAGGCACAGTCTCTAGATACTTATTCTCCAAATTGACTTAATTGGTGCTCTAATAATTGCACAAAATGACCAAAATCGGCGATCACAGGGGAGCTCAGAACTCAAGCAGCTGCCTGGCCCAGAGCCATCACGTGACCTGGACCAGCACTTAATTTGGGACTGTATCTAATCTGTTTAAGGGACTGTGTGTTCAGCAGCCATTGTCAAAGCAGCCACAGCTAATCGGAAAGCTAGGATTTTAAAGCCAGGACTCGTGGCACAGTAGCCAAAGCTCATGGGAAACTTCCAAGTGCTCATGGGGAACTGCAGGGACCTAATTTCAGGCACCAAAACAGCAAACCAACTGTGCATCCGGTAAGGTTCATGCATAATTCATTTTCTTGATTGACAGGCCCTTCAGCCAATCAGAGACAAACAATCAAATGCTCCAGCCAATCAGGAGTCTCAGAAGTGCCTCATTAAAGACTGTGTTTTCAGAAATTTTCCAGGTGCGAGCAGGAACGCCCCACAAGGGTGGGGGCTCAGGCCCCCAGCCATACAACTGAGCCTGGTGATCCAGTTAATCCTCTCCACCCAGGAGGAGGTGTTTGCCTTCTTTAGCAGTTAAAGTTAAAGTAATTTAGTTTATGCCACATCTGCTAGCCTGGGGGTTGCCAGAATGTCCTCCAGGTACTAGCCCTCCCTTCCACGTTGGGGAAAGATGTGGACCGTAACTTGGTGACATCAAGCTAGCTGTGAAAGAGCTGATTTTACCTCAGTTAGAGAGGAGAACTGAAGACATCAGGAACCTTGATTGCTGAGACTCTACCATGAGGAGCCTGAGTGAGTACTCTTGTACCCCTGGTGCAAGAATAAAACAAAGTTCTTAATTGGGGCTGCCATTGCCCTTAGTGACTGTTCGACAGGTCTGCACCCTGCCTGCATCCTGCTGTGCTTAACCTTAGCCCAGTGCAGGTGGACCCTGCTTTCAAAACTTTTGCTGCTTGAGACAGACTAATCCTGGTCTGCACCTTGCAACTGCTGCACCAATCTTGCCCAGCGCAGGTGGACCTATCTGTTCTGGGGGACCCAAGTGAGCCCAGAGTATCGTCTAACTGTTCTGGGGGACCCAAGTGAGCTCAGAGTATCATGTAACTGTTCTGGGGGACCCAAGAGAGCACAGAGTATCATATGAATGTGCTAAAATGTGTCCTAAACTATCCAGTTAAGACGTCCAGTGAAGCTGCAAGCTACAGCCATGTACCACAAAAAGACTGAGACACCAAGTCTTTTGAAATTGATTTCTGTAACCTGGAAATGATTGTTTCTAAGTAAACTGACCAGGGTGGCCATCCTGGCCCCTGCTTGAAGATGCCCTATCTTCTTTAATTGTACCAGATGTGCCTGCAATATGAATGTGCTGAATGTTGCTCATGGGTCAAGACCTTGCCTGTGACCCAGTCTGTTATGCCTGCTGAAGGCTTCACCGGCAGAAACAAGCAACCTTGCCAATCCTGCCTGGGCCTTCACCAATTCGGCCCAGACCAATTGCCCTGCACCAGAGACTGTTTTGACGAAAGACCAGCTTTGGGGATCCAGCCCCTGTGCAACAATAATTTGCAGGTTCGGCCACCTGAAAGGAAGGCCATGAAGAGGAGGTGCATCGTGTTGGCCCTGCTTCCCCATGCTCATCGGCAAATACCATGAGGTCTCCATATTGACTGCCATCATGCAGAAATCTGGTAACATGAGTACACTCAGGGCAGCTCCCTGCAATGAGTAATTAAATCATCTGTGGTAACACCTGATTTCATTTACTTTCTGGGTTTTTAAAAGACTGAGCCAACTGGCTTGGATCACAAATAATTATCTTGTTTTGCATGCTAACTGCCTTTCTTTCCATCAAGGGCCCCAACATTAGCTGCAATGCCGGTCACCCCCGGGCAACACCTCTGGCTAGCCAATTGTCCATCCTGGGTACCCAGTGTTGTTGAACTGTATATTTGGGACTTAAAGTGCATGCCAGAAAAATCTGATTTAAATAAGAAAAATCTGATTTAAATAAGAACACAAATCATTTGACTAAATTTACGCCCCTTCCTTGTTCACTGCCCCTAAATAAACCTGATTGTCTTTTTTCACATTTAGCCTGGCTAGCGTGCATATTATTAGTTGGGTTGCAGTGTTGAAAGTGTGCAGCTGTATTGTTAACCTTATTTTACAGGGGGTCTCCAGGGACATTGCTGAAGGTCCATACCTGGTGGTAAGTGTGAAGTAGTAGTAGTAGTAAAATAGTTTATTCAAGGCAGCCGTGAATTTGGATAAAAACTCCACTGGGTGAACTCATTTTCGAGGAGAGCCATCATACATCCATACAGTTTCCAGTTTTACTATTGTCATACATAAAAAACATTTGTAAGTAACAAAAATTAAAAAGATTATATTAAGAACATTTTTTAGAGTCTGTGTGAAGAGTGTGTACATATCATATATACTAATGGTGTGTTGACTGCTGGCAAAGATATCAAGCCACTAGGAGGGTTGTGGGTGGTTATAGCTTCCCAGAGGGCTACAGTAGGATATACAGTTATCCCCATGACTGTTACTCTGTGTGCAGACACCTTATTACAGAATCCAGGCCCCTCAACCTGTGCTTAGATATACAGGCAGGGGTAGTAACCTTCAGGATAGCGCTGCCTAGGGATTGCAATTTCATTTCATTTTTATTTGTTAACTGAGGCTTGGTGGTCTCACTAGAACATAGGTTCCTTTTTCAGGAAGCAACTGGGATCAAAGATCATATACATTGCAAATTTGCATATTTAACTTGTAAATGCAAATTTCCAATTATTACCACAGAGATCAAAGATATAGTGTATGGTAGAACGTTATTCTAGGTAGAAATCCATACCTAGAATAATGCTGTTGTGCTGCAGTAGCTACTGTATGTCATTTTGCTGTTGTGCTGCACTAGATACGTAGTTCCTGCAGCACAACAACATGAACGCATTCTCGCGCCATACGCACTGGAGTTGTGGCTGCAATCGATAGTGCTGTGTGAGTGAAAGTGGTAGTTTGACAATTCACACAGCACTATCGTTTCTAACCATAGCAGCCATGGTATTCTCAAAGCAACTAACTGACATGGAGAGGTTTGTCCAGGATCAAGGAAATCAACGGACATTTAAAAAAACTGATTTGTTTGCTTCATTTGCTTGCCTTTTTTCTCATCGTTTTAAAACACTACACGTTCGTTGCTTCAATTCACCGTCTCAGCTTCAAAGTGTCACGAATAAAAGTGAGTGATATTAAATATTATTTTTGACTACACCATAAAAGACAATATTTTGGCCACTATACACAACAAGCATGAGCAGCCATTTCAAGATTGCTATGGCGACAGACAAAAACCTCTAACGGCTCTCAGGGTTTACTTGGTCATGGCAACCTCTCAATGGCTACATGCATGTTGTGCATAATAACTCATACATTATCCTCTACCTTTTCCTAAAACAAGTAGGTAGAACCAAATGAAAGGCTGGATTGTCAAAAGCCTTCCAGACACGCATGACAACTTGCATCACAATTTCAGTTCAGTTGTGCTACTTGCATCAGAACGTTAGACCACATAAAATGTGGTCTGACTTCCTATCACAAGTGTCATAAGTTGTGCTCAGAAAATTTTGCATGCATCAAAATAATGATAAAACCAATCAGTTTTTGACATAAAGCAGGTAAATTGTTGCACATGTGACAACATGTTTCAAACTAGCATTCCAGCATTTTTGCTGTATTATATTTTGACACAGGAACAGCCGAAAATTGAGAATGGCACTTGAACCAAGACATTTTAACATCCATCCTTAAATGTCTTAATATGTAAACTGCATGATTTCCACTTTGGCTCTATTTCAGTGAACACATTCAACATTTACCCACTCTTAGATATTTAATCCCTTTTAAATTAAGGAAGTTGTACTCTGCCTCCAAACTTTCCAAATGCACTTTTGACATCTGTCTTTTTTTTTTCTTTCAGACCTTTTGGAACTCCAGTTCCTGACAGCAAAACAAAACAGGTTGCAAATTATAGAAATTCATTCTTTTAAGTAATTAACTGTTACTTGCATCACTTGAGCTGGAATACTGGACAATTTAGGGCCCTAAGTTTTTTGTGAAATAGAAACAGTTAATAGATAATCAGCAGGAAACATTAATCCGCCTTTCCTTTTCATCCCAAATTACTTCACTTGGCTACCCTTCACTGATTGGCTTTGACCTGAAAATCTCATGTTGTGCACACACACACACACACGCAACCTTTGCTAAAGCTCTACATGCTGAGAAATCATTCCAGTTAAAACCTGCAGCTTTTCCATCAAAATCCTACAGTCAGCCTGTAATTCTGAAAGGAGATACTAATCAAATATCTCCACAGTCATAGGCCCTCCCAAGACCCTAGAACTGGATAAATTAATGTTTACAGATAAATAACAATGGTGCACTTGTAAATTGTGCATCTTGATCGCATATAAGAGAGAACGAGATGCAAATTATACATTATGAGCACAAAGCATGATGAAAACTTCTGGTGGATACTGTGCTGTACATAGCAAAGTCATAAGACTTGTCCTTTCCCAGTTTAGAACAATGTGTGATACACATCTGCAGCAAACTGAGGAACTTTAATATATTTCAGGATAATTGAAAAAGGCCTATTAACTCAATGTGGATGCTTATTTTATCTGTCTCCTAAATCTGATGTATATCACAGTGTACACATAGAAGAAAAGGGCTACAATAAAAATGTAATATAATTGTTTAACAGCAGTGGAAACCATTCAGGTAAGCTTTTCAAAATGCAGTCTGCTATGAATCTGAAGTACACACACAGCAGCATTCCATGTGTGCTGGGCTGAACTGCACACTGCAGCATTCCATGTGTGCAGGGCCACACTTTGACTATCCTGCCCTGAATATTTGGTTCCATTGAAAGGTGGTGACCAGGAAAGGTACACTGAGCTGAGGCTTGTTTCCAGGTGCAACGAACAGGAAAGGGATACATGAGGTATAGCAACATAACAATGCACATTTCTTGGTACAGAATAACGTGTAGAAATAGTACAAAATATAACTTTTTGTAGGCACATACAAAGAAGCCAGTAGGAGAAGGCCATTTGGTCCATCAAGTCTGCTCATATTGCAGGGTCCACAGCTTGAGCTAATGTCCCTGCCCTCCTCCCAGCTCCTCCCATCCTCCCTACCACGATCCTTACTTTCCCCTATGCCTATCCCAGCCTCTCTTAAAGCTGCCCACTGTCTTCAATGAGATGAACTCTTCTGGCAGTGCATTCCAAGTGTCAAATCCACCACCCTCTCTGTGAAGAAGTGCTTCCTGACCTCTCTCCTACACCTCCCACCCTCCAACTTAAGACTGTGCTCCCTAGTGTTATAGTTGCCACTCAGCTAAAGAGACTCTCCTTATCAACCTTATTTATCTCTTTCAACTACTTGAAGGTCCCAGACATGTCCCCCCCTCTCTCCTTTCTTCCAGGAGTACATGTTCAGTGCCCCATCCTCTCCTCTCCTCGCATGCCTTACCCTGCTGACCCACTATCATCTTTGTAGCCCTCCTTTGGATCTTCTCCAGCAGGTTTATGTCTTTTTGAGGTGTGGGCACCAGTACTGAACTCCATACTCTAGATGCAGCCTTACCAGTGATCTGTAAAGGGCAGTATAACCTCCTCTCTCCTACTACTGATCCCCCAGATATGCATCCTATATCTATAAATCTTGAATCTATCTTAGTATAAATTAAATTGCAGTTACAGGACAGTATTTCACACCTATAAAGTACAACAAAATGGTATGGGGTCATAATGTCGCACGGACAATAGTGCTGCACAACAAAGTCAAAACAGCAAAATCAAAAAAGAGAGTCAGTGAAAACACCGACTCAAACAACAACTGCACACACCAGAGGAAGACATGGGAAAACATTCCCATTTCTTTTTGTAGAGAGCTCCTACCCCAATGTGAGAGCTTTGTCCCACACACACCCTTAACTAAATTAACCAGCTCTGGGGTGGGGGTGGATCAAGGAGAAACTCAGGAGGCGGGGAACTAAGATTTTTGCAAAAAAAAAACAACATGTTAGAACAGGGAATGAAACCCCAATCCCCAGCTCTCCAGTGCATCAGGTGCTTGTGTCTTAGACACTCCACCACAGGAGTGGCTTGACCAGGCATAGCACCTGTGTCCTCTTCAACCCCATCTCAGTTCCTAGTCAGGGACAGGGGGTAGTGTAGTTTCCTACCCCTATTATACCCCTGTAGCTGTAATTCATTCCACGCTTTAGACCACGTGGTTATCCTTGCACTGTTTCAGCAGCACTGTATTAACCTGGTACCCAACAAAATGATGCTACTCTTGGGCACAACATGACAACAGCAAGCATAGCAATACACTAGAGACCTGTTAGACCAGGATTTGCCTACCCACTGCACTACTAGAGCCCCCAGGGAGGGTCACCTGTGGAAATCAAGTGCAGGTGGTGGGGGAAAGGATTTCAACTGGTGTCAGAGAGCCTGGGGAGGTGGAATGGCAGAAGGAAGAGGGGAGCAGGTTCCAGAGTAGTGGAAGTCAATAGGAGAAGGCTGATTGCCAGCAGAGGAGTGCGGATGAGGAATGGAGAATGTTCAATGGTCCATGGAGTGGAGGAACAGGAAGCAGAGGGCAATGAAGATAGGATTGAGGAGAGGTAGGAGAGAAGGGAACCAAACCAGTATTTGGCAATAAAGGTGGTGTAGTGTGACAGGTGACATGCAGGTAGGGGAAAGATGGATAGGGAGGAGTAAAGGGAGCAGTGGTGCGTATGAAGACAGAAATTTGTAGCAAAATGGCAAAAGGCATTGCAGAGGGCATCCAGTCTGCCTTCGGATGTGGAGGGGGTGGTACCGCAGACCATATTTGCATAGCTAAATACCAGGAGCACCATTTTGTTGACCAGTTCCCAGCGGACCAGAGGGGGTAGGAAGTCTTTGTTATGGCACAGGGCACCCAGCACAAGGTGATGTTTCACCCAGATTGCATCAATATGTGCTGAGAAGTCAAGCTTGCTGTCAGGCCTCACACTGAGGTACTTGAAGGACTGCTCCGCTTCAGAAAGGGAGCTATCCAGCATGGATAAAACTGAACATTGTGAGAGTCTGACCAGCTTCTGGGTGGTTCCAAAGGTCAGAGACACCATTGTTTTGGTATAGACCCAGAGATGGTTGGAATGGAACCAGCACAAGATGTTGTGAAAATCCTGCTGGAGCAGCTCTTTCACAGCTGCTGTATAGGGACCAGAGGTGAAAATGGCTGTCTTGTCTGCATACATGTGAATATGTGAGTTGGCACAGGTGGTGGAAGGTCATTCAGAAAATGGAGAAAAGGATGGGACTCAGGATGAAGCCCTGTGGGACCCCAGACTGGATGGGAAGGGGTGGTAATAGGATTCCTTCAACCTGTTTTGACTGTTGATGGCCCATTAGATAGAAACTGAACCAGTAAATGGTAGAAGTTAAGAGGCTAGCAGAACACAGCTTGTCCAGCAGGAGTGGGTGGAACACTGAGCGAAGGCTTTGGTCAGCTTAATAAACACAGTGGCAGTGTTGTACCCTGATCCATCAGTGACACACAGCACGGAGGAGACTGTGGAGTGGAGCTTCCAGAAACCAGACTGGAGGGGAAGAGGAAACTGGAAGATGAGTGGTAGTCTAGAAGTCAAGTGTAGACTAGCTTGTCTTGCAGTTTGACAACGGAGGGGAGGAGAGAGACAGGATAGGAGTTGCCTACGGAGTAGTTTGTTTGGAATGCATGCAGGAGGAGATCTTGTTTATTGCACTGGTATGTAATATATTTTCTACTCAAAAAAACACTAAGAAGTTCTCAAGTGTCCAATACAGAATTAGTTTAGTTGCCATATTGGTCCTTGTAAGAACAGATCCAGAAGCAAATGGTCTGATACCTTTTATTGGACCAACATAGATGTTACAAAAGAAAACAGTCTACGCTTTTGGACCAACCAAGCCATTTCTTGGAAGCTTATGCCAGTTGTTTAGAAGCACATTCTATTAACACCCAGATCATACATACCAAAAAACCCAGAAGAAATTCTTATTGGATTTAAATACCTTGTTTAAAGGAAAGCCATCCTCACCAGGAACACCCCCCAAAGCTCCACTCCCCAGACTAGGCCCCTCTGATACAAAACAAAAACAACTTTGGGGCATGTCAACTCACCGTGTCCCAGCCCTGAAAACTTCGGTTATCCCCAAACGTGGCTGACAACATGCGGTGCGTGGCTCCATGCAGTGCAAAAGTGTGGTGCTGCACCACTCGACCCAATACATTTGTATTGAGGCAAACAGTGTGGCACTGCACCCACACCCCAAATGGAGCCACGACCCATCCGCCATGCCTGGGGACCATGGAGTCTCCAAAACCAAAACAAAACACAGTAAGCCAATATGCCCCAAAAAACTTTCCCCCAGCCCCAGCCAAAAAGCCCAATTGGGGGACAAAGCCCTGGGGGTCCACAACAAGGATAGCCCTCCTTCAAAAAAAACAACAGAGATTGAAATGAAGGAACCAGATTCTACCAGTCTGCTACTGCTGAGAAACCTTCAAGGTCAAATGTCAACAGAAGCAGATAACATGAATATTCGAGCAGACAGTCCGCTAATGAATGAGTGTGTTATGTGAATACATTCTTAATCAAAAGCAAGGCTTTCAGATTTAATACCCACATAAGTGAATGTTAAAATGGGATAGTATTGTATGTTAAAAACTATAAAACAAAAATGTTCTATATATGGAAACATTAGGGTATAAAGAAAAGTTACCTAGTATGAACAACTGTTTCACACACTGATAGAGAATCAAACCTGGAGACATTTTCTAAACTATGCTCTCAACCAATTAACAAACTCCATAAACATTAAGACCTTCAGTGCTGAAACAAGAGTTTTACAAAATAATATCCGAGGAAGAACATGGTTGGTCCAAGCTTAAGCACTGTTTTCTTTTGTAACATCTATGTTGGTCAATAAAAGCTATCAAACCATTTGCTTCTGGATCAAGTGGCCAATTTAATTCAATGAACATAGCCTGCCCTGCCAGACCCAAGATTACTGCCCTTGTCATATACAGTGGCAGTTACACAACAACTGACCAGTACTGCAGTATAAAGCAGTTACAGTAAAATAAAAAAAAAACATTATAATGCAGGGTTTTATTTAACTCCACAAATTGATTAGCGTTTTGCTCATAAAAGTGCTAAAGCATTGTGAAGATGCATAGCACTTGCCTCATTGTGTTTAACAAACATAACACTTCTAGAAAACCTATATAAATACTTTCTGTACAGTTAGCATTGTCCCAAGAAAAAAACTGCTAATCAATTATTTAAAACCCTGTAATGCAGCTATGGTAAAAAAAAAATGAAAAGCATTTTATTCAATGCTTTTTTCCTTAAGTGTAACTGCATTATACCGTGGTGTTTTTTTTGTTTGTTTTTTTTCTTTTTACTACAACTGCATTATACCGCAGTACTGGTCACCTTTTGTATGCCTACCACTGTTAAATACTAATAAGATTAGTAAACAGTGATTTTTTGCACAGGTTATGTCCAAAGATTGCCCAGTTGAGATGTAACATCCTGGACTCCATTCACAGTTGCATTGCTTTGTGTTAAGTGTTCACTGCAAGAATGTAGGATCACCAAACACATTGCAACCCCACCATGCTATCCACAACTGTGAGCACAACCTCTTGCCAAGCTGTCACAGGTTGGGAAAGAGAGGTGGGGGCTGCCATCCAAGTGTCCTGCAGGACCTTTCTAAAAAGCATGGTGGTCTTCATGTGCCCAGTTGCAGCCTCCTATGCCTTCTGCAAGTTAAAGTCTAGTAATAACAGGTAGTAAGGGACTACACAGATATGCGCTTCAGGAAGCTAGACAAGGATTAGAAGGACTATGCCGAGCCACCAGTTGACATGGGATGCTGGGGCTAGGAGGCAGGAAAGAGTGAACCACCAGGTATTGACATATTTGGGGAGGTCCACTGGACCATCAGATGATTAGCCACTGGGTCTGGGGAAACAAGTGGCCCAAGGGCCCATTCTACAAGAAGGGTTAAGGATGCAAAACACTTCTAGTCAGAAAGTTTATGTGCCACACATTTACCAAGTCGCTGCATAGCAGTGTTCCATATGCCTGGCATAGTACCATACTGCAACACTGCTATAGGTGCATCACAGATTGTTAGCAGGTGCAAACTAACAGCTAGATTTGCAATTTGTACTGCACCTCTGTTGAAAGGATTCCTCACCTAGTGACATTTGCATGTGTTTGTAAGAGTAATGCTTTCAGTGGCAACTCAACAGTCAAATCAAGTCTTTATTTTAAAAGCGTTTTCAAAAACAAAGCACTTGTGCATAAATACAGAGTGTAAAATATTACCTTATCAATTAAAATATTAACAGTCAATTGAAAATATACAATAAAAGAGGCAGAAAACTAGCAATCTTCGGCAAATGCTAAACTAAATAAGTGAGTCTGTAAACCAGATTTGAAGGACTCAGCAGTCACGCACTCTGTAACACAATGAGGTAGAGAGTTCCACAGGGTCGGAGCCACAAAAGCAAAGGATCTAGCCCCTGAGGTCTTCAAATGGACCCTGGGAACCTCTAGCAATCCCTTGTCAGTGGAGTGGATGGAGGGGGCAGTAGGGGCAAGGGAGAGCTTGCAAATAATGCATCCCCTGTCTGTGTAGGGTCTTATAGGTCAGCAAACCGACTTTGAAGGTGATCTTGTACTGCACCAGCAGCCAATGCAGTTCACAGAGCACAGGAGTGACATGGCAAGATCTAGATGAGCTAGTCAACAACCTGGCTATCAAGTTCTGCACCATCTGTAGGCCAAAATCCACCCATTTTGCATTGCTCCTAATAGTTATTGTGGTCCATTGTTTTTAATGTGATCCTTGCTCTGTCAAAATTTCACAGCTGGGTAAAGTCGAGCACTGCGAGAACAATGACTTGCTCAAGGTCACACAGTGAGTAAGTGGCTCTACACAGATATGAACCAGGGACAGCCTGCTTCACAGCTCGGTGCTCTAGTCACTGTGCTATTCTGTAGCCCCATGACATCTAGAATTTACAAAAATCAGCTTCTCCTAGTGATCTAGTTTGGGCTCATGCTCATAAACATTAGTTTACAGGGAATGCGTACCTTTTTTCAAATCCTCTGTGCTCCAATCACTATACTATGTTATAGCCCTTTGACATCTAGAATTTGCAAAAATGAGCTTCCCCTGGTGGTCTAATCTGGGGTCAGGCTTGCACATATTAAGGAGCTGCGACTGTATACTTTTCCTCGAATACCCTGTGCTCTAGTCACTATGGTATGCTGTTGTCCTCATCTAGAATTTACAAAAATTAGCTTCACCTGGTGGTTTAGTTTGCCCTTCCTAATGACAGCTAACTAAATTCAAATACCAGAAACTCTTCTTACATCCATCTCAACTCTCATCCCTAGAGTATGGGGTGAAATTTACCGAACAGTTAACTCCACATTATCAAAACAACTCTTGCTTGCAAACAGCATGTGCAGGTTTAGGCCAGGCTGCGACAGAATAACAAATCACTGCACCCTATATAAATTAGCAACCCTGCAGATCCTTTCCCCTGACAAGAAAAGGGAACCGCTATGAACTTGTCTAGTGTTCAAGTTTATGCATGGCCTCTGTCGTGAATATCTAAACAGCGTCCTTATCAAAGTCACACAGGGTCACCACTTAGTGTACAAGCTGTGACAAGAAATCTCTTGCACCAACCCCAAACATGTAAACCTTATGCAGAACAGGCCTGGGCTACAATGTGCTCTGGTCACCTGGAACTTCAACCTGAAAACGTAAAATCATCAGTAACCTGCACTTCTTCAAGTACGCTGTTCCAATACTTCCAAAGCCCCTGTGTCTACTGATGTCTTTTCATCACTATGTCCGGTATGCTTGATGCCATCCTAACCCTTACAACTCCCTCCCACTACCTACCCCATCCATACTGCACATGACTAAATACCTGGAATTCCTCCACTATCATTTGTGTTTCTTGTGTTGGTGATATCATGCCTTAGTATACGTAAATATGAAACAACATGTAGTTGTATTTCATTTGCATTTAGGAACATCTCTAACTGTAACCTTCATGTCCAAACTATTTGCTGTAACCGTCCACCAGTACCCACTTCAAAAGTAGTCGACTAAGCTAAATGGCGCTATTCTGGTGGTAAGAAAATTGACAGAGGTCTTCACACTGACAGATGAGAAAGCAGTATAATCACAGCTCATACTGGCACCTTAAAGACACCTAACCCATGAAGGGGTCAGCTTGTCACTGGTGGTCAGGCTTACTCACAAGTCAGCTGCTTTGTGAAATTAAGAACCCTTTTAAAGCATGGAATGAAGAGAAAGGAAGAAAAAGAAAAAAACATTTAAATTCATTTGCTGGCTCATTTGAGCAGCTTTGGGTTGAGGAATGATGCACTGACTACTGTTTATTTCTGATACTGGCCATGTATTAGTAACACCCCTACAAAATACAGAAATATACCATGGACATAGGTGAACAGCCAATGAAATCATCAGACTGGCAGTTTACCACCATTGTAAATCCTCTGATAACCAACAGCTGTTGATCAGTATATAATCTATAATATCTGCAGCATAGGAATAAATACAATAAAAATAAAAAAGAATCAACCTCTTTAATATTTGTATTTTATTATAGCAAAAAAATTAACCTTGGTATAATGCGCAATAAGCCACTCTGAGGATGTGGGTTATCAGGGCATTACCACGGCTGGCAGGTTACCACTGTTGCAGCCTCATTGGCAAACCACTCCAGCCATGGTAAATCCCTGATAACCATGCCCCGTGGCTTATTGCTTAAATATATTAGAAATGTGATTAAAACTCAGTGCTGAGACAGGGTTGAGCTTGCTGTATCCTTAATTACTAGATTTGCAAAAATAAATAAATCATTAAATTCTTGAGTTTTCATACACCCCAGATATTCAACTATTCATTATTCAGCCCAAAAAGGAAGGTAAAAAGAAAACCTAGACCTGCCTAAGTGCCCAGAGCAAGTCTTGGTACCTCCCTCCCCACCCAGGGTCATCTCCCCCTCTATCCCTCCTCCACCATTTTCCTATACAGATGCTATTAAAGAAAAATTGCCAGGCTTCTGGCATGACACAGGCAGCACCGGTACTGTCTTTCAGTTGCATCCCACCCTCCCTAGCCCAACCTCTTTCAGGCCCCAAAGGGTCATTTATCACAAGTGTGCCCACTGTACCAATGCATGATTTTGAGTGGCCCATTATAGTTTAATTTTATATTATTCAGTTGATTCCCCCCCCCACCAACCCAAGGGGTGCTCTTTCCAGCCACGTAAAGAGTCCATCATGTACCAGCAGTGCACCCATGATGAGGGGATGAGGGAGGAGGTGGCATGGTCTTGTACCATTAAAGATACAAGGCAGACTGGTTGTCCAGTCTCCCTGGCATAATCAGTGATCTTAAGACTGGTCCTCTCCTACTCCTTAATGGGTATGCCGCTGTCAGATGACAGAGTCAATCTTGGATAGAAAGAGAGCTGTGTGGGTAGAAGTGAACTGACTGAAAAGGAATTAGACTATGCTGGCCCCACAAATCATAGATCTGGGGAGAGGAGGAGGCACCCACTTGTTATAAGATCAACCCATGGGTTTGGGGGTGGGCTATGGAGGCAGGGTGCAACAGAATGACAGTGTTATCAACTTTTCTTGTTTATGTCTGTATATGGCGATGGGGTAGAGGGCAGGAGATGACTGAGGTGGGGAAGGTGTGACCATGGGGGCAGCCCTGCCACCTATGGAAGACTGGATATATTTTTTTTTAACTTTCTTTTTATCCCGCCTGTACTGCCCTCTCTGTCCACTCCTTCGGACCCTGATCAACCCCACAGATCACCGTCATGGAGTCTGCCACTAGAGTGCCTGGTCTCTCTCTTTTACTTCTTTGATGACTGGATATCCCCTCGGGTGGGGCAAGGAAGGGCCCCTCTTTCTCAACCTTGCTTTGAGTAGAGCTGGGACAGTGGGGTCTGCCCATGGAGTTCAGTTGCTGGGAGGCACAGATCAGTCTTCATCTAGGATCGAGAGGGGTGTTTCTGTTTTTCTGTTCCCTTCCACCCCTAATGACATCAGCTCGGGTAGAAGATGTGCTGACGCACGACACTACGAAGTGCCTGACAGCATCCTTCCCTCCCCGACTCCAGCACCATGGGAGCCACCACAACCCCAAAAGTCAATGCTCCCACTGACTCTCAGGGACGTCGGGTGCGAGAAGTACCCCTTGAAACCCACCCTGAAGGAGGAGAGCATCCGTTGGGATGCTTAATCCTCCTTCCCCCTGCCGGAAGGTTTTTTTTCTTTTTTCTTTTTTTTCTTTTCCATTTCTTTTTTTTTTTTTTATTTTCCTGAGGCTTACCCCAATTAAATAAAAATACTCAATATTCAACCTACGCACCCTGTTATTTGTATTTTTACAGTATATAGAAACATAGAATAGAAACATAGACTTTGACAGTAGATAAGGACTGCTTGGCCATCTAGTCTGTCCATTTCTCCCTACCAACACTATTATTTCATACACATTTTATCCCAAAGTGCTTTACAAGTAATAAAACATAGGTAAGGAAGTGACTGTAAGAGTGCAATGGCAGTCATTTTGCACATAAACATCCACACACATACTTTTACAATTGCATAAAACAGTTTAATGGGAAGAAGAATGTTAGCCAGGATATTAAGGAAATCCAAGTGTCTGACAAAAAGTACCTTGGGTTCTTCTATTTCTACTTGGACAACCACAGGGGGCCTTGGTTTAACATCTCATCTGAAGGATGGCGTACCATGATAGCACAGCATCATTCTAGTACTCAGGTGCCAGCGTTTATGGTATGAGCAGAATGCAGGTGAGAGACTAGAACCCAAGACCTTCTGGCCTTGAGGTGGTTGTGATCCAACTAAGCCACACTGACATCTACTCCCACAGCCCTAGTAACCATGCCTTTTACTTGTTTACTGACCTGTCCCTAGATACACACCTAAGAGCTCTACTGATGCATTAAACATTGCCGCCTCCACAAGCTGATAATGTCTCTGACTTCGCACAGAGCCTTCTCAATATGGAAGGGCATCCAATCCTAAGTATGCACATTATGCAACGAGAGTCACAAATTGCTCTCTAAATATCAGACTCTTAGTATTTTCCTAAAAAAGCCTCAGACATCTTAGACTATTTTTCCCTTTTTCTTCTTTTTAGGACACTGGCAAACATCACTGTTAATGGATTGTCTCTAAGCAGTCTGCCTCTTCCCTTAATAAAGCAGTCATGCAGAGCCTGTCACCAGTTATTTTCAGTTCTCCGAGTCCTTAAAGGCAGCTTTGTTTATACATGCAGGCTGTTTCATCAAAAGGCTCAACTACAGATGATGCATCACTTCATCACAAGATCTGGTTATGGAACCCTCCCAATGATAAACAGATATATTTCTTTCAGACCCATCTAATGTTCAGTTTTTTTTTGGTTGTTTTATCAGAAAGGTTGATGTACATAAAATACAGACATGGAATCAAAAGGAAGATGTTGATCAACAAACAATAACTGAAAAACATATGATAATCATACGGCAGTACTGCAACGCACACAGTACACTTATTGTACTATACTACATTGTGCATTACAAAATGCGTTCAGACTTGCCTGCAGTCTGACTGGTTGAGCACCATTGTTTAATACACTATGACCACACACTATCAGTGGGGTTCCTTGAATGTTCGAAAGAACCACAACTACATTATGGGGTTCCTTGAAAGTTCCCTAGCAAAGCTGGCCGAGTGGCATGGTGAGCGGAGGCAGGGGGCCTCACTGCCAGCCCCACCAGTGACCAGTGTTCGGGAATGAACTGGGGTCTCTGGAGACCATCCGAAAAGAGGCTTGCATGTCCCGACTACTCTCCTCCTTCAGGAGAGGGACAGCGCGACCGCTGCTTGATTACCACCTACTAAAGCTAGGTGGTGTTGCAGCAGTCTCTTTCCTAGTTGACTGGGTGTTGGTCGCTGGGGCATACTGTGTCTTCACACAGTACATGCACATAACAGAATGCACGCCAGTCCCGGGAGAAATAAAACACTCTCAGATGGGAAATAACTACGCAAGCAGGATGATAGTGTGCGCTTCACAGGCTCAGCACCACCCACCTAGACACCCACCAGCCAATGGAGGTACACAAGGTGCAAAGTGGGGTGGGTGAGCGGGCTGGGTCAAGACACCAGAAGGGGGCAGTCAGGTGTGGGTGTAAAAACAAATAATTAAAAAAAAGTTTCCTAGCTAAAATACATTTAAAAGCACTTCAACTGTGCCTCAACTCCTTATCTTTCAAGAAACCCCAATTAAAGTGCAGTTTAAAACACTTCTACCATTACACTTTTTAAGACCCACTCAACCCCTGCATAATGAAAAACGGTTTCCAAGTTTCATGTTTCAGCTAGCAGTCTTTACATTTTTCTTAACTTTCACTTGTAAACAGCAAGTCTTTTATAAATGCAACAACACGCTTCTTACGTGTATGGGTGGTGTTCAATATACTGTAATGGACCCCTCAGGCAGGCCCAATCCCACTCAGAAACCTCACAGGGGAAAGGACTCTGGGAGGCATCTGGAGAAATGAGAGGCATCAGATTCTGGTGCCTTTTCTGTATCCTGTGAGCTGTCGAGTTACCGGATTCAAAACCTCCATCAGTTGCAACCTTGAAACACTGGCTTTTGCGCTATATATCTGTATAGGACATTTGTTTTCTGCTCCGTATGATTTGGTCTGTGTAGAACAAATTTTGTGTGCATTTTGTCTGCACTGTATGTTTGCTTCACATGGGTCACCACTGTAAATGAGCCGTGCTCAATGGTTATAATCTTTAATAAATGAAATTAAATTCAAAATCGAGGTAGACTGTGAGTAGGGCCTGTAAAGGTAGGACTGTGCTGGAGGTAGGCCGATCTGGTGGAGATCTCGTGGTTGAAAGAGCTATAACGTTGGGAGTGGTTGCAAGCTGTGACATCCCAGGCCTGAAAAGCAGAGAGCAAACTGAACAGAGTTGCTGAGCTCCAGCGAGGACGACAGTAGCAACCACATACAAGCCAGCAAGTGGGTGATGTTGAAGATCCAACATGGAGAAAAAGACCAAGGCTTGCTGGTCCAGGTCCTGTAGCAGGCACTGCAGTATGGTGCTAGGCTGCCCTTGACCTAGGAGTTTGGAAGCCAGGAGGTCTGAATGTCAGAGCAGGGCCTCAGCAGTCCAGAATGGGTAGAAAAGGTCGGAAGAGCCTGTAGCCAGTGCCAAATGTAGTCAGTTCAGTACAGAGCAGAGAGAGAAGAAGCTTGCTGGCACTAAGGGGACGATTATACAATGGGGGGGGGAGGTAGTAACAACAACAAAAAAGGAAAGTGACCTGGGGGTAATCATATCAGATAACCTTAAGGTTAGCAAGCAATGTGAGACGGCAGTAGGGAGGGCCGTGGGTATACTGGGATGTATAGGGAGAGGCATCACCAGCAGAAAACAGGAAGTTGTTATCCCTCTGTACAGAAAGTTGGTGAGACCTCATCTGGAGTACTGTGTCCGGTTCTGGAGACCCCATCTTCGCAAGGACATAGACAGGATAGAGGCAGTCCAGAGGAGGACAACTAAAATGGTGCAGGGTCTGCAAGAGAAGTCGTACAAGGAGAGACTAAAGGAGCTTAATATGTATACCCTTGAGGAAAGAAGGGAGAGGGGGGACATGATAGAAACTTTTAAGTACCTCAGTGGAATCAACAAAGTCCAAGAGGGTAGCATCTTTCAGAAAAAGAGATATGCAAGAACAAGGGACACAATTTAAAGATGGGGGCGGGCGGTTCAGGGGCAATGTGAGGAAGTATTTTTTCACAGAGAGAGTAGTGGATGCATGGAACAGCCTTCCTGAGGAGGTTGTGGGATCTAAAACTGTGGGAGAATTCAAGAATGCATGGGACAGACATAAGGCAATTCTTGTGGGGGGTAGGAAGAAATAGGCTGTTGGTTAACTAGGATCTGCAACTTATCCAGTAGGTAGGGAACTGGGCAGACTAGGTGGGCCAAGCGGTCCTTATCCGCCATCAAAGTCTATGTTTCTATGATTCTACAGATCCCGGGGGAGGGCAGATATCAGGGATTGCTGCATCGAGTGGAGCAATCTGGTGTGAGAACCATGAGCTCACCACATTGTTGCATTGTTTTAAGGGACAGCTCCTGCTGTCTCACCATGTTTCTGTCTGGATTACAAATAGCCCATTTTGAGGGTTTTCTGCCATTTAAGCAACTGCATGACCTGGGGGGATTGGGGCACTGAGCACGTTGCTCTGTTTAAAGGGCACTAATGCTAGCCAACCTGCAGCAACATCTATGGGTCTGCAACGATTCTACTCCTCAATTACTCAGGGACTAAGTTAAGGAAGCTCCCACTGGGATCTGTTTAAAACCTGGTACCAGGTAGTGAGGGGTAGATCTGGCCTATGTAGAAGGGCACCCAAGAGGGCTGTGTGTAAAGCTGACATTTACACTAACTCTCTTTCTTGCAGGTAGTTGGTTGTTAATAAAGCTGTGTTATTCTGTTAAACTTGGGCTGTTTATTGACTCTCCATGTGGTAGGAAAAATTAGTGGTTTTTTAATTGGGCCCACCAAAAAGCTAAAACCCTCGTGGCTCGGTAGATTGGAGTGTCTCCAGCACTTGCCCCTGAACTACAATTTAGCAGACCGCATCGGTTTACCAAAGGTGGTGGCAGCACCACGTGCACGGCCCGGGCACACCATGGTTATGTGGCTCCAACACCTATAACCATAGTATACTGAGCACAACCCACACCTTGTCATGTGCTGTTGCTTACATAGTAGGCACATTGTCTGTACATGGATGAAAATGACAAGTATTATCTTGTAAAAATGTTGTATTAAACCTTAAAGGATGTCTCGTTAATTTCTGGTTACTATTAAGGAGCTTCAACATCAGCTCTAGAAATAAAGACTGAAATCATGTCAACAAATAAAACTGAAAGGTTTTTGGCACTTCTGCAAAATTGAAATATTAATGTTTGGTAAACAGTCCTTAAAATGAGGATAATACTTATTTGCACAATTTTTGGATGAAACTGACTAGTGGTATTAACTGTAGTATAACTTTTGTGATGCAGATTCTGAAATCTTTGTTACATATATAGCATATTACCTTCCCTCATATGAAAATATGATAATAGCAAGCAGAAGAAGGCCTTACACTCCATCTAGTCTGCTCAATTGTGGAGTCCCTGATCAAGCAATTCCTGTTGGCCCCATCCCCCAAAGCACCAATCATAACCCTCCCCAACCCCAGTCACACCCTCTCTTGAGCACCTACCATTCTTGAGTTACAACCTCAGATGGGATCCCATTTCATCCCTCACCACTCACTCTGTAAAGAAGAGTCTCCTGACCTCTGTGAGTTTGTGAGAGAGGTTTGGTCCCTCTCCTTGATTTTTTTTTAGAAGATTACTGGAAGGGAGGTGTAGGTGGCAAGTAGAACTGCCTCGTCAAGCCCATCCCAGTTACCAGTCAGAGCTATACCTGACATACGATTCCATATAGATTCATCTACATTGAAAGACAAGAATTATCTGCATCTCTCTTGGTACAACCTCTATTTCAGTCGTTCTGTCCTGTCCTTTCTGGTTCCCAGCATGGCCATCTGTGAACACTGCCCCTTCTTTACATTCTTACCCCTTCTAACATTTGGGTTCCTAACCTTCTTTCTATGTCCACTTTCCTTCTTTATTTAGAGAAAGTGCAGGGTTGACATTAAATAAATAGAATGGACAGCCTGCATGTGGCTGTGCTGGGAAATACAAGCTAGCTGTTTTTGCGGCTTCTGCCACATTCAACAGTTTAGGAATGTGGTCTGCAGCATTTATTTAAATTCAGTGAAAAGATCTACAAATAAACAGTTTGCTGGCACGTATCTGTTAAAGCTGAACAGAATCCCTCTTCCTACTCTATAGTACAGTAAGAGAGAGAGGATAGGAACAGGAACAGTATGTCATTTTTTCCTCTCAGAGGGGCAGTGTGCTAATATAAAAAGAGCTAGAGAGTTAAAGGGAGAATGGGACTCTCCTGCTACCAGATAAAATAAACTATTACTGATAAATTATACCAGCTTGTTAGTATTTTGTGAGCAGTTGCTGACAAGTGCTTTTGCTGGAAACACTCCCTCCTGTCAGCTGCTGTAGGGCATGACAGAATCTAGGGGGTAGTTGAGCTGTTTCAGTAGTTTTCCAAGAGCAAAGAAAACACATTCTTTTACACCCTGGTATACTTTCCTTAGTGCATTTTATTAAGCCCCACATTAAAGGATGTATATACACTCTCTCAAAAGCAGTATAGCACAGGTTATAAAACATGGGTGTAGCCAGGGGGGGGTCCTGAGTGCTCGGAACCCCCCTCCATGTGCCGATTGCAAAAAAACAAAACAAACATTATTTTTTAAATTCTCCTGGCCAGCCAAGGTAAGTTGATGCCCCCAATTTACTTACAGATGTTGAGGTGATGCTGCGTGCCACCCGAAGACCTGCCCACCATGCGGTGCTGTATCCTCCGCCGCCCGAGCAGCAAGCCTGATCCTGCCATTTAATCTTTAAAACCCTGGCCGCATGCTGTGCGCTATGGGAAGTGGGGCCGGGCGCCGGGAGTCGGATGATGAATATGAATGAGTGCCACATCTCCCACACTGCTGAGTCTGACACGAAGAGCCTCGCTGGCTCTGCATCACATGACTGCATTTGGAGAGGTCACATGCGATGCAGAGTCACCGAGAAGCATAGTTTGTCTGCGCAGTCAGCCAGTAGAATCTTTCCCGCCGTGAGCTGGTATTGTCTGAAAAGTGTGTCAGGCCACAGATTCTTTCCGGCTAGTCGTCTGTCTCCTCCGGGCAGGGCACCTTTGCAGAGTAGTGGAGTCTGGGTCTCAGCAAGCCGCGGCAGGCTGCAATGAAATCTGAGCAGCCAGAGAGGAGGCAGAGCATCTGTGGCCAGGCTTGGCCAACACAGTGAGGGGTGGCAAAACTGGGCAGGCAGGCCAAGACAAAGTGTCTAGTCAGACGTGGCAGAGTCGGACGTGGGTGATTTTAAGGTAGCTGTCAGGCAGCAAATACATTGGGGCAGAATTAAAAAATGATGATGAAAACACTAAAAACCAGGCTCATTTTCACACTGAAGGGGCTAATGTGACTGAAGGGCCAGGGGATTAGGAAATTGGCTGGCTCGTGAATAGCACAGCTAATAAAGCCAAAATGCATCTTGCCCAGTCTCACAATGATGAGACAAAAAACATAAAAGGGCTATCTGTGTCAAGAGGGTAAGAAATGGCTCAATTTTGCCAAAGTGGCCTGGGATTTTAGCGAATCTCATTCTAAAACTTAAATGGGGCTGATGTGACTGAGGGGCGGGGACAGAGATTAATTAGTGTCTGGCTCATGATGAATTAGCACAGCTAAAGGGTACAAATGCAATGACTTACCTGGTCTCACAAGAGACAAAAAAAGACATAAGGGGGGCCATCTGTGAGCTGTGACATAGTCAGTAAAATAAATGATAATCCGAGGATTGTACAGAGAAAAAAAAGCAAAAAGTGTGTCTCCTGGCTCTGTATGAATTTAGCCAGTCAATGCACTACAAAGTTACTGCCTAAAATGCACAAAACTGCACCATTTAACACCTACATTTTCAAGATTTACCAGGGGGGTATGCTCCCGAACCCCCCTAGAAGTTTTTGGGAACCCCGCTCCACCAAATCCTGGCTATGCACCTGGTAGGAGGTTTGACTGCCAAGTGACCCATACCCTCCCTCCAAGCCCAAAGTGGCAAGGGCCTCACATCCATCATGTGCTAGACCATGAACTCAGGTCTCCCTGTTGCCTACTCACAAATCCACTTTTCCCATCTGGTGTTGACATTGGGCAATTGGATTGACTCACTCCTTGCTCTGTTATTGAATATTTCACTATTACAATATAATACTGTGTCTCCAACAAAAAATGTCCAAGTATTTTATCAAAGAGGCACTCAACTAAACTGTACCTCCTGTAATGGATTTACCTTAAATCATCACTTGTCCTTGCAGTGATGCAAACAATTTTATTTTGACTTTCATAAGAATGGGACTTTAAAATAACGTCCCGTATCATTTTTAATCTGATATGACCCATTCACTGTCTGATCAGGTGTCATTATATTTTCATGTGATCAAATATGATGTAAATTACCACTAAATTGCACAAAAAGACTGCCATCCTTTAATTTTGCCATGTATGCTTACTTTTGTGGCCACACCAATTGTTCCCAGATGGAGTGTACACAAGATTATCTGATCGCTGTCAGGTCGAACGTCACCAGCAATCTTTCCCTTGAGTGAGTTAGATTCACATCGAGTGTACTGTACATCAGAGCAGAATTATTATGCCTGGGAGGAACGTGTATATCACTAAACTATGGATTTCTAGAGGGCTTCTACCACCTGTGTATATTTCTCTAGCATCAAAGTCCATTAACTTTAGTGGTAGTGTCCTACAGAATATGAGAAAAGGCAGTCTGCACAAAGCAGTTCCATCTAGTAGTGAAAATAGTGAATAACAGTCACATTAGTGCCAAATATCAGTGTAACACTCTAGTGGTGGTCCAAGGGTTTGTAAGCATGAAAATAAATGAAGCCCTATGACCTCCCAACTCAGGGGAGGGGGGGTTGTCTGTTAAGCTGAATGGTTTGAGTTGCTGCCTTCAGTACTCAGGGTTTCTGGTTCAATTCCCTATGGCACTGTGCACTAATAGGGGAAGCTGATACCAAGCATAGGGCACAGGAACACAAAGGGCACATACACATTGGGAGGGGAGGATGGTTTGGTAAAAGATCAGGAGAGGGACCTAGGGATTATTACTTTGGATGACCTTAAGGAGGCAAACCAGTGTGACTGAGTGGTTGAGAAGGCAAGTGGTATGCTGACATGCATAGAAGGGTATTACTAGTAGGAGAAGGGAGGTGATAATGCCCCCATACAAATCTATAGTACCTCCACACCTTGAGTATGGGGTACAGTTCTGGAGAACTCACCTTCAAAGGGATAGAGATAGGGTGGAGAGAGTATGAGGAGGGCAACCAAAATGGTGTATGGCATGCTTCAGAGGTCCCATGAAGAGAGGCTGGAGGAGCTTGATCTGTATCCCCAGAAACCAGGAGGGAGCGGCAGGGATATGATTGAGAGTTTTAAATACCTGAAGGGAATAAACAAGGTGAGGGACGGGAGTATCTTCAAGATGAAATAAAATCCCAAGACTAGGGGACACAGCTTTAAGCTGGAAAGTGGAGAATTCAGAGTAAGTAGGAGGGGGCAGTACTTTACTGAGAGAGTGGTGGGCCTCTGGAATATGCTTCTGGAGGGGGTGGTGAAGGTGAAAACAGTGGGGTGGTTCAAGATAGCATGAGATAAATACATGGGTTTAAATAAGAGAGGGAAGGATGGGTACCCTCATGGGAAAAAGGGGACTGGAAGCATTATCGGGTAGGGGAACCACATGGGTGGGGTGTAGGGTGGAAGGGGTCAGGGCTACCTATGGGGGGGGGATGAGGGCAGACTAGGTGGGCCGATGGGTCCTTTTCTGCTGACAAACTTCTATGATTCTATAGCTACCCAGATGAAACCTATGGTGCAACTGCTACAGAAAGATCAGAAATGAGTGTGGACAAAAGATGCATTTATTTATTTAATTATTTACTTACTTAATTGAAAGATTGTACAAGAAAATGCATAATAAACTGAAAAAAACAGAGAACTTCCAGTGGTATCCTGAGTAAAAGGTACAGGAATAAAATGTGTCAATTCAAATAATGATACATTTTCATGACTACCTTTATGATAATTCACCCTGATTACAGACTACGAGCCTAGATTTAAAATTCTAGTATCTAAGGTGGGGTACCATAATTAACAACAGCCAGCTTACAGAGATGATCCCTGATTCTGTATGTGTATCAGTATGATACTCAATGCAAATGTAGCCAACCTGCTTACCAGGTACAATGGGCCCTCCACCATGGCAGAGGGACTGCCCAGGTTTTCAAGTCTCTGGTAGGATCATGGGGCACTCAAGGAGATGAGGCACTTCTCAAAATCAATTTACAGTACCGCACTAACTCATTGTCCTACACATTTTCAGGGAAACAGTATGGGGTTTATTTAATCAGGGTGGGATTTACTTGATTAGGCTGCATACAATTCTGCTCTCCTGTCATGGGAGCAATCACAGATAAGCTACCACAGTTCATGGACGTAATGGGTCCCTGAAGGAGGAACCAACTAAGTTGATACACAAGTTCATTTCCAACATTTCAATAGTGCTTAACACATATGGATGTCTAAGACAACTTACAAGCTGCTTGCATGAACTTCATAGGATAGCACACAAGGACATTAGTACAATTATAAATCTTACTGGCTTTCATTGGTACATTCTCTGGAACCAAACCTCAATTAAGGGTCTATCTGGGCTGCTCCCTTCATCCACCCAGCTTGACGCCTGCAAGGTTTACATCAAGTCCAGACTTTCTGGAACCCTTTAGGAGACCCCACAACTTCACACATGTACCTTAATTTCCTAAGGGTCTTTCAGTGTTGGTTATCCAGCACCGTATGTCATCTCTTTTACCTCCCAGGTATGGGAAACTGAACCATGATGCACCCAGCGATGACCCACTCCATAATTCTGAGGGGTACTGATCTCCAGCCTGCACCACTTCAGCTCCAGAGCTTTTTTGTCTCAGCGTCTAGCCATGTAAATCTCTGCAGGCCCTGGGGTTTAGACACTTTAGCTGCCACATGAGAGGTGAATGTTTAAAACATTTTATTAAACAACCTAACGCTTTTCTGGTCCACTGGACCCTTTATCAAAGCCTTTGATAAAGGGTCCAGTGGACTAGAAATGCATTAGGTTGTTTAATAAAATGTTTTAAACGTTCACCTCTCGTGTGGCAGATATTTTGTGGTGGTGAGTGCTGAGATTTGTGTTTTTATTTTTTTTATTTTATTTTAGTTTTTGTTGACTGGGTAAGTGCACTAGACAAATCCTGCCTATTTTCAGGCACGACCTGGGGGAAGGGATACTGATGAATGCCAACTGACCTTGAACCAGATTAAGCTGTTTGTAGTATTTTTAGTGAATGAGGGAAATTTGGCCAGGACACCGGGGAAATTCCCCTACTCTTCGATAAGTACCATGGGATCTTTAACATCCACCTGAACTACCACCAATCCAGGCAGATGGGACCTCAGTTTAACGTCTCATCCAGAAAGCGGCACCTCCGCAGCACCCTCTCATGCTGCACTACAGTGTCAGTACTGGGATATTAACCCAAGTGCCAGATGTGGGAACTGAACCCACAGCCCTCCGATCTCCCGGCCTCAGAGGCGAGTGTGCTACCTACGGAGCCACTGACATTTAGTTAAGATGTTTTCCATGGCACCCCATCCTAGTGTGAGCTCCTTCAGGATTTTTTTTTTTTTGTTTAGACACTTGCAATTCAGACAGTGCTTCCTGTACTTACTATCTTGCGCTCTAGAAAATTGCTTCACCACTCCGCCCACACTCACACACTTTTATTACAGTTGTAGCCATCTTAATCTTCCCCTTTACCACAGAACAGTTTATCACAGGTACTGCAATACAGCGTTTCCCCCTTAAGACAGTATTATTTAAAGTACCACATTAGCTGAGGTGTTACCTTATTGTGCTGACTCAGAAATTCTGGTAAATTCCATTGAATTCCTTTAGAATTTGAATTTCACTAATCAATGTTCTGCAGTTTACATAACCTTGAATTCAGTTTCTACGAACTGCTGAAGACTGATCTGTAGTTTACATTTAAAGACTTTTAGAATGCTGTGGAATTTAGCAAAAAATTCCAAAGCGTGTGAGAAGGAAATTGCCATTCCACCTGAATTCCACTGGCAGAATTCCACCAGCACAGCTCTAGAAAACTATGGTAAAAATATTTAGACATAGTTCAGCTTGTATTGTTCAGATTTTCTGTATTTCTCCTCCCTTGATTCTTCATTACTAGGTTCATTTACATGCAAACTGGACCCCCCGAATTTATCTACTCCTGCTGTTTAATCCCTTGCTGCAGTCACAGTCCTCTGTTTGTGACATCATTATCATTTCCACAGCAACAGACTGCATTGTCACAAACAGAGGATTATGACTTCAGCAAAAAGGGTCTAAACAGAAGAAGCACATGAACTGTAAGGAACATGGAACCTGTCTGCATCCAAATTAACATGTAATGAAGAATAAAGGGAAGAGAAATGCAAGCAATCTCTAAAATATAAGCTAAATTATATCTAAATATTTTGTGTTTCAACGTTTTCCCAAAAGTGACAAACTCACTTTCGGTGACCTTTTATAATCTCTAAAACCTCTTAAAGGCACAAGTGCCATTTACCAGCAAACAACAGCTACAACCGTTCCTCATCGTATTGAATATTGCAAGTGCCTGGATGGCAGGAGGCTCATGAAATGGACCCTTGGTCTTTTTTTTTATCCAGCATTTCTGGTGTTACTATAAACATTGATGTCTGAAACTGTTTCTAACTTTCTGACGATGTTGTAAATAAAGCAAAAAGTAAAAGCAGCAAAATCCCAACACAAGACCACTGGACCACTTTTAGTGCACTTCAACTTTAAATCGTCCCTTCTTTTCATCAAAAGGCTCTTTGTTGTTATAAACTGCCAATAAACTAAAATACAGTTACATGATGCAGCATATCACTCCTTAATCTCTGACAGGACCAGTTAAATGCATAACGCATGATTAAATAACAGCTGACAAGCACACTGCACAACTGCAATGCAGCAAATTATTTAATGTTCAGCATTCCAATCTAACATTAACAGTGCAAACAGAGCAGGGCTGTAGTGACTTAAAGATGCAGGTTATGACAGAAATTATTTACATAAGTCATGATGCACTCCTTTACACATGCATGTAAATTGGCATGACCTTACACACACACACACACACACACACACACACACACAACCCCTATCCACCACTACTTTTTTAAGTCAAAGTCCACCTAAGATGACATATTTCTGTTTATGTCCACAATGTTAGAGGTTTAATTTAATTGCCAGGAGTTAGTTCTAATGCCACCCACTGGCCTGGCCCATAAGATCTGAAAGCAGTGTTTGATTTGTTTCTCTTGGATTTTTTTTTGCTACTTCATCTTAGTCACAAGTAGAAATGTTATATAATGGAGTTTCAAATGAGTAGAGAACAGTGATATAAACCTGGGGTTAGCTACAATTAAATGAGATCCCTTCAGTTATCCAAAACCTAAATATATACATACATAAATAAATCAGACTCAAAGTGCTGGAAAATTACATCTCCCAAGACAGGAGAAAACTTACTAATAAGCTATATGTAAACATTTTTCAACATGGTGGTAACTGTTTCTTTAAGGGGAAAACACTGTGGATACTATTCAAAAGAACCAGCTTTCTAAAGCAGTAACCATCATTTTGAGCTCTGACTGAAGTTCGATAAGAATGCATTATAAGTGAAGAGGCATCTGAGGGGTAGCCCTGTCACACAGGTGCACTGCTCTGTGCTGTCTTGTGGAAGACCATGAGTCACTTGTATGCTACAGGTCTGTGGGGTGGAGTAATTCCCACTGGTGACATATCGGTCTTTAGCGATGGACTGTGGGGTCACCAAGTGCAATAATCCTATCTAGGCTGATAGGCCCTTTGCAGGGAAGTTAAAGCCAGGAATGGCATCTGCTGTGAGATATAGCAGGGGCCTACAAAAGAAATGGAGACTCAATATCAAGGCATGAGAGAAATCCATCCTATGTCACAACCAGTTTCTGAGGCACTACTTGTGAGGTCTGCTGGAGTATGTAACTCTCAGACCCTATCCCCCTAAGTCTCAGCTTGCATCCTGAAGTGTTATTACTGGAAACTTAAAAGGCAATAGGCTACCACCCTCAGGTAAAGACATGGGTGGTAGATAAAGAAGTTGATTAGGGTGACTGGGAGAGTTCCCTAAATGTAAATAAAAAAAAAAAAAAACATGAAACACAAGTGGCCTCTGTTTGTAAGTTACCAGTTACCATCAGCTACAACTTAATAATGTGGGCAAACTCAACTTTTATCAACAGAATCATATTAGAGAGACTAGCAAATTTCTGCTCCAAATTCCTTACAGAAGCATTCATGATTGCTAAATATCACAACTAATTTCTGATGTTCTGTAAATATATCAACACTTACTGTTAAAACTATAACAATCTCAAGCATTATGACTAACCTTGAAGTGGCTGTTGACAGATTCCTCTATCCGGTTTCATACATGTTTCTTGATATTCAGTGCTTACAGCTTGATTAAAAGCCAGTGACTTTATAGCAAGTGTTCCTTCTTCTGCCTCACTAAACTCACAGCAGGGCTGCAATAACAAATCGTTAACTTTCCCATTGGAGATTTGTGTGGAGAGCAGTTCTCATTGTGGAACTCATTAACTTCAGGTTCCTCCTTTGTAGGTAATGAAGAATCCTATGATGTAGCTGTGGACTAGGCAGCATGGATGACAAAGGAGAAGGAAGGAGTGGTATGGGCTGGTGTATTACTTACTGGACACGAATTATTAAAAGCATTACTGACAGCTGCTAATGATGACAGAGGCAGATATATGACATCTGATTCTGGCATACCACTATCCTGAGTAGGGTCATGAAAAAGACTGCAAGGGCAGATTCAGTAATGAAGGTTTGTTTTCTCTGGTTGTAACCTATCTTTTTTCTCATATTTTGTGTCTGTGTCTATTTTGCTTTTATGTAGTCTTTTCCAATCTGCAGTTTCATCAAAACTGTCACTCTGTATGACTTTTAGAAGATTTTTATTGACAAATCTACTGAGATTGCATGACTCATCACTTGCCTGTGTCATTGCTTCTCTATACAGCAGGACAGAGGTATCTCTTTCTTCATTACCCTGCATAGAAGAGATCTCAGATTCCACACTGGGTACCAGTACAGTACGAGTATCAGCTTTTGTCAGAAACTCATTCGAAACTGTTGTAAGATCTATAGTGTTTTCTTCTACCCTTTCTTTGCTTTCAACATAATTACTGTTTTTGTTAATGTCATTTACAGTGTAGGTAGTTACAACTTTCTGTAGAGTGGCTTGTACATCTTGGATTCTTGCAACAACTTTAGCCACATTCTCTTCTTTAACCTCATCATGGCAACAGACCTGCAAGCCTTCACTTAGATTTATCTCAGGTTCACATAAGGCTTCATATTTGCCACATGAACTGCCTTGAGGGTAGTTCTCAGAGGATTGGCTACCTATTTGCCTTTGTATCACTCGAATACTCTCTTCTACATCATTTAGTAAACTGTTGCTCCGAGACATCTTACAGTCTAGAAAACATCATTTTCATACTCAGAATGACAGCTACAGAGATCCAAATCTGATTCCTGAGTTTTAAAGCTCTGGAGGAAATCTTTTTCTGTACTCTGTATTTCTGTACCAACAATATCCTCCGATGGCAAGTGATTACTGTTTTCCTCTGATTGCTGCAATGTATTTGCAAAATAACTAGTCAGAGTTCCATTTGGAGAGCTGCTGACAGAATGTTTTGCAGTGACTGTCTTATCTCGTCCTAAAGAAAGTCCCTTAGCAATTAATGCAGATGAAGTTTCCAAGCCACCACTCACTTTTCTTCTAAATTTATTATGCACAAACTCCTCCAGGCTTTCCCTCCTTCTGCTGGTTTTCCTCATCTTTTTGCTTTTTGGGACATTTTTTTTGCCATCCGCTGATAGTGAACGCTGCAGGTTTTTAAACCCAGGATCAACTTCTTCTGCATTTTCAAAATTCCCAGGGTGATCCTGAAGCTTTCCATCCTGATTTCCCAATTTTATGCTTAGAACGCAGTTTGAGTGCAGGGTAAACAAATCAGTCAATAGCTTCTCCTTATTTGCAGTCAAGTTATACAACGCTGTAAGAATGTCCTGTGTTGTGGTTTGTTTAAAAGCTTTGCAAGGCTCTCACAGGGTCCACCCCAGTTTAGCTATCCTCGTGTCTTCCGTTTCTTGGGATAGGTTCACAAAACATTTAATGGATTTGTCTAGAAGCACTGCCCATGTACATAAATCCTTTGACTTTTCCCTCGGATGATAGAAGCTGACGTAGCAAAGTTCCTTCACGGGTTTGTGTAATTGGAGGATGGTATGAGTGCCTTCCATTATGTGTATTGGCTAATTATTCATGCACTTAAATCAAGAGTTCACTGCTTGAAGCTTTCATGAAACAACATGTGATAAGAATTGTAGACTGAAAACTTTGGGCAGTCACGTTCTACAATAATGGTTGCCTGTTAAATAAAAAAAAAAGTTTGTCAGCTGTTATCTACAGTACACATAGTGCTGTTTAAGCAAAAATATATAAAGTCACCTAAACTTTATTTTTTCTTGCATTTTTACTAGACTTTTAAATGCTTTTTAAACTCTGCAATGACCCTTTTCTGCAACAATATTTTTTATTTACGATTGCTATTTTAACTTTTAATGCTGCAAAACAGGTAATGCATTATTTGTTAAGCAACATGAAAACACCAGTGCATAACTATCATGGGCAAAAAACATAAAGATGTATAATGAAATCTAGCTTTAAGGAGAATATATCCACTTCAGTAAGCAGTTTCAAAAGCATATTTTGGCTACTACAATTGAGTAGACCATATATATTTTTAGGGCAATGAAAACATGCAAAACTGTTTTTGTTTGGTAGATATTGGCACATATAATAGAGGGAGTTGGCCATTTTCACACACTGGCAAAATAATTTCAGAAATCATACATTTTTTCATAAACACTGCAGTTTTTAATAGAAAATAAATCAACATCATTAAAGCAAAAACAGCAATTTTTGTACAAAACATGTATTTCCAGCATGAAGTTGAATTTTCACATAGATTCATTATAAAGTGTTCACATTTGTACAAATATTTTTGAAAATTCCTAAGACAATGTCACCCAGCCCTACTTTTTTTTTGTTTGTTTGTAAATGTCAGTTTTTCTTACTAGGGTTTACAATACATATCAGACAAGATCTGAACATACGAACACACAAAATTTGCCAGCAGATAAAGGCCTAGAGGTCTATCAAGTCTGCTCGAATGTGCACTAGCTACCCTTATTCCAAGATATCCATTAAATCTACACATAAAGTTTTAATAGGGACTTCCATAATCTTAATACACATCCTTCATATCACCATCTTTCCCATGACAAAAGACCATGATGTTTCAAACACAGAAAGGGTTGCTAACAATCAGCTGTCTGTGAAGCACAGAGAAGTAACAGTCAGTTTGTAGAAAATATTTATCGGATCAGTAATGAGGCAGAAAAACTTAGGAAACAATAAACTAAATTTATTTGCTATAAACACAATGCTAATTTCAGTTACAAAGGATATCATTGTACCACAATTTATCAATAGTCCCTTGCCTAGGTGCCCCTTCCCCAAGCTGTACTTAAAGGGGATCACACTCCCTTCCATGTTACCATACATCAGTGTGTGCTAATGCACAGAAGAGAGTGTTGTCATTGTACGAAGACTCCACTGTTTTAAGCTGACTCAATGTGTTATCTGTGATTAATTAGTTGCCCCTGAAAAAGGGACTCTAATGGTCCAAGTGGGCCCAACTGGTTATCAGAATTCAATAAATAAACCAAATGCAGCGCCATGTTGAAAAGCACGGTGACCTCCACTGGGCTGGATGCACATTTGTCACGCTCCTGTGCCCATAGAACTTTTACAGGCAGGCAGTAGGGGCATCACAAAAGTGTGGTCAACCCCTTTACAGCCAGAGAGGGATGGAGATAGGTGAGTGACAATGCCATATGACAAATGTCTCTGGAGACTAAGGCTGAGGGGGTATCCACTGGACTACCAGGGAAGAATTCAGGCTTGGGTGAGGGAAGGGTGCCATGGGGTTAACAGGGAAGATAACAAAGCACTGAATAAATGATTGGTCACTGGGCCCACAAGCAGGCCAAAGGTATGGACTGGACAGGTGGAGGAACATGTGTGAATGGGCGTGGTTATGCATCTCTGTTCATGGTACTATGCCAAGCACATACTGGCATGAGTTCATAATAAGCACTGTTACTGTGTATAAACCAAGGTTGTGCAGAGTAAGATCTGGAAAGCCTCATTTTCATTCCAACGTTTATGCCAGCACCCCCCCCCCCCCAGTGTATACATATCATTCTCTGTACAGAATTTTGTTTTTCCCAGGCCAGCTCAGTGGCAGTGAGGGTTGAGGCACTGGATGCCACACCAAGCACTGCACTGGTGACCCAGGTTCAAGAATGAGCCTGGGTCAGCAGGGGTTGGTGGGGGGAAGGAGGAGCTGGACTGAGCTGCCATTAGGCAGCTCTCCACTCTGGTGGAGGGTTGGGCACTGATCTGACCAGCAGACAATGTCATGTGGGGAGGGCGCTGTTAGGTGCTTGGTGGAAGTCGTGTCTCCACACGACTTCCCGCCTGGACCTTGGTCCTTTGTGCCAGCACCCTCTGGGGTAGGGCTTCCTGTAGCTACTTCCATAATTGTGGAAAATACCTTCCTCCCTGCTGTGCCCTGTGATCCCCAAAGGGGAACAGAGTGGATGGTCAGTACACGCCACTGAGTCTTGCTAGCAGAAGGGCAAAGTGTCCCTCCCCAAAAAAGGATTTTGTTTTTAACACTGATGCTGGCAGCCTGGGTTTGTGCCTGAGCCTCGGTCATCAGAAGGTTAAGGATGTGACTGGGACTCATCACAGTACATGAGGGCAACAGTGACAATGGGGAGAAAGAATAATAAAAAAAAATTGGAAATGAGAATCTGTCCCAGTGCTGTTTAAATTTCTTTTTAGTAGTTACCTGCAGTTGAAAATACACTGTCCCAGTGCAGATAATCAGAAGGTGACAAAGCACAGCACAGAGGCAAAGCACTTATTTCAGGGATGGGATGAGGCGTGAAGTCACCCAGCTCATGTGCTATCTCTGCCAATCATACAACTGCACTGGTCAGTCAGGAGGACAAGTTCACCATCCTTCTGGCTAAGATACCAGATGGATATACAGTGATTGATGTACAGTAGCAGTGCAAACATGGTGAAAATACCACTTTATTCCATTTTAGATCATTTATTTTCTCCTATCTTGTAAGATGCCCTTTTTTGACCCATTTTACTTTGCTTCAGAATGTATTTTTAGATTTTAATAATTTAGGAGCACTCCCTTTTATATGACTATTCTCAAGTTGTCATCACTATTCCCAGCTGTTTTTGAACTCCCATTGTTCAGCATAATTTTACTTGCAACTGCGGTGAACTAGCATGCAGCAGACCTTGCTCCCTGACCTCATGAGACAATAGGAGTTCAAAAACAGTGTTTTGAGTGCTTGAGGTCAATGTGAAAAATTCTGTTGCGCTAGGCGCAACAACCATGATATTCAAAAGTGCACATGAAAATGGGGGCATAATGCATGCAAGGTGCAAATGGGGCCATTTGCATGTCATTATGGCTCCATTTGCATGCAGGTGCACCGATCCCCAGCGACTTGCACCTGGCGCCCTGCCAGGCTGCAGCTGTCGGGGAACGGCGCCCCCTGCACATCGCGGAAAAGTGCCCCACTGTCCGATCATGGGCATATGTAGAATATATTAAACGTCCAATATCCCGGGTGGTCCAGTGGACCACTCGCAGCCCGATTAAGGGCATATGCAGAACATAATAATCATCCAATATCCCTGGTGGTCCAGTGGACCGCTTGTAGCCTGATCGCGGGCATATGTAGAACATAATAATCATCCGATATCCCTGGTGGTCCAGTGGACCGCTTGCAGCCCAATCGCGGGCATATGTAGAACATATTAATTGTCCAATATCCCTGGTGGTACAGTGGACCGCTCACAGCCCGATCGTGGGCATCAGTAGAAAACAATGCCACCCAAAACAACCCTGGTGGACTAAGCGATACCCCCTCCCCACCCACCACTGGGCCCACTGCCCTTCGCCTGGTCAGCTGACGGTGACCAGTTCCCCACCCTTGCGCCCGCCTCCCTAGCTGACACTGAGCGGTGGGGCTGTATGCCCGATTGGTCCACAATGAGCCAATGGGCATGCAGCCTATGCTATACTACACAGTCCAGATATGTGAATAGATCCATTTGCATATCTGGACTGTATGTCTGATACTAACTGCCGCCAATGGCTCACGCCTGGACCAATGGGTGTACAGCCCTACTGTGCAGTGTCAGTCAGCAGGCGGAGGGGCAAGTGGTGGGGAGCTGCCACCTGCAGCTGACCGGGGAGCAGGGCGGTGGAGCTCAGTGGCGGGTGGGGAGGGGGGTACCGCTAGTCCATCAGGGTTGTTTTGGGTGGCATTACTTCTACTGACACCTGCGGTCGGGCTGCGAGTGGTCCACTGGATCACCAGGGATACTGGACAATTATTTCCTTCTACATATGCCCGCAATCAGGCTGTGAGTGGTCCACTGGACCACCAGGGATATTGGACGATTATTTCCTTCTACATATGCCCGTGATCGGGCTGCGAGCAGTCCATTGGACCACCAGGGATATTGGATGATCATTTCCTTCTACATATGCCCATGATCGGGCTGCGAGTGGTCCACTGGACCACCAGGGATATTGGATGATTATTTCCTTCTACAAATGCCCGCGATCGGGCTGCGAGCGGTCCACTGGACCACCAGAGATTTAGGTCTATTATTTGTATATGTATGCCCATGATCGGGCATGGGGGGGGGTCACCAGAAGGTGCAGCCAGAGCTCGGTGGCCACCCACGGGTGGCAGCTGCCATGTTGCGCCTGCAATACTGTAGCCTGCTCCGTGGTGGCCAGCTGTTGCTCCTTTTTTTTGGCTCACCTGTGCAGCGAAGTAGGGGTTGTGCATGCATGGGCTCAGCACATCCTGGGCTGAATATCAGGATGTGTAGAGTATGCATGGGCACCCCCCCCCACACCTGTACCGCATACGTTACTGATGCACTCCTGCGCATCAGGATTTGTGCCAGGCTCAATCCCCATTTGAATATCGCACCGGGGCGCATCAGTGGGTTGCACATGGTGCAACAGTGTTACGCCATGTGCAACCCTTCTGAATATCCGGGCCATGAAGTATTCTCTGGATCTATTTCTTCTGATTGTTGTGTTACTAAACTGACATGGCAATCCAGCCATCAGACTGTATGGGATCCACGTGAGAATCACATGGCATTCATATGGGCCATTTGCCCTGATGATGCATGTAGCCCACAAACAAGCACAGTGGGGAAACAATAGGGAGTTTTAACTTAAAAAAACAAAACACAAAAGCTGCGTAAAGTTGGCTAATCATGTTTTATAATCATGGTTAGGGAACTCCGGAGCAGTGGGTTTCTGACTAGTACTCTCACACCCGCAATGAAGCTTTCTGTGTATGGGGGGTATTATGTAAGCAATAAGACATGACAGGGTATTGGTTGTACTAGACTTACCACATAGTACTTGGGCATGAGGTAGAAGGCCAAGTACCTTTTTAACCTTGGAAGTGCAGAAACCCCAGTATAACCAAGGTCCAAGAGTCTCCTATGTCACATAAAATTAGTTTTTGTTGAAATTAAAAACATACATACAAAACTACCAAAAAATTATATAAATATGACATTTCTTGGTAACGTAGTCCCTCCACTGTATGACTACCAGCTGAGGGCACTAGTGCAGTGCTGCCACTGTTTATTTTCTTGGTCTTTTTCTTGTTGGCGGAGGGGACAGGAGTGAACCTGGTGGCAGTAACACAGCAGAGTTAAGCAGAATTCAGCAACATTGCTCTGTGAGACTGAAAATGAAACAAAACTTTCAGCAAAATTGCCTTCCTGACTTGTTTGTACATGTTTTGCTTTAGCAGAGAAAACAATAGTGGCTGTTTCACTTGAAAAAATGTAAAGAAAAAGAGCCAACTCAGTGGTGTAGAGAGCTGAGCCACAGTGCGTGCCTTACCTTTTCCCACATCGGTGACCCGGGTTCGGGAACAGACTGGGGTCATCGGGGTCAGCCGGCAGGAGAAGATTGAGCATCCAATGGACTGCTCTCCTCTCATGGGGGAGGAAGGCTGCTGGTAGGACAGCCAAGAGTGACACATTTGAGTGGGTGCTGCGGGACTCCGTGGAACAAGTGTCCTTCCACACTCACACTCTGACCTGCATGCTCCAGCGTGAGGAAGGGACAAAAATGGAAAATGGGAGGATGGGCTAAATGAAGTCCTGCCCTTCTCCCTGTAGCCTGCTCCACCACGCCACAGACCAGAGGCATCTGGATATGTTGCCGGGCAAAGAGGATAGCCCTCCCTCTCCAATCCTTGTCACAGTGTGGAGTATTCATGGGAGACCATTACTGGGAACCTGGCAGTGGTGGAAGCCGGTTGCAGGTAAAGGGAACAGGACTGATGAGTCGCCCGACTAACCAGGCAGTAGGAAAACCTGCATGGCAAAAATATGTAAAGAAAGGCATATTTTTTTATGCTATATGTCATGTTTGGCAGGGACTTGTTTTTAGTCAGTGGCTATAGTCTCCCAAAGCCATAGCTAGAAACAAGTCTCCGCCGATCCAGATGTAGGATTTTCAGTACCCATTTTACAACTCACGTTATAAAATAGGTAGGACGAATCCTGCTTCTTGACTGGTGGAGAAATTTCAGGACTAGTAACCACACGGCTAAACTTATCTTTTTTTTCACTGTAGGCTCATTTTGTAAGCACAATAAGACACTCCACGGTGTGGGTTACTATTTCTGAACTATACTTCCAGGTGGTTGAAGGCATGAGGTGCTCACAGCACTTGGGTGTGCAGTTTAGGAATAGTAATCTACACCGTGGAGTGTCTTATTGCTTAGTAAACACACGTCTAGGGGTGTAGTAAAGCATGAAGCTGCAAGCGGACTGCCTTTACTGCCCTAGTGTGTTTATACAGACTAACAAGCACCTTGGAATGAGTTATTGCACTTCTAAATGGGTATATGTTGAGAAACATGAAAATATTAAAAACAGTGTCTAATTTTATACTAAATAGTCCTTCCACTTGGCTGTTACATTGTCTGGTTCTCAATAGGGGTGCCGTGTTGAGTTCTGTGTAAATGACCTGCCAGGTCACTATGATAGGCAGCTGGCAGGACTGTGATTTGCTTTGGTCTTACCAGCAGCATGCCACCATCTGTGGTAGCAGCTTTTGTAAAAGTGCAGAGATCTCTCTCTCGGGTTGGGACTGAGCGAGAAAGCATGGGCAAGTCAAGTGAGGACTGCAGGTCAGGGGAGACAACAACATGGTTTTTTTAAGTAAATAAACACGTTCCTTGTGTTTTTGTAAAGGTGCTGTATTTTTTGTATTTTGAGCTGAACAGACGAAAGTGGCCATCGATTGCTGGGGAAGAAAAATGGCTGCCACATTACAGATTTGGAACGGATCAGTTGCTCATGGATTCCAGTCAGTAAACAGATGACTGGTGCTGGTCTTTTTGTGCTACACTAAAATAAAGAGCATGGCTGGAATGTCTCAGCCAATCAGAATGCTTTATTTTTCCTACCCATTGTTGTAAATATATTTAATAGCACTGGGGATTTTTGGTTATACTGTACAGAAATACCTTTCAGGAAAATGCAAGAACACCACCAGAGTTTTAAACATTTGTAAACTGGGTCGTATCTCCATGGCCACCAATCACCAGGCAGTCATATCTTCACAAAAAGCAACACTGCTTCTTTAGTAGGCTTGATCAAAACTTGAATACCCAGTCTAGATTCCATTTGAATGTCTTGCCACTTTAGATACTGTGGTTTTTTTAATTTCAGAATAATGCTCCTTCTCCAACTGACTATATACACTGCAATTTTGAAAGTCCACAGAAATGCAGATCACATGCAAAATACAGTAACACCAACCTCTTTACATGCTGTATGAAAACATAAACACATAAATGGCCTAATTTTCCAGGCTTTGTATGATCAGAAGCTTAGGTTTACCACTGTTTGGATCCTAAATTAAGTGAGTTTTGTGGTTTCAGTTTAGTTACTAGTGGGCAGGAATTGTTTCATCACAAATTCCCATATGGAATTAACAGAATTTGCTGTTTTGCTCGAAAGAAGCCCATTGGTGCAGTTGTGGGGCTGCTGCTTGCAACACCAGTGACCAGGATTCAGGAGCAGAGACCCAAATCACTGGGACAAGCCAGGGGAGGTGGATCAAGCATTCTGGAGGGCAAGAGGATCCTCTTCAGGGGTTAGGTCAGCAACATTTCATTGTGCTATAACCACCCAGTGATCACAGGTGACAGTGCAATCCAAGAGGCCTATGTCAGGAAGGGAGGGCGTTTGCCAACCATCACAGTGTATGTGAGCATCTGCATGCGTGCCTACCAGGGCGGTTACTGAAGGTGGTGTCCTGGGAGGGGGATGTAACAAGAGGAAAAAACCATCATCCATACATGATTAAGACTAGGGGCACCTGAAGGCTCCACAACTGCTGAGCCTCGACAGCCTCTCCGACTTCATCTAATGTTCTCTTGGGATCCAGGACCAGTCCAGGGGAGCCCCGTAGTGGGAGACAAGGGCCTGGATTAGCTGCAGAGAGGACCTGATGGAGTACATCCCTGAGGCCAGAACAGGAAAACAAAAGAAAGTTTAAAAATAAAAAAAGGAAGCGTTGGCTGAATCAAAATGGAGTCCCTTGTCTCACTGATTTCCTTCTTCAACTCCAGCATCAAAACACATCTCATTTTCTTTGCCTAAGTGTCCTAATCTGTATTACTCAATGTTTCTGCCAGATGGTTCTTTAAAGGGCCTCCGATATCATAGGGAAACTTTGACAGACAAGATTGCACCACTGTAGTTAGGGGTTGAGTGGGCAGTTAGCACTATTGTTGCCCACTTGTAGCTCAGATGCTTTTTAGGCAAAGGACCCAATAATTGGCATGCATAACTTCTGTGACAGGAGCTGAAGGAAAAAAAACTTACATTTGGAAATATAAACTTAGAGGGGGTCAAAATGTGGAAATTCACCAGTTTTAAGACCATTTTTTGCTCTTCAATAATGAAAAAAAAGTAAAGATTTAAAATCTGAAACTTTAGGATTATTAGATCCTGCCCCAAGGGTGGTGCTTCTGTTGGTTTGGGTATGAACAAATGTAAAATAAGAACATTATAAACAATATGCTGCTAGTCTTACACGTACAGAACAAAAAATATGCCTCATTCAGAAGCTGTTTTCACGAGCCAGCCTGAAATTAAAATTATGAGGAATAAGGGGATTTTTATGTGCCATGCAAATCCGTGGTAGTAAGAAAACCCCTTATCCTACACGACTCCATTTTCAGCCTAGTGGGTGAAACTGCTTCAGTGGCACTTGGTACCCCACTGGATGTGTCTGCTGCCCACCCCAATTCTGAGGCCGTAAGCCAACCCAGTTTTAGAAGACAAAGTATTAAATAAATGTACGACCAGCTGCCTATCCCTGGTGGCACACCGCTCCTCTAAGCCCCTAGTTCAACCCCAGAACCCCTCCCCAGTTTTGGAAAACTGATGTAGTGAAAAAAAAAAGGCATTGAGGCCACTGGGCCAATCCCTAGTGGCATGCTGATACCCTTCTTTGAGTCTACTTAGTCACCAGGACCACATTGCTGGTGTCAGAAGACTGTCGGAGTTTAAAAAACATTCACAGTGGCCATAGGAATCTCATCCCTGGTTGCTGATGCTGTCCATCCTTTCTCCCCATTCTGACATTAGGAATCCAATCAGAGCGTTGGCATTTAAGTTTTAAAAACAAAAAGAGTTAATTGATCCATTGTTTGTTCCTCCCAACCACCACCACAAAGTGGAAGGGAGTGTCTTTCGAGTCCAGGGACCTGTGGGCTTAGGGCTGGTATTTAGAAACAGGTAAAGCACAAAATAGTTAATTATTATTAATTAGAGCTAGTACTTTTGGTTTTATTATAATGCATATCAAAACATACTGAAATGAAGAAATTCATGGATAAATAGATGGCTAGTTTAACGTGCCAATTCATATTTATTTATTTGAAAAGTTCCACCAGGAAAGACATACTGAACTAAAAATAGCTTGTTTCCATGTGCATCCTTGAGGGAAGGGGATGTTATAAGTACAACAGATGTTATTACAAAATAAAACATCATACAGAGATTAAATAACAGTGCAGAGTTATATACAATAGGAAAGTCTGTGTACTAGACATACACATATAAAATACATATCAAATTATCACAAAGGTATGGCAGAAGGCAGGTCCCTTAGGATCAGAGAAAATAATTATATAGGATGGCAGCAGGAGATACTGCACAGAGGGGAGGGAGATAAGACTGGGTGCACACCCAGCCCATGTCTTTGTTCCTGGCCTGCAAGGAGAAGGGTAGGAGTGAGAAGGGGAAGGAGTAGGAAAGATTAGTAAAAAGCAGGCTAAGGGAGAAAGCAGAGGGGAATATGCAAAAGTGGTATTATATAAACAACTATGGCACCATAAGGTACTATACAAAACGTGAAGATCTTTTATTGTAAATTGTGCTCCATCCAATAAAGCAGCCACCCTGCAGCATAGGGATCACCTCTGCCGGTTTCGCACATCATGTGCATCTTCAGGAAGACCATATGCCCACACCATATAAAACGTTACTGCTTAAAGCGACAGTGTGCATAAAATCATATAAATCACAACAGACAGAACAATTAAAAACTCAGTGTAAACATCCTGTACCTCAAGGTTAATAAATATACACAGCAACAAAAATCCAAAATAGTCCCAGATATTATCACTCGACAAATTGGGCTACCAGTCCCTAATATTTGGCAACCAGTAAATTAATCTGTATTGTTATATTTATATGTAGAAAAAGAAATCCATTCAGTACAATTAAATTGTAGCCAGAGCTAGTAGTACTAAAAGTGTCCTTATGCAGTACAAGTATTGGCACTTCTCCAGGTTGGGCTACCAGTAATTTCTTTTGGCTAATAATCATTGAATCTCTATTTTCAGCAATGGAAGATCCATTCAGTGCTATTAAATACTGATAATATCATGAAGCAATAAATATCATCACATAGTAGCAGTAACAATTTTATTTTTATACAGGATTACATGTCGCTTGGGTTGATAACCCAGTTTACAAGACAGACCTGTTATTTATCATTCCAACTAAACATATACACAGAGACATCTATCTACACATAGAAGCACACAAGTTTTGAACAACCCAATAAACATCACATCATCACTAAAAGTTACTACTTGGACAGGTCATTAAAGCAATCTTCTACACATAAATGTTGCAAATTTAAAGTCACAGTAATTGACCCTAAAACTTTGTAAACGTTCGATCAAGTCTATCAGTACATTATTATCAAATAGTCACTTGTAAGTAATTGAGCAATAGTTCTAATGCCGTCCTATCCTCCAAATCCCTATATTTGGAAATACCTGAAACCCTCTAAGTGCAGACATAACTAAATTTGCTAATGTAATTTATTTGTTGAGTGAATAAATCATAAGATGTCGATGTACGAGCTGAGAATGGTAAAGTGTTCCAGTATTTTGATGCTTGGTAACCCAAAGTTCATTCTCCATGTTTATTTCGGATATATGGAACATACATTTTTTCCATATGGACCAATCTTCTAAATTTGTCAGTTGTTTTTTGTTTATTAAATAATGTAATATTAATATAATGATTTGGGTAAAATGTATGATATTTGTAAATAAGCTTCTGCCACTACCCAATACAATTTATGTCCAAAGATTGCCACTGTAGTTTGGACAACAATGTGCAGTAGTGTGTTCTAAAGTTACATTGTAGTACATATCTTGCCAAATTTAGTGTACCTTGTCTAATTTAGTCAATAGCTGTTTGTTTGTTGTCCTGTACACAAGTTCTCCATATGTTATTACAGGCATAATCAACCGCTCAGCCACTATTTTGCAAGCACTTTTCCTAAACACTTTGTAGTCCTATGTAGCGTGCCTATTCTTTTATTAACTTTATCTATCAAAGTATTCACATGTATGTTAAAGGACATTTGGGCATCAAAAGTTAAACCCAAGTAGGTATACTGATCTACCTGCTGTAGAAATTCTGTGTCATCTATTTTAATTTGAAGTTTTTCTTTTTGTTTTGATACAAAATGTAATCATCTTATCTTCTTTATGTTTATAATAAGGCCTGACTTGGTGAACCACTCCCTCAAGTTGTCAAAATCTGTCTGCAATTGTTGTTGTAAATCTTGAATATTTGAACCAGATGCTATAATTGCAGTATCATCGGCATACAGTCTTACCTGTGAATTCCTCACAATTTGTGGTAGGTTATTACTAAATAACAGGGGTCCCAAAATGGACCCTGAGAACTACCTCTTTTGACATTTCTGATCGATGAAATATTTCCTGAGACCACAGCTGTTTGTGAGCGTCCTTCAAGGTAAGACTGCAGCCAACACCAAGGCCCCTCCGTGATACCCATGTTTTCCACTACCTGTAAAAGAAGGGAGTGGTTCACCAGGTCGAAGGCCTTGGACAAATCTATAAAAATTACGGCTGTCTCCAAACTTGAATGTAATAATGTATTAATCAAATCGCTGAATTCCAATAATGCAGCCGTGGTTGAATGTGCTTTTCAAAATCCTGATTGATAAGGAGTGATTATATTATATTTGTCCAAGTATTCCATGATTTGGGTGTGGACATGGCATTCAAAACGTTTAGACAATATCAAAGGAGAGCTATCGGTCTGTAATTGTTTATTTCAGATGCCACCCCCCCTTTAAAAATGGGACTTATTTTGCTTTCCCTCCACACTTGAGGGAACATATCTACAGTATTTGTAGGTTCCAACTATAAATGTAAGTTACTACTGGAGCAATTATATGTGCAGCTATTTGTAAACATCTGCCCTCTAGTCCATCCATTCCTGCTGACTTATGAATGTTCAGGTTCTTTAAACCTTTACTAACCTCATTTACAGTTAATATTTTGAATCTAAAAGGAGGGTGTAAGTCCTGTTTTACCCTGTGGGTCTCTATATAGTCCTAAGTTTTTATCATCGATGTTATACCCTGGTAAGTCTGCAAAGAAATTGTTTAATAAATTTGCAACCACATAGGATCGTCCGCTTGTGACCCCTGTACTTCAGTTGTTACCTTTTGGTTGAATCCTTTTACCCTGATCTGATAGACTATTAATATTCTGCCAAAATGTCCTAGGATTATTGTCACTTTGCATCTTATTTTTATAATAGGTGGCTTTAGCTGTCTTTATTAATACTTTACATCTATTTCTTTCTTTTTAAAAAGAATCCAATCATCTTCTTGTTTTGATTTCCTGGCCTTTTTCCAGAGTCTATTTTGACTCTTATAGTCTTAAATAATTTTCATTAATCCATGAGAGTCTTAGTGTTTTAATTTCTGAGTTACTTTTAGGGCATGCAAATCACAAATCTTATTAATTGTATCTGTAAAATACTGTATTGTTAAATCTAAATCAGGAATCAGTAAACATCTGTCCCATTTTTCCCAGCAATGTCTATTAGAAATTTTGTTCTGAGAATTTTCTAAAATCCCTTGTTCTTATATAGCTGGTATAATCAGATAACCCCTTAATGTGTAATGCTGAAATAGCTCCCCATATCGGGTTGTGGTCACCCGAATGGGGCAGAAAGTACCTAGATTATCAAACTCTAAAGATGAAGAAGTAAACAACAAGTCTAATATAGTCCCTTTATTCATAGTATTTGTAAATCTTGTGGGGTATTTATATGTTAGGTAACATCTAAAACTGAAACTAATTCTTTTAATTGGTTGCCTTGAGGATCTAATCAATTACAATTTAAGTCACCTATCATTATTAATAGTCTATCTCCCAGGGCAGTATGTATTTTATTTATTACTTATTATTATTTATATATCTACAATATTTTGCACTATGTGATGATACTGTGATGGTACTCGAATGCTTGCTCCTGGCCATTAGACAGGTGGCTACCTGCTGTGTCACACAACTTCTGTTGGGTGGCAGTCAAGCAGCAGCTCACACTGTCCCCCCTCCACGAAGGAGAAGAGACATCTATGGATGCTCGATCCTCTATCCCTGGCTAACCCCCGGGCGACCCTGGTCCATTCCCGTATCTGAGTTGCTGGTATGACAGAAGGCCACCAGACCACCTGTTGAAGCAATTTAAAAACTTAATTTAATCCTGGAAATGTCAAAAAAGCAAAAAGTTTGTGTCAGCACTTCATCTTAAGAAATATGTGCCCCCAGGATACGTCCTTTAGAAAAGTACTTTCGACCACAATTTAGCCCTAATGGTCAGGGGAGAACCAGTGGATCTGCCAGTACTCCTGTTCAAGAGGCTATGCCCCTGTCTCTACAAGTTTTCCCACAAAAAAAAAACACTCTTACTGTGTAGCACTTACACACAAGGTCAACTGTCCCTATCTATGATATCTTGCACTATGCAATGATATTTATTGCTTCATGATATTATCAATATTTAATAGCACTGAATGGATCTTCCATCATTGAAAATAGAGATTCAATGATCATAGCCAAAGAAATGACTGGTAGCCCAACTTGGAAAGTGTCAATACTTGTACTGCATAAGGCCATAAGACCTCCTAACCCTTATGGCCAGAGACCGCCTGGCCCACTTTCAAAGCAACCCTCTCCTACCTTTTGGATGCTTACAGGCACATGAGGAACACATGTAAACAATAGGCCAAACCTTTGAAACAGACCCACTTCCACAAACTGCAAAAGGCCAACCTTGGAGACCCTAGAAAATTCTGGGACTCAAACAGCTACCTCCTAAAGCCCCACTCCAGCTACGCTGCACCACATCTCAACTCCCAGGATGGGCTGCTGACCGACCCGCACAATGTGGCCAGTGTCTTCAGCTGTAAGTTCACCAACTTATCCATGCACCTAAATAAGCTGCCAACTGCCCAACCTCAAAGCCCAGCCCTAATACCTGACATACTGCCATCCTCCTCCAGCTCTGCCACTCATCCGCAAATGCCCCCATTCTATTTTAAAGCCCTCTCCATATATGACACAGAGAAGCTACTCGAAAGTCTACTAACCCGGCTCCTCCAGATCTGATGGCCTATCTCCAGTCTTCCTTAAACTGATCTTTCCAGCGATTGCCAAGCCACTCACCTTCATCTTTAACCCTGCCCTTTCCACCTCCTCCATGCCTGACCCATGGAAGATAGCTAAGGTTATCCCCATTCTTAAATCTGGTGACCCCAAATCCTCCAACAATTACCGTCCGATATCCATCCTCCCTCATATCAGTAAACTACTCGAGAGAGCAGTCATCAATCAGCTCACTGAATACATAGGCAAATACACTCTCCTATGCGACCAACAACAGCACGGCTTCCGCAGAATCATTCCACTGCCCTGCCCTCACCCTTGTGACTGTCACACCCTCTCTAACATGGATAATAGTAAAGCCACGGGGCTGTCTTAGTCGACCTCTTAAAGGCTTTTGACATGGTTAACCATGCTCTCCTTACCTCCAAGCTTAGCCTCCTTGGATGTTCTCAGAAAGTCACAAGCTGGTTCACTAACTACCTTACTGATCACTCACAATTCATGTTTATTGGTCAAACCTGCTGCCCCACACTGCCTGTCTCTGTGGGAATCCCTCAAGGCTCAATCCTGGGTCCCCTCCTTTTCTTCTTATTTGCTAATGTACTTCCCTTCAACTGCCTCAACTGTCACTCTCTCCTGTATGCCAATGACCTTGTCCTCTTCCACAGTGACAAATCCATGGCTGCAATCACCTCAGTTCTCTTGCACAACTATACTGTGACCACAGCTGGTTCTCAAAAAACTCCTCTTAGTAAATGCCAAAAAACTAAATTCATGCTGTTGGATCTAAGCCCTTCCTTGCCAAAACTAAAACCATGCCCCTTACACATTCTCACCCCAGACGGCCCAGCCCTGGAGGGCGTCAACACCTACAAATGCTTAGGAGTACTGCTCAACCCTCCCTCACCTTCACTGAGAATGCAAATTCCCTTGTCAGAAGGTTCCATCAAAGTTAGGTGCTGCCTATAGATTCAGGCAATACCTTACCCCTGAACCCAAACTAGCCATTGTCCAGGGTAATCTTATCCCTGTTCTTGACTACTGTTCTCCTATTTATGCCAGGACCTCAGCTACTGCCATGGCTAAACTCTCCGCTGCCTGCAATAGCGCCTGTCGCTTTCCTTTATTGGCCCCATTCTCCACCCACCATTGTACCCTCTATAATACCCCTGGATGGCTACCACTGCAAGGTCGCTTTGACCTAGCCTTCTGCTACATGGTGGACAATGTCATCCACATGGCTCCAGAATCCCCTTAACTGCCCTTCTCAAAAACCAGAATGCTCCACCACAACCTCCGCTCTAATGGTACTCCTCTAGCTGTTCCTAGGTCTGCAGCTGCTCCCTGCAGTGGAACAAACCACAGACTGAACTCCATTCCACCGACACACACTCCAGTTTCAAGTCCCACCTTAAAGTCTGGTTCCTGGTAAACTCATCCTGCCGCTACTCCCAGGGGTCACACACCTACCCATACTAGTCAACTCCCCTGCCTACAACTGTTATATTGTATTTTCACAGTAATATTTGACTTCCTTGCCTGTACATATTGTATATATATTTTTTGCTGACTATTCTGTGTATTACTTGCTAACTGGGCGATGCAGTCACACACTGTACATTGTGTTCTACGATTTGTTTGTTTTGTACCAAATCTCCTCATGTCCGATATTGAAACCTTGTATTCACTGTTCTCAAATGGACCTATGTATCAAGCCTGTATATTGTGCTTACTATTGCTGCTTGTATCAAATCTGTTTCATGTGTATTACTGTCACCTTGTACTCCACTGTCACCCTGCCATATATTATGGCCCAAGTCGTGCCTGAAAGCGGTCCCTGGGATCAGTGCACTCACCCAGTTATCAAAGTCATAAATAAATAAATAAAATAAGGACACTTTGGCCCAGATATTCATAGCAGCTGCACTGGTGCAACTGAGTTGCACCGGCACAACAAGAGACTTGCGCGCTGAGCAATATTCAACCACTGTGACTGCGCAGGTGTAAGTCACAATGCTGCGCAAAAAGTAATGTATGCAGCGCAAGTGCAAGGGGTGTGCCCATGAATATGTGGTGCAATGGCATATTCAACCCGAAATCATGGCGCAAGTCCAGAGCAAAACACAAGATGTGCCAATCAGACTTCAGCTATAAAAAACAGGCTCAAACACACACACACACACAGCAGGTGCGCAACCCTGAGCAACCTGAGAACTAACCCATAGCAACCTGAGAACTAACACTGAGCAACCTGAGAACTAACCCTGAGCAACCTGAGAACTAACCCTGAGCAACCTGAGAACTAACCCTGAGCAACCTGAGAACTAACATGGATGGGGCACCATTTATTATGGAGCAGGTAATGAGGGCTGTGAGGAGGATGGAGGAACAGCAACATGGCCGGCGAAGGACCCGTCAGCGGTATGCCCAACACAGGTGGTACTGTACCCACATCACATTCGAGGATTTCAGTGATGTTGAGATAGTGTGCCAGTACCGCCTGAACAGGGCAAATCTGAGGCAGCTCTGTGGGCTGTGCAGTGAGGAGATGCAGGCACCCACCAGATGGAGTCATGCCATGACAGTGGAGACCAAGGTGACAGCAGCCATGTGCTTGCTCACCACAGGCACTTTCAGAGACCAGCGGGTGACAACACGGTATCACCCAGTCATCCACGTCCGCCTCTCACACAGTTCCTCAATGCTCTGTTGCCACATGCTTCTGGGTTCATATGATTCCCAAGCACACATGAAGGACTTCCACAGGGTTGCACACATGCCAGGTGTGATTGAGGTCATTGACTGCACCCACGTGGGCATACACACACCATCTGGCTCCAAGGGGCCTGTGTACATCAACAGGAAAGGATACCCATCTATCAACTGCCAGGTGATGTGCAATGCCACGGGGTGCATCATCAATGTCTGCGCCGCACACCCCGGGGGTGCACATGATGCCTACATCTGGCACAGCTCCATACTGTGCCAGAGATTTGAGTGTGGGATATCCCCACGGGGCACCTGTTGGGTGAGTAGGACACAGGGCAGGGAGTGGGTGCAGCATGGCTGTGAGAGGCAGACACAGGATGGGTGGGGTAGGGGGGCAGTGGGCAGCAGGGGCAAGGGGTGGCAACAACACAGCACAGTGCTAACTATGCTGTTCCCCACAGAGGTGACTGCGCATACCCGCTGAGGCCCTGGCAGCTCGCCCCCTACTGGTGACCATCGTTCCCTGTAAAGCAGAGATGCAATGAGGCACACACCGCCACATGTAGTGTCATTGAACATGTCTTTGGCATGCTGAAGATGCAGTTCTGTTGCCTAGACAGGTCAGGTGGTGCCCTATAATACAGCCTATTGAAACCTTGTGGCCTGTTCTTGGCCTGCAGCATGCACACAACATGGCCATTGACCATGGAATAGCTGTCCAGGTGGATGAGGGCGACAGCAGCGTGGACGATGGTGAGAACAGGCCGGAGGGTAGTGGACAGCCACCCATGGGGAGGTGGGACCCCAGGCTGGCAGCAGAGGCCAGGAGGCACAGGGCCACAATCACACAGGAGCATTTTGAAGACTGCAGGTAAGTGCATTGACATGCATGCATGGGCCACACAGACCACCACTCCACCCACAGGTCCAGATGGGCACAGCAGGATGCATGCAGGGACTGAGGAACACACAGTAGACATGGTGGAGGCAGTGCCACACAGACACAGACACACTCAGCACAGACACGGACATGCACACATGGGCTGCAGGACACGGCATGGATCAGATGCATGACACCAGTGCACAGGCACATCCAGCATAGAGTTGCCATCATCACACCCACACCACAAGGCCCAGCACCCCGGCCAGCACACACAGGGGGCATGCGCCACACCACACATGCATGCCACCACATGTCTGGGGCACCACCACCCAAGTGTGCACTGGGCAGCAGCAGCAGACAGCAGGTATGGGCAGCACACAGATCAGGGTAACTGTGTGGTCCCACGGCCCCCACAGCCAGATGGGTGGCCAGGCTGAGGCCTGTTAGCAGCTGCAAGCTGCACATTGGCCAACGGGGTGTGGCCAACACACCCACAGGGGTGGATGCCTGAGAAGGAAGGAAGGCAAGGAAGGAGCAGAACCTGGCCAGGGAAATTAGGAGAGGGAAAAAGGGGTTCTTTAGATACACTGGGGAAAGACGAAGGGTGAAGGGGCAGATTAGCAGGATTAAATCAGGGGAGAGATGGGCACAAGACCCAGGGGAGCAGGCTGAGGTACTAAATGACTACTTCACCTCAGTTTTCACCAGGGAAAATGGGGATGCTGCATCATACATGGGAGGAGACAGAGATAATGAGGAGGGGGGGACCCTTACCGATCGGCAGGTCTGGGGAGAGGGGGAGGCATCACTGGCAGGTGGGGGGAGGGCTAAGCAGGGAGAAGAGGTACCAGAGTGGAAATCACACGCAGAGAGAGTGAGGAAGCCCTCAGCTCCCTTAAGATGGAGAAAGCACGGGGCCGGATAAATTACATCCTAGAGTGCTGAAGGAACTTGCAGATGTCCTGGCGAAACCCTGGCAGAGCTTTTCACCATCTCTCTGAGGACAGGGTGGGTGCCCAAGACTGGAAGGTGGCGCATGCAGTGCCTATCCACAAGGGGATCAAGGGAGCTGGCAGGGAACTACAGGCCTGTCAGCCTGAGCCGGTGGTGGGCAAGGTGATGGAGGGCATTGTCAAGGAGAGGCTAGGGGGGACCTGCATAAGTCAGGGTGCCTGGACGATAGACAGCATGGATTCATCCCAGAAATCATGTCAGACAAACCTGGTGGAGTTCTATGACTGGGTGACAAGTGCCTTGGACCTGGGTAGACCAGTGGATGTCCTCTTTCTAGACTTCAGCAAGGCATTTGACTCTGTTCCTCACGTGGGCATGTTGGATAAGCTAGGAGAAATGGGGGTGGGAAACCAGATGATCAGATGGATAGGCAATTGGCTCCAGGACCAGACCCAGAGGGTCGTAGTTGGTGGGATAGTCTCATCCCCAAGGAAGGTCATTAGTGGGGTCCCACAGGGATCAGTCCTTGGGCCCCTTCTGTTCAACGCCTATGTATCTGACATAAGGACAGGAATCAGGAGTGAGATGAGTCTCTTTGCAGATGACTCGAAACTGGGGGCAGTGGTGGATGGGGAGGAGGGAGGGTGGCCCTGCAGGGGGACCTGGAGGCTCTGGAAAGATGGTCTAGAAAGTGGAAGCTGAGGTTCAATGCAGGGAAATGCAAGGTACTCCACCTGGGGGCCAGAAACCCAGGCCAAGTGTACACCCTGGGAAATACTACAAGTCTCAATGGCTGAGAGGGACCTGGGGGTGGTGGTGGATGTCAAGATGAACAACTCTGAGACTTGTAGGAGGGCAGCAGCCAAGGCCAACCGGATGCTGGGATGCATCACTAGGGGGATCACCTCCAGAAGGAGGGAAGTGATACTCCCTCTGTATAACTGCTTGGTGAGGCCGCACCTGGAGTACTGTGTGCAGTTTTGGGCCACACTTAAGAGGACATTAACCTCCTGGAGAGGGTCCAGAGGAGGGCAACCAAAATGATTTGGGGCTTGGGGACAGGACCTATGAGGAGAGGCTCGAAGAACTAAATATGTACACATTGGAAGAGAGAAGGGACCGGGGGGACATGATAGAGGTCTTCAGGTACATGAAGAGGGTAAATAGGGGAGGAACAGTCAGGGTGCTTCGAAGGAAGGAGGAGGGGCCACTAGAGGGCATGGGTGGAAGCTGGAGGGGGCAAGATTCAGGGGAGAAAGGAGGAGGTGCTACTTCACTGAGAGGGTGGTGGAGCCATGGAATGCACTGCCTAGGGGGCTGGTGGAGGCAGAGACAGTGGAGGGGTTCAAGAGGGGGTGGGACAGGTACAGGGGAAGGGTTCAGGAAGCAAAATCCAATGCAGCAAGAATATCCGGAACTGGGAAGGGAGAAGCCAGAGAAGGCGAGGGGGACAGCAAGGTCAGCACCCAGGGTGGGGGCTGACCAAACGAGCAGACACGAAAGACCGTTAGGCCTATTCTGCTGGAATTTTAGTATGTTAGTAACATGACCAGGTTCTCACTGGGGTGTACAGGCGGCCAAACAGGCTTGCGCCGGGGGGGTGTCAGGGATGCCCATGTTTGACCCCAGTGTCTGCTGTGCAGGGGTCACCAGACGCCGGGACCATGGAGTAGACATTGTACTGCGGGGGGGGTCCTCTGTGCACAGCCGTGCCCAGTGGCTGTCAGCGATGCAAATCCTGCCACAATGGTACTGGTCATGCAGTCCAGAGACACGGTCGTGGCCTCCAGCAGCTGGCAAAGCTCATCAATAAGCTGCGCATAACCCCTGTCCTAATGCTTGGCCAGCTGGTGCACCTCCGTCCGCAGTGCACACATCTCTATGGCAAGCAGTGCCTGGTTCTCCATGGATGCCCACAGCAACTGGGTGTGCTCCGCCAGGTGCTCAGACTCCAGCGCATCCTGGGCAGGATGCCGGGCAGCTGGGGTTGATGTGGCACACTGTCCAGCACCCCACTCAGGTGGACACGGCACAGGGGACTGAACAGGTGGTACTGTCACAACAGATGCACCGGCGGTGGACCCTGTGGTGTGCAGCCCGGTGGTGTCCGCAACCTGCTGCCACTGCCCTACCATCTGCTGGACAGTGCCTGCACTGCCACACCTGCCACAGCACCACCACCCACACCAGGCACAGTGGTAGCACCACACACCACTGTGCCGGTGGGGATAGGTGGTGGCTGCGAGGCTGCAGGCACATCACTGGGCCCTGATGATGCCGGTAACAGTCCCTGGAATGACTCAGGCACCACATGCCCAGTGCTGTCCAGGATCATAGATATGTCATCATCAGAGTTGGACACGGCCCACAGCTGGGTGTCTGCACACAACACAGGCATTGTCCAACCCCAGCCCTAGGACATCTTCCAGCCCCACACTGCCACATTGCAGCTGGTCCCTGCTGAGGATGCCCGTAGATGTGGATAGCACCTCCCCCTCCTCCTCCTTTGGGATCATGGCTGCAGCCGCATCTGCCTGGACCGCTCCACGGAGACATGATGGTGCTGCAATGAAGGAACATAGTGTTAGTGGTGCTGTAGCCCCCATGCACGTTGGCCCCCCAGGTGTGCATGATGGCATTGCCACCGTCCAATGGAGTGCCATGCACTCCAGCAGGCTACCCATGCACGTGGCATGCAGCACAGCAGCAGGCACACCTGCATGTGACATCCCACATCTGTCATCCATGCCAGTATTTTGCATACTCACTATGTTGTGAGGGTCTGCCACCCATCTTAAATTGGCCACCAGGTACACCCTCAATGGCAGTGTGGGTGATGGTGGTCACCACCAGATCCTTGGTGGTCGACAGCGTAGGAGCGGTGGATGGGATGCCCTGATGGCTGCCGCCTTTTCTTTTTAGGCAGCACTTGACTGTCACCACCTTCTTCCTGCAATCCTGGGTGCTCCTCTGATGCCTGCCATAAGCATTAACACACGTTGCCAAGGCATCCCACCCTGCCGACCTGTCCTGTGGGGTACCCGTGGCACCACTCAGCAGGGTCTCCCTGTCCAGGTGTGCCTCAAACAGGGCCTGCTGTTCATCTTTGGTGAAACTGGACCTGCGCTTGTGGGCAGGCCTGTGCAACTCCTCCCCTTCATGCTCAAACATTCTTCTACCTGTGGACAGTGACAGCACAGGAGGTCAGCGTCAGCATGGCCCAGTACAGTGCACCACTGCAGTGTTGTTGTAGGCCTCATAATCCCAGTGTTAGCATCCACTTGCCTTTCAGGCTGCAATACCGGTGCATGCCCTGTGCTGTACCGTGGCACTTATAGGGCGCATCACATGCAAATGAGCCAGAACGCAATGGTAATGATATGCTAATGCTCTCTAATGCGCCATGTATTGGCTAATGAAGTGATTTGCCTATGGCAGCTGAATATCGTGATCTTGCGCCGTGCTTAATCGACTTGCACCGGAGCATCTGTGTGGCACATGAACCATGCATGTGTGGTGCATGGGCCTGCAGTGTGCATGTGCGCACACCATTGCACAGGCCTATTGTGCGACCATCTGCATTGCACAATGGGAACCCAGTGCACATGCAGCGATGGGTGCCTATCGTGCACACGCCTACTGCACAGGTGCACATGCTGTGCATGCCAGGTACATGCGTGTCACTGTGTGGGGCCACGCCCTTTGCTCTCAGGGTCGATAACATGACCCCGGTCACCCGCCAGGCCATGGTGATGTGCACATGTGCAGTGCTGCACACTGGACCTAGTGGCACACTCCAGTCACGCATCCACATGTTGCGCTACACTGCACAACAGTACCCAATTGCACAACAACTGCATGCCACACCACTTGCGGGCTGTGTAGGCTGTAATGCTACTCATACACCTCAGACAGCAGCACCATGGCATGTAACGGTGGTCCTCGTCGCACAATCAACTGCAGCGAGGTTGAGTTGTGCAACCTCATTGCACTAGTACAGCCCTATGAAGCCCAGCTGTTTGGGCAGGTCCCCTTGCAGCAGCCATGACAGGCTGTATGGGACTGTGTGGCAACACACCTGGGGCAGTGCACAGGGGTGCAGCACAATGCCGAACAGTGACGGCACAAATATAGTGACCTGCAAAGCAGGGACCCTGAAAGACTGCAGTGCCTATGGGCACATGCTCAGCGTGGGGCTGTGCCACAGCCAGGTCAGTATGTGCATGTGTCTGCCTGTACAGGGCATGACTGTCATAGGTGTTTGGTTGCGCAGTGTATGCCACTGCTGGGGGGGACTGCGCAGTCCTGGTCACTGCATGTTCTGCATGGCTGTCACACACAGTGCTGCTCTGCGTGTTGCTGCCATGCAGGTGCCAGGGCCACAGGGTGGGTGTTGTCCCTCCCTGTGCCATGCAGGCTAGAGGGGAGCTGTCTGTGCTTGCCTGTTCACTTATGTCTACCTCTCTCGTTGACTTCCACAGGGTCAGAGGATCACAGGAGGGCCAGGGCGGCCGTGGCCGTGGCACAGGGCGCCAGTAGTGGGGCACCAGCTGGGCCATCACAATGTCAAGGCAAGGTAGGCATATTCACATGACAGTACTGTGCATTTGTGGGTCTCTGTAAGCAACACAGTTGGACACGTTCACCACAGACATGTGTGGACACTGCCATGGTGGCTGTGCTGTCTGGGGGGCATGCTGGTGTTGTGCTGCTTGTGCATGCACTGTGTCAGTGTCCACTGTGCCACCCAAGGGGTGTGTGCACACTGCATCTACCATGTGTGTCCACATGGGTGTCTGCGGTCCGTGTCATGTGCCTAGCCTGTGCGCCGATGTGACCACTGCACAGCCCTGTGGGCCTGTCTGCACCAGTGTGGTGTGTGGTGTGGTTGGCGGGTGTGGTCCTCCATCCACAGGCCCTGCATTGTCCGTCTGCTTGAGTATACCCCCTCTGTCCAGTGCACATTGTGGGTGGTCTGGGGATACTAGCGGCATGTTGCTCACTGCCTGTTCTGTCCCTTCTCCTAGGTGGTCCTAGGATTCCAGTAGGAAAGAGGATGGACATGTCATCTGAGCATTGGGGAGCATCCTTGTGCAGCAGCATCACCTGGCGAGCCTAATGTTGTGGCTACTGTAGGACACTGTGTCGATTAGGAGGGAGGTCCACCTGCTGGTGGTGGTGGGCTGTGACTGGCATCAGCCACAGCACACTGTAATTAGCCCCTTTTTATTCTGCCTTCCCCTGTTGCCTTGCCCATCCCCACAAGCTGTTGTATAGCCCCTGTACTCTGCCCCCACATCCCTCCCCTGTACTTGGTTGCTTGTTTGTATCTTTGCCATGTTGGCCAACACTTCTGTTCCTTGTATTAAAGCCTTTTTATTGCTACATCACCGTGTCTGTCTTTCCCTTGCAGCTGCCATGTGGAGCCATGCTGCAGCTGTCTGTTGTGCTGTGCTTGGCCATGGAGCAGATGCAGGACGCCACACGCCACATCCCTGGTGTCCATCCACTGTCCCCTTGGGCCACTGCACATGTATGCAGCAGGCATGTGCCCAGTGTCTGTGTCCTGTGCATGGCCCTGTGTTGTGTGTCTTGCAGTGGCCTGTGTATGCCCGTGCACCTTGTGCCCTTGTCAGATGGCCCTTCTGTATTCCTGTCATGCTACCTGGCTCTGGTGTGGATCACAGTACAGTGCTGTGCCACTCCCCACTCTGGGTGGTGGACCCTGTGCCCCTGGGTGGCCTGTGCCTCCCTCGCCCATGGACCATGGCCCTCTGTGTTTGTGTGTCCTCATGGCCCATGGACACTGGACCTGCAGCACTGCCTCATGGGTTTCTCATGTGTGGGTGTGCTGTTGTGTTGGCCTGGTGCTTGTGCCATGGTCAATGGGCTGGGGTCCTGTGTGCACTGTCCCATGGTGCCCTGTGTTGCCTCTGGGACTGTGCATTGCTGTACTGTGCTGTGCCCTGCTGGTGGGGTACTGTGGCCCTATGCCCCTGTGCCTCACTTGCCTGTGTGTCCCTGTGGTCTGTTGCCCTTACTCAACCCACTGGATTGTGTGTTCTGGCTTGCTCCCATGCATTCATGGTTGCGCTGCAGCAACTCCGATTGCATTATGGAGCATCACTGCCATATTCAGCGTGACTTGCGCCACCGCGTCTGGGTGGTGCATCACCTGAATATGGCTCCCTGTTCCCCATGGTGCATCTGACTTGCACTGCGCCGGGCTTGTGCTCACCTTTGGTGCAAGTCTGAATATCTGGGCCTCTTAGTACTACTAGCTCTGGCTACAATTTAATTGTACTGAATGGATTTCTTTTTCTACATATAAATATAAAAATACAGATTAATTTATTAGTAGCCAAATATTAGGGACTGTTAGCCCAATTTGGAGAGTGATAATATCTGGAACTATTTTGGATTATTGTTGCTGTGTATGTTTATTAACCTTGAGGTACAGGATGTTTACACTGAGTTTTTAATTGTCCTGTCTGTTGTGATTTATATGATTTTATGCGCACCGTCGCTTTAAGCAGCAGCTTTTTATATGGTGTGGCTATATGGTGAATCATCTTCCTGAAGATGCACGTGACGTGCAAAACTGGTAGAAGTGATCGCTATGCTGCAGGGCAGATGCTTTTTCGAACGGAGTACAATCTACAATAAAACATTTTCACATTTTATACAGTACCTTGTGGTGTCTTGGTTCTTTGGATGTGTTAACGTTTTTACTTGCGGCACATGATGCGAGTGCAGCTGGCATTTCTGGACTTTTGTATTATATAAACACTAGTCCCAAAAGAAAGTTCAGTTTAAAACCATGCATGTGGACAGAAATGCCAAGTGTGAAAGGAAGAAAAGGATTAAATTTCTAGGACAAGAATCCATGAAATTAAGACTAGACTAGACATCCTTGTTATTCTCAATTATAGCACGAAGGATTCCATCAGATAACATCAGATACCTAGGGTGCACTAACTAGCTTTGTACGTCAAAGAGGCCCAGCATGAAATGTCAAAAAGAGTTCTGATTAGGAAGACACACAGAGAAAAGGCAATTAAGAATTGTTTGAATTAATTTTGCATTTTAGATCTATGGCCCCAGAAAGGGGTAGCCCTCCCAACAGCCACACAGTGAGACAAACGTCACTACTTTACAATGCCAAAGGGTTGCCATAGATATCATGGTGACTCCTTATCGCCTTTACATGTGTGTGTGTGTGGGGGGGGGGGGTTCAGACAGTAGAAATAGCATGATGCATCCTCTCAGACAAAGATTTAAGTAGGTCTGGTGAGTGGTCAGTACAATCCTCTAGGATGCTGCCCAAGCCCACCTCCCCACTGTATTCACCTCTTCCCATAGACCATACACAAAACTAAACAACTGCCCAGCTGCCTGCACACGTACACTATATAGACAATAACAAGAAATGATGACAATACTAACAAATAGTTCTAAATAAAAAAACACTTTCATTATGAATGCACCCTAGTAAAGGGAAGCAATCTCATTGAAATCCCCCAGTAGCATTTAATAGTATTCTCTCCACTTCCTGAAAACTTGTAGAAAAAGGGATTGAGAAAATATTAGCAGCTCCTACATGGCACAAAATATAACATGAGAAGAACAAAAAGCACTTAAGGAACTTCAGAACAACCCAAGTTTCGTAATCAAGCCGGCAAATATGGGGTGGCGCGATAATGGTATGCGGTAAAGTAAGGTACCTGACTGAAAAAACAGGCAAATAAACAACCAAAGATTCTACAAAACAATTACAGACAGACTCCACAAAGGGAATCCAAGAATGAATTAAAGGAGTTCTGGAAGAAGCATTTGACAGTACACCTATAACACAAAGCTGAAATGGAATTCCTAACAGCTGAAAACCGCATACACCCCACCCTATATTTGCGTCTGTAAGTCCATAATGATGCATCAAATCCACCAGGCCTCCCTATAGTGGCAGGAATTGGCAACGTCACAGAGCCACTCTCACAGTTCATAGATTTATTTTATTCACAAATGGGTTGAAGACCTATAGACATATTCAGAAGATACTGCTGATGCTATAAAAGCTTGCAAAAACATCAAAGTAAAAAAAAATGATTGGCTGGCAACACTGGACATTGAAAGTCTTTATAGAAACATCCCACATACAGATGGACTTGAGGCAACTGAACATGTGGTCCCCCCGCCCTGGTGTCTAGGGGTATGATGATAACAAGTCATAGAGAGGGGGGACCACACAGCAGCAAGAAACCATTCCTGAATGGCCCTCATTTCCCAGGCCATGGCTGGAGTCAGGATGCCCACTGACCCCTGTGGCGCATGGGCTGAAGGGGAAAACTTGTTAGCAGCGATATCAGTTCATGAAGTAATAAAGCCACTCTGAGGATTGCAAAAAAAAAACAAATACAGAGATCCCTTTTTTTAATAACTCGATCAACAAATTACTCCATTGAGCATTCAACAAATAACGGGTGAAACACTCATTTTGTTCAGAACCACGGTGGACACATTAGAGCACTGAAGTCACTGGACCATGGAGGTCACATTCAGTCCATTTGCAAGAATTTCAATTACCATGGGGCATTAATCCAGTGAACCCCAAAACTCCAAAGCAACTCAAGTCATTTTACGAAACAGTTCAACTTCTGCTAAATTCTGACAGAAAATTCATAGGCAGCTCACTTCAGCTCACTTGCTCATTCTCTAATCTTCAGCTGCCATGCTGCCTGGCTGCTCAAATCAGAGTCAGGATTCACAGCACACTTGTCACATAACCAAAATTAATTTTAACACATGGAACCCCCCTGCCTCTCATATTGGGATGGCATTCCCTTCTACCCTCCAGTGCACCGTCTTCTCCCGGGGCATAAGAACAACCTCTCACATCAGAGCCCGTTCACACCTGGTCCCACAGATCAGGGATTCAATTCCCTTGCACTGCAATTCTGCTTTTATTGCCTCTGGGCACTCTCTCCCCCTCCAAAGACTCCAGACATCCCAGCTCAGTGGCAGACAAATCGAACCGACCCATAACCCAGCTCTTTACACTAGGCTTTTCCCCAACCTCTAAGCCGGTGCAGCTCAATCTGGACCTTTGGTCTGTCCACATCCACTACCCCAACACCAAGGCTCAGATACTGCAGTCACTGCTACATCCCCAAAAGGCTGGTACTCTCCACCCTGCTTTCCCAAGAGAACTACTCACTGCTCAAGTAGGCAACTGGCCCCATACGATCGCTGTCCACCTGCACTCTCTCCTCCCATACTCAGTACCGCCAGCTTCCCCCTTCAGTTCCCATGCTGCCACTTTTATTCTCAGGGCCAACCCCTCCTAGGGACCAGTAATGGATAACCCAAAAGGTGGAAAAACTGTTAACCTCTTCTGGAACAGTGATGGGAAGTCCCAAACAATTAGGTTATACCGTGCACGTCCAGTGCAAATAAAATGCTGCCTCTAAACCCACAGAGGTGTTACAAACAGTTCCTATTTTTTTTTTTTAACCAGGAGAGACACACTAAGCTGAAGCTTGTTTATGGGTGCGACCTGGGAGCACAAGGAAGCTAAGTGATTTACTCAGGGTCACACAGTATGCAAGTGGGGGCTTTGGGAGTCAAACCTAGGTCTCCAAGTGTGTAGCTCAGAGCCTTAAACTACTGCGCTATACTGTCTCCTTTAAAATAAAAGGTTGTGCACAGCTCTGGGGAGAAAAGATGACCAGCTGAAGCAGTCACAATGTTTGAAAAACTCTGTAGGACATTTCCCCTCTTGTCAAAATGCTGTTCGTTAAAGCAGCTTTTTTTCCATGGAATTGTTTTGTCTGGCCGGGGTACTAGCTGGCCCCCCCCATGTGTTACATACCTAGTGCCCCCATGGCTTATCCTCCCATGGTGGGGCTGAGGAGGAAGGGCCACCTTCCCCACCCCGAGTCCAGATCCAGTTGGCAGGTCCGGGGTGATGGTTCAGGATGAGGAAGGTGGGCACGGCTTCATTATTGTGCAGCTCCAGCTTTTCCTTTTTTTTTTTTCTTGGTCCCTGTCCCCAAGACTGGCATGCGTGCAATGGTGTGGGTGTGCAATGTAAAGATGCGGCATGTACTAGAATGCTTGCTCCTGGCCATTAGAGAGGTGGCCACCTGCTGTGTCACACAGCTTCTGTTGGGTGGCAATCAAGCAGCAGCTCACACTGTCCCCCTTCTGCGAAGAAGGAGAGCCATCTATGGATGCTTGATCCTCTATCCCTGGATGACCCCCGAATGACCCTGGTCATTCCCAAATCTGAGTTGCTGGTATGGCAGAAGCCACCAGGCCACCTGTTGAAGCAATTTAAAAACTTAATTTAATCCTGGAAATGTCAGAAAAGCAAACATTTTGTCAACACATCATCATAAGAAATATGTGCCCCCAGGATACATCCTTTAGAAAAGTACTTTTGACCACAATTCAGCCCTAGTGGTCAGGGGAGAACCAGTGGATCTGCCAGTACTCCTGTTCAAGAGGCTTATGCCCCTGTCTCTACAAGTCTTCCCACAAAAAAACTCTTACTGTGTAGCACTTACACACAAGGTCAACTGTGCCCTCTGACTTACCTGCTGCTCTGAGTGTAAAACTTGCATTGGCAATACGGGTGAAAGAAGGGAAGCCAGGTATATCCAAGAGTATGGCTGACAGTCCACACAGCACATTTAGAGTTCTCAAGGCAGCTGAAATTGAAGCAGCCAAAAGCAGCGTCAGCAAAGGCAGAGGTGCCAGTTTTAACCATACATGTAGTCTCTCCTGCTACAGATACAGCAGTGTTGCAAAGTGCTGAAAAATAGCAGCACAACCCAAGACATATACATTAGATTCTCTGGGGTGCCCTATGGACCAAGTACTTGATTGGTTTCAGAGGTGTGATTGTAAATTTGAGGTCCTAAGTTCCAAAATAAATTTTCTGCAGCTGGATGCCAAAGTAAATTGGGACAATATTTATTCCATTAATAAATAAGTCAATATACACACGGAAAACATTTCAATGCTTATTGAAAAAGTCAAAGCTGTTGAAGCAATCACTTTTGGCACTGTTAAATAAAGTTACATAATTAATAGAATAACAAAATTGCTCGAGAACCAGATACGCTACCTGAACTTTGGAATCATTGGTTTGCATTCAAGATTTGATACTGAATTTGAGATGTTATGAACCTTGTTAAAGATATATTTGTGTCTATAATCTACCTCCAGATAACTTGCCATTTGTCATCAAGGCATTTTGAGTCCCAAAGAGATTTAACAAGGAAATTGAACCATCACACGTTGTATTTAATACAAACCAGGACAAATATATCTGACCCAGACACAAAAATAACAGTAGCTAAAAAGTGCAAAATCATGCACTTGGGGCACAGAAACCTGGGGGCAACATACCAACTGGGAGCTGTGGATTTAGCAGTCGCAAAGCAGGAAAGGGACATGGGAGTAATCATTTCTGATGACCTGAAGGTAGCTAAACAGTTTAACTAGGATGTGGGGAAGGCTAATGGGATGCTGGGATGCATAGGCAGGGCAATCGCCAACAGAAGGAGGGATGTAATATACCCCTGTATAGGTCACTGGTGAGACTACACCTCGAGTGCTGTGTCAAGTTCTGGAAGCCCCATCTCAGAAAGGACATAGATAGGGAGGAGGTGGTACAAGAGAGGCAACTAAAATGGTGCAGGGTATGCATCAAAAGTCCTACGAGGGGAGGCGTGGCTAAGCCATCTAACAAGAAGGCAGCATAACATTTGTTGACCAAAGTCTTTATTTTATTTATCAATCAAAGTCTTTATTTAACCAGGCGATCACCATTGAGCCAGCTCATTTTCGAGGTGGACCTGGGTTTGTTAACAAGGAACAAGGGACAATATACATGGGATGCAACACACAAGAAAAGACTAATAATACAAATAAAGTGAGATACAATAATACAGTATGTACAAAGTATCAGCAGGTAGCATTGACAGTAGTATATGTTTGGAACAGAAGATACAGCTAGTTTTGGGTAGGACACAATTTTTCATAAAAGTAAAGAAATATACATATCAGGTGCACTGAACACAAATAAAACCTAATATAAAAAGATATATAGTGATACGGTATGGAGAATTTAGAGCTGGAACCAGGGTCAAAGGAATGTGGAAGGACAGATATGGGGTAGAAAAGGGAGGGAAGAGTCGATTATAGATGAGATCAGTCTTTTAACAGCAGTAATTAGATTATTACTTGGACTTATAGGAGTCACTATTTAGGGTAGACAAGCACAGGACTCCTTATTATGATGTAGATATAGAGATTTAAAAGCTGCTAGGCTGATGGGGTGAGTTAATTTCAAAGTTTTGCAGCTTGTTCCACAGTTGAGGAGCACAAAGCTGATGGCTGCTGTGCCAATGAGATTCTGCTTTGTAAACATAAAGGTAGATATATGAGGTGCTTCTCAGGGCATACTTCCCAGAGTGCACAAAGGTAAACAGACAGAGATATACTGGGGCAGTTTATTTGAGATAGCTTTGTATGTCCAAACCGCAGCATTTTTTTGCCGTCTGTAAGTGAGGGATGACCATCCCACTGCCGCGTACAATGCACAGTGGTGGGTTGAGTATGGAAGACCCGTGATACATCTTATGGCTCTGTGATAAAGTGTATTGAGTTTGGCTAGGGTACCTGCAGGTCCCTGGCTATATAGAAAGTCTGCATAATCCAATAGGGAAAGAAAGGTAGTTTGAACCAGTTTCAGTTTAGCGTCTCCTGTGAGGAGATTATTAATCCTAAAGAACAGACCAAGTCTTTGTCTAAGTTTCTTTGCCAGTTCTTCTAAGTGATCTGTGAAAGTAAGTCTATGGTCTAACCAGACCCCCAGGTACTTGAACTTTGGTACATAGTCCAACTGCTCACCTAGAATGGTAGTGATCTGTGGGAGAGTGTCGCAGCAATTGCAGGATTTATTGCATTTTGAAGGGGCGAGAGGAACATTGCTTTGTTTTTCTTTTTGCATCTAAGAGCAGTTTCTGGTTTATAAGCTGATGTTGCAGCAGATTAAATTCATTTTGAAGGGCTTTACAGGCCACTTCAGGTGTGGGGCTACTAGCACAGAGTACTGTATCATCTGTGAACAGGTGTATTTGTGCTTCTTTGATGGGGGCATCTACATTATTAATATAAATGGCGAAGAGCAAGGGACCAAGAATGGAACCTTGCGGTACACCCCTCGATAGGGGTTTTGGTGGAGAAACTTCCCCCTTCTGCCTTTACTTGTTGAAATCATCCTGAGAGGTAGTTGGAGAACCATTTAAGGGATAGGGAATCCAAACCAATGTTCCAGAGAGACGACAGAAGCAGTCTGTGATCAACAGTATCAAACATCTTGCTTCGGTCCAAGAAAACTGTGCAGACAAAGTTTTTTTTGTCTAATTCAAGCTGCCAGTCGTTTATCACCTTGGCTAGAGCAGAGATTGTACTGTGCTGTGCTCTAAAACCAGATTGCAATAGGTTGAGCAATTTTTCTGATTCCAGGTACTTCCGAAGTTGGGAGTTGACTATTTTCTCCAGCATGTTTGACAGGATTGGAAGTAGGGAGATTGGCCTGTAGTTATTGAGGTCAGTAAGATCTCCTGACTTAAATCAAGAGACCACAAGTGCATTTTTCCAAATGGGCAGTAGGTCACCCTGGGACAAGGATAAGTTGCAGAGATGAGTAATTGGGACTGTGAGGACACGGTAGCTGACCTTTAAGAAGTACAGTTCAATGAGGTTGGCCCCAGCACTTTTCCTAGTGTCCAGCTGAAGGAGAAGATCTTTGACTTCTTTCAGGGAGGTAGGCTGCAGAGAGAAGGATGGACTGGGGATGGGTTTTTCTTGTGTATCCAAACTAAGTTGTTGGCAGAGGATATTCACGGGAGAGAAGTCAAAGGCTAGCCCTGCAGTGGCAAAATGATTACTGAGAGCATCGAGGATAGATGGTCTGTCGCAGATGACAGTATTGTTGAACCAACTACCCGGAGCACAGAGCTAATCATTTATCCTGCTATATGGGGACTCACGAGCAATACTCCACAACCGGACAACATACGGAACGCTTCTTTACCTGCGGTTGTTTTTTTTGGACCGTTTCATGCCAGGAAACAGACTTCCATCCTAGCCCCAACTTTGATAGTGTGGCTGCAACACGGAGTACACGACCTCATGGCACACAGCATCGTGGGTGGCTCGGAGCCCTCAGGACATGTTCCCCTCGATCCCAAATAGGACTGAAGGACCTACAATTGCCTACAAAAACACCACAAATACTCTCCGGCAGCTGGATCTCAGGATGGGCTTAACAGAGCAAAAAGTTGTAGCCCACGACGAAATGCTTCAGGAACATTAAGAACAAGCGACCACTAAATAGTGTGGTTCACGATAAACTTAGCTATAGAGTCAAGCCATGCAAAAGTGAAGGTACTGGACTTCAGGAGGGCTGATTTTGTCAAAATGGGAGAGTGCCTCAGGAAAGCACTAGCAAACAGGCAAGAAGGTGGGGTGGAGCAACAATGGGGAAACATGAAAACCACCATCACAGAGGCAACAAGCCTTTGTGTGAAGCAAATAAACAAATCAAAACAAAAGAAAAAAACACTATGGTTCTCAAAAGAAGTGGCGGGGAAGGTAAGGGAGAAAAAGATAGCATTCAGGAAGTATAAGGAAACACAGAAGAAGCAGGACAGAGAACTGTACCAGTTAAAGCAGAAGGAAGCAGGGAAGGCAGTCAGAATAGCAAAGACCCAAACCGAGGAAAAGATAGCCAACTCAGTTAAGAAGGGGGATAAAACCTTTTATAGGTACATTAGGGAGCAAAGAAAGACTAAGGCAGGGATACTGAGGCTGAATAAAGAGGAAGGTGATTGGGCAGAGAGTGACAATGAAAATGCAGGGATACTGAATTAATACTTCTGCTCAGTATTCACAATGGAAAAGCAGGGTGAGATACCTAATCCAGTCAATAGAAGCACTCTGGATAGGGGTTTGATATTAGTCCTTTCACAGAAGAAAGGGTTCTGAAAGAACTCTTAAAACTGAAGGTGGATAAAGCAATGGGGCCTGATGGGATTCACCCCAGAATTCTAAAAGAACTAAGGGAAGAATTAGTAACATCACTGACTACCCTTTTTAATAAATCATGGGAGGATGGTGTGGTACTTGAGGACTGGAGGAGGGTGGATGTGATCCCCCTTCACAAAAGTGGGATCAAGACAGAGGCAGGAAACTACAGACCTATCACTTTGACCTCAGTGGTAGGGAAAATGATGGACTCACTTCTGAAGGAAAGGATTGTTGAGTATCTAGAGGCCAGTGGGGCATAGGACCCAAGGCAGCATGGATTCACAGCAGGAAGGTCATGTCAAGACAACTCTAATTGATTTCCTTGACTGGGTGACCAAAGTAGTAGACCAGGGAAGGGCTGTGGACATGGCCTACCTAGACTTTAGCAAGGCATTTGACACAGTCCCGCACAAAAGATAATAAATAGCCACCTTGGAAGTGGGTCCCAGGGTGGTAGCCTGGGTAAAACACTGGCTGGACAACAGGACACAGCGGGTAATAGTAAATGGAATCCACAGTGAAGAAAAGGGGGTTACCAGTGGGGTTCTACAGGGTTCAGTACTGGGGCCGGTCCTTTTTAATATCTTTATAAGTGACTTTTTTTTTTTTTTTTTTTAATTTAGTTGTTTAACCAGGTATAGCACACTAAGCTGAAAGCTTTTTTACAGGAGCGACCTGGGAGCACAAGGAGGTAAAATGACTTGCTCAGGGTCACACAGTATGCAAGTGGAAGCTGTGGGATTCAAACCCAGGTCTGGTCTGCTGGATGTCACCAAATTTGCAGCTGATGACACAAAGATCTGCAACAGGTTTGATATGCAAGGTGGGGTGGAAAGGATGAAAAAGGACTTGGCAAGGTTGGAGGAATGGTCAAATGTATGGCAGCACAGATTCAGCACAAAGAAGTGCAAAGTAATGCACCTGGGAAACAAAAACCCAGGAGAAGAGTACACAATGGGGGGTGAGATACTGACAACAACCAAAATGGAAAGGGAGCTGGGGGTACTCATATCAGACAACCTAGAGGTGGGCCAGCAAAGTGAGAAGGCAGTAAGAAGGGCTGGGGGGATACTGGGATGCATAGAGAGGCGCACTACCAGTAGAAAGCAGGAAGTTGTTGGCCCTCTGTACAGACAGATGGTAAGATCACATCTTGAGTACTGTGTACAGTTCTGGAGACCCCATCTCCACAAAGACATAGACAGGGTGGAGGCTGTCCAGAGAAGGGCAATCAAAATGGTGCAGGGTCTGCACCATAAGACATATGAAAAAAGGCTAAAGGAGCTTAGGGGGGGACATGATAGAAACTTTCAAATACCTCAAGGGAATCAACAAAGTCCAAGAGGGTAGCATCCTTTAGAAAAAGGGATATGCAAGAACAAGGGGGCACAATTTGAAGATAGAGGAGACGGCTCAGAGGTAATGTGAGGAAGTATTTCTTCACAGAGAGGGTTGTAGATGCATGGAGCAGCCTTCCTGAGGAGGTCATAGAGTCACAAACAGTGTGGGAATTCAAGAATACATGAGACAGACATAAGGCAATTCTAGTGGGGGGTAGGAGGAAGTAGGCTGCTGGTTAACTAGGATCTGCAGCTTATCCGTTAGGTAGGGAAATGGGCAGACTAGGTGGGCCAGCGGTCCTTATCTGCCATCAAATTCTATGTTTCATTGCACCATCTTCTGGGAACAAGTCCTTCAGATCAAAGCATTACAGGACAAAATGGATGATATGGAAAATAGGAGCTGCCGCAACAACTTGCGGCTCCTAGGCTTCCCGGAAGGCTGCGAAGGGGGCATGACTGTTCCTTTCCTGCAAAGAGCCCTCCTGAAGCTCCTACAGCTCCCTGACAGCACCCGCATTACCATAGAGCGGGCCCACCATTTCCTTCAGCCTAGGCCTCTTAATGGGGACAGCCCTAGGCCAATCCTGGCCTGGATTTTTAATTTTGCAGGAAAAGAAGTGATCCAGTCTTGAGTAAGAGAACTGGGGGCCCTGGACTGGGATGGTCATAAAATAATGATATTCCAGGATAACTCAAGGGATTTGGCTGTATGGAAGAAGGCATTCACCGACATCAGAAGGTGACTCCACGAGCTGCGGGTCCCCTTCTCCCTACGCTACACAGTGCTCCTCAGGCTAACCTGTAATGGCACCCTGCTGCAATTCACCACACCGGAGGCTGCAGCAGAGTTCATCTCCAACAAATGGCCTGACCAACACAGGTCCGGCTTCAGGCTCAAGCCCACCTGGACAGCCCACTGCTATGGACTGCAGGTCGCCTCTGAGGAGAGATCAACAAAATACCAACAGCTGGTCGACGCAGAAAGGGCCACGGCAAGAACCGGAATCCAGACCCCACAGAACTGCAAGAGACCCCAGCATGCCACACACAACAAGAGAGAGCACACACTGGACAGAGACCACGATGGGGACCAGCCCAGCAGCCTGGACTTGAGGGAGCATTCCAGGCTGTTGGAATACACCAACCCACACTTCTCCCAGAACAGGTTCGTTCCCCTCACTCAAACCTCCCCACCACATGAAGAGAAGATGTTCCAAGGAATGAAGCTGGCGGAGTCATTCGTTCCAGAGCAGGATACCCCAACCGACCACCAGTTCTGGGCCATGAAGACTGAGTTTGGCCTGCCACTACCTGATCCTGAGGACTCTATTTCTGCTGCAGACCCAGCCCAGGGCACTTTACATCCACATGCAGGGGGAGAAGCCATTGCCTGACTGGAGGACACCCACTCCGTGTTACCCATCTGAGGATGGGCATTCAGATAAGTATTCTGGCTTTATGGGTTTTGTGCAAATGAGGGGAGTGGCTTGGGGGAGGTTTAAGAGGGGAGAGGGACTCCAGGCTTAGAATTCTGCCAGTTTCTTGAATAGGGTGTAGTCCAAACTCCCCACCCATAAGCTGTAGGGTAAAATAGATGAGCAGGGTATACTTTTCTACCCTGCCCCCCAGGCACTTCCCATTTCAAGGGCATCGGTACAAGTAATGTTAACAGTGTTGGTTCTATGTGTAATAGTGTTGCAACATAGTGAGGGGCTTACCAAGGGCAACAACGCGCAACCATGGGCCTCAGTCATGCAAGACATAAGCGTAGCTTGCACTCAGATCTCAAACCTCATCCCACAGTGTGACCCTTGCTCCCTGACCCACCTGCCCAACTATGCACAAGACTGCTATTTTCTCCTGTACAATGTGTCACTCACTTTGGTGCCCCCCCCAGGTGGGTGATATCATGAGCCTCGGCAGCTAACCACCTGACTGCACTAGGGGCGACCTGATAAAGCCTTCTCAGTGCATATTGAAGCTGAGCCTCCACAGACTAGGCCTCTCTCCATGAGCAGGGTGCCCCCCTTCCCCCCCTCAGATTCCCCCCTCGCCTAGTTGTGTCCCTCCCTCCCAGGTAAAATAAGAATGACCCCATCTCCCAAAATAATGATCTGGATGTATAGCTAGCATCCCTAGGTATAGTCAGTACACCTTATTTCCGGGTAGAGACCTATACCAAGGTCATCCTCAACACTCACCTAGCTCGTTAACCCACAGCGGAGCAACTGGGCCAGTAAGCCCTCTGGGTGCTCCAGAAGTGAGTAGATCTAGACTGTTCTCGTCGTCACCCCCCCCCCGGAGGGTCAGTTTGGCTTGCCCCTGGGTGCAATTGCAACCGGCATCTGTCTAACTATGCTAGCCTGACCTTATGCATAACTGTTCTCGGCATGTAAATAACTGTTCTAAGTTGTTAATCCTTCTCCTTCACATTTCCTCTTGATCCCTTCCACTCTTTCCCCTCACCCCTCTATGGCTTTCCCCCCATTCCCCCTCCCCCTGTTATATCTCCTGAGCTCCCTTGCTCCCTTTAAAATGCTTTGTCCCATACCTTTTCACCTCTGACGAGGCCCCTGGGCTGATGCCAGCCCTTACCTTGTTGATTATTAGATATTATGCTGAGTCTATTCTCATTTTCCTGTAAAGGGTCGTTTCATAAGACCCCACCCCCTCTAATATGACCCTTTGAATTCCAGGTTTTAATCAAATATGCACCATGGCAAACATTGTACAATGCCACATGTATTGGAACTTCTCTAGTTATACACTCTTGTAATTCCTTGTTTTGTTTGTTCTCTGTCTCATACTTTCCCAATATGTATTGTTCGTCTGATGCGAAATGTATGAAATGAGCTTGTTCTCAAAGGTGTTATCCGAAATTTCAATAAATAAATAAATAACTGCATCCCTCAAAAAACTCTTTTCTTTTTTTATATACAGAGTGTCAGCAATCTGTGTATATAGGTTCTGTGTGCATTTTCATACTGCTTGCAAGGTCTGACAATTCTTTTCAAGTGCAAACACCTCCCTCCCCAGGAGGGACAAGGAGTAAACAGGTAAACAGGTAGATAGAACAACCGTTATCACAGATCTGTATACTGTCTTAGGGACCCACAGGTGTGATCACATAGATAGTTAAAGACCCCTGAGATATGAGTGTTCCTGTTCCAGGGGGTAGGCTGCAAGTGCCTACTGGGCTGGGTTCATAAGATCCAAGCTGGAAGGTGCTTCTTCCCCATTGACCATTGCTGAAATGGTGTTCCTCACCTGGAATGTGAGGGGGTTAAACTCCCCAGTTAACAGGAAGAAAATCCTCTCACATCTGAAAAGATTGAAGGCACAGATGGCCTTCCTTCAGAAAACCAAACTGATTCAGAAGGACCATACCCTAATGGTAAATGACTGGGTCAGGCAGGAGGTGCATGTTAGGGCCCCCACCAGGAAGCGATGGGTCACCATCCTTATCCACAGATCCCACCAGTGATCCCTGACAGCATCGGTTACAGATCCAGACAGCAGATGGGTGATAGCTAACTTCAGTGCACAGAATGACCCCCTGGTCCTACGCAACATGCATGCCCCCAACCAGGATGACCCTCAATTCTTTCACTTGCTCGCTGATACCTTCAGTGCCTTTATCTTGCCCAATTGCCTGGTGCTTCTTGGGGGTGATTTTATTCTAACCCTCCATCGTCTGCCTTGACAGGAATGACACATCAGGGGAGAACGGGCCCTACAGCAACTAATGACAGATCATGGGTTCACAGATGTGTGGTGACTGTTCCACCCACGTGTTAGGCACTACACCTTTCACTCCGAGGTTCACTCGGCCCACAGCAGACTTGACTTCTGGCTGGCATTTGCACCTCTGCTCCAAAATGCAACAAACTCCATCATCCTCCCTAGAGTGATCGCTGACCATGCCCCTGCCCAACTGATCATTGACTGGGACCCTGCCCCCCAGGCAACTGGAGACTTGACCCCCTACTTATGAGAGACCCAGACTTCATCCCATGGGCCAGGAATGAGGCCTCCATATTCCTTGAGATGAACCCTATTACAGACACATCAGCTGTGAATACCTGGGAGGCATTCAAAGCCACCATGAGGGGTAGAATCATGGGTTACACAGTGGCAAAGTGCAGAGAGAGGAAAAGGAGGCTGGCCAACCTTGAGAGAAAGCTAGCCATAGCAGAAATCACTTACAAAGCTATGCCCTCCCCAATTCCAAGTTCCCCTACCGGTAGAGAAATCCTAGGCCTATGCATGGAGATCAACCAGCTAGTCAACAGAAAGGCTGAAGTGGCCATCCTACACCTCTGGCACACATTTTGGGAAGGAGGGGACAAGGGGGGTAAAGTGCTGGTGTACCAGCTTCGTAAACAACAGGTGAGTAGGCACATCCCTGGACTGGCGAGTACCAAGGGTCTGTGGCTAATACGCCACAGGGCATAAATGAGGTCATGACTGCCTTCTACACAGAACTCTACTCTACTCCACCATGCACACCACCCCATCCACAGGGTCTCAAGCCTTCCTAGATAGCCTCCACCTCCACAAACTCTCCCCCCTACAGGCTGAGCTCCTAGATGTCCCCTGTCCCTTGGGGAGGTGGAAAATGCCATCAAAAGCGTACAGGTGGGGAAATCTCCAGGAGGCAACAGATACACTCCAGATTTCTACCAGGCTCTGAAACTCAGACTGCCCCCCTCCTAACTGCAGTTTTCAATGAGGCCAAACCTAAAGGAGCTCTTCCACCCATCCCCTGGGAGGCAAATATTATAGTCATTCCCAAAAAGGGTAAAGACTCCACCAACCCCGGCAGCTATTGGCCGATCTCACTAGTAAACGTGGACAGCAAGGTGTATGCCAAAGTGCTAGCCACCAGGCTTAGTCCCCTTCTTACAGAACTAATCCACCCCTCCCAGGTGGGCTTTATCCCAGGTCAACACAGCACTGACCATATGAGAGCACTAATAAACCTGATCTATTCCGCAAGTAGTCTCCATATGCCAGTTGCAGATATTGCGGTAGACTTTGAAAAAGCTTTTGATTCCAAAGAATGGAACTATTTGTATGTAGTCCTGGCCCATGGGTGTCCACCAACCAAATAATATCTCATAAATTCCCACTGGAAAGGGGGACCAGACAAGGCTGCCCCCCCTCTCTCTCCTCCTGTTTGTCCTTGCAGTTGAACCACTGGCGGCCGTAATTCAACAGCACCTTGATATTAAGGGAATTAAGATTGGGAATACGGCATACCCTACCCTCATGTACGCTGATGATTTCCTCCTCCCCCTTGCAGACACCCAGCACTCTCTTACCCCCTCTCCTAACCCTCTTGGAGTCCTCTGCAGCCCTTTCAGGCCTCAGGCTCAGTCAGGCTAAAATGGAGATGATGCCTCTCAATGCAGACTGCAATCAACAACTAGCTACCACCATGGAACTGCTGTGGGCACCCAAAGGGATTACCTATCTGGGTATCAGAATCACCCCCAACCTAGATGACCTATGGAAGGCCAACATCCAACTCCTGTTGCACTCCACTAAGGCAGAGTTTGAAAGATGGAAGTTGTTGCAGCTCACTCTGGCAGGAAAGTTAGCTATCATAAAGATAGTCTCTGCTCCCAGGTTCTTTTATCTCCTGGCTCATATCCCCATCTCTCTCCCCAAGAACTGGGCCCTACAGATAGACAGACTGATAGGTGACTTTCTGTGGGAGGGGCAAAACCCTGCTTCAGTCGTAATAAGTTCAGGGCCCACTGGTCCCAAGGAGGCTGGAGCCTCCCATGGATGAAAGGGTACAAGTTGGCCTTCCAAACTGTGCAGACCACCCACTGGTTCCATCAAGGTAGCACCCCCCAAATAGGTTCTCATGGAAAAATACCTTCAGAGATACTGGTTGCCTCCTCTCTCCTGTTTGTCACAAGAAAAGCCCAGGGGAGCTCCCCCGCACCATTATAGCAGCATCCAAGGGAATTTGGCACTCCATCCACTCCCCCCTTCCTGCTCTTTACTCCCCATTATGGCAGAATCCTCACATCACCATTGAGAACAAGACAGTAACCTGGACCAAATGGGAAGAGAACAGCATAACTAGGGTGGAGGACATCACTGATTTCCCCCCACAGCAGGGTTGTCACCTTTCAGACATTACAAGAGAAATGGAGGCTCCCTCAATCAGACTTTTGGAAGTACCTCCAAATGCGGGCAACGGTCAAACCTATTCTTTGTCAGCTCACCCCACATAAGAACCCCTCTGACCTGAAGGCCTGTAAGTGGCTTCCCAAAGATCTAGCAGGCAGAATATACGCTAACCTGCAGGACACCCTCCCAGTCAGAAGAATCCAGACACAAATGGGAGAAACTGCTAAACTACACTGTCACATCAACCCAGTGGGGGCAGGCTTGGAAGGATACCCATAGGTGGTACAAAGATGTCCTCACTAGGTTAATTCAAAACAAGGTTTCGCACTGCTGGTATAAGACTCCTGCCATACTGCACAAAGCCAGAATCCTTGACTCTGAGAAATGCTGGAGATGCCAGGCCCCAGGTGGAGATTTGTGTCTTATACTTTGGTCCTGCCCCAACTTCCAGAACCTATGATAGCAGGTGGGACACACTGCCTCTAAAGTGCTCAGCAGAAAGATCCCGCTATCACCTACCTTTTTCCTTCTGGGGATCAGGGCAGATCTTCCCTCCTCTCCAACCCCAAGAATATAGGTAGCTGGCCCTCCTGGCCATACAAACCAAGAGAGCTATCGTATATAAATGACGCTCAGTACTGGCCCCTACAATTGAAGAGGTACTGGTATCCCTTACCTATCTAGCCTCGCTGGACAGAATTTCCCACCTACGGTCATATCAAATGGCCAAATTCCAAAAGTGCTGGACCCCCTACTTAAGGCACTGCAGTCCCCCAGCAGGAATAGGGTAAGATATACACACCTGGGCTAATGACGGCCTGGGCCCACAACTGCCTCCCTAGTAGTAGGATAAGAAGGGGAAGGCATTTGGTCTCCCCTCAGGTTAAGATCCCTGTTAAACTGATCATTACCAAACCTGAACTGTTTAGGACATGTAGTTGTTTGTAGATGTCACTAATCGTGAATACTCCTGTTTCTTAATGTTCCTTCACATAAACAGTTTACGATAAGTACTTCAACCTGCCACAGAGAAAGTGTACCTTTGTTTGTTCTATGTTGTGTTTCAGAGGGTGGTGGAGTTTCTGACCATGCTGACTGACTCTGATCCATACATATCTGGGTCTCACTGGAAGCCTTGAAGACTGGTGGTACTGTACACAGAAAGCTGAGTGTGTGATCCGACCCATTCCCCCATCCCCAAGCTCATGGGTTGCTGTGAGGGGTAAGTAACTTACTTTACTAGTCCTTCCTAAGTCTTAGACTAAAACTAGGGGCAGGTCCCCCCCCTTCCCGAGATACTCAACAGGTTGTGCTAGTATGACAAGCCCCTGGCCCCCTCCCTCCCCATTATCCTCTTTTTTTTTTTTCAATTGTTTAACCAGGAGTGGCACACTAAGCCTAAAGCTTGTTTACAGGTGTGACCTAGGAGCACAGGGAAGTTAAGTGACTTGCTCAGGGTCATACAGTATGTAAGTGGGGGCTGTGGGATTCAAACTCAGGTCTCTAGATTTGCAGCTCAGGCCTTAAACCACTGCACTATACTGCCTCCCTCTTTGCACCCCTTTGACAGGGCAGGAGTGCAACCTTTTGTGTTTGCACTATATTGCTTCCAGTTGCCTTACAGCCATGTCCTGCACTCTGTAACCATGTGCAGAACTGTTCTTTCATTTTCATTACTCTTTGTGTTGGTATTTTCTCCCTCCTATCCCCCACCCCATTTCCCACTTCCCTATGCTATACCTGTTCAACGTTATTTACTGTACTGTTTATTATGAAAAGCAAAACATTCTTACAAACAAAAGTCCTATGAGGAAAGGCTTAAGGAGTTGAATCTGTACTCCTTAGAGGAAAGGAGGGATATGATAAAAACATACAAACACCTCACACTCACAGGTAAAAACAGAGTGTAGGAAGATAGCATTTTCCAGAGAAAAAGATGCTCAAGGGCAAGAGGTCACACTGTAAACACAGAAGGGGGGAGGCTTAGAGGAACTTTGAGGAAATAGTTCTTCACAGAGAGGGTGGTGGACACATGGAACAGCCTCCCAGTGGAGGTGGTAGGGGCTAATTCAGTTACAGGAATCAAGAATGCATGGGATAGACATAAGGGGATCTTGACAGCAAGGTGGGGGGGGGGAGACCGAAAACTGAGTATGGTCTGCAGAGAAACTGCAGGTAGGGAAAAATAGGGCAGACTAGGTGGGTCAAGAAATACTTATCTTCTATGTTTCTACTGTATGTTTCCATGGAGCTATTTTTATATAATTGGCATTTAAGACAGATTAAGAGCTAATACTCAAATTATCCAGAGTTAAAAAGGTGTTAACATATAAAGGTTGCTGATTCAGTATCTACCTAGAAATTGCTTTCTCCACTCAGCAGCACAGGAGAAAATTCTTATTGTACTATCAGGATGTGTTGGAGATTTGCACCCAGTTGGGAAGGAATATATATTTTTAAAACTGAGCAACTGTCCTCCTTCCTAAAGTCCAGCATGAAAAGTACTCTGATGTAGAGGGCAAATCACCTGCTACTTCTGAAAAATAAATGTCAATAATAACACAGGATGCAGAGGCATTGCAAACTGCCTACTGTATCTTCTTTTAGTGATAAAAGTATGTTCACTTTTTTGTTTCTTTTTTAACTCAGCTTTATTTAAACAAGTGATATATGTAAGTGGCCAGTCTGCACCATTTCTCAGTGATAACTTCAAGTAAAGTCCCTTCCAGATGATCTTATCAAGTGCTACAAGTTGCAGTTTCTTCCAGAGTGGCTGTGAAGCAGTTCATCAGCTGTTCAACCTGGGGTCAAAACAATAACATGTGGACTGAACTTTCCACTTAAACTTTGAACATTGTGTGGATAAGCAAATGCTGCAAGGCTACTGACTGAGTTGTTACAATGGGTCATTGTTGTACAGGTGGAAGGAGGGTGCTCCCCTGCTGATGGCTGTCACCACTCCAAACACCTCCCCTCCTTCTGCGTTGAGCATGTGTATCAGTACTATGTCATGCCAATGTTTTGTTGACTACGCAGCACTCATGGCTTCCCATTTTTCCCAAGTGACTGAGTGTTTCTCTAGGGTGAGTCTCAGAGTTGCAGTAATATGCTCCGCTGTGCACATGCTATTTACCCTAGCTACCCATGCCTGTAGTGCTGTTGAAGTCAATTGGAGCCAGGCCACTCCTTTTAAAGCTGCCAAACAGAGTGCCCTAAAGAGGGCATGCTGTAACTTATTGTCCAGTCTGGGTATTTGCTGTCCCAGGACCAGGGATTCAAATGTTTGCAGAATTTCAGCATTCCACAGAGCCACCAATTTTGTGAGGATTTGGTTCTAGTATGGCTGAATGTTTGCACAACCCCAAAAGATATGGTAGTGGAACCCGACCACCCCACAGTTTCTCCAACATAGGTCAGATGCTGCGTCACAGAAGCGGCAGGTGGTGACTAGGGTGTGGAAAAACCTGGTCATGCATTTCCACCAGTATTCTTGCCAGCTAGGGAAGGACAGTACCTTCATTCTGTCTCTCAGATGTGTGCCCACATGTCTTCTGGGATAGGGATCCCAGCCTGCTGCTCCCATTGGGTTCTGAGGTGCTTGACTTCCAGGGCAGGACCACCAAGTAGGGTTTTGTACACTCTCAAAATCAAACCCCCTTATCCCCTAAGCATTATCACCAGTAAAGGAAGTCTTCAAGGGGCAGAAACATAGAAACATAGAATTTGGCGGCAGATAAGGACCGCTTGGCCCACCAAGTCTGCCCATTTCCCTACCTGATGGATATGCTGCAGATTCTAGTTAATCAACAGCTTACTTCCTCCTACCCCCCACTAGGATTGCCTTGTGCCTGTCCCATGCATTCTTGAATTCTCCCACTGTTCCTGACTCCACAACCTCCTCAGGAAGGCTGTTCCATGCATCCACAACTCTCTCTGTAAAATAATGCTTTCTAACATTATCTCTGAGCCGTCCCCCCTCTATTTTCAAATTGTGCCCCCTTGTTCTTGCACATCTCTTCTTCTGAAATATACTACCCTCTTGTACCTTGTTAATTCCCTTGAGATACTTGAAAGTTTGTATCATGTCCCCTCTCTCCCTCCTTTCCTCAAGGGTATACATATTAAGCTGCTTTAGTCGCTCCTCGTATGTCTTCTGGTGCAGACCTTGCACCATTTCGGTTGCCCTCCTCTGAACAACCTCCACTCTGTCTATGTCTTTGCGGAGATGGGGTCTCCAGAATTGCACACAGTACTCTAGATGGGTTCTCACTAACTGTTTGTAGAGAGGGATAACAACTTTCTGTTTTCTACTGTTGATGCCTCTCCCTATGCATCCCAGTATCCCCCCAGTCCTCTTTACTGCCTTCTCACATTCCTTGCCCACCTTTAGGTCATCTGATATAATTACTTCTAGGTCTCTTTCGAATTATGTTGTTGTTATTAATTCACCCCCCATTGTGTACTCTTCACCTGGGTTTTTGTTTCCCAGATGCATTACCTTGCACTTCTTTGCACTGAATCTGAGCTGCCACATATTTGACCATTCCTCTAACCTTGCCAAGTCCCTTTTCATTCTTTCCACCCCGCCTTGTGTATCAACCCTCTTGCAGATCTTTGTGTCATCTGCAAAGAGACATACCTTTCCTTCCAGGTGCTCTCCAATGTCACTTATAAAGATATTAAAGAGGACCGGTCCCAGTACCGAACCCTGCGGTACCCCACTAGTTACTTTCCTTTCTTCACTGTGGACTCTGTTTACTATTGCCCTTTGTGCCCTGTTGTCCAGCCAGTTTTTTATCCAGGCTACCACCTTGGGACCCACTCCAAGGCTGGCTAACTTGTATATTAATCTTTTGTGTGAGACTGTGTCGAATGCCTTGCTAAAATCTAGGTGGGCCATATCCACAGCCCCTCCCTGGCCTACTACTTTGGTCACCCAGTCAAAGAAATCTATTAGGTTCGTCTGACATGACCTTCCTGCTGTGAAACCATGCTGCCTTGGGTCCTGTGCCCCACTGACCTCTAGGTACTCAACAATTCTTTCCTTCAGAAGTGATTCCATCATTTTCCCTACCACTGAAGTCAAACTAACTGGTCTATAGTTTCCTGCCTCTGCCCTGCTCCCACTTTTGTGAAGTGGAATCACATTTGCCTTCCTCCAGTCCTCAGGTACTACTCCATCTTCCCATGATTTGTTAAAGAGAGTAGTCAGTGGTGTTACTAGTTCTACTCTTAGTTCTTTTAGTATTCTTGGGTGAATCTCATCAGGCCCCATTGCTTTGTCCACCCTCAGTTTCAACAGTTCTTTCAAAACCCTTTCTTCAGTGAATGGACTTGTATCGACCCCCCTATTCAGAGTTTCTCCCTTGTTTGGTTTAGGTACCTTCCCCTCCCTAGGCTCCAGTGCCTCTGAGGTAAGATAGTGGTGGACCTGCAAGTATCTTAAGTGATCTAAGGCACGGAGCCCGAACCTCTGCTGAAGTTCCAAAAAGGTTACGCACCTGCCTCCTTGAACGAGGTGCTAATATCGGGTGAGCCCCAGTTTATTCCATGTCCTGAAGCCTGGGTCTGTGCAAGGGAGGAGGAATTCTGGGTCACCAAGTTCACATTTGTTTAATTAATGAAAATAATAAAAAGGGGCTATATAACTTTAGCCTTTTTAAGTGCTCTTCCCATATTGTGAATAATATAATTTGATTTGAATCATATATATGATGTTATAGTTGGAAAATACAATAAAATATAAAATATAAAGATAATCTACTTCATTGGGCAATCAAGCTAGTCTCTTGTATTAAGTTATGCTATGTAATGCTCTGTATGAGGATAAAAATGAATCAGTGGGAAGTGTACAATAAAATATAAAATATAAAGATAATCTACTTCATTGGGCAATCAAGCTAGTCTCCTGTATTAAGTTATGCTATGTAATACTCTGTACGAGGATAAAAATGAATCAGTGGGAAGTGTATTTTCTTATCTAAATGTTTTATTTCTACAGCTTGAATATCATAATATTTTGCGGTCTGCTTCTTTTAGGATATGTTTATTTTGTAACAATATCTGTGTTTTAACCTCGGATATAGAGGAATTTTTCATCTTAACAGACATAGTGATTACGGTATGTAGCAGTGTCACTAACATTTGTACTAATAATTATGATAATCAATAAAAAATATAATTACAAAAAAGATAATCTGAAATGCTACAATCTAATAATGTGATTCTTAAACTCATAGACCTTGTTTTGATATCCAGTTGCTTCCTATATCATAAACAATAGTATACCCAAATTCAGGGAACAGCTATGAGTATGACATTTGCCCCAAGTAAAACAAATTTATACATAGGGCTATGGGGAACAAAGTACATATGCTATGAATATCAAATCCATTCAGGAGTAACAACATACTGTGGAAGAGAAATACTGCCGTCTGTATAATGGTGCGGAAAGGAGCCCAGCAAAGTCTAATGGAGTTCATAACATTTAACTGTGATACCAACCTAAAATACAGCTTTGAAATAAGTCAAACAAATCTCCAGTTTTTGGACTTAACATTCAAAAAAACTGCAGAACAATCTTATAACCGGCATATACAAAAAAAAAAAAAAAAAAAAAATCAGAAGAATAATATAGTATTGCATTTTATAAATTGCCATCAGTACAGCCTCAGAAACAACATGCCAGTAGGACAGATACTACATGCAAGAAGAAACTGCAGATTGGACACAGAGTTTGAAAGTGAGGCACAAATCATGGCTGAAAGATTTTTGGAAAAAGGGTATAAAGAAGCATGTGTATATAGAGCATATGTGAATAGAGCATATCTTACAGCAAAAAATCAGCACCCAAAACCAACTGCTTGAAAAAGACAAAAAGAAACAGAGCAGTATTGTATTACATTCTCAACAATCTTTGCTCCTGGCATAGTGAGAATCTCGGATGCAATAAATAAATGCTGAGATGTGCTACAAAGTAACAAAAGTTTGAACCACATCAGCCCTACCAAACCACGTACAGTATACCAGAGAGGATGAAACATCAACGATATGGTGGTAAATAGCCTATATGAGGAACCACAACAAATAACTTGGTTAAGCCCACCAAAAGGGAACTTCAGGTGTGGACATTGTAACCAGTGTAGCAGCACTTAAAATACCAACTACTTTAAACATCCAAGACATGGAAAAAATTAAATTAAATCATTTATCAACAGCAGCATGGCAGGTGCGATAAACTGTACATGCTCCTCTACTCTTGTGATCTTTGTTATCTTGGCCAAACAAAGAGAGCTCTCAAGTAAAGAGTTGGGGAACATCAGACCACAATCCAAACGTACAACAACCTTTAATAAATAATACAAAAGGAACAAGCATTTCTCAATGCTGAATGTTTGCTTGCTGGCATTGGTAGTGTAGGAGTTAGAGAGCTGCATAATAGGAATGGCAGTGAAGTATTGAACTGAAGCCAACCCCACCACCATCCTGCACAGACTGACAGGCATTGGGGTGTGCCTTTGGGTCGTCAGGCATAACGGCCATGCCATTTCACCACACCCTACCCTGCAGACACCGGCAAGTGTCACGGTGTGCCTTGGGGTCTTTGGGCCTTACGCTCACCCCATTCCATAAGGAAATATGGTGAGATGAGTGCTGTATAGGAGAATGGGGTGAACTTTGGGGCCAAAGAGTCCAAGGCACACCTTGATGCCTGTCACTGTCTGCAGGGTGTGGGTGGGGGTGGAATGGCATGAGCATTACAGGTGACAATCCCAAGTCACACCCCTGATGCCTGTCAGTCTATACAGGGTGGGGCATTATGGTTGGAAACCCTAATGCCCTGGGCGTTTGTTGCTATTTTCACTTCAAATTTTCAACATGGCTTTTTTGTCACCCCACCTCATGAACAGTGGCAATATCAGTTTGTTAGCTGAAAGCTGATTTTGCACAGCCTCTACGGCATTTGGCTCCACAGGTGCGAAAACACATTTCGAACAGAATGTGAAAAATGACAGCTGTACCGTTTATGGGGAGGTGTAAAAAATGGCAATGTTGAAAATCTGGACTGAAAATATAAAAAAAAAAACTGGTGAAGTCATGAATATGCATAGAAATTGTGCAATGTACATCTGTAATGTAATTAGTTTGGGGATTTTTTACAGCAGATTGTCAACACAGGCATTTTAGGACCTCTGCTCATGAACAGTGTCACTGTGATTTTCTTAATCTGTCCCAAACACTGATTTCCCACAGCGACCGGTCATTTCTGCACTGGAAGTACGAGAACGCATTTCGGCCAGGGTGTGAAAAATGACAGCTGTACTGTTCATAAGGAGGTGTGGAAAAATGCCAGTGTTGAAAATCTGGACTGAAAATATTACAAATTCGTGAACTTATGAGGGTGCGTGGAAACGGCGCAATGCACACTTGTAACACAGTCATTTTATGGACTTTTGTCACCAAATTTTGAACATAGTCATTTTAAGACCTCTGCTCATGAGCGGTGTCACGGAGTTTCTTAATGTGTCCCGAACATTGATTTCGCACACCGACCGAGCCATTGTGCGCTACATGTGCGAAAACACATTTTGGGCGAGATGTGAGAAATGACAGTTGTACTGCTCATAAGAAGGTGTGATAAAATGGCAATGTTGAAAATCTGGAGTGAAAATACTAACAATTCTCAAAGTTACGAGCGGGCGTAGGAACTGCACAACGCATGCTTGTAAAACAGTAATTTTTGGGAATTTTTTTCACCAAATTTTTAACATGGGGTTTTGGGGGGGCCTACCTCATGAACTGTGACACTGTTGTTTCGTTACTCAGTCCCAAAAGGTGGTTCCGCGCAGTGACAGCAAAATCACCTTTCTGGAGTGAATAACAAAATGACAGTGGCTGAGTTCATGAGGTGGTGTCTAAAGAACCCCATGTTGAACATTTGGTGAAAAAATTCCCAAAAATGGATGAGATATGCACCAAAGTTGAAAAAAAAAATTTATGTCATTATACAGCTTACTGGCATTTCTTCAGTTCATGGTCAGCTTTGAAGAATGCAAACGTGTTCCCGGCCCACAGCAGATCATCACGCCGGCCTCTGGAAGTAAGTATGGGGTGAGGGGTGTGGAGAGGTATGCAGAGGGTGGGTGCGGGTTGAGGAAGGGGGAAAGAGAGTCAACGAGGGACTGTTTTCTTTTATTCTCTGTTTTTTTTTTGTTTGTTTTTTTATAAAGATGACATGGGACTTTTGCCATGCTGGGGTGAGATCCCAGCATGGCACCTGGAAGTTTGTTGGGGGGGCAGTGGAGCTGACAGGGGATTGGACACTCCCATGGGCCACAGACTTTTGCCACGCTGGGGTAGGCTACCAGCGTGGCACCTGGAAGTTTGTTTTGAGGGGAGGCAGTGGAGCCAACGGGGGATTGGGCACCCCCGTCAGTCATACAGTGTGTGGGGGTGGAGGGGAGTGCATGAACACGCTGAGGCTGGCTCCCAGCGTGCTACCTAGCTGTTCATGGGGGAAGGAAATGGATCCAACGGGGATCAGAAACGAACTGTGTATGACAGTTCAGATGCAGTGCTGATGTGTAAGCAATTTGCATACTGCCAACGACAGTATGCAAACTGCCTACACATTACCACCGCTGATTGTAGCAGTGTTTTTCTCAGAACTGTATGGCACTGTATCTGAACAGCTGTCATAGACAGCTCAGACATTCATTGGTGCGGTGCGGCTGCGCTTGCAAAAAGGTGCAGGGCATTGGAAGTGAGGGTGGTACACCCATGAAAACTCATATGGTGGCACTATGTTTCTTGCACATTCTTGCAAGCAAACATAAAAAGCATCATTATATCTGGAATTACCTGTATACCTAACAGGACACAAAAATATTCTCCCTATTGAATCATTTTGCTAACTGGCAAGCAAATGGTGCTGTGTATGTGGCACACAACACTTGTATGTGGTGTAATGACTTGAATGGTGTAGCAAATGCAGACATGAGTCTGACAGTAACTCAAAGGAGTTACTGGTGCTTGAACCTGGAACCATGAACAATACTGAATGAGCACTTATAAAACTTAAAAAGAATTTACTGCCTCAGATGCAACACTGATAATATCAGGATGGCACACAGCATACAGTATATGAAAACACACATCTTTGAATACCAAAACCACAGGGCACCAAAAGGGACAATGTTATGACTCCTTTAGTATACAGTAGAAATAAGGATGTAACAGAAGAACACTTTTTTCAAGCACAAACAATGCAGTCTTAAACAGGGACAACAGAGTAATTCAGGTCATGAACAAAAGTAAAAAAACAATCTACCTGGTGATAACTATGTTCTGTGTGAAATGAAATATGTGCCTGGGCTCAAGGACATGTTTTTATTTTAACAATTGTGTTTACTTTGAACACTCTTCACATATCATCACCTTTAATATGTGTGTGTGTGTGTGTGTGTGTCTGTTGGTTTGTAAGTATAGGTGCACAGCTCACCTTGCCAGCACCATGTCAAAGAAAGTGATGGTACCGCATCAAAGGCAGTGCCAGTATTTAATGCCGAGTTGGAGTATGGCATGCCTAGCTCAGTGGAAGGCAGTTTTCCATTGAAATATCAGCAGAACATAAGCATGAGCACAGCTGTGCATCTCCTCAAGGCAGCAAGCAACACAAGGAAGTTTCCCAGCTTTGTAAACCTCAACCACTATGGAGTTACAAAAACTAGCATCTGTGATTCTGTGAGTTTAAGTACTTAAAAAAATGCCAATGAGCTATTTGATATACATGAATTCACTGGCGGTGAGCCTGCACAACACACTGAATAAAAACTGTACCAGCTACAAGTTTGAATCCTGTGGTGAAGTATATTTGACTGTGGACCCAAAAGTGCTAGCGGCTGAATAAAGTACAACTGGAACAAGTAAAAGACATGCTACTAATATCACGTTGTGCACTGTTAATTTAGAAAAAGCAGAAACGAGCTGGTATTTTACTAGGAGCCAAAAACACAGTAGTGGAGTGCTGTTCACCAGGGGGTTTAGATTACCCTCCTACCTAGCTCTCTGTCTATGTCCTTCATGAACTGAGCAGCCCTAATTAAACAGCTTCTGCCATTTGGAGTAGCAAATGAGCAAGAATCCACCACTGTTTTCTTGAGTGAGGAAAAGTGAGAGAAACTTAAAGGAGCCATAGCAGAGACAACAGGCCTCTATGTAAAGTGAGTAAACAAAGCAAAAAGAAAGAGAAAAACACTAGGGGTTTCAAAAGAAGTGGCAGGGAAGGTTAGGGAAAAGAAACAGGCTTTCAGAAAGTACAATGAAACACAGAGGGAAGGAGGGAGACAGGGAAATGTACCAGGCAAACAGAAGGAGATGGGGAAAGCAGTTAGGTGCGCAAAGGTGCAAACTGAAGAAAGGATAGCAAATTCAGTAAAAGAAGGGGATAAAACCTTATTCAGGTATATCAGGGAAAGGAAAAAGACCAATGGAGGGATTGTGAGGTTAAGTAAGGGGGGAGGAGGAACTAGAAAAAGCAGAAATTCTAAACAAATATTTCTGCTCAGTATTTACAAAAGAAGGGAAAGGGGAAGGACCATAATTAGGGGTGGAAACACACACAGAGGGGGAAGGTGGACACTAGTCCATTCACAGAGGAGAGAGTAACAAAGAAACTCTTGAAACTAAAGGTGGACAAGGCAATGGGGCCAGATAGGATGCATCCCAGAATTCTGAAATAACTCAAGGAGGTACTAGGGGTACCACAGACAGCCCTATTTAACAAATCACTAGAGGAGGGAGTGGTCTCAGAAGACTGAAGGATGGTGAATTTGGTACCACTACACAAAAGTGGGAGCAAGTGGAAGCTGGAAACTACAGGCTGGTCAGCTTGACCTCAGTGGTGGGGAAAATCACAGAATCCATGTTAAAGGAAAGGATTGCGGCATACCTGGAGGCTAGTGGGACATAAGACCTGAGGCAACATGGACTCACAGCAGGGAGATCTTGTCAAACAAATCTGATAGATTTTTTTGACTGGGTAACTAGGGTGGTGGATCAGGGAGGGGCAGTGGTCATGGCCTACCTAGGTTTTAGCAAGGCATTTGACACCATTTCACACAGGAGGCTAGTATATAAGTTGCACAGTCTGGGAGTAGGTCCCAAGGTGGTACACTGGGTCAGAAACTGACTGAGCAATTGGACTCAGAGGGTGGTGGTAAACTGAGTTCAATCCCAGGAGAGGGGTTGACCAGCAGAGTGCTACAGGGCTCGGTTCTGGGGGCAGTCCTCTTCAATGTCTTCATTAGTGACAATGCAGAGGGGCTGGAAGGGAAAGTAAGCCTCTTTGTGGATGACACCAAGATCTGCAATAGAGTAGACACTCCAGATGGGGTGGAAAAAATGAGAAGAGACCTAGCCCAATTGGAGGAGTGGTCAAGAGTGTGACGGCTTAAATTCAATGCAAAAAAAGTTAAGTGTCATGTACTTGGGTCACAGGAATCCTGGAGAGGAATACAAAATGGGGGGAGGAGGGAATACTAATGACAATAAAACTAGAAAGGGACCGGGGATGAAAATAACAGATGACCTAAAGGTGGCCAAGCAATGTGAAAAGGAAGCAGGGAGGGCCAGAGGGATGCTGGGGAGCACAGGGAGGGCCATCACCACTAGATGGGGAACACAGGGAGGGGCATCACCACTAGATGGGGAGCACAGGGAGGGCCATCACCACTAGATGGGGAGCACAGGGAGGGCCATCACCACTAGATGGGGAGCACAGGGAGGGCCATCACCACTAGAAAACAGAATGTGGTGAGACCACTGTACAGACAGCTGGTCAGGCCACATCTGGAATAGAAAACAGGAGGTGGTGAGACCACTGTACAGACAACTGGTCAGGCCTCATCTGGAATAGAAAACAGGAGGTGGTGAGACCACTGTACAGACAGCTGGTCAGGCCACATCTGGAATAGAAAACAGGAGGTGGTGAGACCACTGTACAGACAGACAACTGGTCAGGCCACATCTGGAATAGAAAACAGGATGTGGTGAGACCACTGTACAGACAACTGGTCAGGCCTCATCTGGAATAGAAAACAGAATGTGGTGAGACCACTGTACAGACAACTGGTCAGGCCTCATCTGGAATACTGTGTTCAGTTCTGGAAACCACATCTCCAGAAGGACATTAACAGAGTGGAGGCAATCCAGAGAAGGACAACAAAAATGGTGAAGGGAATCCACCAGAAAACATATAAGGAAAGACTGAAAGACATCAACATGTGTAACCTGGAGGAAAGGAGGGAAAGGGGGTATGATAGAGACATTTAAGGACCTCAAGGGAATCAACAAGGTTCAGGAGTGGAGCATCTTTCAAAAAAATAAAGATGTGCAAGAACAAGGGGTCACAATATGAGGCTGGGGGAACTCATGGGAAATGTGAGGAAGTATTTATTCATAGAAAGGGTGGTGGATGCATGGAACAGCCTCCCAGCAGCGGTCATAGATGCTAAAATGATTGGGAAGTTTAAGAATGCATGGGATAGACAGAAGGCAACCCTGGTGTTAGGAAAGAGAGACCAAGCTGCTGATCATTTAGGATCTGGAGTTTTAAGAAGGTAGGGAAAGGGCAGACTAGGTGGGCCAGGTGGGCCTGATCTGCTATCAAAGTCTGTGCTTCTATGAAAATGCTTTCTTCAGAAGTATGAATGTTAGTGGAATATAAAACATACCATCAAGAAGCTCATACTATGACTAACGTGAGATTGTACTTTTCATAAATGCATTACAATGCTGCGTATAGATATCTGGACTTACAGAGGAAGCACAAGTTTTAAACTCTCTCTGCAAGTACCACTCACAGTCATAAAACACTGTTTGAATGGATGAAGTAATCCTCATGAAAATATATCAAGTCTTCTACCATTGGACAGAGATCAAGAAATAACTAATTAATGCAAAAGAGGGAGGGCTGTCTCAATGCAGGCTTTTCACACAGTCTCTGCTGCCTGCAGTCTACCAATCTGTGGCACATACCTATGTCCTTTTCTCTCAAAGCAGATCAGTCTCTCTCAAAAGAAAATGTCACCCTGACACTTCAACAGGCACACTGTTCAATCTCTGTAGCAAACAGGTTGTAGACATCATTGAAATCTACCTGACAAAGTGGCTGTGGAAGCACCACGCAGGCTTCCCTGGAATGGTTCAAGTAGCAGCACATGCCCTTCTCACTCCCTGAGAGCTAACTGTCGACTCCCCTCTCTCCTTGATGCCGTCTTAGGAGCCCATCTTTAGTGCCTATTCCTAACCCTCCCTGTAGAACAGAAAAGCATGGGACCAAGATGCATGATGTCATACTCCTGACAAAAGAGTACTGAAAACATACATTTTAAATTAAAAACACCCAAGTGGAATTCAGTCCTTTAAGGTAGTGGCCCCCTCCATTTTCTCAGGCATAGTTTAAGTTTTATCTCTGACCTTGGCTTACAGGACACCAGCATCTCTTGTTTCACATGCTTAATGGTGCTTGGACCTTGACCCATTAATGTCTTGGTTTGAGCCTCCACTGTAGAAACTGGCAGTCTTATCAGGAGCAAATGGAGGTGCAGGCAGTTTTTCTTGGGAACAAAAAGGAAAAGTCTGGTAATCCCCCATCATTTGGGAGGTTACACTTGGATTGGGGAAGGTTGTGGGAGGGAGTGTTACAGAACACCGGACACCGACACAGGGATGTGGTGAGACAAGGGGTATCACTGAAGGTTAGCACAGTATTGTCAATACAGCAGGACACAGGAATGGTAACAATTAGATATAGCGACTCTGTAGTATATGGCAGTTTATAGTCAGAGCCAGTATGTGTCATCAGATTAGCCTTTCTGTTTGCCATGTATCAAAAAATAAAAATGTCAGTACACACAGTAAATCCAAACAATTCATCACCCAGACATGGCCCAAATTTAAGGGTCAATCAGATGGCAGTGCCCTCTGTTGCCACTCCTGTGGGACCAGCAATGTGGGATATGGACAATTCAGCCCCCTACTACCTCAGTTCCTGGTGTATCTGAGAACAGATCCCAACTACTGGTCTCTCCCCACACTGTTGGCCCCTTGATACTGCCTTCTTGTGGCTGCAGTAGACAGAAGAATAGTCAACAGAAGAAGGAGCAGAAGTCACCAGAGCCTTGTGTGGGAAGCCACTGCAGGAGCAGCTCTGTATCCCCAGTATCATCAAGAGCTCAGAGACCATCCTGGTGGCCAACCAGTTAGACCCCACATGCATACCCTCTCCATCACATGAGACAGCAGCAAAAACCAGCAGCAGTTCTGACCTGCAGACCAACCATCTATCAACAGAAAAATTCTGGGCTTCACTAGTGGTGTGACAGCTCTACCAGCCAGCAGCTCCTCAGTGACTAAAGAATCCATCAATATCCCGGCAACACTTGTGCAAGCCCTCCTGGGCACATGGTCAGGCCTCGTAACTTTAAGTGCTTTTCCTGATTTTATATTGACTACTCAGGTGTGGGAAATGGGGTTGGATGAGGGAGGGAGCTTTTTGTACTGAGCCTTAGGAAGTATGGTCAGAACATGTGAGATATCAAATCCCTATATTGCTATGTGCCCCCCCCCCACCGTTGTGATTGTGCAATCTTCATAAAAATCTACCCCGCTCCCTGAACTGGTACAGACTGTGATGGCTTGTTATGAACATTTACCTCACCTCATTAAAACTCTGTTGAGCAGGACCAGACAAACGCTATGCCTGGATACTTTTACTAATAGATCTGTATGGCGATGAGGAAATGTGATGGGCCCTAAACACATGAAACTCACCCTACCTTCTGCGATAAATGAAATACCTGTAGCAGTTGTTGACTGGGAAAGGCTACCAGTTAAATTTATGGGTACTAGCATTACAGAGAGGAAAACTGCCCATGGCAAAAAACCCTCTGAGAGCTGGAGGCCAGGTGGTCTGCTGTTTATTCTGGGGCTTGCCTTTTTCTGTTGTGAGTTGTACTCAGCTGAAGATGCCTATCCCTGGTTATAGTTATGGATACATTCACTATGCTATTCATGTCCCTCCCATCCCCGGAAAATTTTCTGCTTTATCCAGCAATGCTGTTCTCCATGAAGAATAGCTCTAGCTTCAGTTTCAATGATTCAGTACACCCTATGTGCACAACTTTAGAAGCTTGTTCTTGGGTTTGCCACTTATGGTGGGAAAATGCTTTCAAGCATTGCTCCTAATTAAATTTCCTTTGAACTGCATGGCGCACCCTCAAGCTGTGCTGCAATAAACAAGGTGAATGTTCGCATGAGCCATCTTCAACAAGCTTTTTTAATTAAAAAAATGTGAAATCATCTCTCCTGGTGCAAAATACCCAGCCTGTCTAAACATTCCATATATATATCATAATTTCTACACTCTCTTAATAATTTTAGTTGCCCTCTGCTGCACCCTCTGGACTGCTACAATGTAATTTTGGTACTGTGACAATTTGAATTGCCACAGTACTCCAAGTGCAGCATTACCAGTGCCTTACACAGGAGCAGAATCATAATGGTTTCACAACATTTTATGCTCATTTTAATGCAGACCAGAATTACATTTGCTTTGTCCACCGCTAGTGGATATTGCTGTGACACAGTGTATGCATCCCATCAATGATGCCTCAAGGTCTTCCCTTTGTGTCATACTTTAAGCAAATTGGTGGAGCAATATGGGAAGCTTGAGCTTTGACTGCCTTCTTGTGCCTGCCATGAAGATGAAGGTAGGATTTTGGTTTCAAGTGCTGTCATTCTGGTATCTTTAATTATGAGTGCTAAACAAGTGACTACAAACATTTGAAAAACACAGGTCTGGGGCCAGAAGATTGAACGGTTGTAGCTTATAGTTCAATACCAAAAACATGGCCTAGTATCCAGTACTGACACTGTTGTGCAGCCCTGTTCTGTAAACATTCCTTTCTTTTCCCACTTTTACAAAAACATTTACTTTATCTACGATAACCTTTTCTTCTATTCTCCTATACTCCTTGTTATTCTTCACTACTTAGTCTCTCCTCTTGATATTAGTTGTTAGTATCATCCTAACATATTGTTTTGCTTCTTTATTTCCTCAAGTCTGGCTGGCATTAGCTGTCTACCTACACCAGATAAGTATCCTAGCTATTTATTTCTAATTTTCTAGTTCCGTCCTCTAGGAACTGTGACCCTTTGTAGTCTCCTTAGCTTCCTCTAATCTTGCATTTTAGGTCCTTACCAGATTTCCCACGTCCTCAGGTTTCTCAGATTTCATTGCGGCAGGAACAGTAAGTCCTTATTTTAATCAATTTCCCTTTTGTCACTCACCACGCACAGCAATTTCACTACTAAATCTTGGAAGTACACATTATTTGTATAGCTTGCTTAAAAAGTGAGTTGCTTCATTCATTTTGTACCCTGCTGTGATGTACAATAAATGTAAGGAGGAATCACTACTGTAACTGTCTGCACTCCTGGGTTAATGTGCTATTTTTCCAATTTATTTTTAAATAAGAAATATAAAAATTAGTTTGTTAATAAAAACATGGCATGTCTTTTACCACTTTACAAGATGTATTCAAGACCTCTTTTGGACTATGGTTCACTATGGAACCCATACATGGTTGGGGAAACAGAATGGAAAAGTACAAAGACGATTTACTAAATTAATGGGATCACTAAGTCAATACAGTTATGAAGATAAATTGATTAAAATGGGACTGTTCTCGCTTCAACACCGAAGAACTAGAGGAGATTTAATGGTTATGCACAAGACTATAAATGATGCTAGCTTACAAAGGGAGATAGGTATCACCTTGCAAGATAAAACAGCAGTTTGAGAGGACATAAAACACAAATGAAGATGAACACAGCTAAAAATAATGTAAGACATTTTTCATTCATGAATAGAACTGGAAGACTGTGGAACAGATTGCCCTTTAATATTATGGATAGCTGTTCAATTGATGTATTTAAAAAAAAAAAAAAAATCAGTCAATAAATGGGTATTATTACATTTTGATAGATGACCCACTGTTGTGGGGGAGTGGTTACTATGGGCTACTAAGCCTTCTATCTTTATATCACCTAGCATAAGAACCTAGTATAAAAGATAGGAACTATAGGAAATGATGTTCTGATATTCTTACTGCAATGGACTGTGGTGTGGCCACGGGTGCTTTTTTTGTTGATCTTGTGAAAGCATTTGATTTGGTAGATCACAGACCATTATTAACAAAGCTTCAGGACCTAGGTCTAGATGATCTTGTCTGTCAGTGCTTTCACAGCTACCTATCTGGGTGGCAGCAATGCTTCAAGTGACAAGGTAGCGTCTCTTGTCCTAGGTGTAACAGAGCACTGGGCAGAGTTATGGAAAGGCATTATCTCCCAGCATGTCTGTTCCATTTTCTCTCTGCCAGGACTACAAAGCATGGTGCACACACTACAAGCCCCAGAAGGCATTGCACCACAGCTCCACTTAGCCGAGTGCTTGATTAAGTACAGGTGCAGGAGAGTGACTGCCTGCATAAAAGAGAAGACTCAAACAATTGCTTTTTCTCAGTACCTGATTAGGAAACAGGCATGGAGCGTGGCTGGTGAACATTTGTAGCAAGAAGGAAAGAAAGAAAGAGGATTTTGAATCAACTGACTTCCTGGTTTTGACCTTTTGTTTGGCGTGCGACTACAAATTGGATCTTGACTTTGGACTGGCTGAAAACCCGACAGTGGTAAATTACTTCCGTTTGAAACAAAGACCAAGAGACTCTTTTCTGATTTTGTTTGTTTGCCCCAAGAAATAGTTTAGCTATCTGGGCTATAGACAGGGAACTGAAAACTCACTGTGTAGGTAGCACTCAACAAAGAGCCAGGTATTATTTTCTTTTGTTTGTCTGCATCCTGTGTTGTTTTGAATGTACCTCTCTCAGTATTTTTACTACTAAACATATAGTCATAATGCTGTGTGACCCTGAATATCCTGTGTCTTGGTGCAAAGTGTGCTCATATCCCCACCTACAAGATTCCAGTGCAACACAACCCCCCCCTCACTGTGTTACATAGGCTAATCACTGATGAGGTGCCACAAGGATCAATACTTGGCCCCCTGCTCTTCTCCTTGTTATAAATGATCTGCCCTCAATTGCAGTGGTGCTTCAGTTCAGCTGTATGCTGATGATGCTATAATCTACAGGTCCTTGCTTGACTTAACCATAATCAACTCTCAGCTGATTATTTCCAGGCATTAGAATGCTGGCTCCTGAAAAACAGATTGGTCTTTAATGCAAAGAAAACTAAAGCAATGCTTTTCTGGCACAATAATCTCAGTTTGGACAGAAAACACCTCAAAAACCTCTGCACTGCAACTGGCTGCAAATTGGAGGAGGTTCAACCTTTTAAATACCTGGGAGTGGTACTGCACCAAATCATGTAATTTGAATCACATGTGGATTCCTCAGTTTAAACCTTAAATTAAAAAATTGGTCTACTTTGCAGTGCTACTTTATCCTCTCTCTCTCACACACACACACACACACACACACACACACACACACACACACACACACACGAGGCTCTCCTAGTTATCTCCACGTCCTCTCTTCTGCCCTTTCTCATGTATGGTGCCCCTGTGATTTAGGCCACTCATGAGTCTACCCTTTCAAGGCTAAGAATCATATACCAAAGGACAGGGAGCTTCGCAGCTGGTACCCATTTTAGAATGCATCATTGAGGAGTATTAGCATCCCTAGACTGGCTTTCATTTGAAAATAGAATGCAATACCTTGTACTCCATCTTACTTATAACTTACTTCAACCCCTGCCTCCACCCAACCAAATCGATATCATTCAATGAAGGTGGTATGCTCGCCCCCTAAGATCCACAGCCCTCCCATTGCTTGTTATCCCTACAGTACAGTACACACCTGGGAAAAGTTCTCCTATGCAGCCCCATATTTTGGAATACTGAACCCTCTGAGGTGCTTGAAAGCCCCACATGTGCACTCTTTAAGGATTGACTATAATCCCTTCTCTGATCCACTCCCCCTTGTACATGGTAGCACTGTACTGTGGTCTTAGAGTAAATAGCAACCCTTGTTTATCCTGTCCTAATTTCTTCTTTGTCCTTCTTCTGCAGCAGCTTGCATTATTGATTTTTATAATGTGTACATTTAATGTTTGCGACATGTGCTCAATAACTTCTTGTAACTAATAATTTTGCTAGTATGGTTTCTCTCATGGTATGGCTTTTTGTATATGGATGTCTTTATTGGACCAGCACAGTTGTTAAAAAAGAAAACAGGTGCTTTTTTTAACAACTCTGTTGGTCCAATAAAAGATACCACATCATCTATTTTTGTAGATCTTGTGTTACAAGGACTAATATGGCAACAAAGATTTCTGTATGTGGATGTGTATTTTTTACTTTATCCAGTTTCAGTCGTTCACCTTGTCATTTCTAGTCCTGCTTGTTTATTCATTCCACCCAATGTATGCACTCACTGTATGGAATATTATATGTGTAACTTATCCTGGTCACCCCTGAAAAAGACATCTATGATTTCAGTGGGCTTACCCGGTCATCAAAATTTAAAATAAAATACATAACAAATGTTCCCAAAAGGAATATCATTTGCTGTAATATTTTGGGGAGCAGAGATATGTTTTTCAGTATTTTTCATAGGCCTTGTGCCTACTCATCATCAAATATTTTGCTGGTTGGCAGTAAGTCCATTTTAATTTTGACATACAACATATGCATATCAAAATATAGAAAGTACTTAATTTTACACCCTATTAAAAACAGTATGGGCAATCAACTAGTGCAGTCGTTGGATTTCTGCCTGTGACACCGACAACCTGGTTGCAAGCCTGGGAATAGGAGGGGTGGCCAGTGGGATGAGGATCGAGCATCTAATAGACTGCTCTCCTCTGGGGGGGACAGCACTTGGCACTTGACTGACCCCTGGTGGAGGCCAGGGGTGTCACGCTCGAGGCTTGCTGGTTCTGGGAGGTGTGCCAGATGTTGGTGCATTATGTGCCTTCATGTCATTGTATGCCACATCTCCCAATAATGGTGGAAAAAAAACAGCTGTGGCATAGAAGACGTCCACCTCCCACACAGAGTCCCACCCAGCTGTCCGTGGCACTCTGCCACTGGATCTCCATGTGGTACCATTCAAGGAGTAGTACAGGGGACTTCCTGATGGCCCCACCATCGGGAGCAATCCAAGGAGCACTCCAGTGGCAGCAGGTAAGTCCCAGGGGATGGGGCAAGGTGGTAGGGATGACAGACCGAGGAAAAGCCAGCTGAAGCAAAAAAAAAAAATAGGATACAAGAAAGTTGGCTCCATTGATAAGATATTTGTACAATAATATACATACTGTAATTGCACAGATAAAAACATGAGACTTAATAGTTCCCCCTAACAACTATACCCAAATTAGAATAGATACAGTGGCATCCAAATCCAGAATACACAGACACAGAATCAATCAAATGATGTGCTTACACAGAACTGCGGTAATACACCTCTGCATAAAAAAAAAAAAAACTATAGTGTTAACGCTTCTCCTACCTACTGAATACTTTTTTGCAGTGCTGTACGGAATTTTCAAATTCCAGCAGAATGAAATTCCGTGAAAGTTTCAAAATTCCGACGAAATTCCACCAAATTTCGCCAGAAATTGAATGGTGGAATTCTGTGGCAGAAAATAGTTGTGGAATGATTTTCCATGGAAAAAAATGTTGTTCTGTGGAATATTATTCCACAGATCTCAATATTTTCTGCAGAAATTGTTGCAGAATAATTTTCTCTGGACAAATGCTGTTCTGCAAAGTATTATGCCATGGCTCACAGTAGGCAGAATTCCACAGAAGAACCGGCAAAATTCCAGTGACAATTCCACCAGAGGAATGGTCATTCTGTGCTAATTTCGCTGGTGAAATTCCGCATTCCCCACAGCACCGCTCTTTTGTCATACAGAATTAATAACTAATAAAAGGATGTTAAATTGACCAACAATGACCATCAATGGAATGGATCATCACTCCTCAACTGCACAGCCTTCCTCTTCCTCTACCGAACCTCCTCTTCCCATCCCTTATGGCACCTCATTCCCTTTCCTTTCCAGTCTGACTCTGCAAACATCACCCACTGTCTCCTCCCTTTTATGAGTTTCTGATGTACTGAAAGGCATACACTGGGACCACACCAATGCTGACACTTTTATTGGCCAAGTGATCAATACCGTGGAACACACCCTCCTTCTGAATAGATGGGGAATTGAACTATCTGAATCAGAAGTCGGCTGGTTCTACTTTTACCTCTCTGACCAGCATCATTTGGTCCAGGTTGAGGCATTCTATCTTCCTCTCTACTCATTATGTCTGTTGTCCCCAGATCTCCATTCTTGGCCTCATCTTCTTGTCCATTTTCTTAAATGACTGTCCCTCTGTCTGTGTCTCCTCACATCCTTATGTATGCAGATGACACAGTTCTTTTTGCTTTTGGGACCTCAGTTCCTGAGTTTGAATCATTAATCTAGCATCACACTGATAGAGTCCAATTCTGGTTCCACTCAAACCAGTTCCGACTATCATACTAAATGCCAAAAAGACATTCTCTATAACTGTTGGCACTAGGTAGAGACTAGCAAGGTTCCAATACATCCCAGTCTTCATGATTCTGGATTGTGGCCAACTTGAAATAGTACCACAGGTTAATTACCTCAGTGTACAACTGGACCAAAATCTCAGTTTCTCCACCCACATTAACTCTGTGCTATAAATACTTATAAATCTCTGCCCCAAGCTTAGAGTTCTATAATACTACAAATTTGGCATCCACTCTCCTGTCTGCCATGAGATTAGCTTCAAGATGACAACACTGGTGTTTGACTATGCAGATGAAGTGCAGTGATGTGCCCTAATCCATCTTTAACAGATTGGTACCCCATTCCTATGACCCCCAAGTCCTGGGTGCCACTCTCAAATCCTACACCTAAGTATCTCATCCACCCACATTCCTAACAACAGAAGCGTGAGGGCCTAGAAGCCTAGTTCCCTTAGTCTGAGATGGCCTGCCTATTCTCTACCTTTTACCTATTCTGGCCTCCCTCTTGGCTGCCTACTCTTTCACCCCAATTTCTACCCTATTCCTTAATACCTCCTTATTTTTTTATCATTTAGGTATGAGCTCTTACTTAGCGGAGACTATATGGGATTGTTGTCTCTTCTCATTCCAGTAAAGCTTACCATTATGTACCTTTGCATGTTCATTATGTTGACCAGTATGTATAGGCCCACATTGACTGGCACCTTCACAATGTTTTTTTTTTTTCACCGCTGTCCACCGTAATTGTAATCTTATGAAGTGTACTGTATTGTATTAATGCCCAGGACCACCTTGAAAATGAGCTTGCTCGGTGGTGTTTATGCCTGGTTAAATACAGTGATTGATTGATTGATTCCATTCCTATGTCACTTTGCCCCAAATGCTCCACCTCTTACCCATCACTCCATTCTCTGTTAATTCCCTTTCTGGAGACCTATCACCTGACACACTGCTGTCCATCTCCACAGCACCTCACTGTATTTGTCTCTTGGTGTTTTGTTGCAGTTCACCATGGTATTCTGAGATGTTGAGGAGCTTAAAGATTAAGGGACAGATGTTGGAGCATTCTTGGCAGAGGTCCCATTCCTCAGAGGACAGACTGGCTCTGAAAACTCACTGCAGTGAGTATCAATGGGCAGTCACCATGAAAAAGACAGACTTCCTATCAAGAATGATTGCTGTAGGGAAGAACTGACTGGCTGAACTTTTGGGGACTGTAAACAGATTGATTAACCCCTTTACCTACAGTCCATGATTTTTTTTCTGCTGAGAAAAGCAATGAGTTTAATCAGTTATTAATCTCTGAGGTGTACTCCATCTGGAGTGGGGTCTCCTCAAGTGGCTTGTCATCGACCAACAGTACCATGTCTGAGATGGGCCAAGGCAATCAGCCATCCTGGGAGGAGTTTTGCTCAGTTTTGGAGAACGAGGTGATTCAGGTGATCTAGATCCCACCTACTATCAATTGGACCCAGGGCCTGTCCAGATACTTCTTGACAGAAGGGGGGCTGCTGGGTCTGATTATTTCAGGAATTAGCAGGTCATCTCTGAGGTGCGGGGGTTTTCCAGCCAATCTGAAAAGGGAGGTGGTGAGGCCCATCATAAAGAAACTATGTTTGAATCCTGATGTTCTTTTGAATTACAGGCCTGTCTTGAACCCTCTCTTTTTGGAGGAGGTAATCAAGAAGGTTGTGGTAATACAGTTGGAGGTTCACCTGGAAAAGTATCACATTTCTGAGCCTTTCCAGTCAAGATTTCAACACACTGAGACAGCACTTATCATGATATTCATTTAACTTCTCATGGTGAGAGATACATGGCATAATTTCATTCTTGTCTTTCTTGACCTCTTGCTGGCATCTGACATAATCAACCACAGTGTGCTTGTGGAACACTTGAAGTAATACGTGGGTGCATCAGTACTGTTTTGTGCTGGTTTGAGACCTACCTGTCCAGAACAACACAGCAGGCAGTCTTGGGTAATTCCATTTCTGAGACAGCTGCTTTGGACCGTGGTGTGTCTCAAGGCTCACTCCAGGCCCCTGTGTTGTTTGCCCTGTACATGCTGCTTTTGAGTGTGATCATTAGATGGTAGGGGTTGGAGTTTTACTGATATGTAGATGAAATCCTCACCCAACTATACCTGTTCTGTGCACCTGACAGGATAAATGTTGGTTTAGTGCTGTGCCATTGCCTAAAAGAGATCAGCAACTTGATGGCCTTCAACTGGTTAAGTCTTAGCAGGCAAGAGTGAGATGGTGATTACTGAACCAGGACACCAAGGTCAGAGCAGTAGGCAGCAGTAGAGATTCAATAGCCCACAGTGCATGTTAGAGTTTTTATAAGCTCTGATCTTTTGTTTGTATGGTCCACTGTCCTCCCTGGGCTAAGTACAGTCACAGAGGTTGTACTTAGCCCCAGGAGAAAGTAGACCCATGAAACATCTGATCCAAGATTATAAAAGTTCTATTGAGTCTCTCACTGCCGTCTCTACTGCTCTGATGTCAACTGCAGGGATTCTGGGAATTGTAGTAGCAGAACATGTCAGCCTAGAACTAAGCAAAACTTGTCTGATATAATCTAATATACTGCAGTAAACCAAAATATTTTTTCACAAAGTTCACATTGGTACCAGACCCACACCTGAGTGTGGGGCCCTTTAATGCAGACTGTTCCCCATTAAGGAAGAGGACTTGGGTCCTCTACCAGATTACAACATGATGCATGGTAAAGGACTACGGTAGGGTCAGCAAGGAGCCCATTACAAAGGAGAGCGTGTTGAAGGAATTTCAGGCACTAAATATAAATAAATTAAAGGTGATGGGTAAATAAAGTATAGGGTCCTGATGAGTTACATCCAAGAATATTAAGGAAATGGGGCAGGTCCTGGCAGGTCCTCTAACAGACCACTTCCACTGTTCAGTAGAAGATGGAAAAGTTCCAGAAGATTTGAGGATGGAGAGTGGTCTCCTACATCAAAGTGATAGTTTGAGAAGCTAGGGAACTACAGACCAGTCAGTCTGATGTCCATAATGGGAAGGATCTTAGAATCCGTTATAAATGAGAGGATCATAGGGTTCCTGAGGGAAAATGGGCTGCAAGACCCTAGACAACATGGCTGTGCCACTGTATGTTCAGGCCAGATGAACCTGATATACTTTTGTGACTGGGTAACAAGAACTGTGCACAAGGGTCAGGCTGTAGGCATACTACACTAACTGGATTTTGGTAAAGCCTTCAACTCTGACCCTTACAGAATGATAGTATTGAAACTGGGAGATATGGGGTTTGGGGTAAGAAAACTTGGTAGGTACAAATCTTGCTGAGTGGATAGGGTCCCCAACATAAAAGCCAGAGTCATGTGGAGCCAGAAATTTATAGACCAGTCAGTCTGATATCTATAATGGGGAAGATCTTTGAATTTATTATAAAGGAGATGACCGAAGGGTTTCTGGAGGTTATTGGGTTGAAGGACCCTAGACAACATGGTTTTACCAGCTGAAGGCCATGCTAGACAAACCTGATCAACTTTTTCGATTGGGTAGTAAGAACAGCAGACAGGAGTCAGTCCGTTTTTATTTATTTATTTCAATATAGGATTACAATACCTTTGAGCTGAGGCTCTTTTACAAAGGTTCCACGTCAGAGTGTGCAACAGTCATCATTTTTAGTTACAAACAAAGTCACTGACTTACGGACATGTAATAACCAGTACAAAGACTTGAGCTATGAGCAAGACAAGGGGTCGATGGGGAGAAGTGAGGTAGGAGATCGGGGTAGGAGGTGCAGGGGTAGGGGAGTATGGGAGGTGGGTGGGGGCAGGGGCAGGAGTGGAGATATAGGGGAGGTGGGGGAGGGTGGGAGACAGTGCAGCCAGGGGGCCTTGTCGAGGGAATATGCCAGGTAAGGTGTTAGGGGTGCAAAGACTGATTGTAAGTGCTGGGTGCTGGGGCATGTGCAGGTGGAATGGTGGAAATGTTAAGATGGGCAATCGCAGGATACAAGCAGTGAGAGGTGCAGCTTGGACTTGAAAAGGCCGAGTGTTGGAGCGGTCACTATGTCGCTGCCAAGAGAGTTGAGCCAGTTGGATGCCTGATAGGCAAATGATCTTTGTCCTTGGGTCGTGCAACATCGTGGGATATGTAGTAGATGGGAATTAGATCTCCTTGTAGTGACATTCATATGTCTAGGCTTAAGGAGGGCACAGACACCAAGTGGGGCAAGTCTCATTATGATTTTCTTGGCCGTGATGCAGGTTTGGTATTTTATGCATTTGTCCAGTTGAAGCCATCCAGATTGGGAATAAAGGTCACAAGTGTGGGTATGGTGATGTGAGCCAGTGATGAGATGACAGGCCTTATTCAGGGAGGTCGCGATACATTTGAGAGCAGTAGTAGTTGCAGATCCATATATGATAAGACCATAGTCTATGATGCTGACAATGGAGCTTTGGATGGCCACTGACAGTGCTTCTGGGGTTAGGTGTTTCCTGTGCTGGAATAATATGCCTAACCTCGCATTGGAAGACTTTACCCACATTGCTAATATGGACAGCGTATGAGAGGTGGGATCAAGGGTGATGCCGGTACTTGAGCAGTTGTGTTTGCTCTAGGATGGCTCCTTGTTCGGTTGTAATGGAGAGGTGGAGTTGTTTGTTTTGTTGTGGGGCTGAAAAGACCATAGACTTGGTTTTTTCTGATTGAGAAGCAGTTTATGATTTAGGAACCAGGATTCGATGGAGGAGAAGGCCGCTGAAGTTTATTTTGTAGTGGTTTGGATCAGGGTCTGAGGTGAGGATCACAGCATCGTCGTGGAGAATTATTTGTTCTGGGCAGCTATCTGGTAGTGAGTTTAGAATAGGCTGAAGAGGAGGGGTCCAAGAATGGAGCCCTGGGGGACTCCAGAGCAGAACGATCTAGGGTCCGAGTGTATCAGCGATTCTTACTGTTTGGGACCGTTCTTCAAGGTTGCTCTTAAACCAGCCAATGGTGTCGGTTGACAGCCCAGTGTTCTGAAGCTGGACAAGTAGGAGGCGGTGATTGACAGTGTCAAAGGCTTTAGTTAAGTCAATGTAGATTGAGCTTAGTAGTTCACCGGAATCAAATGCGTTGTGGATTGCGCCGGTGAATTCAAGTAGGGCTGTGGAGGTGCTGTGACCTTTGCGTAAGTCTGTAAATATATTATGCCTGTATTTTAATAAAGTTTTCAGCTCCAACAAACATAGAAGGACAGAAAAAAATTGAGGGCATTTGGAGATTATTTTTAAATTTATTTTTACAATTTTGTCCAGGAAAGACACACTAAACCTACAATTTTGTCCAGAAAAGACACACTAAGCCACGACTTGTTTCCAGGTGTGTCCTGGGAGCACAGGGAAGTTAACTGGCTTGCTCATGGTCACACAGTGATGGCTGTGGGATTCAAACCCAGTTATTCAGGTTTGCAGCTTGGTGCTCTTAACCACCGTGCTATACTGCCTCCTCACTGGGAAAAAGGTAACTAGGAGGTAAAAAAAACTGGTTGAGCAGGAGGACTCAGAGGGTAGTACTAAATTGGAAGGCATCAGGGATTAACAAGGTCTCAAGCAGTGTGCCCCAAGGATCAGTCTTGGAACCAGTTCTCTTCAATATGTTTATTTGTGACAGAGGGGAGGGAGCCCAAGGGAAGATGTTCTTTTTCACTGATGATGCTAAGAGCTATCATAGATTGAACTCTGAGGTGGTAGTAAGGGTCATGAAGAGAGATTTTGAGAAGCTGGGGAAGGGGGTATTCTAAAGTGTGGCAGTTTAAATTTAATGCAAACAAGTATAACGTTTTGTCCATAAGTGACACACCCTGAAATCAGAATACAGAATGGGGTGAGTGGATAGCACTGTGTAGGACAATGAACTGGGGGTAATGAGCATGGATACTTTGAGGGCATTGGTACAATGCAACAGAGAGGTGGAAAAGGCAAACTGGCTTCAGGAATGTATAGGTAGGAAGATCACTAGCTGAAGGAGAGAGAGAGGATAATGCCCATGTACAGATTACTAGTCTGACCTTAATCAAAGTATTACGTACAATTCTGGAATCTGCACCTGAAGAAAGATAGGAACAGACTGGAGACAGTGCAGGGGAGGTTAACAAAATGATCCAGAGACAACCGGGAAGGACTTATGAGGAGTGCCTGAAGGCTCTGAATAAGCTTACTCTTGAAGATAACAGGAAACAAGGGAGCATGGTTAAGATGTTTTAAGTTCCTCAGTGGAATCACTAGAGTGGAGACTAGTGACTTGTTTGCAACAAGTAGTAATATTTCCACTAGAGATAACATAGATACATAGATACATAGACAGTGTCGGCAGATAAGGGCCTATGGCCCACCTAGTCTGCCCATTTGAGCTTGTAAGTTCAGTTCGTTTTCCTAGAAGTCTATTTCCCCTTACCCCGACCTCTAGAATTCCTTTATGTCTATCCCATGCATTCTTAAATCCCCTGATTGTTTCAGCCCCCACCACTTCCTCTGGCAGGGTGTTCCACTTGTCCACCACCCGTTCTGTGAAGAAATTCTTTCTCATGTTTCCTCTGAATCGTCCTCCCTCCAACTTCATCCCATGCCCTCTAGTCCTGAAACATCTTTTTCGCTTAAAAATAGTGTTTTCCTGCACCCTGTTCCTCCCTGTAAGATACTTGTATGTCTCTATCATATCCCCTCTCTCCCTCCTCTCCTCCAGGGAGTACATGTTCAGTTCCTTCAACCTGTCTTCATAGGACTTGTGATGCAACCCATGCACCATCTTTGTTGCCCTCCTCTGAACCTTCTCTACCCTGTCTATGTCCTTACGTAGGTATGGTCTCCAGAACTGTACACTGTACTCCAGGTGGGGCCTCACTAGTGTCTTGTATAGCGGAATTATGACCTCCCTTTTCCTGCTGGTGATGCCCTGCCTACATTCCAGCATCCTATTTGCTTTACCTGATGCCTTGTCACACTGTTTCCTCACCTTGAGTCATCAGAGATGACAACCCCAAGATCCATTTCCTGCTTGGTGCATGCTATATCCTCACCCCCAACTGATATATTGTGCCAGGTTTTTGTGCCCCATATGCATTATCTTGCACTTCTTTGCATTGAATTTCAACTGCCAAACCCTTGACCATTCTTCAAGTTTCTGCAGGTCCCTTCTCATTCTGTCTACACCCTCTGGTGTGTCTACTCTGTTACAGAGCTTTGTGTCATCAGCGAACAGTGAAATTCTGCCTTCTATATCCTGTGCAATGTCACTGATGAAGATGTTGAATAGGACCGGTCCCAGCACTGATCCTGTGGTACCCCACTGGTCACTCTTCCCTCTGTGGAGTGACAGCCATTTACCACCACCCTCTGTGTCCTGCCACCCAGCCAGTTACCTACCCACCACACTACTGTCCTGCCCACACCCATATTCCCCAGTTTGTGTAATAGTCTTCATGTGGCACAGTGTCAAAGGCCTTGCTGAAGTCCAGATAGGCCATGTCCACTGCCCTCCCTGATCCACCTCCCTAGTCACCCAGTCAAAGAATTCAATGAGGTTGGTCTGACATGACCTCCCCTGGTGAAACCATGCTGCCTTGGGTCCTGTGGTCCATTGACAACCAGATGTTCCACCAATCTCTCCTTCAGTAGTGCTTCCATGATCTTTCCCACTACCGAGGTGAGGCTGACTGGTCTGTAGTTCCCTGCTTCCTCTTTGTTCCCACTTTTGTATAAGGGACTACATCTGCTGTCCTCCAGTCTTTGGGTACCTCCCTGTTTCCAGTGATTGGCTGAACAGGATAGCCAGAGGTTCAGCCACCACCTCTCTTAGTTCTTTAAGGACCCTGGGTTGCACCCATCTGGCCCCATTGCTTTATCAGCTCTTATTACTTCCAGTTCCTTCAGGACCCTTTCTCTGTAAAGGGACTTGTGTCCATTTCTGCACCATTCTCACCCTTGTACTCCCTTCAGACCCATTACCCCCTCTTCCTTAGTAAAGACTGAGCAGAAATACCTGTTCAATATGTCAGCTTTACTGTTGTCATCCTCCACGCTGCTCCCATCCTCCCCTTCAGTCTCACTATCCCTCCCTTTGTCTTTCTTTTCACTTATGTACCTGTAAAGGTTTTGTCCCCTTTAACCACTGATTTTGCAATGTGTTCTTCTGTCTGAGCTTTGGCTTCCTTACTGACTTCCTGCCTCCTTTGTTTCTCCTGGTACTTCTCCTATCCCCTTCTGCCTGTGTCTTTTTGTATTGCCTGAATGCAATCTTTTGGCTTTCACTTTCTTTGCTACTCTTTGGAAAACCATAATGGTGTCCTCTTTCTTTTCCTCTTGCTAACCTGCTTAATGCATAATTCTGTTGTTCTTATAATCCCCATTTTAAATACTGCCCACTGTTCCTCAATCCCTGATTCCTGTCCCATTCCCCTTAATGCCTCTTTCAAGCATCTCCCCATTTTCCCCAAAGTCTGCCCCCCTAAAATCCAGGATACGTGTTTTTGTGTGGTTTGCTTCTGCTCTTTCTGTGATTTCAAACCACAATGACTGGTGGTCACTGTTACCCAGGTGCTCCCCCACTGTTACCCCCATCACTGTCCCTGTTTGTGAGCACAAGGTCCAGTGTTGCCTTCTGCCGAGTTGGTTCCATGACCAGTTGCTTGAGGAAGGCACCCTGAAGGTCCAGGATAAATCTGCTCCTAGTTGATGCTGCTGCTGGGATGCTCCAGTCCACGTCTGGTATATTGAAGTCTCCAACCAGTACTACCTCACCCTTGTCTGCCATCCTTTGGATGGCTAGCATCAACTCCTATCTGTTTCTTCCTCCTGGGCTGGTGGTCTATAGACCACACCTGTGTGGATGGCTGGCCCCATTTTCCTTTCCAGCTAACCCAAGTATCTCTCCCCATTTTGTTCCTCCTGGATCTGTGTGGCCCTTATGTCATTTTTCACATACAGTGCCACTCCTCCTCCCTTCCTGCCTGCTCTGTCTCTTCTGAATATGTTGTAGCCAGGTATGGCCATCTCCCAGTCATGGTTATCATTACACCAGGTTTCAGTGATGGCCACAATGTCCAGGTCTGACTGTACCATGACAGCCTCCAGATCTTCCATCTTGTTGCTAAGGCTCCTGGCATTTGCACACATGGCTTTCCATGATTTGACCTCCCTAGACTGCTTCACTGTTCTACTCCAGCCCCTTCCTTGGTTAGCAACTCAATGAAACTGGGGGTTGGGGGTCAAAAAAGATCTTAGAAAATACTGTTTTCTGAAAGGCTGAGTGGCGGAAGAATGGAATAAATTTCCAGATTAAATCATACATGCTAAGACAGTGGGAGGGTTTAAGATGCAATGGGAGAGGCATATGGGAAGAATGTGGTTAGGTACAATGGGGGGCAGGAAAGTTAATGGGGATGACATCACCTCAACCAATTTTTTTGGCAGGGAGGGGCAAGCTGTATGGGCCACTGGGCCTTTTCCTGCTGACATTTTCTGTGTTTCTTACTCCCTCTGATCACCCGATGCTTTTTTCTTCCACATCTTCCACAGCAAATCTACCATTGGTCAGTCTGCCTTCTCTATACTCCTTTCAACACTCTAGAATATCCTCCCTCTCCCTATCTAACTCATCCTCACTCTTTCTTCTCAAATGACTATTGCTGGCACACTTCACAAAACTATGCATCTGCAGCGAGCCGATCCTGGCACTACCCTAGTACCCTGCACCGCGTTACTACTACTCCTATTTCTTGACATCCCAAATAATCCATGGAACCTTGCAAAATTGCATATTATTGTACTTGTACATGCGCCTTGCTTTTGGCACATTGTTTGCTGTATTTTCTTTCTTGTAACCTGGCTCCCTGCTTGTGCCTGAAGATGAGCTTTGGCTCAATGAGCCTCTAGTTGTCAACAAATTTTAAGTAGATCAGATAAATAAATGTTTGTGTTTTATGTCGTTCCACTCCACTATGGCAGCTGCATCTCCAGACCTTGCCTCGAATCAAACCTGGGACTTTAGCCACCACCATAGACTTCTCTGTGCTGTTGTAATTACACAGCACTGTAGGACTCCTGCCATTCACAAACTTTTATACTAGATGGAGCTACTTCATTTTCATTTTATTTACCCGGAAAAGCTCCATTGAGCATAGCTCATTTGCAAGGAGGTCATGGTTAGGACAATACAGACCAGTACCTATAATGATCAAAATGAGGAAGTACAGGTGGTGTGTGCCATTAAACAGCATTGCCAGGTGGGAGATGTTGGATTTTCATGGCCCAAAATGAGTGGGCACTGCATGATTTCAGTAATTGGTTGCCATGTCTGTAAGGGCATCAGAAACATTTATTATTATAAAAAGGAGAAGGCTGGCAAACTTCTCCACAACTAGCACTGTGCACATGCACACACCTGGTTTATTTCTTTTAGTTACATAGATGCATACAGTAGATCATTAAGGGCAGAAAAAAAATACTTTAAGCCCATTGAGTCTGACCTGGTGTTCCTGTGTAGTATTACTCTGCCATTTCAGTGCTTTTCTCACCCTGCCTCCCATTTGTTCCTAATTTGTTCCTAATTACCTCTTGAAAATGTCCTATTGGGTTTTGAAGACATTCCCCCTAGTCCCCTTGGGCTGTGACTGCCGATGCAATCAGGAAGCAGCTGCAGCACCTCCACGGCACAAGGAACATTCACTAGCCCAAAGACACATTCAGCAGACATTCCCCTTAGTCCCCTTGGGCTGTGACCGCCGACACAGTCAGGAAGCAGCTGCAGTGCCTCCACAGTGCAAGGAACATTCACCAGCCCAAAGACTCACTCAGCAGACGTTCCTCCTAGACCCCTTGGGCTGTGACTACTGACGTAGTCAGGAAGCAGCTGCAGCACCTCCACAGCACAAGGAACTTTCACCAGCCCAAAGACACACTCAGCAGATGTTCCTCCTAGCCCCCTTGGGCTGTGATCACCGATGCAGTCAGAAAGCAGCTGCAGCACCTTCACGGTGCAAGGAACATTCACCAGCCCAAAGACACACTCAGCAGGTACAGATCTTGGCTGTTAGCTGTGGCATTCCAACAGGCTCAGGACATCTGCAGCTATACCAGGGCTTCAAATTCAGGTGCCTTTTAGGGCTAGGCTCTAACTAGCTGTCTGGCTGCCCAGAGCCCCTTGATTGGCCAGTCAAACTCTTCTGCTATTTTCAAGAACTCAGTTGCGATTTCAAGAACTTGGTTTCTGCAGCAGTCGGGATGAGCTCATAGCCTGTAGTTCACAGTTAGTTCTTTTTCTCCATCCTCCTCCCTAGGCCACCTTTAAATGTTCTCTGTCTCTGTCTACTACCTCTAGACCTCTAGTATTGGCTAACATTCGGTAAATTTCAGTTAATTTCCTCCTATTGCCGCTAGTTGCTCAGGCTGCTTCTGCTAAATTGCATCTTCTGTTCGAGAAGCTATATCTTGTTTTAGGCTCATAATACCTCACTATATGCACCAATACATGTTGGGTGATCTTCCCACAATGAGGGTACTTCATGTTCGCCTGTGCCTGTCCCTGTTCATCTTATGCATCCTGGGTTTCAGTTTTGTCGGACAGAAATCTCCTAGGATAGACTGTGGCTCCTATAATATGTTATCATGCTTGAATATATGCCACCTCATTGATCAGCTTGTATGTGATGTACAACTTCCCTCTTTGCAGCCAGTATATCATCCACTATGGCATGAAGGAACTATTACAGAACTGTCCCATAGGGCCTTATCCCTCTCTGCCTTTACTCACCAACCTCCCTGGCTGCTCCCTACTGAGGTACTTTTATATGCTGCCCTAGGCCAGTATGGAGCCAGCTTTAGGGCGCCACAAGTCTGTTCCTATGAGCCTCACCCACACAAACGTACTAAACAGTCTGCACTCATAGCACATTTATGCAGGAAGCTTCTGTTATTACTCCTGCTGTATTCAGGCAATGTTGAGCTCAATCCAGGTCCCCCTGCAGTTTTAGCAGCTCCTGCTGACCATCACAGCATGAAGGGGTTAAGTGTTTTGCATGCCAATGCATGTAGTTTATAAAAAAATATCATCAGTGCAGGCCTGGGTTTGTCATACTGCTCCAGACAGAATCCTGGCTTAGACCAGTAACCAAAAATTCAGAGGTATACATTCCCTCCTACTCTTTACTCAGGACTGACGGGCAGACCAGAGGTGGTGGTGTAGCCATATACACCAAGGATAAATTTGCTGTTTCCATTGTGGACCCCACTTCGGTCAAAAATGAATTTGAAAGTATGTCCTTAAAAATTGACATTGCAAATGGTGCCTCAATCTGTGTAACAGGCTGCTATAGGCCTCTGTCTGCTGGTCTGCTTCTGCTGAAACATCTTGGGAACATCATGGGTTTGGTCACCTCAGAGCACATTATACTAGGGGACTTCAACTTAGATTGGCTTACTAGTGCCTCCTCTCCCCTAAAAATGTTCTGTGACTCCTTCAGACTGTCCCAGCTGATTAATGGGGCTACTCGTCCTAATAAAAATAACCCTATTAAAAGTACCTTGTTAGATGTTATCTTAGCAAACCTCACCTATTTTCTCATGCTGGAGTCTTCTTCGTGGATATTAGTGACCACTGCTTCATTGCATGTGAAGGGTCCACTCGCAAAATTACAGTGATTCCCAATTTCACTATCAAAAGACGTACTCGTAACTTCGATTCTTGTGGGTATATTTCAGAGCTAAGGGACTCCCTGCACTGGCAGGATTTTTATTTGGCTAAGTCTTTGACCACAGCATATGATGTTTTCTCTGAAACTGTGTTAGGGCCCATAAACAAATTTGCTCCTTTGGTGAAAGTCCGTACCAGGAAAAAAAACTGCAGATGGTTCAGGGAGGATTTGAAAGGTGCCCTGAGGAGCAGGGATATGCTTTGGAAAATTGCCAGGAAAACAGTCTCCCTAATGATTGGGTTCTATTCAGAAGGGCGAGGAATTATTACACCAAGTTGATTAGAGATGCAAAAGCACATTTTTACCGTACACAGCTAGAGCTAGCTTCCAGTTGTTCCTCTAAATTTTGGAACACAATCAAAGTGACTGAAGGACGATCTTCTGGAAATCATCTTACTGCTAATATTATAGTTGGTGATTCTGTAGTCTCCGATAGGCTTTCCTTCCTTGACGCATTCAATAATCATTTTGCTACTGCTGGTCTGGCCTTTGACTCTTCCCCTACCTGGTCTCTCCGTTAACAACTGGCAGAGGATACTCTAGAAATATCTATCTATATCTATCTGCATCCCATCATTCTCACTCCAGCCTACAACCCTGAAAGAAGTTGAAGACCTCCTCCTTCAGTTAGACTCCAACAAAAGTGCTGGAACTGACCATATTTATTTATTTTTATTTAGTTTTTGTTGACCGGGTAAGTGCATTAGACAAATCCTGCCTATCTTCAGGCATGACCCAGGGGATGGGGATACAGATGAATGCCAACTGACCTTAAACCAGATTAAGCTGTTATTGACCCCTACTTCTTAAAGGTTGGTTACCAGGTCCTTGCAGTTCCAATTACACACCTCTTTAATCTATCTCTGTCCCAGAGTGAACTTCCGCCCATTTGGAAGACTGCTCTTGTGGTCACGTTGTTTAAATCAGGTGACCCTAGGGATCTTAATTACAGGCCAATCTCGTTACTTCCAATTCTGTCCAAGATGCTGGAGAAAATAGTGAGTGTCCAGCTACGAAACTATCTGGAATCTGAAAACCTGCTTAATCCCTTACAGTCTGGCTTCAGGGCTCAGCATAGTACAATATCTGCCCTTGCTAAAGTGACCAATGACTGGCAAACAGAACTGGATAATAAGAACTTTATCTGTGCGGTGTTTTTGGATTTAAGCAAGGCATTTGATACTGTAGACCATAGCCTGCTTCTTTCATCCCTATGGAATATGGGCCTAGACGTCCTCTCTTTAAGATGGTTCTCAAACTATCTCTTTAACTGATTTTGGCAAGTAAAGGCTGAGGGAGAAGTCTCTCCTTTAAAACCCTTGCTGAGGGATGTATCACAAGGTCCCATTCTGGGACCCTTGCTTTTCGCTATCTACATCAACAATATCGACGCGACCATAAATTAAGCTAAAATACATCTATTTGTAGATGACACAATGATTTACGTCAGCAGTCCTTCCCCTGTTGCTGCACAGAAAACCCTTCAAAGTGAATTTAACTTGTTGCAGCTTCAGCTATTAAACCAGAAGTTACTGCTTAATGCTAAAAAACTAAAGCATTGATCCTATCACCCCTTTCTCATGCATCAAATCCTTCTATTGACAGAACACCTCTACCTATCACCACCATCCTTGGGGAGCAGTTGGACTACGTATCAAAATTCAAGTACCTGGGATTCTGTCTAGACAATAAACTCACTTTCACCAATCATATTGAAGAGTTGCTAAAGAAACCTAGGCAGAGACTTGGTCTTTTCTTTAGGATAAACAACCAACTTACTAGAGATGCCAAGCTGAAGTTGGTTCAAACCACCTTTCTCTCTTTACTTGACTATGCCGACTTCCTATATGGCCAGAGTACTGCTGGTGCTCTAGCAAAGCTAGACACACTCTGTCACCGTGGCTTAAGATCTGTCACAGGTTTACCGTATTCTACCCATCACTGCTCTTGTACTCAGCAGTAGGATGGACATCCCTCAGCTGCAGATGTAAAAGGAATGCTGTATTTTGGATGTATAAAGCGATCATAGGAATGCTGCCTCAGTACATCTCCGTCTGCCTCCTGATATCTTCTCTCGGCAAGCACGCCCTGAGAAGCACTTCCTTCATTGCTCTGTATGTATATAAGGCAAAATCACATTTTGGCAGAGCAGCTTTATGCTATGCACTACCTCAGATGTGGAATAAGCTGCAAAAGACCCTGAAACTAAATCATCCTATCTCCCTTTCTACCTTCAAATCCCTTTACCTAAGCCATAACAAGGAGCCATGCACCTGTTTTATTTGATGCCATTAATCCCATAACTCTAGCCCAGTTTGAGTCTTGCCTCTACAGATACACTGTGTTTGATATTTATAATTTTGGAGCCCCCCCTCTGCCTTCCCCTTCCCATGCCTTGCTTTCACCTCTTCTGTCATCTTTGGCTTGTTTAACCCGGTTTTTAGTTGCTTGCCATTCTCCTTACCCCCGGTCTCTCCTCCTGGAATCCTCCTGTTGGCCAGACTTAGTTTCCCTGCTACTGCTGCAGTCCATTTATTAACTTCATGGTTTTTTTTTCTTTTTTTCTTTTCTTCATTCAATTCCACTATGTCCCTATTCCTGACCTTACCCTTATTCTGTTGTTATTACCTCCTCAGAAATACCATCTGGAATAGCCTTTAAACCCTCATCCTTACCCTGGACCTTTACTTTTAGTGTATACTGAGCACTTATTAATCTGATGTACCCCTTGACTGTTATATTTTTTCATGTTGATATTTATATATACATTGCATGATGTGTCACCAGTTTATTTTCCTGACCCAGATTCCAACGGTCTTTTCTGTACAGGCCTCCTGTTGTTAATACCGGTACATATTTTTCCAGTGTTGCATTTATTTCCTGCCTTGTATATTGTTCATTGTATCTTTCTGACCTGTTTTTATCCTGTATACCCCAGGCCCACCTCAAAAATGAGTTATGCTCAACGGTGATCACCTGGTTAAATAAAGATTTTGATTGATTGATTGAAGATGGTATTTATTTGTTTATTTGGAAAGTACCTTTGAGCACAGGTACTCATTTACAAAGGTTCCATGCCATTCCAAAGCTTGGCATTGAGCACATTACAAGGTAAGACTACTTCACCTATCTACTACCTGCTCTATGAAAAGAAACTTTCTGAAATTCTTCTTGAACCTCCTCCCTTACAACATAAGGTTGCTCCCTTGGTGGTTATGCTGTTTCTTAACTGAAATAATTCTGTGGAGTTAAACACAATTGTATCCCTGCATGTGTTTGTATGTTTTTATCATGTCCCCTTTCCCTCCTGTCTCCCAGAGAGTACATATCCTGACTTCAATATTTCCACATACTGTAGGTCTTACCCTGTTGCAAACAGAAAAGAAGGGAAAAAAAAAAACAGCACCAGCCACACACAGGCACAAAGACTACAAAAAAGTACCTCTTTGAGTCAATAGTTTAATTAATGTAGAAAATAAAAAAATACACCACCTTCCAAAAAAGGCAGGACCCAACTGAGATGGAAACAATACCCCAACAAGTGTCACACAGGAAGTGTTTTTTCAGGAGCTGTCCCTGGATCATTTTCGTAGCTGTCTGCTGGAAACTCTCAGACCTCTCCCTGTCATTCTTCATAAGCGAGTTCTTTAACCTCTCCCTGTCCTTCTTCAGATGTGGGTTCCAAAATGCATTCAGTATTCGAGGTGTGGTCTAAGCAATTACCTATATGATGGCAACAAGTTCAAGTTACAAACAGCAATCCCACCGTGCTAGTGAGTCATAGAAAAGACTTTTTAAAGTTGCTGTGATTCATTTAAGAGAAGGAAAGGCAACTGTGACTCACATTGTCAGTGCTACTGTATCTTAAAAGAGAACATAAGCCCTCCATGTATCCACAGCTTTAGTAATCAAAGCACCAGTGGCACTGAGTAATGCCAGGGAATGGATGTGTCATTTTTGTATCGGAAAAAGACATACATACACGCTAAACTATGCATGCACAGGTGCTGCACACTAGAGACCCATATGGTATATACATGCAAGCACACACATCTCACAAAATAAACAAGCATACCCCACACAATAAACAAGATCGAACATTTAACCTGATCAGTTCCTGCACCAGGGCCTCTGGAGTCAGCACGATCTTTTGTAAAAATAAAAGGTCTCATGAACTGTAATTGACTAACCTCCACTACACTGTCTTGTGATAAATTAATCTCAATAGAGTGGGACACTTACGTTTTCCATGTTCTTTGTTCTTGGGTCACTAACAGTTTCATGGTCTGAAAACCTACTCCACACCATGAAATCCCTATCACTAGTACCAGCAATGTCACCTATTTTTCTCATTCAATTGATGCATGTGAAAACATAAATTAAAATACGAGAAATTATTCACAACTGGGAATTAAACCTAGGCCCTTCTCAACAACAGTCCTGGCATTCTGCCACTTTGCTATTGTTCCACATAGTGAGACAGAAGGTTTCTAGAGAAAGAGATGCATGCTAACAACAGAAATTGTAGAGGGAAAGAAAAAAAGTTCACAACAAGGAGTGAAATACAGGCCCCTTCCCATTTGCTATCTTGATGCTCTGCCACTGTGTTATCATTCCACATGGTGATACACAAGGATTCGAGACAAGAGATGCATGGTAACAACATCAATTGTAGTGAGACAGAAAAACAATTGTTCACAACTAAGAATCAAACCTAAGCCCCCTTCCAACTACTGCCCTGGTGCTCTGCCACTGTGTTATTGTTCCACATGTTCAGACAGAAGGTTTATAGAGAGAGATGCAAGCTAACAACATAAACTGTAGTGAGAAAGAAAAAATGTTTACAACTGAAAATAAAACCCACGCCACCTCCCAACTATTGTCCTGGTGTTCTGCCACTGTGCTATCATTCCACACGGTGTGACAGAAGGTTTCTTTGGAGAGATGCATACTAACAGTATAAATTGTAGTGAAAAAGAAAAAAATGTTCCAGACTGGGAATCAAACTGGGGCCTTCTCCCAACTATTGTTCCAGTGCTCTATCACTATGCTATCATTCCACATGGTGAAACAGAAGGTTTTAAGACAGAAAGTTGCACACTGACAACACAAATGCTATTGAAAAAAATGTTCTAACCTGGGAATCAAACCCAGGCCCCCTCCAAACCACTGCCCTGGTACTCTGCCACTGTGCTATTGTTCTACATGATGAGACAGAAGGTTTCCAGACAAGAGATGCATGCAAACAGCACCAACTGTAGTGAGAAAGAAGAAATGTTTATAACTAAATACCAAACCTGGGCCCCTCTGAACTACTGCCTTGGTGCTCTGCCACTGTGCTGTTATTCCACAGGGTGAGACAGAAGGTTTTTAGTGAGAGATGCATACTAATGACCTAAATTACAGTGAGAAAGAATAATGTTTCAGTCTAAAAATCAAACACCGGCCTCTCCCAACTACTATCAGGTGCTCGGCCACTACGCTGTCATTTCACATGGTGAGACACAAGGTTGCTGGAGAGAAATGCATGGTAACAACAAAGTTACAGTGAGAATGTTCACAACTGGGAATCAAACTCATGTCTCCTCCTAGCTACAGTCCTGGTGCTCTGCCACTGTGATATCATTCCATATGTTGAGACAGAAGGTTTCCAGAAAGCGATGCATGTTAACAACAGAAATTGTAGTGAGAAAAAAAAAAACATTTTCCAGACTGGGAATTGAACTCAGGCATTCTCCCAACTACTGTCCTGTGCTCTACCACTATGCTTTCATTCCACATGGTGAGATAGAAGGTTTCAAGAGAAAGCGATGCATCTTAATGACATAAATTGTGATGAAAAAGGAAAAAATGTTTCAGACTGGGAATAAAATCCAGGCCCCCTTCCAACTAGTGCCCTGGTGCTCTGCCACTGTACTACTGTTCCACATGGTGAGACAGAAAGTTTCAAGACATGAGATTAATTCTATGAAAAAGCGTATCTTGCACTGAGTACAACACCACCCATACACTGCTGCAGTGGAGTTTAGTAGTGAACTCTTTACCAGCCTAAAGACTGCTTCCCACAAAGTTGCATTCATACATGAATACACCTCAAAGCCTCAGCTGGCACTAATTAAGTTGACCAACAAATAAGTAACAGTTTAATGTTCTTAAAGTCTGTTTCAAACCTTGCTGAAACTCTATCACTGACATCAGCAATTGCATCTAATAGTTTCTCACATATTACATAACTTGTGATGAGAAAGAAAGAATGTTTCACACTGGGGAAAGAACCCAGGCTTATGTAGGCCTGAAACACTACAAGTAGTCCTAAACACCCTAAATGGCATCGTTGCAGCTGAACCACTCAGATGGAATGTAACCTTCAGCTTTACTAATGCAGAAAAAATAATACATGACCAAAAGAGCCACTTACAGGCTTACCGTTGTTGGCACCTACAAAATTTCAAAAGACGGACAGGTTTTCTGTCCAAAATAACATCAAAACCATGACTAATAAACTTCATTTACTTTTCACAGGAAAACAGAATTTGTTCAGGCTAAGTGATTTGATGCTGACAAACTATCAAATGGATTGACATTTTTTACTCGTTTCACTATTAATAAGTCCCTTTAGCATGGTAAAAGGAAAGGGGATGATAGTATTGGATATTGAAGCCCTCTGTTTAAGTATGTACCAGGTACAGTATGCCGCATTTGCAATACTGTGATAGACTGGGTGCTGGAGAAAGGTAAGGGATTGTCAGCACTGGAAAACTAAAGCCTTTGGGTATCTACAATTAAAGAATGGCAGCTGGAGGAGACTGCAAGGTGAAGTGCCCAGGCTAGCCTCTAAGACACCTGTAGTGAAGCACGCCTTGTTCACAGCCAGGAATGTACAATCTATATCATCCTGCTTATGGTGGGGAGGGGGAAATATTTCCAGCCACTGCAGGATGATTAACATTCTCAGAGGTACACTGCTAGACTGCTAGGTTTGAGTGGTAGATGGAGTTACAACAGGGGCATGTAGACATGACAGGTACTGAGTGGGCATGTACAATGAAGGCTTCCCCACACCATTATGAAATTAATGCTGGTGAAAGATGAGAAACTGGTAGCAATGTAGTCTAAAAATCTCCAGCTAAAAAGTCAGCATATACACTACAGACTTCTCACTGTGATGAATTGATGCTGGTAGAAGGTGAGGAACTGACAATGTAATCTGAAAAATTTCTCTTTATTGACAGACTAGGTACAGTGTGTGGAGGTACAGCGTATGCTTCTCTATACTGTAATGTATTCCATACAGAGCAAAGGTAAGGCAGAGACAGCCCTAGAGACTACAGTCTTCTTTTTATATGCACAACCAGGTAAAGAGTGAAGAGCAGTAACTTCACTGTGATTCTGCACCCACCCTGTTAAGCATGGACAGATATGAGGGTAACTGTACAAGCCTCAAGCAATTTGCACATTTCCATGGATTAGTAAATCAATGTTAAAATCAATCCTTGCAGAAAGAACTTCCATCACAAGAATTCTAAGGTCAACAAAATACAATTACTACCCTACAAGTTCATTTCTTATTGCACTCAACTGCACAGTACACACACTCTTACCATGCATCTGCTTTTTGTATTTCTCTTCCTCTCCCTTTTCTTCTCCACTCCCTCTTTCTCCCTCCTTCTCTCCCCCCCTTTGTCCCCATTTCTCTTTAAACTCTCTTCTCCCTCCAATCTACCCCAGCCACTACCCACCTATCCTCTCCAACCTTCCCTCCTTCCCATCCTACACCACGAAGCCCTGCATTGTATCTATCTCCACTTCCTTCCTATTCCCCAGTATCCCAAGTCTCCCCTCCACTGACAGAAATCCCACTCTCTCCAACTCCTCTTCACCCCGCTGATCCTGTTAGCAGGATATGTGAAGGTCAATATTTGCTCCTCTCCCCCTTTTTCTCCCTCCTCCCCTCTCCTTAAAGGGGTATGTGTCTGTCACCTAAATGCACAGTGTCTCTTCCTTAAGCTCAGGGCCCCTAGTTTTCCATGGCACCTCAGCCCTGATTTCTGTGACAGGACCCCTAGGCTTCTGTGGCAGCATTTATTCATTACTTCAGCATTAATTATTCATTTGTGTAGTTAAATACAGTTCTGCCATTAGTTTAAATATGATGTGATGTCACTGATAATGCCACATGCAGTGCAAGGAGGGAGCTTTAGGATATACATAATGGGAAAAGAAAGTAGGCACAATGCAAATACTGTACATTTAAGTGGAAAGTCACCCAGAACAATAGATTCTGTGGCACTATGTATGTTCTGCAGAAGGATGTCAGCTCTGCAAGAACATCCATGGCTACAGAATCACAACATTCCAGGAACCTTGCCTAAGCTAGACCAGCTTAGGTTGGGGGGGGGGTCCACTGTAAAAGACAGACATCCTGACTGTCACCAAATCCTGGCTGTCTACCAAGGTCAGTGATAGAGGCATTGCAATTGCTGACTATGCGATCCACAGACAAGACTATAAAAAAAAAAAAAGAGATGGCATTGTTCCTTTGTCCATTTGTCTTGGCCTCTGCCGTGATGTCATATCTCAGTCCCCCATTACCTCCTTCCACAAACTCACTATGTGATGACACTTGTTCCCTTCCTCATTTCCCATTTTCACTGGAGGTATATACACCTCTCCTAGGGCCAACCCTGACTCTATTACAAACTCCTGCAACTCCATTTCTTCTCTTGCTAACCCTGATAAATTCTTATTACTTGGTGACCTTAACATTAATTGGCTCTCACCCTTGGCTAAACCTCCTTTCCAAACAAGTGAAGCACTCAGTGTTACATAGCTCATTATTGAGCTAACCCATCACAACCCTCGATCTTCACTGAGGATACTTCCTCCATTGGGCCACACCTTTGCAACTATAAGCCATTGCTTCAGAACCACTCAGAAAATGTGCTAGCTCAGGGCTAACCATGATGATGGAACAATGTCAGTACCTTTAGAATCATAAGCAGCCTCAGTGCTCCTCTTTTCAATAATAAATTACAAGCACTGTTGACGTTGTACCTCACACCATCGACTAACATTTTTCTTTCCTTTTTTGAGAAAATCTCCTATAAGGGCCTGCAAGACCTACCAGGATTCTGTACAGGGAATGAGGATATGATGCACAAAGTTTCTGGAAAAATATCTTCATCGCCTAAAAAATGTTATCTATGGTCAGGGCTGTAGGCCCCAAGCTGGCTTCTCACTCCTGTCCAATCACCACCCAGAAGCACACTATAGTCCCAGGCAATTGGCCATGCTGTCACCAATATAGTCAGTAGGACTGTCGGGACAACTTGAACTAAAGAACATGGATGCAGTGTTGTCATTACACTCCTCTGGCCATCACCATAATCATCAGGAGATGCATGTTTCTCTAGTTGAAAGACAACTGATATCTCCACTGAAGGAGAGTAAGTCCTTGTCACTGACCACTTCAACAACAGCCCCTCCAACCGTTCTTGAGATACCAAGGTCTGGGCTTAGCTCTGGTGTTGCCTTACTTACTATAGATGGTACGCTGCCCCATCTTCTGGCCCTGGCATCATTGACTCTCTGGCTGTGCTGGCGTTAATCTCTGACATATTACTTTTTCTGTTTCCGTCCCTGTGTAAAACAACAACGGCAACTACAGTACTGTCCACTGGGCCTCCCATGTTGTAACAGTCATTGTCGATCGAACACAGAAACATGCCTAACATTCCTCCATCCCAGATTACTGAAACTGGCTTATCTGGAGATTTTGAAGCAAAAACACCAATGTTATTTAGTCACTGAGCTGAGAAATCTTAATATAGATTAGAATTACTTATGGGAATTGAATGAGAATGGAGCAAGGTTTTCTGACTCTTATAGGTACTTCTTAACAGGAAAGTTAGTCAATATAGAAAAAACAGAAGATATGGAGAACGTTTGAGCATCCAAGATTAGCAGCTGGTACTCAGAAATAAAACTGCCCATGTGATCAAACAATATTTACTATGTATCCAAGACTGTATCTTGCAAAACAACTTTTACCAGATTCCACTTTTAACGTAATAACATTTATTGACAACTAGGTACAGGGGGAAAAATAATTAGCAAACTATTCTTGTTATATTGGTGGTGAGGAAAATAACATTCATCTGATATTGATATGTTCCTTTTATGATACTCTAAGAAAGAAATACCTGGTAAAATTCCTTAAAGAGAATTAATCAGTACATTATTGTGTAAGGAGACTTTAGCTTTCCTCTTAAATTCCAATGACAAAATAATTGTATTATGAGTTGCCAAATTTTTGCAAGCAGTAAATGATATAAGAGATAAAATTAAATAATTAAGAAGAGACTGCTAACTTTCTTTGAACTGCAGTCTGTTTGTAATATGTCTTATTTTATCTCTAAAATGTATTTACGAGCTGAGATGTAGTGTGTAGTATTGTATATTTACGAACTGTATGATAGCATTTTATACTAACTTGCGAATTTTCTGACCTTTGTAGTCATGTCAATTTAATTCAACATTTTTCACCATATTTTTCTATGTAAACTGTAATGGTTTACAGAAGTAGAACAAAAAGAGTACAACAACAATGTAATGAAGTAAGATCATGGTTCTGATGGTAAGAAGAGAGACTTTACATGTAATTTGCCATCAGACAGGGAATCGAGGGGATCGTTCAGTATGGGGCTTGTAAAATTTTTGTCAATTGGTGCCTCCTGCTGAGAACTCTTAGGTCTTGCAGCCTTGTATTTGAAAATTACAAATTTTGGATTTTAACTTTCAACCTGATAGTCACCATGCTGATGAAGCAGTTCACATTGCTGAGGTAATAGGAGATCCCTATATACTTCACTCTGCTTTCTATATTCCATCTTGTTAGCACATTACCCTATGACAGGAGTGATGTCATTTTCTATTTTAAAAAGAACTGATGAGCAGCAGAGGGGGTTTCTTTTGCTTGTTAGATTATTGTCAGAGTACTGTAAGTGAAGTGTTCAGAAAACTGATAAGGAACAGTGAAATTTTCAAGGAATTAAGTTACAAAAGCATAGATAATGCCCAGCTGACTAGATGCTACATCAATATAAGGATCGGTAAAGTCCATCTACCACAAGTTGCATAGTTTCTATGGAGATGTTAAAAAATTACCCCCCTTTTTTTTCTAACAAACCCTTCGCAGCAATGCTGACTAAGTGGGACTTTAGGTAGTCTCATGATGGCAAACCTTTACTGGTGCATTTTACTTCATAAAGTGCATACTGAAGTGCAAGTCTCATGACTAATTTCCTATCCAAAAGGATAATTACACTGTACATGCTGCAGCAATCCCAATGGGATTTCATGCACTGTTTGCAGTCATAGATTGTGTAAAACAGGAAATGTGCATGCCATCTATGAATGCTGAACAAAGGCAATCATTTTGTTTAACTCTCTTTTTTCCTCTTAGTACTGGTGGGGATGTAACTTCTGTTTCAGCTTCCTCCACCATCCAGCCAGCATCCTCCCAGTACCCCCCCAGCAGCTCACCCCCTCTAGCAGGGCTCCCCAAAGGGATAGATCAAGATCTACCTAAGGCCCAGGCTGAGGCTTACACCTAGAGTGTCACTTGGATAGTGCCCAGGAGCTTTATGCTGCAGCTGCCCCAAGGACTTTTCTCACTTGTGTGTTGCTCCAGGATGATAGGACACACAATGATGCCTTGGTGATGCCAGACGTACTTTCACAACTAATGCACCAACATCCACCTATCCTCCAGTTCCCTTCTTTCATGGTCTCTGGCTCACTAACCTCAGCTGCTGCTAGAGGTTGGCTATCACCAAGCACCACAGCCCACTCACTCTGGAGGAGGAGGAGAGCTGGCAACCAGATGCTCAAGCCTCCTCCCCCCCGGCCAACCTTCTGGTGCTCCGGGCTTGTTCCCAAATGCAGCTTGTGGTGCCTCAAAGTGGCAGCACTACTGTTTGTGCCAGCAGGCTGGCAACAAAAGCTGTCTTATGCCAAAGAATCATAGCACAGCAAGCTTTGCTCATTTCGAGTGCTGCAATTTTGTAGAAAAACTTAAAACATTTTTATTAAGGAAAAAATGCTTTAGCAGATCAGCACTCATTTTGAGTACTGAGGTTTTATAGAAGGGATTTGAAAAGTTTTTGAGATAGGAGGGGAGAGAACCAAGCCAGTAATTTGCCATGTGTTTTAGATTTTGACCCCAAATTTTCAACACAGTCTTTTGGGGAGCCCACCTCAAGAACTATAGGACTGTCATTATGCAACTCCTACCCAAAAGGTGATTTTACAGACACTTAATGAATTCACCTTTTTTGGCAAAAGTTGGACATTTTTGCTGCCCTTGTTCATAAGGTGGGGTCATAAGAAGGCTATGTTGAAAATTTGGGGTCAAATATGTAAAAATGGCAACTTTATGACCATTCATTGGAATTTTGCCACGCACACTCATAACTTTGGAAAATGTAAAATATTTTGACCCCAGATTTTCAACATAGCCTTCTTATTGCCTCACCTCATGTATGTGATAGCTGTCATTTTTCAAATCCTGGCCAAAATGTGTTTTTTCACCTGCGGCATGGAATGGCGTTGTGGTTGCTCAGGATTTAAAACTTTTCTGTACTGGGTTCATGAGTTGGGGTAATACAATGGCTATGCTGATAATTTGGTCACTGTTATCCTATAAATGGACATACATACATATCAATGGAAAGCCCTGTGCTCCCACAGGCAAATAAGGATACGATTATACTATCTCAAAAAGTAAGGAAATAAATTGCAAACAACTGTGTTAATGCTGTGGTTAGGGTTACAGCCACAAAAGTAGGGAAATGAAGCATTAGGGTTTCCAATCCTAACAGCCCACCCATGTACTGCATACACCTACAGGCATTGGGAGTCTGCCTAGGGGTCATCAGCCCTAATGCTCACCCCATTCTCCTATATTGTACCCATCTCAGCTTATTTACCTATGGAATGGGGTGAACATTAAGGCTGACAACCCCAAGGAACACCCCCAGTGCCGGATGGTGTGTGCAGCTTGGGGGTGGGGTGTTAGGTTTGGAAATCCTAACACCACATTTCCCTACTTTTGTGGCTGTAACCTTAACTACAGCATTAACACAGTTTTTTGCAATATATATGTATTTTTTTCCTTTAAAAAAAAAAAAAAACATTGTTAATGGACCATTAGGGTTCCAGCATCAAAAGCAGGGAAATTACATTTTAGGGTTCCCAACCCTAAGACCCCACCCCCACCCTCGGTTTCCAACCCTAACACTCCACCACCACCGTGAATACAGGAACAGGTGCGAGGAGTATGAGGTGAGTGTTAGGACTGATGACTCCAAGGCACCCCGATGCCTCTCAGTCCCTACAAGATGGGGGTGGGGTGTTTAGGCTGATGACTCCAAGGCACCCACTCCCGATGCCTCTCGGTCCCTGCAGGTTGGGTGTGAGGTGTTAGGGTTGGAAACCATAGCACCCCATTTCCCTGCTTTTGTCACTTTAGTAAGAATCCTAACTGATACATTAACAATGTTTTTTTGCAATGAACGTAATATATACTGTATATATAATACTGGCGCAGTAGCACCAGTGTATTAAGGTTGAGTGCAAACTTCTATGTTAAAGCCAACATTTGTAAACTTAAATAACTTTGGAACTATTCAGTGGATTTGCACAAAATTTGACGTATAATCTTTATGGGTAGGTCTCTAGATGTGGCAAATTTTGTGTGAATCCATTGAGCAGTTTTAAAGTTATTAAAGTTCAAAAATCCCTAAATTTACTAGTTTTTTGCCATTTCTTTGTCCACCTGTATCCCAGAAAGGGCTTTAGGTTGTTGTGTGAAATGTTCAGGACAGAAAGCCTTTGCCTCACAGTTGTGCCTTTTGAAGGTTTGGAAAAAAAAATATTAATCCGTTCAAAAGTTATTCAATTTTTAATTTTCCCAATATTTCTTATGGAAAAAAGTTAGATGCTCCACACGAAAATACTTTTATTTTCACAAACAATCATCCAATTTTGCATACTTTGCAGCTTAATAAAATGAAATTTTTCAAGTTTAATCTTGGGGTAGATCTGTGGATATAGTAATTCCATATGAATCGCATGTGCGGTTTCTGAGATACTATGTCTCAAACATCCTTAAATGTACATGTTTTTTCCATTTTCACACTCATCCAGTTTTGCATACTTTGCACTTTAATATCTTTGCAACCATTCAATGAATTTATATGAAGGTTTGCATGCATAATGTCTTAGGATAGGTATGTGGATATGGCTAACTTCATTTGAATCGCTTATGTGATTTCTGAGATACTGTGCCTCAAACATGCTTAAGTGTACATTTTTTTTTCATTTTCGTAAAGTCATCCAGTTTTGCATAATTTGCACCTTAATAAATTTGCAGTTGTTAAAAGGATGTGCATGACATTGTGCATGCAGAATCTCGTAGGGCAGTTCTGTTAACTTCTCTAAAGTCGTTTGAATAACTTATGTGGTTTCTGAGATACTGTCTCAAACATCCTTAAATGTACATGTTTTTTTCCATTTTCACAGTCATCCAGTTTTGCATAATTTACACCTTTATAACTTTGCAAGCATTCAACTGATATGCATGAAAGTTTGCATATGTCATTTTATTGGGTTGGTCTGTTGATGTGGAAAATTGTCTTGTAATTGCTTGTGTGGTTCCTGAGATACAGCGTCTCAAACTTCCATATATTTACTTATTTTTTCCATTTTTGCAACAGGTCATCCTGTTTTGCATATTTAGCAACCTTATAACTTTGCCACCATTCAATGGATCTGCATGCCATTTTGCAAACATAATTTCATGGGGCATGTCTGTTGATCTGGGCAATTTTGTTTGAATCACTTTTGTGGTTTCTGAGATACAGAGTCTCAAAAATCCTTATATTTATGTGTTTTTGTTAACCCATAACCCTAACCTCTAACCCCTACCCTAAACCTCACCCCTAACCCCCAACCATAACCCTAACCCTTACCCTTAACCCCTGACCCTAACCCCCTAACACTAAACCTAACTCTAATGCCCTAAACCTGACCCTAACCGCTAATCCCTAACCGTAACCCTAACCCTTGACCCTAATCCTAAACCTAACCCCTAAACCCTGACTCTACACCCAATCCTAACCCTACCTCTGACCTTAACCTCTAACCCTAACCCCACCCTAGCCCTATCCCCTAACTCTAACTTCCAACTGTAACCCTAGCTCTAACCATAACCTTAACTCTTAATCCCTCACTCATAACCCTAACTCCCTAACTTTAACCCTAATCCTAACCCTAACCCCTAAATGTAACCCCATAACCCTAACTTCAACCCTAACCCTAATTAGGGTTAAGGTTAGTGTAGGGGTTTTGGTTAGGGGGTTATGGTTATGGTTACAGCATTACTGTTAGGGTTAGAGTTAGGGATTAGGATTGGGTTTAGGGTTATGGTTTAGTTTATTTTTTTTGCAGTGAATATATATATATTATACTGACACAGTAGCACCAGTATGGTAGCACCAGTATATCAGGGTTGAGTGTAAACTTCTATGTTAAAGCCAAATTGTTGAACTTTAGTAACTTTGGAACCGTATGACAGATTTGCACACAATTAGACACACATAATTTCTCAATGTAGGTTTCTTGTTGTAGCAAATTTTGTGTGAATCTGTTGAGCAGTTTTAAAGTTATTAAAGTTCAAAAATCCCTAAATTTACCAGTTTTTGCCATTTCTTTGTCCACTTATATCTCAGAAATGGCTTTAGGTTGGGTCTGAAATTTTCAGTGTAGAAAGCCTTTGCCTCATATATGTGACTTGTGAAGGTTTGGTGAAAAAAAATATTAATCCATTCAAAAGTGTAATAACTTTTGAATGGATTAGTATTTTAATTTTCCCTTTATGTCCTATGGGGAAAGTTAGATGTTCCGCATGAAAATGAAATAATTTTTGCAAACAGTCATCCAGTTTCGCATACTTTGCACCTTAATACCTTTGCAACCGTTCCATGGATGTACATGAACATCTGCAAGAGTAATCTTGAGGGGGAAGTCTCTTGATGTGGCTAATTTCATGTGAATCACTTGTGAGATTTCTGAGATACTGCGTCTCAAACATCCCTAAATGTACGTATTTTTTTCCCACTTTTGCAGTCATCCAGTTTCACATACTTTGCACCTTAATAACATTGCAACCATCCAATTAATTTGTATGAAATGTTGCATGAATAATTTCTTGGGGTAGGTCTGTTGGAGTGATTAATTTCATTTGAATTGCTTGTGTGGTTTCTGAGACACTGTTCACGGTCGCTTCATGAAATCATCGTTTGGGACTGATTGACAAAATGATAGTATTAGTGTTCATGAGGTGAGGTCCCAAAAAGCCCATGTTGGCAGTCCTGATGGACCTTGCACCCTCTTCTTCCTCTAAAACTGAGTAAACCGAGAACATTTGGTGAAACAATTCCTAAAAATGGCCAGGTGTCACCAGGCATGGGTTTAGGATAACACAATTTCAGGCAGACCACAAGTCAGGTGCATGAAAAAATGTATGCTTGCATTTATCATTGTATTTTCATCAACTGAAATATATAGAAAGTAAAATGGTAAGTTAAACAACTGCTTAGCTTCAACAGTTTCCAAGGCTTTTCTTTTGCCTAGCATGCATCAAACAGCGTGAAAGCACACACTACCAGGTCTTCCACATTCCTAACTCAGTATTCAACTGACCACCCTATCTACTGTATCTTCTTTCAGCATTGAGGTAATGCTTTTTATAAGCTCACTAGCAGCTATAAAAACAATTCCCCCTGCTTTTTGATTAACAGCAGATATAACAAAACTAGCCACTAGAGGCCACTGTTGCCCCATACGACATTGTTAAAGATCAGATCCGAGATCAGAACATTCTGAACTCTCCTAAACTCTCCTGCAGGGTCAAATTACCTCATGCTGTCTGTTGCAAAATACATCTTAGAAGGGGGCTGCTAACATCTTGAAAAAACAGACAAGTTTTTGTTATTCTTATATTAAGACAGCCCTCTCATTTTGTAACTGTACTCTTAGCTTTGTTTTTAGGTTAATATGCACAGAAAGCTTTATGAGCACTTCAGCGCTTAATTTATAACCAGCCAACCAGCATGTTGGACTTTATACAAAACATAAACTGCTTGGGAAAGGGGTTTCAATTTACTTCAGGGGTGTCCACTATGACAGAGGTCACCCTGTCACACCGAGTTACATGCGTCCGTTGAAATGTTTTTACTTATGTGCATAACTTTGGTAATTTTTAATATTTTAACTCCAAATCTTCAACATAGCCATCTTTTAACACCACCTCATGAACAGTACAGCTGTCATTTTTCACATCCTGCCTGAAACATGTTTTCACACCTGTGGCCCAGAATGGCATTTTTGCGTGGATTTGTAAATTGTCACTTTCAGGGTTTGTGAAGTGCAGTCATAAGAAGACTATGTTGAAAAATTTGTGGTCAAAATACGAAAAAAAAATTGCCACTTATGACCATCCATTCCAATTTTGCTATGCCCGCTCACAACTTTGGAAATTTTAAATATTTTGACCACAGATTTTCAACATTGCATTCTTATTACCAGACCTCATGTATGTCACAGCTGTCATTCTTCACATCCTACCCAAAACAGGTTTTCACACCTGTGGTACAGAAAGGCATTGCAGTTGCGCAGAATTACGTTTTGGTGTGGAATCAAAAATGTTCTGTACCGGGGCACATGAGGTAGGGTAATAAGATAACTATCTTGACAATTTGGTCACTGTTGTCCCATGAATGGAAACAATGGGCTTAGAGGGCCCTGTGCTTCCATGGCTACATACATTTATATACACATATCTTTGGAGGGATGGGCATGCAGGGCCCTTCCACAGACAAATATGGATATTATTATGCTATCTGAAAAAGTAAGGAAATTCATTGCAAAAAACTTTGCACCATTAGGGTTAAAGCATCAAAAGTAGGGAAATGTGACCTTAGGGTTCCCAAGCCTAAGCCCCCACTACCACTGTGCATGCAGGAACAGGCATCAGGGGTGTGTTTCGGGGTTGTGAACCATAATGCTCATCCCATTCTCCTATGCCAAACCCATCTTACATTACTTACTCATGGAATGGGGTGAGCATTAGTGTTCACAACCCCAAAACACATCCCTCATGATTGTTCCTGCACGCACAGTGGGAGTGGGAATGTACCTGTTTTTTGCAGTTTCTTTGTCCACCTGTGTCTCAGAAACAGCTTTAGGCTGTGGTCTGAACTTTTCAGGACAGAAACCCTTTGACTCAGATGTGCCTTTTGAAGGTTTGGTGAACAAATATTAATCCTTTCAAAAGTTATTAAATGTTTAATTTTCCCATTATTTCCTATTGGAAAAGTTAGATGTCCCACATAAAAATACTTTTGTTTTTGCAGGGGGTGCCCCATTTTTGCATGTAGGGCCATAAAGAGCCTAGTTTGTTTTCATAGGAGCTACTGTTGTTTCGCATGTAGGGTCACATATGGCCTGCTATAGTTTCACAGAGCTCTGTTGTGTCTGCCATCTTGTTTTCTCATTAACGAGAGAGAGAGAGAGATAGAGAGAGAGAAAAGAAGTAAAAACAGATATCAAAAAGAAACATCAGAACTTAGCTAAATGGTAGTTGTTTAGCTAGACTCTGATGTTTTTTTTTTAAATATTGGTCAGAAACATCTTTTTGGGGACCTGAAATCCCGGGTATCGAGGTTAACAGGAGAACAGCAGGATTTTCTTTGGTTGTGCAGCCACAGCTTCAACTCATGCTGCTGGCTGCACTCTTAGCTGTGAGCCACAGTTTCTCTGGTGTCTAGTGGCATTCCCCCACCCACCAATCAGTGTGCCATATCCCTGGTGTTCAGTGGCACCCCCATACTTCCACATCCCTCCCTGCTATGTAGTGCCACCTTCACCCTCCAACTCTCTCAGTTTTATATTCATTTTATATATCTATTCTGACACTGGGATGCCCACTTCCAGTGTCAGATGCCCTCCATGTAGCCACTTTTGTTTACTATGTACCAACATCAGGGGGCCCAATCCCCATGTTGGCATTACATGAGCCCCCCCCAGCTGTGTGGGACACTGGGGAGCCTACTCACAGTATTCTGAGTCATGTCCCTTCTTCCAGCAGTGTCCCCAAATATTCATTATGCGTACCTGTAAGAAGAAAACAATCCCCGGACATCTTTATTTATCCTAAAAAAAAAAAAGAAAACAGTCCCTTTTCTCTGCTGTTCCCCCCCCCCTTATCCTACAGTTACCTCTGGAGGTCATGTGCTGTCACCTTCTGTGCACTGGGACAGGATTTAAAGTAAAATATCCATTCGATAAGTAAAGAAAAAGCAGCTTTGCTGTTGTGGTTCTCTGATGGTGCAGAGGACAGGGCACATGCCTGCAAATCCAAGGGTCCTGAGTTTGAGACCAGTCTCTCCATAATTTTTTTGCTACCTACAATGAAGGCAAAAAAAAAAAGACTGGTCTCAAACCCAGGACCCTGAGGCTTGTAGTCACACGTCTTGTCCTGTACTCCACTGGAGAAGCACATCAGCAGCTGTGCATTTTCTTTACTTATTAATAATGTGCTTGGTCTGATCGCAGGTGGATGCTAAATGTGTGAAAATGTGGTATGTGAGAAAATAGACATGGTATATTTTTGCACTTAACACATTTTGGAACATTTAGCATACACTTGAGGCCAAACATGCACATCATTGAGAGCCCCAAGGGCTGCAAAGGGATGCTTCCAGTGGCAGTGTGGGACACTGGGGAGCCCATTTCCAGTGTCCCAAGACATGTATCCCCTCTAGCAGTGTGGAATACTGGGGAACCCACTCCCAGTGTCCCCAGACATATATGACCCCCCAGCAGTGTGGGACACTGGGGGAGCCCACTCCCAGTATCCCCATATATACATCACCCCCCAGAATGTGGGACATTGAGGACCCCACTCCCAGTGTCCTGAGTCATGTTCCTCCACCACAGCATTGTGGGACACTGGGAAGCCCACTCCCAGTGTCCCAACACATGTATCCCATCTAGCAGTGTGGGATACTGGGACCCCTCCCAATGTCCCCAGACATATATCACCCCCCAGCAGTGTGGGACACTGGGGGAGCCCACTCCCAGTATCCCCATATATACATCACCCCCCAGAATGTGGGACATTGAGGACCCCACTCCCAGTGTCCTGAGTCATGTTCCTCCACCACAGCACTGTGGGACACTGGGAAGCCCACTCCCAGTGTCCCAACACATGTATCCCATCTAGCAGTGTGGGATACTGGGGAACCCACTCCCAATGTCCCCAGACATATATCACCCCCCAGCAGTGTGGGACACTGGGGGAGCCCACTCCCAGTATCCCCATATATACATCACCCCCCAGAATGTGGGACATTGAGGACCCCACTCCCAGTGTCCTGAGTCATTTTCCTCCACCACAGCACTGTGGGACACTGGGAAGCCCACTCCTAGTGTCCCAAAACATGTATCTGCACCCCACTTGCAGTGTGGTACACTGGGGAGCCCACCCCAGTGACCAAAAATATGTCTCATAATGAAACCTGTTGGGAAAGTAAACAGTCCCAGTATCTTTTTTTATTTTTACAGCTGAAAAAAAAAAAAAAACAGTACCTCATCATCCCCTCCATCCCCCTCCCCATCCCCACCCTCCCACTGAGCACCCACCACCCCACACCCCCCACTGCCCTATAGTTACCACTGGAGGTTGTCTGCTGTCATCTTCTATGGACCGGGACACGTCTGCAATCTTCAAAGCCGAACCACAAACTGACGAATCAAGGTAAGTGCCGTATAATGTATTTCAATGGTGATTTGAACTTATGTTGATATTTTTGCCATTTTTAGGACTTATTTCACCAAATTTTCAACATGGACTTTTTGGGACCCCACCACATGAACACTGGCACTGTCATTTAATTAACTGGGCCAGGAAGATGATTTCAGTGTCACTGCATGAAATCACCTTTTGGGACTGATTAGTGAAATGACAATGCCAGTGTTGATGAGGTGGGGTCCCAAAAATCAATGTTGAAAATTTGGTGAAAAAGTTCTCAAAAATTGATGAGTTACGTGTGGTCAGTGAAATTTTTCTATGCACATATGTAACTTTGGTAATTTTTCAGATTTTCACTCCAAATTTTCAACATAGCAATTTTTCACACCACCTCATGAACAGTACAGCTGTCATTTTTCACATCCTGCTTGAAACATGTTTTCACACCTTTGCAATGGAATGGCATTTTGTCATGGATTTGAAAACTTTCACCTACGGGGTTCATGAGGTGGTGTCATAAGCAGACTATGTTAACAATTTGAGGTCTTCAGACTGGCCCAGTGGCACTGAGGGTTGAGACGGATGCCACACCTCGCACCATGCTGGTGACCCGGGTTCAGGAGTAAGCTTGGATTGCCAGAGGGTCAGTGGGAAAGGAGAGGACTGAGCATCAGGAGAACAGCTCTCCTCTCCTGGGGTGCGTGGGTGGATGACTCCCCAGTATGTGCGGCTCCTAGCAGAGGCTGGGGGTGCCACAGTCTGGGGATTGCACAAGATGCAAGGGGAGGCACCTCGTCAGCTGTTCACAGGCTGGGTGCAGGAGCATGCCCAGCAGCACTGAATGGCATTACATGTCTGGGTGCCTAGGGGGAGCTCCAGAACAAGGGAAACCATCCATCAGCTGTGGGGTAGACATCACCTGCCCCCATCTCCACTGCTGGTTCCTGCCTACTGTGACCTGGTCCTGACATCACCTCCACCCATGGAGCACCGTAAAAAAGTGCAGAGGATCAGATGGCGGCAATAACTCAGGGGGTGTATTCTGGGGTGAAATGGCTCCATCAGTGTGCCATGGGTGAGTCAAGTTACACAGGTGTAGATGGGAGGATCTCAGGCTGGAGAGGATAAGGCAGATCAACTGAAGAAGCCCCAGTTGGTGGTGACCAGAGGGAAAAAGAATTGAAAAAAAATTGTGGGTCAAAATATGAAAAAATTACAAAGTTATGACCATTCATTGTAATTCAGTATGCTCACTCATAACTGTGGAAATTTAAAAAATTTGACCCCAGATTTTCAACATAGCAGTGCTACTGCATTTGTGTCATCTGGAAACAGTTGTATGTTGTTTGTCTTGCCTGATGATGGGTGTCTGCCACTGCTTGTGGGGTGTGGGTGGGGAGTTAGGGTTGGAACCCATAATGCCACATTTCCATGCTTTTGTGGCATCAAGTTCAACCCTAACTGATGCATTAACATAGTTTTTACAATGAATTTCCTTACTTTATGAGATAGTGTAATCGTAGCCTTATTTGCCTGTGGGATCACAGGGCCCACTCACACCCATGTACCTGTGGGTCATACCTGAAAATAGGCATGTGTTTGTCTAGTGTACTTACCTGGTTAACAAAAGCTAAATAAATAATGTATATTTTTTGAGATGGATTAATTGTATCCTTATTTGCCAGGCCTTGCGCTTCCTTCCCTTTATAAATGTGTATATGTATGTAGCCATGGAAGGGCCCTGTGCTTCCATTTATAGGACAACAGTGAGCAAATTGTTGGCATAAACATTGTATTACCCCAAGTCATGTACTTGGTATTAAAAAGTTTCAAATCCCTGCCAAAACATAATTCCGCACAAATGTAATGCCATTCTGCACCACAGGTGTGAAAAGACATTTTGACCAGGATTTGAAAAATGACAGCAGTGACATATATGAGGTGGGATAATAAGAAGTCTAAGTTGAAAATTTGGGATCAAAAATATTTAATATTTCCCAAGTTATGAGCATGCGTAGCAAAATTGTAACAAATGGTCATAACTCTGCCATATTTACATATTTTGACCCCAAATTTTAAACATAGCCTTCTTTTGACCCCATCTCATGAACAAGGTTTTATTAATGGGGATGGCGATCGGAAAACAGGGGAGGGGGAGGAGGGGCCACTAGACTACCAATGCAAATAAAAAAGAAAAATAGGACAGTAAACAGAGAACAAGGGAGGGGGGCAGGACCACTGGACTACAAGGAAAATGTTTTTTTGGTTAAGGGAGGACAATGGGGAAATCTTGGGAGGGGAGAGTTACCGTTTTTTGTTGCATTTTTGCAAGTCACTAAATTATGCCAAAGCATTAGGGGGATTCATCAGTATAAGGCATCACATTTAGGTGGAGAGCAAGGACAAAATATGGAGTAGAGTAGTCCACAATAAAAAAAAGGCAGAATTAGTATATCTACATGGCAAATATGTGTTTTATCACTAAAAACCATGTCCCCCTTCACTCACTAAGCAATTACTGTTGGGTTTATTAACTATTCAAACTCTACTGTTCAAACTGTAAATAATAAGCATAACTGGTTATTTATAGTTTGAACACTGAAGTTCAAACAGTTAAAAAGACAAACGCTAATTACTTAGCAAGTGAGGGGAGACATGATTTTCAGTGAAAAAAAAACACATATTTTCCATGAAGATATACTCATTTTAAGACAAACATCCAAATTAGCATATCACGGAGACCTAAATACAGGTGTTGTGCTGTCCTTACCATGCAGCAGTTGTGTAGAACGCACTATTTTGTAAATTGTTAGGAAAACAAGATGGCTGACAGTACAAACAGTATTTTCTCAGAGTAGGGCCAGTAAATTTACAGTTCGAACAATAAATTTACTGTTTGAACTATTTTTATTTACCTGCCTGTCTTGCGCTATCACAAAAATCGTTATAATTAAAAAACGGTAATATATTTTTTCACCAAACAATCCAAAGGCACACCCTTGGCACACACCCCATCATCCATAAAAATTAAAGAGGAATTTTTAATTCTGTGTGGGCTGTAGATGACAGCAAAAAAATCACATGTTAACCTGTGGGAAAAAAATGTTTGATTTTTTTTTTCTGTTTTTCACCACTGTATATCTCAAAATCCATACAAGATGCCATCACGAAACTTTCCAAATCTTGCAACACTGGCAGAATGACCGTGCATGCCAAATTTTGGGCTATTTTGTCAAAAAAATGCCAAAGTTATTAAGGTGCAAAAATTGAGATTTAACATTGAAGTGCTGTACCAACCCTAACTATTGAGGCACAACCACACCCCTATAATATATAATAATGGCGTTGTCACCCCTATAGTTAGGATTGAGTAGGCAGTTTAATGTTAAACCTCAATTTTTGCACTTTAATAAATTCACAACTGTTCAATGGATTTGCATAAGATTTTGCACGCGTGGTCTTGTGTGGGAGATCAGTGGATGTGTCAAGTTTTGTTTCAGTTGGATGTTCAGATTCCAAGTTTTGAATAGTGCAAAAAGTGAATTTTCAACTCATTGGTTTGGCTGTTTTTTGTTGTTGTTGAACTTGCCTACAGCCCAGATGGTTTGGAATTTGGGTCTGGAATGTTTAAGGTAGAAAGAGGCTGGCCCACAGATGTGTTTTTTTGTTTGTTTGGTGAGAAAATATTAATCCATTCCTAAGTTATTTAATTTTGAAAAATGTGGTTCTGAGCATGTCAAGTAAGCACTTCAAGATAGCTGTATGAAATGAGAAAGGAATCCTCTTTCATACTGGAATAATTATTTTTCATTTGCTGTCATCTTGTTCCTGTTTTTTCCCTAAAAAAAAATTCAAAAGCCACAAAAATGACATCCTGGAGAGAGACTAACACATCTATCTGTCCGATTGGGACCCCGTTAGGTGTAATCTACATTTCACTGTTGGAGAAATGCCCTTGAAATGTTATTTTTTAAATACTATAACACTTTTCTTGTGATGTGTGATATGAAAAAATAATATTTTTTTGCATCACAAGTCATGTAAAAAATATCCTTTTTTTGTGAAGGGAAAATCCTTTTCATTTGCCACATCTTATTCCGATCACCATCCCAGTTAATGCTATGTATTTCTCTTGTGTCTAGTGGCACCTTCCAACCTCTGATCTCCATCCCCGTTATTTTCTTTCCCTGGTGTCTACTGATACCCCCACCCTGCAATCACCATCCCCATATTTAGCAATGTTTGCCAGGTGTCTAGGGGACCCCGCCATGATCAATGTCCCTGCGGTGCCTGTAATAAAGAAAACTGTCTCTTCATGTCTTTTTTTAAACCTGCAAAACAGGTCCCTTGCTGATCTTACCCCCCAACCCCACCTCTCACTCAGCACCTCCTTACCCCCCTACATACACACACACCCTCACTCACCTGAACAGGACCCAGGGTGAGGATTCACTCTCCCACGGAGGACACGTCATTCTGCTGGAACTGGTGATTGCAATATGAGAAAATAAGGAAAATGCAACTCAATGTATTTCAATGAGGGTTTTCAACTTTCATGCATGACTTGGCCATTTTTGCGTCAAATTTTTAACATGGCCTTTTGGGGACCCCATCTCATGAACACTGTCACTAGAATTCCACAAATCTGGGCCAAAAATGATTTTGCTGTTGTTTGGTGAAATCACCTTTCATGTGGGATTTGAAAATTTTCAACACCCCTTTTCATGAGGTGGCATCATAAGAAGGCTATGTTGAAAATGTGGGGTCAAGATATGTCAAAATGGCAAAGTTATGCGCATGCATTGAAATTTTGATACGCTTGTTCATAACTCTGGTAATTTTAAATATTTTGACCCCAAATTTCCAACATAGCCATATTTTACAACACCTCATGAATGTGACAGCTGTCATTTTTTAGATCGTGGCCAAACTGTCTTTTCACACCTGTGGTGCGGAATGACGTCACAGTAGTGCGCAATCACATTTTGGCAGGGATTCAGAAATTTTCTGTACTGGGTTCATGAGATGAGGTTTATGGTGACAATCTGGGTTGTGGTTTTGCTAATACAGCAACATACATATACACATCTATGGAGAGATGGGAGCACACACAGGCAGATCAGGATACAATTACACTATCTCAAAAAGTATGGATGCCCACAGGCAAATGACGATGCGATTATTCTGTCTCAGAAAGTAAGGACATTTATTGCAAAAAATGTAGTTAATGCACTAGTTAGGGCTAAAGTGACAAAAGTAGAGAAACACCCCACCCCTACCCTGCAAGCAGCAACAGGCATGGGGTGTGCCTTGGGGTTGTCGACCAAAATGCTCACCCTATTCTCATATACTGTACACATCTCAGATTATTTACCCATGGAATGGGGTAAGCATTACAGCTGACAACCTGAAGGCACTCCCCATGCCTGTTGCTGCCTGCAGGTTAGGGTTGGAAACCCTAACATCACATTTCCCTGCATTGGTTGCTTTAACCCTAACTAGTGCATTAACAAAGTTTTTTGCAGTGAATAGATAGATAGATAGCTTAATATAAATAGTTCTGGGTTTCTCATTTTCCTTTAATTTTAAGTGTATTAATTTGGTTCCTTTATCCTTATTTCTAGGGTCCAGTGTGACCTGATCCAAGAGGGTTGTCCTGTCAGTTTGCACAGGATGTCTGCACAGCAGGCACGGAGCCTTTCAGTCCCAGTCAAGTGTACAATGATAAATAATTTGTTAGTAGACATTGCTCAATAATGTAGCCACCACTAGGAGTGATATTGTGTGCATATTGCAGTACCACTGAATATACAATGAGTAGCTCAGCCACCAGGTCATTTGATTTTGGGTGAGAAGACAGCCTGTCAACCTGACTCTCATATGCCATGTCATACATATTCAGTAGTAGTGCTATGGCGTTCCCTTAATTAGGCTCACCATAAATTTGAAACAATATTAGAAGTGCATATCACACACTGTCTGCCTTTGTTCACTGAGACAGCCTATGTGATTAGTGGGATGCCCCTGTAATTAAGCCAGTGGCTTGAATGAATCTGTATATACAGCAAATAGCTTGCTGATTTGTTGCTTTGATTTTGGGTGAGAAGACAGCAAGTCACCCTGAATCTTATATGCCATACATACTCAGTGCACTGCCATGGTGGCAATAGCTGCTTAGCCATACGGCTTCTTGGCTTGATGGTCCACTGAATTAAGATCACCATAATTTAAGCAATATTAGAGGTGTAGTTCACCTACTGCTTACCTGCACTTACCAGGACACCCTGTGATTAGATGGGCACCCCTGTAATTAGTCAGTGACATGAATTGGTATCACACCTTTCTCTAGTGATTTGTATCAGCTTAGCTTTTCATCCCGTATCATGTTGTTTTAATTCTATAAGAGATAATTTCACTTTCTCCACAATTTATTTACATTATTGCACAGCACTTGTATGACATCACTGTTTACTATTTAAACTGATGCTGGTCAGGGCATGGTATGCTCTAAAGAAGACAGTACCAAGTCCACAGAAATGTCAGCAGACATACATGTGTGAGTCATGCATACGGGAGGAAGCCTATATGGGCAAGTGCCCATTACAGCTATGCAGAATGAGAAACTTCCAAATTCATGGAACTGTAATGGAATTCTGTGAAATTCCATGAAATTCCACAGAATTTTCTTCGGACATTTGCAGAATTTTTGAAATTTGTTAATTTGGTCATAACTCAGTTGTCAGTTGAGCTAAAGATCTGAAATATGGCATGATTACTTGTTGATAGGTACCCTAATGATGTGCCAAATTTACTGACATAGGATGCATTGTCTCAAAATTATGGGTGCTCAAAGTCTGCTATGGCAAACAAATTGTTTAACTGCTGTATTGGTCCTTGTAATAACAGATCCAGAGCAAATGATTTGATACCTTTTATTGGACCAACCAAGACCTTCCTCAGAAGCTTAGCTAACCTTCCAAGGAATGACATCTATGTTGGTCCAATAAAAGGTATCAAACCATTTGCTTCTGGGCAAAGCCTGCCATTTCATTTTTTGTAGGAAATTTCATGAAATGTTTTAACTGCATATAACTCAGGCACCTTTAGAGCTATAAATTTGAAATGACCCCTACAGAAATATAAGTGTGCTGTGTATATGCAGAACACATGCCACATGCTTAATTGTGCAATGTTTGCATGCAGTTCACATACATAAAGTGAACCTAAGTGAATCAGGTCTAAAAAGCAAATCAGGTTCACATGCTGCAAGCCTGACATGTGTGCAGCAGATAAGTGGGTGCAAACATCTTCTAAAAATCACATCAGGGTCACGTGTTGTATGCTTGACATGAGTACAGCAGTTAAGCTGGTGTGAACATAATTTAAAAATCACATCAGGTTCACATGTTGCATGTTTGCCATGTGTGAAGCAACTAAACTGGTGCAAATCTCATCTAAAAAAAACACATCAGTTACTATTTCTCATACTACTGCTAGCAATTAGAGCCATTAAAATACACATTTCAACAATTCCCCATTAAAATTAGGTAAACTTATTAATTCTGATCCTTCTGCATGTTGTTTAATGGCTTTTGATTTTTGCCATTAAATCACCATTAATTTGTAAAGTATTGTTTGCTTTCTGCATTAAATGTCTAGGATATAGTCAGCCAATATCCCCCATTCCAGATGTGTGAACAGGGGCCTCTGTGTTGTGAAGCCTGACCTTTTTGTTTTTGGGCCATGCAAATCCCCTTATGCATATTTAGTGCTACAAATGGTTTCTCCATGACTGTTTTGGCTCACCTACTTTCCCTTTGTCATTCTGTATGGAGCATATACACAATGGCCATGCTCAGCACTTTTTGTGCCGAGTAGGATCTTGGAAGCATGCACCACATCTCACATTTTCTCACTGAGATGAGGGACATGGACGCACATAATGAGGGACACTAACCCTCACCATGATCAGGACACATCTGAAACATGGAAATACAGTACCTCAGAATACAGTGGAAACCATTTTATTTATTTGAAATGATATTAGCACCTGAGATGAGAATGAATTTCTACCATAAAGCAGGGGTGCCATTTAGGTATGGCACAGGGGGACAGTTGCCCCACCCCCCGCATTTGTTCCTAGGTTGTTCTTATGATGTGGCAATAATGTCATTAAATTTGGATTTAATGTTTTGCACAATAAGTGCCCCCCTGGCCTGTGTGCACTCATGCTGCAGGTGCACTCCTGACTCACCTGTGTCTGTATTGTGTTATCCACTCTTTCCATCTATTAGCGGTGACGCAGTCACATGTGATGTGGAGGAGCTCCAGCCAAGCACGAGTCACGCAAGTGTGACACTGTCTTTTCCACCACAGAGTAGACAGGCTGCATACTACAGCTTGGAGGAGTTCATAAGCACTGAACTCTCAATAGCAGTGTTGTGGTGGCATATTTTTGTTGGTCTACTTTTAGTGAGTCTCATCTCCCCTGGTGGCTGAAGGTACTGGGCATGAACTAGAAGCTAACTGAAGACTAACTCGAGACTAGGCTACCTACTTACTCTACTAGGCTTGCCTCACAAAAAAACAGCACCCCATAGCAGCAAGCTAGGCCCAGCAGCAGCAGTGACAGTGGTGGGGGCAGCCTTCATAGGTCTTGATCAGTGCAGTACAGCAGCAGCCATGTCAGTAGCCAAGCAAGAAGCAAGCAACACAAGTTGGGTGGGTTCGGTTGGTGAGGTGACTTAGTTGTGGACCACGTTGGGGACCTGGGATAGTCAGTTTTAGCATCCAGCTTCTGACAGAAGGATGGAGCAGGAACAGACTGAATACTGAGATGGTGGCACACTGGGCCAGGCTGCAGGTTCTGGCCAGATGGCTGGGTAAGTAAAAGTAAATCATTTTTTTACAGGGGGGATTGGGGAAGGAGGAAGGACTGAAATATTGATGTGATTTTCATGTTTCTGCACCTTTGGGCAGCTTCACAACCCATATAGGATGGATACTGAATGGAATGGAGTTGGGGAGAGAAACTGTGATAGAGTTTCTTTTTGGGGGGGTTCAGAACTTCAACCAGGAAAAAACCTGGTTAGTGACTGGGTGGCTTGAAGCCCAAATCTAATGTACTGCTCCAGGGTATAGACAGATGAATCTTATACATTGGAATTTTTCCTGATTTGCATATCATTTTCAATCACAACAAATAAGTTTTACCTTTTAGATACATTCCAGACATTCTAAAGCTTGCCACCTAGGGGCTAGCTAGCACCTGGCCTCCACTGGTTGTTGGCCCCCCCTGCTGAAATCTGAAATGGTGTCCCTGCCATAAAGTCTAAATTTACAGGGCATCTGCTGTGTGAACAGCATGTTTTCCATGAGGGATGGATGAGGAGGAGAGCAGTTTTCAGGGATAACATGAGGGACAGTCAAGCGGTATGGTATGCACATACTATTGGAGCCCCACTGTAGTCAGGCTTATGTCCCCCCCCCAGTGAAGCTGACTTCCACATCCCCATGCTCAGGCACAATATGACATAGGGCAAGGGAGACTGCAGGGGCGTGAACCATTGAAATGAATGGGGGTGTTTTTTATTACTATTTTATACATTATTGATGGAGAGTTGGAGATTAATGAAGGCCACCACTCAACTAACAAGGGCCTTGTTAGTAGAACAATATCCTTCATTATTCTCCAACTCATGATCAGAATGAATAAAATAGTAATAAAAAATAACTCCATTAATTTCAAGGGGGTATGCTCTAGCACCATGACCCTTGGACATCATCTCTTAAAGACTCCTGCCTCTGTCTCCCTAGTACTCAGGTAAGAGACTCTCAGGTTATATCTATACTTGGTGGGTTGTGTGTAGCAGCATGGCTGTGCCCACTACAGTGCATGTGCATGGAGGGGGGACTGGCCATGTGGGTGGGTGTCGAGTTATTGCTACATTTGTGTTTGCCCCTTAAAGACTGTTTGCATGGAAGCATTCTAAACTATGGAGAGAAAACAGTAGGAGTACAGGCCAGATGGAAATAATTAAGTAGTTTTGTGGGTAAATGTTTGTATTGGGGGTGGGAAGAAACACAGGTGTTTCCATTAGAATGTGTGCTACAACTCAGCTGTGCAGCTGAGATGAGGGGAGACAAGAATACTAAAAAGTATAACAGTGGCTATAAGCACGCTGCCTGCATACAGATATATGCAGATTTGTATGGAACCACTGTACAAGCAACCCATATGTGTGCAGGCAGTATAGCTTAGTGGTTAAAGGCACTGAACTGCAAACCAAGAGACCTGGAAACCTGAAGACCTGGGTTTGAATCTCATCAACCCCCACTTCTATATGATGTGATCCTGAGCAAGTCACTTAACTTTTATGTGTGCAGTAATCAGTGACCACTTGCTTTATGCACACAAGCCACATGTATACAGTCTGTTCCAATTTAATATAAAAAGCATGCTTTCCACACATGCTTGCTGCACACATGCCACATGTATGCAATCAGTTCCAATTTAATATTTAAATCATGCTTGCAGCATGCATATCACATGGGTAGTTTTATGTGCACAGCATGAAAATATTTCATATCATTATTTCTGTAAGAGTAGTTACAGTTATAAATGTAGTAATAACCCTCATACCTGCAACATTTTATAACATTTTGATGAATGCTTTCAGAATTGTACTAAAATAACTAAAATCAAAATTTTGGCAAAATGGCTACCTAAAGTGTGGCCCATTTAAAGCTTGATACTTAAAACTTGGTGCACATACCTATGCTGCATGTTTCTCTAAATCCTGAGAATGTGGAGAAATTTACAAAGTTTTAAAATTAAATGGAAACAACTAAAAATTACATTTTGATTAAATGTTTGGCCACCCACAACTCACAACCTTTTAATCTAGGACTCTGAAATTTGTCACTGTTATGAAAGCCATTAGTACTTGTATGCCTGCCAAATTTGGTATCATTTGGTTATGTACTTTGAAAACTAGACCAACACAACTGAAATTTTAATTGATAAAATTCAGTGGAATTTTTTAAATTTATTAATTTGGTTATAGCTCAGCCTTCTATTGAGCTAGACATCTGGAAACTGACAAGATTACTTGCTTGATGATAGGAGTTAGTGGTGGGCGAAGTGGCCTCAATTTGCTCCGTGGAGTGATTCACGAAGCCAAGGTGAATCTGCGGAGTGCTCCACAATGCGAAGTGGAGTGCTTCACATTATACAGTTGAACCTCGATTATCCGGACCTCTCCGGGACAGCAAATCAGTCCGGATAATCGGGCGTCCAGTTAATCGAAATTACAATTTCAAAAAACTCAAAACACTCGTAGTTTACTTAGAAAAGACTTAGTAAGGCTTTTTCCTGTAACATTGGTCCTGACACAGGTGCCCCCTTGCTACGCTGCTGAGCGAACCATAAGCAAGTTGCTTTTTCAAGTTTGTTATCTGAAGCAGGCTTCAGAGTTTTACGGCATTTCAGTTCTCGCTCATCTTGTAAGTTTGTGGCATGTGACATGAGATGCTCTTTCTGTTTTTTTTTTTTTTTTTTAAATCAGAGACCTGCTGTTTGCTAATTCCATATGCCCCTGCTATACTAACAGCTTTTTCCCCTTTCTCCAGTTTATGTATTATTCCCAGCTTGTCGCTAAGAGGAAGAATTTTCCGTTTTTGTTTAACACCTGTAACTTTGTATGTTTCTTCTGCCATTCTGCCAATATCTGAAACGCAATTAGACTCGAAACTGTGGTGAGACACTTAAATAGTGAGTAAAACAATCAATCATCTTCTATCAGTCTATCAGTCGTCTATCAGTCTGACTTTTGATTTGTCTGAAGCTGAGAACCTTGCAACACTGCAAAGAACAAACTATAACTTCATTTAGGAGCTGGAAACTTGGTAAGGCATAATATTGAAAAACAGGGGAGCTACGCTTTCTACAAAGAGTTTCTTTTTTTTTTCCTTATTGGCATTAAGCAGAGAATTGCAGAATTCCATTAAAAGTGTAGTAATTTTATAACCAGAGGGAGTGAGATACAATTGAATTTGCTTGATTGTTGGGGTTGAGACCTAGGATTTAGAGGGATATTTTTGCAACATTTTAAAAGTGTCCTGCTGGCAGAGTAGTTAAGTTTTTATCCCTGGTTTCACTGAAAGATTTTGTGTATTGGAATCAGACAGTAGCCTGCCTACCATTGAAAGGCCTGCTTACATCACAGGTGTCACTAGTCAATCAGTTGGCTTAATTCTTAAGATTTTCCAATTGCAGGAAGAGTGTAAAGCACAGCTGACTTGTTCTTGACTGACTGGCTTTCAGAGCACAAACCACCAGGCTGTTTTGGGGCTGGGAGGGTTGCCTGTGTCTGAGTTGGATGTCTGGATTTTTCTCTGTTTGATTAGCAGGGGTATTTTCTCTGTCAAATTGTTGTGTGAGGCATCTTGCTGACAGGAAGGCACTCATCGCAGTGCTGGGTCAGGCTTTGCTGATTGTTTCTACGAGGGCACAGTTTAGGCCCAACCCTTCCCACCCACCCTGGAAATAGTTCCTTTATACCTGGGGTTCTGACATCATTTCCTCAAGAGTGCAAGGTGCATATCACTGTCATATCCTCTCTAGCACACTGCACTGACAATATAAGCATACACATTGTATAATATATATATTTCTATATAACAAACCAAAGAAAAAAGTAGATAAACATGTGGGGAGTAGTACAATGTAATGGCTGTGGGGAAGCAGTCTTCTGGGAGTCTTTCTGGAGGCTGAGATGCTGCCCTATTTGCAGACAACTCTCTGCCCTGAGGGAGGAAGTTGCCCATCTTCAGGCCATGCTGGACAGTAGTAAGGGAACCTTCCCCAGGCCACACTGGACAGTGAGAAGGAACCTCCCCATCCAGGGAGCACCAGAGCCACCACCACTACCTCCAGAGGTTGGGAAGAAAACACAGCAGTTGGACCACAGTGGGCTCAGGAAGGGGTGAGGATGGTGGAACAGAGGCACACCCAGTCAGTTGTCTCCACTCCACAATTCATACACCATTCTGGGGGCATAGCTCCCCTATGGATGCACCCACAGAGAGACTAAGGAGGCTAGGACAGCTGTCACAAGGGAGCCCACAGGAAGGAGACAGAGGACACCACAAGAGAAGGAAGCAGCTCCTGGTGGGGGACTCAACTATTGGGGGATAGAACTGGGGGAGCAGGGAAAACTGAAGTAAGGTGCCTGCCTGGTGCCATGGCTTGGAGGGACAGGAAGCGCATCCTCAGGATCACGCAGGAACAGCTGCCGAGGAGTCTGAGCTGGACGTCATTGTCCACCTAGGAACAAATGACTTGGCTCATCATGAGATTAGAGCAGTGCAGAGGACTTTGTAGAATTGGGAGGGGCCTAAGACAAGTAGCACACAGTATCCTTCTCAGAGGTGCTGCCTGTCAATGGGCATGAGTGAGGCGAGGTACTTTGCACCATGCAGTTTAATGAATGGTTGAAAAATGGTGTGGAGCACAGGGTTTAGCTTCATTGGGGACTGGGGTTCCACCTGGAGGGACACCAGCCTATACTGGCAGGATGGTCTGCATCTGTCCAGGAAGGGAACAAGTCTTTTGAGCAATCGGTTTAAATGCTTCATTGTCAAGCTTTTAAACTAGTCAAGGGGGAGGCACTGATAAGCAGCAGGAAAATCCCAGCCTCTCCCTACAAAACAGGGTACTAAATGAGAAAAAGACCAAGGTGAAAGGTCAGTGGGGGATGCTGCAACAGAAGGTAAAGCCATCAAAAATGGAAGCAATGAGTACCAATGCCCATAGTCTGAGTAACAAGCTTCCTGAATTAGTGGCCCTCGATGGAGGAGGAACATCTGGATATCATGGCAGTCACAGAAACATGGTACACAAAACCTGACTGGGATGTAAACATACCAGGATACACTATCTACAGGAGGGACAGGAGGAGTAAAAGGAGGAGAGCAGCTCTTTACATAAGGGAAGGAATCAAAGCAACAGAACAAAAGGGTAAACAGGGAGGAGAAGAAGCACTGTGGGTAAATTTGGAGACCGCAATGGCACCACAATACGCTAGGGGTTAGAGCAGAACCCCTTCTCAGGGGGAGGAAATGGACAAGGAAATGATAGAAAAGAATACTTAGAATGGCAGAAAAAGGGGAGATATTGCTGATGGTGATCTGAATATGCCAGATGTTACTTAGAGTGCAGTTGAGGCAGCCACTTCTAAGAGTGGGTTATTCTAGATGCCCTACAGGGGCTGCCTTAGACAACTAGTATTGGAGCCCACTCGAGAGGGAGCAATCTTAGACCTGGTTCTCTCAAATGGAGATGAAGGAGGATCACAGATGTGGAAGTGGGTAGCCATCTGGGAACTAGCGACCATCGAACAGATAGTTCTAATAAATACAGCAATAAGTCAAGCCATATAAGACAAAGGTACTGGATTTTGGGAGGGCTGACTTTGTCAAAATGGGTGAGTGCCTAAGGAATGCACTAGCAAATGGGCAGGAAGGAGGGTGGAAGAACAATGGGAATAATAAAACTGCCATCACTAGAGGTATCAAGCCTTTGTGTAAAGCAAATAAACAAAACGAGGTAAGAAACCACTATGGTTCTCAAAGGAAGTGGCAGTGAAGGTTCAAGAGAAAAAGAAAGCATTCAGGAAGTACAAGGAATCACATAAGGAACAGGACAGAGAACTGTATCAGTTAAAGCAAAAGGAAGCTGGGAAGGCAGTCAGAACAGCAAAGGCCCAAACCAAGGAAAAGATAGCCAACTCAGTTGAGAAGGGGGATAAAACCTTTTATAGGTACATCAGGGAGCGAAGGAAGACTAAGGGAGGGATAGTGAGGCTTAATAAAGGGGAGGAAGGTGGGCAGAGAATTTGACTATGAAAAGGCAAAGATACTAAACAAATATATTTGCTCAGTATTTACAAAGGAAGAGGGAGGTACCTAAAACAAACAGTAGAAACACTTGGATACAGAAGTTGATACCAGCCCATTTACAGAAAAAGGGTTATGAAAGAACTCTTAAAACTGAAGGTGGACAAAGCAATAGAGGCCTGATGATTCATCCCAAATTCTAAAAGAACTAAGGTAGAACTAGTGACACCACTGCTACCCTCTTTAACAAATCGTGGGAGGATGGGGTGGTACCCAAGGACTGGAGGAGGGCAGATGTGATTCCCTTCACAAAAGTGGGAACAAGGCAGGAGCAGGAAACCAGACCTGTTAGTTTAACCTCAGTGGTAGGGAAAATGGATGGAACTCACTCTGAAGGAAAGAATTGTTAAATATCTAGAGGCCAGAGGGCACAGGAACCAGGCAGCATGGATTCACAGCAGGAAGGTCATGCCAGACAATTCTGATAGATTTCTTTGACTGGGTGACCAAAGTAGTTGATCAGGGAGGGCTGTGGACATGGCCTACCTAGACTTTAGCAAGGCATTTGACACAGTCCCACACAAAAGATTAATATACAAGTTAGCCAGCCTGGGATTGGGTCCCAAGATGACAGCCTGGGTAAGGTAACTGGAGAATATGGGACACAGAGTAATAGTAAATGGAGTCCACTCTAAGAAAGGGGAGTTGAAGCAAGTGGGGTACATGGGTTCAGTATTAGGACCAGTCCTCTTCAATGTCTTTATAAGTGACATTGCAGAGGACTGGAAGGAAAAAATATGTCTCTTGCAGATGACACAAAGATCTGCAACAGAGTTGATGCAACAAGTGTGGAGTGGAAAGGATGAAAAGGGACTTGGCAAGGTTAGAGGATGGTCAAATGTATGGCAGCTTAGATTCAATGCTAAGAAGTGCAAGGTAATGCACCTGGGAAACAAAAACCCAGGGGAAGAGTACACAATGGGGGGTGAGATACTAACAACAACAAAAATGGAAAGGGACCTGGGGGTAGTCATATCAGATGACCTAAAGGTGGGCAAGCAATGTGAGAGGGCAGCAAGGAGGGCTGGGGTATACTGGGATGCATAGGGGAGGCATCACCAGTAAAAACAGGAAGTTATTATCCCTCTGTACAGACGGCTAGTGAGACCCCATCTGGGTATACGTGCAGTTCTGAGACCCAATCTCCAAAGACATAGACTGGATGGAAGCTGTCCAGAGGAGCGCAACTAAAATGGTGCAGGGTCTTCACCCGGAAGACATAAGAGAGAGACTTAAGGGCTTAATATGTATAGCCTCGAGGAAAGGAGGAGGGGGGACATGATAGAAACTTTCAAGTACCTCAAGGGAATCAACAAAGTCCAAGAGGGTAGCATCTTTCAAAAAAGAGAGGTGCAAGAACAAGGGCACAATTTGAAGATAGAAGAAGAGCTCAGAGGTAATTTAAGGAAGTATTTTTTCACAGAGAGGGGTGGTGGATGTATGGAACAGCCTTCCAGAGGAGGTTGTGGAGTCACAAACAGTGGTGGAATTCAAGCATGCATGGGACAGTCATAAGGCAATTCTAGGGGGTGGGGGTAGGAAGAAGTAGGCTGCTGGTTAACTAGGATCTGCAGCTTATCCATCAGGTAGGGAAATGGGCAGACTGGGTGGGCCAAGCGGTCCTTATCTGCCATCAAATTCTATGTTTCTATGTTTCTATCAGCTAGTGTGAGAAGGTGAGTCATTAGGTGTTATATTCCTTTGTTATATCTAATGACACATCTACTCACACTGTCAGAACAATGCTGCTATGAGCCGTGAACTAAAATATGCTTAAAAGTTGGGACCGAGAGAAAAGTCCGTATGAGCGAGTTATCCGGATAATCGAGGTTTAACTGTAATGGGTAACACAAAGTCCATTGCAAACAATGACTTTGCATTACTCCGCCTTCCCAGACCACTACTCCACCAAATATTAAGGTGAAGTGCATTAGGAACAATGCACTTCACCTCGTTGTGCCTTGTTTTTAAGCTCTGAAGGTGAATTTTGCAATGATTCATGGGATTTCAGGTCACATAGGCTTTATATTGATCTGAACAGCCTCAGTTTGGGGTAATATATGTAGAAAACTGTAGGAGACTGTGTGCTCTGAGAGCTGTCTGTGATTCAGACCTTCTAAAAGCTGTTAAAAAAAGCATTTTTGAGTAATTTTTTTTGCTCAAACTTTAGTTCGATTGTAGGAAACCCTCCTGTGCTCATTTCATCGAGCGTTTTTTTTTGTGTGCGGATTTTGAATGTTAATGTCCAACATTGAGTCTGTGTAGTAAAAGGCAGTGAAACTGTGCTTTGGGGAGGGGCGTATCTGTGGTGTAGGTAGATTTAAGCTGGAGAAATAGGAAGTTCTTCGTTTTATATTTTTGTTATATAACTGACTGTGTTAATGTACACATAGTAATATTGTCAGTAATTATTGAAATTGTCTTGCTAATTGTATGTTGCTGTGTGCATCAGATGCAGCAGTTCATAATTTTAGGTTGTTTACAATACGTGGCATATTATTACTGAGCTTTTCAATTTGCTACGCATTACTCATTGTAGACAAATTGTGTGTTTGTGTGTGTGTGTGCGGTGCTGCGTGACATCAAATAATACACCCTGTATTGTGACACAGTGTAACTGCAGGCACAGCAGTGTGAACCTGCTATCCAGAGCACCTGTGTGATTTTGTACTGCCATTGTAGTATCTTTTCTTTGTTTTGCTGCTTGCACTGAACTGCCATAAAATCTGCAGTCAGTGACCTCCCCCACAGGCAAAAGGAATTATTTTCCAGATTGGATTGTTTGCAACCTCAGCACCACTGGTTAGTTAAGGTGTTGTTTTCACTTGTGAATTTGTGTCTGTATCAGTTGCTGAAGCCACAGTTGTTTTTTGGCTACACATCCAGCGTCCCCCCATGCCACGCAGCGTGAACGTTCCAAAATCTAAATTTGTTTAGAATATTGTTTTGATCCCCCAAAATGCCCACAAAGAGATGTGCAAGCAAAGCTGGTTCTCGCCATGGCACTGCTGCCAGTGGTAAGATTGTCTGTGGACGTGGTAGTACGCAGACGCAGAAGTGCATTGCTGATGTGAGGAAAGGTATTTCTCCTGCAATGTTTTTTTTACTGCCCAATCAGTAGCTTCACTCATAGTTGGAGGAGATGATGTTGTCCCAGCCAGTGGTGTTAGTGCAGTTGCTGGTGGTGGTAGTATGAGTATTGCTGCCTCAAATTCCACTTCTTACCAGTGTTCCATGTCCCAAAATATAGTGAACTGCGAAGCAGCGCAAGTGAGTGGCAGTGTAGATGATGTCATACTTCCCAGTAACATAACCTGAGGATTCTGATAATCATGTCAACCACAGCATACAATGTGACATTTTTTCCACTGTAGTTCAGGTCATGCATTTTCCATGCAGTGATTCACAGTGTGGTGTAAAAATATCAGGTGATGGTGGTGTTGATGATGATGAATCTGGTGATGATGACGTTGCTGTGGTTGCAACATGCAGTCCACATGCCAGCATCCAAGCAGAAGATGTGGATGTGGGTGATGTTGATGAATATGATGATGATGTAATTCACTCCGGTTGGGAACCGGAGTAAAATAAATTCAAGGTGGCTGTGTCTGGGTCTGTTTGCACTAAACCCCCTCCCCGTAAAAACTTGTAATTTACCAGTTTCAGTTGATAGTGATGATGATCCAGTAATAATGATAGGTAGCCATGGTGGTCAATTGCAGTCCAAGTGTGCACTGCCTGAAAAATCACATAGCACACCACCCACTTCAGTGCTTAAAAGAATGGAGTTCAATAAGCAGCATCATGGACGTACTAAAAGTAGAGCATCACTATCCCTTGTTTGGGATTTGTTTGTGCAAGATGCAAGTGATAAGTCAGTTGCAATCTGCCAGGTTTGCCATGTGCATGTGAGTCGATGTAAAAAAGGGGAGCCATCTGGGCACGAGGGACAGCACACACATCTTAAGAATAGGCACATGGTACTGTGGACCCAGCACAAGATGGCAGCTAATATCCCCTTCCATGAGTGTTAAGTCCAGTAGGAAATTAAATGTGTACAGTAGTGAAGAAATAAAAGCAGAGGATTACTACAGGCATGATGAGGTGGAGGAGCTGAATGATTTTGAAATGTTGTCCAGTGCTGGTGAGAGTAGCAGTTTTGGTGGTGGTGGTGGTGAATGCAGTATGTCTAGTGCAAGTGGTACATCAACCCCGGCTGGCAAATCTGGCACAATAACTGTATGTCTGAGTTTGTCATCATCACCTGTGCAACAGTCTTCATCAAATGTCCACACACCACCCCCTGCCATTCGCAGAGCAGAACCATTTGTCATCACATCCCATGTAAAACATTTAAGTCAGCCCACATTACAGAGTGCTTTTGAGAATAAGCTGAAGTACCCACCCAGTCATATAGTGTCACGTGAGCTTAATGCTGCTCTAGCTGAAATGCTGGCAACTGATCTTTTACTCTTCTCCTTTGTAAAGAATTCTGGGTTCTGGTGGTTTGCTGCATGTGCCTGTCCCAAATGGAAAGTCCCATCCAGGACATACTTTTCAATCCATGCTGTCCTTGAGTTGCTCTGCACTGTGTCCGACTCAGTAAGACCTGCCCTTCAACATTTCTCCTCACCATTCATCCATTTAAGTGTGGACAAGTGGGGAGTTCATATTTGTGTATAATTGCACGCTGCGCGCAGGTGCTGGGAGTTGTTTCTGATGTTGGTAGTGTGAATAATCAGTGCAATAAGGTGGAGTGTCATGGTAGCAATCTTCCAGGAATTCAACAGCATGCAGCGATTGCTATGTTCAATGTGACCTGTTCACACACTGGTGAAAACATGTTGGACGTGGTACTGACTGAAACTGACAAGTGGCTGAATCCCCTGTCCTGGAGAGTTGGGTTCATAGCAAGTGGCAATGGGTCAAATGTGGTGAAATGCAACATGAATGGTGTTTTTTTCGTGTTCCGTGCATGGCCCATTGTTTAAATCTTGTGGTGCAGGAGTTTCTGCAGCACCCTGATGTAAAGGAAATGATGACAGTTGCATGCTGTATCTGTTCTCACTTTTCACGATCTGCAAAGGCCCGTGACCAACTTCGGCAGTTACAGATGCGAAACAGCCTCCCTCAGCACCGCTTGAAGCTAGAAGTTGTCACCCAGTGGAACTCCACTTTATAATGGCAGAGAGGTTGAATGAACAATAAAAAGCCATCTCAGAATATCTTGTGATACACACTAGCCGTGACAGTTCCGGGGCCTCCATGTCTATGATGACTGAAGAGTGGTGGCCTCATGGACTCTCTAATAATTTTGTGGCCTTTTGAACATGCCACACAGGCAGTGAGTGGTGAGTCTGCCTCCATTAGCCAATCAATTCTACTGCTGCGGGTGCTGAGGCAGACATTGGTGAATGTACAGCATGGCCTTGATGCTGCCAGAGATAGTTTAATTTTATTTATTTAGTGATTCGGGAAAAACCTTTGAGCACAAGCTCTTTTACAAAGGTTCCACATCACAGATTGCAAAACAAAGTAGAAGAAAGCAAAGGTACATTACAATGAATGATACAGCTTGGATTCAGAACTTACAGAATAATTCAAACATAGGTACAAGTTAAATAACAAGAAAAACACCTTTATGAGGGTGGGGGGGGGGAATAAGCAGCCACAAAGTGCCTTGTCAGTAGTTCAGAGGAAAGAGGACAGCTGGCAGAGGGGTGAAAAGGGAGGTACGAGAGAGAGGTAATCACTGCGGTGGAGCTGAGAAGGTGGGGAAAGAGGGACGATTAGGTATAGGGAGAATTGATGGGGTGAGGGGAGGCTGAGCGGAGAGGACATGCTAGAGTAAAATGGTGGGGTGTAAGGGGGCATGGTCAGGCAGCCTGCATTAGGGGTGACTGGGAAACTCATGGGACTGTGAGTTGGGAAGGGGGAGAAGATGGCAGGTGCCGAAGGAGCATGACGTAAACAGTGCTAGCAGTATGTTGCTGAAACACATGCTGACAATATTTGACCAGCATCATCACATTTTGAGCATTCAGTGTAGTGACAACTTTGCCATAGCAACAATGCTAGACCCACCATACAAATGTGGAATTGCCTCAGTACTGGAGGGAGGGCCTGAACAGGTAAAAAATGTCAGTGGGCAACTGGTGCGCTTGATTCATGGGACACAGAAGTCATGTGCCAAGGTCAGCAAACCCCAGCAGCATATTCTGGCTGAAGGTGCACCGGAGGAGCATCAAGCATATCCTGTAAGGGGAAGGGACTGCAATTCCAGGTGGTTTGTCATCCAAAGTGGTTGGCATCAACCCACTTTGGGAGGCTTTGTCCCAAATGGGGATTTGTGATATAAATGATTCCGGAGAACAAGATTATACATCAACCACTGGACTTATTATGGCACAGAGAATGGTTGATTCATATTTGTCTGACAACAGGCATCTGTCAATAACTGATGATCCTCTTTTATACTGGAGCGGAAAGGTCAGTGAATGGCAAGAGCTGACACAGTGGTACTGAAGTACCTCACATGCCCACCCTCCAGTGCAAGTGTCGAGAGGATATTCAGCTCAGCAGGTGCAATAGTTAGGGATCATCAGACAAACCTCTCTCTCCTGCAAATGTTAGTTTGCTAGCATTCATAAAAATGAATGAGAGGCACATACCAGCACAGACTGCAACCTCGGTATTCACAGTCATGGTCATGGTGGTTTTGGTGACTTAGAAATGGACCATCCTGGTGACACTGGCAATGGCAGCATGAAACAGCCCACCACTGACATAGATGAGGACACAATGGAGAAAGAATTTCCCAGTGGTCAGACTTCAGACATAGATGACTGTGAGGGCAGCTTTCTTTATGAGGATGATGATGATGTGGTTAATGTTGGCAGGTTTTAACTGAATTTGTTAAAAGGCTGTGTGCCCTCCTGGAGTCAGACCACCACCACCACTACCACCACCAGGACCGATGTTAGCCACTGCCACCACAAAGAATGCATTTGTCTGCCCCCCAGACCACCACCACCAGGACTGATGTTAGCCAATGCCACCACAGAGAATGTGTTTGTCTGCCCCCCGAACCACCACCACCGGGACTGATGTTAGCCACTGCCACGACAGAGAATTAGTTTGTCTGCCCCCCCGGGACCACCACCACCGGGACCGATGTTAGCCACTGCCACCACAGAGAATAAGTTTGTATGCCCCCCTGGACCACCACCATCGCTGTTATCCACTGCCACCACCCACCACCAGATGCAGGAAGATGTCACAAGGAATGTCATCATGTGCCACAGCTATCTCCAGCAGCACCCACCACCAGTGTCATTCAGCCATTGTTTCCCCATTGACCATGCCAAGGCAGAAGGAGTTGAACAGGAGACCACATCCATCAGCCACAGGCACAAGGTTTCTTAATATTAAAACTATAAAGTGAGTATGTGTACTGATTTTTTTATGCTATTTAAGCTATTTAGCTGTATGTTTTGTTTTCTGTTGCTTTTCTGAACTGCAATGGTCAAACAATATGGTAAACTTATTTTGTGTTTTTACAGGTTAACAAAAAAACTCTCCTTCACTGAAAGTTGGTACCGTGCACAGGAACCTATGAAATATTCATTCCAAATCCATACTGGTAAGTATCAAGATTTTATTTCATCTGTTTAATTTTTTTTTAAAGAATGCAGCAAATGCGACGGAGTAGGATTCATAAACTAGGTGACGTGTACATCGCCAAAACTATTTCTGCAAGATATCATGCACTGTATTCCGAACTTGCAGCTGTGCAGCCATGACAGTGTTCAAAAACTTGCTCACAGGTTGTGTTACTTGACAAGATGTGGTTTTGAAATGTAACTTGACTTGAGATTGAGAACCAGAGACACTGGCACAGTATATGTGTTACACAGCCTGGTACTAAATTAAGTTGTGATTGATCTGCTGATTGCAGTGTGACAGCTTACTATCCGTGTAAATAATCTAGATACTCGTGGAACAGCCACACCTTAAAATATAATGCGTTACTGCTGCAATCAAGTTGTACGAAGTCCTTCATTTCTTTTTCTTAGGAAATTTCCAGATGCTTTGTTGTGTCATAGCTGCCTTATCCAAAGAAGTTCTTCAACATCAGCCCCGGGCTGGTGCACACATGCAACAAGCTGCATGCAGAAGTCGTTCAATCGATGAACATGACCATCATTAGTACCAACCAGACTCGAGAGGGATGCAGGTGAAATCTGTGAAGAAATAACCAAATAAGAAACCATTAATGAGACCTACCTGCAAATATGCTTCCTCCCCCCAAAAAAAACTACTTACCTTCATAGGCTTGAGAGTTATCCATTTCCAGTTTTCAATGCAAAAAGTTCTCATCAAGCACTGGAATGTGCACACCAACAGTATCTGTGACCTGTGATACAAAACAATACAATGAGCACATGTCTAAATATATCAACCCCACCTACAAAATACAAAAAAAAATATATATATATATATATATATATATATATATATATATATATATATATATATATATATATATATATATATATATATATATATATATATATATATATATATATATATCTAGACTCACCTTGGCTACTATTAGTGTACAGACAAAGGGCACCCTTCCATCCGGTCAAGATGATAGCATTCGCATTTGTGGAAATCACAGCACACATTGGACCAGCAACAGTTCACTCACGGTCATCATTTCTGACGGGACTTTGTATGTGGTGTAGCGCTCCCATTTCACTTTGTTACCACTTGTCAATTTTCTGGACACAAAACAGATGCATTTCAGAGATGCAGATAAAATCTGGAGGCTCTGTGTGACCACTGCATGCATGACTGAGTGCACCATTAATTCTGGGGGACTTTGCATTTCATGTTATGCTCCCATTTCACTTTCTTACCACTCATCAATTTTCTGGACACAAGACAGATGCATTTTTGGACTGGGAATTCTGGTGAGTCTGATAAATATTTTTGGAGCCTCAGTAATGTTTACTTTCCGTCATGATATCATGAAGTATTTGTCAAAAAGCAGGACAGCACTGCAATTATACTGTGCTAAACTACATGTGTGCAGTCCGTCTTCTTTCCTGTGTGTGCAGACACTGTCCAGCATCAAGCTGCAAACATATATGTATGCTGAATGATGCTGACTTGTTGCACTGTTCATAGTGATGGTATAAAGAATAAAGATAAGAATATATATTGTATATTTTATTTGTACCATCAACGGCAGCAGACAAAGTCATGTGATATGTTTTCAGAGGTCTTGGGCCAGTGTGCTCCTCAATCACTTGTCACACAGACACAGTGCACACATGACTTTGCGGAGATAATAGCACACAAAACCATGCTTTTAAACAAACCATACCCAACAGACATAAAATATCGCTGAGGCACCCAAAATATTTTATGATGTACAGACCAGTTGAAGTCAGAATATATAACAGGTCCTGCAGTACACTGCTACCACACTGTGCTCCCACTGGTGCCGTGTCATGCTATGGTGTACATCAACTTGGCAAAACACTGACACTGCCAGTGTAAACTAGAAAGACATATTCCAGAACAAATAATGAAAAGAAGGAATGTGGTAGTGCAGTGTGGTGGCAGTAAACTAGACCTTATAAATTTTCTGAATTTATGATGTCTGTACACCATGAAATATTTTGGGTGCATCAGCAATGCTTCATATTTGTTGGATACAGTTTGTTGAAAAGCAGGATTTTTGGTTGCTATGATCTCCTAACAAAATATGCGTTACATATTCTTATCTTTATTATTTATACCATAAACACAGCAACAAGTCAGACAGCAATCAGCATATATATGTTTGAAAGAAGCTGGACAGTGTCTGCAATATGTACACACACAGGAAGGAAGGCTGACTGCACACATGCAGTTTAGCACAGGATAACTTCACTGCTTAGTCTGCTTTTCCACAAAAACTCTGCAACAGAAAGTAAACATTAATGAGGCACCAAAACAGCACATATACACACACACACACACACACACACACACACAAACACACACTTGACACACAAAAGACACTTAACAGAAGGAAGGGGGGCCAGAATACAAAGTGTCACGCATACGAAAGACAACAAAAAAAAGGGCATAATTACATACAAGGGTCGGGGATGGTGGAGGAATACATTTTATGACACAGCAAGGAAGGTATGGGGGGGCACATGGTGATCCAGCAGCAGTTCCAGCATGGACATAATTTGCAACTGATGTCCCTTTATGCAATCCAGCCGCTGCACCACAGCACTCGCCCTCTCATTGTTCTCCTTGAAAGCACTCCAGAGAATTGCCAAGTCAGCCTGTGTTACACGCAGTTCTCTGGGGTCCACACATTCTGCAGACTGACCTGCTGGTGGTGGTGGTGGTGGTGCTGGTGGAGCAGCAGGTGCTGCTGTGACCCTCCTCTTCTTAGGTCTGCCGCCATGCACAGCTGCACCCTCTGCCACAGAATGGCCAACAGGTGCAGGCATGGCCCATTCTGTGGCAGTTTGCCACTCCAACTGGTGGTGATTGAACATATGGGTGCGCTGACCCCCAGTTCCCAGGTGAGTCCCCTGGGGGCCATGGTACACCTCCACCTCCATCTCCATCTCACATAGGTGGCAGCTGACCACCCTGCTACCCACCCGTCACAGTCAACAAACTGCCAAACAATGGAAGTGTGGGGAAGACCAGGCACAGGAGGGCCAGATGAACTGGCAGCCAGCTGGTCACGGTGCTGAACAGGGATCGGATCCACACCTGGGCAGGGGGCACAGGCACATCCTGCTCCAGAGGACCTGGTGCTGGGTCTGGTGGTGGTGGTGGTTCAACTGCCTCAGGGTCAGGAGGTGGTGCTGGTCCTGCTTCCACAGTGGGGACACACAGAAGTTTTGAGTGGTCCAACAGGAATGGGCACCCATGCCCCCACACATGCGCACAGTACAATGCTTACCAGTACCATGCTTTCGAAGAGCTGCTCCCACCCCAGACATTCCCTCACCCTGGTCCATCTCTCCTACTGCACTCCCTCAGTCTGAGCAATCACTACTCACACTGTCACACAACACACACACAGTCACACAGACACAGACAAACACTAGCTACTTATAAAGGTAAGAAAAATAAAATTTACAGAAAGAACAAATTAAGTAAAAAACAATAATAGTACAGAAAAGAGAGAAAAAAATGTAGCTTTTAAAAAAGCTGTTGGGTCTAAATCAAAGTTTAAATCTCCTCCTCGCTCTGATCTCAAAGTATCAGCAGTCACAAAACACACCCCTCTCTCTCTCCGTCTGCACAGGAGAAAGTGAAAGTGTCTACTTGTATTACTCACTTTCTTCCTGCCTAGCTAAAGAGCAAGTGACTTACAGTACTGTAAGCCATGCAATGTGTGGGGGGGGGCTGCCAAATCTGAAAACACAAAGTGGATCACTTAGAATCATAATGAGGAACGCGAAGTCCATTAAAAACAATGACTTCACCTTACTTTGCATTGCCATTTCGCCTTAACGCGAAGCGGTAATGACAAGGTGGAGTGAGCACTTTGCATTGCCCACTACGCATAGCGGAGTGGCAACGTGAAGTGCCCACTTCGCGTTCACTTCACCAGCAGAATTTAAATTCACTGCATCTCTAATAGGAGTTCTAGTGGTGTGCCAAATATCATGACATTAGGATGCATCGGCTCCAAATGATAGGTGCTCAAAGTCTATCATTTTATTTTTTTGTGGGACATTTTATGAAACTTTTATCTGCATATAACTCAGGCATATTTGGAGCTAGAAATCTTAAACTGGGTACATCTATAAATTGTAGTAATAACCCATATACCTGCAAAATGTTATAACAGTGTGATGAATGCTTTCAAAAGTATGCTAAAATAACTAAAACCTAATTTTTGACAAAATGGCTACCCACAGCACAGCCCCATTTAGAGCTTGAGATATAAAATGTGGTACACGTACCAGTGCTGGTAGTTTATCTAAATACTGAAACTATGGAAAAATTTGGACAAGAAGCTTTCAAATGAGATGGAAAAAAAATGAAAATCAGATTTTGATTAAATCTTTGGCGCCTAATATCTCAGCCCACTATCAATCTGGGACCCTGAAATTTGGAACAATTCTGCAAGTCATCAGTACCTGTATACCTGCCAATTATGGTAATATGTGGATACATACTTTGAAAACCAGAACAAAATAACTGAAATTTAAAATCTGGCAAAATTCCACTGAATTTTTGTGAACATTTGGCGACATTCCACAGAATCAGAATGATAATTCCTTGGGTGTTCCACTGGCAGGATTTTATATTTTGCACAGCTCTAATGCCCATGTTCAATCCCTCTAAATTGCTTTAACACTTTTAAAAAAAGAATGTATTATTGCTATAAGCAGGTGGATTACCATGTAAGGAAAATGGTAAATGTTTTGCTGCTGTTGGTGCATACTGACAAAATGGAGTATATCAGACTTATATACTGTATTTAAATTACACTTGCATCCAGCTTGGATCTCTGTGAGGTTATTTTTTGGTAAGTGTGGTGCTGGAGTTACACAAACAATCTATATGTCCTGGTAAGGCTTTTCCATTTAAGAATCTGCAGTTTATTGTCTCTACAATGAGAAAGGCAAAGAAAGGTCTGACTATATGCAGGGCTTTCCACTAAAGGTAAAGCTTAAAAACACACCCAGGAGTGTCGTTCACCTGTCTGCCTACTGTTTTCAAATAACCCCCCATTTTAACTGAATACCCTGTTTACATAAACCTTTGCAAACTGAAAGTAACCGGTGAGTGGAATCAACTCATGATACTGTTCCACATATCAGCTACATCAGGCACATGTCAGCTGTGGTAAAAGAGGATCACATCCTAGCATTAGTGAGTATCACACCCACCTTAAACACAGCCATTTATCTGGGAAAAAAAACACCAAAGCATGGCTGATATAATGTACTAGGAGGACCTGTTTTTCATCATCACACATTGCCAGGGAGGGAAGAGAAGGAACTGGAGGAGGAGGTGGAGGAACATTATAAAAGAGATACCACTTGTGGGGGTCACGTGATGGCTGCCCAGGAGTGAAGAGCACCTTCTTCCTCGCTCTTCAAATCACTAACAAATAAACCCACCTACTGCCTTTCTGGCACCTTTTATTCAGGTGGAAACTACTGAGCAAGCAGTCGGAACAGTGTGGCAAGCAGACTGGAGAACTGGAGATGGAAGTTTACATAAAGAAAGCCACCCCCCATGGCATTCTCCACCACCTACCCCTGAAAAAGGCAAGGCCGCTCCAGTAGAAACCTGACTGGTAGTACTGCATTGACCGAGGAATGATTCTTGGACATCATGAGTCCAATTCAGGAGATGATTTCCACCATATTGGCGGATCTCTGACAAATACGTTCTGCAGTAGACTCCCTAACAATGAGGGTTGGCAACACTGAAACAAGGCTTGCCTCAGTCAAAAATTGGCAGGGGAAAGTTGAGAAAGATAATACCAGCATCAGGCACAGGGTGAAAAAATTTGAAGAAAAACTTGAGGACTTGGAAGGGAGCAGTCGGAGCAATAACCTTATAATTATCGGTTTGCCAGAAGCAGAAGAGGGCAACAACCTGGTCATGTTTGTCAAAAAGTTCTGTTCCAAAATAACAGGGCCATTGTCCAACGCTGCCTCCTACATCATCGAGCGGGGTCACAGATCTCTGCGCCCTCCCCCGCCACTGGGCGCTCCCCAGAGACCCCTGATTTTTAAAATGCTTAATTTTCAAGACAAGCAGCATGTTCTTATCAAGATTAAGGAGATCAACGAGTTGAAGTGGGAAGGGAACAGAATCAGATTCACCCAAGATCTACCTCAATCAGTTCGAGTGAAAAGATGTGATTTCCACCGGATCGTTTCTAAATTGATAGCTGCTGGTAAGCCCTTCAGGATGCAGTATCCAGTTATTTTGCAAGTTCAACATAGAGAGAAGTGGGTCTCATACGACATTCCAGGACAGTCTACCACAGAATTAAAAAAAAAACTACTTCCTGATCTGTTTAAATGACTCCTAAAACATTTCTGCTGATAGGCATCTCAAAGTAGAGGAGTTAACACAGCAAGTTCACTTACTTTTTCTGTGCTCATCTACACTGGTTGATTTGCATCTCACAGCTGGCAGTTCATCCTTTCTTTTTACTTCAGGGCTGTTATGCAATGGGCACCAAAGGTTTTTAGACTGTTTCGAGCCATCGGTTGTGTGATGCTATTTCTGGCTTCATGTCTGCAAGACCTGCCTTTAGGACTCGCACGCTCCAGCGTTTCATTCAGAGAGCGAGGGTACAAGACATTTGCCTGCTTTCCTTTTTGTCTGCGAGCTTGAAACTGCCTGGTTGTTATTGCCACAGGGCCGCTTTCCTATATTAGAAGAAGAGACAGACGGGGAGTCGTGGGTAACTCCCTCCCATCACCTATATTTTAGGAACTGGGCTTTTCCTTTATTTTTTTTATTTTTCTCCTTTATACAGGCTCGTCTTGCAATATCTTATATAGGATTACGACTAGAGTGGATGTTTATGTGGCCCTGCCTCATTTGTGTTCCTATCAGTGTATATGTTATTTGGACCCCCTTCTTTCAATACTGTTGAATGAATAACCAGTATTTGAACTGTATTACTGAGACTTTGAGGGGACCCTTCTTTTAACAACAAGCGGGCTGTTAATGCTCACTGTTCTCTTTTATACTGCAGGCATTTGCCTTTTGCCAGGTCTTTTACTGCTCTTCAGTATAGTTCCACTATTTTAAATGTTATCTAAGCAGTAGGATTCTGATGTTTACATTATATACAAGTTTGTTGGGGGGTTTTGGTGGGGGGGAAGAGTGCGATGTGGGATCCCTCTTAGTGCATTTTTAACATCTCCTGACAGAGTGCCTTAGGTGGTTCGGTTCAATTGGAACTGGGGGTTAATATTGTGGGGATTTAATGTTCTGGTGTTTGGGTGGGGTGGGTTCTGGTCTGGAATGGGTTAAGTTTCTAGACAAGTGTGTTATATATTGAGGGTATACGGGGTGGGCAAGTCTGCGCAGGATCTCCTGTTTGTCTTGGGTCCATCTTCTATAGGGCAATGCGCCAGCCCTATGTATGTCTATCACTGTATTGCCTAATAATGAATCCTGTTCCCTGAGCCCCTATGGGAGGACCCTATAAGTTTGTAAGTTGGAACATCAAAGGGGGCTGGGACAGAAAGAAATGACTAATGATTTTAAAGCACCTCGCTCATCTTAAAGTAGGAATCACCTGCCTACAAGAAACCCACTTTCAGAAGAAGGATATATCCTTCTTTAAGAGAAATTGGGTGGGGAAACTCTGTTTCCTCTAAGTGGGGGGGGTACTGTGATACTGATTGCCAAGTCCATCACCTCTCGCATGACTCAAGAAATGTGGGACCCATCAGGGTGGTACATCCTAATCAGGGGCACTCTAGAATCTTTTCCAGTATTAATAGGTTCCATCTATGGACCGAACATAGACTCCCCCGTTCTTTACCCAGTTACTTTCTCTAGTGTCCTTGATCCCCCAGTGCTGAGCTTTTTAGGTGGGGATTGGAATGTAGTCCCCCAAACAGCTCTATATCGTTCAGACAAGAAGCGGTTGGGGCTATTCCTGGCCCAACGGGCACTGCGGGACCTCATGTCCAGTGTGATCCTTATTGATGTTTGTTGGTTGTTGCATCACTCAGACAGGCAATATACCTATTATTCCCCACCACGTGGTACATTCTCTTGAATAGACTACTGGCTTGTAAGTACTTTTTGCCCTCCAAGCATCCTAGAGGTATCCATCCACCCTAGAGTACTATCAGATCATGCCCTGGTCAGTGTTCTCTACTTACTGGGTCCAGGCATTCGAAGAAACTCTCTGTGGTACCTGAATACTCAGCTACTCCAGATTCCTGACACTCTGACTCATATTCAGGGCCATATCTCCACCTTTTTAGAGATAAACAGGAGGTCAGTAGACAAAGTGGACACAATATGGGCTGCACTCAAATATGCCCTCCGTGGTGAATTTATCCACATCTCATCCGCCAGAGCTCAGAAAAGTAGGCTCCTTCTGAATACCCTCTTAGATGAAATCTGCCAACGGGAATCCTCCCTCCAGGGTTCTTCATCCGAGGCAGACTGGGCAGAGCTCCACCGATTACAGTCGCAGTTTTCAGACTTGATGACTCAGAAGGTGGAGTTGGCTATCCACCATACAAGACTACAATACCTGGAGTCAAGAGAGAAATCAGGTAAGCTCTTAGCTCTCAGATTGAGGCAAGCTGACTCAACAAAATTTATACCGAGTCTAAGGGCATCACCTAGCAATCCCATTGCTTCCCACCCTAGAGATATTGTGGCTATTTTTGGGGACTACTACAAGAGGCTTTACTCATTGGAGGACTTGTCCCCCATGTCGCATCAAGATATCAGGGACTACCTACAATCAGTAGCCCTCCCTAAATTGCCTCTGCATCTCACAGGATGGCTTGGTGCCCCAATTTCCCTCTCAGAGGTCCAATATGCCATGAAACAACTGCCTCTGGATAAAGCTCCCAGACCAGATGGTCTACCAAACAACCTATATAAAGCTTGTCTTCTACAACTCTCCCCATTACTTACAGAGGTTTTTAATTCATGGTTCACCCAGGAAATCCAAGATCCCAAATTCCAAACAGCTTTGATCACCTTGATCCCCAAACCGGGTAAAGACCCATTGTATCCAGGGAGCTATCACCCAATTTCCCTTCTGAATTCCAACATTAAGATTCTAGCCAAAATCCTGGCCAATCGCCTCTCCCCACTCATGGGGGGAGTTATTGGTAGGGAACAGGTGATATTCATGACTGGGAGAATATCTGGGGACCAAGGAAGCTTTTACATCTTTTCACGGTGTCCAGTGAGTCTGAGGTCCCATCAGCCTTGGTCTGTCTGGATGCCGAGAAAGCCTTTGATTGTGTATCTTGGCAATTCCTGTTCACCTCCCTGCAGCAATTTGGAATCCCTGAAGACTTCATTAAATGGATCAAAGTTCTATATACTCTTCCCACAGCTCGAGTTTGGTTTAACGGGTGCTTGTCAGACTCTTTTCCCTTGCAAAGAGGTACAAGGCAGGGATGCCCCCTTTCCCCCTACTCTTCAACTTCTACTGTACTTGGAGCCCTTGATTAGAAAAATTATTGCCTCTCCAGTAATTAATGGCATCCAAATAGAGGGGAAGAGATATATTGAATTGGCCTATGCGGATGATCTCCTCTTACACGGTATACCATCACCGCAGTGACTCCCCGATGGTGAAGACCAGCACAGCGCCAGGAATCAAGCAAAACCCGCCCATCGCTGTGCTGGTCTTTGCGGCAATTGGGACTGCACTGCTGAGTGATTGCCCCCCCCCAGTCCAACTCCAACTTGTAGTTAGAATCCTAGAGACCTGGGGGTTCAGGGGGCGCAGCCCTCTGATTGTGCGCCGACATCCCCGTGGCTACAATGCCAACAGTCGGCATTGTAGCTGTTGCTGTAGGGGACATCAGTGCTAGCACTGTCGAAATGCTATGGGTAAACCCTCTTACATGTTGAGAACCCTGTGGAGTCCATCCCTGCTCTAATGTTGGAGTTGGATGCCTTTTCTGCAGTCTCGTATTATAAATTGAATCAGTCCAAAATGATGATCTTTCCCCCTGAATAAATATGTCACGAAAGCTAGCTGTGGCAGATTCGGTCTATCCTGGGAACCCAAAACTCTCACTTATCTAGGGATACATATCACTAAAGATATACCATCTATGGTGAAGAAAAACTTTTCTAACCCAAGATGGATAATACAAGCTGACTTGGACCGGTGGGGAATTTTGCCCCTATCCCTCTGGGGCCACATCAATGTGATTAAAATGAACATCTTACAGAGACTACTATATCCTCTAGGTATGTTAGGGTTCTTTTTTCTCCAAAAACTTGGTTCATGAGACTGCAGAAATTGTTCAGCTCCTTTCTCTGGAAAGGTAAGAAGGTAAGGAGAGCCTATCCCAAACTAACGACTCCAAAATTGCAGGGCAGCCTTGCATTACCTTCTCTCTTTGCCCACTATGGTGCCCAACATATTAGCAAAGTAGCTCTTTGGTCTTCAGTGGGCTCCCAAGGGTCTGGAGACAGCTACCTTCCCATCTGATTGGACATTTAAAGGGACTTGGCGTAGTTCACCAGTTCACTCCCCGCTTTAGCCTATCTGACTCCCCCCATCTTCCATCTCCACTTCGAGCCTCACCGGTGGAGTGGTCCCTAAAGGCCCTGCAACAGATGCAAAGGCTCTTGTCTGAGAATTGGTGCCACTCCCCCTCTCAACCAATATGTAATAATTTACTTTTTCAGACTGGGCATTGTCCTCTCTCCTTCCTTTTTCCCCCCCCCAATTAAAAAAGATACCACTCTGGCGGGCTTCCTTTCAAGAGACAAACTCACCCCCTTTTTTACTCTTCAAAATCAGTTTCAGTTGGATGCCAGAGATGTTTTTAAGTATTGGCAACTTAGGAAAACAATCCTCACCTTTCTGGGCCCCAAGCTTCCATGTGTGGAGTCCTTCGAGAAGCAAACACTGATTTTTCAAGCAGCGGTCCAACCGCATGCAATATCCAAAACATATAAGCAACTCCTGGCAGCAGACTCTAGCCTTCTGTCAGGGGTCTGTTATTATTGAGTCCATGAACTCTCTCTCCCAATGGAGCAAGAGTTCTGGCAAAAAGTGTGGAGATCGATCTATAAGCACATTAAACAAGATAGGGTTACATCTGTCCCAATTTAATATCATGCATAACTTATACTACACCCTGCTAAAATGTTACAAAATGGGTCTGATCCCCTTCCCTGAATGTATTTGCTGCAAGCAAACCCTTGGCTCCCTATGCCACTTGCTTTGGGATTGCCCCCACACTCAGGTTTTTTGGAATTCCATTAAGCAGGCTCTGGACCCGCTTCTTGGTTTGGACCCGCTGCTTACCCCAGAATGTTGTTTATTAGCAATTTATCTTCCTGGGACTCCCAAGATAAGAAAAGCTCATTTAACCCTAGTGGCATCAGTAGCCACATTATTTATGCTTAGACGCTGGACGGAGGAACCTCTCCCTTCGGTTATGGAATGATATCGAGAAATTCTATTTGTCATACAGTTGAAGAAGCATACTGCATCTATGCGCCATAGTCTCCACATATATCAGCGAGTTTGGGAACCCTTACTGGCTCTACTCTCCTTATGGAAATCTTAGGTAAAGTTGGACTCACTATAATGTTATCCTGCCCTATTCTTATCTATGCACAGCTTGGTGGGGTGGTGGGTGGTTTTGGGGGATGGGTTTTTAATGTACAAGTGTTGTGTGTTTCATTGTTATTCTGCCCTTTTTGTTACTTGCTTATGCAGCCTCCATTTCTCTTATCCATTTTAACCATGTGCTGCTTGTTTTGTTTTGAAACATAATAAAGCATACTGAATTTAAAAAAGATAGAGACAGCACTTGTGCAACTGAACTTCAAAGAAAGTGAGGTAAAAAATAATCTCCTTCTTGTCATCAAAATGTGGTGGCCAGGCTCTGTTGCATACCTCTGATGGGAAAGTGATAGAAAAAAAACAACACATTATTAGAAAATGTTATTTCATTAGCCAGCAATACTGCAGTCATTTTTGCATTTTACTGATTTGCCCCATAATCACACAGTGTCCGGAGAACTTAATTCCACTGCAGCAGAAATGCTCACAGTTGGTCTCTTGCCATGCACTTTCATGCAGAATCCAGACTTCAGAAAACTGATGGCAAATACTTGTACCAAATGAAACGTTCATTCACATACACATTTCTCAGACTAGGCTGTGCCTGAGATGACAGATTCTGTTGTACACTGCTGGTAATGTGTGTTGTCACTTTAAACTACTGACACAACACACTTGACCACTGCAAAGCAACACCCCTCTGGGCAAAGCCTGAGACTGGTTCATTGAACTCATTCACTTTTTAAGGTGTTGGGGATCAGCTGTAAATGTTTTGCTAAGGACAATAACATTGTCCAACTAGACTAGGCAAGATTCCCAAGCTAATTCACATAGTACTGCTTATAGTTTCACTTTAAAAGATGACTAGACTATTACACAGGTCCATAGGCATTTAAATTGAAAAATCCCAAGTGACAGTGCTAAGCTGTAAACAGACAAGACATTAGATCAATAGAGACTTCATAAATCTCCCTCTGAAGGTGCAGAGCGATAATTTTGACTGGGGTGTTCACACCAACACACGCCAAGTCATCCTATGTTGTGGGTAGGGGATGTGTGTCCAGCACTGCACAGGCACTGATCTTCCTGTAGTCCAGCACACAGTGATAAGCTTTGTCCTTTTGTACCACTAATGAGCAGGGTACCCCAAGAACTTATGGATTCCTCAATAATGTTTTGTTCCTGCATATCATTAATCATGGCTTCTAGATTTGTTTCTGTTTATGTCCCAGTTTGTAAGCTCACTGACAGAAGGGGTTCTGGCTGGGCAGTGCACTTCAGTGGTGTGTTATAGAATTTCACAATACTGAAGCTTGTTATCTGAACTGATGAGGACATCTTAAGAGTTCTCTGGAAAACCCAAAAGCTGCTGTTTGTTCCATAGGAAGTGCTGTAAGTTTTTTTTTTATCCATTTGTTCACTGAGAAAGGTGGGCCAGCACATACACAAAGACAAAGAACCTCAGTGCGCAAGCACTGAGGCTATGGTTACCCAAAGGGCATTGGCTGGGAAGCCAAGTTTCAAAGAAATACAAAATCACACATGTCCCCATAATGCAAAGCATCATGGGCTACATATGCAAATCACCACAGAATATTATGCTGGTTCAACTTTAAGCAGAAATGCATGGTGCTGAAAGGCCTCTCACACAGTTTGTAAAGGGTGCTAACAGAAGACACAGACACGTGTTTCATCCTACCAGGACTCATCAGTGTGCCTCGTCTGTGTGACAACCCAGTAGAATGAACCAGCTACCCTAAGATGGTCTATCTGGGTTATGTTGTGGTGAACCCAATTAAAACAAAAAACAAGTTAAAAGACAAAGAACCCCAGCGTGCAAACACTGAGGCAATGGTTACCCAAAGGGCATTGGCCAGGAAGCCAAGTTTCAAAGAAATACTAAAATACATATATGCTGTTTTCAACTATGTCCTGGGGTAAGAAAAGAATGGCTACATCAATAAGAAATCCAATATAAAAATAAAACAAGATCAGCAGTTCATGTTTTTACACTAGACACAAGACACAAATTGTTTAGTTTAAGTAATCACTGGATGCTGATCTTTGCAAATGTGAACCATGGGGAAAAGATTTTGAAAATAATAACTTAGCAGTATGGAGTTTGCATATAAATAATACAATGGTAATTTGATTTCTCAAACATCCCATCCTTCTATGTTTCATTTCATTATTTCAAAACAAGATAAATAGATGTTATGCTATCGAGGTATGACTCATGTAGAATGATTTCCTAAGAGCAAACATTTAAGGTTGCAAAATAAATACCAGGCAAAAATACATAAACATTAGAATACAATAAGTTACAGCAGTAGCTGTTGCTGCAGCAAGTGTTTTTTTTTTCAAAATCTCTGGAGATCTTCAAGGAGATGTTCATAAGATTTCCTGCAGCATGGGCAGAAAAAAAATCCCTAAGATTTATTTCTCTTGGAATCACCACAGAATCTTTGGCGATAACTTGTTGAATCAATTGATACCACTGTAAATAAAATTCAAATAATCAAACTACAAACAATAAGAAAAAAATAAAGTGCAGTTTATTTGTCCAGCACAGAAGATATAACTAACTTTGTGACAGATGGCAAACCACAGTTTTAAAGAAGGTAAAGGAAGAAAATGCCCCATAACGGGTCTCATACATTTTGGCATTGCAATCCAGTGTTTTTGGTCTACAGATGAAATTGACATCCATCAACCCCTTAGTTTGAGGAACTGTAGGAGAACAGGTGAGAAGTTGGATTGGAGCTAATATATGGGGAGAGAGCAGTTGAAAAGTGTTTATGCCAGGGTCCATTACCAAAATGCTGCAACAGCATGTGGGTAATCTGGAAGTATTTAAAAACGTGAGTTGGGGGCCACTTGAAAAGAGAGCTTGCTTTGTGAAATGACATCAGTTTCTGATTAGAAACCAAATCGTCTACCTTTTCCACACAAACATCTGGTCAGACGGGTTTAGTTTTAACTGATTTCCCAGAGATTAACAGAATAGGGTTGTGGAATAGAGATTGGGCAATATCTCTGTGTGCTCCGACTTTGAGGAAGCTACATAACTGTCATTGTGTTTGAAGCGGTGAGCCCAATAGATACTCTTGTAGGCTCTCGGGAAGTTTCTTTTCACTTATAAAGGGAAGGGACTTGAGATCAATGTTGTGCATGGCACATAGTGATTGTTCCATTTCAGCCCAGCGAGGATGGTAGTGGGAGTCGGGATACACGGTTATTGTTTGGAGCCAGTGTCTAGTTCTGGTCAGGTGAATAGCTAAATAGTACAAGTAGAAGTTAGGTGCTTGAAGGCTGCCATCTTTTTTATGATGTGTTAGTTTGATATAATTTTTTCTGTTTTTTTACCATGCCAGAGGAAAGAGTTAATAATTTTATATAATTGGGCAAACCATGAGAGTGTGAGTGCCCAGTTAAACATTTGTAGGGTGTATGGGATATGGGGTAGAGTGTTAATTTTAACAATCCTTATGCATCCCTAAAGATTCAAGGGCAATTGTGACCAGTGCTTAAGGTCTCCTTTTAATATGCTTATAGTGAGATCTAGATTCAGTCTCATTTTGTGAGGAGAGGGATGAAGATTAATTCCTAGATATTTCAATTTGTCAGTATACCATTGTAAGCCCAGATGTTCAACTTCAGATCTCAGGGTGTATTTTTGTAAGGGATAGTAACCCAGTTTTGTCTACGTTTAATTTGTAATTTGAAATGGTTCCAAACTGGAAGATGATACGTAACGCTACTGGAAGAGATTTGGCAGGGGAGGAAATATGCAGGAGAATGTCATCCGCATACACCAAGATTTTATATTCTGAGCATCCTACCATTATACCCTATATGAGAGAAGAGCATTTGAGTTTTCTAATAAGGGGTTCTAAAAAGAGATTGAAGAGATAGGGGGATAGTGGGCACCCTTGCCTGGTACCTTGATGTAGGGGGAATGGAGTGGAAAGTAAACCGTTCCACTGGACCTGTGCCGAGGGGGACGAGTATAGAATTTGAATCCATCTTATGAATTTTGGTGGAATGTAAAACTTGGGCAGAAGCAAGAATAGGTAATCCCATGAAACCCTGTCAAAGGCCTTCTCACCTTCAGTGTCAGTGGCTCAGTAGGTAGCACACTCGCCTCTGAGGCCGGGAGATCAGAGGGCTGTGGGTTCAGTTCCCACATCTGGCACTTGGGTTAAAATCCCAGTACTGACACTGTAGTGCAACTTGAGAGGGGTGCTGCACTTCTGAGGTGCCGTCTTTCGGATATGATGTTAAACCGAGGTCCCATCTCCTGGATTGGTGGTAATTCAGGTGGATATTAAAGATCCCATGGCACTTATTGAAAAGAGTAGGGGAATTTCCCCGGTGTCCTGGCCAAATTTCCCTAATTCGCTAAAAATACCACCAACTGCTTAATCTGGTTCAATTTCAGTTGCTTACCATCTGTATCCCCCCCCCTCCGGGTGCCCCTAAAAAAGGGACTTCTAGGACCAGTGGGCTTACCAGGTCAACAAAATTCAACAAACAACCTTCAGCAACTAGGGAAACCAGTGTGGCAGGTATAATGGAATCCCTAGATGCCAAGAATAAGTAGGTAATCTCCATAAGATGATCTGCTGAAAGCCTGCCCCGGACAAACCCAACCTGTTCTGGACTGATGAGAGATTCTCATACTCGACTTAAACTGATGGCTGAAACTTTAGCTAATATTTTAAGATCTACACTGATAAACAAAATTTGTCTATAATTAGAGATAAACAGGAGGTCTTTACCAGGCTTTGGAATGACAACAATAGTGGCTGTGGTTAATGAATTGTCTGGTATGCCCTTTTTAAAAATATAGGTGAAGGTATCTAAGAGAATAGGAGCAATCAAATGTTTGAACTCTTTGTAGAAGTTAGTAGTGAAGCCATCAGGGCCTGGTGATTTGTCAGAAAGGAGCAAGTCAATAGCCTCATATATGCCTGATTGTTCAATTGGGGCTTTTAGGGCAGCTGCCTGGGTGTCAGATAGTGTTGGAAGACTGACACCTTAAATGAACAAGTCTAACTGGTGAGGAGAGAATGGTGTGGAAGAGGAGGTGTACAATTGTTTGAAGAAATCCTGGAAGGCTTCAACAATTTCTAGGGAAGAAGTGAGAAGATGTCCAGAGGCTGAATAGATGGAGATGATGATTTTGTCACTTACTTGGGAACAAAAGCGGAGTGCCAGGAGCTTTCTAGTTTTTTCTCCCTGGTTAAAATAAGTTGTTTTAGATCGAAGCATAAGGAATTCTGCCTTTTCAGCAAAGAGTTGGTTGTATTGAGCCCTTAGAGTCTTTATCTTTTCCCATGCTTTAATGGGGACGAGGGGGAAACATGGTTTTCAGCTTCTTTAATTTGCTCAAAAATAGAGGAGAGTAGCCATTCTTTGTTTTTTATGTTTTGTGGCTAGTCTGATTAGTTCACCTTCCACTGAGCATTTCACAGAGCTCCACAAAATATCTTTTTTACTTATGGATGGGACATTAACCTCCATGAAATTATGAATGAAAAATTGGAGCTGCTGTAAATATTCAGCAGATTTCAGGAGTTGGTTGTTGAGTTTCCAGACTTTTTCTTTGCTAATATTGGGTGAGAGATCTAGATGAACATGAACGGGTGATGATCTGAGATGACTTTGGGAGAATAAAAGGCAAGAGTGACTCCCAGAAGGTGGTCTACACTCATAAGGAAGTAGTCAATATGAGAAAAGGAGTGATGGGGAAGGGAGCGAAATGAATATTCTTTACAATCTGGATTTAAAAGTCTCCAGGGTCAGCTATGCCTAGAGTGTGCATTAAATCATGTATAGCATGTTGCCCTGGTAAGAGAGTTTGTCTGGTATAACCTCATCTATCTAGATGATTGGATAGGACAAGATTCCAATCTCCCCCAAGAATTATGGGAAAGGCCTTCCAGGGGGCCAAGGTTGTCGTGAGAGTAGTAAAAAACGTAGGGTCATCAGTATTAGGTCCATAGATGGAACATATAACTACCTCTGAGCGCCCTAATAGAGCTCTCAGAATAACGTAGCGCCCTTGAGGGTCAGCTATTTCTTTACCAAGTCTGAATGGAACTCTGCAAGCTACTATAATGGCCACCCCCTTTTTATGGGAGTTGGAGCCTGTGCCAAAAGCTTGTCCCACCCAATTCCTACATAAGCAAGAAATTTGGTTAGGGAGAAGGTGGGTTTCTTGTAAAAAGGTTACATCTATTTGTAGCTTTTGCAAGTGGAGGAGAATTTTCATTCGTTTGGTGGGAGATTGTACTCCTTTTACATTCCATGGGCAGAGCTTAAACCAAGCCATGGTGATACGAAGGGTTGAAATATCTGAGAGCTCTATCAGGAGACACCAACTTATCCTGAAAGTGTGGAAAAAATCCCAAAAACCCATCTCCGGTGGCAGGCCCTCCCTTATTAATTACCCCATCCCCTCCCTCCCCTTTCCCAGTACCCATAACCCCTAATACTAAACCCCCTATACACTCCCCTTGAACCCCTCATTGCTTGTTCAGATTGTCCAAGAAAGCAAAGCTCATAAAGGAGTCACAATGAAGGTGGTTTCCACCCCAACAATAAACTCATGACTGCTTCATGAACAGTTACACAGTCAACTACCCTCCCCCACCTTATGACACATATAACCCGGTAAACTGTGGGTGGTGGACTAAAAATGCATATACAAGAACAATTTGTCCAATCCACCTGTTAATAATGTATGACCTATATAACATTGTAATTTTAGTACTATCATAACCATCATAAAGACATTAAACTTTGAGCAACTGCAACAAAGTCCCGGAAATTTGAACTTAGTCTGTGTATGGAAACCCAGTAAATATGTAAGAGGGGAGCCTGTAAATGGTCCCATGAGAGCTTGAAGAGTCTGTTGAGTTTCAACTGACAGAATACAAGGCTACAGAGGGGAAGAAAAAGGGAGCAGAAGGGTAAAGTGAAGGAGAAAAAATTAAAAAGGGAGGGTGGTTGAGGTGAAAAGAGAGTGTCATGGAAGAAGAGAAAGGGGAAGAGAAAAAAATCAAACTTAAGGGTGAAAAAGTAGGTAAGGTAGTAAAATGACCTTATTTTTAGAAAAAGGCATTGGGATTTGGCTGATAAAGCATCATCCCTTCCTCTGGAAATGAGGTTGGTTCACTAGACACTGCTGCCCCCCCCCCAAGGTATGCTCATCTGTGTAGAGACTAAATAGGTGGAGTGATCTGAGTCAGGTCAGAGCTTGCCTAATTTGTCATACCAATTAGAGTGAGTGGCAGCAGTAAAATCCACATCCTCAGGAAAATGTATCAACCTTCAATCCCCTGGATTTATTTTGATTTCAAATACCCTGCCCATCCCCCTTATTCAGTCAACTCCATGACCAGCAAAATTTGCCACAGCATGAAGTCACCATTTTGTAGAAGCAGGTAAAAGGAAAATAGGGAGGAGTAGAAAATGAAGACTTATTCAGATAATGTTAAGTCTCTTCCAGGACGAGTTATCCAAGGTGCAGGTATAAGGGAAGAGAGAGACCAGCCAACAGAGATCTTAAGTCCATGGCACTTGGCAGACCATTGCAGGGTCTTGTGTTGGCCACTGTTCGGAACTTCGTGATTGCTCATGTAGTCAAACAGTGGTGGTTTGAACATGCACACATTTGTGATGCTAGGTGCACACATTCAAGCTGGAAGGTACCGTGTGGCGATCAAAACGTATTATGGTTGGTGTGGTTGTAGAGATCCACCTGGGCAGGGAGGGGGTTAGCAGGATCAATAATTGACAGATCAAATAGTCCACTTCTTGCACTGTCATGTGGCTCTGTCTGCCAGGAGCATCATGCATCACAAATGTCGCCAGTTCATAGATAAAAGGGATCTAAGTTCAGCCAGATTGTTCTACAAAATCACCATTGCTGAGAGGGAGTTATTACCTTTGAGAAGATGATGAGGGGTCAGAAACATAGAAACATAGACTTTGACAGCAGATAAGAACCGCTTGGTCCACCTAGTCTGCCCATTTCCCTACCTACAGGATAAGCTGCAGATCCTAGTTAACCAACAGCCTATTTCTTCCTACCCCCACAAGAATTGATTTATGTCTGTCCCATGCATTCTTGAATTCTCCCACATTTTTAGACCCCATAACTTCCTCAGGAAGGCTGTTCCATGTGTCCACCACCCTCTCTGTGAAAAAATACTTCCTCACATTGCTCCTGAGCCATCTCCCTCTATCTTCAAATTGTGTCCCCTTGTTCTTGCACATCTCTTTTTCTGAAAGATGCTACCCTCTTGGACTTTGTTGATTCCACTGAGGTACTTAAAAGTTTCTATCATATCCCCCCCTCTCCCTCCTTTCCTCAAGGGTATACATGTTAAGCTCCTTTAGTCTGTCCTCGTATGGCTTCTCTTGCAGACCCTGCACCATTTTAGTTGCCCTCCTCTGGACTGCCTCCATCCTGTTTATGTCCTTGTGGAAATGGAGTCTCCAGAACTGGATGCAGTACTCCAGATGGGGTCTCACCAATTGTCTGTACAGAGGGATAACAAATTCCTGTGTTCTGCTGGTGATGCCTCTCCCTGTACATCCCAGTATCCTCCCAGCCCTCCCTACTGCCTTCTCACATTGCTTGCTAACCTTAAGGTCATCTGATATGATTACCCCCAGGTCCCTATCCATTTTTATTGTTGTTACTACCTCCCCCCATTGTGTAATATGCACCCGGATTTTTGTTTCCCCAGTTGCATTATTTTGTACTTCTTTGCATTGAATCCAAGCTGCCATACTTCTGACCATTCCTCCAACCTTGCCAAATCCCTTTTCATCCTTTCCACCCCCCTTGTGTATCAACCCTGCTGCAGATCTTTGTATCATCTGCAAAGAGGCATACTTTTCCTTCCAGTCCCACTTTGAAAATGCAGGCCAGACTTATTCTTGTCAAGATGATCCTGGAGGAACTGCTGAAGGTACCTGGGGGTGACTAAGATGGGGTGGGCAGGACAGTGCATTACACTAAAATGAGATTTAGCTTCCAAGACAGCTAGGCCCAAGGTCAGTCATGTTAAATTTCAATGATAAGTAAATAAGTCCAGAAATAAAGCAGGAAGATCTTTACTAGCTTGGTCTGCATTTTCAAATGATTTCCAAGATCCGTTGCAGAGCCCCATAAGTCAGGCTGAGTAGAGCATGCGGAACTTGATTCCAGCTGTGATTAACTTTGAAATAAAGGGGTGATATTCAGCTCTTTTTTGATGGGTAACTGCAGGGAGGTCTTATGTTACCCTGAATGCAGAGCTTTCCCATTTTAACTCCTGTATCTCTTTCACTTTTGCTAGAATATGCTGTCGATCAAGGCAACTTAAAAGGCGAAGGATAAAGGGCCTAGGTTTGGATCCCTTGGGAGGCCTGGGCCACAAAGACCAGTGAGCTCTTTCAACCATATATGTTGCAGAATGTGGAGGGGGGCCCGCTATTTTCATGAGTAATTTATGAGCAAATAGCACTGGTGTAGATCCCTCGGCTTCTTCTGGGAGGCTGAAAATTATCAGGTTGTTGTGCCTGCTTCTGCCCTCCAGATCTTCTATCTTCAGCTCCATTCTTGCAATTTTTTGTCTTAGGGAGGTTAGTTCAGGGTCCACTCTAGTCTGCCATTTCTCCAGTGAGGAAGTGCGAGCAGAGATATCTGCTATGTTTTTATTTGTTTCTCGGAGCTCGCTCCTAATAGTTTTCAATTTGGAGAAGAATTCCAAGAAGGCAGACTTTAGCAGTTCTAACTTAGCTAGAAAATTCTCCTCGGACAGCGGAACAGCAGCAGTGGTAGAGTGAGGGCTCTTGCCTGCAGAAACGGTTTGATCTTTTGTCACCTTGAAGTGCTTGTCTGGGGTCTGAGGTGAGGTGTGTGGTGGCGAGGCCTGCCTAATTTTGGCTTCCATTTGAGCCAATTAATCGAACGTCTGTGGCTGCAGACTTGCACTGAAGAGCTCTCCGATCATTTAGGAAGTAGATGATCTGGAAAATGCTAGTATTACCAGAGTTTTAAATTTAACTAGTTGAGTAAGACGGGAGCATGGGTGTCACATGTCTGCAACAGGCTGTGCATTACATGATCTCCAACCCAAGAAAACTTTAAATGCACATATGCACTTTATATTGTTCCAAATGCACTTTTATTCATTCATAGGCATTTTATGCCCTACAAACACCTTAATAATTTTGTTGCCAGTTAGCATGCTGGACTTGGACCTGGTGCTACATGGGAATGGTGTTAAGGGACGGATAAACTGAATAGGAAAAATAAGGTAGTAGAAAAAAAAAGTATAGACAGAAAGAAAAAGACTGACGTAGATGGCCAGCCTAAGTCAGGGTTAGAAAAAGGCAAAGGATAGGGTAAAAAAGTACTGTTGCACAACAGATTTATAAGAAGAAGAAAAAGATGATAGGATAGACATCCCTCCACTGGGGTACAAAGCATGGCAGAATGCAGTTCTGCCACACTCCTCCGTTTTCAAGAAAAAAAACAGTAATCAACAACATATTGTTTTTAAGTAACAAACCCCTAGAATGTTAAGCATACACTCTGTACTAATGGCGGTTTGGGTTGGAGCTTCCACCCACCCTCACTTTAGAAGCTCCCCCCTAGGGTCCCTTTTCATAAATGAAGTAGATAATACAGCACAGAATTAACTGCACTTACTGTAAATACTTCTACACCCTGGAACTTCATACAGTACTATTAAATCATCATAGTACCTAACAATTATCATCAACAGTATATCTTTCAAACATTTTGTTTTTCAGTTGTTACATCCGCTCCATGTCTGGATAGGAAGTCTGCATTTTGGTGCTGACTCCCTGGTCAATGTTTTACCACAAATTTATAGGGCTGTACAGTCAGGTACCACCTCATATTGCAGGCATTCTGATCCTTCATCTGGTTAATCCAACAAAGGGGGTTGTGATCAGTCAACAGTGTAAACTCAGTACCCGATAAAAAGAAACGTAAAGCTTCTATGGCTCATTTTAAGGCAAGGCACTCTTTCTCTATGGTGGCATACTTCTGTTCCCTGTCATGTAATTTCCTAGAGAACTGGGTGCTCTTCTCCCTCTACAGTTTGACTTAGTATGGCACCAATTCCACTCTCCAAGGCATCTGTATGTACCTCAAAGGGACCATTAAAATTAGGGCATTTCAAAACTGGAAACACACAGAGGGCCGCTTTGATGGCCTGGAAGGCTTCATCACATTCTATAGTCCATTTTACTACGTTGCTACACCTTTTCTTCAACAGGTTAGTCAAGAGGGTATCTACGGAGACAAAGTTTGGTATAAATCTCTGACAGTACCCTGCCAGTCCCAAGAAAGACCTCATATGTTTTTTGTTTTAGGAATAGGGCTTCAAGCTACAGCTTCTACTTTTTCTATTTCTGGGTGTACAGTCCCATTCCCCAACATGAATCCCAAATATCTAGTCTCTGTCATGGCAACAGCACACTTGGCTGGGTTGATGGTAAGACCTGCCTGCTGTATGGAATGTAACACAGCAGTCAACTGTGTGATGTGTGTTGGCCATTCAGATTATATATTACCACATCAACCAAATTGGTGGCACAGTATGAAGTATGGCGAGTCAAGAATTTGTCCATCAGTCTTTGATGTGGCTGGTGCTCCATGCAGGCTAAAGGGCATGGTGTTAAACTGGTATAACTCCAGTGGCAAACTAAATGCTGTCTTTTCCTTGGATCAGTGGCTAATGGAATCTGCCAGTATCTTTTGGTCAAGTCTAGAGTGGTGATGTATTGGCATTCCCTATATTGTCAATGATATTGTCTATCCTTGGCATGGGATAACTATCAAAGTTGTAAACCTGGTTAACCTTCCTGAAATCCAAACAGAGTCTTATGCCACCTTCTTTCATAGGGACCACCATTATAGGGGAGGACCAGGCACTATTTGATGGTTCTATGATGCCCAGCTGCCTTATTTTCTTGATCTCCTGCTCGACTCCCTGTCTTACTTTTTCTGGTAGCCGGTACAATTTTTGTCTTATGGGAGGGGCATCTGTTCTAATATGGTGTTCTACTCCTATGGCCTTCCCTGGCACACTAGTAAATATGGGTGCAAAACTGTGTAATACCCGAGGAAGGTCATCTTTTAGGTGGGCCTGGAGTGTGGGGTTAATGGTAATTTCTGTTGGGCTATCTTGTCTATCTAGCCTTCTGTTCACTTCTTCTAACACAGACTCTACAGGCTCAGGTAGTATGTGTAGGCTAACGGGGTTTTCTTCCCTCTCCGCCCATTTTTTTTTTTTTTTTTTTTTTTAATAGGTTCACATTGTACTCTTTTTTTACCCTGGTATTTGTCAGGTGTTGTAATTTCTTAAGTTCCTGGCCCAAGTTGTATTAAAACAGAATAAGGGCCTTGCCACTTCATTAAAAGCTTGTTAGTGGAGGTGGGAAACAATAATAAAACCTTGCTCCCTTCCTGGAACTCTTTAGTCTTGCACTGTTGGTCATAATAAGCTTTCTGTAGCTTCTGGGAGTCAACACTATTCTGGTGGGCTTTTTTACTCTACTAGTCTTTTCTTAACTGTACCATGTACTCAGCAATATTAGTCTGTCCCACTTTCATTCCTTCTTTCCAGTACTCCTTCACAATATCAAGTGGACCTCTGGGGTTTCTCCCATATAGCAAGGCAAAATGGGAATATCCGGTTGCTGTCTGAGGAACCCCTCTGTATGCAAACAATAAGAGGGGCAGATACTTGTCCCAGTCTCTCCTTTCATCATGGACAAATTTTTTTATCATCCATTTCAATGTTTGATTAAAACGATCAACCAAGCCATCGGTTTGTGGGTGATAAGGTATAGTTCATATGGCACTTACACTCAACAAACAGTACAATTCTTTCAAAAGTGTTGCCTGAAAGTTACTCCCTTGACCTGTTAGGATCTCCTTGGGTACCCCTAGTTTACTGAACACCTTGATAGGTTCTTCCACTATCTTAGGGGCTTTATCAGAGCGTAAGTGTATGGCTTCTGGATACTGAGTAGCATAATCACAAATGACAAATGTATTTATGGCCTTGGGCACTTTTCAGAAAGGGGCCAATGATATCCATTCGCTTGAATGGCGTACTCACTATGGGTAAGGGCATTGGGGCACCTTGTCCTTTTTTGTTATTTGGACTACTTTCTAGCACTCTGGGCAAGCTCTACAATATTCAGAGACATTATCATGAATATTGGGCCAAAAGAAATGTAAAATTTGAGACACAGTTCTGTCTTGTCCTGCATGTCCTGCTCAAGGGAGGTCATGGCCTAAATACATCAGCTGGTTTCTAAAGGGTTCAGGAACTACCAATTGTTCCACCTTCTGACCAGTACATGTATTGGTACTTACCCTATACAGAATATTATTTTTTACATTCATATTCTGGGCCTCTAGGTTCTCTGCCTGACCTACTTACAAAAATAAATCTGCTAACATAGTATGCCTATGTTGTTCACTGGCAACATCACATTTTTGAAAGACATTATCAATTACAACAGGTGGTATTCCATTATTCTACCTCCAGTTCTTCTGTGCCCTTTTTTCTCCCTTTTTGAGTTGGTCTCTTTTTTGGGGGTTGCAAATATCTCTTCCTCAAAAGAAAAAGTATCCCCAAGGTTTTGGATTTTAGTCTGAAACCTTGTGGTAACAGCAGTAAATTCTTCTTTAGGGGTAAGTGTCATAAACCCACTCAGCAGGTCAGACCCTCTACTCCCAAAGTGCCTACCTCCAAGCGCAGTCTTATGAGCAGTTTAACAGAACAAGGTAACCCTCTTGTCTGTTTTGCAAGTTCGGATAAATCTTTGGTCTCAAGTCTTGGAGGGATTCAAACTGTGAACCTCTTGCTAGCGTACCCAATGCACAGGCTCAGATATTTCTATCTTTGTGGGGCCAGATATATTTGCCTATGGGCACCTAACCAGGTATACAGAGATGAACCCTTAAACACATTAATAAAGACCTCAGATTTAAAACGCTTCTCTTTCCAGTTTGGTACCACCATTCAAGCTTATACTCAATGTCTGCTATAACCATATACTTTTTTTATTACTAAAAAGAAGTCAAAGACAGACCAAGCATGTTCTAAAAAGAATTTTACTAAAATAGTTAAAAATATGTAAAATGCAAAATACAGAACTCTTATATCACAAAACATACAAATATTTTAAAAGAACAAGGTTTAAATAGTGCAATTCTTACTTACAGTACTTAGATTTGACTCCCTTTCTAAATATCTGTTTACAAATGCTACAAAGATCTTTTCTTGTCAGAGTCTAGATAAAAAGGCATGTAAGTAAAACAGAGTATTCCTTAAACAACTATAATGGCCAATCCCTTTTTGTGTGAGGTCAGCTAGCTCCTCCTCCTCCTCTGTCAGATTATATATAAAAATATATCTAATAAAAAAAGGATGTCTTTTCAAAGTATTAATTTTGCAATCCTCATCATGACTCATGTTTCAAATGACATCTCTTTGATCCATGCTGCATCCTCCCTCACGCAGGCTTCATAGGAGCATTTATAACCTTGTACCCCTGTGTAACAACCTAGGTTCCTCTCCAACATCATAAAATGGATATGATCTTCCATCTTAGCAACTACAGCTGTAATTAACTCAGAAAAATATGAGATCCTTGATTAAGGCCTTCCATGCAACCCATTGTCTATAAAAACTGTGTGTGTGATACACATGCTATTTTCAGCATTTTCTCATGGCTTTTATCTTTCAGTTGAAACCTGGGGGGGTGAGGTCACTCCTAGAGCATCAGATTTTCAGCAAATACAGTTAGTAATACATTTTATATTAAACAAAAATGATACAGCACTCAGAACTGGCAGTCACATCACAATTCCTCCCCACCTAGACTGAATTTGGGGGATCTATCCTCTACATGGGATGAGCTTCCCAAATCAGTTCACTCCTCATAGACCCTAGACAGCCCATCTGAGTTCTGATTCTTCACTCCAGCCCTATGTACGATTATCAGATCATAACCTTGCAAAGCAAGACTCCATCATAGCAATCTGCCATTGTTTTTCCCCCATCTGCATCAGCCAAACCAGGGGGTTGTGGTCAGTCTGCACCACAAAATGCTGCCCATACAAGTATGGCTCTAGCTTCTTTAGGGCCCACACTATGGCAAAACATTCTTTTTCCACCATGGCGTACGCTTGCTCCCTGGGAAGTAGCTTCCTGCTCAGGTACACTACTGGATGATCTGTCCCTTGGAAAGACGTCTTGCTCAGTACTGCCCCAATACCCATGACTGAGGCATCCATCTGAACTATAAAGGTTTTGCTATAGTCAGGACTTGTCAAAACAGGAGCACTGCACAGTGTCTCCTTCAGTCTGGTAAAGGCTTCCTCACAGGCTGGGCCCCAGGTAATTTTCTTTGGCATCTTTTTCTTTGTCAGGTCAGATAGGGGAGCAGCCAGGGCACTGTAATTGGGTACAAATTTTCTGTAGTACTCTGCTGTCCCTAAGAAACTCCTGGCCTGCTCCTGGGTTTCTGGTCTGGGCCATGCCTGGATCACCTCTATCTTTATTTGGTTAGGAAGGAGCTGTCCCCAGCCTACCACATGCCCAAGGTATGCCACTTCTCTCATGGCCACCTGGCACTTCTTGGCTTTGACAGTGAGCCCATCCCTCTGTATCATGCCCAGCACTTCTCTAAGGTGGGATAGGTGTTCCTCCTAGTATGCCACGGTGTACTCCTCAGCACCATTTAACACCTGGTTCACCAACCTTTGGAAAGTGGCCGAGGCGTTCTTGATTCCGGAAGGCATTACTTTAAACTCAAATAAGCCTATCGGAGTGATGAAGGCTGACCTCTCCCTAGCTGTCTGTCAATTCTACCTACTAATACCCCTTGGTCAGGTCAATAGTCATAAGGTTAGTCACCTCTCCCAACCTGTCCAGAAGTTCGTCCGTCTGGGGCATTGGGTGGGCATCTGACTTCATGACTGCATTCAGTCCATGATAGTCCACACAGATATGAGTAGAGCCATCTGGCTTGGGCACAAGAACTACGGATGAGGCCCAGGGGCTGTGGGATCTCTGAATTACCCCTAAATCCAGCATCTCCTTAATTTCCCTTCTAATGTCCTTGTGGACAGCCTCTGACACCCGACATGCTGTCCGCTGTATGGGCGTCTGTGTCCCTGTCTCCACATCATGTGTCACTAAGGGGGGTTAGTCCAGGCTTGGTGCCAAACAAGGGGGAAAAGTCTGCTAAAACCTCCCTTATTTTATGGATCTGGTTTGGGGCCAGCTGTGGAGACAATTTTACTGCCTACACAGAGGACTCCCGCTTGGTTCCTCCAGCAAGTCCAGAAGGGGGTCTCCTTCATCCATCCCATCCCCATGACTAAACACTGCAAACACCATGTCAGCCCTATTTGCATAAGGCTTCATCATGTTGACATGGTACATCCTTTCTGTCTGTCTTCTGTCAAGTAACTCCACAATGTAGTTCACGTCATTTACCTTCCTAACCACTTTGTACTGTCCTGTCCACTCAGCTTCCAGCTTGTCTTTCCAGACTGGAATAAGGACCATGACTTCCTGACCCACCATGTATGAGCAAGCCCTGGCTCTGTGGTCATACCACACTTTTTGTTTCTGTTGGGCAGCTGCCAGGGTGCTCTGGGCTGTCCCCATAAGCTCCTTCAGCCTGTCCCTAAACCGTGGATGTAATCCACAATGAGAGTTCCCTGGGTGGTGTGCTTGCCTTCCCAGCCCTCCTGGATCAAGTCTAGGGGCCCACGTACCTGGCGTCCATATAAGAGTTTGAAGGGGGAAAATCCTGTCGACTATTGGGGCACCTCCCTGCATGCATGCAAACAACAAGTGAGGAAGGTATTTCTCCCTGTCCCTCCCATGCTGTTCAGCAAATGTCTGGAGCATTGACTTTAGGGTACCACTGAATCGTTCCACAAGATCATTGGCTTATGGGTGATACGGGTGTCGTGCATCTCTGCACCACCCCACACTTCTCCCATAAACATTTCATCAGGTCTGATATGAAGGAACTCCCTCGATCGGTGATTACCTCCTGCGGAAACCCAACATGGGAGAAAATCCCAAGTAAAGCATCTGCCACTTTGTCTGTCCTCAGTGAGAATAGGGTGACTGCCTCTGGGTACCGGGTGGCATAATCTACCACTCTCAGGATGAATCTCTATCCTGAGGAGCTGAGGGTATTTAAAGGACCCACAATATCCATTCCTACCCTCTGGAATGGCTCCTCCACTATGGGCAAGAGGATCAGGGTGGCTTGGGTTTTCCTGCCCGCCTTCCCTATTTCTTGGAACCAGAGACAAGACCTGCCTTACTCCTTCACCTGCTGGGTGAAGTTAGGCCAGTAAAAATTCTGGGACAACCGCTGCATAGTGTGCACAATTCCTAGATGACCAGACAAGGGAATATCATGTGCAATTTTGAATAACTGGTCACGATACTCCTGGGGAACGACAAGCTGCCTGCCTAGCATCCCTTCCTCTGTCTGTACTGCCTGAGTATATACAAGTCCATTTTCCCAATAAACCTTATGTCTGCCATCACCTCCCTGTGTGCCATCCGTGTCTGCCCAAGCCCTCAGCTTCTCTAAACTAGGGTCACCCCTCTGAGCAGCTGCAAACCCCTCACACATTCCCTAGGCATGGGACAGGCGCCCCTTCAGTTGCTAACCTAGGGTCCCTAGAACCAGCACCAGGGCCCTCAGGATCACTGTCAATACCAACCCTCTGACAATGGGTCACCCCTCCCTCTTTGGAGTAACCTTCCGTAGCTGTGTGGTCACTTGCTACCAGGGAAATTTCTACCCCCTTTTTATCAGTTTCCCCATCTGGAGACACAGGCTGGGGAACCAGCCTCTCAGTGGTTTCCACACTGGTTTCTGTGGGGTTCAGGGAACTACAATTTTCCCTTGCCACTTGGTTATTAGTAACTGCACATACTATCCCCTCCTGGAGATTGTTACACAGGATCACATCCACTGCTAATGTTTTGGCTACAGCCACCTGCTGTACAGTTCCCCCGTCTCACCCCAGTCTAGGAGAATACTAGCCAGTGGTAGTGTTTTCGCTTCACCAGTAAACCCTTGTACAGTGATGTATTTATTGGGTATAAGCTGACCAGGCTGTACCAGATCCCCCTTTACTAATGTCAAGGATGCCCCTGTGTCCCTTAACCCTTGTATCTGCACACCATTTACCATGACTGGGTGCATGTGTTCCCTCATGTTCACTGGCATGCTCCCATAGACACACAACCAACCCAATTCTTTTCTAGCACCCTGTTGTGTACTATTGCTCGCCTTTTTGGGGCACTGTCTGGCAATATGCCCAGTTTCTTTACACAACCAACAGGCATTTCTTACTTCAGAGAAATCTTTTTATTGAAACCTGGGGCTAACTGGTTTCGGTGGAGGCAGTGAGGGTTTTAGTTGCCCTGAAGGTGCGCTTTTCCCTTTTTGCACTTCCACACCCACCCCATTCGCTCTCAGAGCAGGTCTGCTCTTGGCATAGTAGTCTGAGAGTTCAGAAGCCTCTTGCACTGTTTTGGGATCTCGGTCCTCTAGCCAGGTTTTTAGCTCTGCTTACTTACACCTATTTACTACAAATCCAAAAATTGAATTTTAAGGCTAAACTGGAACATATGCAACAGGATTGTGACAGATGGGCTCCCTTGTATCTTTCTTTACAAGGAAGAATCAATGTAATTAAAATAAATATACTCCCAAGATTATTCTACCCCCTGAATATGCAAAATTTTTATCTACCACTAAATTGGTTTAGGAAAGTTCAACAGATTATTTCCAAGTTTCTTTGGAAAGCAAAGCCACCAAGGCGGTCATATGTTAGACTTGGAGCCCCCAAGCAAAAAGGGGGCCTTAAGTTACCATATTTTTTCCATTATTATCTGGCAAGTCATATAGCTAAATATTTCCAATGGTACCCCCCTATTACTAACAGAATAGTATCTACCTATGAGCCAATTTGGCTAAAAATAGAACATTTAGTCATAGGACAATCTGGTATCTCCATTAATTGTTTGTTATTCATTTCCCATAAACAAGGCTGTAAGATTCTAAAAAATGAATTAATCTGTATGTCGCTGAAAGTACATGGCCAATTATGTAAAGCCCTCAAATATAATAATACAAAGGATATTTCTCAGCCTATTCATTTTAATCCAAAGTTTTTACTAGATAAACAATATTTAAAAACTAGAGGAAAGGTTCCCAAACAGGAAATTAGGGTTTTAGATGTACTAGATCAGGGCAAGGTTAATACTTCATCTGAACTCCTTAGGACCTTAGGTCTCCCTCCCAATCAGATATTCAAAGCATTTCAAATTAGACACCTCTTGATATCTAAAATGGGCTCAGAAATTTAGGATACTGACCAACTAGATCTTCTGAACATGTTCTGTAATCTGGTATGGAATCCTCATTCAGTATCTAAAATAACAGCAGAACTATATCCCAGAATCCATCCAGATATCCAAGGGGAATCTTCATATTGGAAGACTCAATTCCCGGATATGCAAATCTTTTGGGACAGTATCTAGAAAGCCATATATTCCTATACTTCTAATGACAAGTTGTGCCTGATTCAGTTTTATATAGTACACAATCTGAACTTCATGCCAGCAAAGTTGTTTACCATGGGTAAACTACAAGATTCCCAATGTAATAGATGTGGTTTATAGAAAGGTACTATATACCATATGCTTTGGGAGTGACCCTTAATCAGGCCTCTATGGGATACGATTAAGATCAAACTTGACCCCCTTCTTGGACTGCAACCATATTTTGAACCCGAAATATGTATTCTTGGGGATTACACCCAGATTCTAGTTCTAGAAAGAAGATATGCTATGGCTTTAATTTCACATACAGTTAAACAAATGGTATTAAGACACTGGAAGGACTCCCAAATTATCCCATATTCAGAATGGCTGAAAGAATGTTTATACAATTTAAGAACAGAAAAGATGATAGCTACCCTCAGACACTGCCCTGCTAGCTTTGATAGAAAATGGAGCAAGATTTATACCTTAACCTCAATATAAGGTAAAACAAAGATTCTGTTAAAATTGTCTATGGTAATATTAGATATATAATCACAATTCTGTTACCATATGATGTTAACTGCACTTAGTAGAAGGGAGGGGACAAAGGAGGGGAAAGATTATAGCTAAGATTATATTTAGAATTAGTGATAGTCATATTAAGAGGCTGATGTAACCTTAATGCCCTAAGTATGTATATTCAGTTGCATTTTCCTTTTTCTGTGTATGTGCCTTGTTATACCACATATATATGCTTCTAACAAAATAATATAAAGTACATTTAATTTCAAAAAAACAACATACAGTGCAAGTAGTATTACAGTTATTAAACTGTTGAATCAAAAGAAGTTTGCTTCATCTAGGAATTTAAACGGCTTCACCTGTTTGAGAGTGTTTGCAAGCATTATAATTCTGACAACAGATATAATGTTTGGTTTTAAGCACCACCACCGATCTTTCCTTTGTGGTTGTCAGAAATTACTATTCACAAAGATTTAGAAGGCATTCAGGTTCTTTCCCTGTCTGACACAGATGCACAGCTTGACATCAGAAGGTTATTCACAGATGGATCATTGGCTATAATTTGTCAATGTTTTGTACTGTTTTCCCTATTGCTGTAGCTTTTGGTGTGTACAGTAGCTGGCCAGGATGCAACACAAAACTGCAGTATACTGTACTGAGTTACAACACTAAACAAGGCAATTCCAGTGCTAGTTAAAGAGCTAGTGTACTGCTTGGAATTAATAGTAATTTTCAGATGCAGTCAGCTATCACTTACAGTATCTGAAGTATTTTTTTATTTTCTGTTGTGTAATAGGAAGATTTTCCACCTGGCAGTACTGGGGTAATGTGTGGAGCAGCACAGTATGGAGGAAAAAAAGTTTGTTCTGTTCCTCCCACTACATCATCAGAAATTAGACCAAACACCTTGAGGCACCACAATCCTTGCAGCCCGAGCAGTGACTTTCACAAGCTACCAATCAAAATGCTGGAAGTTGTGACATCACTAGTAACCAGGGAGAGCCAGTCCCTGCTGCTTTATGTGAAAGTGAAATCTGGCAGTGAGAAATGGTTCTCATTGATTACTAGTGATGTCATAGTCAGTGTGGTTTCAGTGTTGATGTATTGGGAGGAACAGAACTGACACCCCCCCAAGACAGAGTGCTGCTCCACACATCACCCCAGTACTGCCAGATGGACAATCTTCTAATTAGCAAACAGAAAAGAATAAATACTTGAGATATAAGGAGTGATAGCTGACTACATCTGAATGTTACAAAGGCAGTTTCCAGGCAGTACACTAGCTCTTTAATGCATTTTGTTATTGGAGAGTCTGCATTGCACCCTGACAGCTTCCACTGTACTTCATTACAAAAGTAATATTTGTCCCTTTTCTTTTAGGTTTGGAGCTTACAGTAATCTCATGAGGAGCGTTTGTGGCCATTTTATAGGCCTTAATAACAATCAAGGATTAATATCCCCATACTCATAAAAGATGCTTATGAAATTTTGAGCTTGAATTTTAAATCTGTCAATGTTTCAGCAGTTTCTCTGGGTTCTGAGGAACTTCCAAAAAGGGATATTCCATACAATGGGGAAAGAACAGAAAATTTCAGATCTCTGAAAAGTATTACCTGCTGCGGTTTATAGAAAGTAGTGGTCATGACCTGAAAAAAAATAATTCACCTGGAATTCAATATCCAAGAACTCGATTGTCACTGGACTTTATTTGTAGGTAAATGATATGCTAAGATCAGGTTGTGAAGCCATTCTGTGAATTTACTAACCTCCTGATCTGTGCCATGCCAGTGACATATAATGCCACTAATGCATCAATGCCACCTGCCAGTTCTATCGAGAAAAGGATTAACAATAGAATTAAAAGCAACATTTATTCCTTTCAACCCAGGAAGAGATTTGAAAACAATGTAGACATTGTGGCTCTTATCACAGTTCCTGTCTTCCAAAAGAAAATAGTCGTGCAATAAAATAAAAGTTAATGTTTTCAGAATAAAGTCACATGGCACTGAAACATGGGCAAGGTCATTACTCAAGTAAAATGTAGACTCACAAAGACTCGATGCATGGTTAATGCTGGTACAAAGACATACAACGTCTATGGTAAGCCATAAGTAATCTGATCAAATTGGTCTGGATGCCCACTGTGTTTTATAGATAGTCTGGATGAGTTATTGCTATTTCCTTAAGAAAGAAGTCTATATATCTTGAAAGGTTTTCAGTAATGGAACCTATCCCTGAGACTACTGAATGCCTTGAATGGTTCACTATAGATTTGTGTATCTTGGGTAGAACATAGAGCGTGAGGCATACCGAATGTTTAAACACATGACTAGGGCCAGTGAATTAGAATGATCACTGAAATTGCCACAGCTGTTGCTGAAATTACAATCTGGACCTGAAATTGCCATTTTTGATCACCTGTCTTCTGAAAATGCTGCACCATGCTTTACTGCAGACTTGCATGGAGAAAAATCTACATACTGGCCATTGAGAAAGTGTAAAATATTTATTTTACAGAAGTTGGGGCTGTAGAAAATTGGAACCTTCAACTTGTTGTTTTCTGTGCTCCTACAGTGTCCTGCACTGAACAAGATAGTTTTAATAACTGCATCTCACATGTATGTTTGCCAGAGTTCCCTAGCATCTCCTGTATGAAAGCAGACCTTTCCTAGATTCCACAGAGTGTGATATCATAGAAATATAAATAAAAGAAATACAGAGGAGCACATTTATGTATTGGTGATAGTTTGGCTGTAATTTTCAGTGTATTTGTGCTGGTGAGGGTGGGTTAGGAATGGTGTGAGTATGACATTCAGAGAGGGTGAGATCTGGAAATCAGGAGCACATAATTCAGCAGTAAGGGACCACAGGGTGGACTGGTGTCCTAAAAAATAAATCAATCCAGTCAGGTTTTGTTTATTGTGTGTGGTGGTGGTTGTGGGATTGTTGATCGAGTCTGGCTCTGTGCAGTAGTAGCCAGCAGGTTAGGTGAGGATATACACTTATACACAATGGAGCATTACTAAAACAATGTTGTTAGTGCCAATTCATCAAGGCTTGAAATTAGGATTAGAAAATCGACAAATTGATAAAGTAAACCAATCCAGTCAGGTATTCTTTTCAGAAAGAACCATGGGTGACAGCAAGTAGGACATGTAATTCAGACCACAGACAGCAGGGCACAGAATTTTAGCAAGTAGAGATTCCAATTACATTTTGGACATGCAAAGGCAGAAAAAAAAATTAATAAAATTAATGAAAATTTTCACTGTAAAACTAAAATATTTTTACAGTGAACATTTCCAATTCTACAGTATATTCTGTACGGTAGCTGGAGTTGTCTGAAACTGGCAATTTTTAACCACTGGAACTTGGATAATTCCATATCCGGAAAACACTGGCCCTACTCATGACATTTGCCTCATCAAAACTGATTTGCTATGCCATAATGCCCCTTCAACAATTTCATTCTGTGGTAACTGGAAAATAGACATCAGATTGCAGATAAATTTTATATAAATTGGATTGGGCACATAAGAAATAAAGTTTTGATTATTTACTTACTACAATAAACTATCAGAAAATTGTCTGTATATTTCATTACAGTACAGTACTGTTCTTTGCATGTTACTAGAATACCTCCATCCCAACAGCCTGCATTTCTATCTTTGCCATATTTTGTAGCTCTTTTGTTGCCAACTTTATTTTGGTGGCACTATTGTGGAAACATCAGGTTGTGGCTAGAAACAAGTGTCTTTATACATAGTATGCTTACCTGATGTACAAAAATAAATAAATGAACTCTTACTGATGAACTTTCTTAAAATAACATATCAATGTCCTGTTTAATTAAACTTTTGCCTGCAACTGTAGTTAGATTTGATGTAGGCACAGGGCAAAATTAAGATTTACTGTAGGTCTGAGGTTTCTGTGACAGGACCCATCCATGCACCCCAAAGCTGATGTTGCAGAGGGCAAAATATTTGGACATCGTGCTTATGTTGGCTCAAGGCTTGAGGAGCCAGTTCTCAATGGCCATTTCTGATGTATAAGTTCAGTTGCTACATAATGATATTCCTCTATGTCTTGAACTGGCAAGTAATGATATAATGTAGTGCTACCCGTGAATCACTGGTGTTAATACAACTTTTAACAACATAACACGTAGCAGTTGTTCGTACTGAAATATTTTCAGAATCTATAATGTCACTAAGAACATCTTTGGTGTGACTGTTTCTGCAGTTTATCAGCCCTTCATTATTCATCTTAATCTGAATTCCAGGAAATTCTGAAATATTTCTAGTACTATTTTTTTGTTCACCTATAGTTCATTGTTTATCAAAGTACAATTTTAGCTTTATTTTCTAACTAACAAATATATCTGCAAGCACCTCAAATGTATTAGCATGTGGTGTGGGCACACATGCAAGTCCTTTATTAGAATGAATATTTAGTCTTCAATGATAGGTCTTCTAGCTACATTGAAGAGCAGCCAATACCATCAACAGAACATTAAAAAACATAATATTTAGATGCAAATTAGCTTGCATTTCACATTAGCTCTGTATTTTTCTTCATTATTTAGTTATTTATTGGAATTACAAAACCTTTGAGTCAGAGACTCATTTATAGAGGTTCCATGTCTGAGCATACAATAGGTTAGAATACAGACAAAGTACAATAAAATAGTACAGACAATGAGATATTGAATCACAAGGTAGACTTATGTGGTAAATGAATGCAGTGGGTGCAGATGATAATAAAGGGCACAGACAATGATAACAGTAGGTAACACTTGAGCCATCAGTGAAGAGACATTGTCAAAAGAGCATGGGGTTCCAATCCCAGTGCAAACTTGATAAATAATGAGGAAAGCTAACAGCACGAGTGTGTCCAGACTCCCATCCCTTCCCTATTTCCACACCCATGATGGTCAGAAACTTGAAGATGTCTCCTCATGCTGCTACTTGGGGGTATGGCTCGACTGCCATCTTTCCTTCTCAGACCACATCGATGCTATTTCAAAAAAACTATGCCCCATGCTTGGTGCACTTAATAGGAACCGCAGTAGCCTCCCTCCCCCTATCCGACGTGAACTGGTCCAGAAGAGGATACTTCCCTCCTTTGATTACTGTGACATGGTTTACAGTGCAGCCCCTAAGTCCACCCTATCTAAGCTGGACACACTTTTTAATGCCTTCTGCCACTTTGCTCTCGATGCCTCACCCCTTACCCACCACTGTGACCTCTACCATTCCCTGGCACTACCGTCCCTCAGAAACCACTGCATTTCACACTGTGCTAAATATGTATGTAACCTATGGCTTGGCACCATCCCTTCCTACCTCTCTTCCGTGCTCTCAGCTGCACCCTTCCCCATCCATTATCTTAGATCCTGCAACTACCGCCAACTATCAATCCCTAGGCTGAAGACTACTGCTGGGCAAGCTGCCTTCTCACACCAGTTACCAAAGCTATGGAATGATCTCCCACCTCAAATTCAGCATTCCTCCTCTGCCCACTCTCTTTCTACCACCCTAGCTAACTTCCTCACTACTAACTGCTCCTGTACCTGATTTGGCCATGCGCCAATTGCTTCCCTTCTCACTGCCCGACCAGTGGCCTTAGCTTTGCTACAAATGCTGGCATATAGCCCCAACCTATGCACTTTTGTCCTGTGCCTTTTTGTCCTGCACCATCATGTGTTCTATGTCTCCTGTGTTTATATCTGCATAGTACTGTGTGCTAAATTTTCCCTTGTATTGCTGCTATATGTCAGGTAATTGTTATATGTTCCATACAATATCCAATGTACTCCATGTGTTGTTGCTTGTAGTTTAATACAATTGTATCCATATGCTGCTATTTGACTGTTATTTGCTCAGTTGATAACCTGCATGTTATCCAACCCCCTTGCACCCCCTCCCCCCAGGTCGCACCAGGAGACAAGCATCTTGTTGCTCAGTGTGCCTTTCCTGGTGAAACTATTTCAATAAATAAATAAATAAATTTCTTGAGTGCTGTACTTATTCTTTTAAATGTAGTATCAGTGGTGGAGCCATAATTGACTAATTCATAGTCTGCTACAGAGAGTATTGAGCCAGTGACAGCTAACCTTAATGTCTCAGGAGTCATGCTGTGCTTGTGTTGGTGAAGGATTCCAATTCTGGAGTTGATCATGTTTGAGATAAGGCAGATATGTTTGGCAAAAGACAGGGCACTGTCAAGTGTAATACCTAGGTATTTAAAGGTAAAGGCTTGCTCGATGGGGACATTATGATTATTAAAGATGGTAAGAGGGGCTGATTTTTGCTTGTTATGGGGACTTCCAAAGAGCATAATCTTAGTTTTTCTGTAGTTCATAATCAGTTTATGCTGGATGAACCAGGACTCAACTGCTGAGAAGTTATGCTGGAGACTACAAAGAAGGAGGAGTGGGACAGGCGGACTGGTAAATAAAACTGCATCATCTGCGTAGAGGAGAAGATCATTAGCACAGACTTGGGGGAAGGTATTAAGAAGCTAAAAAGTAGGGGGCCCAGTATGGAGCCTTGGGGACACTCAAGCATACAGGGAGGCTAATGGAAAGGGTGTCACGGATCTTTATTATTGGGGTCACATGGATGAAAACTGGATCTTTGTTCCTTGAGAGTTCAACTCCTTTTAATTATTGCACACCTGGGCCAGGATTCACAAAAAAAGGAAAGTGCCATGCAAACGTTTGCGCTGCACTCCATGGTTGCGCTGGTGGGCAAAGGGGCTATTCACAGTCAGATAGTACAGAGTGCTGACTGTGAATAGGGGCAGGGGGGCAACACTTACCCAGGAAAAGGAGCAGGACCTTCAGTACAAACCTTGTAATCACAGTCAATGAGCTGTACTGTATACAGTTGGCACTCCAGGAGGGCTTAGTCTGCAGACAGCCATGGTGGTGAGAGGAGGGCTGTATTGATCACAGACCATTGCTTGGGATGGGGGAGTGGGGTCATGGGGCACACTGAACATGGTGGGGGTCCATCAGACTGCCAGGGGCAGTATTGTTCTTACAGGACTGGTGATCATAAGGGTGGGGGGGGATCCTAGAATTACAAGAGATAAAAGTTTACTTTACTTGGGGATGACAATCGGTGACCAGGGAAGCAGGGGACACTACTGTATGGAAACTGATTATTCATATGGAGTCAGTGATTGTGGAGGAATGTGACCCTGGACTACCAGGGAATACATTTAATTCATTTGGGGATGGCAATCTGAGAACAGGGAGGGACCACTACACTAAGGAATCTTTATTTTTCATATAAGTTGGCAATCGGGGAGGGACACTACACTACCAATACATACATTGATTGCTTTGGGGACAGCGATCAGAGCACAGGGACGGGGTGGGGGTCATAGTACCTCCAACAACCACTAGGGTTGCGCGGATTACAACCAGGTTTTAGTCGGCGGTAATTTCTCCATGCAAGCACCTTCACAAAAGGTCCTTGTGGGGAGCACAGCCTTTGTGAATTGGACTGCAGGGATATGCAGGTCCCTTCCCCCTCATTTGCAGTGTGGACCCCCTCACAACTTTGCTCGGGCACAAACCCAGTTTGCGCACCTGGGCAAAGTTTTGTGAATCTGGCCCCTGATGTATAATACATTGCTTGTGACAGCACAGTTAGTCCCATGGCAACAGACAGCGAGGTCAGAACAGAGGATTCTGACTTCTAGTGGGGAATATACTGCTGAAACATATGAAGTTTTAAGGGACAGAGATCTGGGCTGGGATTTTATTTTTTAATTTTGGTCCTCCCCAGCTCCCTGGCTGGCCACTCCTTCGAGCTGCCTCGGGACCCCACTGGCACCATGCCCAGACACCAGCCACCACCACCCCACATCGCAGCCCCCCCGAGGTAACCCGGTATAACCCTTCACCAGATGGGTCCCCTACTCTGGGGGAGAAGGTGCTGGTGTGGGCCAGCCAGCACATTCAGTCTTGGCCCTGGTGCTGCTGATGTGGTCTTGGGCTATCCCAGGGCTTCTGTGGCAGTGGGGGCTAAAAACCATCATCTGGCAGATCAGGGAGCAATTTTCCTCTTTTTCTCCCAGGGGAGGCATGCCACTAATGTCAAGATGTACGGTGACGTTTACCATGCCTCCCCAGTCAGCAGGACCAATTGTGTCACCATTCTCCTAGCCTCCACCAGGAGCCAGCAAGTGCTGGGTCACATCCCCACCCTCCCCCCAGGAGAAGGCAAGCAGTTATCAGATGCTCAAGCATTCTTCCCCCAGCCAGCCCTCTGGTGCCCTGGATCCATTCCTGAACCCAGATCACCAGTGTCACAAGCAGAAATCCAACCGCTGCACCAATGGGCCAGCAGGGGCTAGATTTTCTGACTGCTTATGAATGCTGCAAGTCCCAGGTGTGCCATACATATGGTGCACAGAGCTTGTGGCATTCACCCAGATGGCAACCGGGATATATTATATCCTGTGCGCCAACTGTTGCAAGTTAGACCAGTTTTTTGCTGGTATAGTTTACGTCAATTCTGGGTACCCTTTTCACAGGGCTTGCACCAAATATTTGGCGCAAGCTGCCATAAATTGGGTAAACTGTTGCAACTGTGTGCGGCTCACTAAAATCAGACAAAGTTGTGGCTTATATTGTTGGTAGACTGCCAGATTCAAAGTGTCATGGTGCAGGGCTTGATGAAAGCCCTATGCCATCATTTGAAAATCCAATCCCCAGTGCTCATGCAAAATTTTGACAGTAATGTACTAAATAAGGGGGAAGATAAATCTATAGAAGATACATGAAATGCAAACTGAATTGTGTATAAATATTATGTTTTCCAAGGTTTCCCAGAGGCATCATCAGCTCTTTAAAAACTTGGTTACCTCTGAGCTCTGGCTGATCACCAGGAAGTCACTGTGTCACCGCTTAGTTTACTTATCTTGACTGCTCCTGTGAAAACCTCAGTGACAGCCAAAACATTGGTGAATGTGGTCCAGCTGATTGTTGTGTCTCTCCACAATGCAGTCATCTGTAAGTTTGATTTTTACCTTTAAGCATTTTGAGTACATTAACACACTGTGCTATGCAATGCAATATGTGTGAGCACTAGCCCTTCTGAGTACATGTGCCTTATGTGTCATTCAAAATACAAATAAATAAAATAAAAATGTGTTTTGGTTTTCATTTTAATATGTACAATAAAAAAAATTAGATCATTTCACATCATTTTCTTTTTCTCTGAATGGCAACCAGGCTGATGAGAAAAGCAGACTTCTTTGCTTATTTTTTTACATTAAAATAACCTGTAGCATCTATCGCAGCAAGTTGGTGCTGCCAGTGATGAGGGACCTGGATGTCCAGAAACAAGAGAGGGAACTGAGATGCACTCAGGGCACAGAGTAGTTGGGGATGTATAGGGGCAACTATGATGGAGCTAAGACAGAATGTCTACATAATCCACTATGTGTGGTGTTTGATGATCTGTCACTAGGACCCCTACCTTCTCTTCAGGCCTGCCATGACTTCACTCACTGCTCCCACTGCCATGGTTGCAGGACCAGCAGACTTTGGCTTGCTTGACCCATCATGAAACTAAACAAGGTAAACAAAAGGCTCTTTTACAGCAGAAGCCTTCTTTTATTGAGCTATGTGGAGCTACAGCACAACATGTGCTTTCACCTCAGACTGTGGTGTCCTTACTGCTCCTTGCATCTAAAAAAGCACTGCTAAACAGGGAAACACATTGTTGCAACATGACTCTTATGTGTTTAAAGGCTTGGCAGTTAAAGGGTAAGCCCCATACTCCGCATTATCTTATAGTCTCTTTCTAATGTTATATGACATACTGTATGGGAAAGTTAACAGGATTCTGTGATGCATCATGCAGGGTTTCACTAGTTACAGCAAAGAGGTGATGTTGCCACTATACAGGTAACTGGGTAGACTGCACCTGGTGTATTGCGAACAATTTTGCGACAACCTGCTTCTTGTTTGAAATTTATGTTTATTAATTTTCTAGGTAGACAATTAACATCCACATCATCTCATGTATGGCACAGTTATTTTACATTTACAATCCAGAAACAGAGATATACGAATATTCAAGTCCATGTAATCGTTTACAATAGAAGGTGGGGGTAACCCTGGACAAAAGTCCAATATTTATCTCCAAAAAGCTTCAAACATTTGTTTATTTTATTTAACTTTTGTTGACCGAGTAAGTGCACTAGACAAATCCTGTCTATTTTCAGGCATGACCTGGGGAGGGGGATACAGATGAATGCCAACTGACCTTGAACCAGATTAAGCTGTTGGTGATATTTTTAGTGAATGAGGGAAATTTGGCCAGGACACTGGGGAAATTCCCTTACTCTTCCAGCAGGGGGCTTGACTTCCTAAGAGCAGAGTGGAGGAACACAGTTTGGAGCTGGACAGCAGAGGAGGAGGAAGAAGTGCTGATATGGCAGGGGAGAGGGACTCCTTCCCTGTCTTGCATACCACTAGAGGCCTGAAAATGAGTTCAGACACTTTTATGGATCAAGAAGATCGAAGTGAGGAGCTAGAAAGGAAAAAGAAGGAATTAAGAGAGAAAACTTCTTCCATGGAGATGGAGGGAGGAGATGTTGCAAGCGTGAGTAAAAAAATGTTTTGGAAAATAATCAGCAAAAGAGTAAAGAAACAGGACGTCTTATAGAGACAGATATTTCTGTTGTGGAAAGCAAAGAAAATATGCCAGACTCCTATCAGGCTAAATTGAAGCAATGATGTGGCAATATCAAAGCAAGCTGCACCTGCTGAGACGGGGGAAAAACAAGTGAAAGTGTCAGCACAGAAAGGAAAGGCAAAAGTAAGTCAGAAACAGCTTGGCCTGAAAAGAATTGTAGAAAGCAAGACAGAAAGTAAAGAGCAAGCTAAAACAAATAAAGAAAACACAGATTTTGAAGATATTGAGGAAGTCACAGAAAAAAAGGACCCATCAGAAAACTGTAAAAGAGAAAAAAAAGGAGGTTTCAAATTCAGAAGAGAGAACTTATAGAGACTTTGCAGACGCACCTGAATGGGTAACAGAAGCCTTATAACAAGCAGGTTGGAAAAGAAAGGATGATGGGTCTGGGTGGGATCCAAACAGGCTCAGTACATCAGGAATTAGTAAAAAAACAAAAAGAAGACACAAGGGATGTATAAAGTAAATTTGGGGAAAAAGTGGATGAAGACAAAAAACAGAAAGATGCAACATCAGAGGCAGATAAAACAAAAGAGATAATTTTTGATGGACTTGTTAGCAATAATGAAGAGTCATCTATGGAGCTTGAGCAGAAAACAATATTAACAGATAAAGAAAAGCAGGAAGAAGGGGAAGGCCAGAAGGAGAAACTCTGGGGTGGGAATACTAAAGAAAGATTATTTCCTTAAAGATATAAAACCACAGCAAGCTAAAAGAAGAAACTAGGTATGCCTGAGATTTAGAGGGCCCTCTGAGGATGTGCCCAACAGAATTTTTATTGGGAAAGAACTCTTAATGAATAAAATGATGTTTTATCCATATGAAATATATGCCCTTATTCATGTACCAGGAAGTACACAATTTGACATAAGTTTTAAACATGGAGAAGGGTTGGACCGCTTTTGGAAATTTTATCAGCAAATGAAATATACAGACTTATGAAAGGATTTCTGTATTCCCTTACAAAAACCTGCTTTTAAAGATAGTGACTGTTATTTCGGAATTAAGGCGTCAACGTGGTTGACATTAATTTCTGGATCAAGCAGAGGGGTGTAATGCATGGGCCGCCGGAACCAATATTGGATGAAAATGCTCTGTGGACAGGTGGATGTAAATATGAACTAACATTTAAACAAGTAGATGGGGAAATTCAACATTTGCTGAACTGTTTCTTTCTAGGCCAAGATAGAGGCATTGTTTTTTATGCAGGCCAAGTGCGGGCCTGCTACAAATGTGGAAAGTGAGGACACTTAAGTAATGTCTGTGGTAAAGTCAAGTGTGGCCTATGTGGGGTTGTTGGGCATTTTGGAGCAGAATGCACAAACCAAGTTAAATGTAGTTTGTGTAAGAGGAAGGGCACACCTTTGCAAAATGTCCCTGGGCTTCCCATAACAGCCCAGACACTGGAGAAAGAGCAGAGCAAGATGTCTACCTGGCTGTGGCGCAGAAAGAGAAAGAGAAGCAAGATAAGGTAATAAGGGAAGCCATTATCAGGGAGGACATGGAAAAAGGAATAAAGGTACAACCTCGGACTAAAGGGCTGCTAATACCAGAGCAAAAAGAATCAAAAGAAAAACAGGGATTTTTAAAATGGAAGGGAAGACAGAAAAAGAAACTGGATTTACTATGGTTACAAGATCTAAAAACAAAAGAAGAGTACAGCTAAACTGATAATATCATTGGAAAAAGATTGTGAAGATAGAGAGTCAACAAATAAATACACCTTATTACAAGAAAAGGAATGGTCCACTATGGAGGAGGGCTCTGATCGGTCCAACATGGACCTTTCTGAAGGTGCAGGAGAGGAAGATGGAGGCACAACAGACATGCAGGTGTCAAAGAAATGGAAAAAATCTAAAGAGGTGGGGTAAAATTGAGGGGAAAACAAAATGGGAAGTTTAAAATACCTTACTCATAATACAAATAGTATTATAAATAGAAGGAAGAGGCTGGTAACTTTTAAAATACTATATGACTTGAAAAGTGACATATGTATTCCAAGACACAAGGTTACACACTATAGATGAAATTCAACAAACTCAGAAAGACTGGACATGGGGACCATCCTTATGGTCCTTTGGGATAGATAGGTGTACAGGGGTGGGGGTAGCTTTCTCTTCTCATGATGTTCACATTTTAAAAGTAATACATTTGGTACCTGGAAGAGCTATGATTATTGATGTTATCTTTAAAAAGAATTCTGTGAAAATTATTGTAATTTATAATCCACAAAGGAAAAAAAGAAAGGTATGTGCTAATAGATCAAATAGAGGCTTATTTGCATACTTCAAAACTTGTGGTGTGGGGGAGACTGTAACTGTGGGTTAGCTAGAGCAGATTGGGGAGGGCAACATCAAACATTTTTTGTGATATGACTCACTTGAAAAGAATGTTAGATAAAGCTGGGATGGAGGATGGATATAAGTTAAAAGGGGAAAAAAGAGAATGCACATATTTCAAGGGTTCACGTTCTACTCATAGATTTCTGGATGATACAAAAAAAAGTGGAGGTAGTTGATATTAGGAGTAAACTGATTGAGACATCAGATCATATGGCAGTAGAAGCTGAAATTAACTTGGGGAATAGGATGAGAATAGGAAAAGGCTATCGGAGGATGAATACAGCTAAGCTGCAGAAGATAACTGTATAGAAAAGATTAATTATAATACTGGAAGATAAGATAATGGTTATGGAATTATATGATAGTGGAACAGAATGGTGGGAAGATACTAAAAATGAAATCAAACAATATATGATCAAAGAAGAACAGAAAGTAGAGGCAACAAATTATGGGAAGTATTTAAAATTAAGGGCTAGATTATATAAACTTATGACAAGGCAGGTTAAAGATAAGGTGGATGAATCTAAACAAATTGAAGAAATTATGGTTAAAATGGAAGAATACCAATATAATAGGGTCACGTCTTTAATTATGGAACAAAAAAGTGGTACCCAGGGAACAAAATATCATACAAATCCTTATGACAGTAGCAAAGAAAGAATAGAAAATAGAGTTAAGTACAAATTATAGGATGGAAAGGGGAGGATACGTACAGATTTAGAAAATATTAAATGTACAGTACAAGAGTTTTTGAAGGAAAAATACCAGCAACAAAGAAGTAGAAAAAGTAAGGATTTTTTTTTGACAATTGAGATGTCAAAGTTGGAGGAAGATGAGGCAGAGGCCATAAAGGGGGAAATTAAAGAAGAAAAAGTGAAAGAGGCAATAAAATATTTGTCAAATAACACGGCACCTGGGATGGATGGGATTCTGAATATGTTCTATAAAATTTTGGAAAAACAAATAGCTCTCATTTTAACAAGAGTATACAATGGCATGATGAATAGAGACAATTCGGCAGAAAGCATGAAAAAAGGAATAATGATTTTTTTGCATAAAAAGGAGGAAAAACACAACTTAAAACTTGGAGACCCATTAGTTTATTGACTTCAGATTACAAACTTTTAGCCAAGGTAATAAATAATAGGTTTAGGACTTTTTCAGAGACATTGATAATGCAGTCTCAAACGTGTGCTATTCCTGGACAGAGAATACAACAAAATTTAATTTATATTAGAGAAGTCATAAATAAAGGACAGGAGGATTCTTTGCAAGGGTATTTGTATGCCTTGGATCAAGAAACAGCATTTGATGTTATAAGCATCAGTATCTATGGGATACCTTAAAAAAGTTTAAAATTCCAACAGAATTAATTAGTTTAATAAAAACAATAAATAAGGAAGTGCAAATTTGTCTTATGGTTAATGGGCATCTAGGGACTTCAATGTATATAAGGAATGGGGTTCAGCAAGGGTGCCCATTAAGTCCCCTACTATATGTATTTTGTCTAGACCCACGTCTGAGGAGAACAGAAGTGGAAAAAGAGATTAAAAGTATTGTATGGCAAAATAGGGAACTGAATAAAACAAGTGTTTATGCAGATGATTGCTTAGTTTTAGTAAAAGATCAGAGTTCATGGGATAAGTTAATAGAATCAGTAAAGAAGTATAGCCAATATACAGGGATTAAGATAAATAAAGGGAAAAGTAGAATTTATTCATTGGGGGCAGTGGAGGAAAAGAAAAGAGGCGATTTGGAGATAGCAGAAGGAAGCATTAAGGTGCTGGGAATAAGATTTGGAGGGGATGATGCAATACAACAAAACTGGGAAGAAAAGTATCAAATAGCCCAAATAAAAAGTACATAGATGGAAACAATGGAATATGACAAGAGAGAAAATAATTTACTTATTAAAAATGTTTATTGCCCCAATATTTTTATTGTTAGCAAATATTTTTCCAGTACCATTTCAAATGCAGTCCAAAGTCTTTTTTTTTCCCAGTTATTGTGGGGTAGCAAGTTAAATCCTATTAAAAGAGGAATAACATAAAGAACCATAAAAGATGGGGTTTAAACATGATAAATCCAATTTTTTTTTATATTAATATTTTTGTGTTTTCAAATAGTGTACCATTAGTAAAAGGTGAAAACAAAGCTTGTTCTTGGTTAACACAGCAATGGAATGTGCCTTTCATTAAATGTATTGGGAAGAAAGGGAATATAGTAGGAGGTAAAGTGTGGCCAATATATATGGAAATTGGAGGGAAGTATTTAACCCAGTGGGGGGTAACAGTGGATGCTCTAATTAGGGGTAACAGAAAACAGATGTATAAAGAAATTATGGAGAGGAATTTCTGGGAAAAACAAGTTTTTAAGGTAGAAAAAGAAATAAAAGAGTAGGAAATTTTAGCTGTTACTTTAGAAAAAAGAATTCTAGGAAAAATGAAAGATGTAGTATGGATGTGTAGTCATGGGAAGTTAAACGCCAGAGGTAACCATAAACATAAAAGAATGGAGGAAAGAATATGTGGAGGAAGAGATTGTGGGACAAAAGAGGAAAGCATGCAGCATTTATTTTTTTTGATTGTGATTTTATTGAACCTTTTGGGGGTACGGTAGCCAGTTATTGGGGGATTCAAGCTTTTAAAAATATGATATACGAGATTTTGATCTATGGTCAGTTAACAAAAGAATGGGAAAAAGTTAATAAAAATAGAGTCTATGTTATTTTGGCAGTTTTGAAATGGTCTATATGGCAAAACAGATACTCAAGACTTTTGCAGAATAAGGATTTGACTGTACATGATGTTTTCTTTTAAGTTTCAAGATGAAGTAGATACAATTTTTCAAGATGAATGTAAATTATGGGGAGAAGAAAAAGCAAGAGAGCTGTGGAAAAATGTTACTGGAATTAGGTAGATAATATAGATATCATAATGACTGTGTGATTTGTTTTTGTTTCGGAAAAAAAGGGTGTTTTTGTTTTAATAAAAACTTCCCTTACTCTTTTCAATAAGTGCCATGGGATCTTTAACATCCACCTGAACTACCACCAATCCAGGCAGATCGGACGCACCTGCTGCAGTTCACCTGACGGAGCCAGTGGCCTGATTAACTCGTGGCAGTATCAGTCTCTGCGGCCCATGCTGTTGTGTCTTTGTTCTTGCCGTCTTGAGCTGGATATTCTCCGATGCAGACCAACTTGCTGTGATAGATGCTGCAGGTTATTTTAATGTAAAGGTGCTTTAAATTGCAATTTTTCCAGATTTTTGCCACGTCGTGAGGAGAGCTCGTGGAAATGCTTCCAAGCTGGAAGATGGCTGTCTAGTGCCCCCCACCAGGAACAACCTGCTTCTGAAGATGGACAGGGAGAGGTTAGAGAATATCCCACAAAGGGCTAAGAAAATGATCCAAGAGCAGCAGGGTAAGACCCACGAAGAAAGATTGGACAGTATAAATGTACTCCGAGATGAGGGAAAGGGAGAATGTGATAAAAACATACAAATTCATGCAAGGATATAATTGGGTGACATCACAGAGTTATTTAAGTTAAAGAAAAGCACAGCTACCAGGGGGAACAGTCTTAAACTGGAAGGGGGAAAACTTAGGCAGGACATTAGAAAATATTTCCTCACAGAGCTAATAACGGATATGTGAACAGTTTATCTATTAATGTTATCAGTGCTAGGACTAACTCTGGGTTCAAACTCCAATGGGACATTGTCAAAGTGGGTAACTAGGAACAGAAGAAAGGCAGGGGTGGGGTGCTCCAAAAAGGACAAAGTAAAACGGCATAGGAACATCAGAGCAAACTTGAGGGACTTGTGTTTTTCTGTCCTAAAACATTTATGGTCCCAATATTCAGGTTAGCACAGCACTTACATGAATATCACCACACTAACCAGACATAATGGGCCTGATTCACAAAGTCTCAGGAATGATGCAAGGGGCTCACTGTGTAGCACTTTGCATCATTCCTGATTCAGCAATACAGTCTGCTCTAGTTGGGGGACTGCCTGCACCAGCCAGGCTTGTGCCGTCCTTGTGATAGATGCACCAGTGTGCCACAACGGATGGTGGCTTGTGTAACAGCAGTTCTGCAGCATCCCTGTAAATGGGATTCACTAATTTCCCCCATAGGAAACACAGTCCACAACAATTAGACCTGCCCACAGCTGGTCTAACAGCCCATGCACCATCCCCAGAGCCATTGCTGGGTGTGAGGAAACCTGTGCCCACAACTGCCACTGCTCACACATGGTATCCACTGCCCCCAAAGCATCTGGGGATGTCAGTGAAGCGGTGCCCTCTGGGTTCCCCAATGGTGCAAGGCATGCAGCTGCCCCCCCGACACAGACTGCACTGTTCCAGTGGTGGCCATACACTGCCCCAGTCAGGGTCTGTTGCCACCCCCATCCTGACCTGACCAGCCTCAGTTCCAACGATGTTGTCAACATGCCTGACAGTGATTTGAAGAATGCCAACTATCGGCATTGTTTCCATCGGGATGAAGTGTTTTTTTGTGGGGGATTTGCCCCCATACACCCCATGCAGGAGGCTATGACCCGCACCCCCATCTCTAAATATCCAGCTCTGAGTCGGAGTTGGTTTGGAGTGGGGGTGCAAGACTAGGAGACAGAGCACTGTCATACAGCAAGACCATCACAGCAACTTGGCAAGATTTTTTACTGTGGTGGTCTTTGCTGTAAAAATGTTGACGTGTTGATGGTATACCACCAGCCTCCAGGGTGACATGCTGATAGGTCTCCATCCATGGGTGTTGATGCTGCCTGACTGCCCTGCAGCTTGTGGCATTCACCTCCCGTGCACCTTGACTTTGCCGCATGGCAGTGGTTGCCACAAACTGTGGGACTTTGGTCCCAGGAACCCTTCCAATAATGAATCGGGTGCAGGGCCCCTGAAGCATCGGAGATTGATGCAAGCTACTATCTGCCGCAGTTTGTGTCAATCCAGGGGCCACTTCAGGAATCCAGCCCAATGCATCTGTATGGGGCTGGGGCCATATTCAAAGGTGCCCCCAGTGTGGCACTTAGTGGACAGCATCAGCATGCTAAATACACCACTACGCCCATTCAAACATGGGAACCTTCATGCATACAGCATGAATGGTTTATTTAGAGGATTTTCGAAGCAGTAAAATCCTGATGTGGCAGTGCTTTCACCGTTTCCAAAACCCTACCCATACCAACTCACACAGTTGCGCATGACTCCACACTAACACTACAGGGATTTAATTAACTCTAAAAATTGATTAGCGTTTTGCTCATAAAAGTGCTAAATCTTTGTGAAAATGCTTAGCTCTTGCCTCACTGTGTTTAACAAACACAGCACTTCTAGAAAATCTGTACAAATACTTTCTGTACAGTTAGTATAGTCCCAAGAAAAAAACTGCTAATTATTTAAAACCCTGCACTATTGCCAACAACACACTCCTCTCCCACCCAAGTCCTGTAGGAATTATGTTCATGTTTCTGGCAGGCAAGTGGAACCCCTGTCTCAGCCCAGTCATCATCAGAAGTTTCTGAATCATGCAGAAAGCCTTCTTGGTAGGCTAGTAGTCCCTTGCTCTCACCCAATCCCAGTCAGAATCAACTTAATTATGCCAAGGCCTACCTGATAGTCTTGTGGGACCCCCTCCCTCACCTGATCCCCACTGGACATATCAACAGTATGCCTAACCCATGCTGGTAGTATAGTAGTCCCCCAAATTCCCAAGATGCATTTGAGCAATACCCTGAAGACCAGTGGTACCCCTTCCCCTGCTCACCCTCAAAGCACCCCCGGCACCGACACACTCTCCACAAGCCTGAGGATCACCAACAGATCTGTAGAAGGCAACTAGCATAGACCCTCCTCACACCACCTTGGTTAATCACCATCTGAAGCACAGGGAATAGGCACACATGTACTCTAGAAACAGCTGTTTATACAGCAAACACACACTCACTCACTATCTGTCATTCAAATTGCAGATGACTGAGGTGATGTGAAGAGGATCCATGCCAGTCATCATCTGCAGATCTTCTGGCAATTCTCAATGGCTTTTGGAGCTTGAGTTGGTGCCGGACAGGGAGTGGTGGTAGTGGGTGCTCTGCTAAGATGGTGAGAAGGAGAGAGGTACTAATGGACTACCAAATAATTGCTCAACTACATCCCAGTGATCAGGGTGGGGGAAGGACAAACAAACTACCAGGGTGGGTTAGGTATACTGTAGACATGTACAACATGATCAGGTGAGAGAAGGGGGTCTACTAGACAATCAGGGAGGGCTTGACATTATCCAATTAGTTTTAATGGGGATCAGGTGAGGAAGGGTGAACTGCTAAACTACCAGAGAAGCCTTGGCATTATTCAGTTAATTCTGATGGGGATTAGGTAAGGGAGAGGTGACTGCTAAACTGCCAGGAGTTAATACAAGCTATCTGGAGTATCAGACAGTTGGGGGGGGAACATGAGACTGCCAGAGTTTTTCAATAGGGATCAGGTGGGGGTAGGGCGACAGCCAAGGCTCTGTGCAATGTTGTCACACATTTGTACATGAAGGCATCATACAGAGCCACATAACAGCATGCAAATGGTCCTTTCACTTCTTGCATGCCACAAGTATTCATTAACATGTCGGCAACTGAATATGACTCACAGAAGCAAAGGTGCTAGCCCATCTGGGATGCATTATCACCCTTTGTTCTGGGTGCCTGTTGCCAACAGAGGGCTGTGACAGCACCATGCATTTGCATGACACTAACACAGCCGAGCATTCATACAGGCAGCATTCACTAGACAGGACATGCTACCTGCATGAATATGACACGCTGATGACTGCATGCTACTACAGGCACGGTGCCATGTTTTGTGCAGTGCAAGTGCCCACCTTTGAATATCAGGGCCTATCTCACCTGAGCTCAAAGCTTCCCTGTTAGAAAGGGATACTTTATGGAAAAAAGCAAGAACGACTCGGATTGGTGTCTTTTTAAGAGAGCACATAACAAGTGCACCAAATTGGTCAGAGCAGCCAAGGATGCCTACTATCATTCGGAACTAGCCTCTGCCTTAATAAATCCTTCAAAGCTCTGGAAAACATTAAAAGACATGTCTGGACACACACCTGGTAATTCCATTTCAGCAAAAATTAAGTCCAGTGGCAGCATTATCTCTAACCGATCGGGGATATTGGAAGCCCTCAATAACCATTTTGCAATGGCAGGGCTAGCATTTGATACTTCCCCTGCCAATGACCTCCACATAGCTCAGGGCCCACCAACCCATGAGTCCCCCTCTACCAAGAAGGCCTTCTCCCTCCTGCCTGTCTGTCTAAAAGAGGTGGAAGACTTACTGCTGCAACTGGACACCAGGAAGGGAGCAGGCTCTGACTTCATAGAGCCATACTATCTGAAATGTACCTACCATGTGCTTGCCATGCCAATCACCGGCCTATTCAACATGTCACTCTCCCAGGGTAGCCTCCCCCCAATGGAAAATAGCCCATGTCATCCCTCTATTAAAAGCAGGTGACCCCTGCAATCTAAATAATTACAGACCGATCTCCCTCCTCCCCATCCTGTCTAAATTACTAGAAAAATAGTGTGTGGCCCGCTAGGGGTATACTTAGAATCCAGAAGCCTATTAAACCCGGTTCAGTCTAGATTCAGAGCAAAGCACAGCACCATAACAGCCCTAGCTAAGGTGACCAATGATTGGCTCCTAGACCTTGACAACAAGAAGCATGTCTGTGCCATTTTCTTGGATCTTAGTAAGGCATTCGACACAGTCGATCACAGCCTGCTTCTTTCCTCCCTAAGCACCTTAGGCCTGGACCATAAATCTATGTGCTGGTTTGCAGACTACTTTGGAGAATGGAAACAGCAGGTTAAAGCTGTAGGTGATCTTTCTCCATTAAAACCTATGCTGAGTGGTGTGCCCCAGGGCTGTATCCTTGGTCCCCTCCTCTTTGCAGTCTACATTAACAACATCAGTGACCCCATCAAAAAAGCCAACCTCCACTAATTCGCGGACACTGCACTGTACTTGACTCGTCCCACGCCAGAAGCAGCCTGTGAAGACCTCCAAGCTGAATTAGACGATACGGTTTGGGTTTTCGCTGATACGCAGATGATACCCAGCTGTATATGTCTTTTGTGCCCGGCCAGGACGCTGCCTTGTCGGTATTTAATAACTGCCTTGAAGAAATCCAAGACTGGATGAATGGGAGTTGGCTGAGGTTAAACCCAGAGAAAACTGAGGTGTTGGTTGTGGACAAAGGCCTCTGTGAGGCGGGTCTGCCGGAGGGATCACCCTCAGGCTTATGGCTTGGAGGTGTTAAACTGGCGACCTCAGATCAGGTGCGGAATCTTGGCGTAATAATTGACGACCGTCTGACACTTAAATCCCAGGTGTCAGCGGTGGTCAAAACTTCCTTTTTTCATCTGAGGAATATTGCCAGGGTGAAGCACCTGGTTCCTCCAGAGGACCTTCCAACACTGATCCACGCCTTCGTTACGTCCCGTCTTGACTACTGCAATTTCTTATATCTAGGGCTATCGGGGGTTGAACTTCACCGTCTGCAGCTAGTGCAGAATGCTGCAGCCAGGTTGTTGACTGGATCTTCTAGATCCAGCCATATAATGCCTGTGCTTCGCGGACTACACTGGCTGCCAGTGTTTTGGCGAATCACCTTCAAGGTCGGTTTACTGACCTATAAAGCCCTACATGATCTGGGACCTACCTACCTGAAAGAGCTCCTTTGCCCCTAAAGTCCCTCCTGCTCCCTCCGATCCACTGATGAGGGATTGCTAGAGATTCCCAGGGTTCGTTTGAAAACATCAGGTGCTAGATCGTTTAGTTTTATGGCACCAACCCTGTGGAATTCTCTACCTCGCTGTAAGTAAATTGCCCAACCGTCCTTAGTTTTAAGGGAGCTTTGAAAACCCACCTTTTTAGCATAGCTTTTAAGGATTTATATTAGTTTTAATTTTATTGTATTTATTGTTCTGTGAATTTGTACAGGCGCTTTGATTTTAAGAAAAGCGGCTTCTAAAAATAAAGATGAATTGAATTGAATTTAACCTTCTACAATACCAGCTCATACACAGAAAGTTTTTGCTCAATCCAAAAAAGACAAAAAGCCATGCTCTTCTCCCCCTCCTTGCATGCGGCAATTCCTGCTGGAGGAGGGGGCTATCCCATAAATTACCACTGTTCTTGGAGAAACACTAGAGTATGTAGCTGAATTCAAATATCTAGGAGTTTGGCTCGATCATAAACTTTCCTTCGCTGACTATCTCGAAGAACTACAGAAGAAACTAAGGCAAAGATTAGGGCTATTCTACAGAATTAACCACCTGCTCACAAAGGAGGCCAAGACTCAACTGGTTCAACCTACCATCCTATCTTTAATAGATTACACAGACCCGCTATACAGCCACTGCACTGCCTCTGCACTGGCTGTTGGACACCGTCTACCACAGAGCTATCGGATTCATTACTGGCCTTCCACTTTCCACACACCACTGCTCCCTGTACTCATCATTAGGCTGGACTTCCCTTCACTGTAGGAGAAATAGAAACGCCGCCCTATGGGCCTTCAGAGCAGTAACCAACAAGCTCCCCTTAGATTGTATTCCCCAGAGTGTGTTAGGCACCTGCGTTCTAAGGAGCTATTCCCCAACTGCCCTCCAAGTTCCAAGGTCAACACTCATTTCGGCAAAGCTGCTCTAAGCTTCTCTTTACCCACATTGTGGAACAGTTTGCAAAGAAACTTGAAGCTGAGCTGCCCTGTTAGCCTGAATATCTTCAAGGTGCTCTATGATCACTACATGAAAGCACCTAGCAAATGTTTTCCTCACCGCTAGTCCACTAATTCTGCAACTCCCCCTTTCCTTCCTGATGCTCGCCATGTTTCTACCCCTGGCTCTCATTCTTTCCCTATTAACTCTTCCTGCTGCACCCACCCTTCCCTGTCTGCTCCAGAATGGCTAAGGTCCCACCCCATCCATGGTACTGTCCCAATTATCTACCCCTCCTCCGTCATTATCTCAATAAACAAGTACACGACAGCCATCGTCACTTTCTGTGGTTTTAGCCCAATTTTTCTCCCAGTCGTCGTTAATATATCCCTTCTCTTCTTTACCTCTCTAACCTGCCACCCCATACATGGCCTCTTTCCCCTATATGTGTAGTTGCTGGCTGCCTCACTCAAAAGATCTCTGCTTATAACCCCTGTACACCTATGGTTGATTGTACATCTGCTGACTTCTTCAATTGTAAAATAATGCTTTTTTTTGTATTTATTTCAACCTTGTACTGTATACACTGTATATACTTTTTCTTCCTTGTATATTATTGCTTTTTGTATACCTGCTTCTGTACTTAACTTTGATGTATTCATGACCAGGTCCACCTTGCAAATGAACCTTGCTCAATGGTGCCCGCCTGGATAAATAAAGATTTTGACTGATTGATTGATGTATCTATAAGAAATAATGGTCTAAAGTTCTGAAGAACATGACTGGATAATGGCCAGTGGATTTGGCAAAATTCTTCCTGCACATCAGACAAATAGACTCACATCTGACACCATTTCCAGCTCTCACAGGATAGTCAGTCATGATATGATGGCTTTCATAGGGGATTAATTCCATGACTTTTCACCTACAGGCTCAGTTTCATATTTGACTTTGGTGCTGCAGGTGATACCACACAACCAGAAACAACCAAAGTAGGACCCAAGGTCCACTGATAGGGAGACTGCCAGGTAGCAGAAAAAGGAAAGATGATGACCTCTGCCTCAAACAGAAACAGCAAGTGAACTGAATCTGATGTCTCTTTAGATTGCATAAACATTAAAATTTTAGCTCAATAGAGTGTGTTTCCAGCATATTATGATCTCCTTGGAGGAGGTTACTGAAGTCAGCACTGCTCACAAAACACTGAATATAGTAGTACTGTACTATACCTGGGCTGTTAGGCAAAAGTCACCATTCCATTCTGTAAGAGCAATAAATTGAGCTATTGCTGATTGTGTTGAAAATACTTTGCAACCATATCAATGACCCACTGCACACTAAAGTTATAAACTGAAATACATACTGTACATCGTACAACACTAATGGTTCAAACATATTTGGGAAACGTATTTATTTATTTGAAAGCTTGTGACTGGGAGAGGCACACTGAGCCGTGGCTTGTTTCCAGGTTCGACCCGGGGGCAAGGAAGGGAAATATGTGTACAGATGTAAACTAACACTTTCTTCTGTTTTTTTTTTTTAAAATACATATGTTATGACACTGTAAATAGAACCAGTATTTACACTCAACCGTGCCAACCTATAAAAAAAATATTAAAAAAAGTGACATCCTACTTGAACTCCTGGGCAGTATTTTAAATAATTGACTTGCTTTATTGTAACCTGTCAACACCTCAGTCACCGGTGTAATAGCATGTGTAATCAAAAGCTATCTCTGTCATACTGCACAGTATGTATAGGCTTATAAAAACTGACAGCTTATCCACAACTCTTACCCAAACAGAACAGTTCAATACTGGTTAGGAACCGATGTAAACAAAATCTTTAAAAAATGCACTACAGACATATCAAGTGCATTTGTTTTTCTAGCAGTATTTCCAACAGTGACATCTTCTAATAAAACAAACAAGTAGTTAGAAATCCTACCACAAACAATATTTAACTAGAGGGCACCTCTGCAAACGCTGTATATCCGGGAGGAAGGCACATTCCCTTTACGTATACAGTCACGACTTTAATCTGACAACAACCCATTCATTTCTGCATTTTCGAAAATAAAACTAGTTTCTGAATCATAAATACGAAAAGACTGTATGGATTAATATCTGAAAAAACGCAAAGTGGCATCACTGTCCCTTTCCCAGTTATAATGCCATGTTACAAGGTAGATGTCAAATGAAACGCAGCCATGTCATTCTGCCCTGCGCTACTCGTTGAAAGAACCCCTGAAAAAAACAAGTACTTACTAATAGACAACATCCAGCCCTCCATCCTGATGCTAGCTCAGCGTCGTCAGTTGCAAACCCTGCATCTATTTTTTAACAGACAGCCCTTCTACTCCTGGCCAGCTCGAGAAACAGCCTCGCGGCTCCGGGATTGGCAGCGCGCGGCGGCCTCTCTCTCTTCAGGGTGGCTCGAGAACCAATTCGGATTGGTTCCGAGCACGAACGCCCTACCCAATGCCGTAAAAGCGAGGGAGGGCGCTGCCCGCAGCACCTTACTGCAACATTCAAGTGAGAGATTTAAATTTAGCTCAACTCGCGTTAGCCCGTGCAGGACCTTCCTCACCTGCGCCTCGTTAGGGGCAATGGATTCAGAATGCGGCAGCTGGGCTTCTGATCAATCTTCCGGTGTTAAAGTTTGCGGCGCTGGGGTTGCCTGCATCAGCTTCACACAAGCAAAAACACGCGTGTGCCCTGATGTCATCTTATGCGCGCATCAACGGCCAACTCAGAAAGAATATTTAGCAGTTTCCAGGAGGGGGAAGGGGCGTGAGAACTGACAGACACCCTTCTAGGATATCAATCAGCTACTATGTTGTACTTGCATTTACTAGATAGGACAGCACTGCATGAATGTAGAGGGCATCCCCTGCTGTTCCACTCCACAGCACTACTTCATTTAAATAGTTTGTAATCCTGTGAGTGTGGGCTAAGCTTCCAAAGTAATTGGCGAAGACGGCATTTTTTTTAAATTTGTAATACTTTAATTTAGAAAAATTCCGCTTTCAGATGCTGCTGTCAATCTGCCCGTGATTTTATAAATGTAGGACACAGTGGCGGTTTTTTCATTCACTGCGAACCTAATCTCCGAGATCGTTCCACTTCATCTGCTTCAGCGGCGTAATCAGCTTTTCCTCCTGACATCAGGAAAACCTGAGTAATGATTTTACTTTAGTGTACATCTGACGTGCAGTAAATATTCTGTGGCAAAACATCATTAACCCCTTCTAGGGAAGCATTCAGGACTTTAGGGAGAGAGGAAGAGTAGGAAAAGGAAAACTAACACAAGATGGGCAGAAGGGGCGTTGGTTCACCATCCCATCCCGTGCCGTGCCTGGAAATAGGTAAATGTTTGTCTGGTGCAGGCTACCCGGTTAACAAAATCTAAAATAAATAAGCAAGTAAAAAGTAGGCTTCGATACACATTTCTTTCACAATGAATGAGCCCCAAGGCGGTTTACCATTAATTTACAATGAATCAGAAACGGGTAGTGCAAAAACTATATGCATCATTTGCAGCCAATAGGTACATATCCACAGGCAAACATGACAACTGCATTAGTACCAGTTTTGTGGAGAAGAGAGTCTTAGCCAGCAGATAAAACCTGAAATGCCAGGAAATCTCAATTCCACCTGAGTAATCACCAGAGGTGGGCACAAGGGGCATTAATTTACCAGCTCATCTGAAGGATGGACACCACCCCAATACTATGGCACGCCTACTCCCCTCCCAATTGCTTTTCAGAGTCAGCATTTGATATAATCATGTTTGTATTCATCAGTGCTCGTCTGCAGTCCCAATCAGAGTACCTTGCACTATATACGGTGATTATATACAATAAAATAGTGGCATACATAACTACCCTTGAAGAATGCAGTAATGACCACCTTGCTTGCCAGGCATAGCCATGCCATTGAATGTGCTGTCTGGAATGCTTTCAGGCATCAAAAACAGAGTTTAGACTTGGGAACCAGGTGACTCGGGTTGAAGTCTCACTTAATGTACTTGAGGGACCCTAAGCCAATCACTTAAAGCAGCAGTGCAACTTTTGACTTATACTTTTCATTCTATTTTAGATTGCCCCTAATCTCCAGACTTGTATGGTACCCTTTTAACCATTTTGAGGCTCAAACCACTTGTGTGCAGATTGGAGGTGTGACCTCATCCCAAATATTCAGGCTGAATATTCTGATTGGGACTCAGATCTTGAAGTATTCGGCATGAGGTATTTGTTATTCTTGCGAAATGTTAAAACGTAAATAAATAAATAAAGATGAACAAAGAATCAGCCCCCCACCCTATATTCTGCAAGGTATACAACCCCATGTCCCTCCACTCTGTTAGAATCCATCCCACTCCCAACTCCAGCACCCACAATTTTCCATTGAATTGGCTATATTTAAAAAAAAATCTTCCACATAGGCAGCTGGCACACTCTGCCCACCTCCACACTGACTGCCGTCTTTCAGAACTTATTTGCACTAAGTCAAATATGATTATACAATGGGATCTAAAAATCCAGTTTCCTGACTGGTTGGCTGCTACTTTATGCTGTGGGGTAATTTTTGCATAAAGTAACCAGCCAACTGCACGTTTAAAAAAAAAAAAGTTAAATAATTCCATGAGCGTTCCAACACACTCTCAGAAAGCAGCCATTTTGTTCTCCTGCTAACCGTCCATTCCACAAAATAAAAAAACATTAGTGGAAACAATACCAAATGCTATGTTTCAGATACACAGTACCGGGAAGTTAGTCATTGAAACCGAAACGGACTAAAAAATGACAGATATGCTGAACTGCCTCAACAATCAGTCCCTCAGCCCATTACATTTCTTTTGGTATTTACAGTCACTATAGTAATAGACTAAATGCATTTCATGCCACTTGTCAATAGGAACTATGCTATGATGCGTATTGACATTTCTGTGTTTTAAGCATAAAATAATAAAATGTAACATTTTAATTCAAACTTTTTCCTGAGGTACTTTTTTTTCTAATTGTATAATTTGAATAACCCATGATGGGCTGTGGGTTGGGCTGGGATTTACCCTGGGCTGGTGTGGTTGGTCACTTGGACTTCACCCTCATGACCCAACCATGCCAGCTGTGGGTAAATCCGTGCCCAACCCACACCCATGGATTATTCCTTAATGCACCCCTGGCAGCATTTTCCTCCCACCCCTCCTCCCAGCACCCAAAAGCCAGCATGTGTTGACTATAAGGAGGAAGAAGGCAAGCATCACAACCTAACCTCCTCTGTGGCCAACTGCCATCTTCTGAAAGAAAGCGCTCACGCGTTTGCTCATAATAAAATCAGCTGATCATGTGATCAGTTGCTTTTTCTATTATCAAGCTTGCGAGCACGTACATTCAGAAGAAGGTGACCAGCCATGAAGGAGGGTGGGTTGCATTATTTGCCTTCTTCCTCTTTATAGGTGTGGCATAGAGGTAATGTAAGGAAGTATTTTTTCACAGAGAGGGTTGTGGATGCATGGAATGGCCTTCCAGAGGAGGTTGTGGAGTCAAAAACAGTGGTGGAATTCAAGCATGCATGGGACAGTCATAAGGCAATTCTAGGGGGTGGGGGTAGGAAGAAGTAGGCTGTTGGCTAACTAGGAACTGCAGCTTATCCATTAGGTAGGAAAATGGGCAGACTGGGTGGGCCAAGCGGTCCTTATCTGCCGTCAGATTCTATGGTTCACTTGCTGGCTTTTGGGTGCTGGGGGGAGGAGAGTGTTGCCAGGGTGGGGAGGATGGGAGACATATTTGATTTACCACAAATAAGTGTTGAAATACGGCAGCCAGCCATGAAGGTGAAGGGGTTGTACCAGCCACCCATCATTTAAGATTTTTTTTTTTACATATTGGCAATTTAGGGGGGCGCTGTGGAGCCCGAGCTGACAGGCAGCAACTTGGAATAGCTCCGCATAAAAAGCTTTAAAAATAGATCAAAATCCACTTTTTGGCGACCAATTTAAGAAACAAACCCAGAGGATACATCAAGGAACCTCACACAATTAAAATGGGGAATCCTAGGAAGGAAGGAGGTGGCGGTTCAAGTGCTAAATCTACAGGAACCTTGCAGGCAGCGAGTCATGGCTCAGAGAAGCAGGCCGCATCACTTTCGGAACCGGAGGAGACTATGTCCTCTATTGGTCTTAAGCTGCAAAAATTAATCGCATCTATCACAGATTTAAACTCTAAAATGGACACTTTTGAAACAAGGGTCACTTTGGTGGAGAATTCAGTGGCAGGAATGCAGGTGGAGACGGAAGATGCGAAGCGGCAAGCAGAATCCGCAGCGGCGGCAACCACGCTTTTGGTGAAAGAGAATCACCACTTGAGAGTTAGACTCAAAACCTTGGAGAATCAAGCCCACTCTTCGCATGTCCGAATCCTGGGTCTACCCGAGGGGATCGAGGAAGATCACCCTCTAATGTTTCTGCGTGAATGGCTGGACTTAAAATTTATGCCAGAGGGTCAGAGCCTAAATATTTCCTTGCAGAAGGCGTATCAGATCACACCAAGAGGACATCGAGAAAATGCCAAAAAACCCAGGACATTGCTTTTAGTCACTGATGGAGTCGGATCCAGAGATATAATTTTGCGCCTCGCAAAACAAGCAAGCCGTATAATGCAGGATGACCAAAATGTTTTTTTGTTTCCTGATCTAAGTTATGCTACATGTACCAGAAGGAAGAAATTTGATGGGGTAAGAAAAGTCCTACGAGAAGCATCAATCACCCACTCGATGATCTTCCCTGCCAGATTGCGAATAGTGTATGAGGGCAAGGTTTGGGCCTTCTCCGATCCCATTGAAGCCGGAAAATGGGCCTCGAGGTTTGCCTCAGATCGAGATCGTCGTCAAGCACCTGGAGAAGCTGATTCGGATGCAGAGGACTGATCCTTAATGAATTGTAAGATAATATAACTGATAATTTTAAGCTTTATCTTTATCTTAAGCCTGAAGTAATCCTGTATTTGTTTTGAGGATGCTCATGAATTTGCTTATAATCTGAAGGCATTAAAGCATTAAAGCATCGCAATATTCCAGCCTCACACGTTAAAACAGGGGGATATGTTGCTTTGGAAAGTTTAATAGCTGTTGGGGTTTTGTACTTTGAAAAGTATTATAAAGTGCTGGATGTGTTAATCCTGAATGTTATCTTCAAAAGAAGTGGATTGAGTGAAAGTTTCACGATGTTGCTGCCTTAGGAATACCTACTTATGATACTAAACATTTAGTTTAAAGGTATGACTCCGATAGCCCTCAGCAGGGGCAAGGCTTTTTCCGGACTTGTATGGACTTAAGTTCTCTGGACTCAGTCATACTGCTCTTGGGCTCATTACACAGCTTAATTTTTGCTTCTGATATAAATTGGTTTTAATAATGTTTAGCTACCCCTCTATGTGGTATCAATGTATCAGGGATGCATTTTATCCTAAATATTAAGGGGAAATGTTCTTGTTTCTCCAGATGGAGATCTATCTTTGTTTCATGGTCTGTCTCTGATACGGATCTATTAATGTGTATGATTACATGTGCAATAATAAAAAATAAAGTATAAAAAAATATTGGCAATTTAATGGAAATTGTGCTTGCTAAGGTAGAAGGATGATACAGATTCTAACAGAGGGTGGGGGGATGGGGTGGTTGTATATCTTACAGAATATAGGGTGGGAGGCTATTTCCTTTTTATTTTTTTTATTTTGTATTTCATGAATAGGTTAGGCATGAATAGTGCCACTACTCATAATTCGAATTTAAATAACAATAGTGCATTATTCATGGTATTTGGGATACACTGTTCATTACTCACACACACCATTTTGAGGAATAGGATTTTCTTGTGGACTGTTTTCTTTAAGCTTTCAAAATACCCTGCTTGACAGGTTCATGCTGCAGTATTTTAGGTTTTCAAGAACCAGGCTTTCAGTCTCACTGTTCTGAGATTTGAAAATGTTTCCCTGCCCTGAGACAGAGAAGGGCATGTCTCATAGGGGAGAGAGAGAGATGGGATTCCTGTCAGACAGGGACAATAGGAGGGAGAACCATGGCTGTCTTGCCCAATCTGGTGCCACCAGAATCATTGTTGCTGACTCCTTCCCCAATTTCTAGAGTACTCCATAAATTGGAGGGAATGGACAGAATTTATAGAGGAATTTTCTTTCCGATTCAAAGTCAGAGCATACTGGGGTAGACTCCCCCTTTGGGGTGGCCTGCAGCAGAACAGTAGTAACGTTTGATTGTCCCATGAAGCAAAAAAATCTATGTCTGGTATGCCCCATCTCTCAAATAAAGTCAGAACCACCTGGTGGTCTAGTGACCACTCATGGTTTCCCTGACTTATCCTGCTAAAATGAATCTGCCAAGACATTGTCTTTTGCTGGTTGACGTACAGCAGGGATTTCTGTGTTTAGTGAATATGCCAGATTCCAGATCCTTATTTGCCTTTCTGCATAGCTTTGTGCCATCTTGCTTGTTTATGTAGTACATGATGGTGGTATTGTCTGTTCTGGCCAGAACTGCCTGGTCTTGGACCAGGTTTGATAAGTGCTGTAGAGACAGGAGTACAGCTTGAGTTCCAGCAGGTTTATGTGCTCCTCCTGCTGTTGTGAAGTCTAGACTGTAGTTACTGTGTGATCATTCAGATACTCTCCCCATCCCAGTAGGAAGGCATCTATTGTAAGAGGGAGTGTTGCACAGTTTTTGGAATGGAATTCTTTCATTGAGACTGCCCACTTCCTTCCACCACTGAGCCCTGACCAGGCCTGCTGTGACTGATGCTATCTGACTCAATGGGTTTGACCTTTGATGTCAGTGCCTTTTTAAATGGTACTGAACATCTCTTATCTATAAGTGGGCTCAGGTCACCACACCTGTTGCTGAGGACATGTGCCCTAGTTGCTGCAAGAAGTCCTATGCTGGCCTTGGCTCATCTGGCTTGTAAGATTTTGCACAGAACAATATGCTCTGCACTCTTGCCTGTGGCAAGAATGCTTTCCCCTGACTGATGTCCAGCTCTGCTTCTATGAAGACCAGCACTTGGCTGGGTTCCAGCAGGGACTCATCTGTGTTTAGTAGAAAGCCAAGACTTTCCAGGGTGTTTCTTACCATTGCAATGGATAGCATGTCTCTTGTTCTATCATTCGTGTGACCAGCCAGTTGTCCAGGAAGGGATAACATTATTCGCTTTCTTCTCAGGAATGCATCCATTACTGCTAGGCACTTTATGGACACCCTTGGAACTAAGGTTAGGGATAAAGGCTAAGTGGCAAATTGATATTGCTCTTTTCCTGATCTGAATCTTAGATACTTTCTGTGGGAGTGTCTGAGAGGGATATGGAAGTGTGTACCTTTCAGATCCAGTGATCCAAGTCACTCCTATTTCTGTTAGGATGATATAACTGTTCCCAGTATTACCATTCATTTTTTATATGCCTGTTCAGGAATTTTAAATCTAGAGTGGGCTTCCAATCACCATGTTTCTTTCTTGTAAGAAAGTACCTTGAGAAAAAGCATCTACCCTACTGTGAGGTAGGAACCTTTCTATGTCCTTTATCTTTAGCAATTACTTTACCTCTAGCTCTAACAGAAAGTTTTCCTGAGGTTGGAGTGGTGAAAAAGAATAAAAGTACGCTGGCCTAATGGTGCAGCACTTGGATTTCCATCTGCGATGCTGACGCCCCAGGTCAGATACGGACTCAGAGAATTGGAGGGCCAGCGGGGCAGAGGGAGAACGAGCATCCCAGGGACTGCTCTCCACCTCCTGGGGGAGAGGGGGAAGAGTGACTAGCATGTGATTGACCCCTGGTGAAGGCTGGGGAACACAGCTGCCAGAACTGAGTTATCAGGGAGGTGTGCTGGACATCACGCATTGCACATTACATCATTGCACACCACAGCCCCCAGGGAGCTCACCGTTCACAAAAAAATCACTGCCAACTCAGTTTATGATACCACACCTCTTTAGCTGTGCCCCCACACTCTGTGATGCTTGGCCAGTGACTGAGTGATGAGTTGCCACTGGTGTAGTCTGGTCCCATGGCCCCTCCTTGGGGGTAAGCCTGGATGCCATCCTGGTGGTGTTCCCACCAGAATCCTTGACCAGTTGTCTGTGGGGGCCATGCTGTCTGATGGACCCACCCATGGGAGTAAGCCTGGGTGGATCACCATTCCAGGTAAGTCCTGGGGGTGGGCAGAGGTCAGGGGAGTCAGGGACTGAACCTTCGGAGGTCTGGCACCATGACAAAAAGCAAAGTAAATAAAAAAAAAAGGAAAAATACTTACTGTGGTAATGATGTTTCTTCTCAGGGATCCATCAACGAGCCTTACAAAAGTGCATCATTCCGCCAGAGTGTGATGCCCTTGGGCTAGAACTGTATGTTAATTTTAGAATTTCAAATGCAGCTGGCCCTGTGGTGCAGGGTGATGGGAGATTGCCTGGCATGCTGGCAACCCAGGTTCATGCCTGTGCACAGGACAGGAATGGAAGCCAGCAAGGTGGGCTCAAGAGCATCCTTTGGACACTCTTCTCCTGGGAGGAGGGCCAAGGAGTCAGCGCCCTTTGGAGGCTCCTGGCGGCTGAGTTTGGCATTGTGCTTTGCACTGTGGGTGACCACACAGTGCATGCATGATCTGCCAGGACACCACAGCATGCGTCTGAGTGGGCAGGGGGAAAAACTGGAGAAATGGCTGCCCAAGCCATCCAGATGATGGTGCCCCATCCTCCTGATAGCCTGGGAATGCCTGTGCTGCCCCCTTGCTGCCCCCAATGAGGTTTGAAGAAGAGGCTGTGGCTCTTGAAAGTCCCCCCTCCCATTCATGAAGATGGGAGGGGGGCTTCCTGATGAAGGGATGTGTCGGGTCGATCAGGGGGGCAGCACACTGAGGGTCAGCAGATGGCTGACAGGAGGACAGTGGCTGTGGAGGCTTAGCCGCCTGAAGGAGAGGCCAGCTTGGGCAGTCAGGGGGATAAAAAGATAATATAAAAAAAAAGAATTTTGAATGCAGGTTCAGACTGTGCACTGTGGTCATACTCCACTGCTATTCTAATGTCAGATTTTTTTTTCCACAGCCGTGGGAGCAGTGACCACTAAAAGTAGCTAAATGGTTACTAAAATGTTTTCTAATTTTTCTTTTACAAATTGTAGTGAGAAGGAAATAATGTGACCTACTAGGAACTGAACCTAGGCCCCAGTGCTTGAATTTTCATAAAATGTTCTTTAACATTTTGAAAAGTCCAACCAAATTGAAGCAGATCTCTTAAAAGTAAAACAATCACTTTTTAACAATTGCTGAGGAACTGCAATAAGTAATACTCCAGCAATCGTAATATAAGAACTGATTCTTGTATGAACCTATTTTCAGGTTCTGCAAGGGGAGGCAAAGTCATGGTTTGTAAGTGTAACAGCCCCCCGATTTACCTGGACTGTTTCCAGGGCCCTCGGGTGCACATTGCACACTCCTCTGAGAGGGCTGGCCTGGATTCACAAGTGGACATTAGAAGAAATGATGTGTGCCTCCACCTGGGGTAGTGATGTACAGTAGGATACTTGTATATAAACTGCAGGTTACACCCCCTGGGAAAATTTAGTAACTACACCCACAGTACCTTTCCCACACAATAAATGCACATACTTTCTAATAATTGGCAATACCATAAACCAGCTTTCTGTTTTATTATAGAGGGGAGGAGGTGAACAGGAGAGAAAACAGCATAATTATAATTTCAATAACTGACTGTACCCCACATTGATTCCCACACCTCCCACCTGCGGGTGCACCCAGCTTTTCCCCACAGCCGGTTAGAAACCATCAGTAAGTTGCGGTGGGTACCTCAATGGAGTCTTTCCAAAAGGCAGGATTGCGGTAGGGATGAATAGTCTTGTAACTGGGAACAGAATACTTTTGTTGTTATTTTAAACACATGCAAACTTTAACTTTTCTGTCTGGATGCAGGTTTAATCTCGGCACAATCCTGCCCAGAAATTAACCCCCTTGTCCTAGCTAGCTAGCTTGCTAACAATGGAACTCTTCTGAGCTGCATCCCAAAGGAACTTACAGTTTTGAAGCTGGAGGTCTCAGCAGGTTTGGTTTAACTTCAAACAGTACCGTTCTGGTATTAGGAGTTGGTGGTGCACCATGATGCAGGCTGCAGACAAGTAGCAGCTGGTCTTCATCTGTCAGGCCTTTCAAATCTTCACTTCTGAGGCCTTTGTACATGGTGTTCACCTGACAGACCTCTTGACGTCTTCCTCTCTGGTGATCTCTTTGGTGGTCTAGGGGATTACGCAGGCAAGAAGGCCCCTAGACAGTTTTCTGCTTGGCAGCAGCTTCCAGACGTACACTTGCAGTGCGGCTTTGGCTCAGTCTCTGGCTCCAGCCCACACAATGACTCTGACTAGAAGAGTCATTCAACCTCAAAAACTCTTGCTACTATGAGGGGAAACACAGTTGGCTCAGTCTGTCTAGTCTAGGATGCAAAGATGCAAAGTTTTCAAATTCCAGGCTGCAGGAGACAGTCATCATTATCATCACCACCAATAGCGATGAGTCTGAGTACTAGAGGATGAGGTGTGTCTGCGTCTGCATGCTGTGTGTAAACTGTGGAGAAGTTACACAGCAGGACCCAGTTTTTGCTTTTTCTATCTTATAAAAGGTATGCTACCAGTTTTTTAACGGGTCTTTCCAGTAAAACTTGTGACGTTCCACCTTTGGCTTGTGGTTACCTGGTGTGTTTTGTTTCCACAGGAGGACCCGTGGAGGTAGCCACGGGGTTGCTTGACTGTTGGACTGCAAGACGGCCCTTCAGAAAGGCCGATAACTGGGGTCTCTATAGCCAAAATCAAGAAAAGCCGATAAAAGTCAGAACTCAGAAGCTAGGAGTCTGATGCTACAAAGAACTCTTAAGAATTCTAAGGACTTTTAAGGATATTAGTACTCTACAGCCAAGTTGTGACTTTAGCACTTTTATTTACTATGGGTGCTTTTTGATCCTGATCTGGGCACTATTCTTTTAAGGAGAGTATTTTATGTATTTTTACATTTTGCATGTTATATGTCTTGGTGTGTTATATTTTTTTAAGTTTTAAGTGATTGAAATTAAGTGATTCAAATCAAGAAAGCTTTTTGAAAGCTTTTTAGAATATTAGTTGCCGGTTTTCCTGGCTACTATTCTTAGATTTATACATTTTATTGTGCTTTATTTGTTTTTATATTACGCAGTGCTAGAGCATACTCTCCAATTGCCACTGTTAATCTTTAATTAGCTTGCAAACCAGCCCTTCAAATTAGCTTTGTCGTAAGTAGTCTATTTAGCCCATTCTTATTTGTCTTGCTACTGATAAAGCTTAATTAACCTAAAATCCAGCCATTCATAATTGCCTTCTGTTGATAATTTGGCTGTTTAGCTCATTTTGACCTGATCAAATGAATTTCTATTTAAAAACGCATGCATGGTGTTTCTCTAGATAGCGAAGCTTGAGACCGAGGAGTAAACAGCGCGGAGCTGTGTACTAAGATCAAGTTTTCTCATTTTTTTTGGAAGCGTTTGTATGTTTGCCATTTTATAAAAGAAGGCATTAAATTGTCTTGAAGTCATGTTACACTTTACTGTATTGACTCCTGAATTCTGTAGCTCTGCTCTATTGCTGGTGTACTGCAGGTCGTTCTTGTCTTCATTCAGCATATTCCAGTGTGTATTAATGCAGCCTTATTAGTAAGTATGGTTTACTGCTGAGTTTTCCTTTTTCTTTATAATTTTAAAGCTACTAAAAGTGCTTTGGTTTTTCTTTATAATCTTTGATGTTAGATTATTGAGCTATTACTAGAAATTATCTTAGAATCGTTGAATTTTGAGCATTTAAGGAGAAATTGCCGTTGCTATTTTTTAAATTTATTTCTCCTTTCTTTAGTATTTTTGATAAACAAGCCATAGTGAGAGGATATGCGCCTGTGAGGACCCGATGGTTAGATTCCATTTGTATGGGAGGAGAAGATGGGATCTTATTAACAGCGGCATTTACTAGGGTGTTTACTAAGGCATCCCTTCATGGTTCAAGGTCTTGGATTGAATTTCAAGGCACTTTATATGAGGCTATACCTTTATGCTTGTTTTGGATTACTATATCTGATTTCAGTCTGCTTTCAGCCCTTTGTCTCCAGAACTGAGCTGCTTTGACTCCTTGCTTGAACTTTTGTGAGCTGAAAGCCGCAATATTTTCATCACTCAAGACTTTTACAAGAAATAAATTGTACTTTATTGAAAGCAGAACTGGAAACAATTACTGCTTTTTTGTGATTGTGAATTTTGTTCATTTATTAACAGTGCTAGAGTGAAGAGTTTTATTTTCTCACTTGCCTCTTATATAGAACAAATGTCGAATACTGCTTTATGTGTTGGTAAGAGAGTTAATGGGGGTAAAGGGGAAAAAGAGAAAAAAATGGATATCAAGGCTTATAGCAGGAAATATATAAAAAATACAAAAAAGCTTGGAAAAGATCATTCTAAAGTATGTCCCAAAGCAGGAAAATTAGTTAATCAAAAAATAACTCATTTATTTCCTTCACCCTCTCCTATGGAACTAAGGGGTAATAAGAAAATAGTCAAACATTTCCATTCAAAATTAATCTCTTCACCATCAGGGGAGGGTTCCTGTAGTAATTTATTTTCAACCCATCCCCTGTTAAAAGAAATTCACAGTCTGGAGGAGCCAAATGGCTGCTATGATAAGGATGTAGCATATAATTACAGTAACTGTAGTACTAGTGATCAAGTGAGACGTGGAGGAACTACTATAATAAATTTATCTGCCCCGTTCTTCATTTATCTGATTTAGTAGGATCTAACCCTGGTCAAAGTTGTTCCAAGGTAGAGGATGAGAAACTACCATCTAATAGATTGCTTGGGAAGGAAAGAAGGAATGAGTCAGATCCAGCTAGGAATAGAGATAAAGCCCGTCTACACTTCCATTTACAGCAACAGTAGATTCTATTCAGAATATAAATCTACAGCAGTCTTCTGAACAACATCCAAAGCTCTTTCCTTAATAATTTTGAGTCCTTTTTAACCCCATATGCAAATTTTGTAAATAATGGGTTGTTTAAGGAGTGCATGAATCCGCTGGAATCTGATCTTGTAGCACAGTTAAAATTATCTAGTCCTGCTTCTCATGAAGACAGGGCTTTAAACAACAAATCAGCGTCTGCAATTCCAAATCTGACATAAAAGTCCATAGAGATTATCTTGTATGATTTAAAAAGTGAAATTCAATTGGAAAATGAACAGCTTATGGAATTAGTCACTTTGTTTGGTTCCTTTCTAAAAAATTTTATGAAAGAAAATGAGGCTTCCCCTGAGAACCCCAAAGCTAGTGTGAAAATTAGACAAGGGAACAAATTGCCTGATATTAGCCCCAGTAACATGCTTTCTGATAAATCCAAATCTCTAGATACGGGTGGTACTAATAAGGTACCTTTGGAGAAGTCTTCCTTGTCAGTACAGAAGGAAAATAGAGACATAAGAACTATTACGGATGAAATGTCTAAGAAAGAAATAGTAGAGATATATAACTTAATAAAGGACTTGGAAGAAAGGAAATGTCAGATTGGAAATATTAAAAGGTCAAAGGGAAAACCAGCTAAAACTAAAATAAAAGAGAAAAAGCATGGTATTGCTAGTCGGGGTGGCTCTGGAAGCATTCTTAGTAATGAAATTAATGTTGGATGCAGACAAAAAGAATAATGAATCCTTGGCAAAGAAATTGAATGCAAAACAAAGTAAGAAGGTAAATGTTGGGAAAATCATAGATACTGTACATCCACCATCTAAGGAAAATGTACCTGTTTCTAGAAAAGTTATTAAGGAACGCTCAATTATTGCTGGTGATATGCTACCTACTTTGTACATCTACGGTTTACCCAAGGGAAGATCTGAAAACTTTCATCTCTTGAAATTGGCTACCTATAATTTAATGAAGGGGTTAGCTGGGACTAAAATTGGGTGGCAGGATATTAAATCCTCCTATAGATATAGGAATGGAGCTCATAAAGGTTGGGTGTGTGTAGTTTTTAAAAATTTCCACTGTGAGATCTAGAATTCTTGCCATTAAGGGTACATTTTTTGATATTGGGGTTATACTTGATGTAACAATTAGGGAACATTCAATGAGCCAGATGAACAGCCCAGTAAAAAGCTCTAACCGTAATTTGATAGGGCATGCAACCATTGGTAAATCAACACTTATTCAACTTAGAATTACAGCATTTATAAAACACGGTGATATGGTTCATAATCTGAAAGGTGATGATGAATCCATTATATACAGAAGAGGTCGGAAACAGTTGGGAGTTAGAATTAATAGTAGTACATTACTGAATAAGGATTATAGCTCATCAAATTCAACAGTTTATATGGAGTAGAGTCTGATAACATTAGAGCAAAGTTTAAACAGCACTATAAATCTTACTAATAATTCCATTTGACAAGTGCAGTTAGAGCAGAAAACATGTAAAGGGTTAATTAATATTTTAAGCTGGAATATTGCTGGTTTGAAAGACAAGTTAAGTGATAAGGAATGTTCGAATTGGTTGAAATCATTTTCAATCCTGTGTATTCAGGAAACATGGGATAATAATTGTTATGACCAAATATTAGAGGGACATTCATCCTGGGCCTCCCCTGCTTACAAAGAAAAAAAAGTTTGGTCGACATAAAGGGGACCTAGTAATTTATGTGGATGCCAGACTGGATTTTGTCTTAATGGAGGCAAGTGTTTATAATGAATATTTTTTATACATCCTAATTGCCAATAATGGTGTTAAATGGCTATTTTTTAATATTTACATTCCACCAAGTTTAAATATTCTAAAGTATCAGAAAGTACTTGGCATGATTGGTAGTAGTATAGACTCTGTTGGATCTAGATTTGCTGGGGTGAAAACGTTCCTGGCTGGTGATTTTAATGCACATATCGGCTGTTTGATTGAGGATCCATCAAATAATTGGTGTATTGATGACATCCTAAATTTATTTAATTATTTTTATTTATTTAGTTTTTGTTGACCGGGTAAGTGCACTAGACAAATTCTGCCTATTTTCAGACACGACCCGGGGGAGGGGGATACAGATGAATGCCAACTGACTTTGAACCAGATTAAGCTGTTGGTGGTATTTTTAGTGAATGAGGGAAATTTGGCCAGGACACCGGGGAAATTGCCCTACTCTTTTCGATAAGTGCCATGGGATCTTTAACATCCACCTGAACTACCACCAATCCAGGCAGATGGGACCTCGGTTTAACATCTCATCCGAAAGATGGCACCTCAGAAGTGCAGCACCCCTCTCATGCTGCACTACAGTGTCAGTACTGGGATATTAACCCAAGTGCCAGATGTGTATACCTTTGAGACAGTCCAAGGATAGATCTACCTCCAGAAATGGAAAACTTTTGCTCAATTTTATGGGATGTTATAACTGAAGAATTCTTAATGGAAGAATAGAGTAGGTGATTGGGAAGGGGAATGTACCTTTCCAACTAGTAATGGAGTAGGCGTTTTGGATCTTTGTATTATAGAAGCTTCAGACTATTCTTTAGTCAAGAAATTTGAAATTGTTAAATCCTGGGAAAGTGATCATTACCCAGTTAAATGTCTGGTACATCTAGGTTTCAAAAAAGATACAACCGACCAACTGGATGAGACAAAAGCTAATAGTCATGTGTGCATAAAATATGGGAAAAAATCAACTGGGATGCATTTTCAAAGGAGGCATTGGATAATGTTATAAATACAGTTCAGGCTAAGGTTAATACTTGGGTATTTAATGCCAACAGTCTTATAAGTTCAGAACATCTAATTAAGGAATTTGATAAGTTAATTATCTCTACTGCTTCTGTTTTATGCAAAAAAGAAAGAATAAGTAGATATAATGAATTAGCTGTGGATAAACCCTGGTTTGATAATGAATGTCAGTACCTGAGGAAAATAATTAAGGAAGCTGGAAAAATTAGAACAAAAGAACCATCTTGGTATGTTCTTGGAGCATTTAAAAAAATAAAATTAGAATATAAACAGTTATCGCTAAGAAAAAAAAAGATTCATTGTTTTAATTTATGGGCCAAACTACAAGAAAGCCTAATGAAAAAGGATTCTAAAACTGTTTAGAATCTTGTGGCAGTTGGTTGTAATGGGAGTAGTATTTCTTATAATGTACCAGGGATGATTGGTGAAGAAATGTGGGTCCAACATTTTAATAAGGTATATAAAATCCCCTTAAATTTTAATAAAGCCTTAGCAAAGGAGTTAAGTATAAGAGTATTTAATTGCAAAGGAATTAGACTTCAATTTTCCTCAAAAGAAGTCGAGCAGGCAGTTCAGGCCCAGAAAAGGAACAAAGCTGCAGGCTCTGATGGTCTCCCTGCAGATATTTCTCTCCTTGATCCAGCATTTTGGGCTAATATATGTACCCCAATATTTAATATCATAAGTAGAAATTTTATTCTCCCTCAAAGTTGGAACAAGGGTATAGTTCCCTGTTTAAGAGAGGTAACAGATCTGATCCAACATGTTATAGACCTATAACCTTACTTCCAGTTTTGCAAAAAATATTTTCACGATTAATTCTGGATAGGTTGACAGCCTGGGTCGAGGAAAACCAGTTGGTGTCAAAATGTCAAGGGGGGTTTAAAAAGGGCCAAGGTACTCTTGATCTTCTTTTTTCCTTAAATTTTATGGTTGAAAAATATGTAATTCATAAAAAAGGTAATCTTTTTGTGGCTTTTTTTGGAAATAAAAACTGCATTCAACTCTATAAATAGAATAAAGCTATGAGAATTCTTGGTCGAACTAAAAATTTACCCCCAATTGTTAGAAATGATAAAGCTATTGTACTCAAACACAACAATAGAAATACGCTATGGGAGAGATGGTGCATTATCAAGAGAATTGCCTATTAAAGCTGGAGTAAAACAAGGCTGTTTATTGGCTCCAGTATTGTTTAATTTATATATAGAGAATCTAATAAAAGAAATTAGTTTAATTGATACCTTTGCACCAAGTTTAGATGATAAGGAAACTAAGGTATAGTTGTATGCAGATAATGCCTTAGTTATATCCAGAACTCCTTTAGGCCTAAAACGTGTATTATCTAGTGTTATGACTACTTTGAAACAGTTGGATTTTGAATTAAATATTATTAAATCAAAAATGTTGGTGTTTGGAAAATCAAAATATAATAAGAAATCTTAGGAAATTGAGAAGTTGCAACTTTGAGGTAGTGAAGAAGTTTAGGTATCTAGGGGTAATAATTGATAATAATCTACCTTGGTCCAGTCATTTGGCAGATGTTAAACAAAATGCAATGAAAACAATGGGGCCATGCGTTCCTTTGCTACTAAATTTGCTAATAATTCTTTTGTTGCATTAAAAAAAAAAACTTTTGAAGCTAAACTCCTGAACCAACTGCTATATGGTAGTGAAATGTGGGGCCTCTATTTAGACATGGCTAACTTAGAGATTATTCAGAACAATATTTTAAGATCTAGTCTGAACCTCCCCCGTGATTCCCCCTCCTGTTTTTTAAGATTGGAGGCTGGAATGATCCAAATTAAAATAAGAATTCTGATAAGAGCAACTAAGTATTGGGGTAAGATTGTGAAGGCAAAAAAAATAATCTGGACCACCAGGGATATAGGACTATTATCAAGGCCACTGATTTACGGTGATTAAAACAATTAAATTCCATTTTAAAGACTTAAGATTCTGGAATTTCACCGGTGATTGTTACTCTAATTTCCTGATTTTACCAGGATTCGGCTATCATTCTTTTATTATGTGCATAAATAATCAGAATTAAAGAAGGCTTAATATATAGACCATTAAATAAAGCAAACTGAAAACAGTACAGGAAGAAATTAAAAGAAAAATACACTTTTTGTAGATATACTGATCTGATAGAAAATGCCACATTCCATGAAATCTTTGTTTTTACCAGTCTTCAGGCAGCCCTAATTCTGGAATTTTACCAGATTTTCCAGTAAAAAATGAAAAACAGTGGCCTTGACTATTATCTTTCTACATATGCCTGCAATCGGGCTGCGTGCAGTCCACTGGACCACCAGGGATATAGTACTATTATCTTTCTACATATGCCCATGATCAGGCTGCGTGTGGTCCACTGGACCACCAGGGATATGGGACTATTATTTTCCTACATATGCCCTCGATCAGGCATGGGGGGTGCAACCATGAAGGTGCCGCCAGAGCTCAGGTGGCCACCCATAGGTGGCAGCTGCCGTGTTGCACCCTGCAATATGGTAGCTCACCTGTGGGTCACCAGCTGTTGCTCCTTTTTTTGGGCTCACCTGTGTGCAGTGCAAGTAGAGGTTGCACATGCATGGGCTCAGCACATCCCGGGCTGAATATAGGGATGTGCAGAGTATGCATGGGCACGCCCCCCCCACCTGCGCTGCATACATTACTGATGCGCTCCGGCGCATTGGGATTTGTGCCAGGCTCAATCCCCCTTTGAATATCATGCCAGGGTGCATCAGTGGGTTGCGCATGGTGCAACTATGTTGTGCCATGTGCAACCCTTCTGAATATCCCACCCTAAATGTAAAGTAATGAAGACCAGAAGACTGGAGCTGACTTTGGGATTCTGCTCTCTTCAACGGAGAAACAAATCTGATGTTCGAACAGCATGGAGAGCATGACCACAGTGCAGAGCTTGAACTTGTATTCTAAATTCTGAATTTAACATAACGTTCTATCTGTGGTGCATCACATTCTGGCAGGATGATGTACTTTTGTAAGGTATCATTGATGGATTCTTGGTGTTTGAACCTTTGAGCTCTTTAGTTTTGGGAGGCCTGTGAACTGAAGTTCTAAAACCTGACACACTTCCAGTACTCTTTTCTCTGTGATGATGACTTTCCACTCCAGGGGTTCTATGGCAACCTGCACAGAGTCAAGGATTTTGTTTTTCTTGTTATTTAAGAGCTGGTGCTTGCTTCTGCATTGCACCTCTCCTGCATTTGTCTCTTGAGGCACCCCTCTAAAATGAATAGTCATAGTAGCAGTAAAGCCTTTGGTAGTAGGCCCTGCCCCTACCTTCCCTTCCATAGGGCCTGACGAATGTGGAAACTCTTCCTTCTGGGTCAAATTCTTATAGGTTGTTTTTGTTCATCAACCTTTTTCATGTATGCTTTTGTTTTGTCCCCTAAAAGGCAGGATCCCTCACATAGGAAGTCCACAGCCTTTGTTTCTGTGTCCTCTGATGGAATGGTTGCCCTGAGCCAGGCAAACCTCCTCAGAGCTATCACATATGTTAGCCCTCTTGAGGCTGTGTTAGTTGCTTCCACAGACATGAGGAACTGATATTTGATGGCTTCCAGTGCATCTTTAGCAGATTCTGCTAGATCACTGCCAAGTTCACCTCCCACTTTGTCACTTAGGGTTTGCACTGCACTGTACTCCAAAGTATTTTTGGTACAGTGCAGTGTACGCCATGTAAGCAGCCTGCCTTAATTGCAGGGTGGCTGAAGTGTACACTTTCCTTGCCATATAATCCATCTTTCTGGAATCTTTTTTCTGGAGTCATGGAAACTAGTAGCACTTCAGATTTTTCACATGCAGTTGCCTACTCAACTCCCTCATCATCAGGGTGGGAATACAAAATTCTACCCTCTGTTTCTCTACTTGATATTTCTTTTCCACTTTTTTGTCAGTGCTAGGAACTAAAATTTAGAAGCTCCAAAATCTTGCTAGTGGCTTTTTTGAATGATCTGTGATTTGGTACTGTGAGTCTTTTAGATGGTGTCAATCCCAGCATAATTATAATTCTGCTTCTTCGATGCCCTTATCATTTTTGGTGGGGGGGGGGCTATCTAGAGTCTCAACCATATGTCTTACAAAAGAGGAATATGAGAAAAAATCCTCATTGACTCTGGGTGGTAAACCAAAGACATGTTCAGGGGTTGTCTCCTGTTCTATTGGTTCCCCTTCCTCTTCCTCTTCCTCCTTCTTCTATTCCATCTCAGGTCCAAAAAATGCCTGAAGCTGAGGAGTGGGCATGAAAAGTGGCAAGATATTCCCATGGCTTGGAAGGTCTGGAAAAACTATGATACTTTTTGTGATGTACTCTGCTGAGGGCATAGCTCTCTATTCTACTGCTTGCTCCTGATCCCTTTGGGGAGAGGGGCAGTCAAATGCATTTCTTTTAGTGTTTCTTTAGATGGTGTTGATGGCAGCAAAGTATCTGCTTTTTTTTGCCATCTTTAGCATCAAGATTCCCCCTGTTGGACACCCTGTACTCTGCTTCTGAGCTGAATGAGGGTTTTGCAGCTTTTTATGTCTCTTTGATCAAAAATTGCTGCTTTTCTGTCACCTAGGATTTTTGCATGAGGAGCGGTACTTGAAGATGCATGTGTTCCACTAACTGAGGTACTTCCTTCCATTTCTTTTTGGGAGAGCTACTACGTGCCTTGGTGGCAGACTGACATTGTCTGAGTTTTGCAATTTTCTTTGTGTTTCAGGGCAGAAAAGATTACATAAATCATAATTTAAATAGTCATTGAGATGACCCAAACAACTAAAACACAGATTGTGGTGATCTGCCTTCACCAAAATCTTTTGACAGGATTCACAATTTTTAAATCCTATAGACCCTGTCCTTTTCTTAGGCCTTTGTCATAAAAATTGATTGAAATTTAGCTAAAAAATATTTCCAATTGTTTCAGAATAACATTCATAAACCACTAAATTAAACTATTTATTAAGCAGTTATTTAATATTTTTCAACAACAACAAAAAAAGGTTACTGCATTTATGCAGAACCACATTTATGTTTCTCCAGTTCCAAGAAACTGGGAACCAGAGAAAACTGTTAAAATAACAAAGTCAGATCACAATATAGCCTATCTACCTAATGCAAATACTGAGACCAAAATAGAAAGAATGATAGGGGTTTTTATAAATAAAAATAAAGGACTTATCTAATGGAGTTGCTGGGTCTTAGTCAGAATGTTTGGGCTGTCACATATGTGGGGGCCACAAACTGGACCTTGTTCTCAGCACTGGAATAGTGGCTGATAATCCACAGATTGAATCTGTGGTTTGGCCAAACCATTTTGTGATATATTTTAAGTTTATGGCCATTTATCCACACCTTTTCAGATAATCCATAGTAGAGCCTGGGGATGGCTCTATCCTGAAGAGTACTGGGAAACTGTGGATATCTCTGGTGTCATTACTACTGCCACTGGTAGCATCACAGAGACAGTGGATGTTTTTTATCAGAACATCCTGTCTTGGTAGGCACCCATGAGGAAGTTTATTTATTTTTTAGTTTATTTAGTTGTTTAACCAGGAGTAGCACACTAAGCTGAAAGCTTTTTTAAAGGAGCGACCTGGAAGGTCCATACATTCTACGCAGGACATTGCAAGATGGCAGGGTGAAGCAAATGTTGGCACACCAAGCTAAAGCTCCTGCATTGAATTGTGTAAGTGGTTTACATTTGGATGATACACTTATATGGCAAAGAGGATCTACTTCTGAATTTCAGCTTAAATCGCATAAGAAATGTTGAAAAGTGTTTGTTGCACAAAGGAAATTACCAACCAACACTTCACAGAGAAAAGGAAAACCAAGGAAGCCAGAATAATGCATGCATTCAGAACACAGGCCCTCCTTCTTTCACCAAGCTTACCGGATTTAAGGGCTCTTCAGACAGTAATGACTCCTCTTCTTTCTCCACTGCCTACATTGCCCACAGCAGGTAACCAGCCAATTAAAGGTAACATTTTGGCTTATTTTGAGGCAAAGGGGGATAGAACAAAGGGAAAACAACTGGGTGGGATCCCAAAAGTGGCCCACAATACTACTCAGCATAAGGAAGAAGCTCTAAAACAAACAACAGATAGCAAACAGCTAACTCTGAAATTGGTAATAGGTGTTGTGATAACACATTCAGAAGCAAGCAATAGCTCAATTGAAAAACCAAAAATGCCCAATGATACCATGGAAAAAGTAAAGATCTTTTAGAACACAGTAGCAATTAGTCACCTAATGTAACTATAGAAATGACTATAAAATCAACAAACTCAGAGGGTTTACTAAATACTGATAGGCTCCTTAATACTGTAGGGAACACAGAGGATGAACAGGAAGAAATCCTAACCAGTAATGTCTATGTAAACCAAACACAGGATTCTACTGTTAAAAATGCTGAAAAACTTCAGGTGCAGGATAAACAAGATCAAGATGAAATTGTTATAGCAGTTTGAAATGCTTAAAAAAATTAGATGCTCTCAGCCCTAGCAGATATTAAAAACCCATTGACCACAGTGACTAGTTCATAAGGAGACATAAATAATAAACTTGAAAAACTTCCTCTGTGTACAGATGAACTGGAAATATGTGTTTCCAACATTGAGGATAGAACGCAGCAGTTACCTAACTAACATCTCCAGCTAGAAAGACAACTTCAGGTTCTCCAGGATAAAGTCACAGAACAGGAGGACAGGGCTAGGTGAAGTAATGCCCACCAATGCAAAACCCCTGAAGGGATAGAGGGAACTGGTGATCCAGTGATCTTCTTTGAAAACTTCATAACTGAAGTCCTAAACAAAAAATTTCCTGAGGAAAAGGTTGTCCTTGATAGAGCCTATCATGCAAGCTCAAAGTTTTCAGGTAATTCAAATTACCCCCACATGGTTTTTATAAAACCCCACAGATACCAGGATGAAGAAGCTATACTGCAAAAAACCAGAATCTCAAATGGTTTAACGCATAAAAACATAAATTTCAATGCATATCCTGATTTAGATACCACAAATAAAAGAAAATGTTTTAATCCTTTGAAATAATTACTCTACACTAAAGGGATAGTATTTTAAATGCTATACCCTGCTAAAATAAGATTTGTTATAAATGGCAGGCTCCAAATCTTTCAAGATACAGATGAGGCAATGGAGGATTTTAAAAGTTATTATGAGACTACACAAACCTCTCAGGACAATCGAGCCTGCAATTCTAACATAAATCCATACCTGAAGTCGCACCATGCTACCGATCAAGATTCACAGTAAAACCAAGAAGACCATTCAGAAAAATGACTTAATAAAATCTTGCAAGATTATTATGGGGGAAGGGGGAAAAGTGCTCCCCATTACAAAGCAAAGAGCCTGAAATTGTAAAGGCCTGACATAAATAAATTAAATAAATAAATAAAAACTTAACATGAAAAGGATAAAATGCAAGACATACTAAAGATTCCAAGATATAAGTATGTGCAATATGTGTATCATGTCTATATTTGTCTATATTTTAAAGATTATCTGCTGTGTTTTTCTTTATAGGATTCTATTAATTTGGGGAAGATGGAAGTGAGGAAGGGGAGAGAGAAAAAAACACAACCTGAAAAGAATAAAATGCAAGACATACCACAGATTACAAGAAATGAATAAGTATGTGCATTATGCATAGTATGTCTACATGTTTTGGTGATTTTCTGCTTTGTTTTCCTTTATAGGACTTTATTAATTTTGGAGAAAATGGAAGAGGGGAAATAAAAATTTATACTACATATTGATTGGTTAAAAAGACTAGACAACAAATAGGGAGTGGCCTATAGACTCAGGTGTCACTATGGTGAACAGCAATGGCAATCCAGTCATCTCTGTTATCAAGCGGGTGGGGGACATGATCTTTTATGGTCTCACTCCATGGGTTGTTCTGGGGTTTAGAGCGGTAGGATAAGGTAGGGGATCAAAGTTAATGAATTAAAAACAGGACCACAGCCACAGAATGAAAAAAAATCTAATTATGAAATTCAAAGGGGGCCAGGAATCCAATTTAAAATAAGGAAAAAGTATATGGATGATGAAAAGGACAGACCATATAAGGTAGTAAACAAATCATATAAGGAGTAGCACTTTTAGAATAAAAACATGGAATATCAAAGGGTTACAAAATAGAATGAAACAAAATTATAAAATATCTAGAAAGGAAAAATAGCAATATAGCAAGAATGCAAGACACCCATTTAACAAATAATGAAATAACATGGTTCACAAACAGATGGGGACCAGGTTTGGCATCCCAATATACCAGAAATTTGAGAGGAGTGATGGTGGCATCTAATAAAACAAAATTAATTCCTATTATAATTAAAAACTTGATTGGTCCACAATCATGCAAATTCATATAATAAATTTTAAACTCACTGTTGATACAATTTATGCTTTGAATCATAACGATCCAAAATTCTTTAATTTTTTTCTGACACTAACAGCATTTGAACCCCCCCCCATATAATAGGGGGTGACTTTAATATGGTATTAGACTCTATTGATAAAACTACAGGATTAGATAATTCCCATTATACTGCCAGGAGAATAATACAAAGATTTAAATCAGACCTAGGACTAATAGATCCATGGAGGGAAATGTATAAAGATAAATGTATATTCTTTCTTTTCTGCTGTACATCAAACATATACAAGAATAGATTATTTCTTAATATCAGACACCTTAATGTACACCATAATGGATATCCAATACTCCGGAATCACAATCTCAGATAATTCACCATGTATTTTAATACTAAAAATACTAGATAGCAAACCAAATAGAATATGGAGACTTGATCAAACTATTCTTCAAAACTCTAGTTTATCAGGCAAATTATTATAAGATATTCAGTATTTTTTTGAAATTAACACCACCCAGGACACATCTATAAGCACTATATGGGAGTCTTTTAAGGTGTGGATTAGAGGCAAATTTATCAGTATAGAATCTATGCAAAAAAAGGAAGAAATAAAATACTGACTGACTTAGAAAAAAAATCCAAAATTTATTAAAATTACACAGTTCCACATTTGATGAGGCTATTTATAAAAACTTATACAAAAAAGAAAGCAATACAAATAGTAACTGATAAAACTGAGAAGCTGATTCTGAATACTAGGTTAAATTATTATGCAATGGCTGACAAGCCTGTAAAACATCTAGCTTGGCAAACAAATAAAATTCAGAAAGAGTGATCAATTTTAGCAATAAAAGATCAAAACAATATAATCTTGAATGAATCAGAACAAATAAACAATCGTTTTGCAGAATACTATCAGCAGTTATATATATCTCAGTTAGATGACAATGCACAGGAACCAGATAACTTCTTAGAAACTGTTAAACTCAAAGGTATAAATAACAAAATTAAAGATCAATTAGATTAACCAATAACCAAAACTGAAATAGAAGAGACAATACAAACACTCTCCTGTAGCAAAGCCCCTGGCCTAGACAGAATAGGAATGGAACTATATAAAAAATATAAAACAATAATAATACTTATATTAGAAAATCTATTTAACTCATTTATCATAGCTCAAAAAATCCCAGAATCATTTAGAAAGGCCACAATACAAGTACAGTATTCTTGGAAAAAAAATGGCTCCTGGATGACAGAAGACACTGGAAATTCACAGACTTGTTTGGGAAATCATGTGGGGACATGAGTTTTGCTGTTGTCACCTATTTATTTTACCTTCTGAAGTATATGACATCCTGATTGTATAATTTTCAATTAACAGACTAGGAGCTGGGTGACATCATGGAGGAGGCAGGCTCAAGACAGTTGTTTTAATTATGCTGCGACTGTCCTTTACACACACACACATGTTTGGACTCTGAGAAAGAAACATCTACAGCACTATAAGAAGATAAGAATACCTTAGGTAGACAGGTCTAAGTGTATTATTGGTAGGACTATGCACTTTTTAAAGCTTATTGTTTTAAGTGATTGTATGTTTTTGAGATATATTGTTCTGTATTTACATTTTACACATTTTTATCTATTTTTAAGTAAACATCTAATTTTAGAGACTTCTTGGTGTGCCTTTGAAATTCTTTCTTTGACAAGTGAAGCATTTATGGTTACAGTGACACTGTGCATAGCTTAATGGTAATACCAAACTGGGAAAAGGTAAGAGTTTATTCTGAGGTCTTTCATAGAGTTTTTAAGGTTCATTTTGTACACTTGGTTAGGTGCCCGTAGGCAAAAGATATCTGGCCCCTCCCCAAAGAGCAGAATTATCTGAGCCTGTACATTGGGTATGCTAGCAAGAGATTCACAGTTTGAATCCCTCCAAGAACTTGAGACCAAAGGTTGATTCAAACCCACAAAACAGACAGGAGGGTTACCCTGTTCTGTTAACTGTTCTCAATACTGCGCTTGGAGGTTGGCACTGTGGCAGCAGAGGGCCTGACCTACAGAGTGGGGTTGTGACAGGTGAAAACAGTGATGCCATAATAGTGCTTTTAAAACTGCACCATTAAAATAGCAACAGCTAATACATCAATAGGGATAGAATAGCACAGGTCAGGTTAGCGCTATCCCTGTAGCTGTATTTCTGTTGGGGAGAGGAGGGGAAAGGGATAAAGCCTGTGCTGGGAAGTGTTCTGCCAAGCAGCTGCTATGGTGCAGAGGACAGCATCACAGGCAGGAAGAACAGTGGCATGTGGGTGGCTCAGGGTTCAATTCCTTGGATGTCTGCTTTTTTAATTTTGTCTCCCCCTCCTTTCTTATGTTTTCTTTCCTCTGATCAACAATCCCCCCCACCCCCAAGGTTTGTCTGTGTCCCTGAGTTGCCTTCCACCCAGAGGTAGCTATTATTAGTAGAGGAGTTTGGGGGTGAAGTTCCCTCATAACAGGGGTGGGTGGGGGTGGAGCCCCATGTAAAAATAGAAATGTCACTGTGTTTTGGTTTGCCATGGTAGCAGTTGGTGTGTTCGTGGACAGCTACCATTGGCACTATTGTTCTGGTCACTGTTTTGGGCAGGCGCTGTTATTGGCAGCACTGTTTTGCCTCCGCTGTTTTAGACTGCACTATTCTTGTTTATGCAGTCCTAGTCTAGTGCCATTGACAACTGCTTGGTGTGAGGTGCTTGCTACATCAGATAATCTGGCAATCAACAAGATACAAGTCACTTCCAGGGCAACCTCGAACCCTTCTCACTGGCACTAAGCTCTGCCCAATGGTCTGAGTTACAGACACAACCAATCAGTAGGCTGTAAGCCTGGCTTTCCTTTAACCAGTCACATTCCCTGTAATAGCAGGAGGGGGTTGTTACACTGATTTTCAATTGGCACATGAGTGCCCAGATCCTCTTCCCCAGCTGTCTCCTGACAGCTTGTCAGTAGAGCTGTCAGGGTACCTCCACATCCAGGCATGCCTACACCAATTCCCCAATTCACCACTGGTATCTAGTGGAATTCCCCTCCCACCTGTGCCCTCAGTACTGCTACATGAACTCAATGGCCAGAATCCCCCCACCCATGGACAACAGTGACACAATATTCCCTTGAATCCCTCCCACTGCCTACTGCTGTACAGTATACTGTGATCCTCATATCCCTAGTAGCCAGTCTGCCCCCCCCAGCTGCCTCTACCTGTCTTGCTGTAGTGGCAATGAACAATGAAATACCCTCCAGAACCCAAATCTCTGTTTCCATTCCATAAGTCACAGTAGGAAGCATCCCACCACCCCACAGTTCCACAGGTAGTAGAGATGACATGGTTAGAGCATAAAAGGGGTTAGGAGACAGCGATCAACTGTGACCGTAAGAGGCTTGAATTTGAGGTGACAGGCAGAAGTTACTTCATCAAAAATAAGACCAGGACATAATACTTCATGAGAGTTGCTTTTTATAATCAGAATTAAACAGTTGTGGCTAACTTAATGAATATGCCACTGAGTGGAAATGTTGATGCCAGCTGTGAAGGCTTGAAACATTTTGTTTTATATCTCCCCTTCCAGTTGGCACTCCATTGCTCCTTGCCTCTTCCCCAGCCCCAACACCTGCCTTCCCCAGGACTTATGCAATGCCATGTTATTCCCTGAATTGCGCCCCCAGAACCCTAATTCCACTGAGAGCATTCATGTTCAGTGCTGGTACCTGGTCAGTGGTGCGGAGGAGAGGTGGAATGGTATGCTGCAGCAGCTGGCACTTTCCTCTCTTTCTCCCCACCCATGGACAACAGTGGAGGCCCTGCCTAGCAAGTGCATGCACACTGTGCAGTGAGTGCCAGAGTGCACCAAAATCCACCTCCCCAATCATGTGTTTCCACTTGCACTGCCACCTGTGGACATTAGTGCCAGTAATGCAATGGAGAACAGAGCCCTGCCTCCCCTGAAGAGGTGAGCATCCCTGGGGATGCTCCACTGTCCCCCCCAGATGGCCCTATGATGAGCCAGGCACATTCCCGAACTGGGGTCACTTGGGTCACGAGTCACTGCCACCACTGCACCAGCAGGCTGGCAGCCTGAAACAAAATACAATGGAGTCTGTGCCCCACGTGCAACAGGAGCAAAAAGGCTAGGGGGGAGCCTACATGGTCGAACAAATAACTGTAGGTGAAATTAGGGTTAAAAAAAGGGTGTATACCATAGTAGCCATCCTAATCTTAGGCTTTACCACAGAACAGTGTACCACATTAAGGTACTATGATAAACACTTCTTCCTTATGGCAGAATCATTCAAGGTTCTGTACCACATAAACTGAAGTGTTACCCTACTGTGCTCTGTCACTAAATAACTTCTCTGTATCACTATTTGGCTAGCAAGTCAGGAAGCATGGCCAGTCAGGGACAGAAGTTATGGGAGAGGTGCAGGCCAAATGGGAGGCAGTGCTTATTACACTAGAATAGGTAAGTATCTGGAGGGTGTGGATTCTGGAAAATCCAAGGGTCCTAATGGTACCAACCCAAGGGTGACAGTGGTTTCAAAAAAGGGTTTTGCCTAGTTCCCTCTCTGATATCTTTCAGGACTTCTTATAGACAGGGATAGTGCCAGTGGACTGGAACACAGCCAGTGTCATTCCCCTATTCAAATAGAGGGCCAAGTCACTACAGACCTCAGTACTGGGTAAAGTAGTGGGTCAATCATAAAATATATCATGATTCAGAATATGGATGAAAATGGGCTGTTCTGTAGCATGCAGCATGGTTTGAAAAGATACATTCAGCCAAACCAATGTGATTGCCTTCTTCGATGATGTAACTGGTGAGGTGGCTAGGCACCAGAAGGTGAATATATCCCACATGAACTCTTTACTACATGGAAAATACATGGAGAAAGTAGCACAACATGGAGTTCACAAAGTGTACAGGTGGTGAAAAGAGTACTGGCTGACAGGTACCGTAGGATGCAGAGACTAGTGGTAGATGGTCACCATTCAGAGTGGAGTGTTGTACTGATTAGAGTTCCTCAGGGGGTGATGTTGCTCTTTAACATAATTATTAATGTCCTGGAGGAGGAGGGGGTCAGCAGCAAGCTACAGAAAATTTATGATGACACTAAACTGGCAAAAAGAGTGGATGCTGCAGAGGAAGGGGGAGCACTGCAGGGGGCTCTGCACACATTTGGGATGTGGGTAGAAAAATGGAGACTTAGATTTAATGCAAAATGTGCAGGAATGTGGGTCACACAGGGAACCTGTGTGATACAACCATGGACAGCACAACTGAGGAAGAAGATCTAGGGATCATTGTGGACCAAAAACTGAAGCCAGACAGGCAGTGTTCCAATATTTAAAACAATATTAAAAAAAAAGTTATGAGGCTATGTTGAATTTTGCAAATGCAGACTCACAAGTTTATTAATATTCAATATTTTTACCCCAAACATAGCCATTTCTTTACAGCACCTCATAAATGTGACAGCTGTCATATTTCAACTTCTGCCCAAAATGTGTTTTTGTGTCCCGAAAATTGATTTTGCAATCCCTGTGCAAAATAACCTTTAGGCCAGGAGTTGAACATTGTCTCTGCACTTCTTCATGAGGCAGGATCATAACAAGGCTACGTTAAAAATTTGGTGTACAAATATTACAAAACAAATGTATGAGCCTACATTACATTTTGCTAACCTAGGCTCATAACTTTGGTAATTTTCAATGTTTTTACCCCAAATTCCTCCCATGCAGCCCTATCAGCTCTGGCCAGAGTTTTTTTTTATTTTAGGAATGGATTTCATGCCAGTATGGAATATTTCTCCTGTGGGCTATGGAGTATTTTACTACAGATTTGGATCTGTTTGGATTACTATTTGGATGTTTTTTAAACTCATTTTGTGTTCCCATTGGGTTTTCTTCTGTTTGGATCTATTCTATATCAGGATATGCTATCGGAGACACAAGGAATACAGGGTTGGTAAACTTTAAATACTTTTATTTTCAGCAATCAGAATTTCAAACAGTACACGTTTTTTTTTCTGATATGGAAAAAATAAGTTACATTAGGTTTAGTCTCAAATTGTTTCTAAATTGCAGAGTATTGAACTTTAATTACTATTAAAAAAAAGTTGCAGTTGGTGGTCTGAATTTTTTTTGTGCCTATTTTTCCCTTTCTTTTGATACAGGTCCTGTTGCTGTTACAGTGGTAAAGTGGAATAAAAAAGTTTTTATTTTAAATCTCATTCTTTTTCTGTTGCTTTTCCAACTGTAATTTGGTGGGGTTGTATGCTTCATTTCTATTTGAAGACTTTTTTTTAATATGTGTTGTAGTTTGCTTAGAGTTTCATGGCTTTAGTTTTGTCTTTGTGCGCATGCTTAGGTCGCATAGGAGCTGCTTGGATGTTCTCATTGAGCAGCTTGCATGTTTGTGCAGCACGGCAGCTCCGTTCTTTGAGAGCCAAAATCTTTTCCTTCTACAGTATCTTTACAGTGGTACTTGTAGTTGAAATGGCACAAGTGCTTCTGTGTTTTCTTCTTTTTTGGGTAATCATTTTTTTTTATACTTACATTAGTCGGAATCACTGTCCGATGAAATTATCTGTGATCTTTTTCTTTTGCAGGAGTCATATCTGTTTCCTAAGTGAAGACACAAGGATAAGGAAAAAGACTCTTTAGTTTAGTTTAGTCTTTTAGAGTCTTTAGTTTTTAGCCAACACTGTTATTTTTTGCTGTTGCTGGAAGAAAGATTTGTGTTTTTTTTTCTATGAGTGCTGATAGCTCTGGGTGGGACAGGTTCAGTTACATGTACTATGGGTAGTATTATTGTTAAGTAATGTATTATGAATTTATTTGAAGTTGTCTTGCTGTGTACTGTGTTAAATGTAATAGTATTGGTCTTTATGGTGAGTTTGTTAAAGCATGTTCTTAGGGTGTCAGAGTAATTGTTTGCTACTGTTGACAGTGGTTTCTCTTTCTTTTGTTGGTGTTCTGCCAGGGATGCAGGTTCACAACTTAGAATGGCTGAATTTTTTTCTGCTGTTATTCATTTAGCTTGGAATAGTTGTTTAGACTTTGTAACTGTTTGTGCCTGGAGACCTGTATTATGTCTGTGGGGGCAACTCCACAGTCTGTTAGTTTCTGTATCAGGGGCCAGATTCACAAAACGTTGTCCCAGAGCAAACTCAGTTTGCATGGTGTAAACCAGGTTGTGCACCCAAGTTGTATTCACAAAAGCCCTGTTTGTGGGTGCAAACCAGGTTTGCATTGGGGCAAAGTGTGGAGGAGCCACAGTGCAAATGAGGAAGGAGGGGACCTGCATATCAGCACAGTCCCAATCGCAAAGCATTTTCTCCTTGCAAGGGCATGTTGTGGGGCTCCCTTGCATGGAAAAAATACCGCCAAGCCAGGCCTTGCTTTAATTCTGTGCAGCCTTAGTGGTTGGTGGAAGTACTGCAGCAGCCCCATTGCTGATTGCCACCCGATATAAAAAATTAATTCACCAGGTAGAGATGTTGCAAAGTTAAAGTTTGCCTGTAAATTTCATGTGAAGTGCTGAAAATTCACACTTCGTGGAATTCACGGACTATCAGAACAACTTCAGAACTTCCATTCATGTGATTCGCTTGAAATTTTCACTGAAATTTGAGGGTTTTTTTTACTGCAAATTTCACAGGTGAAGCACAAAACTCGCAGGTGGAATTTTGTATTTTGTGGCATAATCTGCGAAATTCACAGATGTGAATTTCACAAAATCGCTCTGCGAATTCCACAAAATCTGCAAATTACCTCACGAAGTGAATTTCACAGACTTTGCACATCTCTGTACTCAGGTGGTAGTGGTCACCCCATCGCCTATCGTTGTACAATATAAAAAAATTAATTTCCCTGGTGGTACTGGTCCCCCACTCATGATCGCCGATAGCTGGCCTGATGAAAAAAGAATAATCCCTGGTGGTTTAATCATTTCTCCTCTCACCGATCGCTGGCCCGACATAAAATGCATATATTCCCTGGTGGTCTAGAGGTCTCCCTCCTTGCCGATCGCCAGCCCAATTGACAAGTAATGCTTCCCTGGTGGTACTGGTCCACCCCATCACCAATCACCTCCTGATATAAAAAAAATAATTTTTCTGGTGGTAGCAGTGCCCTCCCACGATCACCGATCACCACCCAATATTACAAATATAAGTTTTCTCTGATGTCCAGTGGTCCCTCCCCCCAACCGAACACCTGCCCAACATTGACATCCTGTACCTTGGTGTCCAGTGTAACCCCCCCTTCCCAATCCCCTGTATAGTAAACATAAATATGACCCTGGTGCCCAGCAAACCCCTCCCTATCCCTGGTCCCCTGTAAAGTAAATTGTAAATTGTTACCTGGTGGTCTAGTGGACCCCACCCCAACCCAGCAGGTAGTACCCACCACCCCAGTCCCACCATCCATCCCTGAGCCAGGGACCAGCACAGCCCTCCTCTCTCCACCATGGCTAGCCACTGACTGAGCTCTGACAGCTCACTCTGAGCTGTCAATCAATGCCAGTGAGCACATACTGTATATAATATAGGCTCTTTGAGAGCTCAGTCAGTGGCCAGCTGTGATGGAGAGAGGAGGGCTGTGCTGATCACCTGCTCGAGGATGGGAGAGGCAGAATGGGGTGGTGGGGCACTGCCTGCTGGGATGGGGGGGCCACTAGACCACCAGGGAATGATTTACAGTTCACTATACAGGGGATCTGGGATAGGGAAGAGGGTCTGTCAGGCACCAGGTTAATGATTATGTTTACTATACAGGGGATCAGGATGGAGGGGTTACACTGGACACCAGGGTATAGGACATCATTGTCGGGAAGGTGATCGGGTGGGGGGAGGGACCACTGGACACCAGGGTAATGGTTGTTATATTTTGGGTGGGTGATCAGGTGGGGTGAGGGACCACTGGACACCAGGGAAAACTTATGTTTGTAATATCATGTCATGACTGGTGATTGCGGGTGGGAGGGTGTGAACCACTACCACCAGGGAAATTTATTTTTTTATATGCAGCGGTGATTGGGAGGGGGGGCACTACAACCAGGGAAGCATTATTTCTCAATCAGACCAGCAATTGGCAAGGGGAGAACCACTAAACCACCAGAGACTATTCTTTTTTCATTGGGCTGGTGACTGGCAATCACTGAGGGGGTGGGACCACTGGCACCAGGGACTATTCTTTTATTTTATTTGGACTGGTGATCAGTGGAGGGTGCACTAAACTCCATTGTGGCTGATGTAAATGAGCCCATAATGGCCATACAAATGGCCACCTTGCACCTTGCATGCCAAATGGGCTTATTTACATGGCTGCTTTTGTGAATACCAAATAGTGTACCTGTGCTATTCATTGTGGGTCCATTCCCTGGGGTGCAGGTTGGGGAGGCACTAGTGAGGTTAGAAGTGACAATAATATGGCTACTGCTGACTCAACCTAGCCCTATTAACAGTTGGATAATGTGGTACACTATTCATCTGTGAATAGCATTTTTTAACATCTGGGCAATCACAAAGTGCAATGCAGAATCTTGCGTTGCCTTTGTGATTTTTTTTTGTGAATCTAGCCCGAGGTGTTTTGTTACTGAATGATTGGCGAACCTTTTATCTGTTGTTATGGAAGATTTCTCTATCATTGTTTTTACGATTTTTACTAATTTATTTACACATACAGGCTGGTTCTTGTAGCAGGCACTAGAAGAATGTACCATAGCAAGGTAGTTTGTTGCTAAGATAAAAGAAACCTCATCTGACAGAGCCTGTGGTGGTCTTGCTTGTGTATATTTCATATATTTTGGGGCAGTTATTAGTGTTGTTCTCAAGTTCTTATGCTCTTTTTCTGATTATGTGACAGTCCTTCGGGTTGGCCCCAGTACGAGCTTAAGTTTGTCTGTACTAGCAGTACTGCAGATATCGCTCTATGTTCTCGTCAGTTTCTAACTGTGCATCAGCCCATTTGATGCTCCGCATTTCTGTGTTTCCTCGAACACCAAAATACATGCTCATTAACCACATTGTATTAAGCAGGGATTCCGGACTGTCAGGGCCCAGCAAGCCTTTCTGGTAGAGTGTATTTATAATATTGTCAGTCAATTCATTGGCAGCCATAGGCTTTGATTCATTTCCTTCTCTTTTTATATTCTTCTTTCATAATTATAGGACTTGCTGTGTTTTTTGAAATACTGGAGAGCTGGAGAGTGAGTGTGAGTAATGTTTATTCTCTACTGTAGATATCACCCCACACTCTGAAATGTAGATCTGAGCATTAGTGGCCCATAAAAGGCTGCCATCGATTTTCCTGCAGATCATAAAATAGCGAGAGAGGTACCAGTTAAGCTCATCAGGTGGTATATCAGTCAGCAGGATTTAAATAGCAAATTTTTCCTCAAGTAGTTGTAGAACATAGAAACATCTGCTTGGGTTTTTCTGACTGTATTTAAATTGTTGGCCTTGTCTATAAAGTTGTCTATTTCTTCTGTGTCTATTAGGCTTCTGTACCTGGTAGTCAGTGTGGAACTGGTTGGTGTGTCAGGGACAGAGTCTGCTGTGTGTGTCACTGAGACCAGTGCAATAGTACAGGTTGCAGACCTGTCAGGGTCCTCGAATGGCTCTATGCCATTTTTTATTTGAGTAAAAATTTGGCATACTTTCATCTTAGAACTTATATTCAGGTCCATATACATCATTTTATCTTTTTTTTTTTGTCTTTACAATTACATATCGGAAAAATATAAAAATGTGGTTTCATTTACGTGTAGAGTGAGATGGCAATGCACTCCATGAGTCAGGCAGTTCATGAATGAAGTAGCACAAGGTAATTGAGATTTTGCAGTTATTTTGTGGGAATCACGAGCCGGGTGGAACAGGTAGACAGGATTACCTGTCAATCATCTGGGAGCAGCTTGTTTTTTTCACTGTGGAAAGTACTTTGGCTATGGAAATGCTCGGAAGAGGTAAGAAGAGGAAGGATCCAAATTAATTTCAGTGCAGTGCAGTAACTGCTCATTGCTGTTTTTGTTTTAAACCTATATTTGTGGGCTTTTAGTGGTACTGTTATTTCTTTGCTATCTTTACTTAGAATTGTTTTTGGGCTGCTAAAAATTTAAAATCTAGTTTGGCGTGCTTGTAGTGGTGCTGATTTCCTTTGCTGTCTTTACTTGCTGTTTTTGTTTTAAACCTAGATTTGTGGGCTTTTAGTGGTACTGTTATTTCTTTGCTGTTTTTACTTAGAATTGTTTTGGGGTTGTTGAAAATTTAAAACCTAGTTTGGTGTGCTTGTAGTGTTACTGTTTTCCTTTGCGGTCTTTACTTGCTGAAAATTTTGTCTCGACTGTAGTTTAGGGCAGCAGGTGCTAATTGTCTGACCTCTGACCTCAGCTACATGATAACTGCAGGTGGGGCTAAGGCAGATTTGAGGTAGCAAGTTGATTTTTGGTTTCTCAGAAGAGGCCAGAAGGGGAAGGATCCAGATTCATTTCAGTGCAGTGCAGTAGCTGCTCATTGCTATTTTTGTTTTAAACCTAGATCTGTGGGCTTTTAGTGGAACTGTTATTTCTCTATTGTCTTTACTTAGAATTGTTTTTGGGCTGTTGAAAATGTAAAACTCAGTTTGGTGTGCTTGTAGTGCTGCTGTTTTCCTTTGCTGTCTTTACTTGCTGCAATGTTCACCCACCCTCCTCCTTGCCCCACACTCTTAATTATATGCCCTGTTAAATCTGATTGACAGGAGCCAAGCACTGGGAATAGCAGGGGTTGTGGAGTAGGAGGGGCACAAGGGGGAGGAAGCCCACCCTCAGTACTAGTGTTTTGACTCATTATTTTGTTGTTTTCTTTTGCTTTTCTTCTTTAAAAAAAGTATCTGAGGATTGGTGGCAGGATTTTCAGGACAGAAAATTAATAAAGAGGGAACTACAAGGAGAGCTTCAGTAACAGACACGTACTGGAATAGCAGTATAAGTGCAGTATAATGTAGGAAGTGGTGCAATGCAGTAGATGCGGGGCAGCCGTATTCAGGCAGACTTTCTGGATGCTGAAGTGTTTCCCTATCTGCAGGCATCTCTCTGGACTGTGGGATGAGGTAGCCAGACTCAGAGTGGAAGTAAACTGGGTCAGGAGTACCTTTGCCCCTATCCAGAGACCAACCAATCCAATGATGCTGCCTCAAAGGATCCAAAGAATGAGGAGCACTTGGATGACAGTGAGCTTGGGGAAGGTTAGGGTAGTCAGGCAGAGGTACATCCCAAATCCTATTCCACTCCAGAACTCATATGCTACACTGGCAAACTGGGACAAACAAACAGAGGAACCCAGAGCAGTGGAAGGGAAGGATGTGGAAGTCAACCAAGGAGGTGACTTCAGTGGGGAAGGCAGTGGACCCCAAAACAGGAGGAAACAAATTCTGGTGGGGGACTCTATCATAAGATGGATCCAGCTAGGAACACAGGAGGGGGAGGACAGGGAGGTGAGATGCCTCCCAGGTGCCTCGGCATGGAAGGATAGGAGGAAGTTCCTGGGGATCTCCAGGAAGGCAAGACAGGAGGGTGAGCTGGATGTCATTATCCACCTAGGTAATAATGACCTGGCAAATGGGGAGCCAGAGGAAGTTCAGGAAGAGTTTAGGAACTTGGGGAGGGGTCTCAAGCAAGTAGCTACTTCTGTCACCTTCTTGGAGGTACTACCTATGAGAGGCATGGGAGAGTGTAGGGGCACATGCACCAGAAACTTTAACTCATGGTTAAAGAACTGGTGCTCTGAGGAAGGGTTTGGGTTCATTGGTGACTGGGGACCCACCTGGAGGGATGGGGGCTTGTTGAAGCCCGACAGCCTACATCCATCCTGGAGGGGAATCCAAGCACTCAATGATAAGATTAAATGCTACATGGACAAGCATTTAAACTAGCCAAGGGGGGTGGCAGGCCAGCAATGAGGGTACCTAATTGCCCACCCCCCCACAGCTAACAATGGAACCAGTGAACAGGAGGAGTGGATATCTCTACAAAGCAGTATGCAAAAGATGGCGATAAGCACCGAAGGGGTGGATAGGCAGAAAGGGGCAAAATTCAACAGAAGGACAGTCAGCAGGGAGAACTAGGGATAAAGGACAACCAGAAAGGGGGCTGCAGTAGAACAGATAAATAGTCCAGGCAGTTCACATCATGAAAAGCCATGTGTGCCAATGCCAGGAGTCTTAGCAACAAGATGGAGGATCTGAAGCTGCCATGGTGCAGTCAGACCTGGACATTGTGGTCATCACAGAAACCTGGTGTAATGATAACCATGACTGGGAGATGGCCATACCCTGCTACAACATATTCAGAAGAGACAGGCAGGCAGAAAGAGAGGAGGAGTGGCATTTTTATGTGAAAGATGGACTAAAGGCCACAGAGATCCAAGAGGAACAAAATGGGGGAGAGATACTGTGGGTTAAGCTGGAAAGGAAAATGGGGTCAGCCAGCCACACAGGGGTGGCCTACAGACCACCACCCCAGGAGGAAGAAACAGATAGGGAGCTGCTGCTAGCCATCCAAATGATGGTAGACAAGGCTGAGGTGGTGCTGGTTGGAGGCTTCAATATTCCAGATGTGGACTGGAGCTCCCCAGCAGCAGCATCAACCAGAAGCAGATTTATACTGGACTCCTTTTAAGGTGCCTTCCTCAAGCAACTGGTCATGGAACCAACTTGACAGAAGGCAATACTGGACCTTGTGCTCACAAATGGGGGCAGTGTGATGGGGTAACAGTGGGGGAGCCCCTAGGGAACAGTGACCACAGGTCACTGTGGATTGAAATCACAGAAGGAGCTGAGCCAAGCCGCACAAAAACTCGTATCCTGGATTTTAGGGGACAGACTTTGAGACAATGGGGAGATGCTTGAAAGAGGCATTAATTGGAATGGGGAGGGAATTAGGGGTTGAGGAACAGTGGGCAATACTTAAAACAGGGATTACAAGAGCAACAGAACTATGCATTAAGCAGGTTAGCAAGGAGAAAAGGAAGAGTAGGCTATTATGGCTTTCCAAGGAGGTAGCAGAGAAAGTGAAAGCCAAAACAATCACATTCAGGCCATACAAAAAGATGCAGGCAGAAGGGGAAAGGGAGAAGTACCAGAAGAAGCAAAGGGAGGCAGGGGGAGGTCAGTAAGAGAAGCCAAAGCTCAGACAGAAGAACACATTGCAGAATCAGGGGGCAGAGGGGACAAAATCTTTTACAGGTACATGAGTGAAAAAAGAAGGTCAAAGGGAAGGATAGTGAGACTGAAGGGGGAGGATGGGGGCCGTGTGGAGGAGGACAACAGTAAAGCTGATGTATTGAACAGATATTTCTGCTCAGTCTTTACTGAGGAAGAGGAGGGTAATGGGCCTGAATGGAGTACAAGGGGTGGGAATGGCGCAGAAATGGACACAAGTCTCTTTACACAGGAAAGGGTCCTAAAGGAACTGGATGGAATAAGAGTTGATAAAGCAATGGGGCCAGATGGGGTGCACCCCAGGGTCCTAAAGGAACTAAGAGAGGTGGTGGCTGAACCTCTGGAAATCCCATTTAGCCAATCACTGAAAACAAGGGAGGTACCCAAAGACTGAAGGAAAGCAGATGTAGTCCCTTTATACAAAAGTGGACACACAGAGAAAGTGGGGAACTACAGACCAGTCAGCCTGACCTCAGTAGTGGGGAAGATCATGGAAGCACTACTGAAGGAGAGACTGGTGGAATATCTGGTTGCCAACAGACTACAGGACCCAAGGCAGCATGGTTTCACCAGGGGGGAGGTCATGCCAGATCAACCTCATTGAACTTTTTTGACTGGGTGACAAGGGAGGTGGATCAGGGGAGGGCAGTGGATGTGGCTTATCTGGACTTCAGCAAGGCCTTTGACAATGTGCCACATAGAAGGCTATTAAATAAACTTGGGAATATGGGAGTAGGCAGGACAGTAGTGTGGTGGGTAGGTAATTGGTTGGGCGGCAGGACACAGAGGGTGGTGGTAAATGGCTATCACTTCACAGAGGGAAGAGTGACCAGTGGAGTACTACAGTGATCAGTGCTGGGACCAGTCCTATTCAACATCTTCATCAGTGACATTGCACAGGACTTAGAAGGCAGAATTTCCCTGTTGGCTGATGACACGAAGCTCTGTAACAGAGTGGACATGCCAGAGGATGTAGACAAAATGAGGAGTGACCTGCAGAAGCCTGAAGAATGGTTAAGGGTTTGGCAGTTTAAATTTAATCCAAAGAAGTGCAAGATAATGCATATGCGGCACAAAAACCCTGGAACAACATATCAGTTGGGGGGTGAGGATATAGCATGCACCAAGCAGGAAAGGGACCTTGGGGTTATCATCTCTGATGACTTCAAGGTAGGAAAATAGTGTGACAAGGCAGAAGGTAAAGCAAATAGGATACTGGGATGTGTAGGCAGAGGCATCACCAGCAGGAAAAGGGAGGTCATAATTCCACTATACAAGACACTAGTGAGGCCCCACTTGGAGTACAGTGTACAGTTCTGGAGATCTTACCTACATAAGGACATGGACAGGGTAGAGAAGGTTCAGAGGAGGGCAGCAAAGATGGTACAGCGATTGCATCCCAAGTCCTCTGAGGACAGGCTGAAGGACTTGAATATGTACACCCTGGAGGAGAAGAGGGAGAGAGAGAATATGATAGAGACATACAAGTACCTTACAGGGATGAACAGGGTGCAGGAATACACTATTTTCCAGTGAAAAAGATGTTCCAGGACTAAAGGACATGGGATGAAGTTGGAGGGAAGGTGATTCAGAGGAAACGTGAGGAAGAATTTCTTCACAGAAAAGGTGGTGGACAAGTGGAATGCCCTGCCAGAGGAAGTGGTATGGGGCTGAACAATCACAGACTCTAAGAATGCATGGGATAGACATAAGGGAATTCTTGAGGTCAGGGGTACGGGGCAACAGACTTCTAGAAAGAAATAAAGTGAACTTACAAGCTCAAATGGGAAGACTGGGTGGGCCATAGGCCCTTATCTGCCGACAGTGTCTATGTATCTGTGTATCACGATGTAGGAACTGTATACATAACTGGATGGTGACATAGTAACTGAGTACATAAATGTAAAAATCTTACATTTATACACACAGTAACTCAGATAAATGGATTGATCACACTCCATGTATTGCCATCCCTATTGCCTAAATGTATGTGCATATATATATATATATATATATATATATGTACATAATATTATAGTGGTGCGGTAGTGCCACTATAGGTAGGGTTGAGTGGGCTGTTTAATGTTAAACCCTTAACTTTTCACTTTTAATAGTTTCTCCCTGGTCAATGGACTCACATGAAATTTTGCATGTGTGGTCTGGGGGGGGGCAAGGTCTCTTGATGTGCCAAGGGTTGTTCCAATCACGTGTGCAGATTCCAAGATTTGGATAGTGAAAAAAGGGAACTAATTGGAGTTCTGATTGTTTTTTTTTTGTCATCACCTAGCACCCAGACAGTTTGGAATTTTGTTCCTAAAATGTTCAGGGTAGAAAGGGCTTTCCTTGGATTGGTGCCTTTCAATGGTTTGGTGAAAAACTATTAATCCATTCTAAAGTTATAAAGATTTGAAATGTTGGTTCTGAGCATGCTCAGTATGGTCTTTTGGATACCTGTTTCATACAAAAGAAGAATTTGGCCATACAAAACAGGATTCTCTTTCATGAGAGGGGTAATCCTGTTTCATGACAAAAAAATTCTTCTTTCTAATGGTAACCATCTTGTTTCCATGTTTTCAGAAACAAAATTGAAAAAACATAAAAATCATATCCTGCAGTGACACCAACACATGTATCTTACTTAAGTGTATCTCATTAGTTGGATTCTTCAGTTAGTGTTTAGAAAAAGGACCCAGAAATGTATTTTTAAAACAGCTTAAAAATCTTTTTTCATGAAAATATTTTCTTGTGTTGTATGGCCTCACGAAACAGGAATAGAGCCATACAAAAGAAGATTAGGGTCATATGAACAAAGAAGTTGAACTTCGTTTTTTTTTCCACATTCTTGTTTCTTTTAAACTAATCCTCTTTTATGTGAATGACAGAATCTCTCAAAACAGAATTGGTTCATATAAAACACGAATTTAGACTTAGTTTTTTTTTCACATTCTTGTTTCGTATGAACCAATCCTGTTTTGTGAGAACGACACAGTTTTACATAATAGGATTGGTTCATACAAAAAAAGAACCCAGACATAGTTTTTTTGCACATTTCAAGCTTTACAAGCCATAAATCTGTCTGAGGGGGCTATTCACTAATGGGCAGAATGTACACGCCAAGGGCATGTACTCCATGCACATAGCTCTGCACCCGCAGACTGGTGTGCACAGGTCAGCATTCACAAATGGCCATCATCTGTCCATGGCTCTGCTCCTTGGCATGCAGAACTCCACAGGATGGGTTGGGGTGGATTTGCAGACCCAGGCAGGCATCCAATAGGATGCCTGTCTTGGGTCACAGAGTGGATTACTTGTGTGGGGCGACATGGGTTCGGGTGCATGAATAGCTCCTGAAGTCACCCAGACCTCAACTGCCATGCCCACAGTCCAATGGACTACCTTGCCTGAATACAGCCTCTGCAGTGGCACATGGTGCACTGATGTCTCCCCAACAGCACCTCCGCCCTGTCCCCGGTTGTACAGGTCACCCCCCCACCCGACACATATCTGCCCAGTCTCATGTTAACAGATATCATACCCCCACCCCTGACATGTGGCCGCCCAGTTCCTGTCTGCTGGAAACATACCCCCCACCCACTGACATGTGGCAGCCCAGTCCCCGTGAATGGCATGACAACCCTCGCCCTCCAACATACGGAGGTGCCATGATCAGCCCAACCCTGCCCATTATTGGTGATCAATGTTCCACCCAGCCACCATGGCACCAACATTGCCACCCATCTCCCATACCTTCCCATCTCCCATACCTCTGTCAGTGCCATGGCTAGGAACATCCAGTGGCACAGCCCTCCTCACACCACCTCAGCCATCGGCCATCCAGCAGATGATGGGAGCACACCTCTATAAATAAGCAGCATTCTCTCAGCAGCCTTTGGATGCCGGCAGCCAAAGAGGTGTGAGGAGGGCTGTGCTACTGGCCATTCCTAGGTGGGGCACCAACGGGAAGGTACAGGGGATGGCCAGTAGTGTTGTTAGTGCCATGGGGGGTAGGGGGACCACTGATCACCAATGAAAGGGTGGGGATTCAGGATCAGGCCCAGGGGTGGGTGGGTGGGGTTTGTGATACCAGGCTGTGTCCCAGGTTTGGAAGCCCTGGTTAGGAGGGTTACTATTACAGGGATGGGGTTGTCATGTGGGGGGTGGGATGTCTATCCCACAATGGGGTATTCATTAGGGTTCCAGGTTTGGGGGGGTGTGCACCAGGGTTATATATATATTTTATACATCCTACATAAGTTACATCAGGACTAGCATACAGAGCTACATTAGCTAATTTCCTGCTGCATCCTGGGGACTGCTCTTCTGTGTGTGCTGAGGGGCTGCTGTGTTAGTCACCAGGGATGGGGTGTCTAGGGGGTGGATGGGTGTGTATTGTCCATGATGGGATGGGGTAGTCAAATGTGAGGGGCAGATGGCAGTCATGTGTGGGGGGGTCTGCCGTGCAACCATGGGGACAGGGCAGAAGTGTTTGGGGGAGGACTGGCCTATGGGTATGGGGCAGGTGTCCAGCTGTGTTTGGGAGGGGCTACATCTCTGCCACTGGGGCTGGCCAGAGTTCCTGTGTGAGCAGTGCTGGGTGCATACCATAGTTATGGCAGGGTCTACCCTGGCATAATGTGCACCCTACTGTGCCCCCCTATGAGCACCACTATGCACCTTTGTGAATGGCGCATAGTGCTGGCAGTTTTTTGCATAGAATTTTATGTGTATACTGTATACATATATATATATATATATACACATACTGTATATGTGTGTGTGTGTATGTGCAATGTATGTTTTGGGATAACTGCATGTATAACAATTGATATCTAAGCCAGCCAGTGAAGATATCATTGATATCTTCATGTTCCTATGTGTCATCTGTTATCTCCCCATTCCTATACATCATATCAAAACTTATCTGGTTGATCCTGCCATTTGTCCTGCATTTCAACCAGGCACTTCCACTTTCAAAGTGTTTATCTAGCATTACTGAGCAGTGTCAATGATGGGCTGACACTGAATTAAATTGCAGCATTCCATTCTATAAAACTGTAAACTGTGTGCTTTTTTTCATAATTGTACTCACTCTCCTTTTATTTGGAATAATCCCCAGACTGTATAAAGATGTCTACCCCATTCAGTTTTCGTCCAGGTTTGTAGCGTGGCCGAGCGGTATCAATTATGTGTTGACAGAAATGCCCTGTATTAAAAAATGTAAAAACCTCCTCTTTTCCTAATTCATATCATTTATTTGAAGGAGTTACCACCCGTAGAGAGATGACAGCGGCGTTGGTGGCTTCAGAGCAGTAGACCAGCGCGTCGCAGTGCTGCGCAATCCCGTTTGCTTGTACTTCTGTCTACTACTCTGAAGCCACCGACTCACTCACTGTGATCTCACTACAGTCAGCAGTTTCTTTCAAATAAATGGAGTAGAATAAGGAAAAGAGGAGATTTTCTTACATTTCTGTGTAGTGTACTTCTGTCACCACACAACTGATACACTCAGCCACGCTACAAATGAGCACAAAAAGTGAAAGTGCTAACAGGAGGAAAAATTAAACTGATAGTTTAAAACTAGCACAAATTGCAGGATCAACCAAATAACTTTTTAATCAAAAATGCATTTTCTTTTGGAGACTATGGAGAGTTCGAGGGAGGGGTTAAACATACTAAGTCACCTAGGAAGGAGGGGGTCCAAAACCTCTGCCTAGGAATTCCAAACCTCTAGGTGAGGAATCACGTTAAAGGGAGATGTAGAGGACTTGTGCTGCAGGGTAGCCCAAAACATAAGCTGCATAAACAGAACATGACATGGCATGACTGAAGATATATTTATCTTCACTAGAGTTCAATGACATTGTGATATCTCACTTGTGGCTTTGCCACTCGTGAGATATCATGATATCATTGGCCTCTCGTGAAGATAAAAATTATATCTTCAGTCAGGCCATGTCATAGCCATATATATATGTATATATACACACACATATATATATATATATATACACACACATATATATATATATATATATATATCTCAAAGGGGTTTAAGCTGGGTTCCTTCTCTCCCCTTTGTCAGCAATTCCAGCACTTCCAGTCCATATCTTATTAAGCCTTCTGATTTTTTTTCTCCTATCTTTTGGACCTGTTATTCTGTTGCTGTGGTAGCCTAAGAATTGTGTGGTGCTGTGACCTTGTCTGTTGTTTGAGGAGTTTTTTGGGCCGCAATTTTTCACAGATTAAAAAAAATATGTCTAATTGTTTATTCTGTTTTGCTTTTGTATAGCAACATTAGATGGGTAATTTTTTTTCAACTGCTGGCTGTTGCTCAGTAGCAGATGTCCTGACATTGTAGGAAAGTGTCAGATACTGCAAATTGGTTGTGGGGATAAATAAGCAGGTGTGTAAGCATATCCAAAGAATACTCTATTTGGGATATCCATATATTGTGTATTTATATTTGAAAACTGTGGAAGTGTTTCCAGGAGTCTTCCTAACTGGGATAGCCTCATTATAGTATGAATACAAAACTCACTCCACTACAGTAAAAACCACAATGCAGGGGGGACACTTTGGTGGATTGTGGAGGGAGTGTGGGTGGTGTGAGACAATGGCAAACAAAACAGTGTTTTAGGAGTGTGGCCACTATCTCAGTGGTAAGGAGCTTCCAGGCCATGAATGTGGAGTTGGAAGCTGCAAGGGCTGAAATGTGCTGCTTGAGAGTTGAAGTTACCAGGCCACCATGAGGGGCATGGAATATGAGGATACAACTTTTGAGTTTGGAGCTGAGCAGTTAATCGACATATTGTCTAACTGCGGTAGTAAAGACCTATGACTCTATGAGCCACTTAAGGCATTTCTGCCATAGCCACTTTAGAGGCCATCTAAGGCTCAAGAAAGTAGCTGGACTATGGTGGGGGGTGGGAAGGGAAGCCCAAGCCTATGGAACCAGGTCTGTGCACCTGCAGTATGTTCGCCTGTTGCAACAGGAGGTCCCCCAATCTCCCACAAGGAGAGAAGAGGGAGCTAGCATGCCCAGTAGACAGGCTTTGCTGGAGAGCAGGAATGGGTGGGAAGAAGAACACTCCTGATGCTTGAAGGTGCTGCTGCTGTCCTCACAAAAGCAGCTACAAAAAGCACAAATCTGCACACACACCGACCATTTGGCTAAGACGCAGCAACTTTATTTGTGCAGAGTAGATAAAGAAATGCTGGTCAACTGCCCCTACGTATCTCCACTGCTATGTGGCTTCTTTGGGGGAGGGGGGTGGAATTGTACATTAACAGAGTAATTAAATACCCCAATCAATAAAAGTTGCAAATGCAAGTTGAATCACAGTATTACAAAAAGTGCTCATGTGCAAATCAGTGTTACTTCAAAAACACACCATAAATGAAGATATCTGACAACATATTAGTATATTATTCAGCAGGAGATTCCCATTAATTATGTAGCTTCAAATTAAAAATCCTTTTGTTCATTTAAGTGATAACATCTGTAAACTGCTCCCTGTAGTGACTATGAGTAAAGAAGTAACTGGGACTGTTGTTTACTGAGTCCAGTAACTATTAACCTTCCCCCCACATATGGAGTCATTGATGAGAAGACTTAATCATCAGACATTACATCTGAAGGTTTTAAACAGATATTTCTAATATTCAACTGTTGTTTTGCTATATACTCAATATTGGGGAATATTGATAACTATAGGACCTAGAGCAATCAGTACTTGACCCCCACCCCCCTTTTTACCGATGGTGACTGCGGTGTGCATTGTTTGAGTGTCACCACAATAAAGTGATGTATTTTTCTGTGGACAGGTTCCTTTCATGTAAACCTCAGCCACAACTAAATTAATTAAATGGAAACTAAGTATTTAAACAATCCCTCATGTTTTTAAAGTTGAATATAAGCTGTGAGGCCTCCATGTAAGTATTTGTGTTCTTGGCTCACTGTGGCACAGTTCTGTGAATAGATGTTTTTCACCTTCTCCCCCACACTTAAAATCTCATACTAATAAGTTGTCAGATATTTGTTTCATTTTTGGTGTGTTATTGAAGTGACACTAATTTGCTCAAGAGCACTTCTTGTAACAATGTGATTCAACTTGAATTAGCGTGTTTTATTGATTGACTGGGGTCACTGTCTTAATGTTCAACTCCCCCCGGCCCCGAGGAAGCTACATCACAGTGGTGATACATAGAGCAGCTGACCAGCATTTCTTTACCTACTTTGCACCAATAAAGTAACTGCACCTTAGCCAAATGGTCAGCACGTGCACTGTTTTTTATTTGTTTGTTTTTTACCTGCTTTTTTTATGGACAGCAGCATCTTTGATGGGTCAGGAGTGCTTGTCTTCCCCCCCATTTCTGTTTTCCAGCAAGCCTGCCTGCTGGGCAGGCTTTTTCACTCTTCTCTCCTCATGGCAGATTGGGAACCTCCTGTTGTAACAGGGTGACCCTATTGCTGGTGCACAGACTGGTAATTGCATCTTAACTGCATCTTAGCCAAATGGTCAGTGTGTGCACTGTTTTTGTAGTTTTTATTTGCTGAACAGCAGACTGGGGGAAAGTTAAGCCCCAAAGGGGGCAAGAGGAAGGTACATGTAGTGGGGGACTCAACTGTAAGGGGTACTACAAGAGAACTGGGTCTCATCCCTCAATGGCAAAGAGGTGGTCTGCTGTTATCCTGGGATGACAGCAGACAGACTTATTGCCAGGATGGTTGAGCTCACAGGAGAGAGGGTAGAAAGGCCAGATTGGATTGAGTATGTGGGCACCAATGATCTGAGCAAGGGGAGCTTAGACCAGATGATATCAGACCTCTGTGCTCTGGGAACTGTAATGAAGGAGAGAGCAGGAGTGGTAGCTTTCTCTGAGGCACTACATAGCCATACCTGAACAAAAACAAACAGTTCCATGTGTTGTACTTCAATGCATGGCTAAAGAGTTGGTGCAGGGAAGAAGGATTCTGGTTTCTTGGAGACTGGGTCCCAATTTGGAGGGGTTGGAGGCTGTTCAAAGGAAACAGCTTGCACCCCAATGGAAAGAGCAGGAGGGTTCTGGGAGAAATGTGAGCACAACACATAGTTATTTTAAACTTGTAAAAGGGGAGTCAGAGTGGTTAGGGACACACACAATGTTGCAAACAAGGGTTGCCTTTCTAGCCTTATCTTACTAGACTCAGCAAGATCATGTAAATGCCTGGAAAATTGAAAATGGGGGATTAAGGAAAAATGTTAGAAAATGGAATGTGCCAATGCTTGGAGTCTGGGCAACAAAATACTGAAACTTCAGGCACTAGTCATGGCGGGTGGACATAACCTAGTGGTAGTGAAAAAAAAAACAAGGATAACCTCAAACCATTATTGGGACATGAAAATACCATAATACACCCTGGTGCTGTGTGGAATTTTTAAATTCCAGTGGACTGGAATTTCGCAGAATTTTTGAAATTCTACGTAAATTCTGCTAAATTTCACCAGAAACAGAATGGTGGAATTCTACACCAGAAAAATGTGGAATGAGTTTTCTGCAACATTGAATTCTATTCCACAGATCTCAATATTTTTTGCAGAAATGGTTGCGGAATTGTTTTCTGCAGAAAAAAGCTGTTCTCCAGATCACAACAGGCAGAATTCCACAGAAGAACCACAAAATTCTGGCAGAAATTCTGCCAGCAGAATGGTCATTCTCCCTAATTCCACATTCTGCACAGCACTACTACACCCTAGTCTAAAAGAACAGAGCAAAGGGCAGGAGAGGTGGGATAGTACTGTATGTTAAAGGAGGGGATTGAAGCAATAGAAAAATGTGGTCAGGTGGGTGTCACAGGAATTGGAAACCCTGTGAATACAAGCAGGAACACAGAAGAGGAAACTAATCCAGAATGGAGTTGTCTATAGGCCACTGAGCTAGGACCCCGAGATAAACAGGGTACATAGGCATACACTTAAGGGGGCAGCAAGCTAGGAAAAGTGGTGGTGTTTGGGGATTTTAACATGCCAGACATGGACTGGAAAGTCCCAGCTGCAGTTAGCATTAATCTGTTTCTGGTGGATGCCTGTCAGAAGGCATTTCTAGACCAATTAGTTCAGGGTCCAACAAGGAAAGAGGCTCTGCTGGATCAGGTGCTCACCAACAGTGAGAGGATTCAGAATGTAACAGTCCTGGAACCACTCGGTTCCAGTGGCAGCAGGACGATGCTACTGGAGGTCAAGCTGAGGACAGGCAAAGAGGAAAAAGGAATAAGGGCATGGGACTTTAAGAAAGGGAACTTCAGCAACATTAGGCAAAAATTGGATAAAAGCATAAAGAACACAATGAAGGTAAAGGAGGCAAAAGAAAAGCGGGCAACATTTAAAAAGGCAATGCTAAAAGCAGAAGATAGCTCCATTCCAAAGGTATATAAGGCAAAAAGGGCTATGGGGTCAACGTGGTTCACAGCTGATGTGAAGGGAGCAGTATGTACCACATGAGGAGGGTGTTTTCCAAGTACTGTATAAGGGTAGTCAAAGGTAGGAAGACAGTACAGTATCTGGAAGCAACAAGAGAAACCCCCAGGAAGGTGAGGAAGGCCAAAGTGAAGAGCTCCAATGGGCAATGGAGGTGAAAAAAAGGGGATAAGGCATTCTTCAGGTACATCCAGGAGAAATGCAAGGTCAAAGAGAGTATAGTAAGACTTAAGAGAAAAAAGGGGTGGGAGGAGGGGGATAAAAGGAAGGCAAAGATACTGAACAGTTGTTTTTGTTCAGTATTTACTAAGAAGAAGGATGGGCCACTGCCAGATTTCAGGGTTAGGAAGAGAAGGAGCAAAGATGCTGGGACAAAGGTCCAGAGAATGGAGAAAAGGAGGTTGAAAATAGATACATTTATAGAACCTGATGGTTTACATCTGAGGATGCTAAGGGAGGTAGCAGGGTTATTGCAGGACCACTAGCAGACATTTTTAATAGCTGGCTAGCCACGGGGATGGTCCCTAGCGACTACAGGACAGCAGATGTGGTTCTGCTACACAAGAGCAGGAAGAGGTATGAGGTAGGGAACTATGGGCCGGTCAGGTTGATGTCTATAGTGGGGATGTTCCTGGAGTGTCTACTGAAAGAGGACCTGCAGGACTTCCTATAAGAGAATGGGCCGCTGGACCCCAGACAGCATGGGTTCATGAGGGGAAAGTCTTGCCAGATGAATCTGGTCAAGTTTTTCAACTGGGTTACCATAGCACTTGACAAGGTCAGGCAATTGATATAGTGGCAATTAATACAGAATATCTTTACTTCAGCAAGGCCATTGACTCAGTCTTCCACAGAGGTTATTCAAAAAGATTAGGGACCTTGGGTAGAGGGAAAGGTGGTGAATTGGCTAAAGAGCTTGCTGAAGTGTAGAATATAGATGGTGAAAGCTGAAGGGGAGTTTTCAGAGGTGAGGGAACTGACTGGTGGTGTACCTCAAGGGTCGGTACTAGAACCAGTCCTCTTCAATATTTTGATCTGTGACATAGGTAAAAGTTCATTAGAGTTAGCCAGGATACAATGCAATAACTTGCAGTAAGTGACATGTCACAAAATATTGCATAACAAAAAGGCATAATTGCCTTTGAATTACACTTTTCCCTGCAGTATATTGTGGCATTTTGTGATATACTGCATCATTACTGTATTACATCCTGACTGGTGCCACTGTATCAAGGATAAGTTCTGTTTCTTTGCAGATGACTCAAAGATCTGTTCAAGGGTAGACATGGAGGAAGGGAGACGGGAACTAAAGGAGGATCAGGGCCGGTTGGAGAGCGGGTCCAGGATTTTGCAGCTGAACTTTAATGCTGAAAAATGTGAAATAATGCATATTGGGAAAAGGAACTCAAAGGTGCAATATGACATTGGAAGGATGCTGCTGGATAGCTGTCCGGAAGAAAAGGATTTAGGATGGTGATACTGGAGATCCAAAAACCATTTCGCACACTACAACAGGGCAGTTAGTAAAGCAAACAGAATGCTGGGATGCAAAGGGAGGGGGATAAGCAGTTGACATCGGCACATGATCATCCCTCTCTACAGGTCACTGGTGCAGCTGCACCTGGAATACTGTGCAAGATACTGCAAGAAGGTGGAGGCAGTACAGTACAGGCAACTACAATGGTGCACAGCCTTGGGGATTTGACATACAAGGAGAGGTTGCAAAATTTAAACATCTACACCCTGGAGAAAAGGAGGGAAAGGGGTGAAGAGAAAAGGAGGTAAAGGGGTGACATGATTAAGAAATACAAGTGCCTGCATGCGATAAATACAGTAGATGCCAAGGAACTATTCTTCTTGAGTTCAAGCACAGGGATGCAAGGGAATTCACCATCGCTGGCAGGGGGAGATTCAAAAAGGACGTCCGGAAGCATTTCTTTATGGAAAGAGTGATGGATAAGTGAAACTAGCTACCAGAAGTTGTACAGGCCAGATGAATCAGCAGCTTCAAGTAGGGATGGGACAGGCAGGAGGGTTTAGTTAGAAAAGGAGGACAGTAAGAAAAGGGAGAATTGCCACTAGGGCAGGGCAGAGTAGTTAGGGTGGGCAGACTAGATGGGCCAAGAGTCTTTTGGCAATGTCTATGTATCTATATACAGGTTCAGGCCCTGAAGGGCTAGGAAAGGAAGTAAATCCCCAATCCACTTTGGAACCAGAAAGTATCAAGAATAGTAGCCCTGACTGGAGCTCTGCAACTGGGGAAGGTCTCTGTTGCCTTCTTGTGGAAGAGGGTCTGGACTTCCTCAAGCAGGAGAGCAAGGTGGCCTGGAGGGTACCAATTTCGAAGAGGAGGATGCACCAGAGGGACAAGGTCTAGGTTGTGATCTTGCTGAATCACCTCCAGCACCCAGTCATCTGTGGTAATCTCCCTTCAATTTGGAAACAAGAGGGAAATACATTTTCCTACCACGATCCCTTGGCTTTCTGAAGGGACAAGAGGAGGTGGAAGGGAGTCAGAAGGCTCCAGAGGTGGTGGGCATGCTCTCAACTCTTGGGTGATCCTGGCATGGGCACCAGCTTGGCAAAGGGGTCTGAGGGGTGTCCATGGCCTGCTGTGTCCCATGGCCTCTGGAATAGCTTCAATCAGGATAGGAGTAGGGTTTTCGAAAAGAACTTTGGACTGTACCTCAAAGCTTACAATTCAGGGTATGCTGGGAATGGAGATTCATTTTTGAAGTTCTCAGATCCCTCAAAGCATTTTCTACATAGGGTCAAAAATAATTGCTTGCCGTGAAAGGGAGCATTAAGGAAAAATTGCTGGACATCTGCTGCAAAGCCAACATCATGTAGCCAGGAATGCCATTGAAGGTGAATACCACAGGCTGCAGCATGAGCAGAGGCATCCAAGGTGTCATAAGCTGACCTTGGAAGATGCTTACCCATCTCTACACCATGGGCAACAGTTTGCTGGGCCTCAATTTTAATAGGTCCACCAGGCAGCTTGTCAGACACAGCTGTGTTGGATCTCCAGGGACTAATCATAAAAGCCTTCTAGTTTGCAATCCGGAGGCCAAGGGACACTGAAGCATAGGTCCTCTTGTCTATCATGTCCAGTGTCCTGGATTCCTTGTTTTCTCAGGTTGTGAGGCATAATAAGATTTAGTGAAGGGGCTGGATATTGCTTGTCTGCCTTTCGAGGCACAACTGGTAAAGTACTAGGCCAGTGCTAAGCAGTCATTGTTGCATCTTCCAAAGCAGAGTATATAGGAGGAAAAATCAGAGTAGGCAAATAGTCCTCCCCCTCTGCAATAAAAGCCCAATTTAGCCTACAGCTGCCTGAGGAAAGCTTGAAAGGAAGCATCCTCAGGAGGAGAACAAGGATTGTATTTAACATGGTGCTCACTGCAAGTAGAAAGGGTGGAACTGGAACCCACCACAACAAGTGGAGGCAGATCATCATCTTCCTAATCATAATCTTCTTCCACAAGTCCAGAATTATATTCCAGATCCTCCTTCTCATCAACATCATTGTCAGGCAGGATTGGAGGAGAGGGTTCCCTTTGGGGAACCATAGTCAACAGCAAAGGCATCAATAGAGGGAGCTGTGGGTCAATTGTTTGTGCCAACGAAACAGATCCAAAGGCCAGCATCAGCGATGCTGTTGGTAGGCTGACAGGCAATGGTGATGAGGTAAGTGTCCATGGCGGAGTCTGTGAAAACGGCTATGAAAAGAGAGTTAACATTGTAACAACAGCTGAGTGTCAATGATCCCATAGTGACATTCAACAGTGGAACCATGGGCTGAGAGGCCTCTGAAGAAGGAACTGAGCCTGTGTCAGAGACCGAACTTGGTGTCCCAGGGATGGTTGAGGGGGCAGTCAGTGTCAAGCTCCGTCATCACTGGAGTCCTCAGGGAGTGGTGGGACACTGGTGACTTATGACTGCTAGAAAGAGCAGGAGAGGCCAGAGTTGCTTCCTGCGATGCACACTGTTTGTCCTCAATAGCTGGTACCTTAAATAATGTTTCTAAATTCTTCCCATGATGTCTCCTTATGGCTTGGTTAAAGCCTTGGCATATGTCACAGGCCTTAATTTCATGCACTAGACATAAACAATGGATGCACAAGGAGTGTGTATTGTCTTTATATATCTTTAATTTACCGTACCACAGATGATAAAGCAGTTCCTTTTCCTTTGTCAGTGGCATAAATGGTAGTTTAGGTAATGAAATAAAATAATAACACAGTACACCAGTATAGGATGGTGAGTTTTAACATTTCCCCTCTTGCAGTGATCCAATAAGCAGTTGACAGTGGTAGCAAGAACTGAAATGTGATGGGTCATGCACATTATATAAACAGTGACAATGCACGTTGATGTGGATAGCTCCAGCTAGCAAAAGTTTCTGGGTTGTACTGATGTCAATGGCTTTCACTTCCAGTGGTGTAGCTCAGTGAGAAAGATGTCCTCAAGGAAGATCCCTCTAGAGCAAAGCCTGAGATCACTACTTGGGCAATAATTTATAAGAACCTTCAACCAGCACCATTCTGTATTCCTCACCATCTGCTGTTATGTTGCATGTATGAAGGAGATTATAGATCGAGGCAGTGTGAGCAGCCAATCAAAGTGCTCCTTCCCATGCATGTGAGACACTCTTATTCTTTAAAGAGTATCTCATGTACAGGTGCCCTAGAAGCTGGCTCACAGTGTAAAGTTTTTTTTTTTTTTAATTTATTATCCATCACACTTGATTAATAATATATTAATATTGCAATGGAGACCACCCTTGCAGTCAAAAGTGAGGTCTCACATTTTTAGGGTATCAGAACTACTCACCTTTGGTTCACAGTTCTCACACCCTAAGAATACATGTGAGACCACTTTTACAACCATAAAAAACATAGACGTTGATGACAAATAAGGACTGCAAGGCCCATCCAGTCTGCCCATTTCTTTTTCTACCTTATGAATGTGCCATTGGCCTTTGCTCTGTCAATGGCCTATCTATTCATACTCATCTGTACTGCTCCCTTATGCCTATCCCATGCCTGTTGAAGCCCTGCACTGTATTCATATCCACCACTTCCTGAGGTAGGCCATTCCATGCATCCATCACCCTTTCCCTGTGAAAAAGAATTTCCTCACATTACCCCTTAATCGGCCTCTCTCTAACCTCATGCTGTGTTTTCTTGTCCTGCTATTTTTCTTATATTGAAACATGTTAGACTATTTCACCTTGTTAATGCCCTTAAGGTATTTGAATGTTTCGATCATATCACCTCTCTCCCTCCTTTGCTCTAGGGTATACATATTGAGCTTTGTTAATGTGTCCACATATGTTTTGTGATGCAGTCCCTGCACCATTTTGGTTGCCCTTCTCTAGACTGCCTCAATTTGGTTAATGTCCTTGTGAAGGTGTGGCTTCCAGTACTGCACACAGTACTCCAGATGGGGCCTAACCAGTGTCTTGTAAAGAGGGGTTATTACCTCCCTCTTACGACTTATGATACCCCTACTAATACACCCCAACATCCCCCTAGCATTACCTACTGCTTTAGAGGTCTGCTTGGATGATTTCAGGTCATCTGTGATGATGATGCCCAAGTCTCTTTCTTCCCTTGTGACTGCCAGCAACTTCCCTCCCAGCCTGTAGGTGGATTCAGGGTTTCTCTTCCCTATGTGCATGATCTTGCACTGCTTTGCATTAAAGCCCAATTGCCACTCTTCTGACCATTTTTGCCAGTTTATCCAGATTTTTTCTCATTCTGCCCACCCCATCTGGATCATCTACTCTGCTGCAGATCTTGGTGTCATCTGCAAACAGACAAACCTTACCCTCCAGTCCATCTGCAATGTCACTGATAAAGATATTGAAGAGGACTGGCCCCAGGACTAATCCCTGAGGTACCCCACTTGTGCTTGCATCTCTTCTGACTGTATACCATTTACCACCACTCTTTATTTTCTGCCCATCAACCAGTTTTCCACCCAGTTGACTGACTTCTGACCCCACCTCGAGCCTACCCAGCTTACTAATTAATCTTCTATGTGGAACAGTATTGAAAGCTTTGCTGAAGTCAAGGTAGGGGACATCAACTGCTTCCCCTTGGTCTACCACTCTGGTTACCCAGTCAAAGAATTCTATGAGATTAGTTTGACAGGACCTTCTTGTTGTAAACCCATGCTGTCTTAGATCCTGTGCTCTTATGGATTCCAGATGTTGCACTATCCTTTCCTTAAGGAGTGCCTCCATAATCTTTCCCACTACTGAGGTAGACTGACTGACTGATCTGTAGTTCCCTGCCTCCTCCCTGCTACCACTGTGGAGCGGGACCACATGAGCCCTTCTCCAGTCTTCTGGGACCTCACCTGTGCTCAGAGACTCACTAAACAGTTCTGATGATGGCTTTGCTAGTTCCACCCTTAGCTCCTTTAGTACCCTGGGATGTATACCATCAGGTCCCATTGCCTTGTCCACCCTGAGCTTTCGAGCTCTTGTAGGACCCTTTCTTTTGTGAAGGGACTAGTGCACACCTCCTTCCCCCCATGTCCATGTTGCTGAACTGTGGGCCGTGCCCTACCTTCTTTTCAGTAAATACTGAGCAGAAGTATCTATTTAGGATAGATGCTTTTACATGGTCCTCCTCCTCACATGCCCCCTTTTCCCCTTTGATCTTAGCAATACCCCCTCTGGACTTTCTCCTTTCACTAATATATCTATAGAAAGTCTTGCCACCTTCTTTTACTGTTCGTGCTAGTGTTTCCTCAGTTTGGGCCTTTGCTTGCCTTACTGCCTTCCCTGCTTCCTTTAGGGAAGTTTGGTATGCCTCCCTATCTTCATCCCACTGTATTCACTTATATTTCCTGAAGGCCAACCTTTTGGCTCTAACCTTTTCTGCTACTGTTTTTGAGAACCAAAGTGGTTTCTTTCTTCTTTTGCACTTCCTTTTCGCTCTAACACAATGGGATGTTGCTTCAAGTATTGCATCCTTAATGCTTGCCCACTTTGTCTGTACCCTCTCACCTGTATTTCTTTTTGCCAGGGCTAGCTTAATTCTGTTTGCCATCTTATCAAAGTCAGCTCCTCTGAAGTCCCATATTTTTGCCTTGGAATGGGATGATTTAGCTCTAGTGGCCAAATTGAACCATACCATATGACTGTCACTGGCTCCCAGGTGACCTTCTACCTGGAGATCTGTGATCCTTTCCCTGTTAGTCAGTACTAGATCTAGGATAGTCCTGTTTCTTGTGGGTTATTGTACCAGTTGTTGGAGGCCCTCCCCCTGCAGGGAATCCACCATGTGCCTAGTTCTGGCAGATATTCCTGCTGGTATTGACCAATCTGTATCTGGCATGTTGAAGTCTCCCATTATCAGAACCTCCCCTTTAGCTGTCATATTTTGTATATCTTCTAACAGTAATGTGTCTATGTCCTCCCCCTGGTCTGGAGGCCTGTAGACAACCCCAGTTCATATGGCTGTTACATTTCCTGTTTCCAGGGTGACCCACAGTTCTTCTGGCTCCTTATTTGTATTCTGAATTTCTATAGCTTTGATATTTTCATTGACATAAAGGGCCACTCCATGCCCCCTTTTTGCACCTCGGTCTCTTCTGAACAGTACATAGCCAGGTACTGAAGTTTCCCAAGTGTGGTTACTGGTAAACCATGTCTCACTAATGGCTACTATGTCCAGTTTAGCCTCTGTCATTATTGCCTGCAGATCTGGGATCTTTTGCAAGCATTTGTTTACATGATTTTCCATTGGCCAGATTTCAGTATGTTAATTGTTGAGCGAGGTCTGGCATTTCCCCAGTGTGTTGTATGGGGAGCCAGACCTTTTTCCTTACCTGGTGATGCAAATTAACTGTAAACATGCTGAACTACTGTTTGACCACTAGCTGAGGGGGGAAGGGTGTTCTTCCCATTTGACATATTGGGTGCTGCACCCCTCTCCCCATTTGCTAGTTTATATGTTCTGCAAAGACATCAAACTTCTGCCCCAATGCACTGACTCCCTCCTTAGTCAGATGCTGTCCATCAAATTTAAAGAAGTTTCGCTCCCAAAACTGTTACCAGTTACCTACAAATTTGTGTCCTTTTTCCTGGCACCAGCCCTTGAGCCACATATTTAGCTCCCCCTTCTCTAACCTTCCGTCCATCTGCCCCCCCCTTCCAGACTGGCAGGATCTCAAAGAAGGAGATGCCAGATGAAATGGATAATAGTTTGTCACCCAGCCAGGTCAGGTGTTCCTTGGTCTCCACAACTGACTGACTGGTGAGATCATTAGTCCCTATGTGTACCAGGACATCAGTGTTTTCTCCTGCTTCCTGTATAACTTTAGCAATGTGGTCAGTGTCTCTCCACACTGATGTACCTGGGAGACATCTGACCATTACACCTCGCTAGAGATAGGTATCAACTCCCTAAATCCTGGAGTCTTCTATGATCAGAAGTTTTTTTGGATTTCCTTTTTCCTTTTTTTGTTTTGGTTCCTGTTTTGGAAGAGTTTTGTTGTGCTAGCTCCTGTGCTGCAGTGTCCTGCTCTGCAGTGTCCTCTGCTTCTTTGTTTGATTTCAGAGATAGAGGCAGATACCTATTTGTAGTTTTTATATGGTTTGTGGAGGATATATGTTGGAGAGCACCAAGTAATGGGCCACCCGATTTGCACCTCCTATCCACCTGCCAACCTCCCAGACCAACTACCCCCTGCGGTCGAGGTGCTTCTGTTGGATGTTGGGGAAATGGCGGGCAGTTCTTATAATATATTTCCTCCTGAATATGTGATTTGAGGCATGCAATCTCTGCCCATGCTGCCTGGAGCTGAGCCCTTAGATCTCCAATGGCCCAGCATGTAGGCAGTGTCCTAAATCCTGTATGTCTGCCCTTTTGAAAAGTATCCCACGGTACCTGCAATTAAAAATATCCATTCCAGATAGGTTGCTGGGTTTATAACCTGGTCAGAGTAATTAGAAGGAGGAAAATAAAAGCAAAAGTTTGATTTTGTGTTTGTTTGTTTTTGTATAACTTGTTATAACAAGTTAAATTACTTGTGCCCCTGTAAATGAGGTCACTGTGTGGATACCCTTCTGATCCACCCCTTCCTGCTTTGCTACAGGAAATGTCATGACTGTGCTACCCTATAAAAGGAATGTAGTGTGAGGTGGTTGGGGATGGGGGTGGGTGGTTGGGCCCTTCCCCTGCCGAAAAAGAAGAACCACGAACAAAAGAAACAAGGAGGTAAGAGCAGAAACAATTAGCCAGCAACAAATGCAGTAGCCCTGAAAGCTTATCCTAATGATAGATAAAACTGTAAAACCTGTAAAGTAAAGCACCACCTGTAATAATTTCACAGAAGATATGCCCTGTAAGAAACACTTTGCTACAGAGAAAAATAAAGCTTTAACAGAAGCTATACCTTGCAAAAGACAATTTGAATCAGAAGATTACAGCAGTAATCTGTAAGCACACACCTGTAAGCACACCCTGTAATAATGCAGCAGAAGGTTTACCCAGCAACAACAATTTGAATCAGAGAAAAATAAAGCAATAAAATGTTAGCAACAAATAGTAACAATCCCTGTGAGTACAAAAGAAAATAATAATACACAGTAAATCTGCCTAGCCAAAAGATGCTTTAATCCTTTTCCTTGCTCTGATAAGGTTCTTTGCTCTGTCCTTACATGCAACCTAGAAGAAAAGAGCTCAGGTGAAGCTAGGTGCCTTTGCCAGCAAAGCTAGTCTTCCACTGTGGTATCCATGGCAGTATTGATACACAGCATTATAGCTGAAAATGTTATTCCCTTTCTAACTATTCTGTTTTCTCTCAGACAGATGAGGAGTTCCAGCTAGCGTATTATGACACTAGAAGCAGCCTGTGACTAGACCAGGATGTACTGTGAGATGAGCAGTTTCGATTACTCAGTGTACTTTTCTGGTGACACTTTTCAATAAATAAATAAAAAGACTATGAGATGGGCAGAACAGATGTCTGTTCTGGCAAAGCCTTGTCAGTCTGACTTGCACAAGGATTTGCATACCCATGATGCCATGCCCTGGGACTGAGGCATTAGAGTACTGAATATGGGCTATATTCATGAACATTACCTCTGATGGTAGCAGCACCACTTTACCTTGCCTTAACTAACTCAGTTCAACAATCTTAGTATTGTTCAATGGCACATTGCTGAATTGGGTTAGTTAAGGCAAAGACAAGGGTTAGTTAAGGCAAAGACAAGTGGTGGCAATGTTCTTGAGTACAGGTCTGTGTGTGGTTTGGAGAGACTGCATAAAAACAAATGGTATGATGACACTAGTTGGTGTGGTGCAACTGAAGTGTGTGAAACCCTTTGTAACCATACTATTCCCCTTCTCCTTATGTCATAGCACTGTAACAAATCTGATTAATTCCATTTCTGCTCCATAATGGTTACATTCAACTTGTTAAAAGCAAACATACAATTAATGTATCATTCAGGCACACACCCGCTTATTATTAAGTATCCAGCATGTGTTACATTTTAACTAACAAAACATTTCTAAATGAACAGGTACAGCAAATACTGTTTTCTGCAAAAACGTCTGCTTAATAACTAATTCAACTATATGGTTGAAATAGTGACATTTTCCTTGCAGTCAGCTTCCTGCCCATTTTACTATGGAGGCATAACTCTCCATGAAAGTTACACTGTAAAGAAGACCTGCACAAAGGCTCTGCTGCCAAACTGCTGGGGCCATTACTTTTCTCCACATCCAAACAGAACCACTCAAGCACATGGACAGCATATGGTTTTGTCTTGCACAACACACAGAGGAGGTGAAGCAAGGCTGCTGTTAGAGGAATTAAACTGAAGTCAGGCACACTGGCCACACTGAAAGTAAGTTTTCATGGTTTAGCTAAAGAATAAACTCTGTCAGTTCACATTGCTGTTCAGTATTTTGATTTTTTCCAGACTCTTCCCATGTTTTCCTGTTGTTAATCACATTTGTGTAGAAGACAAATTTGCCATCTGTCTATCTAAATCAATGAGACTGCAGCACTGTTTTCTGCAAGAAGGGACTACTGTACTAAGATGGCTTATCTACTTTACAATAATCTATCTTCTTCACAAATCCATTTAAAAGGAAATCTTATTTTTCGTTTCCTGTTTAAATGGGTGCATACATAAAACAGGTACAAGTAGACTTCAGAAGCTATATTATATTCCCTCTATCTTTTCTATGAACAATTTACACTGCTGACTACAAGTCTGGGTCAGTTTTCATTTTGTGAAGATTTGGGAGTTTAACTTAATATGTAGCATTTTGGGATGGTGCAGTTTTATTTATTTATTCATTTATTTTTTACCTGTACTATCTATGCATAGCTGTGGTCATTAGAAAGGCAGTTGTCTAGAAAAGGACCATAAACTGGTCACAATATTTGCAAATATAACATTTTTTTAAAACCAGCAATATTTATAGCATAGCAATAAAGGTGCTGCAGTTTTTCTTTTGCAGGTTCACTGACTGTACCTGTTGACCCATGTTTGACAGGGCAGTCTGTAATCTTGATGAGTGTCAGTGAACCATATCTGCTAAAGACTGCTCCGAACATTTTTCTTTACCATGAGCCTGTTTCTTTACTCCGTCCCGGAAATCTAGTGAACTCCTTGCAGATAGGGTGGGGAGGGTTGAAGTCATATCCATCTCGTAGAAGTAGTAGGGGCCGCCACTCTGTGAACAATTAAAGGTAAACTGCAATACTACCAACTGTGGCCAACATTTTTGAGAAACTAGTACACACCTGAATAAGCAGTTATTTAATTGTACAAAACCTGCTTATCACAGTCCAACCCAAATCTCTCCAACAAAAAAAGCATTCACAAATTAACAAAGGATATGATTTAGTCACAGTGGAACAGGTGCAGTCTTCATCACACAAAGAAAAGATCTTGATCTAGTGGATGAAATGTGCCTGTCTAGAATCACTTTGAAATAAATCACTCAGTACCTGTCAAATATAATGCAACAGGTACTGTATCTCTTAAGGGACATCACTCATTCTTCATAAACATCAACAAAGGAGTTCCACGTGGTTATATAAAAGAACCTCTGCTGTTCACCATCCTTTTCATTAATGAGATGCCCCAGCTGACTGCAAAACCTTGAGTGGTAAGGTCATGAATTACATCTTAAAGGGAAAGTCCCCTCAAACTATTTTCTGTATACCTGTATAGTTTGTGCTGCCCCATTGTCGGGGATTTCTGAATTCCTCCACTGTGAGTGGGCAACCTGTGCACCTCAGTGGCCACTACGTGCCATTATGGGTCCTTCCCTGGCTGTGCCCTGGTTTGCCCCTTTGAGCAGCACAGTCCTCCCACAATTGTCACCCATTGGGTGGGAAAACCTGCAACCTCCACCGCTCCAGCAGTGGTCCACTGAATATATGTGCCAGTCCACCCCAGAAAAAGTTTGTTTGCTGCCACATAGGCTGCTACTTCCCTCTCATACTGAAGCTCTATCACATCATCTTTATCTTCATACTCACCAATCATCACTTGCTCTAGATCACTGAAACAGTACACATCCTGCAGGTCAACACTGGCACCATCTTCTTTTTTTTTTCCATAAAAATGTTTATTAAGTTTCAAAAGATTAATCATTACAGACAATACATCCTAAAAGAAAAAAAACAACAGTAAATACAAATACAATGAAACAGGTAGTAAAAATGATAATAGAAGGAAATGTCACTTATTGAGGTGTGTGGAACAACAAAACATACCATTATGTCATATTGAGCAGGACTCTATCAAATAAATAGTTAATACAATACAAATAGCACATTTTCCACATTAAAGGAACATCCTAGGTCCATCTTGCTTTCAGAAGGGCGGGTTCTATATCTACTGGGGGGGGGGAGAAATGAGGTTGAAACCAGAACTATTATTCAACAGTCTGAATAAATTAATAACATCAAAATTTACTACAACATCCAAAAAGGGGCCCAGATATTTTGCAAAGTATCCAATTTATCAATCAGAGAATAACATACTCTTTCATTATTGAATAAGAATACCATCGGACTGTATCATTCAGTAAGGGTAGGAGCCAAAGTGTTTTTCCATTGCTGGAACCATCTTCTGACTTCCTTGTAACACCACCACTACAACTTTCTGCACTACTTCTGTCTGCTAAAGTGTGGGCATTCCGAATTAAAATATTAAGTTTTTCCTAGATTTTCTTGAGTACTTCTAGATATATTGAAAACATATGTGAATAATATATTTATTCATCTATCTGGGTAATGAAACTTTCAATAGTAGCTTTAAAGGTCGTTTTCCTTTTAATTATCATTATCCAGGACAATTGTTGTCAGCTGCAGTCTGAAAACCACTCCAGCTTTTTCTCTTATGCTTATAGACATTTTTTTTATATTACTATAATGAGTAAAATTCTTCTTATGTCTTGTTTTTCTGAACATTTTCAGGTTCTGTGCTATAGACTCTCTTAAGCTATATCATCCCCCATCATACCACTCATTTGATTTCCATTTCTTATTGTTCAAAAGACCTTTTCTTCCTGCTTGACTCAGATCTGTTTTCTCAAGTGCATGTATTCTTATTGGCCCTCAAATTCAAATAATTGGCACAGCACTAACTGGGTTAGCACCACACTAACCATGAACAGCACCAGCCATCGGGGTGGGGGCCATATTCAGAAGCCCCTAGTGTGCAAAACTAACCAGAATATACTGCTGCAACCATGCAAATGAGGGATTCCCAATGTATTCTGGTAGCAGTGGTATATTCAGAGGTATCAGCAGTGCTAAACAGCCTCCATCACAGCACTGTATAATGCTGCTGAAACTTTTTCCTTAACCTAGGGCAGTGGTTATGCCCCCCCAATTGCCCATCCTGCCCATTGTACCATTAAACCTGGTGGTCTAGTGATCCCCCACACCCAGATTGCTTGTTCTGCCCCTTGTATCAATAAACTTAGTTGTCCAGTAGTTCACCCATTCAGTATCTTTTACCTGTAATCATGGTGGTCTAGCAGTCCCCCAACCCCTGTCACCCATTCTGCTGCATGTACCTGTAATTGTGGGGTCTTCTGGTATCTCACATTGATTGTCCATCCCTTACCCACCCACGTGTTCTGAACAACCATTCCACACCCCTCCCCACCCCAGACACTGACCAGTACCATCCATTAAGACAGAGACTGGCACAGCCCTTTACTCACCTCCTTGGCTGACCACTGTCTACTTGCCAGTGAGTGACTGCAAATACAGTACTTGTGATCACTCACTGGCAAACAGGTGGTAGCCAGCCAAGGAGGTGAGCTGCTCTGCCAGTTGCCATCTTCATGGATGGTACTGATCAGTTTCTGGTGAGAAAGGGTGTGATATGGAGGGTCTGGAGTGGGTGGGTCATAAGGAGGGGGATGGATGATCAGTTGGTGGACTACTAGGCCATCAGGTTTAATGGCACATGGAGAACGATGGGTGATGGGGGGTTGGGGATCACTAGACCACCAGATTTAATGGAACAAGAGACAGGATGGGTGATCGGTGGTGGGGACCACTATGCCACCAGGTTTAATGGTACGAGATGTTAAATAGGTGACTGGGGGATGGTAGACCACCATGACTACAGCTACCATTGCAAGATGAGCACTCCGGGGGCTGGGCAGGCATGCAAATGAGCTCATAATGGATATGCAAATTACTCATAACACCTTTCATACCTAATGGACTCATCAGCATGCTAGGGGTCAATATGGCCCACAGAAGCCCTGACACTATGCTATTTGGGCACCACTATCTCCCATGGGTTCCTCTGTAGATTCAGCCATGGGCTGTGTCAGTGTACAGCATAGTCACTATGCACTGCACTGGCTGGCACAGCCCCATATTCAGACAGTTAGCCTGCTCTGGAAGGATTGTGCTGTCTGAATATTGCCCTGAGCCACCCATGTGCTATCTACTGTGCAGTGCTCCTGTTTGCATGGCACAAATGACTGGCTTTAAATATGGGACCAGTTGTTGTCAACATCTCTGTCAGCACATTCTCCATAACTGGTCATTGCTCTGAATTAATGAGCCTATCCCCTTTTATGACAACATTTTTATTATTAGAAATGTTTCCTAACATTTCTGGAGTAATCAGGGAAAATGTAATAATTTTATTATTCTGTATTTCCTGAGCTAAGATCTCTTCTGTTTCCAAAGTTGTTTTCTTTACCTCTTGAACTAAATTATGTAGCCATTTTGAATAGATAATAGGAAAACAATCCCTATCATCTTCATAATGTCCAGGTCATTATATACAGAAAACTTAAATATTTCTATCAAGCATATATCAATTATGCTTCCCCCTTTTATTGTAAGAAACATGGTGTGTCCCCATTGCTTCTGCCATTTTTAATATCATAAAATGTTGAGATCATTAGAGAGTCCAGATCCAAGTTTAATATTTAAGAGCCCCAGTAAAATGGTTTTAGCCTTCATTTATCTCCTTTAAAAAGCAAATTGTTTTCACATGTTTATGACAAAAATGGGAATCATAATGTCGCAGAAAATTTGGAGTGACTAGATATTTAGGACAATACAAGATTCATGTACAGACTCCACTAGGATACCCAAACAAAAATCAAATTTAACCACCCCGTTTTATTTTATTTTTTTTAAATTGATATCACTTCTTGTGAATATAGTAAGGCCTCCTAATAATCTCCAAAAATTACTATATATTTTCCTTTTTACACTAAAGGATGGAATGTCCCCCAAAGTCAGCATTTTGTACATTTATGTTTCCTGCAATAAAATAATTTGATAATCTTCTATGCAATTCCGGCAGTCATGTTCACATATTTTTCCATAGCATCTACCACATTCCAGGAGAGAATATTTTATTTATTGTCAGGCAAAAAAATGTTCTGAGTACATGTATCTATTGCTTTACTCCCAATCCATGAAATTCTCATTTTCATCTCTCACATTCTCTAGGTAGTGTCTATTGAATTGAATGTAATGTCTTCCCAATATCCAGCCTCCAAAACATGATCATTAATTGTCCTTCTTTCTCTGATATTGCTTCTGCCAGATCATTCTAAGTCACATTTATCCCCCTTTATTTTGTAAACTTTCTTATTTGGAATAATACAATCTTTAATTTATTGTTGCTTTTGCTTATTCATATAAAACATTTGCTTTACTGTACATTTGTTTGTGTTGTATTGTGACATCACTTGAGTTTTCTTGAGATTATCAAATGGTGTCAGTTTAACTTTATTCAAAATCTATATTCTTATGCCTAGAGCACTGCCCACCAGGCAGATCCAACCTACAATTTGGGAGTTCTTGTACTTCTATACTGAGACTATGTCACTCCAGCATGTATTGTTTCAATAACATTTATATTATATACTGAAGACAGAAAATTTTAAGTAATTTCTAGATTCTTCTTTTAAACAAATCCTTGAAAAAGAATACTCTAAATTCTTTGCTTACTCAAAATTATTCAATTTCTTCCAAAAATGGCTGGTCTTCCATCTAATTTTGATCTGTTACAATAATAGGTTCCACCTCAAAAGCAATCAGTGGTGGGTCAGATGTTTTATTTGATTCTCTTTCAAAGTCTTTTTTTTTTGTTACCCTTGCTTTCGACATTTAAATGATGTGTTGTCCCATTCACCCTGGCCAATTCTTCAATAAGAGCTGTGATTAACTGAATTTTATTTAATTTGTTATTTCTGTGATGGAGACATGTTTCACCTTACTTATTTTTTCTTATTCATTTACTGATGTATTAAAATCTGTCTAGGAGTCTCTTCTACTATATTTTCAAATATTTCTCTCTTTGGTTACTGTGCCTTTGCTTGAATCCTCATTGACGCCTACTTTTTTAGCTACTGCTTGTACAGTTTGACTTTTCTTTACATTTTTATTGTTTAACCTTCTTCTTATCTTTTTCCATCTTGGAGGATGATGTTCTTTTAGGTATTTTTTTCTGCTGTAAACTGTCTGTGTTGTCTCTAAAAGTACAGCACATCTCCTACAACTTGAATTTCAGGGCAACTTCCTATTGTTGCAGAAGCAGGAAGAGTCACTCTGAGTAGTGTTGTGACACAGTGAACAAGCAGCACCTGGAACTAAAATAGACCAGCACCAGATCACTTCCATTGCTGTGAAATAATTCATTAAAATCCACAGTCTTTGCTGACTGAAGATGAGGGTAGTGGGTTTGTGGACTCAGCTGCACATGCAGCTTTAGCCGAAAACTGTCTTCATTTTGTTTTTGCAGCAAGCGGATGAGGACCAGGGGAACAGAGATTCCCACAACCACTGCTCATGGCTGTCTGGTTCTGTTTGTTTGCAGGGTGATCCAAGACTGTGGTGACTGAGAGACAAGCCACACAGGGAATCACTGAAGCAAATGGATGGATAAGGGGTACAGATGACGACTGGGAGAATGGAGATTCCCATAACCACTGCTCACTGCTGTCTGTTTCTGTCTGTTTGCAGGGTGATCAGGGATCGTAGCATGTGAGAGACATGCCACACAGGGAATTGATGTTTTTTTCTTTCTCTGCTTAAATAGCTATGTTGCTTACAGGAGCGTGTTTCTTGTTACTGAGTTGCTTGCAGGATTGTAGTCTTTGTTTCAGAGTGATATTTTGCAAGAAGGGTGAGAGAGTGTATTTGCAGTCATTGTCTGGTGTACAAGTAATGACTGATTGTTTTTTCTCTGTAGTGTAGTGAGGGTTAAAAATGCCCACAGCCTGGGCAATAAAATCCAAAGACCTGGAGGCCTTGTTAGTAGAGGCAGACCTGGACATAGCGACAGTAACAGAGACCTGGTACACCACAAATCATGACTGGGATGCAAATGTTCTGGGTTATGTTCTATTCAGGAGGAACAGGGGGAGTAAAAAAAGGGGGGAGTAGCTCTGTACATAAGAGAAGGCATAATAGCAACAGAGGTGCAGGGTAGACAGGGGGAGGTTGAGGCACTGTAGGTCACCTTTGAGTGAGGCAATGGCACAGCAATCTGCATAGGGGTAATCTACAGACCTGCAGCACAGGGGGAGGAGGGGGATAGGGATCTAGTGGATCAAATTCTTGACATGTCAACAAAGGGTGAGGTATTACTGTTGGGTGATTTCAATATCCCAGATGTGGGTTGGACCATCCCAGCAGCTGCTTCATCCAGGAGCCATGTCATATTGGATTACCTACAGGTGGCATGCCTCAGACAGCTAGTGATTGATCCCACCAGAGATAGATAGGGCAATTCTGGACCTTGTACTGACCAATGGGGACATAGTCACATATGTCCAGGTGGAAGGTCAACTGGGATCCAGTGACCACCACATAGTATGGTTTACCATGGGGACAGAGACACAGACTAGTCACACAAAGGCAAAGGTCTTAGATTTTAAGAAGGTAGAGTTTGCTAAAATGGAGAGGAGCATCAAAGAGACCCTGGCAAGGAGAGAGGTAGCAGAGGGAGTAGAGAATCAATGGTAACACCTGACAAGAGCCATGGAGGAGGTGTTGAACCAATGCATCAAGGTGGTAAACAAAGGCAAGAGAAGGAGGAAACCACTATGGTTCTTGAGTGAGGTGGAAGACAAGGTATGGGCCAAAAGGGTGGGTTTCAGGAAATATAAGGAGTCTCAAAGGGAGGAAGATGGAGATGTACCTAAAGAATCTGAGAGAAGTGGGGAAGGCTGTAAGGAGAGCAAAGGTGCAGACCAAAGAAAGATTAGCATAGATGGTGAAGAAGGGGACAACACATTCTATAGATACATCGGTGAAAGAAGGAAAACTGGGCAGGGGGGATTGTATGGTTCAGAAGGTATACAGGGGAAATGTAAGTAGGGGTACCTGGAGAAAGTGGAAATACTGAACAAATACTTTTGTTCAATATTCACTAAAGGGGGGGTCAGGGACCGTAGCTTGTATAACAGGTAAAGGAGGGGGGCACAAGTCCATTCACAGCAGAGAGAGTCCTGGAGCAGCTCACAAAACTAAAGGTGGACAAAGCAATGGGGCCAGATGGCATTCACCCAAGGATATTAAGGGAGCTGTGAAGAGAACTATCAGCTCCTCTAGTAGCCCTGTTCACTGAGTGACTCAACACAGAAGTGGTTCTGGAGGACTGGAAGAGGGCACATGTAGTCCCTCCACACAAAAGTAGTAGTAGAGAGGAGGCAGGGAACTGTATGCCAGTCAGCCTCACCTCATTAGTGAGTAAGATCTTGGAGGTGCTGCTTAAAGAAAGAGTAGTGGCACACTTGGAATCCAACAGTGCCCAGGATCCAAGGCAACATGGATTCACAAGACGATAGGTCATGTTAGATGAATATGATAGATTTGACTGAGTGACAAAGGAAATAACTTGGGAGTGGTGGACATCACCTACCTTGATTTCAGTAAGGCTTTCAACACCATCTCACATAAAAGGCTGGTTAACAAGATGGGAAGACTGGGCTTGGGGCACAAGGTGATAAACTGGGTTAGTAACTGGCTAAAAGACAGGAGGCAGAGGATGGTGGTAAATGGGATCCAATCCAGGGAGAGGGGGTGACCAGTGTTGCACTGCAGGGATCAGTTCTTGGAACAGTCCTGTTTAATGTCTTCATTAGTGACATTGTGGAAGGACTGAAATGAAAGGTCTGCCTGTTTGCAGATGACACCAAGATCTGCAACAGGGTGGACTCTCCAGACGGGGTGAAGAAAATGAGAAGGGACCTGGGGAAGCTTGAAAAAAATGGTCTGAGCTGTGACAACTGAGGTTCAGTTTGAAGAAGTGCAAAATAATGTACCTGGAATGATGGAATCTTGTGGAGAACTACAGGATGCGGGAGGAGTTGCTGAAGATCACCATGGAAGAAAGGGACCTGGGGGTTGTCATTTCAGATGACATAAAGGTGTCCAAGCAGAATCCCAAGGCTGCAGGGAGGGTCAGTGGCATGATGGAGTGCATAGGCAGAGGTGTCACTAGCAGAAGGCAGCAGGTGGTGATGTCATTGTATAAAATACTATTGCGGCCTCACCTAGAGTACTGTGTGCAGTTCTGGAGGTTGCATCTTTGCAAGCACAATGACAGAGTGGAGGCAGTCCAGAGAAGGGCAACTAAAATGGTACAGGGCTTGCACCAGAAAGCATATAAGGAATGATTAAAGAACCTCAATATGTATACGCTGGAGGAAAGGAGTGAGTGGGGTGACATGATAGAAACATTTAAGTACCTTAAGGGGCATAAACAAGGTGCAGGGGGTAGACATCTTCTAATATAAGAGGAGTTTAAGAACTAGGGGCATGATATGAAATTGAAAGTGGGCAGGTTAAAGGGAAATGTGAGGATTTTTTTTTACATAGAGGGTGGTAGACACATTTAATAGTCAGCCACAGGACATGGTGGGAGTGAGCACAGTGGAGGGATTTAACCATGCCTGGGACAGGCATAAGGGAACCTTAAAGGTGGGAAGGACTGGTGGTAAGCTATTGACCACATGCAGTGAGAGGCTTTAAACTTAAGTGTAGGGCTTACAGGTAGACTGGATGGGCCTGGTGGTCCTTATCTGCCAACACAGTGCTATTCTAAAACAGCAAGCTTACAAGACAACCATCAACCAGGGACATAAAATCAAATGGAATAAATCTACCAGTTTTACACAACTGCTTGCTCAGGGAGTGCCTAGCCCCTCTTGTCTGTTGCACATTATTATACCAATTTAATATGGCATCACTCAATATTTTGCTTAATTGTGATGCACAGGTGGGGAAGGAAAGTGCTTTACAAGAAACAAAGGTTAAAACTGTCATCATGTTTAAATAAATTATTTAGTATTTTGCATCCACAGTCTGTGCTGTAACTTTATTTAGTCAAATCTGACCTCTAGGAGGAAGCTTTGAATATAAGATTTGCAGCTAGGGGTTATGGCATTCCCATTTGGGAGAATCCCTAGTTTCAGGCCAGGAAAATCCCCTTTTGTGGTACCATAAATGTGAGCAAGTGAGTCCACAGTGTGTTAATTTGCCACTGCATACACAAGGTAGTCATTTGAGTTGTAGAGAATCACAAGGAACAAATGGTATACCTTATAAACCAAGCCATTGCTCAAAGAGGCCAATATGTTGCCACAGATGGTGTTCAGGTATGGACCTAATTTTCCAGACCAGTTGATGCACAGTCTGCAACCATCAGATGATGTAGGAACCACTGATTGCCTTCCTCTTCCTCCTTGTGGCTCATTTGTGGACATCATAAATTTTGCCCATTAGTGGTTAAGACAGCAACTTTTCCCTCTCAGAATAACCCCCAAAACGTTTTAAAATTTTTAAATTAGAAGCTGTATTAAGTGCAGTAGCCAAGAGTGGTTTACTTGGGTATGTGTGAATGAGGACATGCCATGAGGGCAAAACTTTGTATTACCTAAAAAAACAGAACAGGGAAACATCTACAATGTATTTAAAAGTTGTATTTAAATAATGCCTTGGATAGACATTGTTTGAAACAGAAGGGGCAAATCATCCATCATTTTAACTTCTGTGGTATTGTTACTATTTACATGATTAAAACAGTAATGAACTGGCTATACAATAATAAAATTAATGTTTAAATGTATGACATATTATTGGGCAATACACTGGAAACATCTTTTTCAATAAAGAACATCTGGCTTGCTCTTCCTGCTAATATTTTAGAAAAGAGCAGTATAATACAAAATGTAGGCTTAATAGCAAAAGCAAAATGTTCTAAATAAAATAAATGGGATATAAGAATATTTTTTTTATTAAAACCTTATGGAATAATCCCAACTATGAAGTAAATGGGGAACAGATACATGCTAAAGTTTGACAAAACCAAGGGGTATATAGATGATAACATTTGATAATAGATGGGAAGTTCATGGATTGGGAAATATGGTGACAAAAATGCCAGCTTAAAAAATCTGAATTTTACAAATATATACAGTTAAAAGGTGTTTTCTCCAAGTATTTCACCACATGAGAAAGGGCTCCTAATTAAAATATTATTGAAAATAAAGTCTTGCACAAATTTAGAAATATAAAGTGTTTTTTTTTTTTCATCTGGCTTATAAATATGCTAAAAGTAATACTGAGAAATTGTATGAATAGACTAGAAAAAGTGTGGTAAGGTACTGAATCAACACATTATGAAGACACAATAGGATAGCATAATGTGATCAGTTAATACTTGCAAATCAACTACAGATAACATTATTCAGTTTAAAATCATAACTAGACCATATGATATACCAGCAAAATTATCTAGAATTAAATTAATACATAATGCAAACTGTTGGCATTGCCATTACAACAATGTTGATATGCTACATACAACATGGAGTCGTACAATGATATATAACTGGTGGCAAGAAATCTTTAAAATATTAAAGAACCTCATTTTAATGGGAGGGCATTGCCCGTGGTTCAATGTGGGGAATAGCTCCACCCACCATCCCTACTTAAACCTTCCTACTTTTCACCTTAATGCTTAGTTTGCTTTTGGAACCCTCCAACCTCCCCACCTCCTCCTTCTCCAGCATTTTTCTCACACTTAGTGCCAGACCTTTATTTAAGCAATAAGGCATGACCAGGGGTTAGATTAACAGTCTGTTAATCACCCCCTAGGGGTGTAATGTGGCATGAGACACAGCCAAGTGCCATACTGCCCCAGGGGGTGAATAACTGACTGGTAATCTAACTCCTGGGATTACCTTATTGCTATTATAAAAAAAAAATTCCAAAAGAAAAGTGCTAAAAGTATACTTTTTGAATGTTTTCCTCATTTAGAGGGAGATTTTTAATAAAATAGTTCTTCCACCAACAGTTTAAGAATACTGTTTCAAAATCAGAATGCATCATTCCAGTCATTCAGCAGTGCTGGGGGATGGAATGCTGACAGGAAGAATCCATGTGCCATGGTGATCAGGCTGTACATGACAGTGTAACATGGATTAATATAAGGCTGTTAGAATCCTAACAGCCAATCAGATTGCAACATTTCTGAGAACCTTTTTATAATCCTGCTTTACTGCCAGGCTCCTCTACTGAGGGTGGGAATGAGAAAGGCCAAACCAAGTCTATAAAGCACAAGTTTGCACAAGCACCATGTTATTCCTACACATTGAAACATAGAGTTCTTTTTTATTCTTGGGCTTTGAACAAATGGTGCTGGATGAACTGAACCCTAATACTTATATTAAATATGAAATAAAGGTGATAATGACCACAGCTATGGCTATAAAAAGCTAATATTAACATACTGGAAAGAAAAGAACCACTTGAATAATTCCCATGGCTAGAATAACTATTTAAATCATGACCTAACTATACAATATCCATTTTTTTTTCAACTCAGATCATACATTCTGGTAGATATCAAACAAACTAAAGAATGTAAGAGAGAAGACATTTGATCTACCTAATATGTGCTAAAATGTGCAATGTATTGTACTTATTACTGATTTTAATCTATTCAAAATTCTTGTATTACCATCTCTGTAAACTAATGTTCATATGAATGAATGCGTTTTGTATGACTTCATATTATCTACAGTAAAACACTTTAAAAAAACTACATGTGGTATTGTGAAGACCACTTTGGGGATGAGGGGACAGAATCTCAGTTTGTTATTATTAAAGAGACTCTTTTTGGATTTTCATCCTGGGTGCATTAAACCACTCAGGTTTAAATTAAAGAATGGAATTGTTCCTCCTTTCTGAAGCAGTAATGATTCAGTGGTTCTTTTGTGCATTTAGAGCTGTTTGATACTAATAACAATCTCTGTGCCTTTCAGATTTGTACTGACAGGACAAATTGCAAAAGATGGAGTTGCATCCATTGCCACAAGTACTTCAAAATCAAAACTTATTTGTAAAATTATAGTACTGTGTGCTATTTATTCTGTGATTTTCTCCATTTTTAGCAAATTGTATGCATTGGCTAAAACTTTTCCATTATCTTTAATAGGCACTATTGGGCATATTAGTTAAAGATATCACATAGAGTGATTGTGCTATATTTGGATTTGGTTATTACACTCTGTTTATGGCAGTGGTTAGAATTTTTAGACACCCTTTCTTACCTTTTTATTTGTACAGCACTTTCCTTCTGCACCTTTGTATTACCATGAAGCACAATGTTTAGTGATGCCACTTTATCATTGAACCAGGGAAACCAAACTGGGGCAGTGTTTGTGGACCTTAGTAAAGCTTTTGACTTAGTTCATCATGAAACACTTTTGTTAAGATTACAGAATATAGGGATACATAATAATTCTTTACAGTGGTTTAGATCTTATTTAACAAATCGAAGACAAAAGGTGGTCTGTGGTGCCGCAGTCTCAGATCTCCTGGACTTACATCGAGGTGTACCTCAGGGATCAATTTTGGGCCCTATGTTATTTAACATCTATATTAACGGTCTTCCTGAATATGTAACCAACACTGATGTCAGACGTTATGCAGATGACATAGTGTTGGTTGCATCTGCTAATAGTCCAGGAGAGCTGAGGCAGCGACTCCAGACAGATTTTTCTAACATTGAAACTTGGATAAGAGATTCTGGACTTTTAATAAGTACTGGGAAGACTCAGAGTATGATTTTTTCTGTAGGACCTTATGCAAACAAAGATATTGCTGATTTGAAGATTAGTTTTTTAAATGGGACAAAGGTACAAGGGGTTAGCACTTATAAATATTTGGGAGTTTTGGTTGATTATCGTTTTTCCTTTTCAGAACATATTTTGTTACAAACAAAAAAGTGAACCAAAGACTGGGAGCATTAAGAAGGGTGTCAGGATGCTTGACTAGGGATATAAAGACTAAATTGGTAAAACAATTGTTGTTATCTGTTTTAGATTACGTTCTTCATTATATATGCACTCCTATAAAAAATTCTTACACAAATTGGACCAGACTTATTACAGATTGGGGAAATATATTTTGGATAATAAATCTCAAGTTCATCACTGTTTAGTTTATCAGGAACTTGGTTGGTTACATCCATCAGCCCGAAGGGAATACTTATGGCTTATGACATGTCATGGTTTGATACATTTAAAAACACATTCCTTAAGACATTTGATATGTTTGAACTCAGATTCTAAATATTTAGACATATTTAGGAGGACAACTAGAAAATTGCCTATGACTCAAATTATAAATCGTATGGGGGATATGGTGTTACAAAATAGTTTAGCAAGGATATGGAATGAATTACCTCGTCAAATGATCGAAATTTCTGATCTACATATTTTTAAATTTGAATTGTATAATTATTTAAATGTTTGCTGTAGTTGTTTTTAGGTTATTGTGATCTTGTATTGTTTATATTTCGTTATGTCTTGTTGTTTTTATTGTAATCACCACAGGTATTTGTTGTAAATGGGGATACTCCCCAATAGATTAACCTGTATAAAAATAAATTTTAAAACAAACAAACAAACTTTAAATTAAAGCAATGATGTGTAATGGATAAGAGGTCAGGAACTCGCTGTGGAAACACTTGTGTAAAAACAGTAGAAGGTTTGTCAGGTTTTGTGTTTGTACCCCTTGTTGCTGGTTGCCTTGTAAACTTGCTGTTTTGTAATAGCACTATGCACTTTGAATAAATTATTGCACAGCATTGTGGGTGATCTACTGTTTACTGTTACCATTTTCTTATTATACATTACGTTAAGCATTGTGTCAATAAATTGCTCATGTATCAGATCTTCTATTAATCTATTTTAGTCTTGTTTTGCTGATATAAATTCATATTTGCTCAATAACTCTCATATATCTTAGAATCATGCCACTGTATCTTTACTATCTTTTATATGATTCAGGGCCACAGTCAAATTGATTTTTCTTCCCATCATTTTTTTTTTGGTGGGGGCAAGTAAACTTTTAGTCATGTAGATACAAAACCGACATTAATATAGCACATAAGAAACACAAAGTTAAGGCCATAATAAGGTACATTCATTAGAAATAAGTACTGTAGGAATAACTTTGATTAGATACAGAAGTGCAAAAGTGCAGATAGTAAGTTATTGTTTACAATCTTGACCATCACGGACTTCCATAGGTGTCCATAGATTTTTTTAAAGTGAAAAAGTTCCATGGAGAAACTATTTATTCACTGTATTGCTAAGGGAATAGGGCTTCATTCCAGCAGTTACATTTAGCTTCATATATCTTGAACATCTGTTCATTGCTCTAAAAATTATCTTTACAACTTACAGTAGTTAAAAAGATGTTTTTCCATTCTTCCATTCTTATCTAAGTCTAATAATAACCAAATTTCTTTGACTGCTTGCTTGGTTATATTATGAGCTGCTGCATTCTACAATTTCTTGATCATTTGGCTATTCCATGCCACGTGGAGCAAGTCTCTCCTCTCCTAATCACAATGCCAACATTTAGAATTGGGTATCAAACTCTTGTTAAATAAAAGGTAGGAGGTGTAATGTGCCCTGTTGAAACTGAATTGTTTTACTTTTGGTTTATTTGTAGTTGGTGTAGATGAGAAGACAATACTCCACTTCCATAAAGAAATTTTTTTCCCTGTTCTCCTTCCTATTTTTTTCTTGTTACTTTCAATGGATCATGTTTTTAGTGATTACATTTTTACAGAACCATGTAAACTAATATGTTCCTTGCTCATATCTTTCCTACCTTTTATTTAACATGAGTTTGATACCCAATTCATCCACATATTTACCCTTCCAAATCTTTTCTTTTGTGGCAAGTGGCACATGCTCACCTACTCTCATTCCTGGGGACCCTATCTCTCTTGCCCGCTCCCCCCATACTTTGCATGTCCTTCAGGCTTTCCTCCCCGTGTTCCCCTTTTCCTGTTTTGACGTCCTTTAAGGCTTTTTCAAACTGGCCTAAACCATCAGGTCCTATGGATGCAATCATTTGCTCTATGTATTCTTTAATAGTGCCTCCCTCCCCTTGTTTACCTGCTCCCATGTCTGGCTCCTGCCTTGGAGCTGCCCCTGGGGTAGGCCCTTGTGGCATGCTGGGTGTTGGGCTGCTGGGTGCCACAGGAGTTGGTAATGGAGGAAGCAATGGAACCGGTGACAAGCTGGGTGCCGGTACCAGTGTTGGTACCAGAAAAGGGAATGGTGTGGGCTGCGGGATTAGCTCCGTAGGTATGGGTACCAGCTCTGCCCTGTCTGGGCTGATGAGTCTGCCAGAGGGCTCCGGGCTCCTGGGCCTTGGTGGTGGCCTTTTTCCTGCTTTCCCCTTACCTCACCCTTCTGGCTTCTGTTTCTCCCTGTGTCTGTCCAGATCCAAACCCTCCACCATCTCCCAAACTTTGTTGGCTTTTGCCACCAGATCCAGGATAGCGTGGTACGCATCCTCCTTCATTGGTCTGCCTTTCTTGGGTGCCATGTCCTAACAGAAACAAAATTGCTGCAAAAACATAATTGGTACAGCATTAGTTATGTGTCTCTTTCTTCTCCTGGAGATAACGTACTTAATCATAACTACACTTTTTTTAACTGTCTAAAACCCCAATGTGTAACTTGATGATCCCCCTGACCATGAGCTGAAGCACTCCCCTGTGCCATCTCAGATGCACCGTATTTAAATAACCTCTACTGTAAACTGTCCTCCTGTGTCCCCCCCTTCAATATAGTTCTATCCCTATTACCCGGGGGGGGGGTAAATGGCCTGTCCCTGAATCGGTGTTGTGTAGACTCATAATATCCATATTGTTTGAGTAAAAGAGCTATGGGTGACTGGATGACAGCAGAACTACTTCTGTACCACAACCATAACCATTTCTGGCAACCTCTCCTTTATGGAATGTGGGGGGGGGGTTGTGGTTTTTTTTTAGGATTATAACAAGATATTAACAGCTAGCACCAGGTGAGCATTCTGTAGGGAGATTTTACTTTAACTTTTCAGCAATGTGAAAAACTGCTGTTTAATGGAAAACACTCTGCAGCCACCTTCAGGGAAGGCAGTGTGCATACACCCAGTTACCTGAAAGTTGTCTTTTCTTTCTGCAAGTAACTTAACTATGGTTAGCGAAGAAAGCAGTAATTTTCCACAACATTGCATAAACATGCATGAAAACTCTGTACGGAATTCCTTATAAACATCTAAATCCATGCAGATTTCAATGCTGGGGTAGTCTTATGAACTTACAGAGACACATATGTATTACGTTTCCTTGGCTACCTGACTGACATCCTGCACTATTAGGTTCAATTTGTCTAAAATGGCAGTAGACATTATGGTAACATTACAGGGCAAATAAATGTTGAACAAGCCCTGGAGGTATGAGTACCAAGCATCCTTAGCTATCCCGCTGCTTGTAACCCCCCTTTCCGCCACATGGCATCCACCATTTTGTTCACTCAGGCCTTCCCAGGCCTGTTCTGCCTCTCTACTCGTAAGGACAATTGCCATCCTAATCCCTACCCTCGCTGTGTATATGCATTTTCCCCATGTAGGGTGCTTCCCTAGCACCACCCTTTTGCCTGCACAGCCGTTTTTTCCCTGCCTGCTGTACCTATGGCTTCTGACTGACTTTATCTCGACTGGCAGCTACCAGCCCGCTCCCCCTATCCCCAGTCATTCCACATCCACCTTAGGTCTGTCCCCTGTGGTTTTCCTTTTCTGATCCCCTTCCTCCCGGTGTGACTCTGATCCTCTTCATGATTCTGCTGGTCAAAGCCCCCTCTATTCGGACCAACCACTCCCCGCCTGTGACCCTGCTGCAATTACCGCTTAAACGTAAGCCCAGCTTCTGCCTGCCCATAACCTCCCACCCCAACTAAATCACTGCATTCCTTATTTAGTGCTGTTCCAAGGTGATGAGGGCCTACTCACACACTCCATTCTGTAGGAGTTGAGACCCCCCCACCATCCTGGCCATGCGGTGGTGCCCCAACAACCACATCAGCACAGTGCTGTGCTCCCCATTCCTATAAGCCAGCTCTCTAAGCATAACTCAGGCTGTTAGCACTCTCTCCTCCTCAGCTCGATGAATTACCCAAATCAATGCTCAAGCTCTCTACTCCCTCCATTCCACACCTTTGGAGGCACTAGCTTCACCGTCTATAAGGCCCCCCTGAAAACCTCGCCACATCTGCCCGCCACCTCACGGTGTCACTCCAGGTCTCTTACCTTACTGACCAGGTCTGTGTCAGCGTTCTCCACGTGGCCTGGGACCTCTCCTCCATTTTTCATGGCACAAAAACACCCGAACGCTACTCTCCTTTTTTTTTAAATTGCTGAAAAAAACTGCTTTGTTCTTAAAATCAATTTTCTAGCTACAATTGCCAATCTGAGGTGTTGCTTTCAGCGTGTAAGTTCCACCAACTGAAAGTAGCAGAAGAGAGCGAGAAAATCCCTTGTGTTGTCTCTTAAACACCCTCCCCTTTGGCTCCTTCCTATTCCCTCTTGCCAGTCCTTAGCTCCACATTATTCCCTTGGCACCACCCTCCTCTATGAGGTCATATCTCTATTGTCCATCTGAGCCCCTGCCTGTCAATCAACCCCCTCCCAATACTTCCCTCTGCCTACCAAGAAGGGATGGAATGGGCCAATAGCCCTTCTCGGAAAAGGGCTGTCCTGGGACAATTGTGTCTGCCTTTTATTTAGACAAACCTCCTTTTCAGCAATGAGTTTGGGCCCAGTCTGTGGGTTCTATCTATTGCATACTGCACAGCTTCAGAGACCAGCAAATCTATGAATAGTTCATTTAAAGTCTCATTCAGTGGTGTTTTTAAGTCCCATTCTTCTGGAATTCCATAAATCATAAGATTTTTGCACTGTGCATAATTTTCCTGATCTTTTTGTCTACTTTTTGTTTCTTTCTTTCTGTCTCTTTTCTTTGTATTTGAGACTGTTGTCTTGTTCTCACTCTTCAATCATTTTAGATTGGTTATTTTTGTTTGAATTTTCACCATTGTTGTTTGCAATGCCACTGTACATTCTGGGATATTGTTCCAGCTTTCTAATGTATTTTGTATTTTTGTAATTATTTGTACACTTTCCATCAGGGCAATGGCCTGCAGTGGGGGGGGTAGAGCAGAGATTTCAGAACTTCAGTACTTCAGGCCTCAATAGCTCGAGTAGATGCTGCATTTTCATTTTCTTGTGGTACTCCCCTGTCTCTTTTGACAGTTTATTTTTCATCACATCTCCATTTGATTCTGCATTATTTGACTTTAAATGAGCTATTTTCATATTATTTGCACCATCTATTCATTGTTCCAACATAGCTGCTGCTGTGGCTGTAGCCATGGCTTCCAATTTATGAGACAGTATAGGCCACCTGATTTGTTCCTCTTTGAATACAGCAATATGTAGCCTTGTGCTTCTTTCTTCCTTTTCTTCTGCTTCCATTCTCTCAGTTTTCTCTGGTGTATTCACTCTGTCTATTTTCTTTTGCTTCTCTCTTTTTGTTACCTTTTTATCTTTATCTTTTTTTCTTAAACCCAGTCCTGGTAGTTCATTTTTCTCTCATCTGTGCAGTGGAGGTAGAGAGGCCTTCTTCCTGCTTTAGAAATATCAGACTAGCATATCTTTATTTCTTAATACTAACTTGACCAAAGTTTCTCACTCCCAGCAAAGTACCCCATGTTGGTCTATAAGGTTTCATCTGATTATTTTGGCAAAGTTCCTAAATCGAGCTTTAGATGTAGTCCAGATCATTTAGTTATAAAAATGTTGTTTTAGCTCGCAATGATGCAGCCTTTGTCTTTTATTTCAATGATTATAAAACTCCTTGTTAAGCTTTGTGATTTTAAGTATTTGTTTTCCTATGAAGTGGCCTACAGTCCAAAGGAAAAAGTGCATATCGTCAGTTACTGAAACCAAAATGTGCCTTTCTATTCAACAGTCCAGTATGAAGCAGTTAACATTTCATGCTTATACTTCACCAGTTTATCATGAAGAATGTTGATTGTTGTTCTGTCTGGATCATATATCACAAATTCAGTGCCCGGTTTCTGGTCATTTTTTTTTTTTTTTTTTTTTTTTTTGTTGACCGGGTAAGCACACTAAACAAATCCTGCCTATTTTCAGGCATGATCTGGGGGAAGGCGATACAGATGAATGCCAACTGACCTTGAACCAGATTAAGCTGATGGTGGTATTTTTAGTGAATGAGGGAAATATTGGCCAGGACACCGGGGAAATTCCCCTACTCTGTAGGGTGGAGTTTCCATTTCTGCTGGCATGATGGGTGAGTCAGTTAGAGATTTGCCTGCCTGTGATACCGACTCACTGATATCCTTTTTGCCGATAACGCCAAATGCTGCCGCTGAACAGATGGAGCAAAATAATACTGACTGTATAATGGATGGTACATTGCTAGATGCAGGAGTTTCTCCAAACAAACTTTTGTGTACTACAGTGAATATTGCGGACTCTGCCGGTGTTGCCCCGATCCAACTGCAGGAATGAGTTTCTCGGGACGTGGCGGGAGTAACACCACTTCTTCCCCCACTGCCTTCCGGGTCTGCTTTGCAGCGTTATGAGGAGCATTGTGACCAGAAAGAGGATCCAATTTTAATTACCACGGTAGATTCTTCAGCTCCCGTGAAGGCTGGCTTTCTCAATACTTCCACCATTGCTAAACCTCCTGTCACCATCGATTCTTTGCGCTTGTGTTGCGGATTACAACAAGGGACATCTACTCAAGAAACCTCGTGGTCAGTGTCTACAGCATTATCAACAGCAGGATGGATACAATCGTCGACAGGGACGTGGGTACCAGATCCAAATTGGGATGAAGCCAGGCAAAGTATTTTACCTTCCACAAACAGGCCTGCAACAGACACTAGCTCCAACGAGGTACCGAAACTTAATAAAGAGACTGTAAAAAATTCTGATAATAATGTTTTAAATGCGAATTCATGGGGGGATATAATGGATACGTTTGACCTAGGGACTAATCAGGGATCACAAGAACATACTAATATATCATTAATTTCACTAGATACACCATCAGACACCCCCCGACGCTTTAACTCCTGAAACAACCCTGCCTCAAAAACCTACTTCCCATATTTCACTAGGATCCTCAAATAAAAACATTTCTTTACTAGAGGATCCTGAACCAGGCACATCTACTGCACTAACCTCTGTTCAAAATAAAAGCTCCACCACACAGATGCCTGGTTGTCCACCCATACTATCAGACCTTTTTAAAAACAAACTTGAACCTGCCCCACGTAGAAATGCAGTCCGTCTTCATTATAGAGGGGGACTTCCTGAAGTCCCTGATAGATATTATGCAGCCAGAACCCTTTTAAAAGACAGGCTACATTTCACAGCATCGGATATATATGCTCTGATACATATTTCAGGGGAGGAAACTTTTGACATTAGCTTTAAAACATCTGCAGGATTAGACCGGTTTTGGCACTTATATACCTTACAGAAAAACAACCCTGTCTGGACTCCTTTCTCTATTATACCTTTATCTAAACCTATGGTTAGAACTGTGACCATAATGTTCAGGAATGAAGGTGTTAGTGTAAGCGATATTTATCATTGGCTACAAAACCACTGTAATGTTCTAGCCCCTCCTGAAGCTATCCTAGATGATGAGGGTCTATGGACTGGTGGTTGGAGGTTCAAGGTGAAATTATTTCAAAAAAATTCAGAAGTTGTACATCTACCAAATAGTTTCTTTCTTGGTAAAGATAGGGGGGTTTGTTTTTATGGAGGCCAACCTAGAGCCTGCTATAAATGTGGTGCTATTACACATCTGAGTAGTACATGTGACTTGCTCAAATGCAGTTTATGTGGGGGATACGGACATTCCAGCATGTCTTGCATGAATGTATTCAAGTGTAATTTATGCAATGAAACAGGACACGCTTATCATCAATGTCCATGGGCAAGTAGGAACAGGTCAGATGGTTGGAATTCTGACACCTTAGTACAAACAGCGCAAGATAAAGTAAAAGAACATGATTCTCCTCCACCTGCTTCCTCAGATCATCTTTTACCCTCCTCCCCTGAACAACATATGTCACACCAAACTCCTTTGCAACCTCAGGATCAGGTTACCCAAGTAAAGACCTCCACTGTCCCCCCCTGAATCTTTATCCATTGCATCTACCTCTGCCACTATTACTGATAAAGAAGGGTTTCAAACTATCAAGCGAGTCACCAGAGCTGCTGCTCGAAAATCATTTAAACTGCCTGATACCCCTATATCTAACATGTTTGATTGTCTGAAAGGAGACAAAGAGGCCTCAGATGGGGAATCAGATGTGTCTGCAGTACCCTCTGATGTTGATACCCCTGTTATTAAACCCCCTAATGTCACTAGAAAAAAATTGATAAAAACGAAAAAAGGAGGGACAAAACGGAAAAACGTCAATAACTGATGGTAGTGGCTAAGGCTAAAATTAATCATGAAATTATGTATTGCTTCCTTAAATGTGTGTAGCCTTAAAAGCTACAAGAAGAGAATGAGCTTCTTGCACTATGCAAATTCATTAGCACTAGACATTTTATTATTGCAAGAAACCAATGTTTCCAGTTTATATGACATTCAGCAATTAAAGCGTGGATGGTATAAAGCCCTTCTTATTGGACATTTGGAACAGAGTCAGCAGACGGTGTGGCTATCTTATTCTACTCTACACAAATTTCGGTCGCTCGGATAGTTGACATACTCCCGGGAAGAGCACTCATCATAGATTTTATCAAATGCTCCTTGCCATTTAGAATCATGGCTATATACGGTCCACAAACCAAAGCAGCTCGAATAGCATTACTAGAGTTAATCAAACCTTTTTTATGTACCTGTAAATATATTTGTTGGGGTGGAGATTTCAATATTTCTATTGATACAAAAAAATAGGGCCTCAATGGGAAAAAAAACATATTGTGACTCTATAGCATTGTCCAATCTAGTAAGGAATGCAGGGTTGGTTGATGCGTATCGTACATTACACTCCGATACAGGATATACATATTATAGATCAATATATTGTACTAGGATAGATTATTTTTTTGTTTCTCGCCATTTCACCCCTGTTTCTGTTACTGTATGTCCTAATGAGATCTCAGATCACTGCCTTTTACTTGGTCATTTCTCCACAGATTCCCCCCAGCACACCTGTTGTACATCAAGTTCTCTGGAAGTTAAATAATTCTCTGTTTACTTCCACAATTATGCAATCTCAAATACATAATTTTTTTCAAGCACGGGTGTCGGTCATGATTTTCTATGATTCTTTATGGAAATGGTGGAAAGACACAAAACAAGACTTAGCTACTTATTTCACAACTTTGGGAAGAAAAACTGCTCGGGATAATTACCTTACTTATTTAATGCAATCAGAATCAATTATATAAACTAATGTCGCTCAGTCCGTGTCATCAATAGATTATTCATCACAAATTTCTAAAATAAAGTCTAACATGATGTCATATCAATATGATAGAGCCCGGTCTCTGGATTATATTATGAAAACTGGCACTTCGAATTCTCCGACTGTTGATCCTTTTGTTGCCTTTAAAGATAGACTCCAATCCACGGTCATGCACGGTTTACAAGATAATCGAGGTACTATAGTAACTTCCATTTCAGGGATGATAACAGTAATGTTGGATTATTTGCAGAACCATTTTTGTAATATTCCTAGATGCCCCATAAATACATCCTTATTCCCTATGATTCAGTTCCCACAGATACCAGCACATTGTGTTCCCAACCTAATTAATAGAATTTCACAGGAAGAGGTTGCTAGTGCTATTTCATGTCTAAAGTTGAAAGTTTCTCCTGGACCGGATAGTCTAACACACAAATTCTATAAAATGTTTAAAGAACATCTCTTAGAAATCTTAACCCAGGTCTTTAACTATATCTTAGACACAATGGACACATCATCGAGTTTTGGCTTATCTGCTTTAAAATTTATATATAAAAAAGGAGACAAAACTTCTCTAACAAATTGGAGACCTTTGCATCTATTAAATACAGATTACAAACTTTTTCTAAAATCCTATGCTCTCGATATGCATCAGTTAGCCCAGATTTAATTGATATGGCCCAAACATGTGCTATACCAGGTAGGTCCATTCATTCAAATTTATTTTATTACGGAAATTTTTGAAAGAAAACACATAAAGAAATATCTGGCTATCTTTTGCTCTAGACCAATCAAAAGCTTTTGACTTGGTACAGCATAATTTTTATTATACACATTATCGCTATAATGGTATTCCTGACAAATTCATATCATGGATCTCATATGTGTTATCAATAACATATTTCTTTCCAATAATAAATGGTTCTCGTGGACCGACCCTATTACAACAAATTGACTCCGGCAAGGTTGCCCTTTGAGTCCTTTATTATATGTCTTCGCACTAGATCCTATTATTCGATATATACAAGAGAATCGTGATATCATAGTTATAACTCCACATCCTAGTTTAAGATCCATTAAGATATCTGCTTATGCAGTTGACGTGTTTTATTGGTTTCTGACCTTCCTCATAAAAAGCTATCCAAATATTTCAATCCTTTACATCAATATCTGGAAGCAAATTAAATCTAGAGAAAAGTGTATGTATTCCCTTGCATCACATCAAGAACGATATGGCAGTTATACATGGGATACGAGTCTGCACTACCCCTCAGAAAATACTGGGGATGTGGTTCAATACATTACATGATTCTATTTACAACTGGGATAAACAATTGACTTTAGGGGAAAATAAGGTGCGTTTATGGAAAACATGGAAATTAAGAAAAAGAAACGAGTTATGGTAATAAAAAAATTTTTAGCACCGATTGTTATGTTTCTCAGCCATATATATTGTCCACCGAAACCCCTGGAAACTAGATTATTGAGTCTTTTTTTTCAAATGTTATGGGGCAGTCGTTTAAATCCTATTAAGAGACAAATTACATATCTTTCTACAGCTCAAGGAGGTTTAGGAATGATAAGCCCTTTAATTTTTTTTCTTTCCTTCTTTCTACACCATATTCTACGGAGTCACATTTATACATTAACAACATGTGATTCCTGGGTATCAAAGACAATGGATTCATTAATGACAGCATGGACCAGTCATCCACCTATAGTTTCTCGTATACCTTCTGCTCCATCCTATGCATTTGATTGTTTTCGATTTCTTCGATCCTGGAAAGTGAGTAAATCTTCTATTATAGGGCTCACTAGAAAACAGTTATATATCTACCTCCTACATATTGCGGAACCGATATTACAATTTCCACTATGCCCTCCATCACATACAACACATGCACTCAAAGTTCTCAAAGACAACAGAATACCACCACATATGTGTGGGATATCTCTTGGTTATGTTGTCACAGAAAGTTGCAAGTTCGGGGGAATTTAAAGCACAAGTCAACACGAGAGGTTTTGTCCCAAACCATCTTGTATAAATGTAGAGAAAACCATGGAACATTTCTTTTTTTACTTGTACAGATGCTCTATTATTTTGGAAAACTCTGGCGAATAAATGGAAATGGCCTTTTTTAAGCAGAATCACTTACTCTGTCCTTGTTTTAGGGAATTTTTCCAGTTTCTGGAGTTCATATCATCCTAGTACTCTGAGGGTAATATTCGCAGCTTGTAAATATCATATGTGGCAAGCCAGATGTAAATATGTATTTCAACAGATATCAACTTGTCCACGGGCTGTCATTCAATGTATTGAATCGACACTAAAAAATATTAAGGATAAGGAAGTAAAATACCTTTCTAGTGCTCAGTTTACACATTATTGGATGGGTATTCCTGTTTGACTAAGTTAAATATATTTAGTTAAATGTGTTTTATGCTCTCTTTCTTTTTCCTGATTTTTGTATACTTATGATTTTCCCTATTTTTAAATGATTTTTTTCTTGTTTTTGTATGACATTAGCTGATTTCATATGATGTATATACTTGATGTTCTGTATTTTCACAATAAAAAATTCCCCTACTCTTTTCGAGAAGTGCCATGGGATCTTTAACATCCACCTGAACTACCACCAATCCAGGCAGATGGGACCTCAGTTTAATGTCTCATCTTAATCGTGGGAGGGAGGGATCTGGGGTTAGGTTGCCATCCAGCATCTGCAGGTGTACTCGGAGTTCTTTTCTCATGCAACGGCATATCTACACATGCCACCCAAAAGGCTGATTCAGAGCGGTTATATAGTACACAAATGGAACTTTAGTTACAGGGCTTTCTGCAACATTAAAACATTAAGACTGGGAGCTTAAAACATTTCTGAGTTGATTCTTTTGCTGCTGGTATGTATTAATAGTGAAACCATATTCCTTCAACTTACATTGACTTTCCCTCTACCATGTGCTTCATATTCACCTATGAAAGATGCCCACCTGGTCATTACCCACTGTTTAGCATTGAGCTCCTCTTGGTATGACTGGTTCTGTCAAGCACACCAAAGTAAAAGATGCTAACAGTTAGTTAATAGTTTTCAATGCGTAAGTATTGCATGACTGAAACTGAGACCTATAGCCTTGCTTTAAACCAGCCTCATTCTCAAATGGTGAACCAGGGTAGATCATTCATAAGGAATGCAGGAATGCAATCAGCCACCGCTAGAGCAGATAGATGCTCAGTAGCATCACTCCTCCCTGTTCACCCTCCTCCTCCTCCTCCCATCTGACAGAGGCATTATTAGAGTCACTGGGAGAGGGAGTTTGGAGGGTGGCTATGTAAACATGATGTGCATAGTGCCTATGCTCGTTATCATAAAGGGTTCTACCTTTTAGTATATTATTGTTCAGGCAGCTGCAGGGGTTATGGCTATAAGCGTTGATGTCTGCTGGCCTCCTAGGAGGCCTTTGTTCCTTGTTCTAATGTTTATTTCTAGTTCAGTTGAAGCATTGTTTGTTCTAGGTGTGGCTGCCTGTCCTTCCAGACTGTTTGATAGGGGTGGGGGGGACTACAGATTCCTCATGGCAGAAGGTAGAATAATGGCATACAATGTAAAAGGACTCAATAATCAGTGAAGAGAGCCTGACTCCTTCAAGAACTGAAATGGAAGAATGTCATGATAGCCCTCCTTCAAGAGACACACTTGACGGACTCCAAACATGCCAGCCTCAAGCAAGCCTGAGTGGGACAAGTATTCATGGCATTGTATGCTACCCACCCACATGGAAGGGGTGTAGCTATCTTGGTCCACAAGAGCTGTACCCTGGGAGTTACCCACACAGGGCAGAATCCAGAGGGCTGCTATGTGTGCATCCCTGGCATATATGAATCTACCCCTTGTATAGTGCTGAACTTCTATGCAGCAAATTCTGAAAGGGAAAATGTGGAGTTCCTCAAAGACACACTGCTGAGTTGCACTCCAGATTCAGGAAACCTGTTCCTGATTGGAGGAGACTTCAATGGAGTGATAAAGCCTCAGTTGGACAGGTCTGGGGTAAGCACTTTGAGACAGACTAGAGTGGGTTAGTGTATCAAGTAGCTAACCCAACAACTGGGGTTGGTAGATGTGTGGAGATTCATGCATCCACATACTTGTGACAATACCTTTTGATCTCATCCACACCAGGTTTATTCCTGAGCTGACATTTTCCTTATGTCTGCAGAATGGCTGCATGCAGCGGTATATTGTGACATAGGGACCACTACTCTCTCTGACCATGCCTTGGTGGTTCTTGATTTAATGGTTGCCCCAATGCTAAATTGTCATACTTGGAGGCTCAATGTCTCACTCCTGAATCATTCAGACTGCAACAGAAGATTGAGGAGGAGATTCGAAGCTAAAAGGCCACCAATGCTAAGGGGAAACCATCCGCAGCAGCCTGGTGGGAAGGCCTTAAGGCAGTGTTAATGGAACACATCCTAAGTTATGCCTCTAAACGTAAAAAAAAGAAGTTCAAAGGAAACAATTAGAGCTAGAGGAACAATTGTTCAATCTGGAGGCAGAGCACATGATCACATTGGATGCCAGGGTCAAGGAGAGGCTGAAGAGATGTCACCTCCAGCTAAATCAACTCCTGGAGTCCAAAATTGAGGGTAACCTTAGATATCCAAGACAACAGTATAATGAGTCAAGCAACCAAGCAGGCAGACTGCTAGCCTGGCAGCTCCATAAAGAGGCTACCAGCTGTATGCTGCTGAGCATAAGATAGGCAGGTTTGGAGCAATGGGACACTAAGCAAGCCACAATTCTGCAACACTTTGTTGAGTTCTACAAAGATCTATACAGGCAGGAACAAATCCCTGACTTTAACTGTAAGCTGGATGAGTACTTCCAGAAGGTTAAGGTAATCAAACTCTTGGAGGAGTAGCAGAGAGGCCATGTCAGCATCCCTCACCCTAATAGAAGTCTCCAGCGCAATCTGCAAACTCAAGGCTGGCAAAGCCTCTGGCCCTGATGGATTTGGCACAGAGTTTAGCAAAAAATGTCATGAAAAATTGACTCCACTACTGCTTGAGGTTTGTAGGGGGATCTTAGAGGGGGAGAGGGCCCTACCCTCATGGCAGTATGCCCAAATAATGGTGTTTCTGGAACCAGGCAATGACGCTACACTCAGTAGCTCTTATCATCCCATCTCTTTGCTGAATACTGACATGAAGATCTTTACCTCCGTCTTGCCTGCTTGGTTACAGGATTGTGTGGGGTCCCTAGTTCACCCGGATCAAACAGGCTTTATTAATTGGTGACTGTTGCATGATAACATCAGATGCCTCTTCAACATAATGGTTAAAGTGCATCAATGGACGGAATTGGCCTTAGCAGTTTTTATAGGCATTAAGAAGGCATTTTACCTGGTGAACTGGGGATTCCTGTACAGAACTTTAGGGGAGATGGGCTTGTGTGGCACATTCCTGACATGTGTGCTGGAATTGTATGCATCCCAGCAGGCTATGGTCAGAGTCAATGGGGCAACCTCTGACAGAATTTTTCTCACAAGAGGCATCAGACGGGGGTGTCCTCTTTCCTCAGTGCTTTTTGCTCTTTGCATTAACTCACTGGCACAAGCAGTTAGAGGGAACCTGGGGATAGGGGGGATGAGAGGAAAGGAGAGAGACCATAAAATCTCGTTATACAGTATGTGGATGACTCACTGTTCTTCTTGACTTAGCTGGATAGATTCATGCCCGCACCACTTACTGAACTTGAGGTATATGGATCGATATCAGGGTATAAGATTAATTTTGCAAAATCAGAAATTTTGAAATTCAGTAGAATTTGTCCTTCTCAGCTACAAGAGGCTCTCCCATTCTAGTAAGCACCACAAAATGTTGTCCATTATCTGGGTATCCGCACCCCTCCCCAGCTTGGCTCTCTATTTAAATGGAATTATGAGAAGCTTGAAGGGGAGGTCAAAGCAGACATTGCATGTTGGAATATTCTTCCCCTTGGGATGGCGGGCTATGTAGCCACTCATAAGATGAATATCTTGCCTAGATCCCTTTTCGTGTTCCTGGCACTGACTGTGAGAGTTCCCAAGGAATTTTGGAAAAGGCTTCAAAAGACTCTGCTGACTTTTGACTGAGCTGGTCATAAACACTGGATTCAGAGGAAGGCACTGACACTTCCGAGGGAGTGGTGGGCTAGTGATGCTTGATACGAGTTTACACTACATGGCAGTGCAGCTGACCCCACTGATTATGTGGGCAAAGCAGAATGCGGATTCAGGTTGGATGGAGCTGGAGGCGAATCCAGGATTCCCAGCACTCCTGTTCGCATTCCCACATATACATATTACCCTGGCTGTGCTGGCATCTGTCAGAAACACCCTGATACAGCACATCCTCCACATACAGCTTAAGACCAGGCCTATCACATATACACCCAGTAAGGCTGGGCCACAAATGATAATTATTGGTGACCCAGACTCCCCCACCCCAAAAGAGGATAGAGGATACTGGCACTGGAATCACAGATCCCTTATAATGTTTAAACAATTTATACAAAACTATCTCTGCCTATCTTTCACTGGACTGCAGCAAAAATTCAACCTGCAACAGCAGTAATTTTACTGCTTTTTGCAAATCCGGCATGACCTGCAAACAAAAGGGAGACTTGCCCTTACTGATCATGACCTCACAGTGCTCCAAGATTTTCTTTACTGGGCCACAATGTTGGTCAGTAGGCAAGGCAACATGACACTGGCATACAAAATGTTACAGGGTGCAATGCACCCAGCGTTCCAGGCAGTCAGGGAGGCCAAAGAGCATGAGGCCCAGGTCACTTGAAGTGAGGAGGACTGGAAGACAATATGAGAAATGGACTGGCATACAACGGCCTCCCCAATGTGGAGAGAGTTCTATTGGAAGTCTCATATGGTTCTTCCACATCTCCACCATAACAAAGCACTTTGCATTGAGAAGCTCAGACCTTTTTTGGTGGGGGTGCGGGCAGGTGGGCATGCACTACCATATTTTTTGAGCTGCCCTCATATACAGCCATATTGGTCTCAGATCCATGAGGCTCTTGAAGGCATTTGGGGGTTTAGCATTCCCTTCACATTTGTGCACTGGTTCCTCAGGAAGCAAGTTCCTCAAGTTGGCCACCGACCACAACAAATGCTTTTTAAGGCCCTCTGTTTGGTTGCAATGAAAGGAATTACACTGAACTGATGAACAAACATTGCACTGATGATTGAGGTGTGGCGGTCAAAGGTAAGAAAGCTTCAAGTGATGGAGTGCATCAAAGCTATACTGCAGATAAACCAGGAAAAGCATATAGAGTTATGGTGCCGGTGCGATACCCATTACTCACCAAGGGGTGAAGCAACACCTCCAGGGGCAGGGGGTGATGGCATCCCACCTCAGTTTGGTGCTTAATAAATTCCACTGATAGGACAAGAGACTCCCTGAGTCAAAACATACTGTGATGTTCTTCCATGACATGTGGGGGGCTGGGGAGTGAGTTGGAGAGGAGGTCCCTGACGTGTCAGGGCCTTGTAAGTCAGGATCCTCTTACTCACTCTAATGTGTGTTCAAGCATAATAGCAGTGTTGAGGAGACAGACAGCCACACACATGTTGTAGGCTGAAGTTTGTTTTATTACATTTTTATCTATGTATTTATTAGCTGTTCCAATGATTCTACACAGCAGTACCACATCAACTTTTCTCTGGACTTGAAAAGGACATTATTTTGAGTAGAATGGTAAACTGTAACAACATGGACATTAATTCATTGTTTTTTGCCACTGATATGGAATTTTTTACCATGTTCGTGAATGCACTGTATTTATCTGGAATTTGTTAATAAAGCTGAGTCTGAAAAAAAAAATAAAAATATCCAGTATGTCTGTTGATTTTATAGGGCTCCAATATTCAGAAGTTCTGCATAGTGTTAACATAAATAGCACTGCACTAATCTGGGTTGTGCATGCTCGGATGGAGCTAGGGTCATATTCATAATGCTCCGGTGTGCAGTGCATAGTAAACAGAGTGAGTTCACAGGATACACCTCTGCACACATGCACATGAGGAAATCCTCTTGCAAACTGGGCATAGTGGTATATTCCATGAGTTTGGGAAATAATAAATGTCTGCCAATGTCGCACAATTAGTAATTCCAAAATTCTACCCTGAACATGCACAGTAGTGCAAGATCAAATAACCCCCCCTCCCTGACAAGCAGCAGGTAGCATAGTGACAGCAAGAGCTGGCAGTCCGTTGTGGTCTTGTAATTCCTTCTCCCTCACTGATGCCCAATTGTATCCATTAAATGTGAATTAAACTGTCCCTGAAAGCCTAGTGGTCCTCCATCCTCCCTTCCTTCCTTATCCAATGTCCATTTGTATACATTAAATGTTGATCCCACTGTCCCTTGTAATCTAGTGGTCCCCCCCACCCTCCTGATGCCTATCTGCATCCATGAAATATGGATTCCACTGTCCTTTTCAGTTTTGTGGTCCTTCTACCTCTCTGACGGCCTTGTTAGTTGAGCAGTGGCCTTTATTAATCTCCAACTGGCCATTATTACGTATTAAAATGTAATGCCCCCATTAACTTCAATGTGGTGTATCGGCATGTTTTCCCTGGCTACATGTCATTACATGCCAGCCTGACTCTGGGGGTGTGACAGAGCAATCAGGAAGTGGAAGGGATTGGCAGGCTACCTCGTCAGGGCCAAACTATAATCCCTTCCACACAAATACTGACTGTAAATAAAATTTTGAAAATTGTGTGGAATGACTTTCACTGGCATAATCTGACATAAAATATGAGCAGTGGCTGATCAGCACAAAGTTTTAAAATTGCTTTAAAGGGGACAGGAATGCTGTGCTACTTGGTAGCAGTAAGTAATGTTCCTAGTAAGAGAACTAAAGGACTTGCCTCCATATCAGCCAGGCTTAACATACTCTAACAAACACTGATGTGCAAAACTGTTGTAGTGTATGGTGGAACGTTATACTTACTTATTTTTTATCTGTGCTGAAAAGCTGTTCAGCACAGATAAAAAAGTTCATAGAGCGCTTGTCACCCGGCATGGGTTTAGGATGGCACAATTTCAGGCAGACCAAAAGTTAGGTGCATAAAAAACACACAAGTGCATCTGTCATTTTTAATTTTACCAAGTAAAATATACAGAAAGCAAAATGATAAGTCAGACAACTGCTTGGCTTCAACAGTTTCCAAGGCTTTTTCTTCAGCCTAACAGTGTGAAAGCACACACTACCTGGAGGTCTTTCATCTTCCTCAGTCAGTATTCAACTGACCTATCTATCCTATCTCAACATTGAGGTAGGGCTTTTTATAAGCTCACTAGAAGATGGAAAAACAGTTTCCCCTGCCTTTTGATTAACAGCAGACATAACATAAAACTAGCCACTAGGGGCCACTGTTGCTCCATAGAGAACGGTTATTTGGCAGCCACCTGGAGCACATTACATAACTTGTTTACAACACTGGAAAAGGTCAGAGACAAGGTCAGAACATTCTGTGCTCTCTTAAACTCTCCTGCAGGGTCATATTACCTCATGCTGTCTGCAGCAAAATATATCCCAGAAGAGGGCTGCTAACATCTAGAACAAGCAGACGTAAACTTCTGTAATTCTTAAGACTGCCCTCTCACTTTGTAACTGTACCCTTAGTCTTGTTTTATGGCCAAAGACCTGAGAAGAAAACAATATATAACTTCAACATTCTTTGAAGGTTTGGCTGGTTTCTAGTTAGTTTTTAAGTTAATATGCACAGAAAGCTTTATAAGCACTTCAGCACTTAATTTATAACCAGCCAACCAGCATGTTGGACATTATACAAAACATATAAACTGCTTGGGGAAGGGGTTTCAATGTATCCCAGGGGTGTCTACTATGACAGGGGTCACCCTGTCATAATGCTGTTCAGCCAGTATGTGCAGAACAGCATTCTATTCAGTCAAAAGTGCGAACATTTTGAAAGCTACATGCACGCACTGTACTCACTGTAAATTGCAGGATCAACCAGATAAACGGTCCCGGTGTCGATGGCAGCTCGGTAACAGGAACTCCAAACTGGCAGGATCAACCTGATATGTAGAATGAATGAATCAAGCACATAACTTAATAAAAAAAAAAACCCAGCACAGGACCAACTAGATATTTAGAACAAGTCTCTCGCTAAGTGAGGATATGAACTCCATATTGTTGTTTTTTTTTTTAGTCCCTTCCCAACTAAACTCCCAGCCAATAGAAAGACATACTAGCAATGTATGCTCATTTGGTTCCCTAGCAACGAGCAGTGAACCTAGCAACCAGCCAATAATACAAACTAAAACAATGCGGCAGAGCATTATTTCTGTATAAATAGAAGCCTTTACGCTATTTTTTCCAGGTACCATACACTATAAAAAAATACTGTATGGGCAACCGAATGCAGAACCAGTATGTTCTGCCACCCTGTGGTTCTGATTCCCTGGGACCTCTTGAGCTTCACTCTCAAGGTCAGAGGGAACCAGAAGCTCTCTTGGCCGAACACACTGGTTCTGCATGGGAGCCCATCCAGTATTCTCTACTTTTCTTTTTTTTTTTAGTATTGTTTTATCTCCTTTCCAGCTGCCCCCTTCAGCCCAACCACTCCCCTCAGCCCTGACATCCTGGGATTACCGGGGCTTACCTTATACCTGGCCCAGGAGCGGAGCCTGTGGAGGATCGGGCATCATCCTGCAACTGGATCCATTTTTTTCTTTTTCATTGTCCTCCCCAATTACCCCAGGGCCCCAGGTGTAGAGACACATGTGCATGGAGGTGCGCATGCATACTACAGCCCCAGTGATGGCACCTTCTGCCCACCTATAAGCCTAGCATCTGGTGCTCCCTCTGGCCTGTGCTGCCCCTGGCCTCCACCACAGGGCAGTCAAGATAAGAGGGATACCACCTTCCCTCCCCAGAAAGGAGAGTTGCCTCTTGGTGGCTCCATCCCCCCACGACCTCCGATGGTCTATGCTCATTTCCGAATACGGGTTGTCGGCGTGGTTGAGGTAAGGCATCCAGCGCTTTAGCCCTCAGCACCACTGGGCCAGCCCAATATTCTCTATTTTTCAATTGTTTTCCTTTTATAGGCAACATTCTGCCAGGTTCTCTTTATGTAAACAGTAATTTGAAGTTTCTACTATGTCACAGTTCATGTACAGAATGCTAAGCACATGCTATTGTCCTATCAGAATCATGCTTGGAGCTCTGTGTGCAAGTTGTGTCATAGTTAAAACTCCAGAACACAGGTTTTGTGAGGAGAACTGCAACATTATGCTGCCCATAAAAACAAAACAATGCAAAATACAGGTTTTCACACTGCTTTTTATTCCATTATAGTTACATATGGATCATTTAGGCTTATGAATATAATTTCTGTAAATGGGAACATTATGAACAGCTACCAGTTAGAAATCATTTCCTGTCTTCTTTAAGAAAAGGAACAATTAACAAGAAGCTGCTTTGTATGCCCTATGCCCAGTTGCAACTGCAGCACCTCGGAAGATGCCAAAGAAAGAAAGAAAACACCCGCTCATAGGAGTTATTTGTGCTGTTCTCAATGTTCACAGCTTCCAGGTGAGTGTCAGATGGACTTGAAGAAAAGTTCAGCTTTCTAATTGGGCGTTCTTAGGAAAATCAGTGAAAGCCTGAAAAAAAACAGCAGAGCAATACCTGAGACTCAGATTTCCAAAGCTAGTAGCGTTATAGGTTTTTTAAATTTTTTTAAACTTTGTTTTATTAAATTTTCATCAATTGTACAAAATTCTACCTAGAATAGGCAGACTCACCATGTAGTAATACATCATACACACTGTTATCGCAAGAGAACAGTTATTCTATTCTTCATTTAACCTCATTTGGAGGGTGTACACATCTAGCTGTCCACAAACCTTAACCCTGATGGAGTATAATGTAGCCAATGCTGTTTATTTTGTGACTTAAAACATCTATGCAGGATTCATTTACCAGGCTAACCTGAACCTATCTTGAAGCCCTGAAACTGAAAATAACATTTCTAGCCTTTAATGAGCTTACAAAATTTACAACAACTGTAGAAACATCTCCAAATGTGTAATATCTTATTTAGTTGAAACCAGAATCCAGAACTCTAGGCAACCCATTATGTCTCTCTGGTATTAATGATACACATAGTAATATTTAAATCAGGATAATGCTATCTGGAGGGAATCAAGATAAAGGCATGGCATGTGTATCAACTTAAGGGTTCACTAAAGACCATGCAAACTGCACAAGCCATCTGAACACACCTGATCATTGTGTAGAAGCGAACATCACATTTTTTTTAACAAATGGTCACCGTCTTGTAATGCATGCCCTTAATTACCTTGCATCTATCACTATAGTGTATTTACTAAAGAAAAAGAAAACACAGTATCCCCTTTTTAACTAAAACTGTTGTTCCAACATCAATACCATTTGAGCTGCAACTGTACGAACTGCTTAAACTTTGTGGGACGCAACAACACATTCGATTGAGTCGGTGGTCCTGAAATCATGAGGCACACACCAGACTCAGATTTTAATATATTTAACAACCATCTGAAACAAATAAGGCCAACTTCTATGAAAGCAGAAGAGGAATGTTTTTGGTAGAAAGAGATGTGAAAATTAAAGTTCCTCATCTGAAGGCCCCCAACTCAAGTTCGGTGGTAGTACCCCTCTGTACTTACTGTTCAGACACCACCTCCTACCGCTTCATCACCTGAGTCGGAGCTGTCCCTGTTGTGATCTGCTGCCTGAGTTTGGACTTTAGCAATGCAGGGACCTGCTGCCTTGGGGTCAGTGAACACATGCATCTTTTCTTGAAGAGTGAACTGTAATCTTGTGGGGGAAGTTCAGCCTGTAGGCAATGTCCATCTCTCCCAATTTCTGGGTCACCCCATCAAAGGCTTTCCAGTGGTTACTTGTTGTGAAAGAGTAGTTGGGGAAGATCAGTATTCTGGCCCCATCGTACTCGATTCACCCCTGTTCCCCTGCCACCTTCAGGATCTTGTCTCTTATAACAGATGACAGTGCCACTATCAGCATGATGTGCGGGCCCTCCTCCACATTGCGAGCCCATCTGGGGGAGATCCAGTATGCTTTTATGATCACCGGAGCGAACCCCAGACCCAAAGTCTCTGACATCCATCTCTCCAAGAAGCTCACTGGATCATCTCCTTCTGATCCCTCTGGGATGCCTAACACATGGATATTGGACGCCCTGGCAGAGTTCTCCAGTTGCTCTTTATGGCTCTTAAGTAGATTCTGCTCCCTCAGTGAGTTCCCCACTAGCGCTAGAGCTTTGCCCACTATATGGTTAGATTCTTCCATTGCCGGGCCCATTGCCTCCACCGTAGACTCTACTTTGATCAATCAATCTGTATAGGAGTTAAATGTTTTGTATAGGAGCTGAATTGAGCTTGTCAGGGCATTTACTGCCACCTGCAGTGAGTCCAGAGATGCAGGTGAACCTCCCGGAGCAGTCGGCTATAATACAAGCCCCAGAGCTTGTGACAGGCCCACTGCCATGTGGTCCTGTTTTTGAGCATTACGCCTTCGACCCATCTTCGGAAAAATTATATTTTCTGGCACACTATACTAGTTTCTTCCTTCTGGTATCTGAAAAAATGCACTGTCTCTACTTAAGTTCGGTATTTTATAGAAGTCAGCATCCATTGAAGAGGAGCTCACCAAAAATCAGCTTCCTTGCTAGGCTGTTAGCTCCCCCCCCAAATTATAACCTTTATAAATTCAGCAGTTAACATCAGGGTCAAGTCTTTTAATCTTTTGTAAGATTCCACAGACTGTAGTGGCTTGGAGCTTAAACAATATGCTGCATATTCATGGTGGTCGACTTCGATTTGGATTCCCTCAGTCCCTCTCTTCATAGGGCTTCCCTTACAAACCCTGTAGCATTTTAGTTTCCCTCCTCATGACCACCTCCGCCCTGTCTAAGTCCTTTCAGAGGGGCAGTCTCCAAAACTGTACACAGTACTCCAGGTGGGAGAATGCCTGGCAGTGATACAATGGTAGCACCACCTCCCTCCTCCTGCTGAAGGTAATCCTCCCAATGCACCCCAGCATCCCACTATCCCTGCACACTGACTTGTCACACTGTGCTGCCACCTTGAGGTCCTCTGATATAACCCCAAGGTCCCATTCCTGACTAGTGACTGTCAGTACTCCCCACATCCCATACTCAGCACCAGGCTTTGTATGCCCTGGGTGCATGACTTGGCACTTTTTGGTATTGAACCCCAACTACAATGTCTTCGACCATCCTCCATTTTCACTAGATCCCTATGCATTTTCTCCATCCCCTCCTGCATGTCCACCCTATTTTAGATACCTTCCCCTGCAGTTCTTTTGCAATATCCTTTATAAAGACATTGAAAAGGACTGGCGGCAGTAACGAACTCAGTGGTACACCACTGGTCACTCTCACATCCTTCTAATGAGAGCCATTAGCCACCACCTCCAGTCTCCTATCTGTTAACCAGTTTCAAACTCAGTTCACCAGTTTTGACCCTACTCCTAAGCTGGTCATCTTCCTTATCAACCTCCTGTGTGCAACAACGTTGAAGGCCTTGCTGATATCCAGCTAGCCTGCATCCACTGCTCTCCCCGATCTATTTTCCTGGTCACCCAGTCAAAGAAACCTATCAGATTTGTTTGTCATGACTCCCCCCTACCCCATGAATCCATGCTGCCTGTAGTCCTACCGCCCTTTGAATTCTGGATGTTCAACCAGCCCTTCTTTTAGCAGTATTTCCATCACTTTCCCCACCACTAAAGTTAGACTGATGAGGACTATAATTGTTAGCCTCCACTTAGCCGCCACTCTTATGTAGAAAGACCTGGTCAATGCTTCTCCAGTCTTCCAGAACCACACCTGTTTCCAGTACTCTGTTGATCAAGGCTGTCAGCAGCACAGCATGCACTTCCCTGAACTCTCTCAGCACCCTGGGGTATATCCCATCGGGTCCTATCACCTTATCCACCTTCAGGATTGTGAGTCCTTTGAGGACATTTTCCTCTGAATATGGACTTGTGTCTATCTCCCCCTTCCCTTATTCTTGTTTCTCCCTGGTAGTCTGTTGCCTTCTCTCTCTACTGTGAAGTCTGAGCAGAAGTACCTGTTCAAAATGTTTGCTTTTTCTTGGTCCCATTCTGTGCAGTTTCTCTTCCACCCTCCTAATCTTCACTAACCCTCCCCTTGGTTCTCTGTCCTTGCTTTTAACATTAATAGCAAGTTTCTTTTCATCCTTCTTGCCTCTAAACTCATTAATTCTAGACAGCCCGGTCTGCTCTCATAACTTGCATCTTCCATCCTCCATATAATATTTTTTTTTAATTCAGATTTTTTCCCTGTTTTGCTTGTTTTCTCCCATGGTCCTGGGACCTCAGCACATGGTGACACATGCCTGTGGAGGTGCACATGAATCCCATGGCACTGGTTATGAACCCTTCCACCCCACCCTGGCTATTGTCTGGGCTTCCTGCGGCTTGGTGCTACCACCTATCCTCCTCTAGGTGGCAGCCAACAGCCAAGGAAACCCCACATCCCTGCCCGGGAAAGGAGAGCTGCCTTGCTGTAGCTCAATCCAACTCCTCCCCCAGCCAACCCGGGGTCATTCCTGAACCTGGGTCACTGGCGTGGCATGAGATGTGGCATCCAGCACCTCAACCCTCAGTGCCACCGGGCTGGCCTCCATATCATTTTAGTAGTCCTCCCTCGAATCCTTTCTAGCATTAATTTCTCCTTTGTTAAATGGTGGGACCATACTTGATATCCATAATCTATAATTGGTCTCACTTCAGTAAAGCACAGCAAGTATACTCACATTTTTGGATATAAAATGTCTTTTTATACAAACTACAATTCTTTTCACTTGATAAGCATTTCCGTACAGTGTTTGGATAGAGAGATTGTTTGTGACCAGAAAACCAGCGCTCCTTTCCTTTACCACTTCTGAAATTTTATTGCCATAATGTCAGTAGATGTGCTTCTTGTTATGTTTTTCTAAACGTATCACCTTACACTTACTGACGTTATACTTCATGCCCCAAGCATTTGACCACAATGCTATTCCATTAAAGTCTCTTTGTATTTTCTCTGTCTCCTTCACCATATCTGCTCTTGCTTCCTAGTTTAGAATTGCTGGCAACGTTTTGACACAAGCTGCCTATATCTGTGTCCATATCATTTACAAACAGACAGAACAGTACTGATCCGGTACCGAGTCCTGCGATATACCACTTCTCATATTTTGTATTTTTCAAGGAGCAGTGACCATTTATTTTTACCCACTGGTGCCTACCTGCAACCAGTTTTCAGTCTAGGTTAGGGCTCTTTTGTTAATATTGATGAATTCCTCTCACTTTCTATGAGGTCAGTTGCTAATACAGATCTAAATAAGCTTTTTCCCTTGCTCTGTCACCTAAAATTCATTGTAAGCCCTTTTTTTTTTCCGGATATATTTAACTATTTGTTATTTGTAACACCTGCACTTGTAATACCTGTGGTATGCTATTTTGTTAGCTGAAGGGAATAGACATAATTGTACAGTACTTTAGGAAATGCATTGGTTAATCTGAATATAGACTTAAGCCTGTCAGTTGACTTATTATGGTGTGCATCATCGCACTTCAGGAACAGTCGACGTGCTATTGTTCAGCATATTAGAAACACAGAAACAATTACTTTGCTGGCAGATAAGGACCGCGTGGCCTACGCGGCCTGTCTGCCCATTTTCCTCTGCCTATAGTAACATCACAGATCCCACTTGATCTCTGGTCCATTCCTCCATTCCCTTTCCCCTAAGATTCCCTTATGCCTACCCCATGCATTCTTTAACCCCCACCATTGTTTAAGCCCCCACCACCTCAGCTGGAAGACTGTTCCAAGAATCAACCACTCTTTCTGTGAAGAAGTACTTCCTCAAATCTCTCCTGAATCTACCCCCCTCCAGCTTCTTATTGTGCCCCCTTGTCCTTGAGCAACTTTTTTTCTGAAAAAGCACTTCCCTCTTGAATCTTGTTTGCCCCCGTGAGGTATTTAAAGGGCTCTATCATATCCCCCCTCCTCTCTTCCAGGGATTACATATTTAAGTTGTTTAATCTCTCCTTGTAAGGCTTCTGATGCAAACCCTGCACCATTTTAGTTGCCCTCCACTAGACCGCTTCTTTTGTGTCTATGTCCTTCCTGAGATGTGGTCTCCAGAACTGGACATAGTACTCTAGGTGGGGTCTTACCAACAATCAACACAGAGGTAACACCACCTCCCTCTCTCTGCTGGTGATACCCCCACATGCACCTCAGCATCCCACTAGCCCTCCCAACTGCCTTGTTGCACTGCCTGGCCACCTTCAAGTCATCCAATATGATTATCCCCAGGTCTCTTTCTTGCTCCGTGGTCATCAGTACCACCCCATTTTGTACTCTGCTCCGGGTTTTCTATGCCCCAAGTGCATTATTTAGCACTTTTTTACATTGAAACCCAGCTGCCATACCCTTGACCAGTCCTCAAGGTTGCTCAGGTCACTGCTCATCCTTCCCACCCCCCACCCCTGGAGTGTCACCCTATTGCAGAGTATGGTGTCATCTGAAAGAGGCAGACCTTCCATTCCAGCTCCTCTGCAATGTCACTTATGAAGATGTTAAGAGTACTGGCCCCAGCACTGATCCCTGAGGCATCTGTCTGGTCACCCACCCTTCCCCTGAGTGAACTCTGTTTATCACCACCCTCTGCCACCCATCCTTTAAAAAATGTCTTACCCAGTTTACCACCTTTGGACCCCTCCTAAGCTACACAGATTGCTTACTAGTCTCCTATGTGGAACAGTGTTGAACATCTTACTGAAATCTAGGTAGGCTACATCCACCACTCTACCCTAATATAGTTTCTTTGGTCTCCCAGTCAAAGAACTCTATCAGCTTTCTTTGACATGGCCCCCTCCTCCCTCCCACGTCCCTGTAAATCCATGCTGTCTTGGGTCTTGTAACCCACTGGATTCAAGATATTCCACAATCTTTTTTTTTTAGCACTGATTCCATTAACTTTCCCACCTCCAAAGAAATCAGGCTGATTGGCCTATAATTGCCAGCCTCTTCCCTACTACCACTCTTCTGAAGTGGGACTACATCTGCCCTCCTCCAGTCCTCTGGAACCGCTCCTGCTTCCAGTGAGCTGTTGAAGCACAGTATGTACAGTAAGAAAAAATTACTCACCTTAGTAATTGTTTTTCTTCTCATGGAGTCTTGCTATATTAAGACTTATTGCAGTTAGCCACTGCACTTGAACTGCCCCGGAGAGGAAAGAGTTAACTCCAGAGAATCTGGAGTTCTAAAGCGCGAGGGCGCTATACCAAAGCTCTATCTGGGCAGTTTCAAATGAAACTGTCAGATCTTTCTGAAGCTAACACTAAGCAACAAGTCTGTGTGAAAGCTCTACACTAGGCAAATGGCTACCTACTAGTAGTAATAACAACAATAGAAACAACAATAACAATAATAAGAATGAATAATGGTATTATTAGTTTTCCCCCCTGACAAGCACTATTAGGAACCCCCCCTTCCCCCAAAGACTCAAGTCCAGGAAGGGGGCCAACAAATCACTCAACCAGAAAACCCTAGTTCCCTAACCCTAAATAAAAGAGGGTGAAGGGAAGAACTACAATGGCATGACACAGTGCTTGCACTAATTTGCTACCCCCACCCCAGTAGAAGTTCTGAGAGGGGCAGGTTGGGGGAGTGGTCCTAATATAGCAAGACTCCATGAGAAGAAAAGCAATTACTAAGGTGAGTAATTTTTCTTCAAACACCATAAAGTCTTGCTATATTATGACTATATGCAGATTACAGCAGTACCTCCATGAGGAGGGTCAGAACCTACTTAGGAAATAGGCTCTGAAGCACAGCTGTGCCAAAACGAGCATCTCTCCTGGACTGAAATCCAGGGAATAATGCTTGGTAAAAGTGTGAACTGTCTTCCAAGTAACAGCTCGACAGATTTCCAGAATGGGAATATCTCTAGCAGCCGCTAGAGATGCAGCTGTACACCTCGTGGAGTGAGCCCTCAGTCCTGAGGGGGGCTCTCCTACCTAGTCTTTGATAACAAAAATGGATACAAGAGACAATCCACCTTGCAATTGTCCTCTTAGTGGCAGGTTCCCTTTGCCAACCTCGCCCTAGGTAAGGAAGAGTTGGAGGGATTCAAACCTGTGACCCTTGGTGCATTACAAATAGTAGCATAAGGCTCTTTTGACGTCCAAGCTGTGCAGTCTCCTCTCACCTGAGGAAGAATGCTCAGTGAAAAATCCTGGGAGAGAGATGGATTGGTTCAGGTGGAAACCTGAAACCACTTAGGGACAAACCCTGTGTTAGTCCTAGGGACTGTCTTATCCCTGTGGGGAGAGAAAAATCTTCTTCCACTGCCAGGGCCTGTAGTTCACTTATCGCCTGGCAGAAGTGAAACCACCAGAAAAACATTTTCCAAGTTAGAAGCTTGAGCTCTGCTGGGACAGAGGTCAAAGGGGTTTGCATTAACTGAGCAATGCAACATTTGGGCTCCATGCAGGAGCTGGTTCCCGAAAAAGGAGGGTTGGTGTGAAGCAACCCTTAAAAACTGGAAAACACAGGTTGAGAAGAAAGGAAGCAGGCTTCCTGCTTGCAAAAAAACAGAGACAGCTGCCAAAGGAACCCTTAAAGTAGCTGGCCTAAGACCTAAAGAATTTAAAATGGACCAAAAGTCCAGAAAATGGGCAGATAAGCAGACTGTGGTATAATCTGCTTCTCAGCGCCACCAGACTGAAAACCTGTTCCACTTAGAATTGTAAGTGGCGCCAGTGAAAAAGCTTCCTTGAAGCCTTTAAAATATCCGTGACACCTTGAAAAAGGTGTAAATCAGCAAATTCTAACTCCTCAAGAGCTGCCTGGAGAAGGAGGAATTTGAGGTTCGGATACCACACTCTCCCTTGTGCAAAGGCCAGTAAGTCGTGGACTCTGGGCAAGCTCAGGGTAGGGTGGACAGTCAAGGACAGAGACAATGGGTACCAGGGCTGTCTGGCCCAGCTTGGAACAATCAGAATCGCTTTGCAGGGCTGAGATCTGATTTTTACTAGTACCCTGAAAGAAAGGGAAAAGGGAGGAAAGGTGAACAGAAACTTCCCTTTCCAATCCAAGTGAAAAGCGTCCAGCGGGGCTGATCCCAGCACTGGAGGCCTCAACAAAACAGAGAAAGTTAGTGGTTATCTGGGGCTGCGAAAAGATCTATCTGAAAATGAGCCCCATCTGGCAAGGACTGAACCCAGCACCTGAGGATTCAGAGCCCAATCGTGATGGCCCTGAGAATCCTGTTGAGGGCATCTGCCAGGGCATTGTCCTTCCCTGGGAGGTGAACTGCTATCAGGGAGGTGTTCAGGGAGTAAGTCAGAGACCACCACTTCATTGCTTGGTGCAAGGCTGATGACCGAGTGCCCCTGCCTGTTGATGTACCACATTATTGTGGTGTTGTCTGTCCTGACTTGAACTACCTTGTTCTGGACAGAAGCTGAAAACTCCTAAGAGCTAGAAGACAGCTCTGAGTTCCAAAAATTGATGTGGAGCAGAGATTCCTGGGAGACCACACTCCCTAGTGGACAGGTCGCCTAAGCGGGCTCCTCACCCAACACAGGAGCATCCGTGGTGAGGGAATGAAGAGGACCCCTAGTTTTGGTTGCTTTGATCCTGCCACAGTGTAAGGCCAGGATCAGGGATTGGGTCACTAGAACCAATTTGGAAAGGGAATCCCTCCTTTGGGACCAATAGGCCCTCGGATGGAACTGAATGTCCCTCATCTGGAATCTTGCTCCCTGCACTACAGATGTGGAAGCAGCCATGTGCCTTAGTAGTTGTAGCAAATGCTTTGCTGGTCAAGAGACTCGAAGAGTAATGGAAGATGCCAGGGCAAGAGACAGCCTACCCTTTTAGAGGGGAGAAATGCCCTGGCTAACTTTGTGTTCAACTCTGCACCTATGAAGTTAGTACCTGAACTGGTTCGAGAACTGACTTTGGTAAATTCAGCAGGAATCCCAGAAAGGTGAGAAGCTGCTGGATGACTTGCAAGTGGGATTTTACTTGATCTGGAGACTGACCCACTAAGAGCCAGTCATCCAGGAAAGGAAACAAACAATCCTTGCCTTCTTAAAGAGCCATTACCACAGCTAGAATTTCTTGAATACCCTTGGCGCAGAGGTAAGGCCGAAGGGCATTGCCCTGAACTGGTAGTGGCCTGAGGGAACCTGAGGTACTTGGTGAGAGGCCTGATCAAGACATGAAAAATAGGCATCCTTGAGGTCCAGGAAAGCTAGCCAGTCCCTGGCCTCAGCCAGAGTTAACATTTTAACTTGTTTTCAAAAGATGCTTGTTCAGGTACCTTAAATCTGAGATGGGCCGCCAATCTCCTGCCTTCTATAGGTTAAGAAAGTATCATGAGCACAGCCCTTGCCCGGTGGCAAGGAGGGACCCTTACTGCTTTGCAGTTCAGAGGAGAAGAAACCTCTGCTCCCAAAGCAAGGGATTCTGAAGGATTTGCAGGTGGACCTGTCTGGCTTTCATCTTTGGAAACTGTTTGAAGCTGAGAACCAGACCTATTACTTCCAGAACCCACTTGTCCGAGTTAGGGACACACAGTTCTGGCTGAAATAAAAACCAACCTGCCCACTGGTATAGGAGAATCGGCCCTGGGCACCCCATCAGGGTGCCTGCTTGGCAATAGTCTTAGGCTAAGGGGAGGGGGACGGTTTACTTGTGCCCGTCTATCTCTGCCTCTGAAGAGACCCTCTGGCGAAAGCAGAGGAGGCCTGAGCCTCTACCTGGGCACTTTTGTAGGTAATCATCCATGTTTTCATATAGCTTTCTGTTTGTTCCTCAAACAGAGAATTACCCACAACAAGAAACAAATCCATAGACTTTGACAGAGTATCTTGGGACAGATTAGTGCATCTGAGCCATGCCAACCTACGAAAGCTACAGAAGTGGTCATGACCCTAGAAAACAAGATTAACACCAACAGCAGTATGAACTTGAACTTAGAGGCTTCAGTGCCATTAGCAGCCACCTGTTCCAACCGCTAGCCAGCTGGCCATGGGCCTGCTTGGCTAACTGCAATACTGCGTCCCACCTAGATTTCCGAAATCTAGCCACATAAGCCATACAACTTGCCTGTCTGAGTCCCACAGAAGCTGCCATATACTGTTTTCTTCCATGGCATCAATCCTCCTGGAATCCTATTCAGGAGGATGTGAGGCCAGGGAACTAGTCTGACACAGGCTGCAGCTTGTACCACACCTACATGACTACACTGCTCAGTGAGGAAGTCTGTAACAGAGCCTGACGAAATACACCTTCTGTCCATTTTTATCTTACAGGAGGGACAGAAAGAAGAATCTTATAAAATCTTAGTTGTTTACTTCCTAAATGACTTATGCAAGGAAAGACAACCTCCTAGCCCATCATTCCTACATAATCAGGCTCCCCTTTACTCATCCATAGCCTCCTCTAAAGGAAGCTGGGGGGATTCTGCAAGCTTTTTGTAAAACATAAACTGAGAAAGGGACTCAGACAGAATAGGAGGAGATTCTAAAAGTCTGTCTGGAGAAATGTCCGCTTAAGTGGGCACGTCCAGACCCTACCAGCCACACATGTATTGATCAATTTTCCTCCTCCACTCCTGTGGTTCATAACAATTCCTCAACATCATAAACCTGAACCACTGGAACTGAACGAGCCACCTTTTACCAACTGTAGATGGTTCGACAGGACCTAGAAACAGTGACTGGACAATCTGTATGGCTTAACTACTTCTGCAGCAGTTGGAGAGACAATCTTGGACTCCAAACCTACTGATTTCTCTGTCATATTATCTTTTTTTTTTTTTTTTTTTTTTTTAAACTGGTTCCTCTGAACCATCCTTTTGCCCGAGGAAGTCTAGCCCTGGTCAGAGGGCACTCCCTCTGGTCCAGTGGGTACTGGACCGGGCTGGCCATCCGGGTCAGCGGACTTTTTGGCCAATAGTTCCCTGAGCCGGCCCTATCTCCTTTCAGGGTGGCTGCAGAGAAATTTTAAACACCTGGCAGTCTGACAGGAGGTGGTCAGCCCCCAGACAATAAACACAAGTGGTGTGTGGGACAGCCTTGGCAAAGGCTTCCCCACAGCATCACAGTGTTGAAACCCAGTGGGCCTGGTTTTTCTTTTTGGGTTTCCCAGACAAAATGCCAGCCTAACCAAAAACTTGCCCTTTTTATGGCCGTGCCAGGCAAGACATCCTTATCGGTTCCTAACCATTTCACGGGTATTTGAAAAAACCCTATTTAAAATCAAGGTTTTTTTAGAACCTATAAGAACCGGGTACCGCACTCTAAAAGCCCAAAACTTTAAAAAGTTAAAATAAGCAAACCGATTGGTTCAAAACCGAACCGATAACTAAATTTCCACACAGACTTTACATTTTGTACTACGGTTTACCAGACAGAGCTTTAACGAAATCGGTAAAATAATTACTTTTGCGGTTCAAATGAACCGAAAATACTCGCTTGACCGAGAAATGAACCGAGCTGAAGGAGCTGATCTCCGGAGCGACTGTTCAGTGAAGTGGAGTAAAGAATCTGACAGTTTCATTTGAAACTGCCCAGATAGAGCTTTGGTATAGCACCCTCGCGCTTTAGAACTCCAGATTCTCTGGAGTTAACTCTTTCCTCTCCGGGGCAGTTCAAGTGCAGTGGCTAACTGCAATAAGTCCTAATATAGCAAGACTTCATGGTGTTTGAATAAGGCAGTTCCTATTTAGAACAAATATCTACAAAGAAATTTGATCAAATAAGTTATGGGATAATCCTGACATTAAGATAAATGGTAAGATGGTCAGCTTTAAGCCATGGCAACAAAAAGGTATCCATAGATTGGTAGATTTAATACAGGGAAAGAAATTTATGGAGTGTGATGTTTGTAAATGAAAATTAGACTTATCACTACCAGATTTTCACAAGTGCATATGCTCAAAGGAATACTTCAGAAGAATTATAAAAGATGGTAAAGGGCTTCAAAATGTCTTATAACAAAGAAACAGAGGAAGAGTTGTGTAGACTCAGTACTGAGAAACAGAGACTTATTCAAGTATTTGATGAATAAGTCATATTTAAAGAAAGATACAGTAGTTCAAGGGAGTTAAGGTGAAATAGGGAGATGAACTGAATACTAATATCACAGAAGAGCAAGGGAAACATACCCTTTTTTCAGTCCGTGAGTGCATAGCATCCAGGGACAGGTCAGTACAATTAGGAATATTAAACAGAGCCTATTTTACCCCACTGAGACTATCCAAAGCAAATTTAAAGGAGAACTTCAGTTGTTGGCGTTGTTTAGACGAAAAAGCTAATTTAGCACGTACGATGTGTTATGCTACTTAATTGCTAAATGGTGGTCAGAGGCCTTTGGAATCATTGGAAACATGAGTAATACGAATCTATACCAACACATGCATTCTGTAGTTTTGGAGGGGTATAATAATTCACACTGTGCACCAAGCTGGAGCTGCTGTTTCCGATTTTTTCCAGAAGTCCAGGAGTACTGCAGTGTGTCCTGTGGGCAGCAGTCTAGCGATGGCAGAAACCTGGAGTCAATCGTGCTGCCTGCTCAAGTGGAGAATGGAGCGGGGCACAGTTTGGGAGCTTGGAGTGGACAGATGCTTTTCCCAGAGGTTGTTGCTGGGGGGAATTGGAAGAGTGTGCGGCAGGTGTGTGCACTGAGCTGATCAGACTGCCTAATTAACCAGATTCAGCCGCTCACAATCAGCAGGTGGGGCGCGTTGGTTTTACCGTGCAATTATTGCCGCAACCGGCGGGGAGCTTGGGATGGCGAGTTCGGGACTCGAGTATTGCGGGTGACTGACCCGGGTACTGGAAGAGCTAAAGTCTGACAAACACGGATGCCGGATCAGCTGTTCAGTTTGAGGTTGCCGGAAAAGCTGAAGCTATACGGTACTGGCTTGGCTGGGTGCCATCTCACCCTCCTTCCTAAATCAGTAACTCGCTGGTGGTGGGTTGCCCAGTCGATAATTGCCGTTACTGGCAGGAAGCAAGACCAACCAGGAGTTTAACCGTGAGTACTGGTGTCCCAGAGCACTGTCAGAACTTTGGTCTGAAAAAGGATTCTGTTCAGCATTTAAGTGAAGCTGTGAGAAAGCTGTGCTTTTCTTTAGTTTATGTTGACTGGGTAAGTGCACTAGACAAATCCTGTTTATTTTCAGGCACGACCCGGGGGAGGGGGATACAGATGAATGCCAACTGAACTTGAACCAGATTAAGCTGTTGGTGGTATTTTGAGTGAATGAAGGAAATTTGGCCAGGACACCGGGGAAATTCCCCTACTCTCTTCATAAGTGCCATGGTATCTTTAACATCCACCTGAACTACCACCAATCCAGGCAGATGGGACCTCGGTTTAATGTCTCATCCGAAAGAGGGCACCTCAGAAGTGCAGCACCCCTCTCATGCTGCACTACAGTGTCAGTACTGGGATATTAATCCAAGTGCCAGATGTGGGAACTGAACCCACAGCCCTCTGATCTCCCAGCCTCACAGGCGAATGTTCTACCTACTGAGCCACTGACACTGCTATTCTTGCTGGTAATTTTCGGGAAGTGAGAGTCAATCAAAGTCTTTATTGATTCAGGCAGGCACCATTGAGCAGGGCTCATTTGCAAGATGGACCTGGTCTTACAAAAAAATCATAGTACAGTAACATGGTAAAACATAATGCAATATTATACAAAGAAGAAAAATATACATATGTAGATCAACTTTTAAGAGAGGGCCTTTACAACAGATAAGCTCATAACTGGGTACAGCCAGAATGTTCACTTAAAAGGAGAAAGAAATGCAAGAAGAGGGATACCAGCATAGGAAGAAATGACGGGGTTGGAATAGTTAACTGGCATACTTCAGAGAAGGGGGGGTGGAACTTGGCCATGGCTAAGGAGAGGCAGAGAAGCCAGTATTTTGGTAGCGAGAGAGAGGCAGAGGCAGGGCAGGAGGGAAACTGGAAAATAGGTGACTAGCGATGTGGAAAACATTTGCAGGATTCCTTCACGGAGCGGTCATAGAGTGACTTGAAAATATTCAGGCTAACAGGACGGCTCAGCTTCAAGTTTTTTTTTTGCATATTGTTCCACAAGGAAGGCAACAAGAAATGTATGGCAGCTCTGCCGAAACGAGATTTGACCTTAGGTAATTGCAAGGCAATTAGGGAACAGCTTCTTGGAGCATAGGCACCTATCACACTCAGTGGAATACAATCGGAGAAGTATAGGGGGAGCTTGTTGGTAACCACTTTGAAAGCCCATAGAGTGGCATTTCTATTTCTCCTATAATGAAGGGAAGTCCAGCCCACCGCAGTGTACAAGGAGCAATGGTGTGTGGAAAGTGGAAGGCCCGTTATGAACCTGATTGCTCTGTGGTATAGGGTGTCTAACTTAGCCAGGGCAGAGGCAATACAATGGTTATAGAGAAGGTCTGTGTAATCTATTAATGAAAGAAACGTGACTTGAACCAACCGCTGCTTGGCATCCCTAGTAAGGAGTTCCTGAAAACCTGGACAATCTTGGACTGGGCAATGAGCCCAGTACTTCTTAGTAAGTGCAAAATTAAATATTGGTAATGCACAGTGGACTTTTTCTTTGGTGGTTAAGGGTTATTATTGTTTTTGATTTTGGGAAGGGGCTTTTAGGGAACATTTATTATTATATTTTGTAAGTAGATAGTCGTATTGCTTATATATGTGTGTGTGTGTGTGTGTGTATGTATATGTATATATATATATATGTATATGTAGATGTGTGTATGTGTGTGTGTGTGTGTGTGTGTGTATATGTATGTGTGTGTGTATGTATATATATATATATATATATATATATATATATATATATATATATATATATATATACATATACACACACCATATATGTGTGTGTGTGTATATGTATGTGTATATATATATATATATATATATATATATATATATAAAAAATATGTATCTCAGAATTACAACTTATGAGCTAAAGCGCATTTATGTAGGTTCCATGTCAGCAGAAAGACAAACAATGACAAAACAAGGACAGTACACAATTTACAGGAACTTGTCAGTGATGGTTTAACACTGTGTTACAAATTAAAGTACATAAATTGCATGTAAGCTAACATGAGGGCAAGTTAAATTTGAGGTTTGGGTTGAATACAAAGAGCAAGGTAAGGTAGAGGAACAGATGAGCTAGTGCAGGAAATCTGTGAAAGGCTTCTACTGTCCGCTTAAAGGTAAGGGAGGGGAAGGGAGTCAAGGTACTAATGCACAACAGGGGGAAGGGAACAGGTGAGACAGAGCTGGAAATGGGAACAGGGATATCCATTGTGAGATTGTAAATGAGGGGGGGTTGAAGGTGGAAGGGAGGGGGAAAGGAAGGTGGTGGGAAAGAATAGGGGATAGAATGGGGGTGATAGAAGAGGAGTGGGCAGCAAGCATAAAAGAGAAGGTAGCAGGATGTGGAAGTGTAGAAGTGCTATATTCAGGGGATGCGTAGAAATGCTATAAACTGAGGGGCAGAGCAGTGAATGGTAAGTGAAGACATGCTATGGAAAGCAGGAGCAAGACATGTGATTAGTGAGGTGAGTCCATAGTTTAAATTTAAAGGGCCCAATCGTAGGTTGATCAATGAGCTCAGTTGGCAGGGAATTTAACTAGAGCAGTGCCCTATAACCAAAGGATCTCTGGCCTTGCTTGGTATGACAGAAAGAAACCTTGAATGAATTGTTGTTTGAAGCTCTGGTTGGCCTAACAGTTTCTATTGGGCTGAGGATAGCACATGCTTCTGCTGGCAACAGGCCAAGAGCAGTCTTTTGGCCAGGAGACCAACCTGGTATTGAGTTATTTTTTTCCAGGTCTAGCCAGCCAGTTAGAGAACAGAGATGGCAGGTGTGGGTTAGATGAGGTGTGCCTAGTGCTAATCTGCAGGCTTTATTCAGGGTGGTGGCTGTGCATTTAAGGGAAATGTCGGGGGCCACACTATATGAAGCAAGGCCATAGTCTATACAGGAGGAGACTGAGCTGGTTATAGCAAGTTGGAGGGCTGCATCAGTGAGACAGAGATGGTGTTAATACAACTGCTCAAGTTTGCAACTTGCAGACCTGACGACAATGTCGGTATGGATGGAGTAAGAGACAGAACTATCCAGAGTGACGCCAAGATACTTGAAGTTGTAGACCATCTCAAGAGGTTCATTAAGTTTGTTCATAATGGTTAACTTGGATGACTTGCACCAACTATAGGTTGTGGCAAAGAGCATGGTCTTCATTTTTTTATGATTTAGGAGTAGCTTGGCATTACAAAATTAGTCTTCAATGTTTTTGAAGTCATTCTGAAGTTATTGTTCTATGGTGACCGGGTCTGGGTGGCTTGTGTACATGATGGTAGTGGCATTGGCATAAAGGAGGATTTGGTAACAACATGCTTGGGGGAGTTGATTTATGAAGAGACTGGACAACAGTGGACCCAAGATAGATCCCTTGGGGACTCCAGTACAAACATGTATGGTAGCTGAGAGTGTGTTGGCAATTTTTACTTGCTGTACCCAATCAGAGAGGTAACTCCTGAACCAGCAAAGTGAGTCTGATGATATACCTAAGGCACCAAGTTGGGACAGAACTGTTTGTATAATTGGGTGAGTTCACTGAGTATAACCTTGGTGGGGAAAGTGAAAGTATTAGTTAATGTGTGTTGGGGTTATGGGCCTGTAAGGCGTACCTACTCGGCCCAGCTTCATGGCCTTCATCCCTTTGAGCTTCCCCCACTGTCTGCTGAAAGTATGGTAGATGCAGGGCCTTGGGGATAGCTCGGGGAGGCACTCAAGTGGGTGCCAGGGAGTCTGTGATTAGGGTGGTGAGATTTAGGGGGCACCCTGGGGTGAAATGGGAATTGGAGAGGGGTCCTCCCTGTCTGATCCCCATACCTAAGGACTCCACCTGTGTTGGTGGGCAGGAGGCTGCTCCTTCAGTCTCCCCTCAACCTACCCAGGCTGTGTTATGCAATGCCAGGTTGAGCAGAAACAAGACCGCAGTAATTGCAGAGTTGGTATCCTCAGTAGACCTGGCTTGCATCATGGAGACTTAGCTGGATTAAAATGCTGCACCCATTTTGGAGACAGCAGTACCAGCCGATTACTTCATGATACACAGCCTGAGGAAGGATCACATAGGTGGGGGTGTGGCCAACTGTTTCAGAACCAGCCTGGGCCTCAAGGGGCTACCTATGGGTTCAACCAGGTCATTTCAGTGTCTCGCTGTATGGTGGGTGGGGGTTCCAGGCATGGGCTTCAGGGTGGTCCTGATTTATCATCTCCAAGTTTCTGCAGGAGTTTGAGAGTCTTGTCACTGGCTTGGTGTTGGAATCTCTCAGATGGTTAATTCTGGGGGGATTTTAATGCCTGGGTCAATGATAAGCTCTCATCACTCAGATGTGATCTTATGCAGACCGTGGAGGCCATTGACTTGTTGCAAAGTGTCACCTCTGCGACCCATGTGTGCGGACGCATTCTCAGCCTGGTATTCACTTTGGCTCTTGGGATTGATAACCTCAGCATTGATCCGGTTGTGTGGTCGGATCACAGCACCATGGGGTTCATGTTTGGGGCCCCCTCCCGGGAGTCTGGCCTCTGTTGAGATGGTTCAGTATCGTCCTTTAAGGGGTATATCCCCAGTAGGACTACAGGCAATGTTGGATCTATCGGGTGTGGAGACAGCATGTGCGACTGGGCTGGAGGATGCTGTAGTGGCCTATAATGGGGCCATCATTTTGGCCCTTGACTTGATCGCACCCATCTGTGTCTGACCTTTGTCTACTCACCAAAGGCCCCCTTCATTTGATGGGGAGCTTAGGGAGTAAAGACTAAGGGTCAGAGGTTGGTGTGGTGCTGGAGGAGGTCTGGCCTGTTGGAGGACAAATGGGCTCTGAAGACACAGTATGGTGTCTCTTAGGGGGCAATATCCCGAAAGAAGGCAGATTTTCTGTCTAGGGAGATTGCTGTGGTGGGGAACAGACCATCTCAGCTCTTCTGCACAGTGGACAGGCTATTGCATCCAGCCTGTCTCCATGTGGGAGGACCCGGTTCAAGCAAAAGATGCAATGAGTTTGCTCTGTTCTTTGCCGACAAAGTGTCCTTTATCAGGGCCGAGATTTCTTCCAGTATCACTCAAAGGGATTGTGGGACCCATCCAAGGCTGTGCTGGGGCACCCCTCCCATCTGGGATGAGTGTGAGCTGGTTGGAATGGAGGAGGTGGTGGATGCAACAGCCAACATATTGTGATCTAGATTCAGGCCCAGTCCTACTTTTGGTCAGATGTGTGGACCGGATCGGGCCTGTGGTTGCTGGGATTGTCTAGCATTCCCTCGAGAAGGAGGTCTTTCCTAGGGCCTTGAAGAAGGCACTGGTTAGACCCCTTTTGAAAAAACCCTCATTGGACCCGGAGTGTCTCAGCAACTATAGGCCAGCTTTGAACCTCACATTCTTAGGGACAGTTCTAGAAAAAGTGGTGGCACATCAACTCGAGATGCACCTTGCCTCCGCCGCCATTTTTGAGTGTTTACAGTCAAGGCATAGTACCAAGACTGCCCTGGTGAGGGTGCTAAATGATGATCTGATGGTGAGAGATAGGGAAGAGCATACTATCTTAATCCTCCTCGACCTCTCAGCAGCGTTTGATACCGTTAATCATGAGGTGCTGCTGGACCACCTGTGGAACTGGGTTGGACTAACTGAAATAGTCATCAAGTGGTTTAGGTCCTGCCTCACAGGGTGCAAAGGGTAATGATGGAGTCAGCCTCATCTGACCCAATGCCACTTTCTTGTGGTGTTCCGCAGGGGTCAGTCTTGTCACTCTTGTTGTTCATGGTATATATGCTCCCATTGGGAGACATTATATTGAGGTATGAGTTGGGTTTTCATTGGTAGGATGATGATACCCAGCTATACCCATCTTGTGCACCCAGAAACCAGATGGCGGTCTCGGATTAACAACTGCCTGGATGAGATCCAGAGCTGGATGACAGACAGCTGGATGTAACTCAACCCGGACAAGATGGAGGTACTAGTGGTAGAGCCAGGTCGCCGTTGTGATGGGAGGGGGACTAGGGGATCCCCTGGGCTTGTTCTGGGGGGTGTTCCATTGGTTCCATCCATTCGGGTGAAAGATCTTGGCATGATCCTAGACAATGGTCTGATGTTTGAGGTGCAGTTGTCTGCCATTGTTAAGAGTGGGTTTTACCATTTAAGGAACATTGCTTGGATCTGAGCCCTGATACCGTCTGGTGACCTGCCCACCCTGGTACATGCCTTTGTCACGTCCAGACAGGACTACTGAAATGCCCTGTACCTGGGGCCATCTGGAGGCAACCTTCACTGGCTGCAGTTCGCGCAGCATGTGGCGGTGAGGTTGTTGACTTGCATCTCTAAATTTGGCCATGTCACATCTGTCCTCCACAAACTGAACTGGCTGCCAGTGAGGTGGAGTATTGCCTTCAAGGTCGGATTGCTGACCTATAAAGTCCTGCTTTGGAGAGGAGCAGTCTACCAGCAAGACCTCTTGATTCCCCACCACCTGTTGCAGGCTCTCGGTTCCACCAAGGGTTGTCTCCTGGAGGGTCCCAGGACAAGGTTGAAGTGATCTTTGGAACAAGCTTTTGGGGTTGCTACATCAGCCCTGTGGAACTCTTGACCACGTGATCTATGGGAGACATCCTTGGTGGAAGCCTTTAAAAGAGGGTTAAAACACTGCTATTTGAGCAGGCATTTGATTTGGCCTGATATTCTTTGCTGATGCAAATTAAGTACATTGTTGAATGTTTGGATGGTTTTAAAAATATGATTAAATATGCTGAAAATTGAATGGGTTGGAACTTGCATAGTCTCTGTTGCTTGGCTGATATTTTCTCTGTGTGTATGTACAGTATATATGTTTTAAATTACTGTTGTATGGCTAATCTTGTTAAGCGCTCCGAGCCTATGGCAAGGAGCACTAATATAAATAAAGTTCCCACTGGCTACCTTCATTCCCTTACCTCTCCCCCTACTCCTCCCCCTCCTGGCAGCTATCTTTGACCTGCTCACTTCACTATTTAGATTTAGCCCCTTCCCTACTTCCTGTCACTGATGAGGTCTCCTGGGCTGATGACCCCCCCCCACCCATCCAGTACCCATTTACCTCTTGTTGTTTAGTTGTGCTGTCTTGCCCTGCTAATCTCCATTGTCTTCCTACATACTCTCTGAGTATTCTGGCACACAGTTTACAATGCCAAAAACAGTTATTTTTTGTCTACATTACACTATTCATATCTCTCTAGGGCAGTCCCCTGCCCCTTCTTCCATTTACTGACGTGGCCTGTTGGGCTGATGTCCCCCCCCCAATCCAGAATGGTGTGTTGACTGCACAGCGAACCTGCTACAGTGAAGACCATCACAGTGACAGAATTTGACAGAAGGCATTGGATCACTGTGATGATCCCTGCTGATATCAGCACTGCATCTTCCAGTGTTTTGCCTCCTCCCCAAGACAACTCTGACTCACAGTAGTATATTTAGAAACCGGGGACTGTTGGGGGGGCCCCACATGGGGGGTTTGGTGGGCACAGCCCCCCGAAGAAAACATACCGACATCCCTGACAGTACAATGCCGACACTTAGCATTGTGTCTGTCACAGTCAGGGAAGTTGGCAAAGTAGATGTTGCTGTGTGTTGGGTAAACCATCCAGAACCCGTTTATCTCTTCTTGTTTAGTTTTACTATCTTGCCCTGTTAATTTCCCTTGTCTTCCTATATACTCTCTGAGTATTCTGGCACACACTGTACCACTGAAGTTATTTTTTGTCTATATTATACTATTTGTATGTACAGCTATCAAAATTGTTTGGCTATACTTTTTGTTTACCTGTGATGAGGAGAGGAACCCATGTAATGAGCTAGTTCTCAAAAGTGTTAATCCAAGATTACAATAAATAAAGTTCCTACCCTAGCCTATCCTAATTTTCTCTGAAGGGAAAAAAAAAAAAAATAGCATGGCAATGGCTGAAAAGTGCCCGATTCTGAAATATTGGAAATCGGGTAATACGGTTGGTCCATTTCTGGCTGGAGAATGGAAACAACCTTTTATGACTGCTTTATACGAACCTAACTTTTCTGAATATGATGAAGCCTTTTGATCAGTATATAAGCCTTCCATTCCTGTCTGGTCTCCTCAACCTTTTCACCTTTCTTAAATGATGGAAATCAATTGGTGTTGTAGCAGTTTTATGTACTATTAGATATATCTATTATGCTAAAGAATTTTGACCATTTTTCAAATGAGAATTTCTTCCCTAAGCCATGAGGCACTGTTGCTCTTTTCAGCTGTAAGTTATTGATTTGTAATTGAAGGGATTCCCAGGATAATGTGGGGGAAGAGCTCCTCCCCCACTGCCTATTTAATTAGAGCAGCTAACTCCCGCTCTGCTTAGAGAGAGTCGCACTCACTGCACTCGCTCCGTGCTGTGTGCTAGGGCTTGTGGGGCACCCCCACCCCATGTTCCTCTCCTTGCTTGCTTTTACCTCTTCTTCTGTTGTTTTTTCTTCCTGCCTGCCTCCCTCCCTCCCTTGTTACTGTTCCTTTTTCTTTTGGGGGTTCTGCCTTGCCTCTAGCTGCAGCGCCGTAGTTCATGTCGTCTGTTGCTCACTCGGCTCCCGCTGTGAATCCTCTCTACTTGCTCTGCTTGCCTGGATTGTCGCCATGCTTGTATTCCTGTCACCGCCTCCCGCTTGCCTTCTTCAGGTCCTTCAGCCTGCCGCACATTTCTAATTTATTCGCCTGCTGCAGTTGGCTACCGATGAGGAGTCTGAGCCTTGGCGCTCACTCTCGCCTGTCGTTGGACTCTCTTTCTACTCCGCTCCTCCCTTGCTCAGCCTGGGGAATTTGTGCAGTGCCGATTAAGCTAACATCACAACCATGCATCATCGAATGACTCCACTTGACTTCTACATGGTAATACTTCACCCTGCGACTGCGACCTTAAGCTATTAACCAGGGCCAATGTGCATGTTGCGAACTCTGCAGGAAGTACGTAAATGTCTTACGATTCTTTATTTGGTATTAGACTGCAAAACTGCATGATTCTACCTAGCTTATACTTTACTAGGGATAGCAAACTTATTTTTACTAAGGCGTGCCAGCTGGGACTATGCTTACCGTACTTGCTGACTGTTATACCTTGCTGATCACTCCCATATCCTGGACGTCACTGGCGCTTCCAGCTCGGCTTCCTACAACCACCTTTTTGGGCCAGGCGCCCTACGTTCTGGCCATGCTGCACCGCTACAGTCCCTGCCATTTTTCGTAGCAACCCCTACTAGAGGAGTCTTAGCCTTTACACTCTTTGCACTGTGACTGAATGATCAACTACCTAAGCTATGATGCCTTTCTGTTTGCTGACTTTAGTGAGTATGCTGTCCCTGTAGCTTAACTCCACCCAAATACTCTATTGTCAGAAGCAGCAACACGTGAATGATTTCTGTGTGTCTTGCACATACCTACCATGCTACAGCTCCCTGTAATTGCAGTGCAGGCCAACATCCTTTGCTTCTAGTACTCCAGCTTTCTCTGCTTCTTGCAGCATGACGTTATTTTGCTCCCAGTTCCCTGACATGGGTTAATGACTACTGGATCTTGCCATTGAACTCTGGATATCACAACTAACTTGCTTCCCTCCTTTCCTTCTGTACGGGACCATTCGTACTCCATTGTGGATTACCTACCAGACCATGACTTGGGATATTACTCCACTATCCCTGGATGCTTACCTTGATTCTTCCCTTCGTTTTCCCCTTCCTCACTTTCCATCTGACCTTTGTGTGGTTCAGCTGTACTGATTACCCTTTGGTGCTTAATTGCCTCTATACTTATCTTACCGGCTGACCTACGTGTGGTCCAGATGTGCATGCTAGCTTACACAGGGCTAGCTGCCACTCTTTACTTATGCTACTTTACCAGCGGATCTCGTCTGGTCCAGATACATGCTAGCCTTCTTATGCTTAGCTACTACTCGATTACTCACCGGCTGACGCATGCTGCTAACATATATCCTAAGGTCCATCGGCTGACCCGCATGTGGTCTAGCCACCACATTTCCTTATCCTGTTGGGCTCAGCTCCCTCTCATTCCCATGTATGCTTCCTACAGAGTTACTTCATTCAGTCAGACTTACCTCTCCAAATCATGCTTCTGCTTTCCACTGGATTATTTCTGGAGTACATTACGATATTCACCTCAGTTCTCTTGGATGCTTCTCGCCATGCTATTTCAACTGCTTCGGAGTTCCTACTGTTTCTGTCAAGAACTCCCTGCTGAGTTCTATTCCATATTGTCTTTCTTAGTTTACCTGATACCTACGACTTGATCCACTACAGTTCCAGATGCTTATTACTTCTACTTGAACCTACTAATAACCTGCTTCTTTGACCTGCCTTCGCCCATCTGGCTGGAAGGTTTACCTACTAATCATATGCTTCTACGACCTGCCTTCGCCCATCGGGCTAGGGGATTTCCTACTTCTGCCTCGCCCAGCTCAGGGTCTAGAGATTCGCTCATTCTACTATACGCCTACCTGCTGCTATATCAGCCAGCCGGAAGCTCCTTATTATGGATTCGCATCTGGCCATTTCTTCATTCCTCCTCTCTTCTTGGACGCTTTGCCCTGCTGCTTCAGCAGTGTGGACTTGCTACTGCTTCACTCTTTCCAGGACACTTAGTTGCATCTCTCATGAAGACCTTATCCTGCTTGTGCTCTACCGCCTTTGGATCTGTGACATCGCTACTCCATTTGAATCAGTCTCTTCAGTTATCTCCATCCAGGACTCTTATGCTCGACTATTTGGGTCTCATCAGGTTGTTGATGCCTCAAACATTGCATACTTACAGTTTCGACTGCTATTCCTCGTCAAGTTGCCATCTCTATGCCACAGTCACTTCAATGCGATCTCTGCCCTCCTTGATCTATGGATCCATCAGTCCTCCGCACCATTCCATCCTATACGTCTGCCTTACAAGTGCAGTACTACTCTGCTCTAAACTGACTCAAGATACGTCTCCTGGAGGCTGTTTACCAGGCACTATGCCTGCTGGCTGCCATCCATAGGTCTGGCTGCCATTTCCTGTTACCTGGAGCTAGTCACCTTTCTACTTACCTCTCTGGCTGCTGACCAAGCTGCGCTTTTCGTAGAGTGACTAACTGTCGCACTGTCTTCTACCGGCAGACTTCCATGGGTCTGACTGCGTGTCCCTTACTTGGAATCAGCCACCTCTCTCTTCTACCTCACCAGCTATCGATTCAGCTACACTTTCTTCAGGGGCTGGTTGTCACATCCTGTTACTTCTCTCTGCCTACATCGGTGCAATCCTGCTCCTACTACCTCTCACTTCGGATTAGCAGTCCACCTGACTTACTTACTTTTGGGCTCGCCATATTATACTACTTGGATGCTCATAGCCTTGCACCAGTGTCTCCGATTACTATACAGCCTGCCATTATTCCAGCTCAACTCTACAGCCGTTGCTTTCATATCAATTCCTAAAGACTATACTTACTTATCAGAACTGGATTCGACACTCGATAACCTGGCTTCAAACCTTCTCTCATTCCTCATACTATACAAGCCCTCTATTATTAATCAACTGGAAGTCGTATTACTTCTATTCGTCCTGCCTTGTTGACGTCAAAGCTTGGATTCTACTATCTTCAGGTATCCTGTATTAAGTTCATCAGTCATCAACTTCATCTCCACTATCGTACAATTTCATGGATTGTGTCCTCTATCAACTGAAGTATGAAAGACTGTCCTTCAAGATATCCACTCTCCAGCATTCCAATTGTACATGGATTCTGACTCTGAGTTTATTAGGAAGAAATTACTTCACTGGACATTTACAATTCAGTTCTTGCTTAAGCTCCAATTATCTGGATTAAATTCTACTATTAGAATTCAGATTAGCTGATTAATTTAGTTTAATTAGGATATCTCTCCTTTAGTATGCCCAGAAGGATGGGCAGGTCAGTAGCCATGGGTCCTCAGAGGTTTCCCCCGCAAGGGTTTTTTTCCTGTCCTGAGTGCTACTGGTCACACACTCTGGAGTTGGAGGAGGTGATCATCTATTCCTATCTTAAGTTGTTATGCACGACTTATTCAGCATTCAGTTACTGAACAATCGTTATTTATTCTTTTGGGGCTTCATAATTCTAAACCAAGCCTCCTTCTTACAATTGGGATAAAGAGAAAGGCCAAAACCATAAAATATTATCAAAAAACTCAATTCAAGCATCCAAGTACCTAAGCACAAATCATTCTATGCTGGCCTCTGTATCCATCAACCATCTACATCATTCCAATATATATGTTACATAAGCACTGAGCTATGAACCCCACATAATGTACTGTAATCTATTTATTGAATTTACCTCTCCCAATAAAAAAATATATTTTGATTTAAAAAAAAAAAAAAAAAAAAGTGCTCAGATCAGATGTTTGACAATCCTGCTGTGCTCCCAGGACTAAGTACAGTCCCCTTTGACTGTACTTCATAGTAGTAGTAGTAGTAGTAGTAGTTAAAATCTTTGTTTTTGACAAGATAAAACTGTTAGGACCACCATTGTCCTATTTTCATGGTTGTCCTGTGTTGGGGTATGAAATGTGTTATGTATTCTGGGCAGGGGGTGCTCCTAGACTCTCTTTGCACTTTCTCATTCTCTGAATCTTTTTTTCTCTCAGGCCAGCCTGCTGCACTCTTCTGAGTTGAGCCTCCTACTCATCCCAGTCAAAGCTCAGGAGTCGGGACTGAGGGATGCATTTGCCCTTCCCCTTTATGTGGGATGGGAGGGGTAGGCTGGTCCCCAACATTTGCATACTCTTCACATGTACAACCATGTGTATGATGCAACAGCTTATCAAAGCCGAGGAGGAAGGAGAGGCTAGAATCTTCAGAACTCGGGGCCTCTGTTCACCCCTTAACCAACCAGGCTCTACTAGCAAAGGAGAGACAGTTTACAGTAACATTTTATTCTTGTTTGAGTATGTGACCTGTTTTATTTCACTGTCTAATTCATTGACAACCAATGAATATATTTGTGAGGTTTCACATCTGTCATTGTTAGATGTGTTCAGGGTTCTCAGCATCCAGGAGGAGGCTAGTTCTAGGCATGTTCTTCCTCCCCTGTCTGCTACTATTACCCCTTCTCCCACTCCTCTTACTTCCCCCTCCCCCCCTCTCTTCCCCTCATTCCACTGCCTTAGCCACAGCTTCTTTGGTGGGGCTGCTCTTGACATGCCCTGTCTTTTCCTACATATTCCTGTCTCCTCCTCCCCCAGCCCCATCTCCCTACCCTCCCTTACAGGTACCCCTTGCTCTTATATGCACTGAACTAATTTTACTGTACTCATGCTCTGTCTCTGCTGGAACTTCAGCTCCCGTCTAGACCAGTTTAATCTGTTTTCACGCTGCTAGCCCCAGCTATTGTTACTACTGGCACTGACCTACTTACTTCCTCATCCACAGTAGGCTCCCCCTCTCCTACCTGCTTCTCTCTCCCCAGTTGGCTCCCCCTCTCCTACCTGCTTCTCTCTCCCCAGTTGGCTCCCCCTCTCCTACCTGCTTCTCTCTCCACAGTTGGCGCCCCCTGATCCTCTTGCTTGACCTTGCACTGCAACCCAATTAATTCACTGCAACTGTATTAGTAACTGTGACTGTCTACATCAATCCATCAGGGCATAGGTGAAAGTATTGTTTTTGTTGCTGTTTCCTAATCGTCCATGTATGCTAAATGTTGTTGTTTGTTTAATTTACTGATCTTCCCACCTGATTGTACCACCCCGTGGTTGCACTGGGAGATGAGCACTTTGTTGCTCAGCATGCCTTCCTGGTGAAACATTTCAAAAAATAAATTAAATACAAATATTACAACTTTCCACCACAGAGGGCTGCTGCTCCACAACAAACGATTCCAGATGATTCATGAAATTCTCCATTAGTTGTTCGTTTCACAGTAATGCTGAGGATGAGGGAGATAACTGTAAGGTACAGACTCACTATGATTATCCAGATCCTTTGCAGGTTTTTGAGGAGAGATCAAGTGTCACCACTTTATATGACTGTCTCACCCAGTAACTGGCTACATTTTATACTCTTTTTGTAACTGCACAGCTCTGTTGGTGGATTAACAGGGACTCGGTGCATTTTGCTGCCAGTTTTGACAAGGGAGTTTTGTGCTTTTAAAATGGGCCGTGTTCCATCAACCCCTCCACAGCTGATTGCATGGCCATTGATCACACAGCTGCTGGATACGTGCCAGAATAATTCTAAAAGAAGTGCCAACCTGACTCATCTCTGTTAGTGCCATAATTCCATTGTAACAAAAAAATGCTTGTTCTGTCCACTGCAGCATACCTACTGTATTAACAAGATTAAAAATGATCTTATTAGCTTTTTTTATCTCCTTTCCCACTGTATATGCTATGCGTTGTAGAGCTGTGTGAACCTCCAAAGCTTCAGTCTTGCAAACATGGTCCATTGAATCAGGTAATGTTCACCATAGTTTACTTTTAGCAGCGGCAGTATTGGTTTTGGGTTGCTGGAGAACAAGGACAAGTGGCACTCTCATAACCATCACTAGCAGTAATATATTGAGATCTATGGACTCTATTCCCTCCCCTCCTACCTGGCCAATCTCTGGGCATGCAAGTGAGGACTGTTCCTCATCTGCCATGCTTGCACTGTACCTGTAGCTCTTTGTGTGCCATGCATGCAGAGACTAACTGTAGAAGCTTTTCTTTATAGGACTGATCATCCTCACCGCCTTCTTCCATATGAACAAATGTCCCAAACATATCCTTGAAGCAAGGATCTCATGGGGTGGCCTTTACTACTCAGCTGTATATATTACTCAATGTGTATTTCCTAAGAAAGGTGGTCTTAGTCTTTTTCCACAGTAATAAAAGTGGTATCCTCTTTCTCATAATGGGACTTCATGCAAACAAGTCACAGGTTAATCAGTGCAATTAAAGGCAGTGCCTGGCTTTTACAGGCTGCCTCAGCACTTATGACCCATGCGGCCTCTTCAAAGGGTTCCAACATGGAGCTCCATTAGTCACCCCTAGGGTTGCTATCTTAGGATGAGGCAAATACCGGATAATAAACCACACCCTAAACTCCACCCCTAGCCCCACCCACTTTCATGACTGATAATGCATTGCTTCTACTCCAATGCCATTTATTACACCTGTGAAGACTTTAATGGAGCAGTAAAAGACCATGCTCAAAGCAGCAGATTAACATATTATACCTGTTAAATTTGCTTTTTTAGGCTCTTCATATTTATTTATTTAAATTGTTTGTTTTTACCAGGTAAACATACAAAGATAAAGCAAATCTCATTTATAGATGTGACCAGTGGAAACAAGGAAAATACTGTAAATAGTATACATGGGTATATAATAATCAAAATGTTTCCTATAAGGAAACAGTACAGCGCAGTGGGTTAACACTCTGATCTGGAGACCTGGGTTTGAATCCCACAGCTGCCTAGGTGCATACTGTGTGATCCTGAGTAAGTCACTTAACTTCCCTGTGCTCCCAGGTCACACCTGGCAACGAGGTTTGGCTTAGTGTGCTGCTCCTGGTTAAACAATGTTCTCTTTCCCTTTCCTTTCTCTATAATGTGTACTATATATTTTTCTAGCTTCAGTTCCTTTTTATGTTCACAATACTATTTCAAAGACAAAGGAAGTGACCATACTTCTTTCTTGAGGAAAAATGCTTAAATTCTGGTAGAGATGGAAATGTTTACTAGCAAATTAAGGTGAAAGACAACTGAATCTTTTACAGTTACAAAAAGTAGGGTCAGACATTTTGCCCAGCTTTGCTGCAGTGTTGCTTTAAGATGTAGAGTGCAAAGGATTAGATTATGTACTGGACCTACCAGTGATCTTAATGGCCATACTTTGCACCTCCCAGGTTGACCACTTTTACAAAGAAAGGGTTATATATTTTAACTTAATCTATACACATTGGAGGAGAGGAGGGACAGAGGGGACATGATAGAGACTTTTCAAGTATGTAAATAGGGTAAATAAGGGTGGAGCTAGGGAAGTGTTCAGGCTTAAGAAGGGGGGGACTACCAGGGGGCATGAGTGGAAGCTGGAAGGGGGGGGAAGTACAGAGGGGCGCGGGAGACACTTCTTCACAGAGAGGGTGGTGGAACCATGGAATGCACTGCCCAGGAGTTTGTGGAAGAGACCACAGTGAAAGGATTCAAGAAGGGTTGGTACAGTTACAGGGGGAAGCTGAGGCCAGGGAAGGCCACCTCTGGGGCTGGGGGGGTGGAGGAGCGAGCTCCCAGTAGGGGGCTAGTTTCCAAGCAGACACGATAGACCATGGGGCCTATTCTGCTGGCTTTTATTATGATACTATATTGACAACAGAGCTTGTTTCGTAACCTGGATATTCAGCTGAAACAATGAATGATATGACAAAAATATGTTTTAAGATTATGTGAGCACTCAAAATGGCTCAGAAACTTGACTATCTGGGCAAAACTGGATTACTGGATAAGGATCCTGATAACCAGGTTTAAAAAAAAAAAAAAAAAAACTGGAGTCGCCATTGATTGGGACTGTTTACTTTTTTCTTGCCAGTACTATTCTTAACTGCATACCATTGGATGGCTTGTTTTTCTAGCAGCCACCATATCATATAATAGGTGGAGTTCCTTCTTGTTGCCAGATCTTCTCAGGTTGCAGAAGAGAAGTGTTTCTGTTGCTGAGTCTTGCATAACCGATTTAGTGCCTTAACAGAATAGCTAAAATGACCACAGAGGCCCAGATATTCAAAAGAGTTGAGCCATGCGCAATAGGGTTGCGCCTGCACAAGTCTGAAAATGCACCATTCTGCGATATTCAGCAAGAGGCAGTTGCGCCCCCCCAAATCATGCTGAGCAACAGCGCAATGATAATGAATGCATGTGCAACTGAAGGGGGAGGAACCATGCATAAATGGCGCAGTGCGATATTCAACAACATGCGCCATGCGCAATAGGGGAGCAAGCGGAAGTTGCGCCATAGCGGAAATGAGCCAAAATAAAAGGGAGCAAGGGAGAGGTGCAAGAACGCTACAGGGAAGCCACATGAGAGCCAAAGATAGCAGGGAAAACTGGGCAGCAGGGACACACAGGGCCAGGCAGAAAAGGGCACCTGGAAGCAACAGGCACAGGGGAAGGTGTGGGGAGACAGTGCAGAAGGGGGAAGTACACCACACAGCAGTGAGGCCACCACAGGCAGGTGTTCCCAGTGCAGGGGAAGTAGCAGCCAGGACAGTGGGGGGAATACAGAAACAGCTGCTGGGGTGAACACAAGCCAGAGACATGGCCAGTGCCACCTTCCAGATGGAGACAGTAATGAGGGGATGGAGCGGGCAGCAGGGGGGGCGTGGCTGTGGAAGGGCCCATCAGCGGTATGCCCCCAACAGGCAGTACCGTGCCCGCACCAGCTTTGAGCTGTATAGTGATACCGAGATTGTGGGCTGGTACCGCCTGAATCGGGCAATTCTGATGCAGCTCTGTGAGCAGTGCAGTGATGTGATGCAGGCACCCACATGACGGAGCCATGCCCTGTCAGTGGAGACGAAAGTGACAGCTTGCATGTGCTTGCTCGCCATGGGTACCTTCCAGAGACCAACTGGGGACACCACAGGCATAACCCAGTTGGCCACATCATGCCACCTCACCCAATTCCTCGGTGCACTGCTGCCACATGCTGCACAGTACATCCATTTCCCCAGCACACTGGCAGAGTGCACAGCAAACATACAGGAGTTCCACAGGGTAGCACGTATACCTGGCGTGCTAGGGGCAATAGACTGCACACATGTGGCCATCTGCATACCACCTGGCCCCGAGGGGGCCGCATACATAAATCACAAGGGCTATGCCAGCATCAACTGCCAGGTGGTGTGTGATGCCAGGGGGCGCATAATCAATGTCTGTGCCACGCACCCTGGGGGAGCACATGATGCCTTCATCTGGCACCAGTCAGCACTGTGCCACAGATTCGAGAGTGGGGATATCCCCACTGGCCACCTAGTGGGTCAGTATGCAAACCACATGGACAATCATAGGGCCTGGGGGGGCATGGTCAGAGGTGACATGGGTAGTGGCCTACATGGCCCGGGGCAGGGCGATGCTGATCACCAAACTAACTTCCACCCTCTACACACAGGTGACAATGGATACCCACTCCATCCCTGGCTGCTCACACCCTACAGGCAGCCTGCAACTCCATCACAGCAACGCTACGATGAGGCACACGCCACCACATGTAATGTCATTGAGCAGGTGTTCAGGATGCTGAAGACACATTTCCATTGCCTGGACACCTCCCACAGTGCCCTACAGTACAGCCCTTCAAAGGCCTGTGGGCTATTCCTGGCCTGTTGCATCCTGCACAACATGGCCAATGAATGTGGGATAGCCGTACAGGTCGAAGAGGGGGACAGCGATGGGGACGATGAGGTCGCCGGTGACAATGGTGATGGGCAGCCCTCCCCCTTGGGCGACTGGACCCCTGACTGCTCCGGCTGGCACAGCTGCACCGGGACACCATCACGGAGGAGCACTTTAGCCAACCCAGGTAAGTCATGGGGCCATGTGCAACCAACAGTGGCTAAGGCACAACCCACAAACACACATGGACACACACCAGGGGTGCATTCCGTCAAGGGAAGTGGCCGGGCATGGAACCACACATACAACCAGGGTTGGGTGAGGTCTAACATGCCACGCAGACAGACACACACACACACACACACACACACACACCAACGCACCAGACATGCACAAAGGGTAGGAGGCACACCAACCCAGAATGCCACTCCTAGCCACACACATGTCCACAGACCACCATGCCCACTGCCTGTCATTGTGCGTGTGTCAGATGCTGAGCACCATTGCACATTGGTGTACAGTGCAGTGCAGGCATCATCATGCACACACAACTGTGGACAGCAGCTGGGAGGGTGTGCAGATGGACTGTGTGTCCGTGTGCAGGGCCGGGTACCCACCCGTGCAATGCCCACTGAAAGACACAATGCACACAGGACAGCACCAGACAGTAGCCACATTGGGAGACAGGTCAGTCACGCGACTCAGTGCCCCGGCAGCCACGGATGCGTGGGCGGCCCCGCCGAGACCTGCCAGCACTGACAGGCTGACCACTGGCCTCATGGGGTAGCACCGATGGTCCCTCAGGGGTTCCACTGCATGAACACGACCGTGCTCACGCAGGGGTCTGCAGCACACCAAACATACCTGTGCCAGGCGTGCTCGGGATGCCCACAGCTGAACCCAGTGTCGACAGGGAGGGTGTCGCACGATGCCGGGAATGGGGGGTGGACAGTGCACTATGTAGTGTCTGCGACACATGGGCACATGACTGTGTGCCCATTGTGGCCATGACAGCAGTGAATGCCTGTGTCTGCCTGTCAATGGCAGCGGTCACATCCTCCCGCAACTGGTCCATCCCTGATCAGAGCGGTGTCTCTGCTGCGACGCTCCTCTGCCCGCTCCAGAGCTGCACACAGTGCATCCACCAACGTCACAAGCCGCATCTGCTGGTGGACTGATGCTTGCAGTAGGCAGGTGTGCTCGTCCAAGAGGTCATCTGCCTCCTCGGCATCCTGTCCCATAGGGTGTGAGCATCCCTGATGCTCAGCACCCCTTGAGGGTGGGCACTGCACACCAGGACCAGGTCTGGGCATGTCCACAGGTGGTACACAGATGCCGCCCCTTGACCCTGTACCCCCAAGCCCATTGGCCAACTGCTAATTCTGCCCCTCCGGCTAACACTCCCCAGGGCTCACTGGTGCCACCGCAGTGGCCGCAACAGTCCCACTGTCCTGTATACACACGAGTGCTGCCCCACTGGTGCTGACAGGCACAGGCTGGGACTGTGATGACATGCAGGCCTCCGCGGCAGCACCACCCACAGCCATGGCCACGAAGTTACCTGCTGTGTGGCCATCCCGTGGCACACACGTGTCACTGCCCATGCCGTTAGTGACATCATCAGTGATGGACCCGGCACCAGCCCGAGTCACAGCATGCTGGCATCTGTGGATGCTGGGACATGGGCAAGGCCTCCTCCGCACCTGTTCCAACAACATCAGTGTGGACAGCCAGGCGGGCCCACTGTCACACTGAGCCACGTATACCTGTGGAGGTGGATGGGTCCTCCTCCATCTCCATCTGACTGTCCTCAGTGGACAGGCCCACCATCGCTGAACCATGCAGACGCTCAGGATCTGTAAGGGAAAACAAAGTCGCGTTACTGCATGTGACCTACCCTGCCCCCCCATAGACAGACCATAACCTACCATGCAGTGATGGGCTACCACCTGTCTGGAAGCCACCACCTGGAACACCCTCAATGACATGACGCTGCATGCTTCCAGCAACCCTCTCCTCCTGTGAGGTCAGGTGTACCACCTCCTGCTGTCCCCCACCTGTCGCAGCTTGTGCTACCCTAATGGCAGCCACCTTCTCCTTTATCCTCCTCCTGTCTGTGCCCATCTTCTTCTTGCACGGAGTGCTGGTGGCTGCCATGCAGGTTCACTGCACGTGCCACCTCCTGCCATGCAGCAGCACGGGCCTAAGGTGTTCCCTGCCATCCGCTAAGAAGCGGCTCCTGATTCAGGTAGGCCTCAAACAGGGCATCGGTCTCGACCTTGGTGAAATTAGGCCTCCTTCTCATCCCACCACTGTGTTCCTCCTCTCCCACAACTCGCTCGGTTATTATTTAGCCTGTAAGAATGACAGTTGTTACCTGTGACTGTGCAGTCCCATGCATGTCCCAAAATCCACAGTCCACACTCCCAAACAGCATGCAACTCACCAATAGACTGCAGTAACCGACTATGGCCAGTGCAGCCCAATGTCGCACTTTTATAGCGCAACCCATGCAAATGACGCAAGGTGCAACTTTAAGTGGATGCAAATTGCAATGCTGCACCATTGAATGGCTGATTAGCTGTTTTGCATATGACGACTGAATATCGCGCTGTTGCGCTTTGCGCAATTGTGTTGAACGTGCTGAGCCAAGGGCGCAGTTCTGTGACATGCACAGTACACACCTCACTCTGCATGCCCGGGTTGCTGACGCAGACGTCTGCCGCGCTGCTGATGTGCTGTGTGCAGGAAGCAATGCGGGGCATGGCCACCATTGTGCCAGTGGCGCTACAGCAATGTTCACCTATATGGCGCTGTGGCACTGGGCCATAATAAGCGCACTAAGGCAACAGCGCGGTAGGCCACTACTGGAGGTAGCACACAGGCATCTACTCATGCTATATGCATTGGGTTCCAATGGCGCTGTGCCTGTCCATGCGCCAGAGCCTCTTGACCCTGTGCCCGACCTTTGCCCCCTAGGTGCCATGCGTCAGGCATGGGTGCACCACTATTGCGCTGTTCGGTGACAGCGTGATAGGGAATGGCAGCACTGTACCGCACAGCATCTGCACGTGGTGGAGCCACGCTGCAGAGTGCCATTTTGGCTGACTGAGCTAGGAGAATGGCGCGGAGGAGGGCTGCACAGTGGAGCCAAGTAGAACTGGCCAACCTAGTGGCCATAGTTGAGCCACTCCATGGACCACTGTTTGGGGAGGCACCCCTGGACAGGTCCAGGAGCCAGGTGTGGGAGGAGGTGGCCACTGCACTGGAGGAGGCCACAGGAAAGGGGCAGACAGCGGAGCAGTGCTGCCACAGGTATGGCGACCTGCGGCGGAGGGAACCAGACCAGCTTGCCCGCCTGCGGGCACGTGCCAGGAGGGGCATGGTGCCACGGCCAGGTAGGTGTTACGTCCATACACATTTATCTTCCATATGGGTATCATGGTTGTATGTGTCCGGCACATGGGGGAGGGACCATCCAGTGTTGGCTGTGGGTGGTGTTATCGGGTGTGGGGTGGGTGGGTCTGGCTGGGTGGGAGGGCACACACCTGGGGGCAGGTGGACTTTGCTACAGGATTGTACTGATGTTCCTCTCTCCATGTTTGCACCACAGGGCTGGAGGAGCAGCGTCTAGCCCGTGAGATGTGGTGCCACCAGGAGGACAGGGACGCAAGGAGGGGCAACGGTCCACGGCGCCCGAGGGACCGGCCCGATGATGGTGAGTGCCATACCTCCATGATTACTATTGCATGCTGTGTAACGATGTGGGCAGCAGGGCATGGCCACCATCCATTGACACCACTGCCATGAACGCAACTTGTTACAGTCAGCACTGTCCAGTGGCACTGCATGTCTGGGAGTGCATCGATGGTGGTCCATGCGTGCACCGGGTACATGGCTGTGCCACTGCCTTCGCACCACATAGCCATGTCACTAAACGGCCATGGTGGTGCTGTGCATGACTTGGCTGGTGGGTGTGTGCAGTGTTCCGGATGGCTGTATGCACCTGGGTGGGCAGGTCTTGTGGACGTGATCACTGCGGGTGGTCACACACCATCACAGAGGCATGTCCCATGGCCGTATGCCATGCACAGTGGGTGGGCTGTATGGGGCTGTGCATTCACACCTATTGACTGTGCTCCCTTGTCCTAGGTGTCCACCAGCTGATGGAGATCCGGGAGGTGTTGAGGGAGATCTTGACTGTGGCAAGGGTGTCATTGGAGATCCTACAATGGATCGACCAGCTTGGGGTCTGCAGCAGGCATCGGAGGCAGAGCAGCCAGAGCGGGGAGTGGGGCTCCCATTAACAATCCTCTGCCTCTGATATCCTACCCCCAGACCCACCCTCACACCCTCCTTTCCTGTCCCATTTGTTCACCCCTACCCTTACCCACCCCATCTTGTTTGTGGCCCCCCAACTTTGTATATAGTTCATTTTGATATTGTTTTGGAATGCAGATCTTTTGATATGAATACTGTGGTGGTCTCTGATTTGCAGCAGGCTATAGGTGCTCAGCTGCAGTGGTGTGCATGGCATCAGGGGTGGTGCAGTCATGGGTATGTGTGTGTGTCCGTGGGGAGGTGACTATGGTGTGGGGGTAGCTATCGGTCAGTGTCTGTGGTGTGTGTGTGTGTGTGTTTTGTGCCCTGTGCACTGGATGACTGTGTGCAGTGGTCCATGGTGCATGCTCTGTGTCCATGGCACCCCTGTCAGCCCGTCCGTGGCCTGTGCAGCTGACACCCATGCATGTCTGACCTGCACGGTCTGCTGTCATGTCAGTGGTGGATGTCCACGCAGGGCAGCCACTGTACCCATCACAATGCTGGGTTGCCTCCTGTCACTGGTGTGGTGCATGTCTGCCTTGGGTGACACTGTGGCCTCCACAGTTGTTGACCCGCCTCCATGCTGTGGCTTGTGTGTGTTGCAGGCATGTGCACCATTGTCTGTGACTTGTGCTCTGGGCAAATGCTGGTGGTGTACAGGTCCGCAGTGCCTGCGCAGGGTGGCTGGCACTCCTGTGCCATGGAGGACTGCAGATTGTGTGTACACAGTTTACATGGGCCCACGCTGGGGTCTTGGTTGCCACTGCGTCCTTGTTGTTGTGCCCTTGGGTATGGGTGGGTGTCTGTCCATGCACTGTGTGGCATCCGGTGTGGTGCATGCATCCACGCACCACTGTGGGTGTCTGCGCTGGCTGTTGTGGCCAGTGCTGGGTCGGGGTGTGTCCTTGGGAGAGTGTGCAGAGCGCTGTACCACTGGTGGTGGTGTCCGGGGCATGCCCTGTCCTGTGTGGGGTACCTCATGTGCTGACGCATGGTCGGGGTCTCAGCTGTACCTTGGGGGGGTGTGTGCATGGTGGCACTGTGTATGCCATCATTGCATCGCTGTGTGCTGCAACCAGCTGATGGGTGCTCATGGTGGGGCTGCCTTGCATGGTTCTGTGGTGCACAGGGTTGCATTGTCACAGTGGGGGTGGTGGCATGCATGGGGTTTCCTGCAATGGTGGACACTGCTCCTGGGAAGGGTGTCTGGGGGTCACGGTGCAGGGTGTGATCTGCATTGGGGGGATGGTGTGGCACGGGGTGGTCAGCCCTCCTTGTGTGCCAGTCACAGCTTGCCAGGGGGTGTGATGGGGCACCATGGCCTGGCTGTGGGTTGGTTGCTTGTCTCCATGGGCCAGTGGTTATTCTAGCCCTTCCCCAGTTGTGCAGTTCATGGGGTGTGAGGGGACAATGTCTGTTCTGCTGTGTGTTCCTTTGCCCATCTGTGGCATGGGTGGTGGGCCCCTACCTCGCTGGTTATGCAGTTGTATTGCTGCCCTGCTGCTGGGGGTGTCCCTGGTTGTGCTATGGCACCTCTGTACTGCTCAGCTGAGCATCCCTAGTTGCACTATGGTGCAGGTGGTGCGATATTCAGTCGTCAGCTGTAGACGCAGGTTGGCCGGCTCAGTTTTTGAATATCACACCTCTTGTGCATGGGCGCAATGGACTTGCGCTTGCTCCTGCTATTGCGCACTTTTTGGGCACAGTTTGAATATCTGGGCCAGACTGTTTTAGCACCCCTGTTCAGTTCTGCACATTACTGCTTTGCTTGTCTAGAAATCTGTGAACTACCAATTTTATATGGTGGGCAAAGTATGGAACTTGGGTATAGTCATCCATCCTGATTGCCTGTACAATGTCCTTTGCATTATCTGTTACTATAACCTGCTGTGGGCAGGAATGTGTCTTCCACTCACCAAACTTCTGATCAAGGCATGGACAGAGGTTTTCTGCATGAAGATCACTGTCAAATCCACTGCTGCCTAAATCTACCTGGTTGGGGGACATCAGTGTCTCCCTGTGACATTGTGCTGATGCTGCTACCATTTAACCAAGGGAAGAAGAAAGAAAAGAGGGTCACTCAAAGGGCAGACACTTCCATGTATTCTGTAGTCTGATCAATCATCCACAATTCAGAGGGGACGGTGACTGCCAGCAGAACGGATGTTTTCAGGACGTGTGACAGTCTTGCATACATACTGCTGTAGATCTGGAAGTGACACTGTGGAGGAGTAAGTCTGGTTGGACACTTGATACCTTAGCACTGTAACTTGTGGTATAAAATCCTAATTTCTGTCAAAGGTGAATGGCAGCAAGACCATAACTAACATATCCCCAATGGTTTTTGCTAATATTTTGGCCTTGTGTCTGTTGGCTTTATATTTCTGTCTCATTTCAAGGGACTGGACCAGAGACAGTTTTGTGGGCCACTGGATAGCTGGCTTCTATTTTTGTTAGTTTTTGGGGTCAAAATGGATGGGAATCTGTGGCCACTTACACGTGTTTATGTCAATGGATCCAAGGATGGAGGATGTTGTGTTGTGTTGCCACTTGAACTATAATGTCCTTCTTCCTTCTCCTCCTCCCTACCCTTAATGTTCTCTTCTTCCTTCCAGCATCATAATTGCTATCTACAGCTGATGTCATGAATTTCCACCCCTTCTTACACTCAGAGCAATGCAACTTATGCAAATGCCTTTTCATGGTGGATGTTCCCAGTTATTGGCCCTCCTTACCATGTCTAAGCTTGTTCTTTTATAGAAAACTTACTACGGAGTTCCAGTGATGTCACCATGAGAGATAGAAGCTTAATTCAGAGCTCTATCCCCCTGGGTGTAATATCAATATTAATTGATCACCATCCAAAGCTTACCCATGCTTACTAATCATAAATATTGGCTGCTGACAAATCAGAGACATGGGACGCTCCAAAAGAATCTGCCTCTGAGGGACTGCAACGTTGGATTACAGTTACAGCAGCTACATAGCCTGGTGGCCTGAGTCCCATGCCTTCTTGATCCTCTGCACTCATGGCAGGCTCAGCCGATGAGGAGGCCGATACTGGCTCTGATACCTGTTCAACAATCACTAGGCAGACAGCCAACAAATTTTCACACAGAATTGATAAGATCTCTGGGATTCAGAAAGACCTTAAAAAGCTGGAACCCTGCACTACCACCATTGAGACTCACCTTGAAATGGTACAAAATGAGCACATGGCATATAGTAGATCTCTGGCCAACCTGCACGAGAGAGAGAAAGAGAGAGGGAGAGAGAGACCTTACCCTTCTTGCGGAGGATGCCGAGGCAAGATCCAGAAGGAACAATATCAGAGTGTTTGGGGTCCCCGAAGGGGCAGAACAGGACAATGTAGAACAATTTATGGAGTGCTGGCTCAGGAAGGAACTGAAGCGCTGAGGATTTTGCAATTGAAATAGAAAGAGCGCATTGTGCTGTCACTCCCAAGCCAAAGCTTGAACCCCGCCCGCCTCCCCCCCCAGGTCCATTATTATCAGATTTCTCTGTTATCCAACGAAGGACAGGATCCTAAGAATGGCCTGGGGGGGGGGAAGGACCTTAATCTTGATGGTCAAAGAGTCTTTATTGACCAGGATTATCCCCCCCCCCAAAGTGGAAAAAGGTACTATATGTTGTCAAGCAATTGAGAGAACATGGCCTAAAGGTTCAACTCTGATACCCTGCCTGACTGTGGATTCAGGTTAAGGAAGGAGTTAAAACCTTTGATACCCTCCTGGCTGCTTCTACTCTTCTGGAGTCCTTGAGAGTCTCCCTTCTGGACTTAAAAGAAGATATTGCAGAACGGGAGATTGAGGAGCTTTTGTGGTTGGTTGCCTCGGAGGGAAGGCAAGCGGGGAAGAGGCGTGCCGACTCCCTCCTGCCCCTGCATTCTGGCTTAGCTAGATGGATTCAGCAAAAGAAGAAACCCTGAATTTACTTTGTATTATTTGCTGTCTTATACCTTTTTAACTGGAGAGCCCTCTGCTTCTTATGTGAAGTCCCACCTTCTGCTTGGTCCATGGGTTATTGCATCAGATGATGCTCTTGGATGTTTTTTTTCTTCTTTTGCAGATTGGACTACCATGTGGCAAGACCTTCTCAGCATTGCTTCCACATCTCCCCCCAGACTGCCTGGGTAATGGGGCATGACAACGCACTAGAGGAGTTTTCCACCCAACTCTTTGTATCAGCGGCCCTTTTCTGGACTTAAATGCACTCCTTCCTCTGTTCCACCTCGACTGTTTACAGTTATGATGCCACTTGGGCCTGGTCTGTGGATCTCTGTTTCCAGTGGCTTCTGTTCCCCCACTATCACTCGACTGTACGAAGAAGACCACCAGTGTCACGCAAGTACTTTGGGATGGGGGGCTTGCTGCTCTCTTTCTTTTAATGTTGAGGTTGTTTTTGTTTGTCAGCAATTAGACTCGGAGGTCATCAGGACTGGAATATTCTCCTCCCTTACTACCGTAACAGGATGGATGTCTGTCTGTCTGTCTTTCTTACTGAGGACAGTCTGCTGAGACACTACAGCATAAGTCATGTGCTCTGGTTATTGCATAAAATATGCTCTACACTTTGATGGCTATTTGAATGTTCTGTGGTGACTGTTTTTTTTTTTTTTCTGTCTCTGACCCCCCCCTTTCCTTTTTCTTTTTACTTCATTGCATTGCTGTCTGGAAGGGGCCGGAGTGGGCCGAAGCCAGAGACTGGATGGATAGCTTTGAGGCTCATCAGTTACCAGAAATTGATCTGAGTTTAGAATTTGATATTTATGAAAATATGCTGCAATTGGTGATCACTTAAATGCTTTTCTAATGGGCCTATGTTTTTTTTTTTTCTTCACCCACCCTGCCTCCTCCCGACCAGGTGAGGCAATTTGTTTTTATCCTTTTGGGTGTTTATTAACAGTTCTTTCTAATTTTGGGGCCCTTTAAGGCATCCTGGAACTACACTCGGGGGAACCTTGGCTTCGAAACTCCAGGGAGTCTACCTCAAGGGTATTGGCTTGGTGTTTCCTAGCAGCAGCTGGACATACCAACCTTTTCAACCCATGTTGGTGGTTGTTCCCCTCAGGGGCAAATAGCTATCTCCAGGATGCCGTTCTGCATCCATTTTATTGTTCCTTCATTGTTTGCAGTGATTTTCCCTTTGCTTGTTGTTCTCAATGGTTTAAAATTGCTGTTGCTTGTCTTTTATTCCTAATTTTTGTACAGATGTCTGTTCCCATGTTTTTTTTTTTTTATCCCAGGATATTTGGTGTTTGGGGGTTGGGGGCTGGGCTAGGGGTATGCGGTTTGGTGTTCTGACAGGTACCTTTAATTTATGGATAGTCTCAAGATATGCTCTATTAATGTGAAGGGAATTAACAATGTCATCAAATGTACCAGAATTCTACCAGAACTCAATAGGGAGCACTGTGACATTGCCTGCCTACAAGAAACTAGACTCTCAGATCCTGAGCATCTGAAGTTGCATCAGTTGTGGGTGGGCACTGTGTATTCTGATGCTCACCCACGTGCCAAAAGGGCAGGGTTTGCAATTTTAGTGTACAGGGGTCTGCCTTTTCAAGTAAATAAAGTTCATACAGCTGGTACTGGTAGATTGGTCCTGTTATCTGGAATCTTTAGTGGACATTCCCTTCATGTGGTTTCGGTTTATGCTCCCACTTCCCCCACAGGTGAATTCTTTGGAAATCTTTTCCACATGATGTCCACCCTCTCAAAAGGTCGAATAATGTGTCAGGGACTGGAATTGTGTGAAAAACCTCCACTTAGATAAAAATTCACCCAGGTGTACTGAGCAAAAGGCCTGTTCCCGCTGACTAAGAACACTGCACAGAGTCTAGGTTTGTTTACGCTGGCACTTGCAAAACCCCCAAAGGGTGGACTTCACCTTTTACCCTGCTGCAACAAATTCCTATTCCAGGCTTGACATACTCTAGACCCAGAAAGTGTGGGCCTATACCTTTCATAATATTCTGACACACCCTGTTACCTTTTCTGACCATGCAATGATTTCAGCTTTGCTTTGTTGGTGGCGGGGCGGGGGGCATAAGACAAGGAAATTTGGAGGTTTGACCCTGGGCTCTTCCATGATGAGGTTTATGTCAACTCCGCTAGAGAGGTCAGCAAACACTATACAGAGGAAAACAAGTAAGATGACTCCTCTCAAGTTTATAGGGATGGGCTAAAAGTGGTTATCCGTGGCCACACCATTGCCTATACATCTCACAAAAATAAAAAATATCTAGCTAAGGTTAAAGCATCACTGGCATTGATCTCCAACCTAGTGGAGGAGCATAAACGCACTAGAGATCCTGCCCTGCTTCCCAAACCACAAAAAACAGGGTTGATTATAATAAGCTCATGCTGAGACACACAGAGAATGCCCTGAGGTATACCAGGCAAAATTACTACGAGTGGGGGGAGAGGGCAGGCAGACTGCTGGCTCTGCGCCTTAAAAAAAACAAGTGGCCAACGGGTATATTCCTAAGATCAGGTCTGTAGACGATCCCCAAATATTGGTTACTTAGCCCACCCAAGTTGCAAATGAATTCCTTAAGATTTATAAACCGCTTTATAGTAGAGAAGAGGGAAGGATCATACTCTGAGGATCTCCAAATTCTTGCAAGGAGTGCATCTGCCCACCTTAACGGTGGAACAGCGACAAATGCTTGATGCTACTAGCTCAGAGGGAGAGGTCTTGGTCATGATAAAGTCTGTCAGGGTGGGTAAGGCACCAGGCCTAGAAGGATTTGTTCTGGATTCTTATAAAAAGTTCACAGAGTGTCTCCCCTTTTGACCAAGGTCTGCAATGAGGCTCATGAGGAGGGGGCAACCCAGGACACGTGAAATGGAGCTCTGATTTCAGTGCTTCCTAAGCTGGGAAAAGATCTAACCATGTGTTCCAGTTTCCACCCTATTTTTCTCCTAAACCAGGATGCAAAGATTTTTTCTAAAGTTAAGACTGCAAAAGATAATCCTTTTCCTGGTACACCCTGATCAGTCTGAGTTCATCTCTGGGAGTCATATTCAAGATAACATCCGACTCCTATTAAATACTTTTTCCACTTCCAAACAATTTCCTGCAACCACTCTACAAGCGGTCATATTCCTTGATGCCGAAAATGTATTTGACCACCTTAATTAGCTATACTTGGATGGTACCCTCCAAAAATGTGGTTTTGGCAATACATTTTGGAAATGGATCAAAAATTTATACAGGGGCCCTTGTGCTCAGGTAAAGGTCAATGGGTTTTCTTCCTCTATTTTGGGGATCAAAAGGGGGACTAGGCAGGGCTCCCCACTCTCACCTCCTTTTTGCACTCAGTATTCAGCCCCTTGTGACCCTTATACATCAGTCTGTTTTTCAGGGTATCAGATGGGGGGGGACTTAGGGTCTCTTTTTATGCAGTTGGCACTCTCCTTTATGTTACAGGCCCAGTTTGGACAATGCCACATATAATTTGGTTGTTAAAGATGTTTGGGTTAGTCTCCGGGTTCAAGGTCAATGAATCAAAAACGGAAAAGGCTTCCAGTGGGACCACACTCTGGGATCTCCCTCCCAGGTGTGGGACAGTTCAAATGGGCCACGGCAGGGTTTAGATATTTGGGGATCTGGGTGCCTCAGGATTTGAGTAAACTGTATCATACAAATTATTACAAGTTACTCCAGACAGTTCAAGTGGACTGGAACTGCCGGAGGGAACTGCCTCCCTCTCATGCGGACAGAACTGAAACCATACACACAAACGTGCTGCCTTGTTTTCTGTTCTTATTCTCCTCCTTACCTCTTCAGCCTCCTAGTTCATTTTGGAAGGCCCTTAAAACTACCCTCTCTCCAAGTTCAACTGGACCAGTAAGATCCCCAGAGTCTGATGAAAGGTACTTTCCATGCTGAGGCTGAAAGGTGGGATGGGATGGGAATGCCTGACTTCCTTACTTTTGGGCATCCCAGCTGCAAGCCCGGGTCCCTCTGCTGGCTGAAACTGAGGCTCCTCTTTGGATGGAAATTGAGAGGGAGTCTTCTGGAACTGCCCTTTTACGAGATATGATTCTAATGGATGAGGCTGAACTCCAGAAACTAACTCCAGAAAATCTCTGGGTTTCTGCTCTAAAATCTACCTGGAAGAAAATGTGTCAAAAGTTTAGACTAGAGTTAAAATTAAGAGTTTCTACTCCTTTGAGGGCCTGCCTCAATTTCTTTCCATATAGATGGGATGTAGGCTTTTGGAATTGGGCCAGACAAGGTCTCCAGTTTTTAGGACAGTTTTATCAGGGAGACATTTTCAAATCTTTTTAGCAGCTTGCAGATGACTTTGGTTTAACCCCTAAGGATTTCTTCCAGTTCTTGCAAATTAGGCATTATTTACTCAATGAAAACAAGGGTTCCTAACTTACAACACAACCAAATACTCTTCAAGTGCTTATTTCTACATTAGCCCAAACCCCCATTCTAGAACTTAAGTTTCACAGATCACTGGTCTCCTCTCCGATTTGGAACCAGACCAGCTGGGTCACCTTAAAGCTAACTGGTTCTCTGAGGCAGGGATCCAGCTGGATGACAAGAACTGGAAATGAATTTGGGAAGGGGTGCAGTCTACTATACCTTCTTCATCCTGGAGGGAGTTCAGATGGCGTACTGTACTCCATTACTTTCGTACCCTGGTAATCACAAAACACTTGGACACCATACCTCTGAGTTATGTTGGAGGGAATGCCCTGATAAGGGCACTTGCACTACATTCTCTGGGAGTGTCCTAAATTACAAGACTATTGGAGCTTGGTGGGTGAGGTGGCAGGTGAAATTTTGGGTGCCCCCCCACCCCGATAGAGGTCCAGCACTGGCTTCTAGGGTTACCACCTAATACCATATGCACTAAGCCCAAACGATACCTATATAATATGTTTGTGGCAGCTGCTCTGAAAGTGATTACCCAACACTGGCTTACTCCAACACCTTCCACATTAGACTCATGGTACACCATCTGTTTACGAATTATGGACAATGAGAGGTTCACAGCCAAAATTGGGCTTCAAAAAGGTAAATTTGGAGGAAGATGGCTTCCCTTTTTTGATTATAAGGCAGAAAAAGAGAATAAAGATATTTTGGAAATTCTGGTGGAGCAGGATTAGCCTGATCCTTTTATGCCTGGTGAGTCCAGGCGGAGCTGGAGGTAATGCCGGGGTCTTCCCATGTTCTTGTATTGGGTTCTGAACTTGGGTTTTGCTCCTCCTGAATGACCTCTGCTTCTGCTCTGGCTCCCTAGTTGTGATATTATGATATTACCAGTATCGAATCCACTTGATTGGTCTCTCCTGGCTCTACGACTTCCCCGCCCCCATGGTAACATTTTGAGGATTTATTAATCTTGTTACAACTCTCTTCCGGGATATTTGCTATGAGTGTGTTTTAACATAGAAACATAGAAATTGATGGCAGATAAGGACCACTTGGCCCACCCAGTCTGCCTGTTCCTTACCTAATGGATAAGCTGCAGATCCTAGTTAACCAACAGCCTACGTCTTCTTACCCCTACCCCCTAGAATTGCCTTATGACTGTCCCATGCAATCTTGAAATCCACCACTGTTTCTGACTCCACAACCTCCTCAGGAAGGCTGTTCCATGCATCCACAACCCTCTCCGTGAAAAAATACTTCCTCACATTCCTCTGAGCTGTCCCCTCTCTATCTTCAAATTGTGCCCCCTTGTTCTTACACACACCTTTTTCTGACAGTTGTTACCCTCTTGGACTTTGTTGATTCCCTTGAGGTACTTGAAAGTTTCTATCATGTCCCCCCTCTCCGTCCTTTCCTCGAGGCTATACATATTAAGTTCTTTAAGTCTCTCGTCATATGTCGTCTGGTGCAGACCCTGCACCATTTTAGTTGCCTTCCTCTGGACTCCCTCCATCCTGTCTTTGTGGAGATTGGGTCTCCAGAACTGCACACAGTACTCCAGATGGGGTCTCACCAGCTGTCTGTACAGAGGGATGACAACTTCCTGTTTTCTACTGGTGATGCCTTTCCCTATGCATCCCAATATCCCCCCAGCCCTCTTTACTGCCCTCTATTATTGCTTGCCCGCCTTTAGGTCATCTGATATGACTACCCCCAGGTCCCTTTCCATTTTTTGTTGATGTTAGTATCTCACCCCTCATTGTGTACTCTTCCTCTGGGTTTTTGTTTCCCAGGTGCATTACCTTGCACTTCTTAGCATTGAATCTAAGCTGCCATACATCTGAGCATTCCTCTAACCTTGCTAAGTCCCTTCTCATCCTTTCTACACCCTTGTGTATCAATTCTGTTTGTTTTATTTTAGTTACTTTTTCTTAGTCCATCACCATCTTCAGGTGTGAGGTTCTTACTTTTTTTTTTTTTTTTACTATACGTAATTTATTTAAACAGAGCTGCCACATATTGACAGCTGGGGTTCCACAAATTACTTTCAATGGGTTTGCTTATGTAGTAATGTCATACTGCTCTGTTACATCACCCCACTTTTTAAACTGGAGTGTATTATTATCCTGCTCTATAATTTAATTCTTATTATATGTCTCAATTTAATGTCTCGTGATATATGTATTTTGGAAAAGTTAAACTATGATTTAAAAAAAAAAAGAGAGCATACTATATTTGCATATAATTATTTCCACTCTGAAGGAATCCCACACCATAGTTGTCCCTTTTTTGGTTTTACCAAGCGGGACTCTATGATGTAGTGTCCAGGAGCAGCAGCAATCCCTGCCTTTTCCTTCCATATCCAGCTCCTCCTCCTCCACCACCACCACCACCACCACCACCACCACCACCACCAGTCTGCTCAGGAAATGGCTCATGAGCCCATGCATACACCTCAACGGTGTCTACCAGGGTATTTCTTTCCTTCTCCACTATTTTAGGGGTTGTTGGCACTTGACTAGTTTAAACTATCTTGGCCTATTGTAGAAAACTTGACTGAGTGGGCTGCCATCTACTCAGCCAGTAAATAGGTTGCCAGGGACAATGCTTGTCTTGCACCCCTGCAGCCCATATGCAAGGTAGATCCCTCACCCTTCCAGCTGCTTGTCCCAGCTCTAGTCTTAAAACTTCCAGACATAGCTTACAGCACCACTGATCAGTCTTTCTAAGACTGTCCCAGCACTGATTACTCCCAAAGTCTTAGATGTTGCCCCAGTCAGCTTCCACTTTCATGTCAGGACTGCTCCTTCCATAGTCCTGATCATATCTATTTTACTTAGGTTCAGCCAGCCCTTTTATAGTGCTAAAGGGCACATGACATGTCAGTCATACCATTACTTCCTACCTTATCTGTTAACCATTTTATTATAAGGTCCTTTTTATACAGAAAATAAGTTATAAGCACAACATGAAGATAGACATTAAGACACCAGCCTGCTGATGGCATACAATCCTTAATTTGAAATAAAAAATAGAGGAACTCCCAGGCAGGCAGTCCTGTCTTTTTTGTTCCTGGTCTCCTCTGGGACAGAGCTCTGCAAAACCAACAAATCCCAGCCGCATGAGTCTACAGGACTCCCTGAGATGAAGTTCAGCAAACCACCACCAGGAGCACATGGAACTAAGACTTTTTAAACAGGTAATTCTTCAATTCTAAGTTGCAATGTTTGTAATTCGGAGCAGGAAGCTCTCAAACAAACATTGTGTATAGTATTAAAAAGACAGAACATCAGTTTGAAACAGGCTAATACACTGTTTGTGGCAGCTCACAGTGTTCTTGTAAAACATGTGGCGGAAACACTGAAGGAGTTGGCGGACGCACAGGCGGGACCTCTGGCAGACTTGTTCAACCTCTCTCTGGGGACTGGGTGCGTGCCCCAGGACTGCAGGATGGCACATCTGGTGCCCCTTCATAAGAGTGGGCCCAAGGACGAACCAAGTAACTACAGACCGGTCAGCCTTACCTCCATTGTGAGGAAGTTAATGGAGACTATCCTTAAAGAGAGGCTAGTGATCTTTCTAGAGGAGGATGGTCTCCAGGATAATAGGCAACATGGATTTGTCTCAGACAAATCCCAACAGACAAACGTGGTTGACTTTTTTGACTGGGTGACAAGGGCACTCAATATGGGCCATGCAGTGGATGTCCTGTATCTGGACTTCAGCAAGGCCTTCGACTTGGTGCCACATGGAAGTTTGACTAGTAAGCTGAGAAACCTGGGAGCGGGGGAGAAACTGGTTGGATGGGTTAGGAGCTGTCTGAAGGACAGGCAGTAGAGGGTAAATGTAAGGGGAGAACTCTCGACTCCCAGATCTGTAACCAGTGGGGTCCCACAAGGCTTGGCACAAGGACCAGTGCTATAACGTCTTCATTGCTGACATATTGGATGGGATTAAGAATAAGATCAGTCTTTTTGCAGACAGCACAAAGATCTGTGTGGAGGTGGATAGTGTGGAAGGTGGGCAGGTACTCCAACAGGTTTGGAAAGACTTGAGCGCTGGTCAGACACATGGCAGCTGGGGTTCAATGCTAAGAAATGCAAAGTTATGCACTTGGGACCCAGAAACCCTTGAAATTGTTACTGCCTAGGGGGAGTGCAGTTATCCACTTCAGTGGAGGAGAAGGATATGGGGTTACTAGTTGCAGGGGATGTGAATCACTCAGCATAGTGCAGGAAGGCAGCAGCCAATGCTAATAAGATGCTGGGGTGCATTGCCAGGGGAATCGCCTCTAAGACAGAGAAGTCATCCTGCCACTGTACAGGTCTCTGGTGAGACTGCACTTGGAGTACTGTGCAGTTATGGTGCCCCTATTTAAAAAAGGACATCAAGCTACTGGAGGGTGTCCAACAGAAGATGACAAAGATGATCCTTGGACTGGGGGACAAACCATATGAGGAAGGACTGAAGGAGCTCAAGATGTATTCCCTGGAGGACAAGAAGGGAGAGAGGGGATATGATTGAGACCTTCAAACACTTAAATGACACAAACAGGGTTAGTACTGAGGGCATGTTTAGATTAAAAGGGAGGGACACAATGGGCCACAGTCTGAAATTGGAGGGTGGAAGATTCAGGAGGGAAATAAGGAGGCACTGTTTCATGGAAAGTGTGGTAGAAAAGGTGGAATGCACTACCAGAGGAGGTGATATCATTGAAATCTGTGGGCCCTTTTAAGAGGGGGTGGGACAGGGTCAAAGGTAAGGTCAAAACTGAGAGGAAGCTGAAGAGGGGGGAGTCAGCAGATGGGGTGATGAATCAGATGGATGGGTAAGGGGTGGAGGCCTCTGCTCTAAAGTAGATTAGATAGTAGAGTAGATTAGACTCAGAGCTGCGCTCTCGTGCAGACTCAATAGCCCGTATGGCCTGTTTCTGCTGGCAATTTTGTATGTTCACATTTTATCCCCCCAAAACAGGCGCCAGGCTGTCTAATACTTGAATCACCCTCCTTTCTCTCTCTAAGGAAAGGACAAATATAAAACAGAACGTTATTTGTGTGTTTCACTGATTTTCCTTTTCATTTATTCATGTTTCCCAACAGTTGATGCTTACTAGAGATGGCCTCCCATTAAATTGTGCCCCAACCTCTTTCCCAGCTGACTTACAGTATTTGAGTATTTGAGTATTTTATTTATGTGGTCCTCTTTATCCCCTTTTTAAATAAAACAGAGAAACATAAAGTAGCATTTGTTTACCTATCCCCCCCCACCCCGCGAGAAATATATATGGCAAATGGTGACTTTACTTGTAATTTTCCAAAAGGGAAAATTTCCCCTTTGCCCATCACAACCTGTGGGACTGTCCAGTTCTCCAATGCCACTGGGCAGTAGCGCTAAAATGTTTAGGGCTCAGAGACACAGTAACCTCATTTGCATAGCCAAAGCAGCAGAAAACAAACCGCCGTGCAGCTCAGCTTTTGTGGTGAGCAGGGAAGACTATGTTGCACCAGAACCCACACAAGCATTGCATTCACTCTAATGGTCACAGCAGCCTTCTTGTAACCTAATGCTTAATGACAAGAGAAACTTCAAAAAGAGACATACTAAAGGGTCTCCCCAGGTTGATCAAGCCAGGAAAGGAAAGATAATATACCAAAATAGTTAGCATAGAAGAAAGCCTGCAGCGCAAAAAAAAAAAAAAAACTGGACAGGAAAGAAAAATGTTATGATTTATGCTACAAGCCCATGTATGCATGCTTGTTTTACCCAGTACTTAAGGGCTGGTCTTGTTGTGGTGGTACCACTGTCACTAATGGTCCCCAGGATCTCTCTTGCTCTTTTTCTAAGAAAAAGAAACAGTGGGAGGGTCTCACCCTAGTAAAGTCCCTCATCAAGTAGCCATTTTTAAAATCACCAGCTGGCAGTCAAAATTGTTCAGGTATAGCATCATATACATTGCAAAAAACTTTAATGTTCCAGTTAGGGTCAAAATGACAAAAGTTGGGAAATGAGGGATTAGGGTTTTCAACCCTAACACCCCACCCTCCCAAACCAGGCAGGAGAGCAGGTGTGGGGTGTACCATGGGCTTCTCAAGCCTAACACTCACCCTATTCCATCTGTAAATAAGGTCAGATGTGTAGACTTTATGAGAATGGGGTGAGTGTTAGGCTTGAGAAGCACAGGCACACCCCACACCTTATTACCCCATCTCATGTGCCCAGTACAGAACATTTTTGAATCCCCACCAAAACATAATTCTGCTCAACTGCAATGCCATTGTGTGTCACGGGTGCGAAAACACATTTTGGGAGGATTTGAAAAATTACAACTGTGACATATATGAGGTGGGGTAATAAGAAGGCTATGTGGAAAACCTAGGGTCAAAATATTTAAAATTTCCAAGGTTACGAGTGTGTGTAGTAAAATTGCAATTAGTGGTCAAACTTCAACAATTTTTCATATTTTGACCCCAGTTTTTCAGCATAGTCTTCTTATGACCCCACTTCATAAACCCCATAGATGACAATTTCAAATCTGTGCCCAAAATGCCATTCTGTGCCACAGGTGCAAAAACACATTACAGACAGGATGTGAAAAATGACAGCTGTACTGTTCATGAGGTGGTATGAAAAAATGGCTATGTTAAAAATTTGGAGTCAAAATATAAAAAATTACCAAAGTTACTCTCATGCATAGAAAAGTTTCAAGGAACATGCATAACTCAGCCATTTTTAAGAATTTTTTTCACCAAATTTTCAGTATGGGCTTTTTGGGACCCCACTTCATGGACACTGGCACTGTCATTTCGTTAATCAGTCTTGAAAGGTGATTTCATGCAGCAACTGTGAAATCACCTTCCGGGTCTGATTAATGAAATGGCGATAGTGTTCATGAGTGAGGTCACTTTCATATTGAGGCTGGTGAAAAAATACCTAAAAATGGCAAAGATATCAACAGAAGTTCAAAACATCATTGAAATACATTATACGGCACTTACCTTGATTCTTCAGTTTGGGGTTCGGCTTTGAAGAGTTCAGACATGTCCCGGTCCACAGAAGATGACAGCAGATGACCTCCGGAAGTAAAGAATAGGGTAAGGGGGGTATGGGGTGGTGGGTGCTCAGTGGGAGGGTGGAGATGGGGAGGGGATGATGGTGACGAGGGACCATTTTCTTTTCTTTGGGGATCCCAAATATTCAGCCAGTTGGTATTTGACATTTGATGATTGGTATTCTACTTGAAGGGTGAAGGGGAACTAAGCCTATCCCCAAGTATGTCCAGGGTTAATCTCTTTGTCAGCCTCTCACCACATTCTGATCTTTTCCTTCCCACCTCCTCTTCCCCAGTGTCACAGAGACTGAAAATGGAAATGTTTCAAATTATGAACTCTTGACACGATGCCAGCAGCCGACAGCATCTTCTAAAGTGCAGCCCCCACCCTTGCCTAATCCCTCCATTGTCTAAAAGGGGGCATCTTATTCCAGATCCCCCTCTTTACACTGATCCTTGATTTTGGTTGGGCTAGCAGTGATGAATCCTGCCTAGTTAGTCACCCCTTCCCGCAGCACTCTCTAGCCCAGCCCACTCCATGTTGCTGTCTGCTATAATCCTGTATGAATGGAGTGAGTGACCAGGCATGCGATCACAATGGAAAGGTAGAGTAGTATCATCATTAGTGCTGCTAGGCTGCCTATCAAGCTCACTAAGAGGCCCCTCTTCTAACACCAGGACCCCAACCCAGGGTGTGGACATCCCTTGAAAGATATTCCCACTGGAAGACCATCTCTGGTGGTTATCTGTGCCAGCTTAACTGCCTCCCGTATTAAATATGCAGCCACTAGGTTCTCAATCCCAGCGACTCACTAAAAGACCCCCCCCCTTCTGACACTGGGACTCCCACCATGGATTTAAACAGGATTTAGAAAAAAACACGGATGACTACCACAATCCCATCTCCAGTGGTCATCACACTACCCCCAAACCCATCCCCCTTACAACACCAGGACCCCAACCCTGGTGCCAGACGTACATCCCTAAAAATGAAAAAATATTGGTCCCACGGAGGATAACCAACAGAGCCCTCCTTCCATCTTGGCAGGTCAACATGATCTGAATGGTTGCATTTAAATGACTGAAAAAATCCTCTAAGTCCAGAATAAGTCACAATTCACATGTGCACAGACTGTTTGTATCAGACTCAGAATGTTTACATGCTCATAACTTAACCAGTCTTAAACATTTTGGGCCCAAACCAGGGGCTAGCTAGGATAGGTCCCCTCCACACAACCACACAAGATTTTTTAAAGAAAGATAAGGACCCGTTGAGCTGCTCCTCGTGCTGTCCCATCTCCCTATTGAATGTAGGCTATAAAATTTTCACAAAAATGATAGCGAAAAGATTAGAAATTATTTTATCAATGATCATAAACACCGATCAAAATGGATTCATAAAGGGTAGAACAATTAGAGAAAATATTAGGCAACCTATTAATATATTGTCTCTAGCTAAAGAGGAAGAAGCAATCTTCTTAGCATTAGATGCAGAAAAAACATTTGATCGGGTGGAGTGGAAATATATGTTAAGGGTGATAGAGGAGATGGGGGTGGGGGGGCAACTCAGTGGGTGGCTTAAATAATGTATAAAAATCCACTGGTTATAGTCAAAACCAATAACAATTATTCACAACCTTTCAAGCCTTTTCTAGGCACAAGACGAGGATGCCCACTATCTCCGATATTATTTACAATGGTAATTGAAACCTTAACAGACAGAATAAGGGCAAATTCAGGCATTCAAGGAATTATGATAAAGAATACTGACCCAGATATTCAAAAGAGCTGAGCCATGCGCAATAGGGTTGTGCCTGCGCAAGTCTGAAATTGCGCCATTCTGCAATATTAAGCAGGAGGCAGTTGCGCCCCCCCCAAATCATGCTGAGCAACAGTGCAATGCTAATGAAGGCATGCTCAACTGGAGGGGGAGGAACCATGCATAAACTGCACAGCCCGATATTCAGCCGGGCCGTGCAGAGTTATGCAGATGCAATCCCCTACCTGCGCCTGCACAACTTTAAGCCAAAAAAAAAGGATCAAGTCGAGGGCCACCCACAGGTGAGCTGCCGCGTACCGAAGCGCAACACAGCAGCTGCCACCTGTGGGTAGCCCTCCGTTCGAGTGCCCGCCAGCCCGATCGCGGGCATAATAATAACCCGTGGCCCGATCGCGGGCAGCAGAGTGTTCCCCGCGAGCCCGATCGCGGGCATGAGTGAAGCGACCCCCGACTGCCCGATCGCGGGCATGATGGCGACACAACCCCGACTAGCCCGATCACGGCAGAACTCACTCCCCCCCAACTAGCCAATTGCGGCAGAACTCACTCCCCCGACTAGCCCGATCACGGGCATGGCGTAATTCAACCCCAATAGCCCAATCCCGGGCAGAACTCACTCCACCACCCCGACTAGCCCGATCGTGGGCATAACGTGATTCAACCCCCAAGACCAATAACCCTGGTGGAACATTCATTCACATATCTGGACTGCCTTGTACAGTATGGGCTGCACACCATTGGCTCTTGCTCTGAACCAATGGGCGTGCAGTCACTACTGACTGTCGAGTCGGTGCCGGCGGTGGCAGGTGGTGGGGTGCTGCCACCGCCGGCTGGCGAGGAGGAGCGGGGTGGTGAGGCTTCGTGGGTGGGTGGGTGGGGCCACTAGATCACCAGGGATATTGGACTTTGGGAGGTGTGGGTTTGACCTTATGCCCACGATCGGCTCAGCGGTCCACTGGACCACCAGGGTTATTGGTCTTGGGGGTTGAACTACGTTATGCCGTGTTCGAGGCCAGTCAGAGGGGTTAAATTTCATTATGCCTCGATCGGGCTAGTCACATGTGGGGAGTGAGTTCTGCCCACGATCGGGCTAGTTGGGGGTTGAATTACTTTATGCCCATGATCAGGCTGCAAGGGGTGTCTGTCCCCAGCGGCTGCTGCCTGGCAGGGCACCAAGCGCGAAGTCGTCGGGGATCGGCACACCTGCATGCTAATGGCATGCAAATGGGGCCGTAATTAGATGCAAATAGCCCCTGTGTGCCTTGCATAAATTATGGCTTCATTTGCGTATCTGCTGAGCTCTCGCCAGGTGCTGCACATGGCGCAATGGAACTTGCCACCGCATCTGAATGCTCCACTCTGACCACTTGCGGTGGCGCAAGTTCCACTGCGCCATGCACAGTGGCTGTAGTGAGGCGATATTCAAAGGTTGCTCAATGGTGCAACTCCGCGCGAATATTGCCCTACACACCCCCGCGCAACATTTTTGAGCAGCGCAAGGGCTTGAGCCACAGAATGGCGCAGTTTGAATATCTAGCCCACTGTGTATAAACTATGTATGTATGCAGATGACCTACTACTTTATATATCTTCGCCGGAAACATCCATTCCAGAAATTATTGAAACATCTAAAAAAAATGTGGTTTATTATCTGGATATAAGACTAATTGGGGGAAAAAACAGTAATGGTGTCGTTGACCAAAATAGTGAAATAACATGTCAGGAAATTCATCAAATACAAAGGGATAGAGAGATTAAATATTTAGGTTTTAGAATTACATGCAATCATAAACAAACAATAGCACTTAATTATGAGCCCGTAATACCTTAATATTACAAATATTAGAAGAATTAAATCATTGGAAACGCCTGCCTTTAACATTGATTGGTTGCATAAATATAATAAAAATGAAGATTTTGCCTAAATTTAATTTTCTTTTTCAGTCTTTACCATTAATGCCATCACAAACATATTTTCATCAATTAAAGAAAATAATAAAATTCATATGTAACAATAAACCATCTAGGATTATAGGCAATATAGCGCAGTGGTCTAAGGCTCTGAGCTGCAAATTTGGTAACATCCAGCAGACCAGACCTGGGTTTGAATCCCACAGCTTCCACTTGCATACTGTGTGACCCTGAGCAAGTCACTTAACCTCCTTGTGCTCCCAGGTCGCTCCTGTAAAAAACCTTTCAGCTTAGTGTGCTATGCCTGGTTAAATTTAAATTAAAAAAAAAAAAAAAAGGATTGCTTACCTTTATTTAATACAAGATAGGGCTAATGGGGGGGGGGGGTTAGATTTACCAGATATGTTTAAATACTTTTTGGCAACACAAATAGTCTCGGTGTGGGAATGGATACATGAGAGCAAAAACTTATCTAAATCAACACTATTTGAACTCCAAACACATTCATATACGGATATGATGCAATTACTATACTCGGAGGCCCAGACGTTCAAAAGGAATGCGCCAGCGCAAGTACGAAAATGTGCCATTGTGCGATATTCAGTGGGAGGCAGCTGCGCTGCTCAAATTGCAATGCACAAGAGCGCAATGGTAATGAATGTATGCGCAACCATTGGGGGAGGAACCATGAATAAGTGGTGCAGTGTGATATTCAACAGCATGCGCCAAGAGCAATAGGGGAGCTAGCAGAAGTTGCGCGATAGCGGAAATGATCCAAAATAAAAAGGAACAAGAGAGGCACAAGAATGCTACAGGGAAACCAGAGGTGGGAGCGAGCTGGCAGCAAAAACAGAGAGGGCAACAGTGAGTGGGACACTAAAGGAGCAGGACAGTGCACATCTGTGACCACACAGGACAGGAGTGGGGAGCCTGAGACAGTCGTGCAGGACAGACAGAGTAGGGCTGCAGTGTAGTGAGGGCAGTGGCCGGAGGTGTACCCAGTGCAGAGGGAGCATCACAAGAGGACAGTGGGGGGGGAACCAGCCAGGGACATGGCCAGTGCCATCATCCAGAGGGAGGCGGTAATGAAGGGTGTGAGAAGGCAGGCAGCAGGGGGGCATGGCTGTGGAAGAGCCCATCAGTGGTGTGCCCCCAACAGGCGGTACCAAACCCGCATCACCTTAGAGCAGTACACTGACAGAGATTGTGGGCCAGTACTGCCTGGACCGGACCATCCTGAGGTGGCTCTGTGAGCTGTGCAGTGATGAGTTGCAGGCACCCACATGACAGAGCCATGCTCTGTCAGTGGAGACCAAAGCGACAGCTGTCATGGGCCTGCTCACCATGGGCACCTTCCACAGACCAACAGGGGACACAACAGGTATAACCCAGTCGGCCGCGTCATGCCTACTCACATGATTCCTCAGCGCACTGCTGCCACATGCTGTGGAGTACATCCATTTCCCCAGCACACAGGCGGAGCATACAGCACACATACAACAGTTCCACAGGGTAGCACGTATGCCTGGCATGTTCTGGGCCATTGTCTGTGCCCATCTGGCCATCCTCATGCCACCTGGCCTGGATGGTGTAACTTGCATCAACTGCCAGGTGGTGTGCAATGCCAGGGGGCCCATAACCAATGTTTGTGCCACGCACCCTGGAGGAGCGCATGATGCCTTCATCTGGCACCAGTCTGCACTGTGCCACAGGTTCGAGAGTGGGGACATCCCCACTGGCCACCTAGTGGGTGAGTATGCACATCACGCAGGATGATGTGGGCAGATGTGGGGGGGAAGGATAGTCAGAGGTGCCATGGGTACCGGCTTTGATGGCCCATGGCAGAGTGATGCAGACCACCATACTAATGTACACCCTCTATACACAGGTGACAGTGGCTACCCACTCCATCCCTGGCTGCTCACACCATACCGGCACCCCTCGACCCCATCGCAGCAATGGTACAATGAGACACATGCCACCACACGTAATGTCATTGAGTGGGTGTTGGGGATGCTGAAGTCATGTTTCCGGTGCCTGGACACATCTGGTGGTGCCCTACAGTACAGCCCATCAAAGGTCTGCAGGCTATTCCTGGCCTATTGCATCCTGCACAACATGGCCAATGACTGTGGGGTAGCTGTAGAGGTCAAAGAGGGGGACAGCGATGAAGAAGATAAGGACTCCGGTCCAGACGGTGATGGGCAGCCATCCCCCGGGGCGAAGGGACCTCCGCCTGTTCCGGATGGCGCAACTGCACCGGGACACCATCACAGAGGAGCACTTTGGCCAACACAGATAGGTCACGGGGCCATGTGCAACCACCAATGGCAAGGGCACAACACGCAGACAGGCATGGACAAACCCCAGGGGTGGATGGTGGCAAGTGAATGGGACTGAGCATGGATTCGCACACACCATCAGGGATGGGCATGGCCAAACACGACACACACTCATGCACGTGCACACACACACGACATGCACAAGGGGTAGAAGGCACGCTGACCAAGAATGCAACCCCTAGCTACACACAGGCCCACACGTGACCACACCCAGTGGCTGTCGCTATGCGTGTCTCAGATGCTGGGCACCATTGCACACTGACAGACAATGCTACGCAGGCATCATCATGCACACGCCACAGTGGCCAGCAGCCGGGAGGGTGTGCACATGGACTGTGTGTGTGTGATAGTTGTAACCCCCCCCCCAGCACCACGGGACATTCCTCTCCTCTTTACCCTTTTATTCTCTCAAATCTACTGCAGTAGTAATTTGTCCACTGTCCTTTGTCTTATTTCACATTTCTACCGTGAAGGGGTGGCCTCCCATCATGGTATCTCTTCTATTCTACCCTTCGAATGTTCTCTGTTGTCCCTGTGGTGCCTGTGTTTTGAAATGTAAGGTTACAATTGTAAACAGGAATGGTAATAAAATAAGCAGCCCCAATTAGGTTCAAAAACAAGCAAGCATCTCAGCATATAGTCATGCTGTAGTTAAATAATAAAATGAGGTACCTTACAAGAAATATAAGGTTAAATAGTTATTTTCCTTGCATGTTTATGTAAGAAATGAAGCCCTTACCTGGTCTACTTGCTGTCTCACTTGCTGCAGGTACTGCACTCTAAGGAGCCAGTGGCAGCTCCTAACATATATTTATAGGGTACAGGTGTGGCAAGTCAGCACCAGAAGGGAGGGGTTAAACCCTTGAGTTTTAATTATGCTTTGTTTCTGTCTTGTGAAACTAATTAAGAGGTGGTTCATTCTGGGTATAATCAAGCCCAATCAATGTATTTTTTTCATGGTTAGGCTGATCCCCCTACTTAATGTATTAGGGTAGAGATTAAATGTATTAGAATAGGGGGTGGATCAGCTGATCAATGATGTCAGAGTGTTCACCTATATAAGGTGGAGATCTCTGCAAGAGAGCAGATAGTATAGGAGCACAGAGGATAGTAGATGTGCTGGGGCTAAGCTCATCTACTCTGTGGCAGTACTCAAGCTGTTAAAAGTACTGATAGTCTCAAGTTGAGAGAGAGCCATTTTTTTCATGTTGGCTTTATTTTCTTTACAGTTAATTTCTGAAAAGTTTATTTTGAGTTTTTTTTGTAAATAAATTTCACACAAAGTCTTGTGTGTTATAAAGAATGTCTGTGTCTGGCTTATCACTTCCCACTCCCATTCACTGTGTGTGTGTGTGGGTGTGTGTGGGGCCGGGTACCCCACCCATGCATCGTACAGTACACAACACACTGCACACATGGCAGTGGCAGACAGTGGTCATGGTGGGAGATGGGTCAGCAATGCGGCACAGTGCCACTGCCACCATGGATGCATGGGCAGTCCCATGGAGATCTGCCAGCCATGCCAGGCTGACCATTGGCCTCATGGGGTGGCACTGACGGTTCCCCAGGGGTAATGCTGTGGGAACATGACCGTGTTCATGCAGGGGTCTGCAGCTCACTGAACATGCCCTCACCAGGCGTACTCGGTATGCCCACAGCCAAACCCAGTGTCTACATAGGTGTCACACGACGCCGGAAACAGGGAGTGGACATGACACTGCACGGTGTCTGTGGTGCATGGGCAACAAACTGGGTGCCCAATGTGGCCATGACAGCTGTGAATGCATGTGTCTGCCTGTCAGTGGCAGTGGACACGTCCTTCCGTAGCCGGTCCTCCCTGCCAGGGGCAGACCGTGGTCCCTACTGCACCACTCCTCTGCCTGGTGCAGAACCGCACTGAGTGCATCCACCACAGTCACAAGCCACAACTGCTGATCCACTGAATCCAGAGTATGTGGCTGTGCTCATCAAAGAGGTCATCTGCCTGATCAGCATGCTGTCCCTCATGGTGTTCCTGGCCATGCCAGGCAGCACCCCTTGAATGTTGGGTGCTGCACACCAGAGCCATGCCTGGGCAAGTCCACATGTGGTGCACTGACACCGCCCCCCCAATACTGTCCCCCGTCCCCATTTGCTGACTGCTGGCACTGCCCCTCCAGCCGCTGATCGCTAGGGCTCACTGGTGCCACCGCAACAGCCCCACCAGCCTGGATGCACACCGGTACTGCCCCACTGGGGCAAACAGGCACAGGCTGGGACTGTGATGTCATGCAGGCCTCCACGGTGGCACCACCCACGGCTACACCCATGCTGTTCCCTGCTGTAGGACCATCCTATGTCCCACACGTATCACTGTCCAGGATGTGTGATCCATCATCATCATCATCGGTGCCTGATCCAGCACCAGTCTGTGTCCCAGCATGCTGGAGTCCATAGCCGCTGTCATGCTGGGACACAGGCAGGGCCTCGTCCGCACCGGCACCACCATCTTCAGTCCAGACTGACAGGCAGGCAGGTATGTGGTGGTCCTGACCCTTGGACACCTGTGGAGGTGGATGGGCACTCTTCCATGTCCAGGGCCTCGCCCATGATGGACACACCCACCATCGCTGACCCATGTAGATGCTCGGGAGCTGTAAGGGAACACAGTAGCATTGATGTCTCCGCCCTAACCTATGGCATCCCCCCCCCCACACAGTGACAGCACAGGACCTACCATGCAGTGATGGGCTGCCACCCCTCTGGAAGCCACCACCTGGAATGCCCTCTATGACACAACGCCGCATGCTGCCAGCCACCCCTCCTCCGGTGGCATCAGGCATGGCATATCCGGCTGTCCACAACCGGTTGCAGCATGTGCTGCCCTGATGGCAGCCACCTTGTCCTTAATTCTCCTCCTGTCTGTGCAGACCTTCTTTTTACATTCCTGCATGGACCGCTGGTGGCTGCCATGCTGGTTCACGGCATACACAACCTCACCCCATGCCGCAGCATGGGCCTGTGGTGTTCCCCACTGTCCACTGAGCAGCGGTTCCCAGTCAAGGTATGCCTCAAACAGGGCATCTGATTCCGCCCGTGTGAAGTTGGGCCTCCTCTTTCTCCAACATCCCTGTTCCTTCTCTTCCTCACTTTCGGTCATTATAGAGCCTGTGGGAATGACAGGTGTTACCTTTCATTGTGCAGTCCCATGCATCTCCCACACACCACAGTCCACACTTCCAAACAGCATGCAACCCACCACAATAGATTGCAATACCAAACTATGGCCTCTGCAGCCCCATGTCGCATTTATATGGCACAAGGCATGCAAATGGGGTGAGGCACAACTTTAAGTGGATGCTAATGCAGTAGCTGTGCCGTGGAATTGCTGATGAGCTGATTTGCTTATTCTGGCTGAATATCGTGCTGTTGCACCTTGTGCAATTGTGTTGAGCGTGCTCGGGCAAAGGCGCAGCTCTGTGACGTGCACAGTAGGCACCGCACGCCGCATGTCCGGGTGCTGACGCCGACGCCTGCTGCGCTGCTGACGTGCTGAGTGCGGGAGGCAATGCAGGGCATGGCCACCACTGTGCCAGTGGTGCTAGTACGCTGTTCACACGTATGGCACTCATGCCCTGGAGCACCGTAGGTGCCATGGTGCCACAGTGTGTGGTAGGCCACTGCAGGGCATCTCACACAGGCACCCAACCGTGCTACATGCAGGGAGTCCTAGTCGCGCTGTGGAAGTCTGTGCATGACAGACCCTTGACCCTGTGGTCGACCTTTGCTCCCTAGGCACCATTCATCTGCATGGGTGCACCCCTATCGTGCTGTTCGGTAACAGTGCAATGGGAAATGGCAGCACTGTACTGCGTAACATCTGTAAGTGGCGGACGTGCGCTACAGAGCGCCATTTTGTGATCCTACCTGAAGCAGTGATGGCAAGGAGGAGAGCTGCTGTATGGAGCCCACTGGAGCTGGCCAATTCGGTGGCCATTGTGGAGCCCCATGCTGGGGCCCTATTTGGGGAAGACCCCCTGGACAGGGCAAGGAGTGCAGTTTGGGAGGAGGTGGCAGCGGCACTAAAAGAGGCCACAGAGATTGGCCGAACAGCCGAGCAGCATCACCACCACTATGGGGACCTCTGGCAGAGGGACCCAGACAGGCTTGACCATCTATGGGCACATGCCAGGTGAGGCACAGTGCCACATCCAGGTAGGTGCTCCATCCATACACTGGTAGCATCCATACGGGTATCACGGTGGGCATGTGTCCACCACACAGGGGGAGCCGTCCATTGTGGGCGGTGGTGGTGGTGGCGGCATGGCTGGGCTCTGTGGGATCGCACACACTCGGGGTGGGCCTTTGCTACTGGTTTGTACTGATGTTCCCATCTCCATGTTTGCACCTTAGGCCCTGAGGAGCAGCAATGAGCCAGAGAGTCACGGCAACGTGGAGAGGCAGTGGATGCAGGGCAACAGCCACAGGCTGCCGGGCCCATCCAGCATTAGCGCCCAGATCCAGCCGATGCAGGTGAATGCCTTTCTTCCAGGATATTCTGTGCATGCTGTGTCGCGGGGTGGGTGACGGGGCATGGCCACCATCCATTGACACCAGTGACATGCACACCACACGGTACACTCAGCACTGTCCTGTGGCACTGCATGTGTGGGTGTGCATTGCTGGTGGTCCATGCATGCACCGGGTACATGACTGTGCCACTGCCTTCACACGGCATAGCCATGTCACTGTACAGCCATGGTGGTGCTGTGCGGGACTTGGGCAGTGGCTATGTGCAGCGGTCTGCATGGCTGTGTGTGCCTGGGTAGGCAGGTCTTGTGGACACAATCACTGTGGGTGGTCGCACACCATCACAGGGGCGTGGCCCACAGCTGTACACCATTCACAATGAGTGGGCTGCAGGGGGGATGGACATTCACACATATTGACTCTGCTCCCTTTTCCTAGGTGGAAGGCAGCTGACGCAGCTCGAGAGGGCCATGCAGGAGCGCCTGCAGATCATGAGGGCATCCATGGAGATACTCCAGCACATGGAGCAGCATGGAGTACGGAGGCGGAGGACAAGGAGGCACCACAGGAGTGGGGAGCGGGGCAGACGCTAGGCCCTCCATGCCCTCAGATTCACCCTACCCTCCCTGGACCCAACCTCACACCCTTCTTCCCTCTCCCATTTGTTCACCCCTGCCTCTTACCCAACCCTCCCTGGTATGTGGCCCTTCCCCCTTATGTAAATAATTGTAAATAGTTTTTTTGACCTTTCTATAAAACATTTGTTTTGTTATGCCTACTGTGGTGGTCTCTGATTTGCAGTGGCTACAGGTGCTCAGCTGCAGTGGTGTGCATGGTGTCAAGGTTGGGGCAGGCATGGGCATGTGTGTGTCTGAAAGGGAACTGCCTATAGTGTGGGCGTGGGTATCAGTCACTGTCTGTGGTTTGTGTGTTGTTCCCTGACCACGGTGCATGCACTGTGTCCATGGCGCCCCTGTCAGACCATCCATGGCCTGTGCAGCTGACACCCTTGCATGTCTGTGATCTGCACAGTCTGCTGGCATGTCAGTGGTGGCTGTCCATGCTGGACAATCACTGTACCCGGCACAATGCCAGGTTGCCTCCTGTCACTGGTATGGTGCACGTCTGCCTTGGGTGGTACTGTGGCCACCACTGTTGTCCCTCCCCTCCATGCTGTCACTTGTGTCTGTTGCAGGGGATGTGCTCCACTGTCTGTCACTTGTGCTCCGGCACATGCTGGTGGCGTATGGCTTCATGGTGCCTGCGCAGGGTGGCTGGCACACCTGTGCCATGGAGGGATGCTGTCTGTGTGTGTGCATGGCTGCTGTGGCCACACGCCAGTGGCTTTGCTGACCCACTACTGTGTCTCTATGTTGGTGTGCTCTTGGGTATGGGTGGGTGTTTGTCCATGCACTGTGTTGCATCCTGTGTGGTGCATGCTTCCATGCACCACTGTGGGTATCTGTGCTGACTGTTGTAGCCAGTGCTGGGATGGGGTGTGTCCTTGGGAGGGTGTGCAGGGTGCTGTACCGCTGGTGGTGGGGTCCGGGGCATGCTCTGTTGCATGTGCGGTATCTCATGTGCCGAGGCATGGTCGGTCTCTCAGCTGTACCTCGGGGGAGGGGGGACATGCAGGGCAGCACTGTGTATGCAATTGTTGCATCAGTGTCTGCTGCCGCCCACTGCAGGGTGCTCACGGTGGGGCTGCCTTGCATGGCTCTGTGGTGCACAGGGTTGCATTGTCACAGTGGGGGTGGTGGCATGCATGGGGTTTCCTGCACTGTTGGGTGCTACTCCTGGGCAGGGTGTCTGGGGATCACAGTGCAAGGTGTGCTCTACATTGGTGGGATGGTGTGGCATGGGGTGGCCGGACATCCTTGTGTGTTGGTCACAGCTTGCCAGGGGGTGTGCTGGGGCACTATGCCCCGGCTGTGGGATTGTTGCTGGTGTCCATGGGCCAGTGGTTCTTCCAGCTCTCCTCAGGTTGTGTGATGCATGGAGTATGGGAGGGCAACATCTGTTCTGCTGTGTGCTCCTCTGCCCATATCTTCCATGGGTGGTGGACTCTTGCATCCTGTCTCTGCGCATCCCTGGTTGTGCTGATGCGCTGCTACCCTGCTCCACTGCACATCCCTGGTTGCACCATGGTGCAGTTGGTGTGATATTCAGTTGTGTGGTGCAGGCGCATCTTGGCCTGCACAGTGTTTGAATATCACCCGTGTTGCTCATGGGCGCACTGGACTTGCGCCTGCTCCTGCTATTGCGCTACTTTGTGGCGCAGTTTGAATATCTGGGCCAGACTATAATAAAAAAGAGAAAAACAAAGGCCTGAGTCAGGCTACAGAAACTACAATAGCTGCATGGAATAAAGTTCATAGCTTAATTAAAGAAAAGGACATAATTTCCCCATATACACCTATTATGCTAAACTATAAATTTGAACCTTCAGTTATGGATCAAATTTTTTGAAGTTGGTATGTGAGAGAAATTAAGCAAATTAAACAGGTTATAGATAAAGAACAGATAAAGACATATCCAGTTCTTCAACAAGAATTTAATTTACCAAATACACATTATTTTCAATATCTGCAATTATGAAATTTTATATAGACGTTCTATAAAAACAAGATACAAAATGGTTATCATCTTTACTTAATGTTTTGGTGGACAGACCCTGCTTAATCTCTGCCCCCTCCTTTCCAATAGGATTCCCTTATGCCTATCCCATACAGTCTTGAATGCCACCACTGATTTCACCAACACCTGTGTTGGAAGGCTGTTCCAGGAATCCACCATCCGTTCTGTGAAGAACTTGTTCACATCTCTCCTGAATCTACCCCTCCAGCTTCATAGCATGCCCCCTTGTTCTTGAGCTCCTTTTTTTCTGAAAAATACTTCCCTCCTGTACCTTATTTACCCCCATGAGTAATTTAAAGGTTTCTATCATATCCCCCTTTCTCTTCCAGGGTGTATATATTGAGGTCCTTTAGTCTCTCCTTGTATACCTTTCGGTGCAGGCCCTGCATCATTTTAGTTGCCCTCCTCTGGACCGCCTCCACACTGCCTCTGTCCTTCTTGAGATGAGGTCTCCAGAACAGAACACAGTACTCTAGGTGGTGTCTTACAAGTGATCTATACAGGGGCAACACCGCCTCCTTCTTTTTACTGGTGATACCCCTCCCTATGCATGTTAGCATCTCACTAGCCCTCCCAACTGCCCTATCGCACAGGCTGGCCTCCTTTAGGCCATCTGATATAATTACCCCCCCAGATCTTTTTCCTGCTTAGTGGTCATCAATACCACTCCACCAATCTTGTACTCCATCTCTGGATTTCTGTGCCCTTAGGACATTTTTTTGCACTTTCTTGCATTGAAACCCCAGCTGCCATACCCTTAACAGCTCCTTGAGTTTTCTCAGGTCTCTGCTCATCCTTTCCACCCCCAGAGTGTCCATCCTATTGCAGATTTTGGTTTTGTCCACAAAGAGGCAGACCTTCCTTTACAGCTCCTCTGCAATATTACTTATAAAGACGTTAGAGGATTGGTCCCAGCAGTGGTTCCTGCGGCACCCTGCTGTCACCCTCCCCTCCTCAGACTGAACTCTGTTTACCACCACCCTGCGTTGCCTATCCCTTAACCAATTTCTTACCCAGTTACCACACTTGAACCCACTGCTAAACTACCCCACTTTCTTACTAGTCTTCAATGTGGAATGGCGTCGAAAGCCTTACTGAGATCAAGGTAAGCTACGTCCGCCATTCCATCCTGATCTAATTCCTTGCTCACCCACTCAAAGAGATCTATCAGATTTGTTTGATATGACCTTTCCCCTCCCCGTGAAGCCATGCTGCCTTGGATCTTGTAACCCATTGGATTCAAGATATTCCACAATACTTTCCTTCAGGCAGTCATTCCATTTACTTTTCCTCCACTGAAGTTGGGTTTACTGGCCTGTCTTGCCAGCCCCCTCCCTGCTACCACATTTGTGAAGTGACCCTATAGCTGCCCTCCTCCAGTCCTACTCCCATTTCCAGTGCACTGTCAAAGGAGCAGCCAGTACTTCCTTGGGCTCCCTCAGTACCCTTGCATGAATCCCATCTTGCCCCATTGCTTTGCCCACTTTTAGACTAGTGAGTCCCTTCAGGACGCTCTTCTCCAAAAGATAGTGTCCACCTTTCCCCTCCGAAGCTCCTGTTGATTTTCATGGGTCCTCCCCTTCTTCATCTGCTTCCCTCTGTTTCTCCTATGTACCTCCCTGTCCTCATCCCTCTTCATCTGTGAACACTGAAGAAAAGTATTTGCACAGGATGGCTGCATTTTCCATGCCCCCCCCCCGCACAGTCCCCCCTTCCCTTTTCTTCCTCTTTTCACTTGCATACCTAAAAAATGTCTTGTCTCCTTTTGTTACCATCTGGACTATTCTCTCTTCAGTCTGTGCCTTTGCACTCCTCACTGCTTTCCCTGCTTCTCCTATGTACCTCCCTGTCCTCATCCCTCTGCATCTCCTTATCTTCTGAATGCTACCCTTTTAGCTTTAACCTTTTCCACTACCTCTTTTCGAAAATCATAGTGGTCTCTTTTTGCTGTTGCTTTTGCTCACTTGCTTTACGCAGAGGTTTGTCACCTTCACTATGCCCCATTTTAGCTTTTCCCATTGTTTCCTCACCCCACCCTGGTCATCCCACTGTCAGATCATCCCTGAGACATTCACCTATCTTTTTATATCCACCCTCCTGAAGTCCAGGACCTCGCCATTATGTGGCTTGATCCCACAGGTGTCCTTATACTGAACCACACTGTTTTGTGATTACTGGTCCCCAGGTGGTCTCCCACCTTGACATCTGCAACACTGTCCTTGTTAGTGAGTACCAGGTCCAGTATTGCCCCATCACAAGTGGGTTCACTGACTAGTTGCCTGAGGAAGGCCTCCTGCAGGGAGTCCAGGATGTTCCTGCTTCTAGACATGTTAAACCATAAAGTGAAACACAACAGGCAGCACACTTTCGGTTAATATAGAAAAACAGGCTTATTCAATAATACCATCCAGTGAAATTTATTGGAGAGACAGACAATACAACACCTCAGCGCTTCACATCTAAAACAGGGCGCTTCATCCTGACGAAGCATGTAGTTTTAGAGGTGAAGCACCAAGGTGTTGTGTAGTTGTGTCTCTCCAATAAATTTCACTGGATGGTATTATTTGAGTAAGCCTGATTTTTTGATATTAACTGACAGTGTGCAGCCTGTTGTGTATCACTTTATGGTTCAAGATGTTGTCTTGCACCCACTCCATGCATCGGTAAGCATGGCTAAACTTGTGTCTGCCATGGCTAAACTTGTGTCTGCCATGGCTATAATGGCTTTGCTTGCTGATGAGCCTTGATACTCAAAATACAGGCCCCAGATGAATGACGTGCCACCGAGCTCCACCCCTCAAATAAAGGTGGGGCACCAGGCACTCCCACCCATGCTCAAAATTCAAGCAACACTGTGGTGCACTATGGGGGCTATCTGGGGAGAGCTTATTTTGCTGTCCTTTACTGCTGGTGGCAGGGGGCTCTTGGCTCACAAGACCACACCCAGGCCCTTTCTATGACCTGCGGCCTAGCATAGGTCACCCGTCATTACACTCAGTCACAGAGGAGCCTTGCAGGGTTGCATCAGTATCTGTAGCTGGACCACAGCTGGGGAACATTAGGCTCATACCATAGAGGGATTGCTTGCCTCCACTAACACCCACAACTGGAGATATGTATTCCTCCCCTCCCGGGGGACTTGGGTAGCTGCTGACCTGCAGGGCTTGTCTGTGCTGGGGAGAGGTTCACGATTGAAGTATCACATTCTGTATCCTAGACTTAAAGCCACAGCTGGGGTAAGCAGTGTGAAATACCAGGCCACCATCAGTATAAAGAATTGGGGAATCTAACTAAATGTAATATACTCACCCTCTCCCTGAATCAAAACCTTTCTATTCAGCTAGTGGTATGCAAGTGGGAGATTCCTCTGATTACCTCCTCAGTAACTGACATCTGTCTGTCCAGAGAGAGAGAGAGAGAGACATAGGAAATCTTTTCCTCTACCTCTCTCTCTGTTAAGCAGCAATTCCGCTGCTAGGGGGGCCTACCACTGAGTTGTACCTTTCCCCCAAGGGAACTTCCATCATTTCCCTATACAGGAAATTATCTCTTTTCCTTTCCCTACCTTGGAAGTCATCTTCAGGCTTCAGCCAAACTTTAAAATCATAGCTGTCCAAAGCATTGCACTTCTTATTGATAACCAGCCCATCATTTAGTTCTACCCCCTCCCCCCATGTCCGCTTGGCAAGCAGAGAATTTGTGGTACATAGAAACATAGAATTTGTCTGCAGAAAGGACCTCTTGGTCCACATAGTCTGCCCTAAAATCCCTAACTACTGTGCTACCATAGAATGTACTCTATCTCTGGAGGGAGGCTGTTCCAGGTGTCTACCACCCTTTCCATGAAGAAGTACTTCTTCACTTCCCCTCTAAGTCTCCCCCAGCCTCATATCATGCCCCCTTGTTCTTTGGCTTCTTTTTCTATGAAAAATGCCCTCCTCCTGTACCTTATTAATACTGCTGAGGTATTTGAAGGTTTCTATCATGTCCCCCCTCTCCATCCTTTCCTCTAGAGAGTGCATATTTAATTCCTTGAGCCTTAGCTCATAAGGTTTCTGATGCAGGCCATGCACAATGTTGGCTGCCCTCCTATGTACTGTCTCCACCTGATCTATGTCCTTCCTGAGATGTGGCCTGCAGTACTGGACAGAGTACTCCAGGTGGGGCCTCAGCAATGACCTACACAGGGGTAACACCACCTCCCTCTTTCTGCTGGTGATACCTCTCCCTAAGTACCCCAGCATTCTACTAGCCTTTCCCACTGTCTTATCACACTGATTTGCTACCTTCAGGTCATCAGATATGATGACCCCCCAGGTCCCTTTCCAGTTTAGTGGTTGTCACCTCCCCCCCTTTGGTATGTTGCCCTTGGGATTTTGTGCCCTATGTGCATTATTTTACACTTTTTGGCATTGAAGCTTAGTTGCCAAGCTCTTGACCAGTCTTCCAGCTTTCTCAGGTTGTCTCTCATTCTTTTCCACCCCCACAGGTGTAACCACTCTATTGCAGATCCTTGTGTCGTCCACAGACAGGCATACCTTCCCTTCAAGTCCCTCTGCTATGTTGCTAATAAAGACATTGATGAGGAACGGCCCTAGTACTGACCCTTGCAGTACCCCGCTGGTTACCATGCATTCTTTCGAGTGAATCGCATTTACCACCATCCTCTGGCTCCTGTTGCTTAGCCAACTACTTACCCATTTTACTACTTTTGGACCCACTCCCAGACTTCCCAGCCTTCTGTGTGGAACAGTATCAAAGGCCTTGCTGAAATTCAGGTAGGCCACATCCACTGCTCCTTTCTGATCTACATACCTGGTACCCTAGTCAAAGAACTCAATCAGGTTTGTTTGGCAAGATCTCCCTCCCGTAAACCCATGCTGCCTCGTATCCTATAATCCACTGGTCTCAAGGTATTCCCCAGTCCTTTCTTTTAGTAGTTTTTCTATAACTTTGCCCACCATCAAAGTCAGGCTTACAGGTCTGTAGTGTCCTGCCTCCTCCCTTTTCCCACTCTTGTGAAGTGGGACCACATCTGCCCTCCTGCTGTTTCCCAAACCTCCCCCATATCCAGTGATAGGTTGAACAGGGCCATCAGTAGTGCACCCAGCATCTCCCTAAGTTGCCTTCAGTATTCTGGGGTGTACCCCATCTGGTCCCATACTTATTTCCCAATGGGTCCTCTCACAACCACAAGATGCCCAGATTCAAATAACAGGGAGGATCCTGTGTTATCTTACAAACAACACACATACAGGTGTCTGCAAATTGATACAGATACAGTACAGTAGTGTAACCTGAGCCCTACACAGGAAAGTGGGTGATGCCCTGCTGAGCTGGTGCATGCACATGACTGACAACTGAAAACGCCACAGTCTGCAAGTGAAATGCAATTACATGGAAAGTCACAACACCAGAAACAAAGTAATTGCCATGGAGGTGCCATACCCAGGGAGCAAAGAGCCATGGTGAATGAAAGGCATGCCACTGCACTATCACGTGGCAAAAAACAATATGTTGCTGGGCACAACTGTGTGGTTCAACCAAGTTCTGTATACTTATTTTGGCATTTAAGGAAGCACAGTTTAGGGTGCATGCATGAGCTGGGAAGGTGGATGGCAACTTGAGTTAACAGCTCCGTCCTACCCACCAATAAAAACCCATAGAAAAAAACATTTCCAGATGTATTTTGTAACTATCCGCAGTATATTTCATTACCGGAGCCTTTGACCTAATGAATAATTGATAAGTGAAGCTGATAGTGCAAGGGGAAACTGGTAAATCTTGAGAAAGATCAAAGTGCCCACCACCACATGTTCACCTAGAAATGGCTGGATCATCAAAAAAACAGCCAGCTAGGCACAGCGCTCGCAGCAGGGGAATACAAAGAACTAAAGCTTATGATGCAGCAAGTACTCTCTGAAATTTAAACCTTCAGAACATCAGTGGCTACACTAGAAGACCGAATCCAGGCTCTCCACCACCGCTGCTTGGATGCAAAGACTTACCTCACACACATTGATGAGAAAGACACTGGCCATAAATCCTGCATACAGGAGCTTGAAAGAATGGTAAAACTTCTTTGGACCCAGGCTGAAGACACAGAAAACAGAAGTCAGAGGAACAACTTCCAATGTGTTGGCTTCCTGGAGGGCAGAAAGGTGAGATGCCACAAGATTCCTCCAGGCCTAGCTACCCAGGCTGCTGCAGTATGAATGGAGACCTGTCCTAGAAGTTGAACAGGCACATTGCACGCTGGCACCACCGTCCAAGAAGGGTGGCAGGCCCAGGCCCATAATCGCCAAAATGCTGAGATTACCCGAACAAGAGAGAATATTGGCATTAGCAAGGAAGAGAGGCCAATTGATATGGCAGAAGCACAGAATCTACATATTTAATGATTATTCAGATGAACTGGCACAAAAGAGGAAATCCTGCACAGAGGTGAGAAAACTTGTGTAAGTACAACAAATTCAATATAGGCTCCTATACCCTGCCAAACTCCCGATTCTGAAGAATGGGGTTCATCACACATTTGAATCTCCAGAAGAAGCGATGGAGTTTACTCAGACACTGGCCGAACAATGGCTTCTCATGCAGAATGCTGACCAGGGAGCAGCTCCCAACAAGCCAACAGAAACCTGCAGACTGACATCCTTGAGGGCAAATAAACAGATTTGCAGCCTTGGCAGAAGGGGACAATATGGACTGGCAGGCCGCTACCCATAAATGGAAACAATGAGGGAAGAATAAACTGGCAGGGCCCCCAAGACAAAGGAGGTAGCAAAAGAAATGGCAATTAGACCATGGAGCAGGGCCTCCTTATTGACTGGGTCTGAGTCACTAGGTGAACCCGCACCCAATCGACAAGGCCAAGCAGGAATCAAACCTCCTGAGCAGCACGAGCCAATGGATGAAGTTATAGAGAGCCAACAACCGGTGATAGAAGAGGCTGCGCTCCAGAAAGAAATCCTAGAGTCCTGGGCCGATATGGTTAGCCAAGTTATGCCCGATGATGTAGATCCAAACCCAGGGAAAAACAGACAGCAAACTGTGGAGCTCAACATCTGGCAATAGCCCTGAGATGAGAAGCTTTGATGATACCTGAACACAGTGTGAGTGACTGCAACCTTTATAACTGCAACCTGCATTTTGCTGTGCAGAACTTTAAGCTTAAGGTTTCCTCCTGGGTCACTGAGGCCCAGTATCTCAGCACCACACAGCCGAAATGTAAGTACACGGCACTGGTAACTAACCCTCTGCTCTTCTTCCTCTGCCTATCCTTTACCTGTACCCCTGACCAGTGCCGGTAACCTGAAATCATCCTCCTCTCCTCGCTCTTCTCTCCAGCCACTTCTTCTCACTCTCCCCCCATGCACTCTATCCATTTTCCGTCTTTTCATGATAATTGTACATAGAGGGAGAACTGTTTAATGTTGGGGCAGGCAGGTGGGGACAATTACTTATGTGCTCGCTGCTATTGCTTCACAAAGCATATCTCTCCCACTGTGTCCTACACTTAGCCTCTTATAAACACACTCCTGTATCGATGCCTGGCTTATGCTTGGGGTGCGGATGCCCCACATAATGGATGCAAGTATAGGCTCCATCCTGGTTTTGGATCACTCACCAGTGTCCTTTACTTGGCTGCCCTTCTCCGTGACCCCAGGGAACAGGGGGAGATGGAGGCTCAACACTACCACACTTAAGGAACCCAAATTCTGTGCTAGCCTTAGAGAAGAAATCTGGGATTTCCTGACAAACAATAAACCAGGAGATACTTCGGCAACCACTAGGTGGGATGCCCTAAAAGCCTTCATACAGGGGCGATGCATTAGCCATACCTCCTTTGTGCATAAGGAAAAGATTCTGGAGGAGTACAAGAAGAATTTGGACACCCTGGAGATGCAAATGTACAACACCCCTACCCCTTCTGACATCCTATGGGCAGAAGTTATGGGCCTCAAATACAAGATAAATACACGCCTACACCAGAAAGCGGAATATGCCCTTTTCCACCTAAAACAGATGTTCTGGGAATCGGGGGAGAAACCTGCCAAACTCCTGGCCTTCCAACTAAAGAAGAGGCAAGAATGCTCCAGGATACTAGCCATTAAAAAGAGGGATGGGGCGCTGATGAGAGCTGAGGAGGAGATAAGTGCAGAATTCTTGGCCTTCTTCAGCACCTTATACTCCTCTGAGGTACAACCCTCGAAGACAGCCATCCTGGACTTCCTTGATAAACTTGAGCTCCCACAGCTCGGCCAACAAAAGCTGAACTGGCTGGACAGACCTCTAGAGAGAGAGGAGAGATGGAGCAGGCCATCAAGTCCACTAACACAGGGAAAACCCCAGGAGGGGACAGACTGCCAGCAGAATTCTTAGAAGCCTTTCAGAATATCCTCATTCCACCCCTGATGGAAGCACCATAAGAAGCCACCAACAAAGGCTGCCTCTCTGCCTCTATGAGAATGGCACAAATCTCTCACATTCCCAAACCAGGGAAGGACCCCAACGCATATGACAGCTACCGGCCGGTCTCACTGATAAACGCTAACTGCAAACTATGTGCAAAGATTATGGTCACCAGGCTAAAATAACTTATAACAGCACTTGTGGGTAGAGACCAAGTAGGCTTTGTGCCGAGGCATAAGGGAACAGACAACACCAGATGACTGGTGAACCTTATGTGGAAAATGGGAAATAAGACAGCCCCCGGCCCGGTAGCCCTACTCTTTCTGGATGCTGAAAAGGTGTTCGATAGAGTAGAGTGGAACTACATCCTGACCACGCTTGAGGCTTTTAACATAGGCCCCACTTTCAAATCATGGGTTAAAGTGCTATACTCGGATGTCTTGGCGGAGGTCATCACAAATGGGCTGTCGTCTGCCCCCTTTGGGCTACGGCGAGGCACACGACACGGCTGTCCGCTATCCCTGCTACTGTTATTCTCGCCCTGGAACCATTACTTCAAGCCATCAGAAGACACAAGAGCATCAAAGGGGTGACAATGGAGAGTGAACACAAGGCGATGATATCTTGCTCATACTCCAGGACCCAGCTGAGTACCTCCCTGCCCTAATTAACCTGATAGTGCACTATAGGTTCCTATCAGGGTATAAACTAAATATTTCAAAATCCCAATTCCTAGCTTCGAACACATCTATTTCTGCCTTACCCAATTACCCCTGGGGATTGTCCCATGCCCCCAAGAGCCTCAATTACATGGGTATATTTTTTCACTGGAACCTTCAGCAGATGGTAAAAGGCAATCTGACCCCATTGTTGGAAGAGATAGGCAAAGACATAAAAGGTGGGAACTCCTTCACCACTCTCACTGGGGGAGAGCCCAGGCTTTTAAAATGATGGCCACCCCCAAACTCCAATATGTATTGACAAAATACCCCTCTGGGGTTGATGCCCAAGGTTTTTAAACAAATACAGGACATGACCAAAAATGTATTTTGGGTCAAAGGCTGAACATGTCTTAGCTGGACGAAATTGAGCAGCCCCCCACCACCCAGCCAAGGGGGACTCAAAATTCCAGACTCCTACTTTCAAGTTTTGGCCCACGTTATAATGCAAGTAGCAAGGACAGCTCCTTGAACCAAGGAGATTACAGCACCGCTCGTGGCAGAATGTGAAGCCACATTGCTGAAATGACCCCTACTTTGGCAACGCAGTTTCATGGCTCACTAAACAAACAACCCATGTCCCCCACCATAGAGTGGACTTTGCAGTATGGAAGCACTTTTGTAAACTCAGTGAGTGGGAGCCGAACTGGGCTACATTCTACTCTCTCTGGGACAACCCATCTTAAACAGCTGGAAATGTTCTCCTGATGGATAAGGACTGGACTAACAGAGGCATTGGGTATCTCTGGGACCTAAAACATTTGAGCCTTGCAACCACGAAGAGCTTCCAACAACTTCAGGTGGAGTTTGACCTGCCCAAACAACATCACTGGAGATATCTCCAAATAAGACACTCCATCATGACTACCCTGGGCCTGACAGCTTGGATAACATACTGTAATGAGCTAGATGCACTTTCATGGCCTGACAGAGGGGCACCCCCATGTAGTAGTGCTATATATGGACACCTATTAGAGCTTTTTCCAGACACCACTAGTAGAGTCCGAGACAAATGGGCAGAAGAGCTCGGTACAGTCATCACCCCCCAGATGTAGCACTCTCGTTGGTAGTCAGTTAGAACCTCAATGAAGGATACAAAAAGCAGATTTGTTCAGTTTAAGGTGCTACACTGATGGTACAGAACTCCATAGCACCCTGAATAAGATCCTATCTAACCAAACCCCACTGTCCCCCACTAGTTTTACTGAACCACTACCTGCCCCTGGCCACAGAGCCTGGTCTCCAGACTGGAGAAAAGAGATGGCTAACTGGGGTCCTAACCACAGCCGAAAGGATTGTCCTCAGACACTGGAGAGACACACAAGCCCCAGACGCCCAGGAGTGGATCCAGGAATTAGGGAAACTGGCCAGCTATGAGGGGTCCACCACGTAGTACAGGACAGATTACCCTTATATCAGACCACATGGGGCAGTTTTCTCTCATCTTTCCTCTGTAAATTGCTGGAGGCCTGCGCCCCACCACAATTGCACCCCAGATCAAGATGAGGGGAAGGAAGGGTCCATGCATTGGCAAATGCTCATAAATGAACCCATACACAAGTACTTGCCTCAGGCCAGCCCTTTTAGTGAAATCTCTAGGATACTCAGGGCCTGGTACCCTCACCTGAACAGGCCTCATAGCAGAATATTCTGATGGATCATAATACCCAACAGATGTCTTGCCACAGGCCTATGGTCAGATTTAAGGTCGCACAAGCCACATAATACATTACCTTAGCATGAATTCTTCTCTTTGATGAATCATAAAATAATCAATGGATTGATGTATGTGGTTTGTCACTGTGTTTCAACAATATGGTTTTATGAAAGTTGAATGAGTATGTGAATACGCTGTCTCCTTTATCAGCCTGTTCATCCATGGGTTTACACCCGGCCAGGGCAAATACTGTTATGTTGTTGCAACAAGGTATATGTTAATACCAAATTGCAATATTGATGTTGAAAATTTTGAAACCTAAAAAAATATGAATTACAAAAAAAAAGTAAGTACAGTTTATATCACTTCAGGCCTTGGTCATATATGCTCTGGTCTCCATGAGTGTAAGTGCTGACTTCTGTGGATCCTTTGTTCTCCATATGCCTTACTGCACTGGGAAGTGACTTTCAAATTATTGTTAATTATCACCCCATGTCTCTTTTCTCCTTGTATTGCTTTGCTGTGACCATGCTGATTCAATATTTTGTATACTGATTTGTGTTTCCAGTGTGCATCACTTGACATTTTTTGACATTGCATTACAGGTACCCAGTTCTGGACCATTGCTCAAGCTTTTCTATATCCTTTTTGCACTGCTAATCCCCTCATAATCATACTCTGTCCCCCACAGAGCCCTGTATTGTGTGCAAACAGACTCACTTTACCCTGTGGCCCCACTCTAATGTTGGGTACTATATAAACAACAGTAGTAACCTCAGGATAGATCCTGTGGCACCCCACTTGTGAGCCCCCCTGACATCAGAGAACTTGGCATTCAGGACCACTCCTAGAGTTCTGTCTGTCAACCACATCCCAACCCACTTAGCTAGCCCTTATCCTGCTCCTAAGTCCCCTACCTCCTTTATAAGCCTCACATGAGACATCAAAGACCTTCCTGATGTCCAGGTACAAACTGTAGATTGTCTGGCCACTATCCACCATCTATGTTACTGAACTGAAAAAAACAGTCTATCAAGTTCCTTTCATGCGGCCTGCCCCTCATGAACCAATGCTGATTTCTGTCTGTAGAGCTATTCTCCTCTAGAATGTTAACTACATATATATATATATACCTTTTATAGAGTAGCTGACTCCAGAAGCTTTACCACTGTTGACAGGCTCACTGGTCTGTCATTTCTTAGGACTTTGTCTTTGCCCACCCTTGTGCAGGAGGGCAACGTTCACCACCCTCCAGTCCACCAGCATTTCTCCTTTTGTCAGTGACTCATTGAACAGGTCTGCCAAGGGGGCTACCAAGGCCTGTCATGTTTCCCTCAGTACCCTTGTATGCAACCCATGTGACCCTGAGGATATTTTTTATATTCAGGGCCTGAAGACCCTAATGAACTCTCACCTGAGGAAGGTACCCTATCTCTAATCTGTGATTATTAGTATCTACTTGGCCTCTGTAGGAAGAGTGTATGGAAATGTATGCATCTGTTGAGCCTCTTTGCGTAGGCATATGGTAATTTCTTGGACACACTTGCACATAAGGCCATTTCAGCTCTTTCTCCACAGTTCTTGGGTCCCAGAGTTAGAACCTGCCTCCAAAGCATTGAACCTACCCCAGTCCACTCCTCCCCGGCTCCAGTGGTAGTCCAGTCCTTTCAGTGTCAACAAGGATGTTTCTACTCACCTACCAAGATTAAGAATTACTGTATCATAGATTTAAGATACAGGGGTTGGGGAGCATCCTAGACAACAATTCACAAAAGCAATCTGGGGCCTCCACAAAAAATCTATGCCAATGAATGTTCTGGAGATCACAGCAGATTTTCATGTTGATTTTCACTTCAAAAAACATTCATCCACCTGCAAGTGAAAAGTTGACTGGACAACCAGGGGGCACCAGGAGCAAGATAATGATCAGAGCATTGTACTAGGTCATGAGAGTGATCTACCTTGCTGGCAATGGAACCTTTAAGCAGAGTGGCTCAACAGAGAGCTGATATACCCTGGGGAATAGACACTGTATCCTTCTGATTTCTTCTAAATCTCTTGCTACTTTGGCTGTCTGGATCAGTCTGTTTGCCACTGTCCTCCATAGAAAAGCATCAAACATTATCAGTCAATTCACTGGTCCTAGACCCATGTCTGTGCATGTGGTGTCCCAACCATGAGTTTTCAGAGAGTATGCATTCCCCAACTTCTTCTGATCCCTCAGGTCATTTAAAAAAAATCCTCAGATTGATGGGTTTATCCTAGTCACTCCTTCATGGCTTGAGAGGGTATGAGTCTCAGACTTTATAGAGCTGACTCTGAGTCCACTATTGTTCCTCCCAGTTCAACCTGAACTTCTGCACCAGGGTCCAAGCCTCTATCCAGATCACAACATTTAGCTCTATTGGAATGGTCTTTTCTGAGAGCTAGACAACAGGGGCCAGATTTTCAAAGGGCCCTTAGGTCAATGCAGGGTGCATCAAACAACCACGTTGCATCAGATCCAGGTGCGCCAAATACTGTGCATCATATTTTGCAAGAAAAGTGTTCCCTGTGTCAAAATCCCCCAGACTGACACAAGTGGTCAACTGCATCAAACAAATTATGTCAGGGATGAGAATAACGTAAGCTGTGTAAAAATAAAAAAATAGTGCAAGTAGAGTTAAAAAAAAATGTCTCAAGGAACAAGAATGACACAATTTGAGTCAAAACATGGTGCAAGTCAAGTCAAAAAAAGACACAAAGGATGAGAATGACGCAAGCTGAGTCACAAAATACAGCAAATGAAATGGCAAAGTCTAAGCCCCCAAAACATTCTAAACTAATCCTGCAGGGGAATATCTGCCCTTAGTAGTACCATAGACATGTCTGCCCCCCCTGTTATTGGACACTTTATGTACTCTAGTGGACATTAGACCAGCTCTGGCGGGTCTAACAGCGACATGCATCTTGGACACAAGGAGAGGACTCACATTCTTTCAAAATCCCAAGTAAGGGGATGGTGCATCATTTCTGGGAAGCAGGCATCCCTTCTGACATGGTGCAGATATTTTTTTGGCACAAGCATGGCGCAAGTAGATCTGTTTTTGATGCAAACACCATTTGCATATCTGAATTGATGCAAGTTTTGACACATCCTGCTTGCATCAGTTGTTTTTGATGCAAGCACACTGTATCATTCTCTGGCCTTTAAAAATCCAGCCCCAGGTTTTAGCTAATCTGCCCAGGTTATAGATACACTACTGAAATTCTGCAGCCTTCACCTCTGTGACTTACTCACATTCCTTGGATGCTTTCTCCCCTTATCCAGAGACCACAGCCTCCACCCTTAGTAAGCTGGATGCCCCATTTCTAGAGTTACTCAAGGTTGAGTGGAAGGGATCTCAAACCTACTACACTGTGAGATTGGGTTTCTGTGATACATAATGTAGATACATCGATGCCTAGACAATGATGGCATTAAGTCCGCCCACCCTACCTGACGACTTTTCTCTAGCCCTAGTGGCTGGCCCACCCCTTAGTTACTGCCCTCCCTCCCTCCAATGACTAAGCCCATATTCCTGTTCCAAACCCTTTGAAACTATTCATTGATTTGGCCTTTAACACTACTTCCAGTAGTTTGTTCCATTTGTCCACCACTCTTTCATTGGAGAAATGTTTATAGACATCTTTCGTACAGTTGCTGCAGTTGACATGGTCAGATATTTCCTGAAATGTTGTGATATCTCTAGAAAAAAAGTCCTGCTGTATGCAGTACCACTGTAGGACCACCAGAGAGAATCTCTTTACAAATATTGTGAAATATCTGGAAATATCTGACCATGTCAATTGTTACAATTGTAAATCTCCACCTGCTAGTCTGAGCACATTTTCCATTATCCTAGGCATTTGTGCTCAAGGAAGATAAGTAATTGAAGTCAACCCTGTTTATCTGGTGCAAATTCAGTATACACATTGTTATCATGTCACTCCTTTCCCTTCTATTCTCTAGAGTGTACAGGTGATTAGTGCCATTCATGGCAATTTAGATCATGGTCCATTATCAAATCAATCAAATCAATTCTGTAGAAAAATATAGGTTCTGTATATCCGCTGCCTCTTGGTTATTATCTATGCTACCCGAATTAGTAGAAAGGGGACCTATAGTGTTTACCTTTCCTTTGACTTTGTTAACATGAGAAAAAAGGCTTTTATTATCTTTCACCTTTGTTGCCAACTGTAACTCAAATTGAGATTTTGCTTTTCTGATTTTGGTTTTAATATTTTTTAGTAACTCCCTCGTATTTGATATTTAAGTGGGTGAACCCCTTTTTTATTTGTTTGAATAGTTTGTTTTTCTTATTAATCAAAGCTTTTATTTTAGGGTTCATCCAACCAAGAGTTGTATTATATTTGGTGCCATATTTTTTTTGTTGTTGTTGTAATATTTTCTTTAATTAAATATTGTGATTTTTTTACCATAAGGCCCCATTTGGATACTACAGAAGATTTGTAAATAATTCAGGCCAATCCCAATGGTCTAAGCTATTTTTAATGATGTTGAAGTTTGAGAACTGAATATGTGTGAGCGTATATAGATTCTGGACGATATATATCGTCCCACAGTCTTCTAAGGGTTATAGTTCAGAATTTTGGTGACACTGGTAGCAGTTTGAGGTTTACCACCCGAGATCGAAAAATGGACAGTATTATGGTCACTGTTTCCCAGTGGTGCATTTATAGTGATGTTAGATATGCAATGTGTGGAGTTGGTTAATATAAAGTCTAATATGTTGTTATCCCTTGTAACATGTGGGACCAATTGCTCAAACCCCATTCCATTGAATAAGTCCAAATAAAGGCCATCAATTTTATTAGTTGCAGTTGCCGAATCCCAGTTTATACTAGGTAAGTTAAAGTCACCCAGAACCAAGATGTTATTTGAAGGATCAAGGTTCCCAATATTTCTTAATAGTTCTGCATCATTGTCAGGAATCATGGAAAGAAGTCGATAGACTAGGCCAAAGGTAAAAGGGGGACCCATATAAAGGGATAGTTTAACCCTAAGGGTCTCTAGGTTAGCAGTGTCTCCGGGAATTTCTTCACTTATTATTGTTTCATGAATATATATAGCCACACCACCGCCTTTTCTGTGCTTGGAGTAAGCACTATAACCTTGAATATTTTTATCCCAGGAATCATTGTCATCCCACCAGGTCTCTGTGATGAGCAATATGGATGTTATTAGTGACAAGGAGAAGTTTATATTCTTCAGACTTGTTAGTTAGACTTCTGGCATTTATTAATACCCCATTCCATCCATAATGTTTAGTTTTGGGAACGCTATTGTTTGTAATGACTAGGTTACTGGAGAGGCAGTGACCTCCCCCCCACCCCGATTCTAGATTGCTGTTAAATTTCTCACAGCAGTTTTTATGAGCTGTTCGTACTTTTATGCACAGTGTGACTTATGTGGATATTTTGGAGAGTGTTGGAAGCTGTTGGTGTGGGGTGGAGGTTTGGGGGTCTAATGTTGGGGGTAGTGGGGGGCAGAGATGAAAGTGAGCAGGAATGCACAGGAACTCAGTTCCTGTACTTTTTTTGCAGCAGGAACTGAGTTCCTGTACTACTTCCTACTGATATTTGAAATGAAATTCTTTCAACAGTAACATAATGACAATTTCTTGGCCTATGACATGAGATCAGTGGATTCCATCACACAATTTGACTTGCAGAACAGTTTAATTTGTTTTAGAAATGCTTTGACATCTCTGATTGGGTGCACCAGTATCTATATGGATGTGTCTGGAATTGAAAAACATGTAGAAACAGATATCGACAGCAGAAAAGGTCCAATGGCCCTTGAGCCCCAAGAGTTAACCTTCAGAGCGAGGATCTTAATTCTGCTTTTCATTTGTGCAGATGTTTGAGTTCCTGTACTTCTCAGTCACCACTTACACCACTGGTGGGGAGGTGCTTGTCACTTTCAAGAGGGCAAGAAATGTGATTATCTTGGATTTGGGGGGAGGGCCTGCAAATTTTGGGGAATGGAAATATTAATTATAGGGGTTGTAGGGGTCAAATCATAGGGCATGGATGATTGTTAGAAATCAGGAGGGATCCATAAATATTATTATTGTGGGTGGGGTGAAGCTGCCATTTGGGGGTGAGGGTCTTTTACTAGCAGGACCCCAACCACCTGCCGCCCCACTGCCCACCGTCTGACACTGTCGGTAGGGCTGTACACCCATTGGTCCACAGTGTGAGTCAATGGGCGTGCAGCCTATACCGTACTACACATTCCAGATATGTGAATGGGATCCATTCACATATCTGGAATGTATAATCTATTATGGACTGCACGCCCATTAGCTCATGCTGACAGACCAATGAGTGTACAGCTCGATGGTGTCAGTCGGACGATGGGGTGGCAGGCAGGTAGAGGTGCTGCCGCCGCCGTGACCGGGGGGAGTGGGGTTGGGGGATCAGTGTGTGGGTGGGGAGGGGGGTCCACTGGACCAGCAGGGATGATAGGTTTCATTAATTTCTGCTTCAGCCCGCGATCGGGCAGACAGGTCCACTGGACCACCAGGGATTAGAGGATTTCTATTTTATTTACTGAGCCCACGATCGGGTGGGCAGACAGGTCCACTGGACCACCAGGGAGTTTGGATTAATCTTTTTTTACTGATGCCCGCAATGGGGCATGGGGAGGCACCACAACGGAGGTGCAGCCGGAGCTCGGGTGGCAGCTGCCGTGTTGCACCCTGCAAAGCGGCAGCTCACCTGTGGGTGGCCATCCATTGTGCCTTCTTTTTTTTTTGATCAACTTTGTGCTGGCACAGATAGGGGTTGCGCATGCATGGCTCCACACATCCCGGGCTGAATGTCGGGCTGTGCAAAGTATGCATGGGCACGCCCCCCCCACCTGCGCCTACATACATTACTGATGCGCTTTGGTGCATCAGGATTTGTGCCTCGCACTTTCCCCTTTTGAATATCACACCATGGCGCATCAGTGGATTGTACATGGTGCAACACTTTCGAATATCTGGGCCTATATATCATTGGTGAGGCCCCATGTTGAATACTGTACCCAGTTCTGGAATCTACGTATGAAAAAAGACAAAGCACAATTAGAGAGGATACAGAGAAGGGTCACTAAAATAATACAAAGTCAGAAAGACCAGACATATGAGGAAAGGCTTGCAATTCTCAATTTGTATTAACTGGACGTCAGGAGAGAGAGGAGGTAAGACAGAAACATACAGTACAAGTTTCTAATGGATATAAATACAGTTGCTACATAATCTGTTCACTAAAACAAGCATTTGTCAATGCCGAATGTTGGCTTGCTGACATTGGCATTGGTAGTGCAGGAGTTAGAGAGATGCATAGTAGGAATGTCAGTAAAGTATTGAACTGATGTCAACCCACCCCCACCCTGCAGAGACTGACAGACATTGGGGTGTCCCTTTGGGTGTTTGGTAGTGCAGTGTGGGAAAACATTTTGGGCAGGATGTGAAAAATGACAGCTGTACAGTTTATAAGGAGGTGTAAAAAAATGCCAGTGTTGAAAATGTGGCATGTAAATATACCAAATTTGCGAAGTTACAAGAGTGCGTGGGAAATATGCAACACACGCTTGCAACACTGCCATTTTATGGGCATTCGGCACCAAATTTTCAACATAGGCATTTTAGCACCTCTACTCATGTACAGTGTTGCTGTTATTTCCTCAAAGTGTCCCAAGAAGTGATTTCGCACAGCGACCACGCTAGTCTGCGCTGGAAGTGTGAAAACACATTTTGGGCAGGATATGTGAAGTGACGGCTGTGCTGTTCATCAAGAGGTGTGGAAAAATGGCAATGGTGAAAATCCAGAGTGAAACTATCACAAATGCACGACGGTACGAGCTTGCATGCAATCTGCCAACGCACACTCGTAACACAGTCATTTTATGAAGTATCATCACCAAATTTTCAACATAGGCATTTTAGGACCTCTGCTCATGAACTGTGTCACTGTCATTTTCATAATCTGGCCCAAACACTGATTTCCCACAGTAACTGCGCTGTTGTGTGCCGGAAGTCCGGAAACACATTTCGGTCAGGATGTGGAAAATGACAGCTATACTGTTCGCAAGGAGGTGTACAAAATTGACAATGCTGAAAATCCGGTGTTAAAATATTGCGAATGCACGAAGTTATGAGCCTGCATAGCAACTGCACAATGCATGCTTGGAAAACAGGCATTTGCTGGATTTTTTCCACCAAATTTGGAACATAGGCTTTTTGAGAGGCCACCTCATGAACACTGGCACTGTCATTTTGTTAATGGGCCCCGGAAGGTGATTTCACACAGTGACTGTGAAATCACCTTTCGAGGCTGATTAACGCCATGACAGTGATAGAATTCATGAGGAGGGGCCCCAAAAACCCCATGTTAAAAATTTGGTGCCAAAATTCCAAGAAATGCCAGAGATATGCAGCAAAGTTGAAAAAAAACATATTCATTCCATTATACAGCTTGCTGGCATTTCCTCAGTTCGCGATCGGCTTTGAAGAATGCAGACATGTTTCGGTCCACGAAGATGCGTCGTGCAGACTCTGGAGGTAAGTATGGGATGAGGGGTGTGGGGAGGCAGGATGCACAGTGGGTGGGTGTGGTGGGCGGGAGACTACAAGACTTTTTTGTTACAAGGAAGCAAAAAATAAATAATTACATTGCAGGACTTTTTTTTTCAGGGAACTTGGCATGCTGGGGTGGGCTCCCAGCATGCCACTAACTATTTTGGGGTGCTGCAGCCGAAGGGGATTGAGCACCCTTGTCAGCAGACAATGGGGGGTGTGAATTCATGCCGACTGGGATTGGGCACCTCTGTCGGCACACAATGACAGCGGGGGGGAGGCAAGAGCCAAGGGGGAGTGGGCACCTCCCTCAGCATATAAAAAGTGCAGAAGGAGGGCTGATTTATGCCGACGGGGAGTGGGCTCCCCCATCAGTGCACAATGAAAGCGGGGGTCAAGAACCAAGGGAGATTGGTCACCCTCCTCAGCATACTGGAAATGGGGAGGGGCTGCTCTATGCCGTTGGGGAGTGGGCTCCCCCATTGGCAAATTTGTGCGGCCACAGAAAGCCAACTGGGGGATTGGACACCCCTGAAGTCGGCAGTTGGGTGGCCGCCCACCATGCTGCTAATGTGGCAGCATGCAGGAAGGGTCCACTGTATCTGATGAGCTTTGCTTGTGTAACACTGGGGTCCCCCAACCCTGCCTTTTTACTAAAATGACAGGTGGCATGCTGTTGGCATTGGCAGCAATACCTGGTGAGGGATCCTGGGTTCGGGGAAGGATGAGGTGACCTGGCACAAGGGACCTAGGTTTGGCTACTCTGCACAGGGGCACCCAAGTAAATCCAACTACAGGAAGCAATAACTGTAATGTCCAGAACCAGAATTGGGATTTTTCAGTGTGGCTTTATTTATTAACTAACTGAACCTAAACAAAGCATTGCATGGTCCCCCAAAGGGCTACGTTACTGTATGTGCAGATTAGAGGTTAACCAAGTGGTCCATTTGAAGAATGAACACATTACTACAGTTGTCTGGCTTTGGACCCACCAGGCACTCAGCCCGGACTTTGCATGCGCTTTGGATACATAGCCCGACTGGCCCGGCTCCCCTGCGGCCACTGGACTGATGGTCCACTTGAAGAATGAACCCAAACTTTACTTGGAAAGACATCCCATCAAACAAGGAGACTCCCAAACTGTGGCTCCCCACATCACTTAGAGTCTGCGACTTCTAGAGAGATTTGTTTTCGTACTTCCAATCGAACTCCCATCAAACAAGGAGTAATTTTCCCATCCTGTGGCTCCCCACACCACTTAGAGTCTGCGACTCCTAGAGAGATTTTCAAGTTGCGACCCACGTCTGGGTACACACCCCATCAATAACAGATCTGCAACAGAGTTGATGCACAGGGTGGGGTGGAAAGGATGAGAAGGGACTTGGCAAGGTTAGAGGAATGGTCAAATGTATGGCAGCTTAGATTCAAGGCTAAGATGTGAAAGGTAATGCACCTGGGAAACAAAAGCCCAGGGGAAAAGTACACAATGGGGGTGAGATACTAACAACAACAAAAATGGAAAGGGACCTGGGGATAGTCATATCAGATGACCTAAAGGTGGGCAAGCAATGTGAGAGGGCAGCAAGGAGGGCTGGGGGGATACTGGGATGCATAGGGAGAGGCATCACCAGTAGAAAACAGGAAGTTATTATCCCTCTGTACAGACAGCTGGTGAGACCCCATCTGGAGTACTGTGTGCAGTTCTGGAGACCCAATCTCCACAAAGACATAGACAGGATGGAAGCTGTCCAGAGGAGGGCAACTAAAATGGTGCAGGGTCTGCACGGAAGACATATGAAGAGAGACTTAAGGAGCTTAATATGTAGCCTTGAGGAAAGGAGGGGGACATGATAGAAACTTTCAAGTACCTCAAGGGAATCAACAAAGTCAAGAGGGTAGCATCTTTCAAAAAGAGGTGTGCAAGAACAAGAGGGCACAATTTGAATATAGAGGCGCTCAGAGGTAATTTAAGGAAGCATTTTTTCACAGAGGTTGTGGATGCATGGAGCAGCCTTCGAAGGAGGTTGTGGAGTAAAATCAGTGGTGGAATTCAAGCATGCATGGGACAGTCATAAGGCAATTCTGGGGGGTAGGGGTAAGAAGAAGTAGGCTGCTGGTTAACTAGGATCTGCAGCTTATCCAGTAGGTAGGGAAATGGGCAGACTGGGTGGGCCAAGCGGTCCTTATCTGCCGTCAAATTCTATGTTTCTATGTTTCTATCACTGGCCAAGTGCATGAGGCAAGTAGCAAAAACACAGAAGAAATCCGTAGAGGTGGACCTGGTTACTAAAGATGGGGGGGGTTTCCCACCTCCAGCTCCCACAGCCCATACCCGGCCATTTCTCTGGATACACACAGAAAACTTTAGAACTTTAAAATGTAGATTGAACGGTGGATGACCTGAAGCACCCCCTCTACAGCGAACTTTAAATCCATTTAAAACTTTAAACTGTTTGACTGCTCCATTTGTTTGTCCTAGTTGACATAGTCCTCCCAAATAGCAGTCCACATTCATTTCCCAACTGAAGAAAACAATATGTTTGCCCGATCAATGGAGCCAAACACTCACCCATTCGGTGCAGGTGCCCCACAGGCGAATACTGTAACCTCTGCTGTTATACAGAACAGACAAAACAAAATCAGGCAGCTTCCTTCCATGGTGGGAGAAGGGATTGCCCTGGAACCCACAGAGAACTTTTCCTCCCCGGAGGCAGGCACTGAGACCGGGGAGCGGTCTCCACCACTTTAAAAAGGTAAACACAGGAACACTTCCTTTTTCTTAGTGAGAGATCAAACAGCAGACTGATGCTTCCTTCTTGCTTAAGGACAAACAGAAGACTGACTTTGAATTTCCCAAAGTTCTAAACTCACTCCCTGAGCTGTAGATTCCAAAGTGGCTCATGCAGCTGCGACAGTTCTATAGTGGTGTCATCTCTCAAGTCTCAGCTGTGACTGAGGACAGAGTGAGACAGTGTGAAACCCATTTAACTGGAGTTTCACAAGCTGCCTTCCTGCCTACCACTAGGTCTTACTTGGATTCTAGTAACCCGGGTAACAAAGGGGTTACACTTGGATACAGCTGGCCCTTTCCTTAGATGTGCTCACCACACTAGCATGCATGGTGCGGTGCCAGCATGCAGTCTGATTGGGAATGAGGAATGCACCTACTGATGCATGCCCTGCATTAGCCCAACAGAGTCCGCACCCCAAATCTGCACTCTCCCAAGATGTTGACTTGCTCGCGTGTGGCAAGCCAACATAATGAGGAGTACAGTACTGTTACTAGAAGGTATGAATGGAAACTTGACAGAAGAAGATATGAGAGATTAGGAAGTGTTACTTCGCAGAGAGAGTTGTTAAGCAGTGAACAAATTGCTAGGGGGTGGTGATGGACACTTAGGAAATAAATGTGTTTTAAAAGGTAGTGGGACAGATTAAAAGGGATAGTAAATACAGAATGGAGGAGTGAGAGATCCTAGGTAGAGATACTAAGAATACAGGCATTATTTTTTATTTATTTATTTGTATTTTGGAATTACCTTTGAGTCAGAGGCTCATTTACAGAGGTGCCACACCATTACAAAAATGAACATGATTACAAACAGATCAAGAGATAACAGATTATATGCATATGAGTAAGTTACAATGGGTATTTACAGGGTGCAAATAAAATCACAATGTGCTAAACAAAAATAAACAATGAGGTACAATAAATGGTGAAGGGAACATTGCAAGACATGTTTTTAACAGTTCTTTTGTTGAGGTACTAAATAAGATAGCATAGTTAGGTAGTTGAGTGTTGGAGAAAAGAGTGTAAAGGTGGGGTAGGGGTGAGGAGAGGGAGGAGGTATACAGTAGGAGAGATGAGGGGTAAGGCAGAAACTAGACTGATAAAGTGGCAAGATGGGGGGATGGGGTGCAGAAGGGAATGTGCTGGGATTCTGGAAGAAGGGAGCTAATATAAAGGATTTGGAGAGAGGAGGAGAGGAGTGAAGGAAGTTCGGGGGTGAGGAATTGGCAGAGATAGAGTGGGAGAGGACAGTAGCAGTAAAGAGGCAGTAGAAAATGGAGGGGGGACCTGAGTAGAGGAGGGGAAAGGGAAGAGGCAGTGGTAGATACTACATACACAGGACCCATTTGAGAGGTCAGCAGAGCTAGGGAGTTAGTTTCCACAGTCACAGTTACTGGTGGATTCTAGACACGCACGTTGATTTGACTTAAATGGTCCAAGCTTAGTTTCCTTATGAAAGTCTTAGACTAGTATGTAATTATAGGTTTTCCTAATATAAATTAAGGGCAGACTAGCTGGACTCTAGTTTTTCTGCCATCACCAATGCATCTACATATTTATGTATTAAACTGAATCTAAGTTCTGCACACTAAGTTTCTGATCCCAAACAAGTACTGCAACATTTTGTATCCCTTTATAAATCTTTATATAAACAAGACAATGTGGAAGACTTCAGTAATAAATTTGAACATTTATAAGAGCTTGACACATATACTTAATGGAGGAGACCAGATAAGTGCTCAATGCGGCTATTATGGATGAAGAGGTGAAGGGGCAGTGAAAAAGCTCAAGACAGGCAAATACCATGGCCCAGATGACCTAATGTCTGAATTGTATGCACACTTTCAAGACTTGCTTATTATGTTGTTGGCAAGGGTAGGAGTGGCTATGCTGTGGGGAAGAGAGATCACTCCTAGTTAGAGCTATATGCAAATTTCAGAACTCCATAAACTAGGAAAGTATAATGTGCTATGTGACTCACGTTGGCCCACTCTCCTTAATGTAGATATGAAAAATGTCATGTCAATACTTGCAGAGAGATTCTAGCAGTGTGTTAGATCCCTGGTTCAACTAGATCAAACTAATTTCATTAAAGTCATAGCATTACAGGATAATATTTGTTGCCTACTAAATTTGTTCTCTGCTCAAAGACAGTCACAAGAGTTTTTAATGGCTGCGTTTATGGTCAGAAGGTGTTTTATCAGGTGAACTGGGGATTATTGCATCACGCTCTAAGAGATGCAGGTTGGCAATATTTTCCTAACAAATGTGGTGGCACAGTATTCAGATCTGCAAGCAATGGTAAAAGTTAATGGGTCACAATCAGATCATTTTAATCTCATGAGAAGACTATGCTGGGGTTCCCTCTCATGCCTCTACTAATTGCACTGTACATTGAATCTCTGGTCGTGGCTGTGCGGAGAAGTGTAAAAATACAGGGTATGGGGGGTAAGGAACATAAGGTTTCATTATACGTGGGCAATTCCCTGTTAAACCTTGCCTCCCTAGAGACCTCCATCCCACCCCTTATAAAGGCACTACAAGAGAATAGGGACTTGTCAGACAATGAATTGTATTATAAGAAGTTGTCTCAATGGATCCTGTCCTAGGCAGTTTAAAGAGCATTTTGTTATTCAAACATGGTACAGTATTTGGGGGTGCACCTGACTGGTTCCATGTTAGAACAGTGAATGCAAACTAGCAACCGGGATAGCAGCCCACAGCAATATGGTGAGACATAAAGACAGATCGGGATCCATAGCATTCAGCGATTGCTGTGTATCCTGATTGCCCTTTGTGCCTCACTGTATTGCCATCGCTGTTGTCCCAGTCATGATTTTGTGTTCACTGACTTAACAGGACTCCCACCTGACTCCAGAAATCCATGGACTATTTAATCTTATCTGTGAAAAGTTCTTGGGGGAGATGCAAGCTGATATAACTAGACGGAAAGTGCTTCCACTGAGTGCTGGAGGTAGGGTGAGTACCCTAAACAGGAATGTTTTACTTAGGCTTCTATTCTGTTTTCAGGCTCTTCCGATTCACATTCCAGTAGGTTTCTGGACTCTGTTACAAAAATTACTCCTTTTGTGTTTTGTTTTGTTTGAGTGGGAAGCTGCCACAAGATAAACAATTGTATCCATCCCTGGGGGGGGGCTGAGGATGCTGGATTTAAGAAGGTATTATTTAGCAGCTCAGCTCACTCCTGTAGTAGCTTGAGGTAAACAGAATAGTCAAACAGGATACTATGAACTGGAGGCAGTGCCGGCATTACCAACACCCCTTTTTGCTCTTCCTGGGTGTTCAATTTACCCCACAACTCTGAACTCACATGAGTAATCCATGGATGAAGCACATGTTAAAAATGGTTCACAATATTAGGAATATACCCCAGAATCCAAATTATACTGGACTGTTGACAGTTATAATAGATGACCCAGATTGTGAACCACCCAGGTCAGAAGGGAAGTTCAGTAGATGAATGCGGGAGGCCATACCAGATATCTCCAGCTCATGGAGAGAGGGCTTTGTTCATCATTCAGTGAGCTCAAAACAGGCTTCATTCTCCAGAGACGGGGGAAGGATTTTCAAAGACCCTGTGAAATTGACACAGGTGCAGGGAAAAACTTGATCAGGTGGGTCTCCACTTGCAGAACCACAGTTTTTCCCCTGCATGCACCAGATTTCCTAAAAAGGAGCCCTTTTATAGTCAACTCCACAATTTAAGGCTGCTTATGGCTCCTTTTTGTCACAGCTGTGCCAAAATGTTTCACCTGGCTGGACCAGCTATACTGTAGCATCCTCCACAGCTCCTCCTGCTGTCCATGCAGAGCACAGGCCAAAAATAGGACTGCCACCAGTGCATTGTTTTTTCTGCATTTGCGGACTGCAGCATGGGACTTAGTCCTATGGTCATTTTCGACCATTTGAAAATCTGGCCCAGATTTTTTAGATACATGCAAGTTACGTATTTCGTAGATAGAAATAAGGTTCCCAAAGTCAACAGAGATCTCGCAGCATCTAGAAGATTTTTATGGGAAGTCGTTCAATTCAAAATAAGTTTTCAGCATATAATCAATAGTGAAATATCTCTGACTAACAAAATCTTTAGAGCATAATATTATGAAAATGACAAACCTGAAAATGAGTATATCACACACTGAAATGGTTATGAGTCCTTCTGAAATGGGTATGACCTATACCAAAATGTATATGACATATTCCAATCTGTATATGACATACACCAAAATAGATGTGACATACGCCAAGATAGAAATAACACTCATTAAAATAAGTATGACATATACCAAAATGGCTAGGACACATACTGAAACAGGTAAAACACATACCAAAATAGATATGACACACACCAAAATGGGTATGATGCATAAAGAAATAATTATGACACATTTTGAAATGGATATGGCCTATACAGAAATTGATATGTCACATGGTAAAATGGGTATGACATACCGAAATGGGTATGAGACAAACTGGACTGGATATGACACACACTGAAATTGGTGTGACACACACTGAAATACTTATGATACATATTGAAATGGATATGGCCTATACTGGAATGGTTATAACACATAGTAAAATGGGTATGGCATACCGATATTTGCATGACACACCTCAAAATGGGTTTGATATTAACAGAAATGGATATGACACACACCAAAATGGGTTTGATACTAACAGAAATGGGTATGATACGCACCAAAATGGGTTTGATACTAACTGAAATGGATATGACACACCCTGAAAATGGTACGACACATGCTGCAATAATAACGACACATATCGAAATGGATATGACCTATACTGGAATGGCTATAGCACATAGCAAAATGGGTATTATATACCAAAATGGGTATGACATGCACCAAAATAGGTTTGACACTAATCGAAATGGATATGACACACCCTGAAAATGGTACGACACATGCTGAAATAATAACACATATCGAAATGGATATGACCTATACTGGAATGGCTATAACACATAGCAAAATGGGTATTATATACCAAAATGGGTATGAGACATACTTGACTGGGTATGCACACACTGAAATTGGTGTGGCACACACTGAAATAGTTATGACACACAGCTAAATGGATATGACCCATACCGAAATGGATATGACACATAGCACAATGGGTATGACATACACCACAGTGGTTAGAGCACAAGCCAACGTGGGCATGACAAACACTGAATTCATTATGACAAATACCAAAATGGATATGTCACATCTGGAAATGGGTATGACATATACCAAAAATAGGTAAGACACACAACAATATGGGTATAACAAAAAAAATGTGTGACATGCATCGATATAGGTATGACACATACCGAAATAATTATGACATACACCAAAATGCATACGACACAAACTAAAATGGTTATCATACATACTGAAATAATTATGACATACACCTAAATGGATATGACACAAACTGAAATGGTTATGACACATCTGAAATAAGTATGGGATGTACCAAAATGGATATGACACAAATTGAAATGGTTGACACATACTGAAATAATTGACGCAATCTGAAATGGATATGACCAATACTGAAATGAATATGGCACATAATAGTGTGTATAACACATACTGAAATAATTACGACACTTGCCAAAATATGGCATATGCCCAAACACAATGCCAACATTTCTGCAGCAGCTGGTCAGGGAGCCCAGTAGTGGGGTAACACAGTTGACGTAGTCCTCACAAATGGGGATAGTATTGAAGGAGTGGGGGTGAGGGTCAGCTTAGGAGAAAGTGACCATAACACAGTGGGCTTCAGGGCTAGAGCAGAGGATGAAGCGAGTGAAACCATCACAAAGGACATGGACTTCAGGCGAGCAGATTTTCCCAAGATGAGGGAGGAATTCCAGATTGAAATGAAGGGGATGGAGGAGATGGGGGGGTTAGGAACTATGGAATAAGATCAAGGGGGGGCTACTTAAAGCCCCAGAGAAGTTTATAAGGAAGGTGAGAAAGAGCAAAAGAAGAAGGCCACTATGGTTCAACAGGGACGTGAAAGGCGCAATGGGGAGAAGAAAAGGGCTTTCAGAGAATATAACAGGACACAGGGGAAGGAGGATATGGAAACTTACAAGGAGAAACTGAAGGTGACAGGGCAGAGGATTAGGAAGGCAAAAGCAGAAACGGAGAAGAAAATTGCTAAGCAGGCCAAAAGAGGGGACAAGACTTTCATTCGATACGCAGGGGAAAAATAGGAAAGCAAGGCAGGGTATTGTAAGGGTAAGTGGTAAGGGGGGATTACAAGTGGAAGGGGATTTTGAGAAGGCTGAAGTGCTGAATATATACTTTGTCTCAGTCTTCAGGATGGAGAGTGAAAGAAGGGGACCAGTGATAGGGGGAAGGGGGCACAGGGGATGTAGTGATGGATCTGTTTTCTTGTATCTACTATTGTCTACATACCCTTTGTTGTAATATCCCAGGTTGTACCTGAAAATAGGCAGCTATGCTGTCTAGTGTACATACCCAGTTAACAAAAACCTAAATAAATAAATAGTCCAATCAGTGAGGGCAGGGTAAGGGAAAAATTGGGTATGTTGAGGGTAGACAAGGCTATTGGACCAGGCGCAGCACCCTAGGGTACTAAGGGAGCAACAGGCATCACCACTAGCAAGATTATTTAACTTGTCCTTACATACGGTACAGGGTGGGTGCCAGAGGACTGGAAGAGGGCTGACGAGGTGCCACTTCATAAAAGTGGCAGCAAGAAGGAGGCTGGCAATTATTGCCCAGTCAGCATCACATCGGTAGTGGGTAAGGTGGTGGAGGCAATATTGAAAAAAGGGTAGTTAGTTACTTGGAAGATGAGGGGTTACAGGATATCCGTCAGCATGGCTTCACTAGGTGGTGGTCATGTCAGACGAACCTGACTGAGTTCTTCGATGGGGTGATGAGGGTGATCAATCAGTGGGGGGCAGTGGACATGGCCTAACTGGACTTTGGTAAGGCCTTCAACACGGTGTCCAACAGAAGATTGGTTAATAAGATGGAGAGTTTGGAGGTGGGACATAAAATAATAAGGTGGATGGAGAGCTGGCTGATATTTGAAGCCAGAGGGTGTGATCAAAGGGTGCATTCTGGGGAAGTAAGGGTGATGACAGGGTCCCCAGGGTTCAGTGCTGGGGCCTATTCTGTTTAACATCTACATCAGCGACATAGACAGAGGGGCTGCAGGGATGGTCTGCCTTTTTACAGATGACAAAGAAAATCTGCAATGTTGTAGATGCCCCCAGAGGGAGTGGAAGCTATGAAGAAAGATCTAAGGTTGCTGAAGGGTGGTTGAAAACATGGCAGCTGAAATTCAATGCCAATTCAATGCCAAATAATGCACAGTGATGAACTTGGGGCAGAAGAATCCAAAAACCAAATACACACTGGGGTGTGTGGAAATGATTGCATCTGAGCTAGAAAAGGATTTAGGAATCATAATCACTGACAACATTAAGGTAGGGACCCAATGTAGCAAGGCAGTGGGCAAAGCGAACAGAATGCTGGTGTGCACAGGGAGGGGGATAACTAGTAGAAAAAGGGAGGTGCTGATGCCACTCTACAGTTCCATGGCATGGCCACACCTGGAGCATATAGATCAGTTCTGGAGACCCCACCTAAGCAAGAACATAGATTGCATGGAAAGGGTATGGAGAAGGGCAACTAAAATGGGGCATTGGCAAAGTGGGAAGTCATATGAGGAAAGGTTGAGAGTGATGAATTTGTACCCACTGAAGACCAGAAGGGAGAGAGGGAACATGATAGAAACATTCAAATACATGAAGAGGATCAATAAAGTGGGGAGAGCTCATTCTCGGGAAGGTAGATACAAAGACTAGAGGGTATGGACTGAGGGTGGAAGGGGGGGTTTAGAGGAAACATTGGGGCATTATTTCACTGAGAAGGTGGTGGTACCCTGGAATGGTCTGCCAGAGGAGGTAGTGGAGGTCAAAATGTGAAGGGATTCAAGAGGCATGGGACAAACAGAAGGGGGTGACAAGGGGGAGGAGTTTGGAATCTGGGGGGGCAAATAAAGAAGGAGGGAATGGGCAGACTCAATTGGCCAAGAACATCCTTTTCTGTTGAACACATCTAAGACTCTATGTATGACCTATACTAAAATGGATAAAATGCATAATAAATAAGGGATGACACATTTTAATAACACACAATGAAATGGATATGACCCATACTGAAATGGATAAGACTTGTACAAAAATGGTTATCACATGTACCTAAATCATTAAGATACTTAAATTACTATAATGCATACCAAAATGAATATGACACAAACTGAATTGTAGATTATATTTATTTACTATAGCGATACTCTTGCTGAATGTGTACCGTAGTAAATAAATAGTAAATAAATAAAATGGTTATGAAGTATTGAAAACAAAATGATATATTAAAATGTGTATGTTGCATGCTGAAATGGGCATGCAGCAAGAGTCTATCGGATGTTGGGGGATTGCACTTAGGACTTCTTCTTTTAGTCCTATCTCTTTTAGGAGCATCTTGAGAGATGCACCCAAGATACACTGCCCATTTTGACTGAAAATAGAGTTGCACAGAACTTTCATGGTCACACCCCTCCAGATACGCTGAATACATTATAGTTCATCGTCAGTGCATCCAGAGATGGCCAGCCCATTTCTGCTCTGCTTCAATATCATGCTTGGGTGCATCTCTGAAATGTGCTGAGCGCAACTGCTTTGAAAATGCCACCCAAGCTACTAATTCTGGGTGTGGTTGCTGCCTAGTCTTTAATGACTCAGTAGTTCACCACATGTACCGAAGCCTGTAAGCATTGCAACACTCCTCTTACAAAAAGTCAGGGAACGTAGGGACAAATGTCAGGAAATGTATCATTTGATGGATAACTAGATTTAAAAATTGCCATTTTGTGGGGGGGGGGGCCTTGAACATTAATAATAGACCTGTTTGCTCCATAATGTCATAAGCTAAAAAGGACTGGTTTATAGTATTAGAAGGAGAATATTCTCAGCTTTCCATTGGTATAACATATGTATTTCTAGCACTTACTAGTACAGAATAAATGGCAGATTGTTATTTTACTGTTCATAAAAGTGGTAAAATAGTGATGTTAGTTTTCAGAAGGCAGCAAAGAAAAACTCTAACCTTTAGTAAGTTGGTGAAATTCAGTTAAAACATGCAGGCATGAGCTAATCCTGGAGCTATAGACTTTTGTTTTTCTGGTAATCCCCTCTTTTACAGGGCAAATAAAACTATTACCAATTACAACATACTGCATAACTTTGCAAAGCATTGGAAGAAGACAAGTACAGGATGTGGTTATCTCATTTAAGTGTTATCTTACAGAAAGAATACATATATCAATATGTTTTGTTGAAAGCCAAATAAAACTTTTAAAAACAAAGGTCATCTTAAAAAAATTAACAAAAAAAGTTGGTACAGTACCAAACTAACAATTTAATAATATACATTGGGCTGGATATTCAAACTGTGCCCAAAAAGTGCGCAATAGCAGGAGCAAGCGCAAGTCCATTGTGCCCAGGCACAATAGATGCAATATTCAAACATGGAGCAAGCCAAATTGAGCCAACAGCTAACGTCTGAATATCGCACAACCTACGCCATGGCGCAACTAGGGAGGGGAAGCTGAGCAGATACGATGCACTATGGTACAACAAGGGATGTCCAGCTGAGCAGCCCAGAGGCGCCATAGCACAAGCAGGGAGCCCCCCAGCAGCAGAGCAATGTAACTGCACAACCAGGGAGGTAGGTAGGGGCCCACCGCCCATGTTACAGATGGGCACAAGAACACACAGCAGAACTGACAATGCGCCCCCACACCCCAAACACAGCACAACTGGTGGAGGGCTGGAATATTCACCAGCCCATGGGGACAAGCAAACAATGCACAGCTGGGCTATGGTGCCCCAGCACACCCACCGGCAAGCTGAGACTGCCACACAAGGAGGGCAGACCACCCCGTGCCACATCAGCCCCCCCAGTGCACAGCACACCCTGCACTGTAACCCCCAGACACCCCCCATGAACAGTGACCACCACTGCAGGAAACCCCATGCATACCACCACCCCCACTGTCACACTGCAACCTCGTGCACCACAGAACCATACAAGCCAGCCCCCATGAGCACCCATCAGTGGGTGGCAGCGCAACAATGCAACAAGGCAGACCAGTGCCAACATGCACAATCCCCTGAGGCACAGCTGAGACTGACCATGCATCAGCACAAGAGTACCCACATGGGAAATGGCCCACCCTGACACCACCACCATTGATACAGCACCCTGCACAGTAGACAAGTGTTAAAGCCCGACCCACCACTAGCCACAGCAGCCAGCACAGACACCCACAGTGGTGCGTGGAAGCATGCAGCACACTGAATGCAACACAGTGCAGGAGCAAACACACACCCATACCCAAGGGGACAATAACACAGGGACGCAGTAGTGTGGCAACCAAGCCCCCAGTGTGGGCCCATGAAAACTGAGCACACACAGCCTGCAGTCCTCCATGGCACAGGGGTGACACCCACCCTGTGCATGCACTGTGGTCCCATACGCCACCATCATATGCCTGGAGCACAAGTCACAGACAGTGGTGCACAGCCCCTGCAACACACACAAGCCACAGCATGGAGGTGTGACATCAACTGTGGAGGCCACAGTGTCACCCGAGGCAAACATGCACCCACCAGTGACAGGAGGCAACCCAGCATTGTGACAGTCACAGTGGATGACCTGCAGGGACAGCTACCACTGACATGGCAGCAGACCTTGCAGATCACAGACATGCAGGGTGTCAGCTCACAGGCAAGGATGGGCTGACAGGGGCACCATGGACACAGAGCATGCACCATGGACCACTGCACACAGTAATGCAATGCACAGGGAACAACACACACACACCACAGACACCGACTGATAGCCACTCCCACACCATAGACACTCCGTCACACACACACACACATACACATACCCATGACTGCACCACCCCAGATGCCATGCACATCACTGCAGCTGAGCACCAATAGCCAGCTGCAAATCAGAGACCACCACAGTATTCATATCAAAATATATATGTTGCAAAATATAAAACACAACTATATACAGAAACTATGTACATATGGGGGGAGGGACAGAAACAAGGTGGGGGTGGGTAAGGGGCAGGAGTGAACATATGGGAGAGGGAAGGCAAGGTGTGAGGGTTGGTCAAAGGGGGAAGGTGTTGGTAGGTGCATGTGGACATTAGTGGTCAACCTGGTCCTCCTCTACTTGGGGCTGCCATCTGGCACTTCTCCTTCTCCTGACCCCTTGCTGGTGTATGTCTCTCAGGATGTGCAGGGACTCCCTTGCCACCTGCAGCAGCTCTTGCACAGCGTGCTGTATCCGCAGGAGTAGCCATTCACCTAGGACTAGGGATCAGAGTCAATAGGTGTGACTGTCCATCCACCTGCAGCCTACCCATTTGCATGGCATACAGCCATGTGCCACGCTCCTGTGATGGTGTGCGCCCACCCACAGTGACCGTGTCCACAAGACATGCCCAACCAGGCAGCAACAGCCATGTGTACCACTGCACACACCCACTGCCCATGTCCAGCACAGCACAACCAAGGCCGTACAGTAACGTGGCTATGCAGTGTGCAGGCAGTGCCACAGCCATGTGCCCAGTGCATGCATGGACCACCATTGATGCACTCCCAGACATGCAGTGCCACTGGACAGTGCTGACTGTCACAAGTCACATGCATAGCAGTGGTGTCCATGGATGGTGGCCATGCCCTGCTTCCCACCCTGTTATGCAGCATGGAATAGTAATCACGGTGTCATGGCACTCACCCTCATTGGGCCGCTGTTGTCGGTGGTGGTGGTCCCTGACACACCTGTGCACTGTGTCCTCCTCCCTCTGCTGCTGCTCCCCCATCTGCCGCCACTCGTCCACGCCTGTGGGAGAAAAAAGGAGAGAAAAACATCAGCACAATCCCAAAGCAAAGTCCCCCTGCCCCAATGTGTGTAGCCACCCACCCAGCCAGACCCACCCACCCACACCCTGTAAACACTGCCACAGCCAACTCTAGACTATCCCTCCCCTATGTGCTGGACACATAAGACAGTGTTACCCATATGGACAATACAAGTGTGTTGTGTAGACGTATCACCAACCTGGATGAGGCACCATGCCCCTCCTGGCACACGACCACAGACGGGCAAGTAGCTCTGGCTCCCTCCTCCTAAGGTCCCCGTAATGGTGCCTGCACTGCTCCAATGTCCTCCTGCATCCAATGGCCACCTCCAGGTCAGTGGCCACCTCCTGCCAGACCTGGGTCCTGGCCCTGTCCAGTGCCTCATCTCTGAACAGTGGGCCATAATGTGGCTCTTCAATGGCCACAAGGTTGGCCAGCTCAATGGCACTTTATTGTGTGGCTCTCCTGTGTGCCATCTCAACTGCTATAGTAGGCAATATGGTGCTCTGCAGTGCGGTACCCCTCGTGGAAATGCTGCATGGTACAGCGCCGCCATTCCCTATTGCACTGTTACTGAACAGTGCAATAGAGGTGCAGCCATGCCAGATGTATGGCGCGAAGGGGGCCAAGGTCAGGCACAGGGTCATGGGTCTCTGGCTCAAGGCCATGCACAGCGCCATCGGACGACTATGCGTCTAGCACGATTGGTTGCCTGTGTGCCAGAGCCACAACAAACTATCGTGCAGTTGTGCCACAGTGTCATGTAGTGACCTTGCTATAGCGCCACTGGCACAATGGTGGCCATGCCTGCATTGCCTACCGTGCAAGCATGTCATCAGCGTGGCAGATGCCTGTATAGCTACCTGGGCATGTACAGTGAGGTGTACCACGATGTGCCACAGAACTGCGCCATTGGCTCAGCACATTCAACACAATTGCGCAAAGCGCAATGGCGCGATATTCAGCCGTCATATGCTAATCATCCGATCAGCCATTCAATGGTGCAGCAGCGCAATTTGCATCTAATTAAAGTTGCTCCTCACCTAATTTGCATGGATTGCGCTATATAGATGCGACAATGTTCTGCAGTGGTCATATTCGGTTACTACAGTTTATTGATGAGTTGCATGCTGTGTGGGGGTCTGGACTGTGGTATCAGGGACTTGCTTTGTACTGCACAGTCACAGGTAACCACTGTCACCCATACAGGCTGAATAATGACCGAGCGAGGGCTGGGTGAGGAGGACAATGATGGTGGGTGGAAGAGGAGGCCCAATTTCAGCAAGGCAGAGATGGAGGCACTCTTTGAGGCCTACTATGATCAGGAGCCACTGCTCAGTGGACAGTGGGGCACCCCTCAGGCCCGTGCTGCTGCATGGGAGGAGGTGGCATGGGCTGTCAACCTGCACGGCAGCCACCAGTGCTCCATGCAGATGTGTAAGAAGAAGATGGGTACTGACAGGAGGAGGGTGAAGGAGAAGGTGGCTGCCATCAGGGCGGCACGTGCTGCAACAGGCGGGGGCCAGCTGGAGGTGGTGCATCTCACACTGGTAGAGGACAGGCTTGCTGCAAGCATGCAGTGCAGTGCCATAGAGGGCATTCCAGGAGGTGGCTTCCAGACGGGTGGTAGCCCATCACTGCATGGTAAGTCATGGTCTGTCTGGGGGGGGCAGGGTAGAGCACACGCAGTAACGTGACTTTACTTTCTGTTACAGATCCTGCGCATCTGCAGGGGTCAGCGGTGGAGTGCCTGTCCACTGTGGACAGTCATCTGGAGTTGTAGGAGGGACCATCCACCTCCACAGGTATACGTCGAGCATTGCAACAGTGGGGCCGCCTAGCTCCACACTGATGTCGCTGACACAGGTGTGGGGAGGCCCTTCCTGTGTCTCAGCATTCTGGCATCCAAGGATGCCAGCACTTGTGGCTATTGCTGTGGCAGAGACCTGCACCAATAATGAAGACACGACCGTCATGGGCAGTGGCGTGTGTGCCACAGAATGGACACACAGCAGGCCAGCTCACGCCTATGGACCTGGCTGGTTCCGGCGTGTGTGCCAGCATGTCAGCACAGTCCCAGGCTGCACCTGTCAGCACCAGTGGGCAGCACCAGTGGCTGGTCAGGACAGTGGGACTGTTGTGGCCACAGCAGAGACACGACAGATCCCTTGGGCACAGCAGGTGGAGGGGCAGCAGCAGCAGTCGCCCACGGGACTGGAGGTTCAGGGTTCAGTAGTGGCATCCGTTGCACCATGTGGACTTGCCCATACCTGGTCCTGGTGAGCAGCACCCACCCTCAAGGGTGCTGAACATCAGGCCCTTGCATACCTGAGGGATTGGATGCCGAGGTGGCAGGCGACCTCTTTGAGCACACCCGCACTGCAGGCATCAGTACAGCAGCAGATGTGACTTGCAATGTCTGTGGAGGCACTGGAGTGTGGTTATGGAGTGGGCTGAGGAGGCGGCCTTGGCAGGGACACCAATAGGATCATGTCACGGATTGATCATTGCTGGAGGATGTGACCACTGCCAGTGACAGGCTCACACAGCTGTTAATTGCTGTCATGGCCACAATGGGCACACAGTTGGGTGCCCATGCATCACTCACACCACGCAGTGCACTGTCCACTCCCTGTTCCCGGTGTCATGCGACACCCACCCTGTCGACGCTGGGTTCAGCTGTGGGCATCCCAAGCACTCCTGGTGCAGGAATGTTCAGTGTGCTGCAGACCCCTATGTGGGCACAGTCACGTTCGCGCAGTGGAACCCCTGGTGGACCATCGGTACCAGCCCATGAGGCCCATGGTCAGCCTGCCAGTGCTGCTGGGTCTTGGCAGGGCCACCCATGCATCCGAGGTGGATGTGGCACTGTGCCGCAAGACTGATCTGTCTCCCAGCACGGGCACTCTCTGGTGCTGCCCTATGTGCATTGTGTGTTTCTGTGGGCAGTGCATGGGTGGGTACCCGGCCCTGCACACAGACACATGGTCCACCTGCACACCCTCCTGGCTGCTGTCCACAGGTATGTGTGCATGATGATGTCTGCATTGTGCTGTACACCAAAGTGCGATGGTGCCCAGCATCTGACACATGTGCATGGACAGTCAGTGGTTGTGGTGGTCTGTGGACATGTGTGTTGCTAGTGTTTGCATTCCAACTCAGTTTTGCACCTGACCCTTGTGCACTTTGTGCCTATTTTGTGTGTGTGTGTGTGTGTGTGTGTGTCCATCCATATGGCATTTTACTGTTCACCCCTTCCTGGTTGTATGTATGTGCTTCTGTGCCCTGCCACATCCCTTGCCAGCATGCACCCCTGGTGTGTTTCCATGCATGTATGTGGGTTGTGCCCTAGCCACTGGTGGTTGCACATGGCACCATGACTTACCTGTGTTGGCTGAAGTGCTCCTCTGTGATGGTGTTCTGGTGCAACTGTGCCAACCGGATCAGTCGGGGGTCCCGTCGGCCAAGGGGGGGGCTGCACATCCCCATCATCACCGGCATCACCGTCGTCCCCATCACTGTCCCCCTCTTTGACCAGTATGGCTATCCCACAGTCTTTGGCCATGTTGTGCAGGATGCAACAGGCCAGGAATATCCCACAGGCCTTTGAGGGGCTATACTGTAGGGCACCACCAGAGGTGTCCAGGCAATGGAAATGCGCCTTCAGCATGCCAAACACCCGCTCAATGACATTGCATGTGGTGGCATGTGCCTCATTGAAGCGTTGTTGCGATGGAGTCATGGGCTGCCGGTAGGGTGTGAGCAGCCAGGGACGGAGTGGGTATCCACTGTCACCTGTGTGGAGATGGCGGAGGTTAGTGTCGTGTTCAGGCTCAGACTGCCCCAAGCCCTGTGGGCCACACCCATGGCACCTCTGGCCATACCCCCCCTTTCCCATGATATGTCAGTTCTACGTATATACTCACCCACTAGATGACCTGTGGGGATGTCCCCACTCTCAAATCGGTGGCACAGTGCCGACTGGTACCAGATGAAGGAATCATGTGCTCCCCAGGGTGCGTGGCACAGACATTGATGATGCACCCACTGGCATCACACACCACCTGGCAGTTGACACTGGCATATCCCTTCTGATTCATGTAGGCAGCCCCCTCAGGGTCAGGTGGTGTGCGTATGGCCACATGGGTGCAGTCTATCGCCCCTAGCACACCAGGCATACGTGCTACCCTGTGGAACTCCTGTATGTTTGCTGTGCGCTCCACCACAGTGCTGGGGAAATGGATGTACTCCGCAGCATGTGGCAGCAGTGTGCTGAGGAACTGGGTGAGGATGCATGACGTGGCTGATTGTGTTATGCCTGTGGTGTTCCCTGTTGGTCTCTGGAAGGTATCCGTGGCGAGCAAGCACTTGCAGGCTGTTACCTTTGTCTCCACTGACAGAGCATGACTCCGTCGTGTGGGTGCCTGCATCACATCACTGCACAGCCTCACAGAGCGCCTTAGTATTGCCCTGTTCAGGTGGTACCAGCCCACAATCTCGATGTCTGTGTACAGCTCAAAGCTGGTCGGCCTGGTACTGCCTGTTTGGGGCATACCGCCAACTGGCCCTTCCACGGCCACGTCCCCCCTGCAGCATGCCTTCTCACTCCCCTCATTACGGCAACCATGTGGAAGGTGGCACTGGCCATGTCCCTGGCTTTCATTTCCCACCCCAGCAGCTGTTGCTTTGTTCCCCCTGCTGTCCTGACTGCTCCCTCCCCTGCACCGGGTACACCTACTGGCCTCTGCTTTGTGTGGCCCCACACACCTTCCCTTGCCCCTCTTGTGTGCTGTGGTTTCCCTGACCTGCCCTCTTTTGTGCTGCTTTCCTGTGCCTGTCTCTCCCCCTGCCTCATGTGGCTTCCCTGTAGCGTTCTTGTGCCTCTTCCTTGCTCCTTTTTATTTTGACTCATTTCCGCTATGGCGTAACTTCCGCCTGCTCCACTGTTGCGCATTGCGCCAAGTCTTTGAACATTTCACTGCGCCTTTATGCATGGTTCCTCCCGCTTGGTTGTGCATGCCTTCATTATCATTGCGCTGTTGCTCAGCATGTTTTCAGTGGTGCAACTGCCTCCTGCTGAATGTCGCGGAGATGGTGCGTTTTCTGACAACTGGCGCAACCCTATTGTGCATTAGCAACCCTTTTGAATATCCAGCCCATGGTGCAAATTCCTGAGTCACACAATTTAAGGAGCTCTTACCTACAGTGATGCTGAACAGGAACTACTGGGGTCCTACTGAATCCCCATGGGGGGGTGATGCTGCACTCTGATTGGTTACACAAGTTATGTGCTTTTCACTGCGCGTTACACACAGTTCAGTAGGTGTTGTACTCATCTTAGAGTATCACAACATTTCAGTTTGCTGTATCAACATCTCGACACGTTACACTCTATTCAGTCTATGCCTTGCAAGTTTGGCAACAGTTCCATTTGCTGTATGCTCATTTCAGTGTTCAACATACACATTTAAGTATATCATTTTATTTTCAGTACTTCCATACCATTTATTTATTTACTACAGATGCGCATTCAGCAAGCGTATCAATAGAGTAAATACATTATCTACAGTTCAGTATGTGCCATTTTCATTTTAGTATACATTAATAATTTAAGTATCTTAATGATTTAGGTACATGCAATAACCATTTGATACGAGTCTTATCCATTTCAGTGTGTGTGTTGTATACATTCTGGTATGTTATATGCATTGTAGTTTTTTCTTATCTATTTTGGTATGTGTGATATGCGTTTCTGTCGGATCGATCTATTTCAGAAAGTTCCATATTCATATTAGAATGTATCATATCCTATTTATTATGCAATATATCCATTTTAGTATAGGTCATGCATAGATTGATAGTTGTGTGTCAGCAGAAAACGCCTTCTTGGCCCATAGAGTCTGCCCATTTCCTCCTCTTTACTTGCCCCCCACAGGTTCCACATCCTCCGCCTTTTCACATCCTTATGTTTGTCCCATGCCATCTTGAATTCCTCCACTGTTTTGCTCCTGCACCACCTCCTCCAACAGACCATTTCAGGGTGCCACCACCCTCTCAGTGAAGTAATGCTCCATAATGTTCCCCTAAACCCATCCTTTCCACCCTCAGTCCATGCCTTCTAGTCTTTGCATGTACCTTCCCCGAGAATAAGTTCTCCCCCACTTTATTGATCCTCTTCGTATATCTGGATGTTTCTATCATGTCCCCCCCTCTCCCTTCTGGTCTCCAGCAGGTACAGTTCAACACCTTCAATCTCTCTTCATACCACTTCCCTATTAGTCCATGACCCATTGTAGTGACCCTTCTCTGTACCCTTTCCATGCATTCTATGCTGCAGTTGTGGCCTTGCCATGGAACTGTAGAGTGGCATGAGCACTTCCCCTTTTCTACTAGTCATCCCCCTCCCTATGCACACCAGAATTCTGTTTGCTTTGCCTGCCTTCCTGCATTGGGTCCCTACCTTAATGTTGTCAGTGATTATGATTCCTAAATCCTTTTCCTGCTCTGATGCTACCATTTCCAGCCCCCCAGTGTGTATGTGGTTTGTGGATTCTTCTGCCCTAAGTGCTTCACTGTGCATTCATTGTTTGGCATTGTATTTCAGCTGCTATGTGTTTGACCACCCCTTCAGCCATCTTAGATCTTTCTTCACAGCTTCCACTCCCTCTGGGGTGTCTAACCTGTTGCAGATTTTCATGTCATCTGCAAAAAGGCAGGCCATCCCCTGCAGCCTCTCTGCTATGTCGCTGATGTAGATGTTAAACAGAATAGGCCCCAGCACTGAACACTGAGGAACTCTAGGCGTTACCCCATGTCCCCAGAATGCAGTCCATTGACCACCACCCTCTGGCTTCTACCCACCAGCCAACTCTCCACCCACCTTATTTTCTGTTCCAGCTCCAAACTCTCCAGCTTATTAACCAGTCTGGGGTACAGTGTCAAAGGCCTTACCATAGTCCATGTAGGCCATGTCCACTGCCCCCCACCGATTGATCACCCTCATCACCCCATCAAAGAACTCAATCAGGTTCATCTGACATAACTGCCCCGAGTGAAGTTATGCTGATGGATGTCCTGCCACCCCTCATCTTCCAAGTAACTAACCACCCTTTTCTCAATATCACCTCCATCACCTTACCCACTACCGATGTGAGGTTGACTGGGCAATAATTGCCAGCCTCCTCCCTGTTGCTACTTTTATGAAGTGGCACCACGTCAGCCCTCTTCCAGTCCTCTGGCATCCACCCTGTACTGTATCTCGGGACAAGTTAAATAATCTGGCTAGTGGTGATGCCAGTTGCTCCCTTAGCTCCTGGAGCACCCTAGGGTGCAGAGCGTCTGGGCCAATAGCCTTGCCTACCCTCAATGTACTCAATTCCTCCCTTACCCTGCCATCGCTGATTGGACTAGTATCCACCCTTATGTCCCCCCTTCCCTTTCCCCCAGCACTGGTCCCCTTTCTTCGCCCTCTATCGTGAAGACTGAGCCAAAGTATCTATTCAGTACCTCAGCCTTCTCAAAATCCCCTTCCACTTGTAATCCCCCCTCACCATTTACCCTTACTATCCCCTGCCGTGCTTTCCTATTTTCCCCTGCGTATCGAATGAAAGTCTTGTTCCCCCCTTTTGGCCTGCCTAGCAATTTTCTCCTCTGTTTCTGCTTTTGCCTTCCTAATCCTCTGCCCTACCACTCTCAACTTCTCCTTTTAAGTTTCCCTATCCTCCTTTCCCTGTGTCCTCAAATATTATCTGAAAGCCCTTTTCTTCTCCCCTATTGCCCTTCTCACTTCCCTGTTGAACCAAGCAGCCTTCTTCATTTGCTCTTTCTCACCTTACTTATACAGCTCTCTGTGGCTTTAATTAGCCCCCTCCCCTTGATCTTATTCCATAGTTCTTCACCCCCACATCTCCTCCATCCCCTTCATTTCAATCTGGAATTCCTCCCTCATCTTGGGAAAATCTGCTCTCCTGAAATCCATGAACTTCGTGATGGTTTGACTCATTTTATACCCTGCTCTAACCCTGAAGCCTATTGTGATATGGTCACTTTCTCCTTAACAGATCCCCACCACCAGTCCTTCAACACTATCCCCATTTGTGATGACCACGGCAAGTATGTTACCCCTCTATTGGGCTCCCTAACCAGGGGCTGCAGGAACTTTTGCATTATATGTTGGCATATGTCATAATTATTTCAGTATGTGTTATACACATTTTATTATGTGTGATATTCATTTCAGTATAGGTCATATCCATTCCAGCATGTGTCAATTATTTCAGTATGTGTCATAACCATTTCAGTTTGTGTCATATCCATTTTTGCATATGCCATAATTATTTCAGCATGTATCATAACCATTTCAGTTTGTGTCATATCTATTTTTGCGCATGTCATAATTATTTCAGTATGACATACCCATTTTGCTATGGGTCATATCCATTTAGCTGTGTGTGTTGCACCAATTTCAGTGTGTGCTGTACCAATTTAGTTTGCCTCATACCCATTTCAGTATATAATACCCATTTTGCTATGTGCTATAGCCATTCCCATCCCTGTTGCAGTGGTTCCTGGCCTCCTAACGATCTGGGCCCAGACCACTCGATAACTTTGGCTTCACTCCCATGTCTCATGTCCATTTTCTGCTTTGTGTACCATTCATCATCTTCAGCAAGCAAGATAAACAGAACGGTCCTCCATTCATCTAGTTCTTTTTGCAGTTGAGCTTCCGCATTTGCGATGTCATCCTGCGTCATACAAGGGATTCCTCTTATCATCGTATCCATTTGTTCTTCATCCAAATGGTCTGAAACCTCCTCTTCCCCTTCTACTGTGTCTATGTCTGAAGTGGCAGACACCATATTGTCTTCTTCATCCTCCTTAGCTTCCATGGCTGGGTCGAATAACCGGCACCCAGTCTGCTGCTCCTTCACTCGCTGCTGTGCCTCTGGATCCTCTAGCAGGTTTGGCTGACTGCACCCTCACCTGACAGAATAAGGGAATTTTTTATTGTAAAATGGACTCCACTACAAAAAAAATACATCCATACAGCATCAATGACAATATACAACATTCAGAAAACAGAGAAATTATCTCATTAGATTACCCCTTTTTTCCTTTCACACAATCAGTGTAACCATTTTTCACATTGTATCCATAAATGTTTAACTTTTTCTAAAGAAAAATGCTCTTCATCCACTTGATACATTCTCTGAATTTATTTTTTAACATTGGAGAATAGTACTAAATATGACATTACCTTTTGCTGTAGAACCAACATACAACGGGCTTGCCAAATATAGTACCGCAAAGTAGCAAAAATTATATATGAAGTATCCTGATGATGTCTAACCCAGGCCCCATTCGATGGTCCGTATAGTAATTCAGGGTAAGTTAAGGAAACAAAACGAGGTTCCTGACATTCTTTGGCAATGTAAGACCAAAGTTTTTTTGAACAGGGGCAGTCTAAAAAGAGATGCTGCTGTGTTTCCAGTATCTGGTTACAGGAGTCTCTGGGACAATACCTTTCTGACATCTGCTTGTGCTTATTATTTCATTTAACACTAAGCCTCCCAAAGTTTCTAAGCCAGATGACATCCCACATGAAGGGAGGGCTTCTGGGCTTATTTAACTGATGCAGGACTTTCTTAGTCTGAACGATGGAACACTGTGGGAATTCTACCAGGGTCTGACATTCATTTTGTAAAATCATGTCATAGATAGATTTCCTATCTTTCGTCTGGAGCTCGTTAGATGAAAGACCCAATTTCATTACCCATTTTAAACTATCTAACCCATTAGTAGGTAATCTGCCATGTTTACCTACTGCACAAGAGTTTCCTACTGCCCAATATATTAAGTTAGGTTGCAACCAATGGTTAACTAAGGGCTTCCATAGTGTTTCCCCTGGTTTTAGTGCATTGCCAATGTTATATGATAAAAAGATACTGAAATAAAAAGCAACTGGGTGTATCATACTCAGTCTCCCTTCTGCAATAGACCGATATGTGTATTCCTTTGTAATAGGGTTTAATCTGGAGCCCCAAAAGGCCCGGAAAAAATACTGTTTAGCCTAGTTAATACGCTTTGAGGGGGAGGGAAAACATAACACAGGTACAAAAAGACTGGGACCAATAAGGATTTAATAAGTACCACCCTACCCTTTTTGGACAGTTGCTGGCATTTCCATCCATTTACCAAGCAAGTGGCCCTAACCATCTTCTTCTCCCAATTTAGGGAAGCTAAATTATCAGGTTTGAAATCTAGACCCAAAATAGTAATTGGGACTCAAGAAACCAACATTTCTGCCATCTGCCTAGATGCGGGCACAGGAGTTGAGCCTAAAGTGACTCCTTTATTTTTACCCAAATTGACATTTGACCCTGAAACTGTAGAATATAATTTTAAGGTGTCTACTAGTGCTGTTTCTGAGGAGGATGGATCAAGTGTTAGAACTAGGTCATCTGCATAAGCTAGTGTTTTAATTATAGGCACATTTGGTGAGACCCAAATCCCTTTTATCCTATTGTCAGAGTTGAGAAGTCTTAATAGGATGTCCATGCCAAAAACATACAATAAAGGACTAAGGGGACATCCTTGTCTTACTCCCCTACTAATTTTAAGTTTCTTACCATACCAGCCATTAAGGTTCAGGATGATAAGAGCATTATCATACATACATTGTAGCCAAGACACAAACTTTGAGGGAATCCCAAATGCTGTTAGTGTGGAAAATAGGAATTTATGAGATAGCCTGTCAAATGCCTTTTCCTGGTCTAAGCTGAGCACATAATCTTGTATGCTGCCTTGTGCAGCTTGGAATAATAGTTCTCTTAATACTATTAAGTTGTCTTGTTGCTTCCTACCTGAAATGGCACATGTTTGAGGAGAACTAATCAGGGAATCTGAAATAGCTAACAGCCTTATTAAAATCTTGCTCAAAATCTTAAGATACGTATTAAGTAGACTCAAGGGTTTCCAATTGCTTATATCACATTTTGGTTCCTTTTTATGCAAAAGGACCAAAACTGCCTCTTTCATGGAGTCAGCATAGGTGCCAGAGTGCAATATGTAATTAAAAATAATTGTTAGGACAGGGACTAGTTCTAAGCTGAATACACTGTAAAAACCTGATCCAAGGTCATCCGACCCTGATGCAGTTCCAGAAAATGACTGGGCAATTGCCTTACTAACCTCATCAGCAGAGATTTCCCTAATTAGTTGTTCAGAATCTTCAGAGACCTGGGGTAGACCAAGAGACTGAAAGATTTCTGTTACATCTGACACCTGTGAATTCTCTTGGACGAGATTCTCCACATGATTTTCCACCACCCTCAACAGTTGTGGAGGTGAGCTTACCTTTTAATCTGTAGGTGTCTGTAATTCTGATATGACTCTGTTATCAGTTCTGGACTTACCTTCCTTGTATAGGTCCAAAGAGCCTTCTGGAACTTGTGTAACAAAGCGCAATTCTTGCTCTAGAGATTTGGCTCAGTCATATTGTAAAGCAACCATTTGTGCCTTAACGTTCGAAATTTGGTAACTAAAATCAAAAGCTTCTGTTTCTGAAATTAATTTCTGTAGCTGGTACCTCAGCTCTAGATACTGAATATATTCTTTATTCACTTTAGAGTTAGCTTTATTCTGAAAGAAAATCCGCCAGGAGCTTTTACTGTCCTCCCACCATTCTGATATGTTATCATAAGATTCTATCACAGAAAGTCTTGCTTTCCATTCTTTTCTCCATAAATTCTGAAGTTTCTGGTCAGATAGGATTGATTCATTTAGTCTCCATTTTGGTTTTTTTGCAACGTGGTGTTAGTTCCCAAGATATTCTAAGTTTTATGGCCATGTGGTCCGAGAATTTAAAGGGCCTAGTTTCAACATCTATAATATTTAAAACTGCAGAAATAAACATAAAATCTATTCTAGTTCTCAGAGTGCCTTTGAGATAAGTAAAGCCCCCTGAGGGATAACATTCTCAGTAGGCATCCTTCAACCCAGCTGTGTTGATGATCTACTATAGTACCACAGAATCACAAAATAATTTGTGTGTCCTAAAACCCCTGTCTGACTGGTTGAGAGCACAATTAAAATCACCACCCCATACTATTAATTGAGAAGTATGAAGAAAAAGCTGTATTTCCCTTAATAAGGAAACTCTTGCCTTAGTTTGTGGGGCATAGGTGGCTATTATTCAGAATCTTTCTGTATGAAAGGAAATGTCCAGGAGCAAGGCCCTACCAGGGTATATGTCTATTAATTTAGATACCCTCAGATTAGGGATTCCAAATAATACGCCTATGCCATCACAAGTATCAGATCCAGTTGACCAAAATGAGGATCCTAAATGCCAATTTTTGGATGCTTGCTGAAGTTCATATTGGGATTTAAGCCAAGTATTCTATATGTAGATTATGTCATTATACTCTTGCTATAAAGCAAGCATAACTCCCTTTCTTTTGCGTTCACTTTTAATGCTATTCACATTCAGAGTTGAGATAGTAGAAAATGCATGAATAGTAAATGGAAGTACATCATTACTCATTATAGACTCTGTACAAAAGGAGTCTTAGAGGCTCACCTTTCTTTGTCTAGTCGTTTTTGCTATGGAGTCCCCCCCCACCTTCCTCTGTATCCATGTTGGAGGTGATAGATGAGGTATCTGTACCTTCATCCTCCGAATCTTTCTTTGTTCTATCAATATGGAGTACAGCATATTTATTGCTTCTTTCCATGAGTGTGACCCTGAACTCTGAAGATCCCCCTTCCGCAATACTTTTCTTAACTGTTTTACCTAGATGGTTTCTTTTTTTGGGGGGTTACCAATTTAAAAAGGTCTTTCAGATTCCTTTGGTGGGGGAGGGGGGCATAACCTAAGTATCAGTATTTCCATCCTCAGTTTGAGAGTGGGGATGAGGAACTGGGATAGTACCTTCACTTATGTCTATATCAGGATCCCTGCATTCCCTGAGGGTGACTGTTGCTGTTTGGATATCAGAATTTACTGGTGCACTTGAAAGTTGTGCCTGAAGGAGTGGCGCTGTATTATCTTGTGTTCTCATGGTTTCCTGCGCAGCCCTCAAACTCTATTCTGCAACTCTCTTAGCCTGTTGCTGTTGTTCCAAATTAATAAGACCTTCAAGGGAGGGGCAATCCTCTCGATTATGAGAGTCCCAAGGACGTCTCCTATATGCGTGACCTGTACGTTCATGCAGATTTCATTTAAACAGATTTAGGCATGCTGCTGCAACATTCCCAAATTCTAAACAGTGATTACAATGTGAGGTATCGCATGCTGAACTAAGATGGGCCTGAGAGCCACATTTAAAACAAGAATGAGGTTGACCAATGTAGAAAATAGAATCCCGATCTTTCCCCAGAAGAAAAGGAACTTGGCAAGTGTACTGGGCCTGAGTTTAGGGAGTACAGTTTTGCCCTAACTCTCCAACCCCTGTCCCAGATCTGCTCACTGTCTAATGTTGGGGTGGGCTTACCCAAACCTCACACCTTTGGCATAACCAAAACAACATGTCTTCCATATTTACCCCTTCATTTTTAAACATAATCGTAATGTTCTTAATCAAGGGTTTTGTTAGGGATGTTTTTCAGTGCCTGATATTGAGCCCAAAAAGCGATCTAAACTTGAAATATTTTTCAAACTCACATCAAAATTAGTTACCCAGACTGATGAGAGTGAATACCTCCGAGGAGAAGAATTTCATAGATTGTTTCAACAAAACTCTAGCAATGTGTAGTCTATTTGGGGGGGGGTCCAAGCCACTTTTATAAAGCAATTTGACAGCATTATGCCTAGGCGCAGACTCACCTTTATTAGAGAACAGATCAGATAACTTGAACATAGGATTTAACCTATTTCCGCCCTGTTCATCTTGTTGTACACCAGCTGGAGGTCCAGCCCTTAAAGGTTCTCTTTGTTCACCCTGCCATAGATCTGCTGGAAGCCCAGCTCTTGAGGATACCCTTACCTCCCTATTTTGGGGTGCATTACTTTGGCCTAATGGAGGGGGTTGTGAAACCTGTGAAACAGAATCAGTAACATCACTATCAGAAAAAGGAGCAACAGTGTCATTAATAATTTCACTATTTTTCCCCATAAAGTCATCAGAGTTAGATTTATTACCCCGGGGTATGGTGGAGCTCTTTTCTCATCCCTCGATGGCAGCCACAGAAGTAGAAGCAAAATTGGTCATTTTTTTATTGGATGGGTCATTTCGATCCGGCATCCAGTGTCCAGGAGAGTCTTGGTTCCAACCTGCCCCTTCTAAAGTATGCAGTGGAGACCAGTTCATATCATTAGATGCTATAGTGTCTGATGAAAGTTGTTGCTGCACCTTATAGACAGCTGCCATGCCTTGAGCGCTCCAACTGTGCTGCAGCTGGTCTGGAACAAATGTGTATGTTTCTTCCTGAGGAGCCGTCAGGCCCTTCCATGAGATCGCAACAGCAGGAGCAGCCTCTGTGTTGCAGGTTGATTTACCGGGTCCTAATCTCACTATCGGGCCCCTCCCTTCTAATGTCGCAGCAGAAAGTGGCGGCTTTGGGCACTCGGCACAAACGCTGATTTCACTGCCAGCCACTTCTGTTGTTTTCTCTACTGATTTAATTGAATCTCCTTTCAGCTTGTCCGCAGTCTGACATGTGGAGATAATTCCTGGCTGCTGACTCATCCCATTTGCTGTCACTTTGAACTGTGGTGCTGTCAGAAGCCTGTTCTAGAAATGCTAGTACTATTTCCAAGTCCTTTACTTTCAGTAAGTACTGTGCCTGTTTCTTTCACAAACGTTGAATTTTAGAGACAGTTTCAGCCTGACATGAAGCTGAGCCAGGCACATTTAAAGCATCAACAATTTTTCAACAAATAGTACCTCATTGCTGTCTTGCTGTTTTGATAGTTCAGCCATTAAAGCCTCTCTCTTTAATTTACAAGATTCTTGTGCCTTCAGTAGATTCTGCACCAGTTTCTCTTTTTCTGTGGCTGTATCATTATCAATATTTAAAGAAGACAGTACCTCAGCTTCATTTGTGGCATTCTCTACAATTTGAGACCAGTCCATATCAGATTCCAGGAAACATACAGGCACATCAGATTCTTCTTCCAAGTTTAGGTCATCAGCAGCAACAGGAACAGAAAGGGATTCCTTCATCTCTGTCTCCACTGTTAGCAGTCCTCCTCCTCGTGGATCCACAGGGGCAGCCATCTTGGCCAAAGACCAGGATGTCAAATGTTCCCCTAGAGGTGAGTAGGGGAATTTGTATTGAGAAAGAGGACTCTATGACAAAACAAACCGCAAAAGATCAACATGCAACATATAATGAAAATAACATAGCAAATATACAAAAAAATCAATCCACAGTTGCAAGAATATATATCATGCATCATCCACCCAATTATTTATTACATTTTGATAATCGAGTGAGCCCACTGGGCCCCGAGAGTCCCTTTTTCAGGGGCAACCCAAGGATTACATACATTATTACATGGGATTGAGTACAACAAAATACATAACATGTTTCACATGGATACATTACAGGGTAAACATGGTAGCAATATAACAAGCTCCAACGGTATAGGAGTTGGACCACAGAGTATTGGCTAACACTTGGGAGTCCCTTAGCTTAGCAGTTGCATTTTGAGGAGGAAGTCAGGTGCGCCTTAAGCCTAGTGCGGAAGGTGTAAGGGGAGGAGATTTCCTGAATACCTTGTGGCAGGGAGTTCCATAGGGTGAGGGCGGTGATGGCGAATGACTTCCCACCCACCTTAGTTATGTTCACAATTTTCCCACAGGTGTTTCACCCTTGCAACGCCATCTTTTTTATAATCCCCACACCTTATGTTCTGCAGTGTTTGTTGCACATTACATAACAGCTCTGCAAACATTATTGTCCTTTGTTGTGTTACCCACCTGCATCTGGATTGCCAAACATAGTATCTAATTACTGAAAAAGTAATAAACAAAGTATCAACATGGAATTTTCCCCATTCTCCCCTATGTACACCATACATCAATGTACAGTAAGTTAAAGATTCAAATAAAGGCACATGCCACCTTTTTGCCAAATATGCCCAAAATTGTCATACATAATGACATTCCAAAAAGAGATGATTCTGAGATTCCAAAATTGCTATACAGTGTTCCCTAGTACAGTACCTGTCACACATCTGTTTATGTTTGTTGTTATTTCTAACAGGTAGTCTTCCATAACTACTCAACCATACACTGTCCCATATAAATTCTGGCATCCTTTTATTAGAAAAAAATTTGATGACTACCCCTAGGTAATCTGCAGGACATTCTGGGAAAACTATCACATCCTTAAATTCCAATAACACAATATGCTTATACAACTGTTTCCTATCCAAAGTTTCTAGGAGAGATATTGTATCCCCCATTTCATCAAGTTTTTAAATGTTTCTAGTCCATATTTCAGAAAACTGGGAAGTTTTGTTAACGGACCCGATTTAGCAGCTGTCCAATAGGGCAACCCTTGTACCAGCCAAGCCCGTACATAAGGGTGCTATATCTTATCCCCAGGCCTAAAGATGGGACTCAAGTTAAGGGACACAAAAATACTAACATAAAGAGCTATTGGATTGACCATATCTATACCACCATCCCGTATGCTCCTATACATGTACCGTCTCTTTATGGGGTTCAGTCTACTCCCCCAAAAGGCATGGAAAAAATACTTAAAGCAGTATATAAAGAAACCGGGGGTGGAAACTCATAACTTATATACAAAAAAATGGGAACCAATAATGACTTTATCAATAGTACTCTTTCCTTTTTTGCTATCTGTCTCCCCTTCCATCAGCTACTAATTGACGTGCTCTGTCCATTCCCTTATTCCAGTTATCATGAGTCATATTCCTGGAATCAAACTCGACCCCTAAAATGGTCACTGGCTCCCTACTTATTTTAATACCAGCTATACTTCCCTGCTCAGGCAAAGGGGTATCCCCTAATGGTACTCCTTTACTTTTATTAAAATTAATCTTGGATCCTGAGCATTTTGAAAATAAAGTCAAAATGTCCTTCACATATGTCCCTTCAGCTTCTTGGGATAAACAAAGTACCAAATCATCCACATAAACCATTATTTTTACCGGTGGAGTATCAGTAGATATATATGTATTCCCTTTATCTGTTCATGTCTAACTATTAGTTATTAACTATTAGTTATTAACTATTAACTATTAATGAAAATATCTCTAGAAAACACATACAAGAGAGGGCTAAGGGAACAACCTTGCCTCACCCCTCTTTCCACTAAAATGGGGTTACCAATCCAGCCATTGATATTAAGAAGTATCGCTGCCTTGTGGTGCATTGTATAAATCCGTCCCACAAATTCATGTGGTATTCCATAAGCCTTTAGGACAGGAAATAAAAAATCACGTGCCACCTGATCAAATGCCTTCTGATCTGGGCCTAGAATAAATCCTATCTTCCCTTCTTGTGCAGTGTGAAATAGTTCCTATAATACTATGAAATTATCATATTGTGCTCTACCCTGGATAGCACACGTCTGTTCTGGACTAATAAGCTTATCTGCCACTTTAGATAATCGGTTAAGCAAGATCTTACTTAAAATTTTCAAATCTGTATTTAACAAACTAAGTGTTCTCCAATTTTTTAAGTCCTCTCTAGGCCCCTTTTTATGCAACAAGATTACCAGAAGCTGTTACATAGATCCAGCCAAAGAAGAATTATTTAGCATTTCATTAATAACCCTTACAAAAACAGGAACTATTTCCTCCTGAAAAGTATGATAAAAGGCAGCCCCTAACCCATCAGTCCCTGGGGCTGAGTCAGGATTTAAAGAGAAAACAGCTAATCTTTCTTCATCAACTGAAATTTCCTCCAGTAAGCTCCGTTTATCCAAATCATTCACTTCAGGCAAATGTAATTGTTTCAACTCTACAGCCAAATTATCAATCCCTGAGTCCTTCTTAAAGAGAGACCCCAAATACATTTCTACCACATTTAACAATTCCTGTGGGGAAGAAACTACATCCCCTGTCACCGTTGCCAACTGAGTAATTAATTTATTACCTACCCTATCACTGCATTCCTTAAAAGGGTCCAAAGCACCTTTATGCAATTTCAGGCCAAATCTTAGTTCTTGTTCTAAAGATTTAGCTCTGTCATACTGTAGGTCAAACATTCGTTTCTTAACATTCTTGATCTGTGTACTATAATCTTTTCTCTCTGTTTCTGTTAAGGATATCAGTTTCTGTAACTGGCCTCTCATACTCAAATAATCTAGATAATTTTTATTTGCTATGGTCCTAGACTGTTGTTGGAAAAAAGCCTTCCAATTAGTTTTGGTATCTTCCCACCATAAGGCAATATCATCATACATATCAAGTACAGAAAGCCTCGCTACCCACTCCCTTCTCCATGCTCTTCTAACCTCATCTTCCATAATCTTGTTATTAACCCTCCACTGATTTTTTTTTTTTTTTACATCTAGGTGCAGTACCCCAAACAATTTTTACTGTTACTGACCTATGGTCTGTAAACTCCCAGGCCCTCACAGTTACAGATTGTACCAGTAAAATAGCTGAAATCAGCACAAAATCTATTCTAGTGGAGATCGAGGACTTGAGAAACAGTATTACCTTCAGATGAATGTTTCAGTCTGTATGCATCCACTAACTTCACTGTCTTAACAATATTAATGAGTGCTTGTGAATCACAAGAATTTTGTGGTGTGCAACCCTCTATCAGAGGCACCTAGAGCACAGTTAAAGTCCCCTGCTCAAACAACCAACCTAGAGGTATGAAGAAATGATTGAATAGCCTTCAATAATACAACTCTTTGTGCTTTAGTCTGTGGGCCATATATTGTAATTAATCTAAATCTTCCCCTTTAAAATTAATGTCAAATAATAGGGCCCTGCCAGGATAAATATCTACCAACTGAGATGCTTTTAAATCTGAATTTGCAAATAAAATCCCAACCCCATCACACGTTGTTTCCCTGATGGACCAGAAGGTGGCACCCTTAGTCCAAATGTTATTGGTGGCTTTAACCTCAAAATTTGTTTTAAGTCTAGTATCTTGAATACAAAAAATATCGCATCCCTGTTGTTACAGAATATTCAATGTCATTACCAATGTTTTATGTCTCTTTATACTATTGACATTAACCGTGGAAATAGTCAAGGAAGCCATATGTAGAATGAGGGGGGAGAAACACCTTTAACCCATTACTCATGAAACCTTAGCTACCCATCTACGCCTAGACCTACGTAGGATAGACTCTTCCCCCTTTCTATCCCATTCCTCCCCTTCTGAAGTAATATCAGTAGTGGTTGATGCCCTTGAAGAGTTATCTGACTCTTCCCTCGGTGTCAAAACTGCAAACTTATTCCCACTCTTCAAGCCATCAGGACTTTTCATTCCACTTTTAGACAAAGGGAAATTCTTAGAGGAAATTGCCTTCTCTGACCTATGCCATTTTTTAGCAAGAACTTTTTTAAACAGCTGCTGAGAACCTGGAGGGGGAAGGGGGCATATCTGATAAACCTGAGTCTTCAGGAGCTATAATGAGAGAAGTAGGTGCTACATGAGAACCTGAAGGGACTTTTGAAATCTGAGTGTCACTAGTTTGGACCTGTCTGTCATTCCCCTGTTGTTCTACACTCTCTTGTTTCACCTCCTCATCTTTCTCCTCCCCGGGGGGGGGACCTGAGTCCTATGATGTCTGTCTGCCTCCTGAACAGTTACTTTTTTCACTTGCAATTGTTGGGCCATATTAATTAACCCCTCATGAGATGGACAGTTATCCCTGTTATGGGACACCCAAGGACACTTCCCATACCTATGTCCTGTCATCTCACACAAATTGCATTTAAACAGATTAAGGCATTCCGCTGCTAGGTGACCAAACTACAATGAGTATCGCATGCAGTATTAAGATGAGTCCTTGACCCACATTTGAAACATGCCTTAGGCTGACCAAAATAAAACAAACTCCCTCTATCTTTTCCTAAGAAAAAAACTATTAGTAAGGTGCACAGGTCCATTGTTAGTGGAATATAGTTTCACCCACAGTTTCCACCCTCCATTCCATATTTGTTCACTATCGAGAATTGTTGCCGGTTTATCCAAAACTTCACACTGTTGTCTCAACCAAAACAAAATGTCCTCTGTATTAACACCTTCATTTTGAAATATAATAGTGATTAACTTCACTGCAGGTTTAGTTAATGGAACCACTAAAAATGGAACCCACACTGGTGTATTTTTTAAATTTTTGATATTGCGCCCAAAATCTGTCCAAGTTGGTTACAGATTTAAAACTGATGTCATAGCTGGAATTTCCAATGTGAATAAGTGCAAAAATTTCAGAAGAAAAAAGTGTCATTGTACCCTTCAATAATTGTCTTGCTATATACAATCTATCTGGCGGATCTTCCAGACCCCCTTTATATATTAATCTAGCTGCATTCTTCCTGGGGGCTAGTACCCCTTTGTTCTGGAATAAATCCGCTAACTTAAACATTTGATTCAACCATGCATTCTGTTTTGGGTCCTGTAACACCTGGTCTGAAGGTCCCATTCTAATGTCATCCAACAAAGATGAGTTGGGAAGTACTGCACCACTGTCTGGTAACCTGGATGTTTGTTGACCCATTACCATGTTGCAATTCAATATTACTTCCCCAGCCTTGTCCAAGTCTAGTAAAGGTTCAACATGTCCAGCAGTTGATACATTGCTTTTATGTACAGGTGTAGTTTGTTGAATATATCGTTGCACATTTTTATCCAATGGGTCAGGAATCCACTGCCCATTAGATTGCTGGAGCCATCCAGCCCCTTTTATAGCACGTTCAGGTGACCAACCATTTTGGTGCTGTAAGCTGTCCCTTTTCCCCAGGCGACTAACTCCGTCTTTCCCCAATGTGTGAAGGTTATCAGCCAGTATAAGCCCCAGTACCGTACCGGCCTGTTCCGTTCCTCCCACAGTCGTTTGCATGCTCGTTGCAACAGGAACACAGCTACTGGTCAGCATCTACCCGACCTGGGCATATCCAAGTGCTCAGTACAGTCAGTTTTGTCAGACTCACCCAGAGATTCGCTACCCATGTCCAGCTCTCGGCACACATCTCCCCGATGTCCACCACTGCTAGCCGATACTGAACGCCACCTCTCGATCTCCATGCTCTGCTCCTCAACACCCACCACATCACTCTCTGGAGACAATACAGCTCGTGATTTGGTCGTTTGATTTGGCAAGGGAGTGGTTCACAAGACAGCAATCTCAGCAACCAATATGATCTTCTGGAGTTTACACCGCTCCTCTTCTGCCTGGACAAGCTCCAATAATCATTCCTTTTCCAGCAGATCAACATCTTTACCCTCCATATGTTCAAATTTAACAACTCCATCATTTTCCGTGTCCCGTTGTGTATCCTCCATTTCAGTATCGAAGAATTCCTCTGGCAAATCATTCATTTCTGTGTCATCCTCAGAAACAGTAGCCTCTCGATTTACCGGGACAGAGGAGGAGGCTTGCTCCTGTGTCTCTCCGACATCCTTCTCTCCCAAGGCTCACACCAAAGTGGTCATCTCAGCAAGACAGCCACAGATTCCCCCCGCAAGAGAGTAGGGGAATTTCCCCGGTGCCCTGGCCAAATTTCCCCCATTCACTAAATATACAACCAACACCTTAATCTGTTTCAATTTCAGTTGGCATTCATCTGTATCGCTCTCCCCCGGGTCATGCTTGAAAATAGGCAAGAATTTGTTTAGTGCACTTACCCGGTCAACAAAAACTAAATAAAATAAATAAATCGTTCAGGGTACACAGGTGTGCTGCCCCCATCCTCCCTTGAGGCACTGCAGTTGAGGTGTTCATTTGCCATTTTGTTATGTAGAAAAATGGGATTAGAGGATTACTGCATACTGGACTGTGTGGGTTCCTCTTGAAGGACCTTTTGTGCAATGGCCAAGGATGTTAAAATAAATACATATATGGCAAGGTTTTGTTGTTGGTTCTTCTGTTGTGTTCAATTCTGTGTTGGTTCCCTATAGCCATGTCTGAATAGAAGACTGATGGGGATATATTTGATTGGAAACTGTAAATAAGAGAACTGGCAAGTAGCTACTTACGTGATAGTTCAATAAATCTGTAATGTATTTTGCAAATGTTCATATCCTGATTCAGTAATGCTGAGTTAAAAAATGTGCAATGAATAATATTCTTCAAAACCAGGTGTAGACTTCATGGCATTTACTATGCTCTCTTAAACTGTGAAATTAATTACAGAAACACATTTGTACTTGTCTGGCTATTCCACCAGATGGTGCTACAGGATAAAATTGCAGCACCAATCGAACGTCACGAGGCAACCCCTATCCAGCAATGTACTGCATGTTTGTAACCATCACTTTCTTTCTACGTCAAAAAAAGGCACATAAAAGGCATGTAAAGTGCTGATGGGGTGAATAAACAGATGGACGGACAGACAGACAGACAAAACGCAAATTAAACACTAATATATTAAACAGATAAAGCAGCAGTATCTGTGAATCTACCCAACATTCAGCATATCATTTTTAGCAATAATTAATTTGTGGTGATAGCATTAATATACCAATATTTTCCTTTTTCATTATATTTCATTTGTGAACTGAAATTTGTGGTTCTGATGTTTCTAAAAATTCCTTCTCATTTGCCACAAAAAAAAAAATTAAACATCTTGGAGTGGTGCTGTGCTGTTTATCATCCAAAACACGTACTAGCACCGTGCTAATATACCCACAGTAAGACTTTAGTATGTACAGTCAAAAATTTACCTCAGTGTAAGATTTCTCAAAATTGCAAGTGGTGGCTATCTTTAATGAATCAAGTCCCTAAGTACAAAATTAGTAATAAAAGCATTTTTTTTTTTGCACCATGCTCCCCTTGGCCCCATTTGAGCTCCCACAGCACCCTAGCATCATCACCTCACCTTTTTCTGGGGCTTACCTTACTCCTTTGTTGCCCCTTCGTGATCTGGCCTCACAACAGATTCATCAGGATGAGGCTGGATCCCTTGGGTACACAATATGTAGTCATCAAGTGAGTGCCCCACCACTTGGTGAGTGCAAGGCCTGCAAATGGAGTGAGGCTGTCATGCTATATGAGGGATGGGTTATTTCTACATTTTTGACCCACCCGTCCCTCGAGAAGCAGGTGGCTCTGGTGCACATGCATGCAAACATGCATAGTGTGGCATGGGCCTGTGACTCCTCTCCCCAAGCCACTCTGTTTCACAGCCACCTGTGGTCTCTCAGGTGGCAGTATAGCAGTGGAGCTGACTGCCCAGTGCCCACCCTCCCTGGAGGAGGAGGAAAGTGTCCTCTGGGATGCTCGACCCCCCCCGGCCAGCCCTTTATGACCCACGCTTGTTCCCAAATGTGGATCACCAGCATTGAGAGTGGTAGCCCTATTGCTGCACTGATGGACCAGCCATAAAAGCAGTTCTAAGAATATATGAGGGAATTAAAATTTACCAAGGATGAATCTAAGGATATCGTACCAACATTTTTGCTAACAGTATTATGAAGCAGTTTTCTAACTAACATATACTGCTACTTTTTGTGTTCCCATCATACTGTAACCATCTCAAAGAGATTGTATAGAACTAGAAAATGTTCAATGAGGCGTTACTAAGCAATCACAGAATATTGCTTGTAAATACCGCAAACATGTTTTGTGGCATAGTATTACAAAGAAATTACTGTACGTACAGTATATTACTGAACAATTCAGACAAGGAATGTTATTCTAGGAGTGGATGTGTTGCAGTAAGTATGGAATGTGAAGCCTTGTTAACTGTCTGGCATTATTCTGGGCTCCTGGTCCAGGAAAAGATTTGGTTTTCTAAGCTGCCTGCTAGGGGTCCCTTAGCACAGTATGGAGGTGATATGCTTCTTCTCCATAAAGAATAATGCATGATAAATCATACAGTTGGTCATTTCTTAAATGGGACACCACCTTTTCCTACTATAAAAAGGAAATAGAAGTGTGAAAGGAAAGGGGGATCTGTGTTTCACAAGAGTGTAAATTCTTCTGCTTTACAAAAGCACATTGGAGTCTTCTGCAGTCCTGTTCTTAACTGCAGTTGTTGTTTCAACACAGTTACTGTGATTACTTTGTGTTAGTTGCAACACTGCAACCCCTATACAATTGGGGAGATCTCCTAGCCCTTCCCTGCGTGGTCACTAAACACTTTGACCATGTGAGGAAAGAGTGTGGCCTCCATAAAAATATCCCACATGGCCGTCTACAAATACTAGCAGTACTCTCTAACCACATTGTGGTCTCTTGCACCCTCCACAAACCACCACCACAAGAAAAACTTCTACATATAGACAGTAGTGAAGAGGGGATGCAAAGCTGTGATGTAAGCAATAACACACAACATGATGTACACTAAGTAAGAAATAACACACAACATGATGTAGGTTACTATTCCTGAATCGCATGGCCAGGTGCATTGTGAGGCATGAGGAGTTTGTACTGACTGCTTTTAATCACCTGGAAGTATGGTTCATGAATAGTAACCCATACCCTGGAGTGTCTTATCATGCTTATAAAATGGGTCTACAGTAAAAAACAAAATAAGGATATGTTCAACAGTACAGTTGCTATTCCTGAACTGCACTGCTTTGGCACCTTCCCCACCAATCAGGAAGCAGGATTCTCCCTACCCATTTTATATAAATTTCAATGCATGCACCAGGGGTGTGAAGCACAGGGTGTAACTGAGTGCCATACACCCCTGGGAAGTGCTACTGGGCTTTTAAAAAGGCTCACTGTATAAAACATTATTTTTAACTGTAGCACAAGATCAGCATTCTAGCTGTGCACCGAAGCATTTTAATGCACAGTCATGTGACAGGTTTCAGCCAATCCTGTTTGTGCATTTTCCAATGCCATTTTGTAAAGGGTACACAATGCCCACAAGAGGCTAAGTTTAGGGTAGTAGATGTCTGTCCATACTAGTGAGGGAACAGGGCTAGGGATGCAAATTCCACTGGATGCTAGGGAAGTACTGAAAATTAGGGGGCAGGTGAGGAGACACTGGACTACCAGGGATGTGAGCAGATAAAATGTCAACATGCTCATGCGTGGGAGAATAGATCAGGACCGGGTATGTGGGGGAGAACCTTCAGGTGGTACAACCCAATAGCATGGACTCTAAAGCATAGCATAGTGCCCTGTGACTGGTGCTATGCTATGCTGCAATTCTGTGTGGATTCTCTGTCCGCTTGTTAGCAGGTGCAAGCACAATTTGCATTCACTGACATCTGGGAGTCTCATTTGCATTCTGACATAATCACAAGGGTATCCTCCTGTCCTGTTAACGTGTGTGTATAGAGCAAATATAAGCACTACTTTGCAATCAGCAATTTGTACTGTTTTTTACTAGTTTCATTGACTGTGCTTTGATTTGTATGGTGTGGACTGGACAAACACAGAATTCTGGATCAAATATCATATTCTGGTTTGTGCACAAGGTTGTCATAGATGTTCAGTGCGCTATGCTGCCTTAAGGGTTTCTTTCTTTCTTTCTTTCTCTCTCTCTCTCTCTCTTTTTCTTTCTCTCCCCACACTACGTGAGGTACTTACGGTACTAGGAAATGTATTCCACAAGTGAGGTAATCTGTAAAGATTTGATAAGTGTCAGTGGCTCAGTAGGTAGCACACTCGCCTCTGAGACCGGGAGATCAGAGGGCTGTGGGTTCAGTTCCCACATGTGGCACTTGGGTTAATATCCTAGTACTGACACTGTAGTGCAGCATGAGAGGGGTACTGCACTTCTGAGGTGCCGTCTTTCGGATGAGACGTTAAACCAAGGTCCCATCTGCCTGGATTGGTGGTAGTTCAGGTGGATGTCAAAGATCCCATGGCACTTATCGAAAGAGTAGGGGAAATTCCCCGGTGCCCTGGCCAAATTTCCCTCATTCACTAAAAATACCACCAACAGCTTAATCTGGTTCAAGGTCAGTTGGCATTCATCTGTATTCCCCCTCCCCCGGGTCGTGCCTGAAAATAGGCAGGATTTGTCTAGTGCACTTACCCGGTCAACAAAAGCTAAATAAAATAAAATAAAATAAATAAAGAATGGATGCTTAGCCAGCATTCTGCCTGCATTGTGGAATAAGAAACCTCTTACGCAGTGCAGACCTGAGGGAGTAGGAGGGGTTTCAGCAGGTTATGTACACCATGTAAGTACTCAGGAAGATTGTCATCCCAGTATTACAGTTTCTAGGATTGTGTTATGTAATATGTGCCACACCTTAAGTTGGGTCTAGTCAATTATACATTTGCAGGGGTGGTTGGGGGGTACGCAGGGAGGTAAACCTACATAGGGCATTAAAGAGGGTTAAAAGTTTGGAAAAAGCTAATTTGGGGGTCAGAAAAGAAACTGCCTCCATAGTCCAAACTAGGAAAGATCATTCTCTGAATTCATCATTTCCTGGTGCAAAATGAGAGACAGTCCTTCACCTTATACAGCGCACCTAGTTTGCTATAACATTTAGTAATAAGCCTATGTATACAATCAGAGTAGTCTTGTTGCTGGTTGAGCTGTATCCTAAGACACTTATAACAGGATACTATGTCCAGTAGGGTACCAGAGAGGGTGTTTACATTTAGTGGTGGTACTTGCATTTTTCAACCTAGAAGCCCTGCTGCAGATTAATTTAAATAGCTGGGGTACATTGTCCAGAGGTGTAGATGACAGTATCATTTGCATACATGCAAATGTTACAGATGCTGACTACAGAGTGAAGGTCATTTATGAAAATTATGAAAAGTAGAGAGCTCAGTACTGAATCCTGGGGGGACCCCAACTCAGCTGAAATGATAGATGAGAAAATCTGCCCTAATTTCATGGTCTGGGTCATACCATACAGATAATCCTGGAGCCAGTGGAGGGGAGCACCCAATATGTTGTTAGCCACAGACTCGGAGGCTAGGATGGAGTGACTCACTGTGTCAAAGGCCTTAGATAGGTCAGTGAAGATCACACCAGTAACCAGGCCAGTGTCCATATTGCTGCAGACATGGTCTGATTCTTAGGAGAAAAGTGAGGGTGAAGTGATTTGTCTAGCAACCAGATTGATATGGTGTAGGGAAGCCATTGGGCATGGTAAGGTTGAGGGACCTGGGTTATTGACTCCTGTTGGGATTCATTACCCAAAGACATTATGTTGAATATAAGTTTCACAGTACATTTGGCAGGGGAAAGTTAAGTGGGCTAGATTACTATGTAGTATTACCCCCTAGGAAACTGTACCAATCCCCTATGGTCTCCACTGGTATAGCCCACCCAATTACTTTACAGTGTAATAACAGTTTAACCAAAAATCAGTAACTTAATCTAAAAATATTATATTTTTGAGTAAGAAATTCAAACAATTAAGGGATGTATTGTGAGACCAGGAATGAAGTCCTAGGTGAAGGAAAACAAGGGTTAAGACAGAAAATATATGCAAATTCAAACAGTGCACCAACAGTAATTAACTAGGATTTCAGTGCAGCCTGCCTCCATGGTCAACACAGTGCCCCTGCCAGACTGTGCTATTGAGCACTAACCATGTCCCACTGTTAGCAGTGCCACTACCTCTAGTCCTTGGGAACTCCCAGGAAATCCTGTGTATCCAAGTGTTAGATCGTGGCAGGTCCAACAGCAGTTGCACATGGTTGGCTGGTGTTGGTACACTTAAAAATCAGCAGCAAATAATTTAACTCAAATTGCAGTTCCCAAATGGATTGCCTTTTTCATGCACTTGTACCCAGACTGTGGCCCCATCTAAAGAATTATACCTTTGGGATCTGCTGAGTTACATATAGTTACCCTTGACTGCACAGCAACAGCCACATCCCAGTCTCAGCAGTACTGACTGGATTTAGCAGTTCTCTCTTGATTTCCCTCACTGAAGATGGGATTACTCTTCTGATGCCTCAGCTATTCTTGACCATCCCCTCCAATACCTCTGCCAAATAGCTGGGCTCTCCATCATATGGTTTCTCTCTCTCTCTCGGGGTTGTTAGGTAGCTACATAGTTAATGATATGAACTACTACAGTATGTTTCCCAGCAGCACCCACTGCAAGACACCACCAAGCTGAGACAACTAGCACAGTGGCTCCCAGCCCTCACTGGCATTGTAGCTGTGTAGGTCCCTCAAGCCTGGGTTGAATAATATCTCTTTTTCTTTCCTTCTTTCTCCCTTTTACTGACAAGATCAGCTGCAAACTAGCCATGGTAGTCACATACATCTTGGGTGAAGCAGCCTCCTCCTCCTCTTTCTCCTCCTCCTAAATGGCAGTAGAAGTATAGTTCTTACTCTCCAATAATTTGTGTCATTTAGGTTTGCCCTCATAGATGGTAGATCTGCCTCATTGTATAGACCAGAATGCAGTGGTTAGCTTTGGTGGGTCCTGGCAGGGGAAAACAGAGCAGATGGATTGTGTCTTCTGTCAGTCACAGGGAAGGACCTGTCCATGCTTTCCTTTGCATTTTATTGGGTCTTCGCAACCAGGGTGAAGTACTGTGATCCTTCTGTGGCACATGAGCCATCTGGTGGCTCTCTGTCAGACTCTGGAGCCTGACAAATGATTGTGGCAGCCATAATTTCTGACTGCATAATCTTCAAAGTTCCATTTCAAAGATATACCCTCAATACACACTTAGAGCCCCAGCAAATCTTCTCCATGGGTGAGTACTAGTGTTTGTCAATCAGAGTTGCATACTGGAGAAGTCCCAATTTATTATGAGTATTTGCCATGATCTCCATCTGTGGCAGAAAAAAAACACTGTTTGGTGCAGCAATGAAGCCATAAGTCCAGGTGCAGAGGGTGTCAATGTAGCAGCAATCCCCATCACTCACTCTCCACCCCCCCCCCACTGCAGAAGTGTACAGTTCACAAAGGATGGCAGGAGCATTACTACTAGGTAACATCATAAAAGTCTACATGGGGCATTTCAGGTAACCCTCCCAAATGGGAGGGGGGGGCGGTTACACTCTCCCCTGCTGAATGCTTTATATCTGCACCGAGACTGAACTCAAAATTAAGTACCACAGGTACTATTAGCCTTTAACAAGCTATGTAGAAAAATTGCATTCTAGCTTGCAAATATCACATTATTACTGACATCCTATCTAGACAATTAATTCTTGATCTAATAATTTTTTGAAACAGATAAACCCTATTACTACTTCACCCAGGGACACTGACAAAGGTGATAATGGGCAACAACTTGGGGTAATGTGAATACCTCTATGCACTATATGCAGGGGTAGGTTGGTGAAGGCACAAGAAGAGTTAAATGTTAGTTTAAGGAAAGGCTTCATTTCTCTTTCAAAGCACTGAAGTGGGATGGTGACTTCTTCCTCAGACTTTGGGTGTCAACTTCCCATCTCTACAACCAGTGAAGGAGTGTCCTCAGGGAAAATGGGCACATAGTATTATAGGTTTCCTGAGTGTCCTAGTCTTCCTCCTCAGTAGGTGTTCAAGATACAAATGGTGTTGTAGTGCAGTCCAAGGCCCGCATATTCAGATGCAATATGTGGAACATCCCTGGATGTGCCATGCATCTCCAGACTTGCGTGGTCCATCAGGGGGTCTGGCCATATTCAAAGGCCAGCAATGCACCCCACAACTCTGACTGTGCCACCGCACACAATATTGTGATGCACCCATGCAAATGAGGGGTCTTTCATTCTCATGCCATGCATCACAATATTGAAACACCCCTAACGTTACTATGGCCAGCTGCGGCGGCACATAGTTATGCTTCTGAAACCCTACTTTAACTATAGTATGCATGAGGTTGGGTGGTTCCCACACCCAGTCTAGGGCCATGTACAAGGTCCCCTCACCCCGATCTCTGTGAAAATAAAGGAGTAATGCTATCCTCTTTTCTGTTGTGTAGTGTCCCCCCCAGCCCCGAGCACTCACAAAATAAAATTGACACCCCAATCCCATTACCATATTCAAACAGATATTCAAACAGATTGCACAATCTGTTCCATTCACACAATTTGTTTGAATATGGTGCCAGAGCCGGATGGCCAATTTTATTTGTGTGGTGCATTATTTTGCGTGCGCATTCAGCTGGCTCTAATTATGGGGCCCCAACTGTATTTTGGCTGACTTGGCCTCTTCTACAAGCAGCTCTGTCTTTTGGGGGTGTGGATAGATCAGCCAGCAGACTGAGGAGATCCTTGGTGGAATACTATCTCACTGTTTCTGGTTCTTCATCGAAGCTGTCGTGATCTCCTTCATGAGCATCAGGTGCGGGTTGAATTGCTACTTGCCTTGACTGCTGTCTGCAAGCAGTAGCTCTTGTTATGGGTGATTTGGGTGGCTTGCATTTGCTACATCTAATTAGGGCATCTGTTGTCCAGCTGGTGATAGATAATTCCTGTGGATCATTTTGGGACATCCAAGACATCCCTCTGACTGTATCTTGTACACAGGTAGATTTCCAAGTTTCTCTGGTGCCATAACGGTGGTGCTGGCCCAACTGTTGGTTATTTTATGCTTGCCTGGTAAGCTTAGGTTCCTCAAGAAGGCTCTGTTTTAAGGAAACAGCTCCTGAACTCTGACCCTCTTATCAGAACATTCTTTGTTGTCCTAATCGCTGTTAGTGGCAGTGCTCAAGGCAAACATGCCAGCAGCAACCATTTGCTCGTTCAGTCTTTGCACATACAGAGACACCAGCCATGACGCAAAGCAGTGACTTGCAGTGAATGACATGTCACAAAATGCTGCAGTGAAAAAGGGCATCAGTGCCATCGAATGACATTGTTCCCTGCAGCATACTGCAGTATTTTGTGATATAGTGCAGCAGTACTGTGTTCCATCCATGCTGGCACCACTGTACTATAGATAATTCTCTGTCCGGGATCAATCAATAGAACCTTTGAAGCAAAGGTCAGCTGACAGCCTGGCATCTCACCTGGACATAAGGCAGTACAAAGAAAAATCCAGTGGTATCTTTTTTGGTATAATTGTAGGTGTGCACCAGTGTACTCACTTGTTGGCTCCATCAGGCCTTCTGATTGGGGTTCATCATTCCCAGCATTTTTAACAAAGTACAATTAAATTGTTCAGTTTGTGGATTACCCTGGGGTGATATGGTATGGTTCTAGGTACCCGGTTAGATTAGCACTACAGGAAAAAGCACCAGTCAAGAGAGTGCTAGTCCCTGTAGTGCTAACATGGACAGCAAGAGGTGATCTGCAGTACTTGCAATAAGCGCTCCCCTGGTCACTGTCCATGGTGCTTAAGCACCTCAAGAGCATCGGGATGCAGGAGACTGGCCAAGCTGCTCCTGTGGTGTGGAGGGCTGGGGCATCAAGCAGCTTGGCCAGCGGCATAGGAGACCAGGATACTAATTTTGGTCTCCAACATTTTTAGCACTGTGGACTTAAGTTTTGTTACATGGGGTCATGGAAATGGTATTCTATGGCCCCGCAAATTTTAATTTATTCCATGATCCGATACCCCCCTCCGAGTGAGAATCCTTTAGCCTGGGGGGTGCAGGGGGCTTTGCCCCTCCAAAAAAAATTAACATCAGCGCTTAAATTGCCGCATGATTCTGGACCATGCTACTGTTGTAGGTGCTTACGAGACCCACTGCCATGGTTCTAGACTTTCATGCTGTCCACAAAGACAGCAGTTCCTTTAAGAGTTTACATTTAAAACCTTGGCCTTGGGTTGAATGAATCCACTGTGGAACTCCATATTGCACAAATAACTGCTGTACAAGGACTTTTGCAGTGGTGATCTCCTTCTGATAATTTGTTGGAAAGACCCGAGCATACCAGTTGAAGTCCATGGTCACCACTAACATATTGCTGATGTCACTGGTTTTGGGTTCCAGAATGAGTACAGTGTTGCAGCCAAAGACACTGCCAGATATTTCCTGAAGTTTCTGTGACATCCCTAGAAAAATTCCCTGCCTGTCTGCAGTACCACTGTGGGCAACCAGAGAGAATCTCTTAAGATATATCGCATAATATCTGTAAATATCTGAAAATATCTATTGTTGAAACTGTAAATCAGTACGTACAAGCACCATGGGTGTACCGATCACAATACTGTTCAGAGAGGCTGCCCTCTAAGGCAGAGTCTCCCTTTAAATGCTTTGACTACACTGCTTGCAGTGTCTCACAGTATCTGTCAGTCTCTGTTCCCTTCCTGGGCCAGAAAAATCTAGCTTGGGCCAGATCCAAAATCTGTTCACATCTCAAATACCCCAATTCATCATGCAAGGCTTGTATGACAGTCTTTTTGAAATTAGCCTGAAGCAACAGCTGTTGTTGGAGGAATCCATTCGGCTGCTGAAACTCTTGGTAGGAAAGCTTCCCTTTCAGTCTGAGTATGTTCCAGTCCTGATTGGATTTACCATCTGTCTCTCTTTCTCTCTCACTCTGTCTATTTCATTTTCTGTCTCTCTATGCAAACAGGATCACACTTCTGATACCAGAGATCTCCTCAGCCATCTCCTCCAGCTCACCTACCAATCATCTGGGCTCTCTCTCAGATGTTCTCGTGCGCTCTTTCTCTCTCTCTCTCTCTCTCTCTCTCTGTGATTGGGTGGATGCAAAGATGGTGAGCTAATTTATTGTGGTTAGCTCCACAGCAATACTCACTGCAGGCCATCACCTTGCTGAGATAACTAGCGTGGTGGTTCATGTGCCGCACTGTCATAGTTACTATACAGATCACTTAGGCTCTGATAGTAGAGTCTCTCTACTCCTCCTTTCTCCATTACTGAAACTTAGCTACACATTCAGCAAGGTAGGTTCAGATATCCTTCATAAGGAAGTCTCCATCTTTGTGCCTGTGGAAGCACATTTCTCCTTCTCCAGTTAGCTGTGCAGTGCAGACTCACACTCACAGATGGTAGGTCTGCCTCCTTGGACAGACAGGAATGTACTGACTTAGCTTGGAAGGTCCTGGCATGGAAAACAGAGCAGACTTTTCATTAGGGTACGATCTTCTATTAGTTGTAGGGAGGGGACTGTTCATCGGCTTCTCAAAAACTAATTGAGTATCCCGAACCCAGGAAAATTAATGGGGTCCTCCTGTGACCCATGAGACTACTGGTGGATCACAGGCAGATGCACAAAGTTAGCTTCATACTCTGTGGTGCAGCATCTCTTGGTGCATATCTGGGGAGTTAACCCTAAATCAAACGAAGACCAAATTTGGAGGAATGCACTTGGACTTGCATAGAGGCTCCCAAAAAATGATGGCACCATACTTCAAAGTTCAGCATATTTCTTCTTTTTTATTGTGAAGCAGAATGTGCCTGTGCAAAATAGACAGTCATACAAGAACAATACTTGGTCAAAGGTGCCTCGCACTGAACACTGCTTGCCTGCCTCGTTTCTTCACTCACCTGATCTTCATCAGGGAGCCAGGCTAACAATGCAGTTAACTCCCATTTTATATGATTCTCTCTTATGACACCATCAGTGATACCTGTTGCATCCTTAAAGTGGTGACAGCACTAATAAAAGTGCTGAGTGCACAAATATTATTTGATGTTTGGCGAATAGTGTATAGTGATTGTGTAAACTTAACTTTGGCCTTTCTCTGTTCCCACCCTTGGTAGAGGAGCCTGGCAGCAGTAGGGAACAGAAGGCCCAGCACCAAGGGGAGAAAGAATGCCAGAGGAGGAGGAGGAGGTGGGGAGGATGAAGGGTGTTCGAAAACACTCTGAGTGGTATTTGTTGGGAGAGGCTGGCTTGGGAGGAGGAGAAGGAGGAGTCAAATTCCCCCACATTGAATCATGAGCAAAAGCCATTCCATTCAATGTTTTATCAATTGTGTATAGTGCTTGTGTGACCTAACTTTGGCCTTTCTCTATTCCCACCCTTGGTAGAGGAGCCAGGCAGCAATAGGGAATAGAAGGCCCAAAATGTTTTTACCTCCTCCAACTCATCGAGGGTGTGAAGAGTAGATTATATTAAAGGGGAAAAAAAACTGTGGGGGAAACCTCTGAGTACCCATGGCTACTGGACTGCCCATCCTCTGGGCATACTAAAACAAGATAATAGATATTTTTCAAGTTTTAAAAGGGACTGGATGGCATGAAGTAGTCCATCTTCTGAGAGTCTTGGTATCAGAAACGGATATAAATGATGATGATGATGATGATGCTTGAATGGAAGAATGACTTGTGATGATGGAACTTAGTCTGAGCCATTGTGGGATTATTCTCAATTCTTGATGAATGCAGAAGAAGCTGCTGGATGATTCAGAAGCAGATTTAACGTTGTGGTTTGCATGGTTGATTGAATAGCTGCCAACATCACAGCTGAAAAACGGATGTGAGCTCAGAAAGCTTAGAGTCTGATGGTCCTGAATTTGGTAGTACTAGGATGAAATTGATCTGCTTGTTATTAAATGATTAGTAGGATTTCTCAGAATAAACTGATGCAGCTCTCCAAGACATAGAACTCTAGCAAGATATTGAAGAATTGAAACCATAGTCTCATAGAGTGGAGGAAGAGCCCATCCAGGAATTTGCTTAGAACTTGGCAGAGATGAGTTGACTACAATGGGCGACTTGAGTTTAGATAACTGTGATTAAGGTGTCAAGTGATGATTTTGAAGTTTGGCAGTGGTGGACTGCAGTATATGATCAGTGGAGGTTGACTCCTAAGATTGATTGACTAGGACGGAACAATGAGACTGTTCCAAGTTGTGATAAAAGTTGCACATGGAGGTTCCTCTTGCTGTAAGGCGTTAGAGTATGTTGCAATTATGATATATTGGAGGAGGTCCTCTGGATTGCTTGGTAGCATGATAGAAACATAGAATTTGATGGCAGATAAGGACCACTTGGCCCACCTAGTCTGCCCATTTCCCTACCTAACGGATAAGCTGCAGATCCTAGTTAACCAACAGCCTACTTACTGATGAAATGACTGCATCATGGCAATGACGTGGAGCAGGAGCTTGAACTTAAATTTGGTGATGATCATAGTGCTAAATCAACAATAATGAGGGAGGAGACACACATGAAATTGTAGAGGGTAGATGTAGCAGAGTCCTGGAATTGGTATGGAGATGGATAGCTGTTTAGTTCATTATGGCAGAAATGAATCACGTGATGGAATAGATGATAATAATGACCTGCCTGTGTTGATAATGTCCACAAAAAGGTTTTTGAAAGATGACAGAAGCAAGGCAGCTTACATAGGAACAATTTGAGAAGATGTTGATAAAGTCCAGGGAGCCAAGAGCAGAGTCTTAGGACCGCTTGAATAGCAGGATACCCATAAAGATGTCTGAGAGTGTAAGACATGAGAAGGACTAATGATAATTAAAGAACAGAGATCCTCCAGTTCAAAGCTTGGATATCAAATAGGGGATCTGCACAGTATGATATAGTGGATGTAGAGATGTCCTGGATAAACGGAGTCTTCCCTAAGCCTGGATTACATAGTAGGGGCCTGAGATAGCAGAAACAGCTTTGATGGTTTAGGTATGACATGAACCAGGAAAGTATCCTTGATTTCAATGAGTGATATCCTTGACATGGTAATCTGAGATCTGTAGACTGGCATATGTAATTAAGGAGAATAGGCTGAAGAAGAATAAATTGTAATCCTGCAGAGTCAGCTCAAAATGAATTGTATACGTGATTGCAAGCATTAGAACCGCATAAAGGCTGATGGATGAAAGACTGAGGGATTATGAGCCGGTAGCTGTAGTATGTTGCAAGGAAGGCAAACTTCAAATGAAGTGATATAAGATTAAAGTTTTGACATGATGGTTATGAATCCTGAATTTTGATAAACATATGGAATTAGCTGGGCGAGATGCAGGAGCTCTGGCAGCTGCAAATTAGCAGGTATGATAATAATAGTTCCAAAACAGAACAAAACATGCACTCAGTTTTTGAATAGATGGGGTGCTACACCAAAGGTGGTTATTATGGTAACAGTAGTTCCAACTACCAACAAAAGCTGAAGGCAGAATGTGTGATTTTCGATGAGACATCGGATTAAACCTTGATGGAGTAAAGATGTAAAAGTCTTTGAATTCATGCTGGAAGAAGTCCAAGGGAACCCTGAGGACCTTCTTCTTATCTAAAGATTAAAAGCAAAAGGAGAGGCATGGGCTAGAATGCCAATGCATTACTTCGAATTGCACTACAAAGGAGAGAACCCTGGTAGAAGAACTGGAATTTTTAAAAACAGTTTCAAATGTTTTTATGAGAGATGGTACTGCTATTGGAGCCGAGAAGGAGAATAAACCCCAGTAACTAGGCCAGTCTGTGGATATGATAAAGATGAAACTCTTCAAAGGGTTGCATTCACTTCTAGTCTTGAAGCTTTGCAGAACAGCATCACTGGCAGATGAAGTCAAGCCATGAGATGTGACAAGTAGAATAATTACTTGGACATGGAATAAGGAGTTTGATAAGTTGCAGATTGATAGAAGATGCAGTATCCCACCTTTAGCAGACGAAGTTGAGCCCTGAGGTGTGGTGAGTTAGACGACTGTTTAAATATGGAATGAGAAGGAGTTTGATACATTGTTAATTGATTGGATATGCAGACTCCCATCTGAAGCAGACTCCCACTGCTGATGGACGAAGTTGAGCCTTGGGGATGATGCAGGTAGACTGCTGAATTTAAAACGAGCAATGAGCACATTGCATGCTATGAAGAAGAGACCTCAGTCCTTCTGAGACACGTGGGCATTTCTATATACATTACTTTCCCTCTGGGGCGCTTAGGCCTATTTTTATTATTCCCAGAGGCCTCTCCCTCAATTGATCTATGTATTTTCTCAGGTAGGTCGCAGATAGTGTAGGTTTTATTAATAGTTACTGTTATTAATTTTTCTTTCTTTTTCTCATGTGTATTTTTTGTCAGAACATTGTCATCCTGCTAACTTAATGGTTTTTGTGTTTGTGTTTGTTTGTGAAATCTTTAAAAATTGAATAAAGTATATTGAATTAAAAAAATGAGCAATGAGTTTGATGATTACTGATTGATTGAAAGGTGCAGATTTCACCTCTGGAGATTAGACAGGTCTAAAGTTGAATGCTTGCATGAAATCGGACTGAGAAGTAAGTTAGATATGATAATGATTGATTGAAAGATGCAGACTGTCACCTATGGTGGACGAAGTCCAACACTGCCTATGCTCATGACTTCCCAGAGGCACAAGGTAGGTAAACGGAGTCAGTGCCAAGTTGCTATGGAAGCAGCGATTATTAAAGCTTTAGGAGAATGAGGACTCCCATCTCTGGTGGATGAAGTCAAAACCTGCCTATGCTCGTGACCTCCAGAAGGTATGAGGTAGGGAGACGGAGTCAGTGCCAAGTTGCTATGGAAGCAGCGATTAATCAAAACTTGAGGAGAATGGCTGACCCACTGTCATGGCAGTAAGGCTTCCACCTGTGATGCTGATATCCCAAGTTTGGGAACAGATCCAAGAGTTGGAGGGCCGGCCGGAGGGGGGGTAGAAGGATTGAGCATCCCAGGGGCTGCCCTCCTCCTCCTCCTCCTGGGTAGGGGGGTTTGAGTGCCCAGCACATGGCTGACCTCTGGTGGAGGCCGGGGGGGGCAGCTGCTGGCACCTACACAAATTGCTGGAGGCAGAATGGATGTCGACGTACATGCTCTGGATATCTATAGTAGTAGTATTTTTATTGTTCTGCTATGTAGTCTTTACAACACTTTGAAAACATTTCAGATGATACAGTATAAAACATGACTATAAAAAAATCTTAAAAAAATGCACTACAGTTCTACAAAGAGCTGCATGCTTACATCGATATGGTGGTAGTGCATTTACATATCCTTCTCATCTCCCATAGGTGCCATACATATAAAAAGTGTTGTTGAAACAGCTACCTGCCTGAACAGTACATACTGAATGAAATTGGAGGCCAAAGTTCCGTGATAAAATACTAGTATACTGGATATAACATAAATGTCCACAGTTGCTGTATATATTTTACATATGAGGGGCAAGTGATACAAATTATTCTAGTAACTTATGTGTTTAATTTCTTTTTCCTGGCTTTTCTGACCATCAGGAAGTACTTCGCCAATCTGTTAATTGTCCAGTCATCCTCAGTGTGCAACAGTATCCTGGTGAGAGCTGCTTTATCAGTCTCAGTCCAATTTATTATATAAGGACCTAACCAGTTAGCCCCAGTCTCAGTCCAATTTATTATATAAGGGCCTAACCAGTTAGCCCTCTTTCTCTCATACCAGGAGCAAGTCCACAGTATATGCATTAGATCTTCTTTGCCACTTGTCGGACAAGAACAATTCTGGCTACAAGTTGCCAATTTATTATATCTGGCATGAGAAAACTACTTTCAAATTGTTCAAATTTGTACTTTATATATCTCCTTTGAAGAGCTGAATTAGTGAGAACATCTAAGTAGTATTTGTAGCCAAATTTGTCATTTTTCTTCGCAAACCATTTTGAGAGTTTTGACCTTGAAATCTTTTCAAGATCCTCACTAATCCAGAAATTATTAATTTTAGATTCAATATATTTTTTGTATTTTATACTAAGGCCCAGATATTCAAACTGCACCTGGCTGTGGTGCAAGCTTGGGCGCAGCTCAACTTTGCTGCACAGGGGCGTGGACTAAGCAATATTCAAAGGAGCTGCACCATGGCTCAGCAGCTTTGAATATTGCACCCTGGCCACCCCCAGTGTGCATGGCGCAGTGGCACTGCGCCATCGCAAGTGGCCAGAGTGGAGCAAGGAGATGCACTAGCGCAAGTTCCATTGCGCCATGCACTGCAACCACGATATTCAAAAGTTGACATGCAAATGGGGCCATAATGTATGCAAGGTGCACATGGGGCCATTTGCATGTCATTATGGCCCCATTTGCATGCAGCTGCGCTGATCCCCAATGACTTGTGCCTGGCACCCTGCCAGGCAGCAGCCATCAGGGACCGACGCCCCCTGCAGCCCGATTGCAGGCATTTGTTTAAGAAGGATCCCGGTCCAATATCCCTGGTGGGCCAGTGGACCTCTATCTGCCCGATCATTCATTCACATATCTGGACTCGCTTATGCGGTATGGGCTGCACGCCCATTGGCTCTTGCTCTGAACCAATGGGCGTGCAGCTAAACTGGCAGTCAGTCGGCGGGAGCGGCGCGGCAGGCGGTGATGCCGTCCCGCTGGCTGACGGGGAGGGGGTGGTGGGGTTTTGTGGGTGGGTGGGGTAGCCACTAGATCACCAGGGTAGGTGGTCCTGGGGGTTTGAACACTTTGCTGCCCACGATCGGGCTTCACGGTCCACTGACCACCAGGGATATGTTCTTGGGGGGTTTAACTTTGCTGCCCGCGATCGGGCTAGTGGGGGGGGGGTTTATTTTCACTTATGTCCGTGATCGGGCCAGTCGGGTGGGGGTTTAACTTATGCGCCAGCGATCGGGCCAGTCGGGGGTGAGGGGGTTTAACTTATGCCCACAATTGGGCCAGTCGGGGGGTGGGGGGAATTTTTAACTTATGCCCGCGATCGGGCTGCAGGGGGCATCGGTCCCCGACGGCTGCTACCTGGCAGGGTGCCAGGCGCAAGTCCTCTGGGATCAGTGCACCTGCATGCTAATGGCATGCAAATGGGGTCATAATAGATGCAAATGGCCCCCTCTGCGCCTTGCATGAATTATGGCCCCATTTGCATGTCACGTTTTGAATATTGAAAATGTGCGCATGGCGCATTTTTACTTGCGCCACCGCATTTTGAATGCTCCACTCTGACCACTTGTGGTGGCACAAGTTCCACTGCACCATGCACAGTGGCTGTGGCTGGGGGGTGATATTCAAAGGAGTTACTCAATAGTGCAACTCCGTTGAATATCGCCCCGGCCACACCCCTGCGCAACTATTTTGTGCAGCGCAAGGGCTTGCGCCACAAAATAGCGCAGTTTGACTATCCAGCCCATTAACTATTTATACACAGTTTGTTTAAAATCAATACATTTTACATTACAGAAAGCTTGGTATACCCTCATATTGCTACATTGCCTTTTGTTATTGTAAAATTATGACATGTTGTACTGAAAAAATGCATTTCACGTTTTAAGAAGGAAAACACATGAACACTTAATATTATAATCTGAGTTGTTTAAAATAATTTAAATAGTATAATTATTTGTATACATGAACAGAACATCTTTTTGGATATTAGAATTATTTTGCTTCTACATATAAACACAATGAACCTGCTTAAAACTCTTTAGAAACTGTGCTAATCTGGGGTTTCCATTGTTATTTTTTTTCATAATAACATAATTTCTGTACAGAGTTTCTGTCAATGTCTGCCAGTTTATTCACAATGCAAGGTTTATAAGGTAGTTGATGCTTCAATGAAAACTAAGTTACAGTAATTTTGTAAAGTGGGTGTATGTGTGCACGCATACCTGCTGCTCAAATCTTCTTTACCACAAATTCCTGATCTCCAAAATTAAAAGTACACTAACAAATTAAAAGATGTTGACAGACAGGTAGGTAGATAGATAGATTCTATGATGTCACATGAAACTACTAAATACAGAAGACTATGAGAGTCTATAGCAACATAAGTTTGCTTTATTGCTGAATAAGCATACAAAGTATGTGGTTTTCCTTCTGTTAAAAATATCAGATCTTTGCAAATAATGAATTTTCTCTGCATCATGAAAACAGAATAAATGCTCATGGTGGTAGATAGATACTGCAGATAGACAGATAGGCAGGCAGGCAGAATGACCGACAAACAGTGTTGTTGTGCTATGCGTGATGTGCAACACACACTTTGAGCCCTTTCCTAGGAACTAGAGTTCCACCTCCTCAGAAATCCCAATTTAACCCCTGAAGAGAATGACTGTCTGTGCATTATCTGGAAGTTTATGTGCAGATCTGGGGAAGATTGAGATACAGGAGAAGCTAATGTTACTCTTTCTAAATATTTCTTATTCATCTTGCACAGCCTAATGCAGGAATTTGATACAGTAATTCAGAAGCTAGAAAGTGAGAGTGCTACCATATTGGACATACATTTGGTAATGAATTGTCTCAGAAGGCAACTGAAATCATGATGTGCAGACAAAGTTCTATGGCAACAAAGATAAACAAGTTTTAGCAGGACTTTGTTCTAGTGTTCAAGCTCAGTTCAGAAAACCTGTTGACAACTTCTTTGGAAAAGCCATGGGGTCGATACCAGTCCATTCACAGAAGAAAGGGTCCTGAAAGAACTCGAAAAACTCAAGGTGGCCAAGGCAATGGAGCCTGATGGAATTCACCCCAGAATTCTAAAAGAACTAAAGGGAGAACTAGTGGCACCACTGACTACCCTTTTTAACAAATCATGGGAGGATGGTGTGGTATCTGAGGACTGGAGGAGGGCAGATGTTATTCCCATTCACAAAGGTAGGAGCAAGGCAGAGGCAGATAACTACAGGCCTGTTAGTTTGACCTCAGTGGTGGGGAAAATGATGGAATCACTTCTAAAAGAAAGAATTGTTGAGTGCCTAGAGGCCAGCGGGGGCACAGGACCCAAGACAGTATGGATTCACAGTGGGAGAGTCATGTCAGATGAATCTAATAGATTTCTTTGACTGGGTTACCAAAGTAGTAGACCAAGGAGAGGCTGTGGCCATGGCCTACCTAGACTTTAGCAAAGCATTTGACACAGACCCACACAAAAGATTAATAAACAAGCTTGCCAGCCTGGGAGTGAGTCCCAGGGTGGTGACCTGGGTAAAAAATTGGCTGGACAACAGGACGCAGAGAGTAATAGTAAACAGAGTCCACTCTGAAGAAAGGGGGGTTACTAGCGGGGTACCACAGTGTTCAGTACTGGGGCCGGTCCTCTTCAATCTCTTTATAACTGACATTGCAGAGGGACTGGAAGGAAAAGTATGCCTTTTTTGCAGATAACACAAAGATCTGCAACAGGGTTGTTACACAAGGGATGTGGAAAGGATGAGAAGGGGCTTGGCAAGGTTGGAGGAATGGTCAAATGTATGGCAGCTTAGAGCCAATGCAAAGAAGTACAAAGTAGTGTACTTTGGAAACAAAAACCCAGAGAAAGAGTATGCAATGGGTGGGGGGAGATACTAACAACGACAAAAATGGAAAGGGACCTGGGGGTAGTCATATCAGATGACCTAAATGTAGGCAAGCAATGTGAAAAGGCAGTAAGGAGGGCTAGGGAGATAATGGGATGCATAGGGAGAGGCATCACCAGTAGAAAACAGGAAGTTGTCATACCTCTGTACAGACAGTTCAGGGTTTTAAATAATTGATGAGCAGTTTTTTTCTTGGGACAATACTAACTGTACAGAAAGTATTTATATAGGTTTTCTAGAAGTGTTATGTTTATTAAACACAGTGAGGCAAGTGTTATGCATTTTCACAATGTTTTAGCACTTTTATGAGCAAAACGCTAATCAATTTTTAGAGTTAAATAAAACCCTGCAGTTAATGAGCCCCCATCTGGAGTACTGCGTGCAGTTCTGGAGATCCCATCTCCGCAAGGATATAGGATGGAGGCAGTCCAGAGGAGAGCAACTATAATAGTACAGGGTCTGCACCAGAAATCATATGAAGAGAGACTAAAGGATCTTAATATGTATACCCTTGAGGAACGGAGGACGAGGGGAGACATGATAGAAACTTTCAAGTACCTCAAGGGAATCAACAAAGTCCAAGAGGGTAGCATCGTTCAGAGAAAGAGATGTGTAAGAACAAGGGTGCACAGTTTGAAGATAGAGGAGAACAGCTCAGGGGCAACGTGAGGAAGTATTTTTTTATAGAGTGGGTGGTGGACACATGGAATGGCCTTCCTGAAGAGGTTGTGGGGACAAAAATAGTGGGGGAATTCAAGAATGCATGGGACAGATATAAGGCAATTGTAGTGGGGTGTAGGAGAAAGTAGGCTGTTGGTTAACTAGGATCTGCAGCTTATCCAATAGGTAGGGAAATGGACTAGGTGGCCAAGTGGTCCTTATCTGCCATCAAAGTCTATGTTTCTATGTTTCTATTATTTGGACATCAATTATGATTTTGATGACCTAGTTTTGTCTTGGGTAGGCTGTTTGCGTCTGGATAATGGAAGTGAGGGTGAACAACAGTGAAGTGACTTGGAAGCTCTGGTGGACAAACTACAGCTGAGCATCGATGAAGACAACTTGTAAAAGGATTTTGCTGTACTGAAAGCTACTGTTAGCAGCATATCTCAAGATCTGATGTCAGACAAAAAGTGGGCATATTGTTTTCGGAAGCTCTAGCAACCAATTTACTTAAAGTGATGTCCTTTGTTTTCTCAGTTCCTGTCAGCAATGAGTTTGCAGAACACATCTTTAGTCACTTGAAAGATGTATGGTCAGATAAAAGGAATTGGTTGTCAGTTGCTTTAGTGAAATCAGAACTTCAAGTCAATTTGAACTTTGGAAAACTACCATGCATCGAATTTAAAACATGTATCAAAGGAAAGAAAGGCATTCTTCGTGCTGCAAGAAGAAATGAGAACTACAAATGAAAACTGGGGGTAGGCAGTTTCATTGGTTCCATGTGATAACGGCGATCATGGAAAGACGATTGCCGTTAGGGCGAGTATACATAGCTGAAAATCAATTTCGGCGATGTATACTCCCAGCGCACAGCAAAAGGGCACCGGGGACTTGTGTTTTTTTTTTTATGCGGTGGTCTGCGCCCTCTGCACCCCACTAAAAGATTCTCAACTCCAGGGGTGCATGTTGGGGGGGGAGTACAAATCGGGGGGGGGGAATGGCCAGGCACAACAAAAGGAACGTGCACCCAGAACAAAACCCAGCAATCTCGGAACCCTAGCCTGCCAGCCACCTACCACACCACAGGGCCAGCTCGGTAGCCCACCACCACACTATGCCTCACAAACCCTTTCTCTCTCCTTCCACCCATCACACGGTGTGTTCTCTCTCCCCCCCATGTGCGTGTGCTGCAAAAGTTGCCAGTCAGCCGCTTCACATCCTGTCGCTATATTAGCGGACCCATCCCACCCATCCAGTCTCCCTTCCTGCCCGGTAGCCCTGTGGACAAGCACCACAATTGAACGTCACCCTTTTTGAAAGTGCTCAATCACAGTTGCCATTGTCAAGAGCTACCCTTCTGTTCATACATAGCTAAATATGTTGCAGATACAATTTTGTTGTTTCTTGTGTCTTTTGTTTATGAATAAGTTGTTCATAATCAAAAGACACACCAACACCATGTTTGTAGTAGGCTGTTTTCTCACCACAGAAAAAATGCACAGCTGATTATTTCAGGGAAATATAGAAAAACAATGACCATGATGTTTCAGGCAAAGAATGATTTTGATGTGAGAGTATTGCATTTTATTTTCATAGAATCATAGAATCCTGCCAGCAGAAGAAGACGATTTGGCCCATCTTTTATGCCCGAAAGAGATATCCCCCCTCCTGCCTTGTTTACCTCCCACCCCCTTGCCCTCCCTCACCTCCCTGTTCAATTTTGCTCATGTGCCTGTGACCGTTGTGAACATTGTACTTAAACTTTACTGCAGGTGTACTATCTTATTTGCCCCAATTTCTGTTGCGTTACAGAATGGAGGGGGATTTTTGAATTTGAGCCCAAACGTGTTTAGTACCCAGTGTGCATTAGACAACTTTTTCCTGATGTTTTCTTTCTTGTTTGTTGATTTCATTAGGACATTTACTGGTTGGCACAACTAGCGTTTAACTGGGAACCAGGCAGTGCAATAAATGATGGGTCCTCCTGGTATTATTTCACAAATTTGAAAACTCAAGGGCACACCACAGAGACCTGGTTCCAAGCTTCCTAGTAGGAAGGGAGAGTGGTTTAGATTAGAACTGGGAACCAGACACTGCAGCAACTGATGGGTCCAGGGGTAGTATTTTACAAATTTGAAGACTCAAGGGCACACCACAGAGACCTGGTTCCTATTAAGTGTCATGCCCTTTAGTTCCTTCCTAGTAGTAAGGATAGTGGTTTAGATTAGAACTGGAAACCAGGCACTGCAACAACTGATGAGTCCAGGTATTATTTCAGAAATTTGAAAACTAAAGGGCACACCACAGAGTCCTGGTTCCAAATTTCCTATTAGGAAGTTTGGAAAGTCAGTGGTGTTCACTTTAGTTCCTACCCGAAGGGATAGTGGTTTAGACTAGAACTGGGAATCGGGCAGAGGTGATGCAACAACTGATAGGTGATGGGTCCATGTATTTATCACAGATTTGAAAACTAAAAGGCAAACCACAGAGTCCTGGTTACAAACAAGTTAGGAACCAGAACTCTGTGGTGTGCCCTTTAGTTCCTACCCGTAGGGAGGGATAGTGGTTTAGATTGGAAGTGAAAACCAGGCAGGAGCACTGCAGCAACTGATGGGTCCAGGTATTATTTCACATATTTGAAAACCAGTGGGCAGACCACAGAGTCCTGATTCTAAACTTCTTACCCAAATGGATAGTGGTTAAGATTAGAACTGGGACTAGGAATGCTGTTGGGCCTACACACTATGTTGAAAATGCTTACTTTTCACAAAGCTTGTATTTTGATTGGAATTTTTGAGTGACATCTGAATGCTGTTGTGCAGGGTTTGAGGGCCCATATGGTATTGTACAGGAAATCTGCTCTACATAGTAATCCACTGGTAACAAAAATAAACGTGACACGAACACCCTGGATTAATGTGTTGTAGTATCAAATTTATTGTTTCGCCATTTCTTGGTCAATTGTGTGGTTCTGTATTTACCTGCAAAATAATAAACAAAAAGTAAAAAAAAAAGCTTAGAACTGGGAACCAGTGCAACAACTGATGGGTCCCAGGTATTAGCAGAACAGAAAATTGGTGCCCTTTTATTTGGGTCAGAAAGACTCATTCTGCCCAAAATAAAAGGGCACCCAGTTTCTGCTCAACTAATACCTGAATGGCATACGAATCCTGCTCCATAAACTGAACAATACTGAAGTAACTCTTAAATAAAAGCCTCAAAACTCACCATACAGCATCCAAAACCCTAGCGCTTTTGGGGGCCTAGGGGCCTCAGACCCTCAACCTTTACATAGTAAGAATCTTTCACAGGACATTGCAATGGGTGGTTGGTTCATGACATTGTTGGTCAGCCAGTTGGACCTTGCTCCCCATTTGGTCAGCCAGATTCTCCTACACCTCTGACTCCAGGGGAAAAAATTAGTTTTCCCCTAGAGTCAGGGGTAGTAAAGGCATCGCAAAAGTGAGTTTTATCTTCAAAAAAAGCCCCAAAACTCACCACAGAGCATCTAAGCCCCCCAGAACTTAGTGTCCCACAGTTCTATATGATAATGGTGACTATACATTGGCGAAAATACATTTCAGGGACATGAAGTCCCAGCACACAACAAATCAGCGCTGGAAACCCAATTTTATTTTGTTTATGCGCGGGGCTTCACCTGTCCCGCAACCCCCTACTAAAGATTATCAATTCCTTTTTCAGCCAGCACAAAAATTCCGGTGTCGTGCCCAGCACCGAACCAAACACCCTCTCAACCATAGCCTACCATGAACCCGCCATACCATACGGCCAACTCGGCAACCCACCAGCGTGCTACCCCTCACAAACCCTCCTCCCTTCCACCTGTCACATGATGTCTACTCCCTCAAGACATGTACACATAGACAGGTTGTCACTATACCCACATCTCGCCCTCTGTTCACTTGCCATGAGAACAGGTGCCACTATTGAGTCACCCTTTTGGTAAGCACTTAATAGTGAGCACCTTTCTCACGGTATACTATGGCCCCCATATCCCTGGCCTTTATGTGTCAGATGTCTAGGTTTTTTGTACTTGGGAGTTGACAACCCTACACCCCTTCTCAGACAGTGTTACCTTCAAAGCAGTTCTCTCTCTGGAACCTGTCTGGTCCTGCTTTGAAAGACTGAACAGTGCTAATTTACAGAGTAGGCTGCTACAATTCCATTTACTTTCCACCTTCTGTGTGAGGTACTGCTTCATCTTATATACTGTTTGTATTCTCGCCATGATGTTGTCACTCTAGAGGAGCCAGGAAGGTAATGGCAGCCTCCTGATGGAGCTTTATAAGCAAAAATACTCCAGAACTGGGCAGGGCTAGTTTAAAAAAAACTTGATAAAGGAGGAGCTCTTTCATCAGTTGCAGAAAAAAACATGTTTTCTCCTTCTTAACGTAACCAGCCTCTCTCTTCATCCAGCTCAAGGATAGTTACTAGAGAGCACTCAATGGGTTAAGTCTCACTCACAGATGTTCTCTAGTGAGTCCCAACTTGGAGACAGGGTGTCTGGAGTTTCTACCTAGAGCTTCCTGGCTCAGCTACCAGTGGGAAACTCAAGCATGAATATTCATGGCGAGCTGTGGGTCCAGGGAGAAAAAGGGATTCGACTGGAGTGAAAGAACAGCAAGTCCAACTGCACCAGCTGCAACTGAGCCAAGGGGGCCTGCAGCATCAAGGATGGTGGCAGGGTCCCTGGGTCTGGGTGGCACTGGTCCCCTTCAGCAAGGTCTCTGGAGGCACGGGACCCAGTCGGGAAGAACACCACCAGAACTCCAGTTGGGAGGAGGTGGATTGCATCCAGTTTTCAGCCTGAAGAGAAACAGAAGATTGGAACTCGATTGCACCAAGGAAGTGTGTAGGGCCACCCCTCAAGGGAGATTATATGGATCCATGAGGATCTGCTCCCATCATCTGTATGCAGGGGAAGAGCAAGCATGTAAGTTAATCTTCATTATATAATGGGATCCAAAAATGCCAGAGTCTGATGGGTTGACTGGCAACTTTCTGCCATGGTAAATCCTAGCATAACCACTGCAAAAGTTGCCAGTCAGCCGCCTCACCAAGGAAAAGCTTAACAAAATCACTATGACCCTTGAAAATTAAAAAAACAAAGTCTGCCATTTTATTAGATCCCTGCTAACCCAACACCCAGTGCAACACTCAGAATAAAGTAAAACAACTTCAAGAAACACTCGCAAAACCCATGTCAGGGCCAAAACAGTACTTGTTCTCCCATAACCACTTCCACCCGGCTCACCTCTCAACTGTTTTTCACTCTTGGCTCGGCTCTGTTGCCACAGTCCCCAAAACCATCACAGGTGGCAATGATGCCCCCCCATAAAAAATACTCCCTTTCTAGTCACAAGCAAGAAAACAAACATGGCACTTTAACAGGTAAAGTCACCCTGGAAGCAGACCGTTGGTTACGGCAGCCCATCAGTGGTCACAACACGCTCTGTCACCAAGCCTTAAGTTCCCGTCAGAACTCCCACCATGCTGTCAGAAACTATTAAAAGTAGACAGTCACTCAGAAGTCCAATACACTGTCTCTTTAATTAAAAAAAAAAAAGAAGAAGAAAAAAAAAAGGAAAAAGCATGCCAGCAACTTTGTTTCTCTCACCTGTGTGTGGGGAGAGGGAAGGGGTTAAGGGGGTCAGTCGACTACCTCAACCATAATCTGCCTAGTAATAAGGGACTATATAATAGAGAGAAAGCACAATTAATAAAAACAAGCATTTGTCAACGCCGAATTTTGATTGCATTGGTCTGTTGAGCTTGCCCACCGGCCCTCTGTCACTCACTCAGTCTGTTTCTCCCGGTGCTGCAGGCTGCTCTTTTGTACTGGGCTTCTGCCTGCATTGGCACCTTTTTCTGCCCACTAAGAAATCTGCAGCTGTCCCGACAGAGCTCCATTGAGGTGGCTCACTCCCCCTCTCACTCGCTCATTCTGTTTCTCCTGGCACTGCAGGTTGCCCTTTTGTACTGGGATTCTGCCTCTGTTGGTGGCTTTTCTGCCCACAAAGAAATCTGCAGCAGTCCTGACACAGGTCTGTTGATCCTGCTCACTTCCCCTCTCTCACTCACTCATTCCGTTTCTGCCGGCGCTGCAGGCTGGCCTTTTGTACTGGGCTCCTGCCTGTGTTGCCGCCTTTTTCTGCCAACAAAGAAATCCGCAGCAGTCATGATACAGCTACATTGAGCTCACTCACTCCCTCGTCTCACTCACTCGTTGTGTTTCTCCTGGCGCTGCAGGCTGCCCTTTTATACTGGGCTCCTGCCTGCGTTGGCATCTTGTTCTGCCCACAAAGAAATCCGCAGTTGTCCCGACAGAGCTCCTTTGAGGTCACTCATTCCCCCAGTCTCACTCACTCATTCTGTTTCTCCTGGTGCTGCAGGCTGCCCTTTTGTATTGGGCTTCTGCCTCTATTGGCACCTTTTTCTGCCCACAAAGAAATCCGCAGCTGTCCCGACAGAGCTCCATTGAGCTCACTCACTCCCCTTCTCTCACTCGCTCATTCCGTTTCTGCCAGTGCTACAGGCTGCCATTTTCTAATGGGCTCCTGCCTGCATTGCCGCCTTCTTCTGCCCACAAAGAAATTTGCAGCAGTCCCAGCAGAGCTCCACTGAGCTCGCTCACTCCCCCTCTCTCACTCATTCATTCTGTTTCTGCCGGCACTGTTAGCTGGCCTTTTGTACTGGGCTCCTGCCTGCATTGCCACCTTTTTCTGCCCACAAAGAAATCCACAGCAGTCACAATAGAGCTCCGTTGAGCTTGCTCACTACTGCTCTGTCACTCACTCATTCTGTTTCTCTTGGCGCTGCAGGCTGCACTTTTGTATGGGGCTCCTGGCTGCATTGGCACCTTTGTCTGTCCACAAAGAAATCCGCAGCTGTCCCAACAGAGCTCCATTGAGGTCGCTCAGTCTCCCTCTATCATGTGCTTATTCTGTTTGTCCAGGCGCTGCAAGCTGCCCTTTTGTATGGGGCTCCTGCCTGCATTGGTGTCTTTTTCTGCCCACAAAGAAATCTGCAGCAGTCCTGATAGAGCTCCGTTAAGCTCACTTAGTCCCCCATCTCACTCGCTCATATTGTTTCTCCCACCGCTGCAGGCTGGCCTTTTGTACTGGGCCCCTGCCTGCATTGATGCCTTTTTCTGTCTACAAAGAAATCCGCAGCAGTCCTGACAGCGCTTCAGTGAGTTCGCTCACTCCCCCTCCTTCACTCGCTCTCTTGTTTTGTTTCTCCCAGTGCTGCAGGCTGCCCTTTTGTACTGGGCTCCTGTGTTGGGGCCTTTTTCTGCCCACAAACAAATCCGCAGCAGTCCTGACAGAGCTCAGTTGAGCTCAGTCACTCCCCCCTCTCACTCGCTCGCTCTTAGTCTGTCCCAAACACTGATTTCCCACAGTGATCGTGCTATTCTCTGGCAGGAGTGCAAAAACATATTTTAGCCAGTATATGAAAAATGACAGCTGTACTGTTCATAAGGAGTTGTGAAAAAATGCCACTGTTGAAAATGTGGCGTGAAAATATTACAAATTTGCTAAGTTACAAGGGTGCGTAGCAACAGTTCAACGCACGCTTGTAACACAGTCATGTTATGGAGTTTCATCACCAAATATTCAACATAGGGATTTTAGGACCTCTGCTCATGAACAGTGCCACTGTCATTTTCTTAATCTGTCCCAAACACTGATTTCCTACAGTGACCACGTTATTCTGCGCTGGAACTGTAAAAACACATTTCGATCAGGATGTGAAAATGACAGCTATACTGCTCATAAGGAGGTGGAAAAATGCCACTGTTGAAAATCTGGCGTGACAATATTACAAATCTGTGAAGTTACAGGGTGCATGAAAAGTGCATAATGCACACTTGTAACACAGTCGTTTGATGGGCTATCATCACCAAATTTTCAACGTAGGCATTTTAGGACCTCTGCTCATGAACAGTATCACTGTCATTTTCTTAATCTGTCCCAAACAGTGATTTCCCACAGCGACCGCTCTATTCTGTGCCGGAAGTGTGAAAACACATTTTGGCCAGGATGGGAAAAATGACAGCTGTACTGTTGATAAGTAGGTGTAGGAAAATGGCAAAGTTAAAAATCTGCAGTGAAAATATTACAAATTCCCGAAGTTACGGGTGTGCGTGCAAACTGCACAACGCACACTCGTAACAGTCATTTTATGGAGTATCGTCACCAAATTTTCAATATAGGCATTTTAGGAGATCTATTCATGAACAATGTCACTGTCATTTTCTTAATCTGTCCTGAACACTGATTTCCACTGCGACTGCACTATTCTGCGCCGGAAGTGTGAAAACACATTTTGGCCAGGATGTGAACAATGACAGCTGTACTGTTCACAAGGAGGTGTTGAAAATCTGGCATGAAAATATTGCAAATTCATAAAGTTACGAGGCGGTATAGCAACAGCCAATGCACGCCATAAAATCATTTTGGATTTTTTCCACCAAATTTGCAAAATAGGCCTTTGAGAGCCACCTATGAACACTGGCACTGTCATTTGTTAATCAGCCCCAAGGTGATTCCACGACAGTGGCTGCGAAATCACCTTTCGGGGCTGATTAACACCATGACAGTGCCAAAACTCATGAGGAAGGGGTCCCAAAAACCCCATGTTGAAAATTTGGTGCCAAAAGTCCAAAAAATGACTGAGATATGCATTAAAGTTGGAAAAAAAAAACATTTATTCTATTATACAGCTTACCAGCATTTCCTCAGTTTGCGGTCAGCTTTGAAGAGTCAGACATGTTGTCAGTCCACTGAAGATCATCGCGCCGAGCTCCGGAGGTAAGTATGGGATGATGGGGGGTGGGGAGGCAGGGTGTGCAGTGGGGTGCAGGCTGCAGGCAGGAGGGGCAGGAGACCATGAGGACAGTTACTGTTTTACAGATTACAAAAAAAAGACATAGTGGGATGGTTTTTTGTTTACAGGGGCGTGTGTGTGCAGCTGGGTGGGCTCAGCATGCCACCAGAGTCTTTCTTGTGGGGGGACAGCTGTAGCCGCGGGGGATTGGGCACCCTGTCAGCAGACAATAAAAGTGGGGGGGTTACATAATGCTGACGGGGAGTGGGTTCCCCCATCGGCAACATAAACATTGGGGCACTGAAGCCGATGGGGATTTGGGCCCCCATCGGCAAATAAACACTGTGGGGGGGTTAATATTGTTTGTGAACACTGCAACAAACTGCCGCCATTTTCACAAACAACATCAGTGTGTCAAGATCCCGCCCTGCAATGATGGGTCGCTCCCTCATTGCAGCGAATGGCTGATGCTGCAATGACGAGGTGGCCCCTGATTGCAGCGGCTAAATTTTTAACAGTTGGTGGCACGCTGGCTGAACTAATGTCAGCAGCAGCGTGCCACGGCATTGGGGGAAGCAGGCCAAGCTTTTAAAGGCTGTGGGCGCATTGGCCACAACAGTGCCGCGCCTCCACAACCTGCTTCTGGAGAAAGCTGCCGCAATATGTTTCTTGCGCATGCACGTAATCAACATAAAAAGGCTTAAAAAAATAAAAATAAAACATTTTAGGCAACTTTTTTTACATTCTTTAAATAGAAGATGGGTAATGGTGGGATTTACCCACTTCTGGTATAGTTTATTCACTTGGCCTGTGGCCTCATGTCGAAACCACATCAGGTGTTGGTAAATCCCACCCTAACTCACACCCTGTCATGGATTATTGCTTAACTGAAATTACTCTGTGGGAGAAAAACGTAGGTAGTAGTTACAGTACGTAACCCCGTAGCGAGTGCCACGAATGATCGTCATCAGGTGGAGGGGGCCTGATAAGAGTTGGGGTTGGTAAGTCTCTGGGATAAGGCCAGGCATACGAGTCTATTTCTTTGGGCCACTGGAGCTATAAGTGTAGTTGCCAGAGAGGGGACCACACAGCTGGGACAACCATATTAAATTCATAGGGGTAGATCATAATGTTGATGCATTTCCCCAAGTCCATTTGCACCAGGTGTGGTAAATCTGAGGATAACCTAGTGCATATATTCTGGCAATGTGAAAAGGTTGCTCCTATTTGGCGAATAATTAAATCCAAATAGGATCCCCTGCTGGGTTAGACGGTCTCTTCACTGTTGAAATATGTATTCTTGGTATGTACTCTAACATCAAGGTTAAGGAATGTAAATTCCATATGGCAGTAATATCTATTGTGGTCAAAAAGCTCGTGCTCAAACACTGGATGGACCAGCTGGTTATATCATATACTGAATGGTTAAATGAGTTATCTGCCTGTTTTGGAGTGGAACGTTTGATTGCTAGCTCTCAAGAGCCTGAGCTTTTTTGACAAAAAGTGAGGCTAGTTATATGCTCTGTATTTAAATTAGGTATATGTGATGTTACATGTGTATAACTCCCTAAGGCTGTTATTGAAAATGCTGCATTTCTGTCTTTATATAAGTTTAAACTAGGCGCACTCCTGGGGTGGGTGAGAGGGGTTGGGGAGGTGCTGTGTTGGTAGTTTGTGTTTGTTTTCCGGAGGCTGTTCCATTTTCATGTGCCTTATCTTATACTGTGTTTATCATTATAAAATCAACAAATATTTTGAATTTCAATAATGCTGATGCATTGAACAGTAATGTGAATGCATCTTTCTGGAATGTAAGACATGCTCGGGCATGCTTGCTCTGCCTGGGAAGGTGTTAGGGTGCATAGGACTTAGGAGCACCAGGACTCCAGGACCTTGACAAATGGGAGATAGGGTTTTGGAAAGGGAAATGAAGTAACACCAGCAGCAGAGCCCCTTTAGAACAAAGGGAGGGAATCTTTTTTAGTGAAATATTGAAACAGTGAAGTGCAGGGGGAGAGGGGGTGGCAAAAAAGACTGGCACTGACACTCAAGGTGAAATTAAATGCCTCTTTTAATAAATATTAAAATACAAACACTCAATTCCAATGTAGCAGAATGTGGAAACTTAGACTAACAGGTATAAAAATGTTAACCCCTAATTTTTTTTAACTCCTTTTTTTTCCACCTTTCTTCCCTGTCTCTCCACTCAAGTCAGATCCCCTCAAGCCACCTGCACCCCTGTAGTGCCTCAGGAATCTGCTTCTAGAGAGCCAACTGCTTGCTCCAATTTAGACCCTTGATGCCCAGATAACCCCCCTGGTGGGGTGAGGAGAGGCTGGCACTTACCTCCCTCAACCTTCAGATGAGCGCAAGGTGCAAAGCGGAGTCAGCCCCTTGTCGGCTGGAGGACATGCTTTGACTCTGGAGGGGTCGTCACCCAGGAGTGACGGGGTCCATTTTCCCTGTTCTTGTGATCCCTAACCCGCAGTCACCTGCGGTCAAGGAGAGCCAATTGGGAGGTATGTGTTGAGACGTAACTCCTTCCCGGGCTCTCGGCAGATGTCTGCCCCTCCCCATCACTTGTTCCGTCTGTACTGCCAATCCCAGGTTCACCCAGGAGATGGCAGTATCACTGCAAGATTGGCACGTAACCCTTTCCAGAGAGGGAGAGCCGCCATTGGGCACTCATTCCCCCTCTCCCCCTGCCAACCCCCGGCAGCCCGAGTCCATCACTGAACCTGGGTCACCGGTGTGGAACCCTTAATTTTTTTGTGAGCATGGCTGACCCAATTGAAAACACTCATTGGTTCTCTGAGTTGAATTCTGTCAAGGCAGTCTTTTCAGTTTTAACCCATATCCAGAGACTTACTTTTTAGCCTTATTTGTTCGGGTTGGCCTGAAATATTCTATTCCAGGGCATGTTCAGAATTGAATTCATCTCAGACCCTGTACACACTGTCCACTGTTTTCAATAATGTTGTGAAAAATGTTAGTGAATTATGCACAAGCAGAGTTGTTGGAGCATCTGGACTGTGCTCTGACACTGTGCTAGCCCATGCGAGTTCCCAGGCATCACTGTGGCACCACTGCATAGTGCTGCAGGTAGCACAGTGCATGCCAGGATACCTGTAATCAGAATTCATGAAATAAGGTCTGAATCCTCATAATTAGATGATTGTGAGCTCCAGTAATATGTGCAGAATATTTTTGGGAGAACTGGGAATAGTCACAGAACACATTTCTAGTCGTGGGTGGTTGCCTTAATCTTGTCACAGCATGGATCACATCAACACTGCTGTTAACGTGGTTTAAGGTAACAGTGTTGCTCTCAAACTGCTCTAACGTACCTCTGAGCAGGGTCAGAGCAGGGTTTTAGAACACAGTTTCCACTGTGCTACAATTCGGATGCAAATTTTTTGAACCATTTCAACAGAGTTAAAATGGTTAAAAAGTCCTAGTATGTACAGGCCCACAGTCGCACTGCTCTTAAACAGCCACTGACATCATTCAGGAAGCTTTAGAAAAACATCATTTTGGAGAACTGAGCCCAGATATTCAAAAATGAGTGCAAGCTCAGTACAAATGTTTGTGCTACACTTGCGCCTGCGCCTGATCCAGAGGCTGCTACATTCAGTTCGATAGCAGACTGGTGCTATCCAACTGAATACTGGCCCATATCGGCACAGAGCTAAGTCAAACTGTGCTGCTTCGACATGGTCCTGGTCTGTATCCAGCCTACAGGGAATAGCAGTCCAGGACCAGATAGCTTTGGAAGCCATATTGGTATATTCAACTACACCATGCAAATAAGCCAATTTGGGCATGGAAGGTGCTAAGGGGCCTTTTGTATGCCCATCATGGGCTCATTTGCATGGTGAGTGGTGACCATTTTGCACCCATCCTGTGGGTGCCTGACACGTCATCCCTAGTGTCTACTAGTGCCCCCAATCCCCAAATACCCATCCCAATTTCCTTAGATAGTTCCGTGGTGTCTAGTGGCACCCCACACCATCTAAACACCCATCCCAAATTCCTTAAATGGTTCAATGGTGTCTAGTTGTACCACCCACCACCCGAACATCCGTCCCATGTTTGTCGGTTATCTCCCTGGTGTCTAGTGGCACCCCCAATCTCCCATCCTGTATGAAAACACAAATCTCTGGTGTCTAGTGGCACCACCTACCCCCAAACAGCCATCCCAAATTCCTTAGATGGTTCCCTGGTATCTAGTGGCACCCCCACCCTGATCTCCCATCCTATATTAAAACACATATCCCTTATGTTTACTGGTTCCCCCCAACCCCCAATCATCTGTCCCATATGAAAACACATATCCCTGGTGTCCAGTGGTACCCCCATCACCCGAAGACACATCCCAAATTCCTTAAATGGCTTCCTGGTGTCTAGTGGCACCCCCACCACTGTTCTCTCATCCCATGTTAAAACATATATGTGTGAGTCTTGTGGCGTCCCCCACCATTACCCATTCCACATTAAAACATATATCCCTGTTGTCTAGCAGCACCCTACCACCCCATCACCTGTCCTATATTAAAACACACATCCATGGTTTATAGTGGCACCCCCCAATCTCCTGTCCCATATTACAGCACATTACCCTGGTACCCCCTGAATGTTGGTCGACGAATAGATGGGTGAACAGTGGCAGTCCGGCAGTCTTCAACCTGCACTGCCCACACCCAGCACACCACCTATCCCCCCTCTTACTAGTGCGTCCAAGGACGTGCACTGAATCCCATTATGGTGACCGGCACAGCCCTCCTCTCACCTCCTCAGCTGGCCGCCATATGAACTGGCAGGGAGCACACATACAGTATAGACTGTATACTGTACACATGCTCCCTGTTTGATCATACAGCAGCTGGCCAAGGAGGTGACAGGAAGGCTCTGCCAGTCACCATATCAGGATTAACCACACATCCTTGGACACACTGATAAGGGGTGGGGTTGGATGTGTGGTCTGGCTGCTGGCAGGGTGGATGGGGGGGCTACTGGACTGCCACAATTCAGTGGTCTGTTTTTCAATCAGCATTCAGGGAGCTGGGGGCAGATGTATCACTGAATGTCAAAGATATTGCAGGCATACTGGCCAGTGATTGGGGGATGGGGGTGCCACAAAACACCAGGAAGAGGTGTCTATTATAGGGGATGGGTGACTGGGGGGGTTGGGGTGCCAATAGACACCAGGGATATGTTTTCATATAGGACAGGTGATCAGGGTGTGGGGGGTGCCACTAGACATGAAGGATGTGTGTTCTAATACAGGACAGGAGATTAGGAGGGTGGGGGTTTCCACTAGACACCAGAGATATGTGTTTTAATATGGGACAAGAGATCAATGGGGGGGTGTGCCACTAGACACCAGAGAGAGGTGTTTTTCTATGGAAGAGGTGATTGGGAGGTGCAGGGGTACTACTAGACACCAGAGAGTGGTGCATAATATACAGAATGGGTGCTCTGGGTGCCACTGGAGACCAGGGCCTGCAACCTCGCTGCATGCTGGTGATCAGGGCAGGTGGCTGCAGTGTAGGCACCCCACCATTGGTGGGGTGGGGGCATGAGCTTAGTACCTGGTTAAGATGAGGTTTTAAGTGGTGGTAAATAGCGTTGCTTTGGGTGCCATTTACTACCATTGCAAACCTTTCAAAATGCTGCTGTGCCTGTATGCAGGAGGGGACCCCTTCATTTTCATGGGTGCAGCATTACATTAGTGCCTGAGTGCCAACAGGTTTAGCATATGCTACAGGGGCCTCTGAATATAGCCCTCACCCAAAAAATGTTGCAAACCCAGATAGCATGGGTGCAAGCCCTGTTCACGCAGGCACTAACTTTTGAATATCTGGCCCCTGAATTTATATTTCATATGACTACACACAACAACATGAAAACCATATCACTTGTCCCTAGATTTCATCTGCTCTAGCTGCCTGTCTACAAGTGACATAATCCACTGATTTATGGCATCATACCAGTTTCCACAGCAAAAGACCATGATGCCACACAGGCACAGTATTACGCCAGGTGTTGGCAGGCAGCCAGATCTGATTAAGGGCAGATGCTAGAACTGGATCCACCTTTTCATATTTATAAAGAGGACTTCTGTCCACACTGTAAGACCACTTATTAGAGTGCCAAAAAGCATCAACAATTTGGACGCAACACAAAGTGTTTGCATTAAAAAAAAAATGATACATGCATCATTTATGAGATGCATGCCTTATCTTTTGAACACAAGCTGACGCATATCATGGAAACTGTCACAAAAACTTAGAACCTTTTGAAAAAAATGACTGCCAAGTTAAAGAGCAATTAGGTGGTGGGAGACAGAGGTGAAAATTAATTTGGATCTGTGGCCGCACTCTTGACTCCCATCCCAGAGCCTTTGAGACAACGATCAGTTTTTGTTTTAATGCGTATGCAGTAGTTATGAACAACAAAGGGTAGCCAAATACATGAAAAAGATTAATTCTAAACTAAAGAGTCTAACAGTTGAGTTTTTTTAGAATTGCCCTAGAGATGTTAGGGCCTCTTTACATTTTCATTCTTCTATTTGCATTCAAAATTGTTGAGTAGGTGTTAAGAAACTCCTATGTTTATTCACACACCCAGGAAACCAGTTAAAACTGGTTAGCTATGTTTAAGCTAAAATCTCTATTCTGCCATCTAGTGGCAACATAAATATGTTGCACTACTCTCTGTACTGTATGGGAACCTCTTTGACAATTTAATTGGAATGTTATCTTATTTTCTCCAATGACGACAAGGATGGATGAAGACCAGAGGTTTCAACTATGATTTTGCAATGAAGGTTTGAGGGAGGGGCGCTAGATCAAGGTGAAGGTGAGGAAGTCTACCATTTTATTTGCCCTAGGGAGAGAATAGGTTTGGTTTAAATTTTACTTTGGATAGGGAGGCAAAACTGTTGATATTCTAAAGAACCCAAACATTTAGCCAGACATTCTAGTTCCATTCTTGCCACTGTCAACTATAGTATTATGCAACCGATAAGATGTGACAAGGCATTTTTTGTCTGGGGTTAATGCACATCTAGTTGTGTAATGAGGCACAAGGTGCTTCCAACAAGTGCCTCTAACACAGTACTCTATTTGTAAAATGGGTAAACTGAAAAGCAAGTTTAAAAAATTGCAACATTTTAATTAAAACAGGTATTTTCTTTTCTTAATAGTGAGTATTAAAAAGTAGTCCCTTCCCACCTATCAATCACCTGACTTTCCATACATTCAATTTGTTGTGGAATACTTGAATGAAAACTTCAGCAGAATTCTACTGGCATAATATTCACCCCCTCACATACAACAGAAAGCCTTACAGTATATAGAGCTATGGTCTCAATTTTATCTGTGGCAGGGTAATCATTGGTTATTGCTGTGGCAAATTGGTAAGGATAGGAGGGGGGATTTCTCAAGAACACAAAAGAAACACCAGCAATTTAAACTGTAAATAATATTTCATTTTTAAATTTGTTTATGTTTGTAAGAAGGGTACTATGTGAGGAAAGAATGTTTAATTATTCATTTATTTTTATGTATTTTTACACAGTGAGGGTGGTAAATCCCTGGAACTCCTTGCTGCTGGAAATTATCAGTAAAACCAGATTAGAATTTAAAAATATACTGGACAAATAAGTTTTATCTGGTAATGTGAATAAGTATTATCAGGATTGAATTTTATTGGAGCACATATGCGCTAATAACCTTCTAGCTCCTCAAGCTTCCTAGTATGATCTCCTAGTATGACAATTTAGGAGTGTTTTACTTTGTAGGGCCTTGTTGAATGTTTTCAGTGGGTACAGGTGGCAGCCATGTTGTGATGGCAATCAGGTATCTGTGAAGTGGCTCATGAATATTGTTTGTGATTGGCCAAATTTCCCAGTCCCACTGCCTGAACTTGTTCCAATCTTGGGAATTAACATATGGGTCTCGGAACTTATTTAGACAATCAGGTATAAGGAAATTTTCAACCCATGCCATTTTATAATGGTTTTATAATGGTTTACATTCTATTATCTCCAAAAACAGTTCTCCCACCTCTACATAGAACCTCTATCATAGCTTAACATCTTCCTGTCATATGCAAGATATCTAGAAACATAGAATTTGATGGCAGATAAGGACCGCTTGGCCCACCTAGTCTGCCCATTTCCCTACCTGATGGATATACTGCAGATTCTAGTTAATCAACAGCTTACTCCCTCCTACCCCCATTAGAATTGCCTTATGCCTGTCCCATGCATTCTTGAATTCTCCCACTGTTCTTGATTCCACAACCTCCTCAGGAAGCTGTTCCATGCATCCACAACCCTCTCTGTGAAAAAATACTTTCTAACATTACCTCTGAGCCGTCCCCCCTCTATCTTCAAATTGTGCCCCCTTGTTCTTGCACATTTCTTCTTCTGAAAGATGCTACCCTCTTGTACTTTAATTCCCTTGAGATACTTGAAAGTTTCTAGCATATCCCCCCTCTCCCTCCTTTCCTCGAGAGTATATATATTAAGCTGCTTTAGTCTCTCCTCGTATGTCTTCTGGTGCAGACACTGCACCATTTTGGTTGCCCTCCTCTGAACAGCCTCCACTCTATGTCTTTGCGGAGAAGGGTCTCCAGAATTGCATGCTGTACTCAGATGGGGTCTCACCAACTGTCTGTACAGAGGGATAACAAGTTCTCTGTTTTCTACTGTTGATGCCTCTCCTATAGAAACATAGAAACATAGAATTTGATGGCAGATAAGGACCGCTTGGCCCACCCAGTCTGCCCATTTCCCTACCTACTGGATAAGCTGTAGATCCTAGTTAACCAGCAGCCTACTTCTTCCTACCCCCAACCCCCAGAATTGCCTTATGACTATCCCATGCATGCTTCAATTCCACCACCGATTTTGACTCCACAACCTCCTCCGGAAGGCTGTTCCTTGCATCCACAACCCTCTCTGTGAAAAAATACTTCCTTAAATTACCTCTGAGCCGCCCCTCCATCTTCAAATTGTGCCCTCTTGTTCTTGCACACCTCTTTTTTTGAAAGATGCTACCCTCTTGGACTTTGTTGATTCCCTTGAGGTACTTGAAAGTTTCTATCATGTCCCCCCTCTCCCTCCTTTCCTCGAGGCTATACATATTAAGCTCCTTAAGTCTGTTTTCATATGTCTTCTGGTGCAGACCCTGCACCATTTTAGTTGCCCTCCTCTGGACAGCTTCCATCCTGTCTATGTCTTTGCGGAGATTGGGTCTCCAGAACTGCACACAGTACTCCAGATGGGGTCTCACATGCATCCCAGTATCCCCCCAGCCCTCCTTACTGCCTTCTCACATTGCTTGCTCACCTTTAGGTCATCTGATATAATTACTCCTAGGTCTCTTTTGATTTTTTTTTTGTTATTAAGTCACCCTCCATTGTGTATTCCCCTGGGTTTTTGTTTCCCAGGTGCATTACCTTGCACTTCTTTCCATTGAATCTGAGCTGCCACATATTTGCCCATTCCTCCAACCTTGCCAAGTCCCTTTTCATCCTTTCCACCCCACCTTGTGTATCAACCCTGTTGCAGATCTTTGTGTCATCTGCAAAGAGATATACCTTTCCTTCCAGTTGCTCTCCAGTGTCACTTATAAAGACATTAAAGTGGACCGGTCCCAGTACCGAACTCTGCAGTACCCCACTAGTTACCCTCCTTTCTTCACTGTGGACTCTGTTCACTATTACCCTTTGCGTCCTGTTGTCCAGCCAGTTTTTTATCCACGCTATCACCTTGGGACCCACTCCAAGGCTGGCTAACTTGTATATTAATCTTTTATGTGAGACTGTGTCAAATGCCTTGCTAAAATCTAGGTAGGCCATATCCACAGCCCCTCCCTGGTCTACTACTTTGGTCACCCAGTTAAAGTAATCTATTAGGTTCATCTGACATGACCTTCCTGCTGTGAAACAATGCTGCCTTGGGTCCTGTGCCCCACTGACCTCTAGGTACTCAACAATTCTTTCCTTCAGAAGAGATTCCATCATTTTCCCTACCACTGAGGTCAAACTAACTGGTCTGTAGTTTCCTGCCTCTGCCCTGCTCCCACTTTTGTGAAGTGGAATCACATTTGCCTTCCTCCAGTCCTCAGGTACCACTCCATCCTCCCATGATTTGTTAAAGAGAGTAGTCAGCGGTGTTACTAGTTCTACCCTTAGTTCTTTTAGAATTCTTGGGTGAATCCCATCAGGCCCTATTGCTTTGTCCACCCTCAGTTTCAAGAGTTCTTTCAAAACCCTTTCTTCAGTGAATGGACTGATACCGAACCCCCTATTCAGAGTTTCTCTCGTTTGGTTTAGGTACCTCCCCCTCCTCTTCCATTGTGAATACTGAGCAGAAATATTCATTCAATATCCCTGCTTTTTCACTGTCACTCTCTGCCCACATTCCTTCCCCTTTAATAAGTCTCTGTATCCCTCCCTTGGTCTTTCTTCACTCCCTAATGTACTTATAAAAGGTTTTATCCCCCTTCTTAAAAGTTGGCTATCTTTTCCTCAGTTTGTGCCTTTGCTATTCTGACTGCCTTCCCTACCTCCTTCTGCTTTAACTGATAAAGTTCTCTGTCCTGCTCCTTCTGTGTTTCCTTATATTTCATGAATGCTATCCTTTTCTCCTTAACTGCCCCTGCCACCTCTTTTGAGAACCATAGTGATTTTTTTCCTTCATTTTGTTTTGTTGATTTGCTTCACACAAAGGCTTGTTGCCTCTGCGATGGCTGTTTTGATTATTCCCCATTGTTCCTCCACCCCTCCTTCTTGCCTGTTTGCTAGTGCTTTACTGAGGCGCACTCTCATTTTCCCAAAGTCAGCCTTCCTAAAGTCCAATACTCTTGTTTTTGTATGGCTTGACTCTATGGCTGTGTTTATTGTGAACCACACTGTTTGGTGGTCACTTGTTCCCAGATGGCTACCCACTTCTAAATCTGATATCCTTTCTCCTTCTCCATTTGAGAGTACCAGGTCTAAGATTGCTCTCTCCTGAGTGGGTTCTAACACTAGCTGTCTTGGGCATGTCCCTGTAAGGCATCAAGAATGACCCTGCTCTTGGATGTGCCTGCAGCAAAGGTACTCTAGTTAACATCTGGCATATTCAGGTCCCCCATCAACAATATCTCCCCTTTTTCTGCCATTTTAAGGATGCCTTCTATCATTTCCTTGTCTATTTCCTCCCCCTGAGCTGGGGGTCTGTACACAACCCCCATGTGGATTGTGGTGCCATTTCCTGTCTCCAGGGTGACCCCTAGTGACTCATCAACTTCCTGTTTACTCTTTAGTTCTGCTGCTTTAATCCTTTCCCGTATATAGAGATCTACTCCTCCTTCTCTTTTACCCACCCTGTCCCTCCTATAGACTGTGTATCCTGGTATGTTGACATCCTAGTCATGGTTCTCTGTGTACCATGTTTCAGTGACTGCCACAATATCCAGGCATCCCTCTTCCATCAAGGCCACTAGTTCAGGGAGCTTGTTACACAGACTGTGGGCATTGGTACTCATCACCTTCCATTTTTTTTATGGCCTTACCCCTTTTAGCCCCATCCCTGTCCTTAATGCCTTTTTCTGCATTTACACCGGTCCTGCTCCCTACTGACTTCTTTACCTTGGTGTTTACCTCTCTAACTATTGTGTTTTGTGGGGGGAGGCTGGGATTTCCCTGCTCCTTTTCAGTGCCTCCCCCCTAGTCTAGTTTAAATGCTTGCCAATGAAGCATTTAAACTTATCACCTAGGATCCTGATCCCCCCCCCCTGTACAGATGCAGACCATCACACCAGTATAGGCCTGCATCCCTCCAGGTGGCTCCCCAGTCACCAATGAAGCCAAAACCCTGAGCTCCACACCAGTTTTTCAACCATTCATTGAATCCCATGGTGCAGAATACCCTAGCATCATCCTTGCCATAGACAGGCAGCACCTCTGAGAAGGTTACTGTACATGCTACTTGTCTAAGGACCCTCCCCAACTCTACAAACTCCTCTTGCACCGCTCTGATCCCATTCACAGCCAGGTCATTTGTCCCTAGGTGGACAATTACATCCAGTTCCCTCCCTTGTGCAGCTGCTCCCATGATCCTGAGGATTCACTTCCTGTCCCTACAAGCCATGATGCCAGGTGGCACCTTACCTCCCTATCCCCTTCCTCCCCCACTTCTACCCCCCCTAATGATTGAGTCCCCCACCAGGAGTTGTTTCCTTCCCCTGTGGGGTCTTGTGCCACCCTCCTGTGGGTCTCCTTTGTGGAGGTTCCCAGTATCCTCTTTGGTCTCCACTGCAGGTGCCTCCATATCAATCAATCATATCAGTCATAGTTTATTTCTATTGCGCTTTTCAAATACCAAAGCACAGCACATAACAAATACATCAACAATAAATAAAAATTAAAATATAACACAATTAAAAGGTAGCAAAAAGGGACTAATCAAAGGCTGAGGTAAACAAATAACTCTTCAATGGAGCCTTAAAGGATTCTGTGGACAGGCACTCTCTAATCTGATGAGGTAGAGAATTCCACAGGGTTGGAGTCACAAAAGAAAAAGCTCTGTCCACAGAAGATTGAAGATGAACCCTGGGAATCTCTATCAATCCTTCATCAGCGGAGCAGAGGGGGCTATAAGGCCACAGGAGATCTTGCAAGTAGCTTGGTCCCTGTCCATGTAGGGTCTTATAGGTCAGCAATACGACCTTGAAGGTGATCCTCCAATGTACCGACAGCCAGTGCAGTTCCTGCACTTTGCCAGAACAGCATATGAATTGTGGAGAGGTACAACTGGAGGGATGCACCTCTGTTCCACCACCCTCTCCCTCCCTGAGCTCACCTTGGTCCAACCACTCCTCTTTCTTGGCAACTTCTGAGGTAGCAGGGGTGGCCCTGGTTGTCCCTGGGTGGGAGAAGAGGTTTCACGAATCCTAGCCAGGTCAGCCTGGAGACAGGCAACCTCCTTCCTCAGACCAGAGAGGTGCCTGCAAACAGGGCAGCATCAGAGCCTCCAGAATGTCTCCCGGAACACTGCTGCCCCACAGCCATTGCACTGCACCACTCCCATCTTGACTTATTTTGTGTCCCCTCTCCTGTTGCTTGGTATGCTTACTGTCTCCTCCTTCTATGTATTTTTACACTTACTTTCCTACTGCCTATGTGCCCTTACAACTCTCGCCCTTTCTGTTCTAGGACAGGAACTTCCTGTAGTCTTCAGTAGTCTCCTTCTTCTGTGCTTGGATTCAGACCTCCAGCAGCCAGGGGGAGAGAAAAAGTTATGTTTTTTAGGTTCCTTCAAGGTTGATGAAACTAATGTCTCAGTGATCCTTCCCTTCCTACTGCCAAACAGGAAGTTTCTGTTCTCAGTCAAATCCAGTGGCTATAAAAGTAGAACTGGCTTAGGGCGGGAAGGAGGGCAATTAGTAAAAATGCTATAGTTCTAGACTGCTGTTTCTTACTCTGAAAGCAAAGTTCTCCTGTCAAAAACAGCAGGAAGTTGTAATTGGAGATGCCTGCTTTTGTGCTCCTAAGCCACACCCCCAATTAGATTCATCCTCTGCTTCTGACTCAGTAAATTTAAGCTGATACAGCCCCCTTCCTCAGAGAAACACACAGTGACTTTCTTCTTTTTTTTAAACTTAAATGAGACCCCCTTCTTCTAATAAAGTATCTGTTTGCTTAATCCAAACAGGCACTGAAGTGATTTATCAGTAAAAATGCTGTAGTTCTAGACTGCTGTTTCTTGCTCTGAAAGCAACGTTCGCCTGTCAAAAACAGCAAAATCTACTCTTATAATGACAGATATCATACCGCTGTTTATTTACTTTCAGCAGTGATACTCACCACATTTTCATCACAGGCTGAACTCCGAAGATCATGACTCTACAAATGACCATACGCAACAAGTGCCAAGGTGGCTCATCAGTGTACTGTGTCTAAGTTGTTTTCTTTCTTCTTTTTACGTACTGTTGATCCTCCCCACCTTCTCCTTCTGGGTGTGTTTTTGTGATTTGTTTTTCTGTCTTTAGGTTGTACTTTTACCAAAATGTTCTTGGCTCAGAATCTAACAATTCCCCAAGCTGCTGTACTGTAGATATAAAACAATGGTAATACTAAAACATTTTACTTTTAGTAGCTTCCACCAGTTTTCTGAAATTGACTGGCTTACTCCTGTCCTGGGGGGGTGGGGGTAATAAAGTTTAGTTGTACTGTACTCATGTTTAGGGTCAGCTGCATCTGGGGGAGTTTACCCCATCCCTAGCATTGGAGAAGCCTGAGATCCATGAGGAATGAGTTGTTCAAGTGCCACTGGCTTACAGTGTGATGTAAAGGTATGGCACAGAAGAACAAATTAATCATTTTTTTTACACTGTAAGGTAATACTAAAAAGAACATTCTCTTATTATGCTTTATGTCTTGGCAGAAATACTTAATCAGTCCCTTTTATCAGTATGTTAATTTAACATTGGCAAGCTGTTTCTCAGCTGAGAATGTTAGTGAAATGTTGTCTAGCTAGCCAATCTTTCAATAAAAGCACAGATGGTTGTTTGCTGAAGTAAGGAAATCACTGAACACATAAAGGTTCAGTTTGAACAAATGATATGATTCACAGGATTGTGAAGTCAATCTAGTCTACCCATACTTCAGTTTTAATTTATCTCAAAAGGTGAATGAAAAGTAGAATACACAGTCTTCTGCAGATAAAAGTGTGGGTTCTGTAGCAGGGAAACATGTCTGATTAGCCGCTGTCACATGAACTGCTAGAATTCAATAATCTCAGCAATCCCAAGGGATGGTCTAAGAAGCTGGCAGTTTTGACTTTTCAGGAGACGACAGGATTCAGAGCTCCACCATAGCAACTGAGTACAATTTCTATTATCCGTGCTGACGCAATGCTAGCCTGACAAATGGAGCAAAGAACAGAACACAGTACAACCATGTTCAGTTCTGCATGGCAGTCTTGGAATTCAATTACCAAATTCATCAGCACTCCATTTTCAAGGAATGGCTTTTTTTTTTTACTAAGACTGTAAACATTTTATGAAAATAGGGATAATGTGTATACCTGTAAGACAGAATTGACTCCTTGATGAGATAATATTGTACTGTTTTTAACGTGTCCTTTTATTATGGATAAAGTGTTTTTATTACAAAAATGTAAATTTCCTATTTGTATATTAAAGGAAAGGGATTTGGTTTTGTATAGCTTCCTTTATACATACTGTATCCCAAACTCTACAGGATTTCAAGGGTTGCAGCAGGAATTTAGTGTGCATAGAGAGGAAGCTAGATCAAAGGCAGTGAACAAGGAGAATGGTGCTATGTGATAAGGGCGACTGCAGGATGGCGACCTGCAGAAGGGCAACAATCCCCCAGGGCTACTACAAATTACAAAGTGTTTTAATGCAGGGGGATTTGCCCCCACCCCCCTCCCTCGTGGGGGGCATCACCCCTCCACACACCCCTTATTTAGGATTCCTACTCCAGGGAGCGCAACTTGGAGAAAGTGGGGAAATCCCGGGTCATCCAAATTATCAGCGCCGTTGTGCCGTCATCCTTCTGACCAGCCACTCACATACAGTTGCCAGCATCACAGGCTACCAGGAGAACTGCATTTAACTGGCAAGTTTTAATTTGCTGTAGAATTGTCTTTCAAATGCTACAGTAGTTTGCATTCAATCATGGTCCCATCTTTACTGGCTGTTTAGTAAGTTCCATTGGTGTTTCTGATTTGCAGATGGTGGTTAAGGACCATTTCAAAATGGTATGATATACTTTATGTCCTTGATGAGATGTTAGATTGTTCACACTATGTATCTGTGTTCTACTGTGGAACCTGTCATTCTATAGAACCTGTCATCCAAAGTGGTTTCTACCACTTGAAGAATTCACCAGGATCAAACCCCTGGTTCCACCTGATGACCTGCCCACTCTGGTGCATGCCTTCATGACCTCCAGGCTTGACTACTGTAATGCTGTTTACTCTGGGGTCTCTAGAGGTGCCCTCCACCCACTGCAACTGGTCCTAAATGCAACCGCCAGGTTGCTGACTGGCCTCTCAAGGTCTAGTCATGTGACCCTGGTGCTCCGTTCTTTGCACTGGTTGCCTGTCAGGTGGAGGGTTATCTTCAAGGTGAATCTTCTCATCTATAAGGCCCTACACAGGCTAGGCCCTGGCTACCTGGCTGAGCTCCTAACACCCTGCACCTCAGTCCACTCCCTCCGCTCCTCAACCAGGGGCCTCCTTGAGGTTCCCAGGACCAGGCTGAGAACTTCCAGTGACAGGGCCTTCAGTGTCACCAGTCCAGTCCTGTGGAACACTCTACCTCCATCTCTTAAGGAGGCCCCATCGGTCGAGGCTTGCAAAAGGAGTCTCAAGGCCCATCTGTTTGTCCTGGCCTTCCCGACTGAAGTAATCTGACCAGTGTTGTTTTATTATGCTGCTGATTTCATTTTATGGTATTTATGTATTTATTGTTATGTGTTATTCTACTTGTCTCACTTACTCGCTTTACCCTTTGTTTCAATGTGAAGCACCTAGAGCCTCTGGGATTGGGTGCTGTACAAACATAATTTGCCTTGCCTTGCCTTTACCTTATGGCTGGAAAGGACATAACCTACATCATAGAGCTGTTATATGGTATTTACCACAAATGTGTAAGTCAGAAACGCCCAACGAGTTTGCTAGAAGACCAGTAAGAACAGAACAATTACAAAATGTGGATCAGTATACGAAACAAGCATCTACAGTAAAACATGACTTACAGGTTCAGTGCAGTTCCCTTTAAGAAAAGCTTGGGGAAGTTAAGCACAGTGTTCAATACATTGCTTAAGATGACATTATAAGTAAGTGGTATTGGTGAGATTTAAACTGGGAAAGAACGGAAGGGAAGAAAAGGAATTTGGTTTGTATAGTTCCTCTCACACACACACACTGCATCCTATAGCACTTTACAATAGAGGAAGAGTTGGTAGCAGCCATCATGTGCACAGAAAACTTAAGGAAAGGGCAAGGGTGTTAGGTACAGGTAAAGAGAGAATTAAACACTGGGGGCAGGATTCCCAAAAGGCCGTGCCCAAGATGTGCCTGGCCATATTTGAAAAACAGGAATGCATCCAAAGCTCTTAGACCATGTGTCCAAAAGGGAAGCAACTGCATCCAGAATGGATGCATCTGTGAGCTGTGTCCAGTTGGGTTGCAATGACATCCATTTTCTGCTGCAAATTGTGTCCTGTTGGCATTAATGGATGCAACTTCTGAAAGTAGGCTGCCTGGACACAAGAAGAGGGACAGAGACACAGGCACAACATGTGTTTGCATCTGTGTCCAGCCATTTTGAACCCCCCTGCCAGGGTCTCCAAGTTCATAACTCTGCACTGTAGCCATTAGGCTACACTGTCTCTTAATGGGTATTCACCAGCTGAGGTCAGTTGGTAACATTACAATTATTTCCACATAAACAGGGTATGATGTCTCAAGCAGGTAGGGCCCTTAGTTCTCTGCAACACTTCTTTCTTATGTTTTGAGCCAGACCTCTTAAATTTCTAAGGCAAGTTTATTTTACTGCTGTGGTACTGGCTACTCTTTTTAATAAATCATGGGAGGATGGTGTGGTACCCGAGGACTGGAGGAAGGCAGATGTGATTCCCCTTCACAAAAGTGGGACCAAGACAGAGGCAGGAAACTACAGACCTGTCAGTCTGACCTCTGTGGTAGGGAAAGTGATGAAGTCACTCTGAAGGAAAGAATAGTTGAGTACCTAGAGGCCAGTGGGGCACAGGACCCAAGGCAGCATGGGTGTTCACAGCGGAAGGTCATGTCAGACCTAATCTGATAGATTTCTTTGACTGGGTGACCAAAGTAGTAGACCAGGGAGGGGCTGTGGACATGGCCTACCTAGACTTTAGCAAGGCATTTGACACAGTCCCACACAAAAGATTAATAGTCAAATTAACCAGCCTGGGAGTGGGTCCCAGGGTGGTAGCCTGGGTAAAACATTGGCTGCACAACAGGACACAGAAGGTAATTGTAAATCGAGTCCACTCTGAAGAAAGAGGGGTTACTAGTGGGGTACCACAGGGTTCAGTATTGGGTCCAGTCCTTTTTAATGTCTTCATCAGTGACATTGCAGAGGGACTGGAAGGAAAAGTATGCCTTTTTGCAGATGACACAAAGATCTGCAACAGGGTTGATACACAAGGAGGCGTGGAAAGGGTGATAAGGGACTTGGCAAGGTTGGAGGAGTGGTCAGAAGTATGGCAACTAGAATTCAATGCAAAGAAGTGCAAAATAATGCACCTGGGAAACAAGAACCCAGGGGAAGAATACACAATGGGTGGGGAGGTAGTAACAACAACAAAAAAGGAAAGGGACCTGGGGGTAATCATATCAGATGACCTTAAGGTTAGCAAGCAATGTGAGAAGGCAGTAGGGAGGGCTGGGGGTATACTGGGATGTATAGGGAGAGGAATCAGCAGCAGAAAACAGGAAGTTGTTATCCCTCTGTACAGACAGTTGGTGAGACCCCATCTGAGTACTGCGTCCAGTTCTGAGACCCCATCTCGCAAGGACATAGACAGGATAGAGGCAGTCCAGAGGAGGACAACTAAAATGGTACAGGGTCTGCAAGAGAAGCCGTATGAGGAGAGACTAAAGGAGCTTAATATGTATACCCTTGAGGAAAGAAGGGAGAGGGGGGACATGATAGAAACTTTTAAGTACCTCAGTGGAATCAACAAAGTCCAAGAGAGTAACATCTTTCAGAAAAAGAGATGTGCAAGAACAAGGGGACACAATTTAAAGATAGAAGGGGGGCGGTTCAGGGGCAATGTGAGGAAGTATTATTTCACAGAGAGGGTAATGGATTCATGGAACAGCCTTCCTGAGGAGGTTGTGGGGTCTAAAACTGTGGGAAAATTCGTGAATGCATGGGACAGACATAAGGCAATTCTTGTGGGGGGTAGGAAGAAATAGGCTGTTGGTTAACTAGGATCTGCGGCCTATCCTGTAGGTAGGGAAATGGACAGACTAGATGGGCCAAGCAGTCCTTATCTGCCGTCAAAGTCTATGTTTCTATGAACTGTTTACTGCTGTAGTGGATTTCTGTTCAGCTATTAGCTAACTCAACATGTGATATCACTGGCAGCAGCAAACACTGAATGGGGGAGGCTTCAGGACATATAAATCGGGGGAAAGAGCATTGAATTATAGACTATTTTTCAAAGATAATCATATATACACTGTAGTCAGGATTTAGGTTCCTGATCCACTGGTGAGCCTTTTGAACAAAGGGAGCCAATAACGGAGAGAAGGAGGATTGGGTTGCATCTCAGTGAATGGGAGTGGGCACCCTGGCAAGCAGGACAGACAGAATAATGGGAGGGTATTTAAAAGTAGGTGAGGGGTGGTTGGAGCAAATGACAGAAAAGCACCCATGTCCACTGGATCAAAAGACAAATGTAAAGAAAATGTGAAAAATCATGAAAATGCTGCAAGTACAATCACATTTTGGGATGGCAACTTGGCAATTAGATCCAAACAAACAAAAGAGACAGCTGATTAAAGTGGAAATGTATTTTTATGAATGCAAGGAGTCTCACCAATTCACTATTTTGAGGGATACATGAGGACCACGTCTCATGAATAAACGTGTTTCCTAATTAAAGATTGAGAGCTAAAAATTATTGTTGATTATCAATAAAAAATACATATCAGCTGAAATAGAGTTCTGCCACCTCCTTTGGGGTCTTAAAAATAAAATGTGTGAGCTAGAAGCCTTAGCTGGGTACACAGGTTTGACATCATCAGTATCACTAAGAATTGGTAGAATATCTCCAAACAAAGGGATACAAACTGGGATTCATATACGTGATTTTGAAGAGATATCTATGGGGAAAAAAGTAGAATGTGTGAATGTAAAGTAAAGGGGGATTAGAGTTTGGGGCATGGTAGGGTATTCAGAGGAAAGTTGGGGAAACAGGCGTTAACAAAGGGGGATAAAAGTAAACCATCACTGGGAGTGTGGTATAGATCCCATGATGAAGCAGAGGACCTCAGTCATTGCTTAATGTTCCCTTTCTGGGCAGCAATTATAAATAAGTAAATAAATAAAAAAATAAAATAAAATAGGGCATGAAATCGGAATGACAGCCTCAAAGGGCCGGCAGTAATTACTGGAGATTTGACTTTATTGGACATAAATTGGGAAAGTGGTTCTGTCAAAGAGAAGGCAGGACAGGAATTGTTAAATGTAATAGAGAGCTGCTTTCTATCACAATATATGTTAAGAGAACACAAGAGGGGTAACAAATATATTTGATTTAGTTCTGAGCAATGGTTACAGTCAGGTTTCTTTTATAGTGATGTGTGAGCATCTTCAGTTCAGTGACCATATTATGATAAAATTCAAAATATTAAAGGCTATGGTAGCATTTTAACCAAAAATAAAAACTCAGAATATCAAGGAGACAGACTTTGATAAATGGAGAAAGTAGGGTATGAAGAATGTGGATCAAATTGATTTACGAAAGATGTGGAGGGACTATGGAACTCCCTCCAGGAGATACATAGAAACATATGAACATACAAAAGTTGCCAGCAGCAAAAGGCCATCCTGGTCTATCTAGGCTACTCGAGATTTCAGCTAGCTCCCTATTCAGCAGCTGCCCCACCCCCCTTCCCTCTGTCCCCATCCCACCTCTTCTTGAAGCATTCCACAATGTTACATGCCACCACCTCAGCCAATAGTGCATTCCACATTTCCACCACCCTTTCTGTAAAGAGATGCCTCCTCACCTCCCTCATGAATCTACCCCTTCCAATCTCATGTCATGGCCTCTAGTGTCTCTCCCCACCCTCTTCCTGAATAGACCCTCTGTGTCTGTTTTGATTATCCCCTTCATGTATTTGAAGGTCTCAATCATGTCCCACCTGTCCCTTCTCTCCTCCAGTGTGTAAATGTTTAACTCTCTTAGTCTGACCTCATATGGTAATTCCCCCAGGCCCTGAATCATTTTCATTGTCCTATGCTGCACCCCTTCCCCAGCAGCCTAATGTCCTTTTGTAGGTACGGGCACAAGTACTGCATGCAGTATTCCAGGTGGGGTCTAACCAGCGATCTGTATAATGGTAGAATGACCAGCCCTTCTTCACAAGGCAAAGCCCCTTGCAATGCACCCCAACATGTTCTTGGCCATTGCTGCTGTCTTTCTGCATTTCACGGAATTGTTCATTGTTCCGGTGATGAGCACTCACAGATCCTTCTCCTCTTCTGTTACCTCCAGCCACACCTCCCCCCAGATGGTAGCTTTTCCTCTGATTTTTTTATCCAAAGTGCAGTACCTTGCATTTTTGTTTTGCACTGAATTCCAGCTGCCATCTGTCAGACCATGCCTCTAGCCTTGCCAGATTCTCCTGTAGCCCCCGCCACCCAACCTGGTTGTCCATCACCTCTCCCATCTTGGTGTCATCGACAAATATGCTGATTTTGCTGCTGAAGCCCTCTGAGATGTCTGCAATAAATATGCCAAACAGCACTGGGCCCAACATTGACCCCTGTGGAACACCACTTGTCACAGGCTTACAGGATGAATATTCCCCACCTACCACCACCCTCTGCTGCCTGTCTTTCAGCCAGTTCTCCATCCACCCCACCAGTTTTTCTCCTGTCCCTGTGCCACATAGTTTGCTTCCAAGTCTCCCATGCAGTACTAAATCGAAGGCCCTATTGAAGTCTAGGTACAGGACATCTACCACATGGTCCCTGTCAAATAACTAGTCACCTAGTCATAGTATTCCACTAGGTTGGTCTGGCATGACCTGCCCTTGATGAAACCATGCTGCCTCCCATCCTGCACCCCGTTCACCTCCAGTATTGCCACAAGCCTCACCTTTAGGATGGTCACCATTAGCTTACCCACTATGGACATTAGACTTACTGGCCTATAGTTCCCCAATTCATCCTTGGGTCCGCCCTTGTGGAGGGGAACCATGTGTACCAGTCTCCAGGCATGGGGTACACACCCTATGTCTAGAGATGAATTCAATAATTCTGCCAAGGGTCCTGCCAGGACCTCTGCCAGCTCCTTCAGCACTCTTGGATGTATTTCATCTGGTCCTGGTGCCTTGTGCACCCTCAATGCCCTTAACCCCTTCAGCACCCTCCCCACTGTGATGTCTCCATTCGTCACCCCCCATCTGTTTCTATCCTTCCTCCTAGTATGGGTAATGCTCCCTCCTTTTCTTTCATAAAAACTAAACAGAAGTAGTCTTTGAGCACTTCTTCCTTTTCACTCCCCTCTTCCACCCATCCCCCTCCTCCTTAATTCTTACAGTTTGGTCCTTACAGCTTCTTTTCTCCCTGATGTACCTAAAGAAGTCTTTTTCCCCCTTTTTTTATGCCCTGCACCAGCCTGAGTTCTCTTGCTGCCTTGGCGGCCCTTACCCCCCAAGTCACTTCCTTTTGCTTCATGCAGTTATTCATCCCCATCATCCTCATCCCTCCCTCCCTGATTTTCTGTATCTCCTGTAAGCTACTCTTTCCTCCTCACCCTAACACCCCTTTGCTTATCTGGCTGGGTTTCTTTCTTCTAGCCTTCTTAGCCTAGGCCCTACAGCAACTTTCTATTGCCTCCACTATCCCCTGCCTCATCAGTTCCCACCTTTGTGTGTCCATACCCGTGTGAATTTTGCCCAGGAACCCCTGTACCACTTCCCTCATGATCTTAAAGTTGGCATTCCTGAAATCCAGCACCCCTGCACCAGATGCCCCCCTCTCTTTAGCCATCTGTAATTGGAACCATACTGTCTGGTGGCCACTCCTCCCCCAGTGGTTCCTCCACCCTCACTTCCCTCACCCACTGCCCGTTAGTCAGTACGAGGTCAAGGGTGTTCCTTTGCCTAGTTGGTTCCTTGACCAACTGTACTAGAAAGCTTTCCTGGAAGGTGTCCAGCATTACCTGCTCCCTTCTGCTCTTTGTGGTAGGTGTGTCCCTCTCCTTCCCTGGCAGCTTGAAGTCCCCTACTATCACCATTCCCCCCTTTCTACAGTTCCTCCTAATCTGTTCTGCCAGTACCCTGTCCATCCCTTCAGATTGAGAGGGTGGTCTGTACACCACCCCCATCTTAGTGATCTATTTTTGGGATCCTGTAGTTGCACCCACAGTGCTTCTGTATCTTCCTCATCTCCCTCCTCCCTTACACATTTTAATCCCTCTTTTACTTACAGCACCACCCCATCTCCCCCTTCCCCCTTTCCCTATCCTTTTGGTGTAATCTGTACCCCAGAACCATCAAGTCCCAGTCATGGATTTAGATGGCCCATGGCTCGGTTGTAGCCGCCAAGTCCACTCCCCCCTCCTCCACGAGAGACTGTAGTTTCACCCCCTTATTCCCCAGACTCCTAGCTTTTAGTGTCACCACCCTCCAATTCTTGTCTCTACCCTCCCCCCCAACTTCTCTCCCCTTATGTTGGCTCCCTTAGTAGTTGCCTTCCTCCTTACCGTGCTATTACGGGGGGTAAGCACATTTGATTTCACATCACTAGGCCTCCAAACTCCTCTATCCATCCTGCTACCCCCCTCCTAGTTTAAATGCTCCTCAGTGTGCTTCCCTAACCTTGCCTTCAGTACATTTTTTCCCTCCTCACTTAGGTGCAGTCTATCTTTTGCGTACAGACTGCTTTTCTTCCAGGTCCCCCCCTCCACCCTCCTATCAACCTGTACCCCCTTTTCCCAACACCAGGCCTGCAGCCATTCATTAAACACTTGAATTCTTCCTTTTCTTGCCATACTTGCCCTGGGAATGGGAAGTACCTCTGAGAAGGTGACAGATCTGCTCATTTCTCACACAGAGGTCCCAGTTCCTCAAACCTCCTCTTTACCTCCCCTACTGTCCCATCAGCCAGGTCATTTGTCTCTAGGTGTATTATTGGGTGAGGCCTTTCCCTTCCCCACTTGCATACCTTAGCACGGATGCCCCACCCTTTCTGCCAGCATTCCTGGCATGACTTCCACCCACATTCCACTGTGTCTCTCCCCTTTGCTGCCCCACCAGACCCCTCTTAGTAGTGAGTCCCCCAACACCAAGACACCTCCCTTCTTCCCCTCCCCATGTTCCTCTTTCTTCTCTTCTTCTTCCTGCACAATGTTCCCTCCTATTGTCGCTGTTTCTCCCCCCCATGTTCTCCACTGTACTCTACACTTCTTGCCCCAATTCACATACTTCTCCATCACCCTCCACAGCCATTTTGTTCTTGGTACCCATGGACCACACTTCCCCTTCCTCCTTCCCCTCCCTCCCCTCCTTTGACCCCTCTGTTAGAGGTCCACCCCCGTCTGAGTTTACCATCTTCCTGTACTCTTTCTCTTATTCTCCTTGTGCGTTTGTTTCCCCTACCTGTGTCACCCTCCCTGACCCCTTGTCCTGACCACCCCCCCATCTCCCTTAGCTCCTTCATCTTTTTTCTTTTCCTGGATGTTTTTTGTGCTTTCCATATTCCCTTCTCCTTATGACCTAATATGCCCCTTCATCATCTTTGACACTTCCCCCATTAGCCTTAGTACTTCTTTCTCTAGCCTCCCCACCTTTATACAGACTGGGCACCCCTTCGTTCTCCACAGGGCGTCCATGAATACTGCCCCTCCACAGTTATTACATCCCACAGTCCTTCTTCTCCTGTGATTTCTGTTTCCCCCCTTCCCTGATTTCTTTTTCCCCATCCCTCCACTGATCCTCATTCCAGCCTGCCCCACTACCTTGTCCCCCTGGTCCCATTACCCCTTACTCTTCTTTGTTCCCTCTGTTCCATTCTCCCTCTTGTGGTTCCTCTTCTTTCTATCTTGCCCCTGTCTTTTGCAGCACTATTTCCCTTATTTCCCAATCCCTCTACCCTGTAGTGTGTGGCTGTGCTGTGTACGGAAATAAGATGACTAACAGTGTTTGTATGCAGTCAGCAGGTACCGAATTATGTCGCAGGCTACCAGTATAAAGGATGTGATGCACTAGGGGTGGGTGGCCACACACCAGAGACAATCAGCTGCCCAGCAAACCCACACTGAGACACCCAGCTACCAGCAAAATCCTCTAAACAGGTACCTTTCCAACTTAAGTCAGAAAGTACCCTGGTATCTCAACTGAATACAACAATAAGCTGCAAGAGAAACCATAACATCAACAAAATCAGTAAAAATCAACAGATATTTCCCTGAGATGTGTCTGCTTCCTTCCCCAGCTCCACCACTCTGACGTGGAAACATAGAAGTTGTCGGCAGATAAAGACGTCTTGACCCACCTAGTCTGCCTAGTTTTTCCTGCCTACTGTGCCACTGCAGACCCTACTCAATCTCTGATTTTCTCATCCCCTTGCTTTACTATCAATGTCCCCTTACATCTGTCCCATGCATGCTTGAATCACATAAAAATGTAGTGGATCATTGTGTATCCATGAGGAGTAAAGGGATAAAAACAAGGAAGTATCCTGTCTAGTGATGCGTAGAATTTGGAAAATTATTTTCATGCACTTTTTGCTAAATTTCTCAAACTAGGACAGTGTGTTTAAAGTGGTCAGTTTTAGTTGAAACTGCACATTGTTTAAAAATGTGCAGTTTAGAAAAAAATGGCAGTGTTTACTGAAATTGCACATTTTTAAGAACTCATATATAAATATGTACAATTGGGAGGACGTGGTTTTATTTGAATAAAACAGCAGTGGTAAAATTATGCCAGATTTTGGCCCAGTTTAGCAGACATTGCACAAATGTGAAATTAGCAATTTCACCCAATTTTGCAGGTATAATAAAAATTTCACCTAGCACTAGTCCTGTCAGGATGGACAAAAGCACCGCAGAACTCCTAAGGTGAAAAAAGAAAGGCATTTAAATTACAGAAGGGAAATGCACCAATGAAAATAGAGTCAAAATAAAAATATACTAACAATGTTGAAAGGGCATCAAGCTGTTCAAAAAATGAGAGTGGTATGGTGAAGGATGTTAAACATAATAATAAAACATTTTTCATTTATCCCAGAGGAAGCATGACAGTTAAGGAAAGTCTGACACTGCTAAGCACAAAATCTGAATTTAAAAGCAGTGGTCACACTCCCATACTGCAGGCTGAGGAGTGACATCTGCTCTGTGAACAGAAAGCAGTAAGATAACATCATAATAACAGTGGGTGGGATATTCAGACTGCACCAGGCAGGGGTGCAAGCCTGGGCGCAGCGTAACTGGGATGCGCCAGGGCATGGTCCGGGCAATATTTAACAGTGCTGCGCCATAGCCCAGCACTGTTGAATATGGCACTGGGGCCACCCGCACTGCGCACGGTGCAGTGGCAAGTGAGGAGCAGGGTGATGGGCCAGCGCAAGTGCGGGTGTACTAGGTGCAGCAACTGCGATATTCAGCGCTGGGCATGCAAATGAGGCCGTTATGCATGCAAGGTGCAAATGGGGCCATTTGCATGTCATTATGGCCCCATTTTCATGCAGTGCACCAATCCCCAGTGACCTGCACCTGGTGCCCTGCCAGGCTGCAGCTGTCGGGGACCGACACCTCCTGCCCCTCGGTGGGCAACGCGCCCCAATGCCCAATCATGGGCTTTAGTTAATATAATATTCCCTGGTGGTCCAGTGGACCTGCTCCCCTGCCTGATCATGGACTGTGGTTAAATTAATATTCCCTGGTGGTCCAGTGGACCTGCTCCCCTGCCCGATCGTGGGCTTTAGTTAAAAATAACTTCCCTGGTGGTCCAGTGGACCCAATCCCCAGCCCGATCGTGGGCAGATGAATAAAATAATTCTCTGGTGGTCCAGTGGACCCGATCTCCAGCCTGATCACAGGCAGATGAATAAAATAATTCCTTGGTGGTCCAGAGGACCCGAATCCAGACCGATCGCAGGCGTTGGCTGTACTTAAATTCCCTGGTGGGCCAATGGTACCCCCCTCCCCACCCACCACCCCGCTCCTCCCCGGTCAGCGGTGGGTGGCAGCTCCTCACCTGCAAGCCGCCTGCCAACTGACAGCGTACAGTACAGCTGTACACCTGTTGGTCCCCTGCGTGGGCTAATGGGTGTGCAGACCATACTGTACCACACAGTCCCTAGATGTGAACGGTTCATTCACATTTCAGGATTGTATAATACAGTATGGTCTGCACGCCCATTGACCCACGAGGGGACCAATAGGTACAGCCGCACTGTACGCCTGTCAGTCGCGGTGGTGGCCGGGTGACTTGCGGGTGGGGAGCTGCCGCCCACCGCTGACTGGGGGGAGCAGGGTGGTGGGTCTCAGTGGGTAGGTGGGGAGGTGGGGTACTGCTGGACTACCAGGGATTTAATTTCAATATTTGTCCACGATCAGGCTGGGAATTGGGTCACTGGACCACCAGGGATTTAATTTCATATTATGCCAGTGATCGGGCAGGGGAGCAGGTCCACTGGACCACCAGGGTTTAATTATGATATGCCCATGATCAGGTGATGGGGTAGGGTCCACTGGACCACCAGGGATAATATATTTATATGCCTGTGATTGGGCGATAGGGAGGCACAATGCTCCCTAGGCAGGGAGCATATGGACTGTGTTCTGGGTAGGTGGGTGGCCACCCACAGTTGGCGGCTGTCATGTTGCACCCTGCAATATGGCAGCTCACCTGTGGGTGGCCAGTATTTGTTCCTGCTTTTAACAGGCACATCTTTGTGCCCCCCTGTGTGGCACAAGTCAGGTTTGTGCCTGTATATGTGCCGCACATCCCGGGCTGGATATCTGGATGTGCCACATATGTATGGGCACGCCCCCTGCACATGCACCGCATATATTACTGGTGCACCCCAGCGCATCGGGAATTGCACAGTGCAACATCCCCCTTTGAACCCTTTTGAATATGGTCAGGGTGGTGATTGCGGGTTGCGATATGAACACACTGTTGCACCATGCGCAGAACCCCTTTGAATATCCCAACCAGTATGTTTTGTGAACAGACTCAAACCTGCTGTTAAATCATGGTAAATACTGGTTTCTGCCCTCTACGAGTCATCGAAAAGGAATTTGTGCACATTTTTATGTTTGCTTGCAAAGCATGTAAATATATTGGTATTGGTATGAACTGTGACAGGGCTTTTGGAGGTGTGCCCCTCCTCCACCTATCAACAGCTCAGGATGTCAAATCTCCTTCGTGTCTATACTGGCAGCTGTAACAGAATTTGGGGAAAACATGATAGCTGAGAGCACGGTGCATGGAAATTCAACATCTGACACTGCTGCTGAGCTCTGTCTCACCAGCCAGTAGATTGTTAATGTGTCTGTATTTAAGTCTTAAAGGGGAACTGTCAGCAATAACATCCTCACACCCAAGTGTAAGGCTGATTCCAATTTGCACTTTATGTAAAAAAACATTTTTTACTTACTGGTTACTGCAGTATAGTAGAATGTATTGGGCTAATTTTGCTGACTTCTAAGATTCCATTTCCTATAACCAGAAATCACAGAATTCCCTGTAACTGACATCAGAGGAGGACTGCAGAGCTGGGTGATTCAATAGCCCACAGTATACATGTTAAAGATTTTGTAAGATAAAATCAGATGTTTGCTGGTCCTGCTGTACTCACGGGGCTTAGTGTAGTCCTCTGTGACTATATCTAGCCCCAGGAGAACAGCAGACCAGCAAACAGAACATTACAGCTTGTAAAAAAAACTTTCACATTCACTGCAGGCTATTGAATCTCCCACTGCTTCAGTCCTCCTCTAATATCAGCTGCAGGGGAGTCTGACATTTCTGGTTACAGAAAATGTCAACTTACAAGTCAATGAAATTAGCCTGATATAATCATTAGTAGAAGAAGAAGAATCAGCATTTATATAGTGCTTTTCATACACAGTGTATCCCAAAGTGCTTTTACAAGCAATGCTAGACTGGTAGTGAAGCGACTGAATGTGTGGCAAAAAAAGTATTTTTGCACACAAATGACTAAGTAGGATAAACATAGAAACATAGAATTTGATGGCAGATAAGGACCGCTTGGCCCACCCAGTCTGCCCATTTCCCTACCTACTGGATAAGCTGCAGATCCTAGTTAACCAGCAGCCTACTTCTTCTTACCCCCACACCCTAGAATTGCCTTATGACTGTCCCATGCATGCTTGAATTCCACCACCGATTTTTGACTCCACAACCTCCTCCAGAAGGCCGTTCCATGCATCCACAACCCTCTCGGTGAAAAAATACTTCCTTAAATTACCTCTGAGCTGCCCCCCCCATCTTCAAATTGTGCCCTCTTGTTCTTGCACACCTCTTTTTTTGAAAGATGCTACCCTCTTGGACTTTGTTGATTCCCTTGAGGTACTTGAAAGTTTCTATCGTGTCCCCCCTCTCCCTCCTTTCCTCGAGGCTATACATATTAAGCGCCCAAGTCTCTCTTCATATGTCTTCGGTGCAGACCCTGCACCATTTTAGTTGCCCTCCTGGACAGCTTCCATCCTGTCTATGTCTTTGCGGAGATTGGGTCTCCAGAACTGCACACAGTACTCCAGATGGGGTCTCACCAGCTGTCTGTACAGAGGGATAATAACTTCCTGTTTTCTACTGGTGATGCCTCTCCCTATGCATCCCAGTACCCCCCAGCCCTCCTTGCTGCCCTCTCACATTGCTTGCCCACCTTTAGGTCATCTGATATGACTACCCCAGGTCCCTTTCCATTTTTGTTGTTGTTAGTATCTTACCCCCCATTGTGTACTCTTCCCCTGGGTTTTTGTTTCCCAGGTGCATTACCTTGCACTTCTTAGCATTGAATCTAAGCTGCCATACATTTGACCATTCCTCTAACCTTGCCAAGTCCCTTCTCATCCGTTCCACCCCACCCTGTGCATCAACTCTGTTGCAGATCTTAGTGTCATCTGCAAAGAGACATATTTCCTTCCAGTCCTTCCGCAATGTCACTTATAAAGACATTGAAGAGGACCGTCTAATACTGAACCCTGTGGTACCCCACTAACCCTCCTTTCTTCTGGTGGACTCCATTTACTATTACTCTCTTTGTCCTATTCTCCAGCCAATTCTTTACCCAAGCTGTCATCTTGGGACCCACTCCCAGGCTGGCTAACTTGTATATTAATCTTTTGTGGGACTGTGTCAAATACCTTGCTAAAGTCTAGGTAGGCCATGTCACAGCCCCTCCTGATCTACTACTTCGGTCACCCAGTCAAAGAAATCTATCAGATTTGTCTGGCATGACCTTCCCGCTGTGAATCCATGCTGCCTAGGGTCCTGTGCCCTCTGGCCTCTAGATACTCGACAATTCTTTCCTTTCAGAGATTCCATCATTTTCCTATCACTGAGGTTAAACTAACAGGTCTGTAGTTTCCTGCTTCTGCCTTGCTCCCACTTTTGTGAAGGGGAATCACATCTGCCCTCCTCCAGTCCACGGTACCACCCCATCCTCCCATGATTTGTTAAAAAGGGTAGTCAGTGGTGTCACTAGTTCTACCCTTAGTTCTTTTAGAATTCTGGGATGAATCCCATCAGGCTCCATTGCTTTGTCCACCTTCAGTTTTAAGAGTTCTTTCAGAACCCTTTCTTCTGTAAATGGGCTAGTATCAACTTCTGTATCCAGAGTGTTTCTACTGTTTGTTTTATGTACTTCCCACTCTTCATTTGTAAATACTGAGCAAAAATAGTTGTTTAGTTTCTCTGCCTTTTCAGTCACCCTCTGTCCTCCCTCCCTCCCCTTTATTAAGCCTCACTATCCCTCCCTTGGTCTTCCTTTGCTCCCTGATGTACCTATAAAAGGTTTTATCCCCCTTCTTAACTGAGTTGGCTGTCTTTTCCTCGGTTTGGGCCTTTGCTGTTCTGACTGCCTTCCCAGCCTCCTTTTGCTTTAACTGATACAGTTCTCTGTCCTGCTCCTTCTGCGATTCCTTGTACTTCCTGAATGCTTTCTTTTCCTCTTGGACCTTCATTGCCACTTCCTTTGAGAACCATAGTGGTTTCTTACATCATCTTGTTTTGTTTATTTGCTTCACACAAAGGCTCGTTACCTCTGTGATGGCAGTTTTTATTATTCCCCATTGTTCTTCCACCTCTCCTTCCTGCCCATTTGCTAGTGCATTCCTTAGGCACTGACCCATTTTGGCAAAGTCAGCCCTCCTAAAAGTCCAGTACTTTTGTCTTTGTATGGCTTGACTCTATTGCTGTGTTTATTCGTGAACCATACTGTTCGATGGTCACTAGTTCCCAGATGGCTACCCACTTCTACATCTGTGATCCTCTCTCCATCTCCATTTGAGAGAGTCAAGTCTAATATTGCTCCCTCTCAAGTGGGCTCCAGTACTAGTTGTCTAAGGCATGCCCCCTGTAGGGCATTTAGAATAACTGCACTCTCGAAGTGGCAGCTGCAACTGCACTCCAGTTAACATCCGGCATATTCAGATCACCCATCAGCAATATCTCCCCTTTTTCTGCCACTCTAAGTATACTTTCTATCATTTCCCTGTCCATTTCCTCCCCCTGAGAAGGGGGTCTATATACAACCCCTGTGCGTATTGTGGTACCATTGCCTGTCTCCAAATTTACCCACAGTGCTTCTTCTCCTCCCTGTTTACCCTTTTGTTCTGTTGCTTTTATTCCTCCCCTTATGTAAAGAACTACTCCTCCTCCTCTTTTACCCTCCCTGTCCATCCTCTAGACAGTGTATCCTGGTATGTTTATGTCCCAGTCATGGTTTTGTGTGTACCATGTTTCTGTGACTGCCACGATATCCAGATGTTCCTCCTCCATCAAGGCCACTAATTCAGGAAGCTTGTTACCCAGACTACGGGCATTAGTACTCATTGCTCTCCATTTTTTGATGGCTTTACCTTCTGTTGCAGCATCCCCCACTGACTGTTCTACCTCGGTCTTTTTCTCATTTAGTACCCTGTTTTGTAGGGAGAGGCTGGGATTTTCCTGCTGCTTGTCAGTGCCTCCCCCTTTGACTAGTTTAAAAGCTTGCCAATGAAGCATTTAAACTGATTGCTCAAAGACTTGTTCCTTCCTGGATAGATGCAGACCATCCTGCCAGTATAGGCTGGTGTCCCTCCAGGTGGAACCCCAGTCCCCAATGAAGCCAAACCCCTGTGCTCCACACCATTTTTTCAACCATTCATTAAACTGCATGGTGCCAATTACCCTCACCTCCCCCATGCTTTTGACAGGCAGCACCTCTGAGAAGGATACTGTGTGTGCTACTTGTCTTAGGTCCCTCCCCAACTCTGCAATGTCCTCCTGCACTGCTCTAATCTCATGATGAGCCAAGTCATTTGTCCCTAGGTGGACAATTACGTCCAGCTCGGAATCCCTTGCAGCTGTTCTCATGATCCTGAGGATGCGCTTCCTGTCCCTCCAAGCCATGGCACCAGGCAGGCACCTTACTTCATTTTTCCCAGCTCCCCCCAGTTCTATACCCCTAATAATTGAGTCCCCCACCAGGAACTGCTTCCTTTCCCTGTGGTGTCCTCTGCCTCCTTCCTGTGGGCCTCCATTGTGACAGTTGTCACCAGTCTTCTCTGTGGGTGCATCCATAGGGGAGCTATGCTCCCCCAGAATGGTGTATGGATTGTGGAGTGGAACAATTGACTGGGTGTGCCTCTGTTCCACCCTCCTCACCCTCCTTGAGCCCACTGTGGTCCAACTGCTGTGCTTTCTTCGCAACCTCTGAGGTAGTCTGAGGATAAGTCTCTCACTTGGGTGTGAAGCGCTTATTGCTGACAGGTCCCCTTTAATGAGTGACTAAATGGGATATTATCCAAATTCTGAGATTGAATAATGAAAGTGGGTGACACTGCCATTGTTTGGAGTTTGGGACACTGTGGATCTTTGGAGCTGGTATTGCCTGACGAGATCCTGGTGAAATGAACGAGAAAATTAGATAATTATTTGCATGCTCAACACTATATATGGAAGGTATGCCATTGTTGTCTGAGGGGCCAGTGAGTCCTTTATATATATGTTTAAATGCTTCACTCAGAGGAATACCTTTCTCTTTTCATTTATGGTAGTGCTACAACCGAGAGATATAGAATGGGACAGCATGGAAAAAGATTTGCAGCCAGCCACAGTGGAGGGCAGGAATCCTAAGATGGTCTGTTTTTGAAAATTAGGTCTTGGAAAGTGCTTGTTCAGGTACTGCAGAACCTAGTTGGTAGGGAGAGACTGTCTTTTCAGTGTAAACATTCCCACCATGGTCTCTGGTGTTGTGCTGTGCAGGTCTGTAATTCTCGATAGGGAGAACATGAACTCCCCTATGCAATGATACAGTTTTTACATTTCTTCAAACACCAATTACTGCTGGACCATGTTAAATAGTCAAAATAAATGCTGCAGAAATTAAGGAAAGGCAAACTAACTTTTTGTTGGCCTGTGACTTTAAATGTCTGCATGATCCAGAAAATAAAAGGCTTTGTTGCCATCTCGCCTACTAGTAGAAAGGGATTTGTGGAACAATAACAGACCTGGTGAAGGTGAAGGGTGCAAATCTGGCAGAACCTCATTATACGCCATTTGTTATCTTCTCAGGACATTGTTTGTGACAAGTTACTATGTTCAGCCTGAGGACATCCCCCTTGTACCAAGAGGAAATAAACTTTTTAAATCTTCTTGGGGGCCAGAGTACAGACTGATTTTTTCATGCGCTATTGTGCTTTTTTATGCAGTTGAAACTTTTAAGACCTAAATACTGGTATGAGGTAACCCTCAAGCTTTTAAACTTTTACTTGGGCGAGCTACTGCTGCCAGGCATGTTAAAATATATAGATTCTTCAGACTTACTCTAGCATTTTCTACCTTTCAATGAACAACAGTATTTATAGAGTATGAACGCATAGAATCTTGTGAAATACTGTCAAATAATTGGATGGACTCTTGCGCTTAATTGGAGCTTTAAACCCTTGCTTTGATGAGATTTATTTTTATTATCTCTATGCAAATTATAGATTATAGGAACATTTTTAATGGGGTGGTGCTGTTTATAATTTTTAAACACTTGTTTCTACTTGTTTCTTGTGTCCAACTGATTGCAATGTATGTATTTTAACAGTGAACTGTTTAATTAAGGAGAAGCTATTTAAACTACTTGGACTACACGTGGTGAGCCCTCATGATGTAAGAAATTGTTATTCCAGACATTTATTTTTCAGGTGGAAAAGGCATTTATAGTAGCAGAGAAAACTCTTATAGACTTTTATTTCCTAGTGTCCTTTACTACTAAGGGGCCTTGTAATACTTGGTATATATTATAATCATAACACTGGCAAATGAGAATATAGCTATGTATGGAAGTCAGGCTTATACATATATATTTTGATGTTTTCAGGTAAAGTAAGTAACTTGCCTCAGATCATTTAAGCCACTGGGAAATTGATTTTAAATGCATTTATAACGGCTTATATGGTGAGCTGTCAGATAAATGATTTATCTACACAAGTGCTGTTTGACCTCAGGTAACCTCACGAGTGGCATGACCAAGTGAGATGTCCGAGGTCAAACAGCATGAGTGTAGATAAATCATTTATCTGACAGCTCACCATTGTATATTTCATTTGTGCAATAGGGATGCTTTCTGTCAGAGCAGGGACATTTGCTTTTGATTGTTTATCTTTTTTTTTGCATATGTTTGTCAAAAAAGTGAACAAAAAATTTCATTTTCTGCTCTTGTTTGCTCATTATAAAAAGTCTATAAGGTATCTATAATTGAAATACCACTCATTTTGTAGATAATTTTGTGCTGCACAACTTTCATGCTCACAGCACTATGCTATCTTTTTCATTTTAAAGTTATTTGCATTTGAATATAGTTAGTATTGGTACTGAGGCTGAACATTCTGAATGAGTTCTGGAGTGATTGTGACATATCTACTATGTATATAAATCTGTGATGATGCATCTACTATGTGTATAAATGTAAAAATTTTGAATTTATCTCATAGTAGCTCAGATTTATCGCATAGGATTTATGTCCATGCCTATTGCATAAATAGGGGATACATGATGGGCATGAGTGTGATATGACAAATATTGTCACTCCTGCAGAGTGAGCTCTGGATATCTCATGAGTGCTGAAGGCACGAGTGAGATAGCCAAGCTCACGATGCAGGAGTGACAATATTTGCCATAGCACACAATCTGCCCATCATGTATTCGATATATACAATAGGGCCAAGAGTTTCAGAAGTTTTGTTATGCTGTCTTGTGTTCTGTTCCTGTTAATGTGTTTGCTCATTCTGTGTGTGAGCTTTTCTGAATGGGCTGGCAGTGTTATAAACTCTGAGAGACACATGAGTGTGTTTTGCAATGCTAAATGAGTTAGTTTTAGATAGGAATGAGAAACATACTTTTGTGAAGCTGTATTGTTTAGCAGTCTGGCTGCAGTGAAGTTAAAAGCATCACAGTAATTGTAATGAACTGAGAGGCAGAGAGTCAGAACAGCTGATACTGTTTTCAGTGGTAATTAAGTTAGCTGCAGGCAGAGTGCAGAGTGTTCTGTGAAATTGTGCTCTTTAGGATTCTGGCTGCAGTGAAGTTGAAATTGTCACAGTAATTGTAATGGGTGAGAATCAGAGTTTGAGGAACAAGTGAGAGTGTGTTTCAGTGGTAGTTGAGTTAGCAGCAGGCAGTAGTTTAGACTGTTCTGTGAAGCTGTACTGTTTGGAATTCTGGCTGCATCAAGTTGGGAGCTCCACAGTAGTGAGCTGGAAGTTGGGGGGGGATAGGTGTGTTATGTAATGCTCACTGAGTTAGCTGTAGGCAGCAGTGAGACCTCTCAGATAGTTCTGCATTTGTGTCTATGGTAACAGCACAGGTGTTTCTCTCATGCTGAGGGGAAAGCTGCCTAGGGTGATGATATCAGTGACCTTTTGTGACCTGTGTGTGTAAATGGCTGATATCATCACAGTAGAGCAGAGGGTAAAAATATCACACTGCAGTGGATGATACGCTGTTTTATCTCACTCATTTACCACTCACCCCTATTGTATATATTTATTTATACTATAGAATGTTGTCCTAGTGGGAACATAAGATATAGATTGTGGATAGCACAGAAATGGCATTTTACCAGAACTATATTATAAAGAGAGAAAATTAACCTGAATCAAACTTACGTTGTACTGAAATCTTTCCACCTGATACTAATTTGACTGATATGATTCTAAATCGGGATGTACAGTACATTGCAAAATTGCTACTGGATGCCCAACACTGGGCTTGTTGTAATGTATTTATATTGCTATGTTCACTTTTTATGTATTTTGTTTTTGTTAAATTTTAATGATCTTTTAGATGAAATGGAAAAAAAATGAACTGAATTGAAAATCTCCTCCCTAATTCTGCCCATTCACCTTGTTCATCTTCTTTTGTCTTTGAAGTCCTTGTCCAATCAGAAAGTTGGAAAATGCAGCAGCAAGGTTTTCTTGTTGTAACTTCTAATTCCAGCTTGGAACCTGTCTTGTGCTTTTGGTTCACCTGCGCTGCTTTTACACTGGGCACTATGATAGGGTAATGAACTGGGCAGCTTCTTGGGGATCACACATAAAAAAAACCCACTCCAGACACCAATTTAAATTAAATAAAAACGGTTTCATTTTTGGTAATGTATAAAATGCAAAGAGCTTGTATTCAGCCTTACAAAAAAGATTTTTGCAGTTCAGTCTCTTATTGTCTCCCCATAAGAGGAAAATGAAATATCCTTTGCTCTTGTTCACCCTCCCCCTTTACTGGGCTCAGGTGTTGCTTATTAACCTTCCCCCAACACTGATGCGCATACCCTGTGTCACAGTTCCAGTATTCGAAGCAATAGTTTTGAGTGTTCCCATGCTCATTTTTGAATATGAAACATATTGTCATGCTCAGGACAACGCCTACTTTCAGGCCATATGTTCATGTCAGAGGGCTTAAAATATGTGTAACTACTGAATGTATAAGCTCACATCGGTTTTGGGGCAAACTTGATCAGACATGCATTCTTTTGTCCTCAGTAATGTGCAGAGGTATTGGGTGGGCCAAACTTCAGATGAGCTACAGGTAAAAAGTGAGTAAAATCACATCTTGATAAAAAATAACAATACACTAATAAAAAGGCAAAAAGTGCAGCCTAGGTACTGTGCAATTAGCAAGCATGTAGTGTTTGACAGGCGCACTGGTCCCATGGGACCACAGATAAATATTGCAAGCAGATAGCACCTCAACGTGAAAAGAAAACACACTTCCCCTCCTCCCAAAAAAAGTGGCACTTTTCAGCAGTTTAGTTTAAAAACACAGTAATGAACATCAATAACAGTACATGCATATTTTAAGATCATTTCATCTGAGAAATTAAAATAAGAGAAAACTGCTAAAATTATCTGTACGCCCCATGTACCAGGTTATAGGACACATTCAGAATGCATACATAACTGCTGCACCATCTATGCCCAACAACCACTCAGTGAATACCAACAGTTATACAATGGCAAGAAAATGTCCAGGGCTCTGATTGGTAAGTGTGTGCATGAGACAGTGAGGTTATTTTTTTTTTTCATTTATTCATTGAAAAGTTTCACCAGGTAAGGTACACTGAACAACAAGTTGCTTGTCTCCCGGTACGACCTGGGGAAAGGGTGATGGGAGTTACATAGTAACAATAAGTACACATAAATTACACAGTAGCATAGAGAACATAGGATATGAGTGATCAACACATAGCAAGTGGAACAAGTAATTTCAGGGTGGCATAGGTTAAAATCCAGTAGGTATCCCCATATGGAGTGGCAGACTCACCAGTAACATAACAACAAGAGGGACCAATGGACCAGCCCACTTCAGGCTTAAAGTAGCACAGAGCAGACAAGTGATGGTGAGTTAACAAGGTGGTAGAAAAGTGAGTCTGAGCCTAGGGCTTGGAGAGCAGAGAGGAGAGAGAGAGAGAGAGAGAGAGACAGACAGACAGACAGACACATGAAATGAAGCAAGCATGCAAAATAGGAGCCAGGATTGGCTCTGACACTATAAGTGCATAGCTTTGGTTGGGTTAGGCAACCCGAGCATCAGGCAGGGTGTGAGACAGGAAAAGGGGGGGGGAACTAGGGGCAAGTGCAATTTACAGAGAGGAAGTTGTGTAGAGCTTGATTTAATGAGCCAGGTGGGGAAGAGGATCGGATCTGAGTAGGAACAGAATTCTACAGTTGAGGGAAGCAGTAGGAGGGGGAGGCCTGACCACTAGAGGTGGATCTCCATGGAACAGAGAGAGTTCTGTGGTCGTAGGATCTTAGAAGTCGAGAGGGGGTGGGTGGGGGATGGAGATTAGGGAATTTAAGTATGGAGGGAGTGTTCCAAGCCAGTACTTAGAGATGAAATTTATGCAGTGCTACAGTCGCCTGTTTGTCAGGGAAGGGAAGGCTAAGGCTTGGTACAAGTGACAGTAGTGGGTAAAGGGAGGTGCATCTAGAGCAAACTGACAGAAGGAGTTGAAGAGGGTAGCCAAGTTGGCTAAGGAGGTGGCAGGAGCAAAGCAATACACGATATCGCCATAGTCAAAAATAGGGAGGATAATTTTTTGGATCAATTCACACCTGGGGAAGCAGGCAGGAGCGGTTTCTGTATAAGGCACCGAGCATAACCTCACTGTATCAAGTGCAGGCACACATACACACACGCATGACTACAGAACAAACTTCAGAATCATGTCTCCCCTCCCAAAGTTGTTGCAGATTCGGGCTCCCTCTGCAATGGACTTCAGCCCCCCCCCAAAGCAGCACTTACATGAATAACTGAATCTGACAAAAAAAAAAAATACAGCACTTTTGCACACAGAATAAATGTAATTACAATGCCCATTTTTTCTCCTAAGTGAGTGGCTTCACTGAACCGCGCTGACCATAACTACCAGTCATGTGGTTCACTGACACTGTTCACTTCATGAGAAAAAAGCTGCCACAAAACATCCATTTATTTTGTCTGTCAATACTCCAGGACTTTCCCTAGTAAAAGGGAACGGTTATAGTTTTCAAAAGCCGATGTTCTCCCTGCAGTCTCCACTCTGTAGACCAGCAGACAATGTTACCTATAAGGCATTCTATGGTTGGTAACCCATGCAACATCGTACCACAGAAAGATCACAAAACCTGACTCAGCAGCCCACCCCAAACTCCTTCATAGAGTGGTACAGCCTACAAAACAAACATTTTCAGAGACTGGGACTTCCAGTTCCACTTCCTCTGATGATGGATGCATGGTTCGCTCGCTCTCATTCACCTCAAGCAACAAATACTTCCATCTGGTCTGATTATTAATATTTTTTAGCTGAAATCGGCATTTAACATTGTAGCGAGGAGGTAAATATGTTACAGAAGGGCAACATCTTGCAGTGGGCAAAGTGGATGGCCAGGATGGGGAACGGATATGACTCGGAGGCCTCGGACTGCAGCGTCGGCAAAGGCCTAATGGCAGAAACACCACACCGAGCTTTAACCAAATCTCTTTCAAAAGGCAACAAGGCAAAGGCTAAAAAAATTAAATTAGATACCATATATTAGGCAGAAATTAATGACTTTTGCAGCGAACTGCGTAAGGATGTGATGCAACTTGAACAGTGGGCTGATGATTTAGAAAGGCAGGGTACAGCAACAGAAAATCAGGTAGATGATCTCAAGTCGGAGGTCCAAATGCTGAGGGAACAATGTGAACAAATGGAAGCACGGCAAGAGGACTCAGAGAACAGTGTGAAAAGAAAGAATATACAGATTTACAATAGTTTGGAAGGCTCAGAGGGGGGCAGTATTAAGGAATTCATGGACACTTTGCTGCACACTGCATTGGTGCTACCTAAGAACTTGGACCTACAACTTGGGTCCATAGAGCATTAGCGCCTAAATCGACCAACCCAAATGCACCTCCAAAGTCCATCATTGCACAATTTAATAATTATGCTGCTAAAGAAAATGTTCTCCTCACAGTCTGGCATAAGCAAAAAATATTTTACGGGCAGACATGTTTTTACATTGACCATGACTACGCCCCTAAGACTATGCACCTAAGAAAGGTACATCTGCCACTATTACCCATGTTAAAAGCAGCGGGCTATACATTTTATACCCCTTAGCCTACCCGACTCATGGTACATCTGCATGAGGGAAACCAGGAGTTTGCCACAGCATTGGAAGCTAAAGTGGAACTCAGTAAAATGGGGCTGAAGTTTCCAGAAAAAATACAAGAGAAATGGGAACCGTTCACGAGGCCATCACATTGGCAATCCAATCAAAATAAACAGATGAGGCAACAGAACAACGTCAGAGAAGTGCAGAAAGCCCTGGCTGTGTACTGCAGGAATTACCTTACTGCAGCGACCTGAAGGGAAGCAACGTCTGTAACACACCGGGACTTCAATGTTTAATTTCAGGTGGGTGCTTAGGGGGGTGGGGTTACTCTCGATAGGAAGTTTTTTTCCCCTTCCTTGGACCTCTTCTTTGGTGGCTTGACTCTAGGCTAATAGCGGTCCCTCTAAAATGGGCCTTTATTAAGCCACTTGTCGACTGTTCGGAGAGGAGACCAGGGCCACCCCCCCACTTAACTTTTAAATAAGACCTGCAATGCCTTCAGTGCCAACATTTAAGAGAGAGAAAAGACTATGCCAGATCTTAGAAAGACACATTTGTCCTTGCTCTCTATATGAACTAATAATGTTGGAGATTTACTAAATTTCTTTTTTCTTGTGATCAAAGTCTGGAACTACTCAGGCAGTGCAGCAAGACTATTTTTTTGAGGCCTCCCTGCTATCTGTTCACCCACTCTAGCATGGTATTTACTTACTGGCCCCTATGGCAATTATGAAGTAATGGTATGGGGGGATGAGATATGAGACAGGATGTGGAGTCTACTCCGAGGAGCACAATACTTCCCTAAATTTGTTTTTTTTTTTTCTTTTTTTCTGTCCTTATCTTTTTGGATACACTTCTTGGGTATCCTGGAGGCCCCAGTCGGTTATGAACTGGGACTACCTCCATCTTCAGGAAGAGCTGAACAAATACATGGGGTTCTTCACGAGGGTATAGGGAGGAACTTACATACCTCCCCACATATGGAAATCATTGATATTTGTAGTGACATAGTTATTCTGGATGCTGTCACCTGCAATGTAAATAGTTTTGTTATGTTTGCAGACAGGATGTTTACTGACTTATTGTTATATGTAAGTTTTCAGTTACAAGATATATGGGATACATGGGAAATGCATAGACATGCTATTCAGTATAAGCAGATGAGTGTCAAATATGGTTTAAAGGAGATTGTTGGAAATACAGTTATGGATGGGCAGAGCAAACAGACCTTATCAAAGAGGATACTTGTTAAGGTCACGATTTTAATAAGATGTATTCTGTTTAATACCCAACATGGAGGATTGTTACCTCGAGAAACTAGGGCAGAGGACGCAGAATTATATTCTACCCACCAGAGGGGGCTTTTTCTTTTCTTAACCAATTATGATGGACCCCTCTATAGAGCTTCTGTCTTTGAATATTAATGTTATTAACAGCCCCATTAAACGATCAAGATTACAGCAGTACCTACGTCAGCAGAAAGTGGATCTCATTTTCCTACAAGAGCCGCATCTGTCTCAACCAGAACATCCGAAACTTTCTGCTGGTCACCGGTACTCTGTTATAGCCTCTTCTTGTAAGACAGGTAAATGTAGAATCACAGCTATACTGATCCCGGCTAGAACACCTTTTTTAAAAGAAGTGGAGAGAATTGACCCTAATGGCTATTTTACTATTGTTCAGGGACGCCTATATGACTCTGCTGTTACATTGGTTAGTGTATACTTCCCTCCAGGGGCCCCTCCGATGCACATGAAAAGGTTCTTTAGTCAGCTTTTAGATATCCAGCAGGGCATAATAATAGGAGGCGATTTTAATATCACCCTGTCCCCCCATCTAGATGCTTCCCACCCCCACAAGCACAGAACCAGTCCCTCCCAGAAATTCCTCAAAGCCCAACTACCTCTACAGGGCCTGACAGATGTTTGGCGGCAGTTTTTCCTTACAAAAGGAGGTTTTACTTACTTTTCCCCCAGACATCATACCTCCTCTCGCCTTGATAATTTTTTCCTCTCCACAGAGCATATTGAAAATACACAAGATATCAGGCTAGGTGCCTGTCTCCTATCCGATCATACCCCAATTATTCTAAAAATAGACATTGTTGCACCTAGGAAGGCTACCCTGTGGCGACTGAACACCTCTATCTTGAAGGACCCTGAATTTACACTGATGGAGGACTGACTCCCTCAGATTATCCGAGAAAACCAGTCCCCAGAGGTTACCCCAGCAGTGTTATGGGGCACACTGAAGGCTGTCATTAGAGGAGAGTTAATTTCATATACAGCCCGACAGAAGAGAATCAGAGACAAGATGCAGACAATTGCAAGATAGGCTCATGGAGCTTCAAAAAGCTAGGGAGGAAGGCCACACAGCCCAAACTGCAGAACTGTGAAAAGTGCAGGCTGAGCTCCCAAAAATTCTTGGTCTGAGGATTCAAGCTGCGTTTTTATACACTAAAAGGTATTTTTTTATGACGGAGGACCCAGGGAGGAGAGGCATTTAGTCAGACGAATGAGAATGTTCAAACAGAAAGCTACTATCACCAAAATTAAGGACCTTCGATCTGGTACCCTCCTCCACCGAGGACCTGAGATAGAACAGGTTTTTCAAAGATTCTGTACAGAATTATATTCGGAAAGACATCCCCCCCCCGAGAGTCAAACCTTCTTAAGCAAACTGTGTATTCCCAAGCTCTCTGCGACACAGCAAGCTTCACTGCTGAGTCCAATTACTAGACAGTGTAACCCCTAGGTGGCGCTATCCCAGGGGCTACTACCCCTGCCTGCTTGTCTAGTAGCAGGTTAAGGGGCCTGAGTTCTGAAACGGGTGCCTCCACCCGCAGGTCAGGGTTGGTAGTGGTAAAGCTAACCTGGGCACAGCCCTCCGGGACACTGTAACCCCCCTCTTTCCCCTCTAGTGGCCTGAACACTGTACAATAATCACTTTCACAATACCCCTGGTATACCACACAAGTACCCACACTGTTTGCACTTACCACCAGGGCTGGTTCCTCTGGTGTGACCGTGGGGACCCCATGTAAAACAAGGTTATGCACAGCAAATAGCAACAGTACAGTACTTTGAGCACAAACTGGAACCACAGTCAGATTACATGCAGAAAAAGTTAGATCTGATTTATTCAGGGGACTTGAACAAGGGAGGGGCAAAATCAGGTTAATTAGCTTAAAGGTTATATCACTCAAGCAGTTATGCATGCGCTTTGAATCCCCCCACACAGTCACACCTCTGGGTACCCAGGTGGAGAAGAGATGGGCTAGCCAGGACTGTTACCCGGGGTTGGCCAGCGTCGCAGCTGGTTGGGGCCCTGTAATGGAAAACACAACATGCACAGTACACAATAGTTGTAATCCAGAGCCAGAGGGCTCAGTTCGTAAAGGAAATGAAACAACAAGACAATCAGATGACACACTCAGATTAAGCTGTTGTTGTAGGGAGCTACCCTGGTATTTACTCACAATACCCAAGACTGGACACAGGCTGGAAGAAAATCGAGACTGCAGGTGGTTGATCTGGAATGCCAGGAGATGCAGGGCCCACACGAGTTGCAGAGGCGTCATTCCTGTTCAAGCGTGGAGCAGTGGCTGATCCCCAAGCAGGTCTCTCATCGATGGCTTCTCTGTGCAGTGGGTAGTCTGGCTGGGCCAGTCTGGTAAGGCTCAGACCGCATGGAGACAAATTCGGATGTAGTCCATTTTGGACTGGATACAGCTTCCAGCAAGCAGAACACAGTTCACACAGTGGGGAACTAACTCACAACCCACTAGCAGCTCACACATTTACATGAATGGGAATTCTACTGTACCAGGCAAAGCACTCCCCGGTCATAATCGCAAAGTCTTTGCACACACCGGGAGCTTAGGGGTAGCTGGAACTCCTGACAGGCCGATCGCATTCATCAAAATCTTCGGTGGTCTTCAGGTTGAGCCTGGCCCACTTCAGTAGCTTACTTTAGTCACACAAACTTGGATTTAGTCCAAAATAATTCTCTTCTCTCCCTCTCAGGAGCAGCATGCAGACATGCAAGCCAAAAACTCAGCCATTTCACAGTTTCCCCATGCGAATCCACTCAGGATTGCTGCCCAAAATACACTTGAGCTCTTCTCATTTCACTTCCCAGCTCAGAACTAACTGAAAACTGCAAGCAACCCGGGACTTCCCGAAGATTCAAAAGATTTGGTTGGCTGATTTGGCTGTCAGTCAAAGCAAGAGCTCCCCCTTCAGTTGCAAAAAAGGTGCAAAAAGCTCAAACCACAGTTCCTACAGATTTTGAAGTCAGACAGCTGCTGTAGTCTGGCTACATTTTAGGTCCCACCAGTACTGTTTGGTCCAATTTGCAGTCCAGGACCAAGATAGTGGAGACAAACAAAACAGTCCTTGCTACAAAGAAAGCAGGTTAGACAAACTACATTATCATTATCACTCTAAATGATTTTCAGTAAATAGTTACATCTTTCAACAGAGCTCCCTCTCAGATTACTTAAGCTACAATTAGACAGTTCTTAAAGAGACAGTACACAGAGGCTATACAGGCTCTGGTAAGCACATTTAAACTGCTAAAATGCAGGACACCAGCCTGGCAGTGAGCATTTAGGCAAGCTCAAGGAAGACTTTTTAGGAACCCCCATTTGTAGGGGGGGTTACAACAGGAAATTCAAATGGCCATTAAAAAGACCAAAACTATGAAATCCCCAGGCCTTGATGGCTTTTCAGCTGAGTGGTACAAGGCTCCCCCCCTCCCGCTTTGCTCCCTTTTGCAACAGGTTTTTCAGGATGTTCAGAATGGGGAACCCCCTCTGGACGCCTGGCATTATGCTGTGCTTTCGGCCATACCAAAACCAGGGAGAGATCTCCAATCCCCAGAATCATACACATCTATATATCTGTACTTAATTGTGACTACAAGATATATATGTCCATTTGGGCCCAGCAACTCGATCATATTTTACCGGAATTGATACACATGGATCAGGCAGGTTTTTTAGGACAGAGGCAAACCGCAGATAACACCCTTAGAGCATTCCATTTGATGGACCATATGGCCCACAGCTTTCTCCCCTCAGTATTAGTGAGTTTAGATGCCTTCAAGGCTTTTGACAGGGTCTGTTGGGAATTTCTTTGGAAGGTTCTGGATGCCTTTGGATTCCCAGAGCAGTTTGTCACATGGCTTAGTCATATATACTCCTCCCCTAAAGCCTTTTTAAAAATAAATAGAGCTATATCAACCCCTGTCCCCCTTGAACGTGGCACATGACAAGGATGCCCTCTCTCCTCACTGCTATTTGCAGTTTATATTGAGCCCTTAGCCTTGGAGGTCAGACAATCATAAGATATAAAGGGAGTTAAAGTGGGAAAGGAAATTTTCACCATAGCCCTTTATGCAGATGATGTGTTATTGTCTCTGTCGGACCCAGAACAATCTCTCCAAGCCCTCTGGAACATTATTGCTACTTTTTCAAAAATATCAGGGTATAAGATAAATTCTACAAAAACAGAAGTCCTGTCAGCCTGCTTTTTTCCCTCTCCATCTCTTAGCGTTTATTTACCATTTAAGTGGGGAAGGACAAAAATGAAATATCTACATGTACAGCTACCCCAGAATATTGACCACACTGTCCTGATCAACTATGAACCTCTTACTCAGAAAATAGAGAATGATCTCCATACTCGGTCCCAACTCCGTCTTTCCTTTTATTCTAGGATTAACCTAATTTGAATGAATATATTACCAAGAATATTATATTTGTTTCAAACTATCCCTGTTCTGCCCCCCCCCCTTTTATATTTTATTTCTTGGAACAGGACCTTAGCTCAGTTTGTGTGGGCTGGCATGAAACCTCGCATCCGTTGGTTCATTCTGCAGCTTTCTAGGGACAAAGGAGGGCTGGGATTACCTGACCTTTTTAAATACGCACAAGCAACTGTCCTTGCTAGGATACTGGGATGGACCGACTCGAACTATAGACTACCCTGGAAAAGACTAGAGATTACACTTTATCGAATTCAAGATATTAAAAATGTCCTCTTTGATCTGAGGGAACCCCTCCCACCACAGAGTATCTATCGCCGGGGAATGCAGAGTAGCTTAACAGTATGGGATAAACTTAGAATATCCAAGGAACTTGCCATGGTTTTTTATTTTCTGCGACAACTTAGGACAGAGGTGAGGTATCTTCATGTCCCCTTGACTGAGACTCTTAATGGCTGGCATGACAGAGTCCTAACCTTCATTTTCCAGGTATTGGACACTCAGGGCACTTTGCCATTTTCAACACTGACAGACACCTATGGGCTACCACTAGAGGCTAGTGTAGTTTATCAGCAGGTACAAGCTTATTTAGCAAATAAGGCCCCTCAATGGAACTGCCTCCCTACCCCATCCCCACAATTATTAATATTAATTATATCCTCTATAAAAGGAATAGCCTAACCTCATTTGGTCAGAGCACTGTGCAAGGGGCTACAGGAGGTTACCAAAGACTCAACTCTTGGGGTGCTAGCCACCTGGAACTGGGAATTATTGGTGCCAGACTCAGCAGACCTTAGGGTTAAATACGTTAAGTTATCCCAAGGGATATCTCTAGCATCTTATTGGCGGGAATTAGCCTGGAAAGTCAGGATTAGATTTTTTAACACTCCAGCTAAGCTGGCGAAATTCATGGATGGGCTGGTGGGTAGTTGCTGGAGATCCTGTGGGGAAAAGATGGCTGGACATGTACATATATTTTGGACATGCCCTGTGCTTTGACCATTCTGGGGAGAAGTGGCTGAAACCTTAGGGGAGTTGGTGGGAGAAGAGGCAGTCCTTACTCCTGATCTGGTCTTGCTTTCGATACCCACTGAAGACCTCCATATTCCAAGGGGATCTCTCCTGGTTACCTATATACTGATTGCTAAGAAAGCAATTACCAGAGTGTGGGGACAGAACTCACTGCTGACCAGACGTGACTGTTTCACGGCCATGAAGGAAGTGTATAAATTGGAAAGGCTAGCGGACAGTCATTTAAATAGAAAAGATAAATTTGAACTTCAGTGGAGGAAATGGGTCCTTTATATGTCTGTACAAGATCCTCACTTTGTTCCATAATAGCCAATAAGGGACTTGGTATGGTTGTGGGGAAGGAGAGGGAGAGAATAAAGGGGAAGCATTATTTTTGTACTGGTATAAAAGGATCTTCATCCAGGTGGACTTATTTCTGGTTGTATGTTATTTTTAGACATACACTCATAACTGTAATATATTGTATGCAGCCAGAGTTATGCTCGATTTTATTATGTGATTTACATGATGTACTGTATCCTATTCATTTCTTTTATATTTCAAAACAAATAAAAATACAATTAAAAAAAAAAATTTCAGAGACTGAGATCAGACGGGGTTGGGATCACCAGGTAATGGAGGCACAAAAGACACACAGCAAACAGCCAGCACAGGGAGGCTGAAATGATCACACAGAAAAACGAGAGTATAAGGAGACTGCCACCTACTGGCTAACAGCAGTAACAATGGACTTTTTTATATATGTACACCTGCACATAGAAAAAAAAATGCTAAAACAAATCATAAAACAGAATTTTTTAATTATTTTTATTTCTTTTTTTACAAAACAGCTATTGTATAATAGCAGTAATGCACTCCAGGGTGTGGGTTGTGCTGGGATAACCTCACTTCTGGGGTGTTGGATGCACTTGGCCCCAACCACCCCAGGCGTGAGGGTATTCCGGCACAACTCACGCCCTGTTGTGCATTATTGCTTAAGCGAGCATGGTTGGCATTGGCCAATACTTGCTAAAGGTGTGAAGGAGCTTCATAATGAAAGAAAACCTTAGTCATACCTAAATCCCTGACCTTGCTCATATTGGACAACAAGCAACAGAGGAGAATGCCCAATGCAGCAGATTCAGTGGCTTTACAAACTAATGAGGGGGTACAGCCAGTGACTGATGTCAATGTAAATACTGCTAAAATTAATGCAATTCATAATGGGGAAAATGCATTGAAGGCTCAGAGTCAGACACTGAGGAAAGTATTGATTCTGAAAGTGACTCGTATACACCTCCGTCATGGGAAAAGGTTGCTTAAGGAGATGGCAACCAAAAAGTAAAAGCTAGAGAAGACAGAAAGCATTGCCCTTGATCTCTAAAAAGTATGGGTAGGAGTCACAGAGATCACTCAAAAAACTGAACTAAATACAGAAAAACTTAAGGCAATAGAGACTAGAACTGTTAAGTTAGATGATGAAAAGTTTATTATGACACACAGTGAAGCAACAAGAATTCTAGGACAAGGAGTTACAAACTAAAATGAAAGACTGTGAGCTACACTCTAGATGCAAAAACATCAGGATTTGGCGTGCCTAAAATTTGGGAACAAGGAGCAACACTGAAGGAAATTGTAGCAGAAATTGTTTTCAGGTGCTTCTAGACAAATGTGGACCCCAATGTAATTTAGAAATCAGCAGGGTTCGAAGAAACACTGCAACAAAAAGTAGAAGACAATCAACCACCTAAACGCGCCTGGACATTTTACTGCCTTAACTCCTTCTCTGATTCTGTTTGTATTCCTAGTAGCAGCAGTAATATTTAAATGTTTCAGCAAGTTGCCGAATCCGTGATACTGCACTAGTATTTACATGTTACCACAGTGGTTTGTTTGAATCTCATCTGCTTTTATTTTTGTGTAAGTTGCCATATCCGATAATACTGCCATAGTATCCACAGTAGCACAGTAAAATGGTATATATTTCAGTTAGCTGCCGTATTCTGTTATGCACTGCTCTACCTCTGTTTAGATCACTTGATTGCTTTCTTCCTTTATTTATGCACCGATAGCCTGCCTAAGCCTGCTTTCAAACTCTAAACCTGAAATTGCTCCTGGCTTTCCTGCTCAAGCCTGCTATTTCAAACTCTCCTACTGAAAACTGCCCTTCCCTTGTATTCAAACTCTGTGCAGCGGTCACTGCTACGCTTTCTTGCCTTAATTTCAGAGTCCTGCTTCTTCCCTCTGATGGGCTGTTGCTGACTCTGGCTCTCTCTCCCACTTTTGCCCTGCCTACCTACTCTATCTGTTCCCCTGTCTCCCAAATCCGTCCTCATTACTTCTATCTTACTTTCACACAGCTCTCCTTCCGTTTTCCCTCGCCCCCTTCCTGTTACATTTTCTTCTGCCCTAACCGACCCTCCCAGCTGGCACCAGAGCCATTGTTTGAAACCTGATCATTTTCTGGCTGCTACCCCCACCCACCGCTATTTTCTAGGCTACACCTTTTTTATTTCTTTCCAAACTCCTGTCACCTCCATATCTCGCTGCCCTCTCCTGCGTTGTTCCCCCCGCCCCCATGTAATAGCGATTTCCACGTCACTGCCTTTTGTTTTGTTCTTTTTTTTCACTTCTGCTTAAACTGCCTACTCACCCAGTCTCTCTCCTTTTTACTCCAGATTGAAGCCAAAACAGGCCAGCCGTGTGCCTCATAGGCACGGTTCGGTGCCCGGGTATCCATGCCACCCCTGACGCCTCCACCATCCGCCGCTAAAACCCCTGAATAAGCTGGATAACATAGAAACATAGATTTTGACGGCAGATAAGGACTGCTTGGTCCACCCAGTCTGTCCATTTCCCTACCTAATGGATAAGCTGCAGATCCTAGTTAACCAGCAGCCTACTTCTTCCTACCCCCAACCCCTAGAATTGCCTTATGACTGTCCCATGCATGCTTGAATTCCACTGCTGTTTTTGATTCCACAACCTCCTCCGGAAGGCCATTCCATGCATCCACAACCCTCTCTGTGAAAAAATACTTCCTTTAATTACCTCTGAGCTTCCCCCCTTCTATCTTCAAATTGTGCCCCCTTGTTCTTGCACACATCTTTTTTTGAAAGATGCTACCCTCTTGGACTTTGCTGATTCCCTTGAGATACTTGAAAGTTTTTATCATGTCCCCCCCTCCCTCCTTTCCTCGAGGCTATACATATTCAGCTGCTTAAGTCTCTCTTCATATGTCTTCTGGTGCAGACCCTGCACCATTTTAGTTGCCCTCCTCTGGACAGCCTCCATCCTGTCTATGTCCTTGTGGAGATTGGGTCTCCAGAACTGCAAGCAGTACTCCAGATGGGGTCTCACCAACTGTCTGTACAGAGGGATAATAACTTCCTGTTTTCTACTGGTGATGCCTCTCTCTATGCATCCCAGTATCCCCCCAGCCCTCCTTGCTGCCCTCTCACATTGCTTGCCCACCTTTAGGTCATCTGATATGACTACCCCAGGTCTCTTTCCATTTTGTTGTTGTTAGTATCTCACCCCCATTGTGTACTCTTCCCTGGGTTTTGTTTCCCAGGTGCATTACCTTGCACTTCTTAGCATTGAATCTAAGCTGCCATACATTTGACCATTCCTCTAACCTTGCCAAGTCCCTTCTCATCCTTTCCACCCCACTTGTGCATCAACTCTGTTGCAGATCTTGTGTCATCTGCAAAGAGACATACTTTTCCTTCCAGTCCCTCTGCAATGTCGCTTATAAAGACATTGAAGAGGACCGGTCCTCTAATACTGAACCCTCTGCGGTACCCACTAGTAACCCCTTTCTTCAGAGTGGACTCCATTTACTATTACTCTCTGTGTCCTATTCTCCAGCCAATTCTTTACCCGGCTGTCATCTTGGGATCCACTCCCAGGCTGGCTAACTTGTACATTAATCTTTTGTGGGACTGTGTCAAATGCCTTGCTAAAGTCTAGGTAGGCCATGTCCACAACCCCTCCCTGATCTACTACTTTGGTCACCCAGTCAAAGAAATCTATTAGATTTGTCTGGCATGACCTTCCCGCTGTGAATCCATGCTGCCTTGGGTCCTGAGCCCCTCTGGCCTCTAGATACTCAACAATTCTTTCCTTCAGAAGTGATTCCATCATTTTCCCCTACCACTGAGGTTAAACTAACAGGACTGTAGTTTTCTGCTTCTGCCTTGCTCCCACTTTTGTGAAGGGGAATCACATCTGCCCTTCTCCAGTCCTCGGGTACCACCCCATCCTCCCATGATTTGTTAAAGAGGGTAGTCAGTGGTGTCACTAGTTCTACCCTTAGTTCTTTTAAAATTCTGGGATGAATCCCATCAGGCCCCATTGCTTTGTCCACCTTCAGTTTTAAGAGTTCTTTCAGAACCCTTTCTTCTGTAAATGGGCTGGTATCAACTTCTGTATCCAGAGTGTTTCTACTGTTTGTTTTAGGTACCTCCCCCTCTTCCTTTGTAAATACTGAACAAAAATATTTGTTTAGATAAGGACATCCACTGGGCTGGGGAAGCTGTGATCGGCTGCTATTGGCCGACCACGCTCCGAGCCGCACACTCATTGGCCACCAGTTCCAGCCACTGCCTTCCTATTGGTGTTGCTGAATTTGTGCTTTGCTGGGCTCGGCGCCCATTCACTTGCACTGCTCAGTGCCGAATTTTTACTCCCGCCCCCCCCTCCAACTTTTATTAAATAGTCTCTTCGCTCCACCCCTGCACTAAGGACCTACTCCTTATCCTGCCTCCCATCCTGTCCCTCTGCTAAAACACCCCCCCACATTGCCTGCTAGCTTCCCTATTGCACTAAGCATGCCTCACTAGCCCCTGTTTCTCCAGTTTCTCCTATTTCTTTTTCTGCTCTGCATCACACCACCTCTATCTAATTACATCTCTGTTTCCCCCGATATGCCTCTCCTTAGCAACCTCCTCATGACTCTCCTAGCCCTCTCCCCCTCCATGCCATCTTCCTAATTCCTCCTACCCCTCTCCACCTCTCACACTAACCATTCAAGCTCATTACCAGCAGCCTGGCACCATGGCAAATCCTCCCTACCCTCACTTGTGGCACCCTCCTACAAAGGACTGCGTGCAAATGACAGCTCACACCACTGGAAAGTTGACTAATCGACATCTGCTCCTAGCCATTACCTTGCTCTGGGACCCTAAACGACTACAGTGTACTCAACCTCACAAGCAACAGAGGCATTACATGGCATACTATGAGCTGCAGCAGATGACCCTTAAACTCCTGCTCCTCCTCTTTCTGATGTCAGGAAGTGTCCATCCAAACCCTGGCCCTGGTTCCACTAGGGTAACAAATTTTGCAAAAACGGAAGGGGGGGGGTCTCACCATCGCCACCTTAAATATCTGTAGCCTCCTCCCAAAACTGGCATCCCTTCAAGTCTTTGCCAGTCAACACAACCCCGACATCCTAGCCATTGTTGAAACCTGGCTGACGCCAAGCACTCCAGACCATGCCATCTCGCTACAAGGCTACAGTATTTTCAGACTGGATAGGACTAATAAAAGGGGGGGGGTTGTGCTATTTACATTAAGGACAACCTCTCTAGCCATCCTGTCTGCTTTTCCACCACAAACTCCTCAGGCAATTTCTCCCTGTCAAGCTACTACTTGGTGCCCAAAATAAAGTGCTCACTGTGGCCACTGTCTATATCCCTCCTAAAGATCCAGGGTCCGGCCTCCAGACTGTACTTGAATTTGTAAGACCGCAACCACCTGACACCGAGCTCCTTCTCCTTGGTGATTTTAATATTAATTGGCTCACATCAGACGTTGGGTCCCTCAAGGATGCTATCCTAGCAGGTAACCTAATGCAGATGGTGAGCTCCCCTACTAGAAAAAACTACAAAACGGCAACTTGCACTCTCATAGACTGGATCCTTGCTAGCCACCCAGCCCACATAAATAACACAGTTGTTCTCCCGGACTCTTTCAGTGACCACTCCCCTGTGATCTGTGCCTGGACAAATAAGTTCCGAAAACCACCTCCAAAAACCATCTCAAGACCTGTCTTATACAGCAAGACTGGTCCCTAATATACAATACCCTAGATGTTGATGCAGCCCTAGATTATTTTATCACAACATTCAACACTGCCTTCGACACCTACGCACCAGTAAAAAAGCGTAAAATCAAAGCGCTCTCAAATCCCTGGCTCACGGCCAAACTCCTGGCCCAGCTCAAAGCTAGGGACCACCTCTAGGCTATAGACAGAGCCAAAGTCCCTGACGGATACCCAAAAGTATAAACAGGCACGAAACCAATTTTACTAAACAAATCCGATTGATGAAGAGCTCCTATTTCAAAAATGCCCTCACCAACTCCTGGGGTGACGGGAGATCCTTCTGGGACAACATCAGAAATATCACGCGTAAGCAGTCCAAGTCCTCTCCCACTATAATGACTGTAGATGGAACCACTACCCTAGACCCAATGGTCATGGCAAAGGCCTTAAATAAAACTTTCACAGACCTCAGTGGGGCCCTCCCGCCGGACTTCTTCTCTGATACGGACTCACCAAAACCAACATCTCCTACTGCCTCACCAGACCAACTGCTTTTCCACTTCAGAGTAGTCAAGGCACATGAAGTCTACAAATATATAAAAAGGGCTATCTCTAAATCCAGAGCAAGCAGTGATACTATTGATCTTAAAATTCTGTCCCTTATCCTGGAAGAGGTGGTGCACCCACTCACCAGAATGTTCAATCTCTCCCTCTGCCTTAGTCAATTTCCCAGCAAATGGAAGTCTGCTATAGTCACACCAGTGTTCAAAAGTGGTGACAAGTCCCTACCTAGGAATTATCGACCCATATCAATACTTCCACCCCTCTCCAAGCCCCTCGAATGTATTGTGGCTGACCAACTCTCAGACTACCTGCACAAGTATAACATACTCTGCGTGCAGCAGCATGGATTTAGGAAAGAACACGGTACGTCGACCGCCCTACTGGAATTTTCAGGAGAAATTCACACTGCCTTGGACAAAGGATATCAAACCGGAGCTGTTTTCATTGACCTAACAAAGGCGTTTGATATTGTTCACCATGGCTTACTTATCACACAACTACACAATCTTGGGCTCTCGCAAGGACCAGGTGCCTGGGTTAAAAGTTACCTTGCCCAATGCTCTCAATCAGTAAAAATCTCAGAAGTTCTCTCAGACTCAAATCCGGTCCTCTCAGGTGTCCCACAGGGGTCAATCTTAGGCTCCCTCCTTTTCAGCCTTTTCCTAAACTCTCTTCCCAAATCCTGCCCTGAACAAATAATCCTTTATGCTGACGATGCCTTGATTCTTTCCTGTCATAAGGACCCGAAACCCTTACTCCAGAGCCTGCAACTTGCTTTCTCCAAAGTTGAAAAGTGGTTCCTAGATCACAAGCTGGTCCTAAATCACAAAAAAACCAAATCCATGCTCTTCTCCAGTCCACAAAACAGGAAAAGACAAATTCCACTCACTATCAAAACATACCCAGGAAATACCCTTGAACAAGTGTCAACATTTAAATATCTTGGAATCACTTTTGATCAAGGACTAACCTTTGCAACCCACATTGATAACACAGTGAAAACGGTGAACCAGCGCCTTGGTATCCTGTTCTGAAACCGGCAGTTCCTTACCCAAGCTATGCTGAGGATTGCTATCTAAAGCTCTGTCATCTCAATCATATACTATGGCTTAATTATCTATGGTTCTGCCTCAACCACCGCACTTAGGCGCATCACAACCTCCCTAAACAAGGCCTGTTGGCTGCTCACTGGAGCACAAAGACGTACTTATACATGTGAGCTCTGCACTGAAACAGGATGGTTGCAACTCTCAAATCACATAAGGTACCTCACATGCTTGATGGCAAAAAAAATCCACCATGGGCCTCACTCCACCGAGTATCCAAGACCTACTGTGCCCGAATACCAGCATCCATCTCACCAGAAGATTGGAACACCAGCCTCTCCAGGTCCTCAGATGCCGGACCACACAGGGCGAAAGATCCTTTGCCTATCGTGCCCCCAGCTGGTTCAATGCCCTCAGCTCGCTCATTACACCCTCCACCTCCCTAGGAGCTTTCAAATCTATGCTTTACTCTCACCTCTCAACCTCTAGCTCCTGTGACTGCCTGGACTAAAGATTCTCCCTCATGGCTGCTTTTACTGTTTTTCATCCTCCTCCTCCTCCTCTGCTCCTTTCTTGACAAAGGCATCTGAGTATCTCTAATCACTCTATGTCTTCTCCCCCCCCCATCTCCTCCTACCCTTTCCACTTTGACCATTTCTCCAATTGTTTTTTTTAATGTACTGTATTATACTGGCTATTGCCACCTTTATAATTTGTTGACCATTCTATGTAACATGTTTGTTTGTACATTGTTGACATGGAACCTTTGTAAAAGAGCCATTGGCTCAAAGGTAATAATGCCTAGAACAATAAACTAAACTAAACCTGTTATTCAGAAATTTGCCAAATCACAGGACAAGGACACTGTTGTGCAAACAGTCTGTGGAAAGAAAAGACTGGCACTGAACAGGTTAACATCTCCATGTATCAAGACCTGCAATTTGAAGTTCTTGAGGACAGCAATAAATTTGACATTGTTAGAAAAGAAGATCTGGGAAGCGGAACATGAAGTCGTGATGTTAGTTTCTGCAAGAATGAAAGTGATTATAAATGTACAAGTTATTGTGTGCAAGATAAAGGAAGAAGCAGAAACAGATTTAAGGACTCACCTTCCACAGATATTTTTCTGATCACTTTAGCCCCTTACTTGACATTGCTACTTCTACTATTTTGTTTTGGGTTTTTTTGAGAATAACTGTTGTTATTGAAGTGGCAAGATAGTTGGAGTTTTGGAGTGGGGAGAACCAGATGCCACAGACCAGCAACCTGTCCCAGGGGTTGTGTGGGGGTCCTGTTGCCCTTACTCCCTTCCCCCAATGACTGTAAAAGATCTCTCACTGCTCCTCAAGTGAGGAGCCAAGAACTGTCCTGGAGTCACCTAGTCAATCAGGAGACTCAGGGGTGTGTGCCAGAGACAACCTTGAAACTTGGCGCCGTTATCTTCCGAGGGCACTGCCCACTCCACACCACTTGCCAGCCATGCCATGGACCAGCAACCAGTCCCAAGGGTCCCATGAGGAGTCCTGCTGCCCTTACTCCCTTCCCCCCAATAGCCACTGAAGTTCACACAGCGCTCCTCAGGTGAGGAGCAAAGAACAGTCCCAGAGTCCCCTAGCAAATTAGGAGGCTCAGAGATGTGCCAGTCTTCTTTGAACTTTGGCATCATTTTTTTTCCAAGGATACTGCCCATCACTCATCAACCACAACATGGGAATGGCAACCTGCCCAAAGGGTCATGAGGGGGTCTTGCTATCCTTACTCCCTCCGACTAATGGCCATCGAAGATCCTGCAGCACTCCTTGAGCAAGAAGCCAAGAACAATCCCAGAATCCCCAAGCCAATATGAAGGCTCTGGGTGTGCCAGAGGCATCTTTGAATCATGGCACCATTTTCTTCCAAGGATACTGTCTGTCACTCACCAACCACACCATGGATCGGCCAACTCTCCCAGGGGTCATGAGGGGGTCCTGCTGCCCATACTCCCCTTCCAATGGCCACTGAAGATCCCGCAGCACTCTTTGAGCGAGGAGCCAAAAACAGTCCCGGAGTCCCCTAGCCAATCAGGAGGCTCAGGGTATCCCAGAGGCATCTTTGAATCTTGGTGATATTTTCTTCCAAGGACACTGCCCACTCCACGCCACTTGCCAACCACACCACAGACCATTAACCCTCTCCCAGGGATTGTGAGAGGGTCCTATTGCTCTAATTCCATTCCCCCCAGTGACCACCGAAGATCCCACAGTGCTCCTTGGTTGAGGAGCCAAGAACAGTCCCAGTGCCCCCTAGCCAATCTGGGGCTCCAGGGGGTGCCAGAGGTGTCTTTGAATCTTGATGCCATTTCCTTCTGAAGACATTGTCCACTCCATGCCACTCTTTGACCATGCCATGGACCAGCAACCTGTCCCAGAGGTCTTGAGGGAGTCTTGCTGCCCTTACTCCCTCCCCCAATGGCTGCCAAAGATCCTGTGACACTCCTCAGGTGAGGAGCCAAGAACAGTCCCAGAGTTCCCTAGCCAGTCAGGAGGCTCGGGATGCCTTTCTTAATCAAGTTACCTTAAGTGGTCCTTCCATGCTGCAATCTTCATGTAAAGGACCAAGCTCAAAGGACATTGACTGAAGTCTGGTCGGATTCAGCCCAGGAGACAGCTGATAGTCAGTCGTTCCACCCAATCTTCAGTAAACATGCTGCATTTCTTCTTCCTCCACTGCAACTCCCCTGGACTACAGGTATACTAAGTTGTTGAGCCACTGAGACACCAAGACTATTTACATCGCCTAAACACTAAGATAGTGTTGTGTCTTTTAACCTGTTCACTGATAGTGTCTAAGCCTGCCTCACCTGTATTGCCTGATGAAAGTACCTTTCTACCCTGGTAACCAATACTGTTTGGATGTTTTTGCCTGCCTTTTGTTCCAATAGTAAGTCATTTGGTATTGTACCATAGGTTCAGTTGTTGTAATTGTATTTGCCCCAGGGTTCTGCAGGGATGCTGTTACTCCCTACATTATCCACATTATTCCCTCTGTTGTCCCTGTAGATTTTATGTCAATATCTGTAGGCCTAGAGTAACTCTAGCTGGGCAGATTGTATATCCCTGTCCTGATTACCTTGCACTAAAATCTGCAGACCTTGTGAAACTCAGTTTGAGTGAACTGCATGCTACTACCCTGGTACTGGTCCAAAGTGGATCTTGCCTTCTCCTTCTGCTCCTGAATGTGGCCTTGATACAGAGTTCCTTGCTCTCTGAAGTCTACAGTACCATTGTCAGTGTGATATTCCTCCATCTACCTAAGTTTATACCTGTATATTCCAGCAATCATGGCAGAAAGGGCTCAGTCATCGCCTGGCTCTGACAAAGTTTAATGGTACTAATTGGCAGATTGGGGACTAAATTCTGAATTCTCTGCTCACAGTCCAAGGCATCACCCAGGGTATCACGTGATGTGGGCGCATGGGGAAGGGCACCATCTGTAACAGCGACTCCTTCCCGGTGCAATCCCTCACGGCAATGAGAGGGTAGGGTGACCAGATAAGGGGTGGGGTGAACTGGGTGACAGGATGTCGCTATGTGTACGAGCGTCCGGGGAGGAGCGAGCACGGTGAGCATGGGTTGGGAGGGGGCAGAGGGGCTATAGGAGGTGGTGCTGCATTGGATGGCAGAGCTGCATCGTGGGTTAGCTAGTGGTTGGGGCAGGTGAGGTACCGTGTTTGGGTCTGGATGCTGGTGCGATTTTATTGCACCCGGCCTGAACCTTTATTTATTTTAATGCTTTGACCCCCTCAATGTGCAACCCCCTGGAGTTGAGAATCCTTAAGTAGGGGGTCGGGGTTAAACCCCTGGTGGGGGTGGGGGTACAGCCCCCCACAGAAAGCATTAAAACAATCTCTCACATCGCTTGGCCCCTGTAAGGCTGGGTTGTCAGAATGCCGAAAAGCTTTTTGGCACTCTGACAGTGCGATAACGGTGATCACGTTTAGGCATTTGCCATTATCACATAGACCCTCACCCCAGTCATAATAAGCCCCAAACACAGCCTACTCTCTCCCCCTGCTATGAAGCCAGGTGAACACCTAAGGCCTCTTTAACCTTGGTGGAAACAAAAGCACTATGGGTAACAGCCTAAAGCTGGTGGGGGGAGGGTTCAGAAAAGAGGTGAGGAGACATTTTTCAATGAGAGAGTGAAATAAGTTGCCAGAATAGGTGCAGTCCCTAAAAATGGTGGACTGCTTTAAGAGAGGTTGGGACAGGGCCCGGGGGAAAAGTTGCAGGTAGTGGAGAATGGGAGAAAGAGGGTAATTGACAAGGATCATGAGGATATGGTAAGAGAGGCAGTTCCCTCTGTAAACATAGAGGGAATCACACGTTCAAGTAGACTAGATAGACTGTAAGGCCTTAATCTGATTGCACATTCATATGATCGTATATATGTATGTATGTATGTATACATGCATGTATGTATGCATGTATGTATGTATGTATGCATGTAATGTATGTTCATAGTGCAGTACTCAGGTTAAATGATAGCACCAAATGCCTAGACACCAGGTAGCTAACATATTTCTGTTTCCCACTGTACAAATTCGTAGCTTTGTCAGAGCTAGGCACAGTGATCACTGGTACCAACAGATCTTCCACTGTGACATCTGCAATGCCGTCCCTGTTTATAAGCACCAGATCCAGCACCGCCCCATCCCAGGTAGGCTCATTGACTAGTTGCCTGACAAAAGCCCCTTGTAGGGAGTTAAACATCTCCTTGCTCCTTGCCAAAGCTGCAGTTAGAAGACTCCAATCCTCATCTGGCAGACTGAAGTAATCAACTGGCAGCACACCCTCCTTACTGGCCATCCTGATTATGGGTTACCCAGTGCCTTAACCAACTTCTCTCCCTGTTCTGCAGGTCTGTGTATGATCCTCCTAAGGATGCGAAGGTATTACTTTTTACAGATGACACCAAAATCTGTAATGGGTGGAAAATCACAATGGGTGGAAAGAATGCGTAGGGATCTTGGGAAACTTGAGGAGTGGGTATGAGCATGGCATTTGGGGTTCAGTGCTGAAAAGTACAAAATCATGCAGCAAGGGCAAAGGAACCCAGAAGCTGAGTATAGGATGGGAGGAGGTACTGACACTCACTAAGCGGAAAGGTACATTGGGGTTATCATATCTGATGACCTCAAATTGGCAGGACAGTGCAACAAAGCAATGGGCAGTGCAAGTGGGATGCTGGGATGTGTAAGGAGTGATATCTCCAGCAGGACAAGGGAGGCTGAGTTGCCACTATATTGCTTGCTGGTGAGACTCCACTTGAAATATTGCTTCCAGTTCTGGAGGCCACGCCACAGAAAGAACATAAATGGGGTGGAGGTAGTCCAGAGGAGGACAACAAAAATAATGCAGGGATTGCACCAAAAGCCCTATGATGACGACAGGCTGAGAGATCTCAACATGTACACCCTGGAAGAGAGAGGGGGACATGGTCGAGATCTACTAGTACCTCACAGGGGTGAACAGACTGTCAGAGGTGAGTCTCTCAAATGAGAAAGAGCACCAGAACCAGACAGCATATGATGAAACTGGAGAGGGAAGTTTAAGAGGGATGTGAGGAGTACTACTTCACTGAAAGAGTGATAGAGGCCTGCAGCACTCTGCCAGTGGAAGTGGTGGAAGCAAAAACAGTGGGGGACTTCAAGCATGTATGGTATAGACATATGGGAATATTTTTTTTTTTGTAAACTTTGACATATGTGAATATAAATTAATAGGTAAACTGCAAACAAGCTGTATATTCCTAGCTGAGAGCATGCACTTACCTACTAGGCACTTACTGTCCTCGAATTATGTGTGTACTGAATGCCCGGAAATGTTTTATGGTTGTATGATAGTCATTGCCTGTACTACCAGTGTTGTGAACCATTAACGTGTCTACTATGTTACAAATTTTGTCATTGTATAACTATCTATCCTGTGTCGTCTGTTCCCCAGGTCACACTGGGAGACGAGCATCTTCTTGCTCAGTGTGCCTTTCCTAGTAAAATAATTTCAATAAATAAATAGGTAGGAAGGGCTGCTGGAGACCATGGTCTACAGAGATACACTAGTCAGGGATCATCTGGGCAGGCTGGTTGGGCAAAGCAGTCCTTTTCTGCCAACCAATTGCATGTTTCTATTTTTTGATGGGATTAGCAATTTAAAACCTGATAGCATATATCGACAGCTTTGTAAATGTAAGCAATCTAGTCTTTCTACCTATGGTCAAGGTTATTAGGCAATGTTATGTAAGTCTAAGCTGTTTAAGCCATTATTGACCATCAGTATCCAATAGAATAATAAATGATTGGATAGTAGCACCATGTATAATTGGAAATGGTCCAATTTCAATCTAGTGCAAGTTGCCAATTGGACAGAGTTGATTAAGAACAATCAGTGTATTCGCTATGACGATGTTTTCTGCGTACTGTACAGGCACAGGTACACCTGGCACTGTGATGTGGTAACTTCATTTCATCAGCTTTTACTAAACTACTTAGATGGAATAGAGCTAAGCTATCTGGGATTGCACCCTGTAAAAAGAAACATGGACAGTTCTGGAAGGAGTGCACTTAGTCAGAATAAGCTAATTATTGTAAGAATTTCTTGCGTAAACTTAGTATCAAAAGTTTAAATTTTGTGGAGGGCTAATGGGTAAAGAAATGGGCAAACATTGCTGAAATGGCATAAAAGATTTCAACACACAAATAAATCCTATGTGAATGCCGGGAATAAAACTATCCACTGGCCTAGTGATGCAGCAGTAGAGCTACTACCTGCTATGTCAGTGACCCCAGTTTAGGAACAGATGTGGGTCATTCGAGAGCTGGTATGGGGACAGAAGGTTGAGTATCTCTAGGACAGCTCTTCTCCCTGCAAGAGTGATTGGTGTCCAGCTGGGTGGCTGCCATCTAGAAGAAACTGGGTGTAGCAGGACCACAAGGGGAAGGAATCCCACCTGAATGACGCTGGGGGCATCTCCGCAGAGGTGGAGCTTACACAAGGCACTATTGCATGCACTGTGAGGCCAAGGACAAAAAATGGTGGGGAAAAAAAATCAACCACAGCTGAATAATGACCCAGTTCCCCACATGTTCCACACCAGTAACTGGCATCTCTACATGTCCTGTAGTACGGGATGATGAAGTACAAGGGTAAGGCCCAGAAAAGCTACAAAGGACCAGAAAGTAGCAGCACTCTGAGCTAGAACACAGTGTCTCTGCAATCAAACTCACAGAGTCAAAATAATTTGTACTGCTGTGCTTTATTTGGACCACATTGGTACAGGCATCCCGTAAAGGACACTGAGCAAACTATCCACCATAACTCATGGGCCAGGTACCCCAGTGCTTTGCTTAGTTGCAGCCTTGTCTGGGAGAGGTTACCTGATATGGGAACACCTCTGAAGTGCTCAACCACTCTGGAAGCCAGACAATCAGTATAAGTTTGGGATTTACAGAAAAAAAAGATAAGAGTGGTGACTAGGTGCTACTGGGATGATTTGAACCTACCCACTGCAAGTGCAAATTACTGATTTCATATACTAAATAACATACAGAATAATTCACGGGGTGGTGTTTTTAGAGATTTTACACAAACACAAGGTGTTACATAAACCCCAACAGCAAAGCTCGAGGGGTTTATTTAAGCATCCAACACTGAGGGTGCGCATAAAATCTCAAGTTAAACACACCATCCCATCTTTTATTTTATATACCAGTTATTGCTGGGGAGCATTTTCTCACCACAGCAGTTATATAAAAGAAACAGCTGCGGTCCAATTGGGATGAAGTGCAGTCCGTCCCCGGGTGGCTGTGGAAACTTTTTTTTTTTTTTAATAGACTTACTCAAGGATTACATGTTTAGTCAAAGACACAAAAACTGATCAGAGGCGAGTTTTGTTTTTTAAGTTTACTTAACCCTGAGTGATAGTGGTGGCCAAGTGTCCGGCACGGAGAAAGGGAAGAGCAGTGGCAGGTGCATGTATGAAGTGAGGGAAACCTGACGTGTGTTCGCTATTATAATCCGCAGGTTATAACAGCGAATTATATATAACTAGAGTTCCCTATGGGACAAAATGCTCCCCAGTTATTATAAAAGTATAATCACGTGGAAATATTCCATGAGGTGTTTCGCATAGTCAGTTTTTCTTAATTTCTGGTATAAAAAAAATAAAAGACAGAAACTATTACAGCATTGGATAACAGCCCATAACTTAGACAAGTCAGTTAATTACATTCTGCCTATTGAAGTCCCGTTACTACATATGCTGTAACTCAAACTTTGTAGTAAAAAGCAATTTTTCTGAAAGATTGAAACCTTAAACCATAATGGCATTAGAGCTGGGATCTCGCCAGGGGTAGAGGAAATACTTATTGGTGTGGAACAGCTACGCTGTGCTCTGCACTGCTCCAGTATGCCTTCAGGGTAGAAAGATAGAAAAGACAAGCCTGTAATGAAAATAAAGCATAACATTTTTTAATTAAGCATATCATCAACACAGTAAATTTGTTGGGAGGTTGCAGGCCACTGGATGTCAATGGCTGGCCGTGGAGGCAGGCAGGTCATGCTGGTTGCCCATTTTGGGAAGCAGCATAGCTTAGTGGTTAAAAGCAATGAGCTGCAAACCGGGAGTACTGGGTCTGAATCCCACAGCCACCACTTGTATACCGTGTGACCATGAGCACATCACTTAACTCCCTGTGCTCCCATAATGCTCCTGGAAACAAGCCTGAACTTAGTCTCTTTCCTGGCCAAAAACTGTAAAATAAAATAAATAAAAATGTTAGCAGATGAAAGTACATAAACAGAATTTAAAACTGCATAGTTTTTGACCACGGATTGTTCCTTTTAATAACCAACCAGCTGATGTTAGCAGTTAAACCACAATAGTTTTGGAGTTGGGGGGTTGTTGATATGGTGGGGAGGGGGGTTGTGTTTTGGGAAAGGTAGGTTTTGTTTTGTTGCAATACAGTAATTCTATCATACTAGAAATGGTTTTCAGTCCCAATTTACATTCAACCCCACCTTGGGCACAGGCACCCAAGTGTAAAGATCCAGAAGCTCTCCCTTTGTAGTAGTTTGATAAGCCTGTTCCCACTTCTTCTACCACATTTTTCCATTTCCAACCTCACAAATTTCATTTTTTGGGAGTCATGGTTATGGTACACTGCAAAATGTTCTCCTACTGAATGATCAGTAAACAAGCCTCTGATGTCTCTTACATGTGTTTGCAGTTGCTGCCAAAGTGGTGGAATTGCCCTCCCTCTATAATGTTTAGAGCATTTGCACCACAATGCAGAGACCACAAAGATGGTCCCACAGAAAAGTTAATTCCCTAACATCAACACCATGGTTGACCCTTTGAGAGCTGATTTGTTTGTTTGGTGACAGAACTGACCGACATTACAATGGCAACATTTATGCATGCCTTTTGGGCATTTGGGTAACCAAGTGGATGTCATGGGATTCATGCTGTCACATTTAAACTGACTGTGCACCAGCTTATCTTTTAAATTAGGTGCTCTGCTAAAGGTTACTTGTGGATTGCCTCCAAGTTTGACTGAAAGGTTAGGGTTGCCTTTAAAATAAGACAGAAGAAACTACACTTCCTATTTTTCCTAATACATTGTTAACCTTAGTGATAAAATTTACAGGACAATATGAAAATTTTCATTTGGGTTTTAGTGCAGCTGATTCTTGTCTAATGTCCTTGCCATGTTAAGGGAGATTTTGACAGTCTTAACACTGTACCCCCTCTCAAGAAATCTCTGTTTAAACTTGTAAGCCTCTTCCTCGAAGTCACTGTCCAAGGAGCAGTTTCTCCTTATGCATATAAACCAACCCTATGGTATGGATTCCTTAAGCGACTTTAGTTGGGCACTTTCTGCCCTTAACAAGTTGTTACATGGGCTTAGTTTTCTGTACCCCTTAGACAACACAACCTTATTTTCTCCAACCTCTAAAGTGATGCCCCCAAAATTTATCCTTTTTCCATTGATGGTACGCTTGAACCTGAGGTTTGCAGAACTAGTGTTGAACCAATTAACAAATGTTATTGCTTGTTCTTTACTACCTTTCCAAAGACAAACAATATCATCAGTATATCTGAGCCACGTTACTATCTGGTCTGCCCCCACCTGCTCCAAAAGCAGTATGGTTTATTTATTTATTTTATTTTATTTTATTACAACTTGGATTACAAGTACCTTTGAGCCAGGCTCTTTTACAAAGGTTCCACGTCGGAGAAGAAATACAAGTTACAGAAATAGGAACAAAACAATAAATAGGTCGGCATATTAGGTTGCAATGGTAAACCAATACAATAGCTAGAATAAGTAGAATGTATACATGGGAACACAGAGTAACAGATGGATAAGTAGGAGGGAGGGTGGAGATAAACGTGAGGAGAGAAGTTGGAGAAGGCAGGAATTGAGGCCAAGGGGCATGGCCAACAAAAAGGGTTTAACTGCTAACATTAGAGGGCTGGTTATTAAAACAACAGTCTGGGGTCAAAAAACATTTGGTTTTAAATTATGTTCATGTACTTTGATTTGCTAATATGATGATTTACTGTTTTGATGATATGATTAATTAAAAATGTTTGTGATTTCTTTTCATTTGCAGGCTTGCCTTTTCTACCTTTATGCCCCCAGAGACATACTGGAGCAGTGGAGAGTACATTGTGATTGTTCCACACCAGTGGTCATTTATTCTACCCCTGGTGAGCTCCCAGCTGTAATAGGTTTATGGTTCAAGTTTTCTATTATTCAGAAAAACTGCTTTTTACTACGGAGTCTGGGTAATATGTAGCAAATGGACTTGAGTAGGTAGAATGCAATAAATTGACTCTCCTTAGTTATGGGCTATTATGCAATGTTGTAATAGCTTCTGTCATTTATTATTTTTCATACTGAAATTAACAAAGCTTGACTATGGAAAAGACCTCATAAAATATTTCCATGGGATTGTGCTTTTGTTATTCAGTATATGTAATCATGAATCTGCACTTAGGATGTGTATGTTCAAATCATCCCAGTACTACCTAATCACCACTCTTTCTTCTGTAAAAGCCCAATTTCAATATTGATTGGCTGGCTTCTGGAGTTGTTGAGTACTTATTCACTAAAAAAAATACCACCAATAGCTTAATCTGGTTCAAGGTCAGTTGGCATTCATCTGTATCCCCCTCCCCCAGGTCATGCCTGAAAATAGGCAGAATTTGTCTAGTGCACTTACCCGGTCAACAAAAATTAAATAAATAAAATAAATGATGAGGTGTTACCGCATCAGGTACTTGCCACCTGAAGAAGCTCCAACTAACTGATGCGCTGAGGCCCCTGGTCTATGAGTTATGGTGGATAGTTCGCTCCCAATGTCCCTTATGATATGCCAGTGCCAATGTGGTCCAAAAAACACATGTGACTCCCAGCAGCAACAGCATTCTATACTGGAGAGTGCATGCAAACCATGTCTCCTCTGGATTGCCAAAGCAGCATGTATCTTCTACCTGGGCACCAAGTACATCTCGGTGTTGTGGATTCTGACCAGAAACTAATCAGCACCTGGTGAGCTATAAACTCACTAATGTTTCCACCACTTGATGAACATTACTGTTGATAAGCAAAGCAACTTTGCCAGAAAATGAATGGGGCCAAAGTTGGCAGCAGTTCAAAGTAGGCTACAATTCCACTTTATTTATCAACCGTGGAGGTGCTTACAAGATGCAAGGAAACAGCCAAACTAAAATTGATAGCAGTTTCCTGCACCACAACCATCTGAAAAAGATGAGATGAAAACTTAATTCACAAGACTAGAGAGACTCTCTTTTTTTATTTTCTGAACTGAATATCACATATAATTTCCTTAGGAAAATACATTGAGTGCAAGCAGGCCCTTAGAGGCCTCCATGTTAATAAAATGCCTTCAGGAAGACTAGAGACATTTTGAAATCAGGTTTGGGAGGAGGCAGAATCAGAAAGTTCAAAAAGATGTATTCAGCTACTAATCAAGAAGACACTGCCAAACATGAAGGAATGAGACCTTGGGGTCATCTTAGCTGATGACTTCAAGGTAGTGGGATAGTGTAACATGACAGTAGGCAGGGCTAGGGGGATGCTGGGTGGATTGGGAGAGAGGCGGTGTTACCACTGTATCAATCAATGGTGAGACCCCACCTGGAGTACTGTGTCCAATTCCGGAGACCACATCTCTGGAAGGACATAGACAGGGTAGAGGCTATTCAGAGAAGGGCAACTAAAATGATGTGTGGGTTGCATCATAAGCCCTATGAGGAAAGACTGAAGGATTTCAATATGTACACCCTGGAAGGGGGAGGGCAGGATAGAGACATGTAAGTACCTCATTTGATGAATAAGATGCAGGAGGGGAGTATTTATCAGAAAAGAAGGTGATCCAGGAGAAGAGGGCATGCAATGAAGTGGGAAGGGGGGAACTTAGGAGGGATGTGAGGAAGTACTTCTTCACTGAAAGAGTGGTGGATGCCAAAAGCAGTCCTCCAGTGTAAGCGGTGGGAGGGCAAAAAAGTAAAGGACTTCAAGTGCTCATGGGATAGGCACAAGGGAATCTTAGTAGGAAAGCGGGGTGGGGGAAGTAGTCGGAGATCAGGTAGGGTATGTGGTTACAATATAGGCAGTAACATACTGCACAGACTGCTTAGGCCAAGCAGTCCATATCTGCTGACAAATTCTTTCTTTCTGTGTAGAACCTTGCAAAATATTTAAATCATTCAAGCTTTTGAATTAGATAAATATCTGTATAAAAAACTGAAACAATACAAATCTGACCTGGTAAAATGAAAAGAATCCAAAGTGGAGGGGGAACATGCTAACTATAAAGAAAGCAATGCCTTTTGCTGGACCAGAAGGGAAAGGTCAACAAGTCATGGTAGAGTAAAGTCCATAGGGAGTTATCTCCAGATTCCTCTGGAACAAGAAACCCCCTAGGCATTCATATGTACACCTAGGAGCCCTGAAACAGAATGGCAGCCTCAAACTACCCAACTTTTATCATTATTACTTGGCTAGCCATATGGCTAAATATCTCCATTGGGCAGCACTCCCTTTCTCTTATGAGGAACCTCAGTATCTTCCTCTCTGACTTCAGATTGAGCATCAAATGATATATGGATTGACTATTTCCCCGAATAGTCTTTTCGTTATTACCCCTAAGAGTTTACCGTTGTCCTTCCGTAATACTGTTATCAGCACCTTGCTCAAGGTCCATAACCAACTATGCAAGTCCCTTGGGTATGATAACCTTAAAGATATATCTCAACCGCTGTGTGGTAACCCCAATTTCTGGTTGTGGGGGCAGATGGTGACTCCCAGAGGGATGTTTCCCAATGCAGACATTAGGGTCAGTGATTTGGTTAACCAACGGCAGATTGGTACTATGCTGGAACTGTTAACTTGCTTCCAGCTTCTGCCGATGTTTATGTTCAGTATGTACCAAATCTGACATCTTTTAATTAGTTGGTTTGATCTGGTCCCTTGGCTTACTGATCAAGGTGATCTCCTCCGTGCATTCCAAGCTCTGGTCTGGCAACCACATGTGATATCTCACCTCAGATCTACCCTATTCTCCAGACTCTACCCAGATGTGCAGGGGCAGTCTCTCTACTGGTCTTCCGCCTTCCCTACCATGACCTTTCACTGTGAGCGGATATGGTGGGATCTTTATGTCCACACCTCAAATGATAGGCTCTGCCTGACACAGTTCTACATATTGCATAACATTTATTACACACCTACCATGTTAGCTGCAACAGGGAAATTGCCTTCCCCTGTCTGTTTGGGTGTGGTCAGGATACTGGCTCTCTGTTCCATGTTTTCTGGGACTGCCCCAAGGTGGCCCCTCTTTGGAGTCATATCCAATCTGGGATGGATCCTTTTTTGGTGCTGCAAGACCTGTTTATGCCAGAAATTTGTCTGGTGGAAGACTACTCACAAATCAGGGCAAAGGAATGGTGGTACTATATATCCCTTATCTCCCTATCAGTTAAACGTGTGGTTTTACACCATTGGAAGGACCAAACAACTATCCCTTACTCAGAGTGGAAGAATGAACTCTTGGCTAACCTCTGATTGGAGGGAACAATTGCTTGCTTAAGGGGAAGGTTATCAGTACATTATAAAAGGTAGGACACGTTCCATACCCTGTGCTCACTCCCCTCCGCTTCATGAAGTGTATTTTTGAGTATCTCTTTGACCCATCTCCTATGAACTTTTGCCCATGCTTGCTTCATTTGTGTCAATGTATAATGACACACCTGTGCAAGAGGTTAACTATAGTTTTCTCCCAGGGTATTTAGTTTCTGGTTTCCCGTGACTGGTTTGGAGAGCATACCTATATATTAGTGGTTCTCTGTTGGGGTAGAGGGAGGGAGGGGGGAGGTATGGGACTTGGGTGGGTGAGTGGGATATTGTTCTTATTGTTTAGGATTGCTGTTGGTGTCTACTGTCTGTACTAAATTGTCATCCCTTTGCATGTTATGATGTCCTTACTCGAAAAAATCAATAAAGTATATTGAATTTCAAAAAAAAAAGTCCATAGGGAGGGGATGCAGGGAACAGTTTTACTAAGTTCAGCAGGAAATTGAAGCAAGCTCCAGCTCAGAAGGCAGTGCAAGTGAGGAAACACCATGTTAAGCAGATCTAAGGACAGTTTCTTTTTTTAACCCGGGAAGGGGAGGAAAACAAAGCCAAGAAAAAATAATGGCAACAGCAAAGTAAACACAAAGGAAAAATGAGGCAGGGGAGAAGGAGAGCATGAGGACTTATGTAGATCTGCACATCAGAAAACTAGAAAGTAATTAACCTAACAACACAACAGCTTATGTCATCATATCTCAGCTTACTATCCAGAGGATTATTTTGGTGCCCACAACAGCACCAGAAAAATGTAAAGTGTACGTGGATTTGTGCAAGTATTTAAGAAAATCCAAGTAAGGGACTCTTTCCTTAAAAATCCACAACAATAGAACAGTATGGGGGTACAGCACTATTCTCAAACAACACAACCCATGTTGCAACAGCTCTTAAAATCGGTTCCAAAGGGAGACAGCTGGATGAAGGTAATATCTCAAGTACTTCCCTCTATAACTATAAAGACACTTGTGACTTTATGAATATTACCTCCATGGGGGACAAATATAGATGATATATGGACCTCAATAACTTAGAGGCATTGAAATCTTTGTGTAATGAAAACAGTACACCAGTGCTTGAATCTTCTTTTGACGTTGATTTTGATAAATTGCTCCTTAATGACACAGGGAATGAGCTGTTAAGCATAAGAAAATCTTTATTTCAGCCTAATCATTTTGTCTACCTAGTTGCAACCCTCCAAATAATACCTATAAAAAAGCTGTCTTGGTTGAGGTGGATAAAACATTGTCTGTGTATAATCCAAGCACTTTCAGAAATTTAATGTCACCTGACTTTAAAGCACTTGATGAGTTGAAAAAAAATTGAATGATGTGGCATTTAAACAGGCAGACAAATGGAGACATATTGTCATTATAACAAATGATTTCTATCAAACTAAAGTCTTAGAACTTCTGAAGAACAATATAAACTACATGGGGTTGCAGGGAGATCCCACCCAACCTTCAAAAAGGAATTGCTGGTTTTATTAGAGAGTGCTGGGTAGCAGAAATACATTTCAGAATCTAAATTTCATTTTCTGTGGACAGAGACACACATTTTTCCAACATTCAAGAACTTTCCAGGCCACCAGATTCTTTCTGTGGTGGAATCCCTTACTGACAGTTTACATAAATGTCTTGATTTCTTCCTCCAAATGAGTGTCACCATCTTAGAATCCCACATCAGGGACACAATACATGTTCTGGACAAGCTGAATCATTTTGAATAGCAAGAAAACTATCTCTGGAGAGGTATAGATGTTGAATCACTGTATACTGCAAATATTTCCTAAGGAATGACCCTGTGGCAAAAGCTGTACCATTTGAATCCATCCTTGAGGCATTAATGTTTGTGCTGACATATAATTATTTTGCATTAAGCTGGGAATTCTTTTTACAATTATGTGGAACTGCAATGGGGTAGCTATGACCTCCTCATTTGCCAGTTTATTTCTCGGCTACTTTGAGATGGTATGGGCTCTTACTACAGCAGCCAATCCATATGCAGTCCAAACAGTGGAATGACTCAGATATGTTGATGATGTAGTCTGTGTTTGGAAAGGTAGTAAAGTAGAAGCCATAAACATGTGTTAATTGGATCAACACTAACTCTGTAAACCTCAGGCACATGAGAATCATTGATGGAAAAAGGCAAATTTTTTTGGACATCACATTAGAGGTTGGGAAAGATAAGGTTCACTAAGGTTTGGGAGAGGAGCAGAAGGCCAAGGCCTATAGAAGCTCCTATCATTTAACCATAAAAATCTAATGTGTAATTGATCAACAAAAAGCCATCCAGGCTGTTTTTAAAAGATGTTTTAGTCTCACTAATCACAATGTCTGTAGTCAGAGAGTTCCAAGGTTTGATAACCCTTTACGAGAAAAAACAACCCCTTTTGATGGCATTGAATCTATGGCAGGCCAGTTGTAATGGATGGCCCCTTCTTTCAACATTAACTTGCTTAATCTCCAACCCAATTTCAGACATCAGATAGTCATCTTGCAAGCTTTTCCAGGTCATCAAATCCCCTCTCATTCTTTTTTCTCAAGAGACATGAGATTTAATTTGCACAACTTGGCATCATAGGTAAGATGGATAAAATTTCCAATACGCTTGGTTACTTTTCATTGTATGTTTTTGAGGCATGCAATGACACCTTTCAACTAGGGGTTCCATAGCTAGGATGAGAAGTCTAAGTGAGGTAGGATATAGGATCTATAGGGTGGTAGTATAACAGATCTAGCTCTTGACTTTGTTACGACTTACCTCCCACCATACTTTGTTGGTTCTATTAATAATCTCTGATATATGTTTGTTGAAAGTAAAGTCATCTGAGATCACTATTCCCAAACCCTTTGCTGATTTCAGTTTATTAAGCTGAATACCACACAAATAATAGTCGTTTAAGGGGTTGTGCGGACTGAGGTGCATCACACCGCATTTGTTCAGATTAAACTTTGTCCCCCATTTGTTAGCCCATATTGTAAAGTTATTGAGGTCAGACTGTATACATGGGCTGTCCTCTTGGTTTTTACAAGACCCACCTACTTTGCAATCATCTGAAAACTTTGCAACCCACCCATCTAGCTTAGATGACAAATCAGCAATAAAAATGATAAAAATAATGGGACCAAACACTGAGCCCTGTGGAACACTGCTCGACACAAGGTCCTAACTTAAATAGTGACCATCAATTTGTACCCATTGAACTCAATTTCATAGCCATTTGGCTATCCATGTGATGTATCTAGGAGCAATATCTAGCCTGTGTAATATTTTTACAATAGCCCAATGGGGAACTAAATCAAAGGCTTTGCTGAAATCTAAAAATACTGCATCACATGGAATTTTATTGTCTAGGGTAGAGCTACCTTTTTCATAAAAACAGAGTTGGTTGGTCACCCACGATCTGCCTTTAGTAAAGCCATATTGGTTACTGTCAATATTGCATACTACAGCCTGTATCCTATCTTTAATTATACCCTCCATAACCTTGCCTAGTATGGGGGTAAGGCTTATAGGGCAGTAGTTATGTATGTCCTGTTTTTGACCTTTTTTAAATACAGCAATAACATTTGCTGCTCTACACTCAGAGGGTACCTCACCTCTATTAATACTGAAGTCAAAAATTAATTTAAGTGGTTTAACTAGGTGTTGTTTCATTATCACAACTATGTTGCCAAAAATGCCATCTTGTCCAGAAGGTGAGCCAGTTTTAATTGTGTCAAGCTTGCTGGCAGTTTCCCCAATGTCAAAAGTTATATCCAGATGAGAAGAGGAATCTATGAGCACTAGGTGTTATCTTGCTTCACAGAAATGTTGGTTAAATATGGCAGCCATATCCTTTGGGGCACTAATCATACTGTTATTAAAACTCAATGGGCTGATTTTGCATGGTGGTTTCTTCAGGGAATTAATGTAACTATATATAAAATAACATACCATTGTTTTTTGATGCTTGGCGAGCTAAGGATTTTTCCATGGTAGCGTTAGCTTTTTAATGTTGTTATTACATTGTTTTTGTATCTTCTTGAACTCCTCCCATCTCTCTGAAGTTTGATGGGACAGAAATTGTTTATAGAGACTTTTTTATAATCAATTTACTGCTGTGTCTTGTAAGCCATTTAGGTCGATGTCTGTTATTAGCATTTATTTTGATTTTTAAGGATACATTTGTCTGCAATGTTAAGGACTGTGTTCCTTAGGCTTTGCCACATAGTATCTATAATACTGTTTTTAAATAGATTGTCCCACTCAATGCCAGATATGGCAATGTCAGTTTTATCTAGATTATATTTTTTATAAAGAAGCACTTGAGTAATGCCACAAAAACTAGTAAAATTAACATCTATTACAAATTTGACCATGTTGTGGTCGCTGTTTCCAAATGGGAAATCAACTATACAGTCACATATCTTGACATTTTCAGTGCAAAGTACTAGAGTCAGTATATTATTGTTCCTGGATGGAGCCTCAGCATACTGCCTCATATTGAGTTCTTCAGTCATGGATAGGAACTGCTTGCTCATGGTGGATGTTGCTATTTTTGATACCAGTCGATATCTGTAAAGTTAAAATCACCAGTAAGAATTGCCTCCCCTAACTCAGTAGCTGCTTCTGTCTTATTCCTGATATCAAGGTTAACCTCAGACTGTGTATCAGGAGGACAATAATGTAAGCCAATAATTGGAGAATCAGGTACATCTGTTTTAACCTAACCCATAAGGACTCAGTCAGAGCAAAAACCTTAATCTTGTTTGTTATGTTGCTAGATTGAAAAGCTGAGTTTATGTAGAGGGCAATGCTGTCACCTTTTCTTGCACTCCTACAACTGGTATAAAGGTCATAACCTGAAATATCTAATCCCCAAGATTCCTGTCCTGCCCACCAGGTTTTGGTTATGGCTATAATGTCCAGCTGAGTTTGATCACATGTTGCAAGTAATTCGTCAAATGTATTGTTTAGGCTACGTGCGTTCAATAGTAACCCTTTAAACTTATTTAGCCTCTTGTGTTTTATGGCTCTTGAAGGAATGATAACAGTAGGTTTGCAAGAATGACTAATATTTTCCCCACTATATTCAGTTTAAATCCATGTTGTCCAAAGTATTCTTAAAATAATCACTCAGTCTTTTGGCCCCCTGCCCTTGTTTAGAATGCAAACCGTCCCTTGAATATAATAAGATTTTATTAGAAAAAGCATCCCAGTGATTAATAAATAATATCCCCTCCTTGCTGCAGCAATTCATAAGGCTAGCATTTATTCATGATATAATGTGGGGTTTTTCTGGTCTGGCTCAAGGGATAGGTAGAATACCAGAGATAGCAACTTTACATCCTTTGCTCAGTACTGTTTTACCAAGCCCAAACAGTTCATCACAGATATCCTTTTCATGTTGGTGGCCCACATCATTTGATCCCACATGTAGAATGACTTTAGTGATGTTGTTGGCCAACAAATGATCAATACGTTTATTAACATCCAAAATTTTTGCACCAGGGAGACAAGTGACAGTGTTATAGAAATTGTCTGATTTACACAAAAGGTTGTCTTGTCTAAGGGGTACAGAAAACCAAGCTCTTGTAACAACTTGCTGAAGGCAGACAATGCCTACCCAAAGTCATTTAAGGAATCCATACCATATGGTCAATTCATACACATAGGAAAAACTGCTTCTTGGACAGTAACTTTGCAGAAGAGGCCTTCAAGCTTAAACAGGGATTTCTTGAGAGGAAGTACAGTGTTGAGATCATTGAAATGTCCCTTAAGGCATTGACATTAGGCAGAAAACAACTCCTATGACCAACTCCTACAACCAAAACCCAAAGCAACTTTTACAAATGATCCTATAAATTTCATCACTGAGTTTAACACTGTGTCAGGAAAAATAGAAAGTGCAGTTTGACATTCCTGGTCCATTTCAATGGGTGACCCTAACCATACAGTCAAACTTGCAGGCAATCCCTGAGTAACTTTTAGCAGACCACTGAATTTGAAAGATAAGTTGTTGCGCAGTCACTTTAAAAAGTGACAATATGAATCCCTCCAAATTCAATTAGTGACCCATAAACCCAAAAGGCATGCATAAATGTGGATATTGTTAATGTCTGTGATTTCTGTCACCAATTGAACAAATTAGCTCTTGAAGGGTATAGCTGTGATGTTGACATTAGGGAATTTATTTCCTGTGGTACCAGCTTTGTGGTCTGTGAATTGTGGTGCAAATGCCCCACATAGGTGACAACTGTAAGAACATGTAAGAGACATTAAAGCCTCTAATACTGACAGTCCAGCAGGAGAACATTTTGCTGTGTGCCATGTCCAAAATCCCAAGAAAGTGGCATTTATGGGGTTGGAAATGGTAAAATGTGGTGGAAGAGGTGGCTACAGGCTTATCAAATTGCTACAAAGTGAGAACTCCTGGATTTTTACATTTGGGAGCCTGAGCCCAAGGAGGCTGAATGTAAACTGAGATTTAAAACCATATCTGGTATCATAGAATAACTAAATTGCAGCAACACAAAACACAACTTTCTCAAAACACAAATCCCCTTCCCACCACATCAACAACCCTAACTCCATACCCAGCATGATTTAACTGCTAACATTAGCTGGCTAATTATTAAAAGCACCAGTTTATAGTCAAAAACTTTGAAGTTTTAAATTGTGTTTATTTACTTTGATCTGCTAAAATATTGATTTACTGTATTAATGATACAATTAATTAAAAGACAAAGAACCTCTGTGCGCAAACATTGAGGCAAGGGTTACCCCAAAGGGCATTTGGCTGGGAAGCCAAGTTTCAAGAAAATACAAAAACTGGGGTTTTCAATTAATTAAAAATGTTTATGCTTTCTTTTCATTTACTGTACAGGCTTGTCTTTTCTACCTTTCTACAGTACCTCGAGGGGCATACCAAAGCAGTGGAGAGTGCATGGTGACTGTTCCACACCAATGGACATTTCCTCTACCCCGGTGAGCTCCCTGCTCTAATACCTTTATGTTTCAAGCTTTCTATCATTTAGAAAAACTGCTTTTTACTACAAAGTTCGAGTTATATGTAACAACTGGACTTGAATAAGCAGAATGTACTGAATTCACTTGCCGTAGTTATGAGCTGTTATCTAATTTTGTAATAGTTTCTGTCATTTATTACTTTCTCTACTGAAATTAAGAAATATTGACTATTGAAAAAGAGCTTATGAAACATGTGATTATACTTTTGTTATTTGGTATATGTAATCATTAATTTACAGTTGAGGTGTATTGGGTCAAATCACCCCAGTTTCATCTGACCATCACTCTATCTTTTTTTCCGTAAAAGCCTGATTCTGATATTGATTGGTTGGCTTCCAGAGTGATTGAGTACATAAGAGGCATTCCCACAGCAGGTATTTGCCCCCTGACAAGTTCTAACTGAGCGAAGCACTGGGGTACCTGGTCCATGAGTTACAAAGGATAGTTTCCTCACAGTGTCTTTTACAGCATGCCTATACCAATGTGGTCCAGATAAAGTACAGCAGTAAAAATTATTTTGACTCTGCGAGTCTGATTGCAGAGAAAAACTCTGTTCTGGCTCAGAGTGCTGGTACTTTCTGGTCCTTTTTCATTTTGGTGGGGAGTGCAACTCTCAGCAGCAACACCTGTATCCTATACCAAGAGAACATGCAAACCTTGTTGCTTCTTGTAAGTTCCAGAAAAACCTGATGACATGGCAGGGGGAGGGACCAGTCTGGTGGTGGGTAGGACAGGAGGTATGATGACAAAATACTGATTAAAAAAAAGGAATATACTATCAAGGGCTTATTTAAGTTAAAGGAAACTTCATTTGGCAAATTTAATGCCAAATATGAGATGCTGGCATATTTACATTAAGGATGCCTAGTTATACCGCTTGTCGAAGGTTTGTGATTATGTGAGTCGTGGTGGCATGGTTTGATGAAATGTCTTTCTGTTGCACTAAATAAACAAAGCCCCACAATACCAGAGATGCAGTATTTTTAGTTACTTTAAGTCTATTTCTATAGCTAAAGTCAACCAGAAAGTATGTTTATTAGCAAATATATCTACAAAATGTGCAACTCTTTAGAACTGGAATACACTACAATTTCCAGTTTTCAATGAACAGAAGTGGATTAACAGTTTAAATACACCCTTATATATAAAAGATTAATCAATCATATATACAATAAAGATAATCTTTATGACTGTCTGTTGAGAGAGATAGCAGATAATATACTACCAGTATTTAAGATATGATAGATTAGCCAAAACATGTTTTTCCTTCTTAATTATTGTGCCTGACACCCCAAGTCCCTAGCAACCATTTAGATTCCTTGACCAGAAATGTGCCTCCCTCTCTCTCTCTCTATATATATATATATAGACATGTAACATAGAAACATAGAATTTGACAGCAGATAAGGACCGCTTGGCCCACCCAGTCTGCCCATTTCCCTACCTAATGGATAAGCTGCAGATCCTAGTTAACCAGCAGCCTACTTCTTCCTACCCCCACCCCCTAGAATTGCCTTATGACTGTCCCATGCATGCTTGAATTCCACCACTGTTTTTGACTTCACAACCTCCTCCGGAAGGCCGTTCCATGCATCCACAACCCTCTCTGTGAAAAAATACTTCCTTAAATTACCTCTGAGCCGCCCCTCTATCTTCAGATTGTGCCCCTTGTTCTTGCACACATCTTTTTTAAAAGATGCTACCTCTTTGGACTTTGTTGATTCCCTTGAGGTACTTGAAAGTTTCTATCATGTCCCCTCTCTCCTCCTTTCTTCGAGGCTATACATATTAAGCTCCTTAAGTCTCTCTTTCAGATGTCTTCCGGTGCAGACCCTGCACCATTTTAGTTGCTCTCCTCTGACAGCTTCCATCCTGTCTACATCTTTATGGAGATTGGGTCTCCAGAACTGCACACAGTACTCCAGATGGGGTCTCACCAGCTGTCTGTACAGAGGATAATAACTTCCTGTTTTCTACTGGTGATGCCTCTCCCTATGCATCCCAGTATCCCCCAGCCCTCCTTGCTGCCCTCTCACATTGCTTGCCCACCTTTAGATCATCTGATATGACTACCCCCAGGTCCCTTTCCATTTTTGTTGTTGTTAGTATCTCACCCCCCATTGTGTACTTTTCCCCTGGGTTTTTGTTTCCCAGGTGCATTACCTTGCACTTCTTAGCATTGAATCTAAGCTGCCATACATTTGTCCATTCCTCTAACCTTGCCAAGTCCCTTCTCATCCTTTCTACCTCACCTATGTATAATGTATGTATTATACTATATGTATAATATATATAGGGGATACATGATGGGGATACCTGATGGGCATGAGTGTGATATGGTAAATATTGTCACTCCTGCAGAGTGAGATATCCAAGCTCACAATGCAGGAGTGACAATATTTGCCATAGCACGCAATCTGCCCATCATGTATTTGATATATACAATAGGGCCAAGAGCTTCAGAAGTTTTGTTATGCTGCCTTGTGTTCTGTTCCTGTTTATGTGTTTGCTCATTCTGTGTGAGAGCTTTTCTGAATGGGCTGGCAATGTTATAAACTCTGAGAGACACATTAGTATGTTTTGCAATGCTAAATGAGTTAGTTTTAGATGGGAATGAGAAACATACTTTTGTGAAGCTGCATTGTTTAGCAGTCTGGCTGCAGTGAAGTTAAGAGCATCACAGTAATTGTAATGAGCTGAGAGGCAGAGTGTCAGAACAGCTGATACTGTTTTCAGTGGTAATTAAGTTACCTGCAAGCAGAGTGTTCTGTGAAACTATGCTCTTTAGGATTCTGGCTGCAGTGAAGTTGAGATTGTCACAGTAATTGTAATGGGTAAGAATCAGAGTTTGAGGAACAAGTGAGAGTGTGTTTCAGTGGTAGTTGAGTTAGCAGCAGGCAGTAGTTTAGACTGTTCTGTGAAGCTGTGCTGTTTGGAATTCTGGCTGCATCAAGTTGAGAGAATCACAGTAATGAGCTGGAAGTTGGGGGGGGATAGGTGTGTTTTGTAATGCTCACTGAGTTAGCTGTAGGCAGCAGTGAGACCTCTCAGGTAGTTCTGCATTTGTGTCTATGGTAACAGCACAGGTGTTTCTTGCATGCTGAGGGGAAAGCTGCCTAGGGTGATAATATCAGTGACCTTTTGTGACCTGTGTGTGTAAATGGCTGATGTCATCACAGTAGAGCAGAGGGTAAAAATATCACACTGCAGTGGATGATACGCTGTTTTATCGCACTCATTTACCACTCACCCCTATTGTATATCTGTGTGTGTGTGTGTGTGTGTATATATATATATATATATATATATATATATATATATATATTCAACTGTAAATAACACTTTTGCCAATAAACATTTTCATATTTTTCTTCCTTAATTCTTGTGTTATCAACTGACTCATGATGAAGACTGCTTTACATACTGATCATCTAGAAGCGAAAGATGATTACTATGTTTTTCATTGCTAGACTATTTTTCACTTTGATGCATAGTTCATACAATTGATCAATTCTGGATGATTTTAGAAGGAATTATTTTACTTACAATATGGCCAGGATATTTGAAAAGCCCTGGTTTGCACCAACAAACCTTTTTGCTCCATGTGCAATATAAGAAAAATAGCAGGACAAGAGGACACAGCATGAGATTAGAGGGAGGCCGATTAAGGGGGAATGTGAGGAAATTCTTTTTCACAGAAAGGGTGGTAGATGCATGGAATGGCTTACCACAAGAAGTGGTGGCTATGAATACAGTGCAGGGCTTCAAACAGGCATGGGATAGGCATAAGGGAGCAATGCAAATGACTATGAATAGATAGGTCACTGACATAGCAAAGGCCGATGGCACATTTATAAGGTAGAAAAAGAAATGGGCAGACTGGATGGGCCTTTGCGGTCCTTATCTGCCGTCAACTTCTATGTTTCTATGTTTCTATGCAAATTAGTGCCTGCAGCAAACTACTGGTATATTGGAACATGCTCATAGCACATTGGGCCCTATGCACTATTGTGCAGAGTGGTTATGTGCCACATATCTGTGGTGTGTAGCCACTCTACACAGTATGCCCCCCACACTGGATTCATCAAACAGGGCATGCAGCCCCTAGGCAACCGATCCCCCAGCCGTGCAGACAGCAACACACTGGAGAGGGAGGGAGCATGTCTGCACTACATACCATGCACTAAGGCAACACGCAGGGGGCACAGTGGTGGAAAGGATATGCCAGGGGGACCCTGCCATAATGGCCATATGTGGCAGTATCCGTGCACCCACAGGGTCCCCCCCTGGCACAGCAACCGGACCTGAGCACCCACACCCCGACACATGGAATACCCATCCCTGCAGCCCAGAGACCCCCTGCAAGTGTATGCCCCATTCCTGGTGCAGGCAGTGGGGGAGGTATCCACTGGGCATTGCCACTGACAGTCTGTGGCCACGGCACCTCCTGCCTGGTTTGTGGGTGGTGTGGTCTGGGTGGTGGGAGGGTGTCTCGAGGATGTGTGATGTCAGCAGCACCACCATCCTGGGGCCAGTGCCCCACTGTGTGTTAGGGGAGGCTCACTGCTGGGGATGGGGCTCCACTGCATTCGTGGGCAGCAGGTGGGCATCAGGGGACTGGAGTGGGTGCTGTCCCATGCTGGGGTGGGGCACAGCAGTGCTCCTGTCAGTGAGGGATGCCTCTGGGGCAGGCACAGGGGGCTATACCATCACCAGCGGGCCACATCGGGCCACCCGCCTGGTCCGCGGATACATCTGTGGCTCAGTGCCCTGTGCCTGATGCATGATCATGGTACCATGCTGTCCTGCACAGAAGATCCACGCTGGGTCCCAACAGGCCATTCAATTGGCTGCCCACCTGAGACACAACTCTGCTCCTGTCTGCCCCACATGAACCTGTGCACTGGGGGGGGGATGGACAGGTTGCCGGCGGTCGTGAATGCTGCTGGTGCACACCTGTCTGCATGTTCGGAGCTTCTCAGGTGAGATATGCACCTCCAGTGCATAATTCCTGCCCCTATATGCATAGTAGCCATTATGAGTGCTAATGGTATTTTGCAATATACAGTAACTGAGACAAGCACTATCACAATTGCTTTCCATTAGCTAAAGCTGCATGAGTTCTGTGTGACCAACCAATCGACAGTTCTGAAGCATGTTTTGCTCCTCAGGAACCTACAAACAAAACTTACACTTGCAGTCTATGGGCCAAATATTAGAGTGGCTACAAAAGCTTGATAAAAGGGTTGAAGCACTCAACAAAAAGGTAGATGTTTTACTACAAGATGCAAAAAGTAACAAAGAGATCATGAATAATGTGAGGGCTTAAGTTAAAACAAATGCAGATGCTTTCTCTGTGGTATCTGGCAAACTCAAAGGTGTTGGTACTACCTCTAATGGATTGGTTAGACAACTATAACTTTAATAGTAAGTCAAAATGTCAGAAAACCAAATCAGGTTCTGAAACTTCTGCATTGTTTGATTGCCATCTAAACTGGATACCCAGTTTGATAGTGTTCAAGGCCTGGTTAAAAACATTTTCATACAAGTCTATGACCTGCCCTCAGATAATTTAGCTTACGTAACAAAGGCATTCAGAGTACCAAAAAAGGCCAAATCTCATGAATTCTAAAGTGCCACAATTGTTGATCCTGAATCTAATGCGAAAATAACCATATTCATAGCACCGGCTTTTTGAATCTGGCCAGGATCTGATCATGAAGATGTCCCATGTAAGAGGAGTACTTGCATATAAATCCTTTAGATTTTATGTATATCCTGATCTTCCTTTTTCAACACAACAGAGAAGAAGAAAGCTACTAACATATAGACAGGATACACTGTAACTAGGAGCTCAGTCCAACGACAGGCACCTGCCAAGTTTTGAATACTGTACAAAGGAAGACACTGGATTTCCAGTGATGTCATCAGCTGCATGGTGGCTTAACGTACGAGCTCCCAGCTAGTGCTCCAGAATCCACTCTCATTCTGGCATTATACTTCACCATCCCGAGTCAAAATCAGAAGATAACTTACTTCATAGCTACTAGAAATTGGCTGAAAGAAACTCTACAAGGGATGCGGCCAAAAGGTCCAAAAACTCAATGGGAATCAACACTCCAGGGCACGGGTCAATACTTGATCTCCACACTGACTGCCTCCCCACCTGCCAGTGATCCTGAGGAGGCAAATATGGTAATCACATCCAAAAAGCCCTGCAAAGCACTTCACCAAATTAATGCTACATTGCAGCGTCTCAAGAGGAAAGTCTGACTATAGTGACAAACTTTTTGGAGTAACAGACTGGCACCATAGAAACTTACTTCACAAAATACACAGACACAGTCGCTGTCCACAACATGACCCTGCTGGAACTCCACAAATGAAAACAGGACCTGGAACAGAGACTAGAGGAGCTTGGAAATAGAAATCAGCACAATGATATTCATATACATGGTATGCCTGAAGGGACAGAACAATGGGACATACTCTGTTTTACAGATCATTTTATTAAAGAACTCTTGCACTTACCAGCTGAAAAAGTCTGAATATAATTCAAGCTCATCAGGCTCCGGTGATCCCTGCCAAGAAATCAAATGTGGGACCCCATTCTATCATTCTGGACTTCAGAGTTAAAGAGTTTTACATACAGCCTGGGTCACAAAGGAAGTGCTATTTTGGGATGCAAGAACATTTTTGAGCACAATTATACCCCTCAAATGGTATTGCACTGAAAGAAGGTTCTGGCAGTTCAGAAGGCTTTAAAACAAAAATATATCAAAGCCTGTGTTGAATACCCAGCTCGACTCAAGGTAGTAATGGACTCAGGGGCTAAACGGCTTGCAGAGCTCCCTTTAGCCAAATCATATCTGGCTAGCCTGGACATTAACCTGGAGGAGCTCACTTAACCGATTAAATTCAAGGTGGTGGCACAGAAATCAATGATGCCAACAGGGGTCTTCAAGCATGGCTTCACAGCGAGAGAAAGAACAAAATGGCTCTGGACAGCGATAGCTGCACATGTGTCTACCAAGGCAAAAGGGTAGACTGGCCAAGGGCAACTGCAGAAACAAAGAGAAGATGCTCAGGGACTCTCACAACCATCTATGAGTGTGGCCACCTGAGATGCAGACTTATAGACTTTTCTTTTCATCACCCTCCTTGTGAAGGAAAATGTCATTTTCTTGACAGACCCAGGACTCAGGAATATCTTTATTTTAATAGGTGACTTGGAAATATGCTGGAATGTCATTTACTATTCACCTGCCCTGACTTAGTCGGGTAAGGTAAGCTGAGCTGGCAATGAGGAAGGAATATCACTTCAAGTGTTTTTACACTATAGTGTTTGTGGTGGATTGTGGTCCAGGGCTGGGGCCAGGATGCTGCTCCTGGTGGCGGGGGTGTATTCTTGATCAGGGCCTGGCTTGAGCATGTGGGTGTTTGCTGGATGACTGAACAATGTTGTGCTGGCCATGGTGGCCCTCCTGTTTGTGGATCCACTACTTGATAAGGACCAATAGCTCCCTTGAGCTGATGGGCTACATGCACCTATTGAGCACCTTAAGTTTATTTTCAGGACCAGCACAGGCCGTTTGGGGGCAGCAGTGTGGTGGGAACCTCAGTGGTCAACTGTAGGGGCACCTACCTCTCCACAGTCAGCAGAAGGTAACCCCACAAGTGGACATCTCCTTCTTGACCCAACTAGGGTTAATATTATATGCCTTTTACCACTGATGCTTGTCTATCAGGTACGCTATCACATATTTCAAACAGACAGGTGGGTGGTGACTTGCCAGGCGGGGGGGGGGACTGCACATTACTGAACTACCTCTATACAGCTGTACTGCTTAGCTCAGTTGCCTGGGTGAATCAAGGCTAGGTGCCCCGGGAGGGGTGCCTGGGGTCCTGGGGGAAATTCTTGTACTTGTTCTTGTCCTGGGTCTGGGTCTGGCTGCAAAGCGCCACATTATTATTTTATCTTCTTGTGACACACATGGGTATGACCACCTTCTCTCCCTTTACTGGCTCAGCTTTTTTTGTTTCCCAAGTGTTATGAGGAGTTAGTCTTCTTTGCAGGATTTCTGGGGCACAGCTGGAGAGGCGTTGGTGGGATTTCTTTACAGGTTCCTAGGTGGAGCCTCCACCATCTCTCCCCATCTGCAGCAGCTCTTTACTCAGTCCTAAGAGCTTGTGTACCTTCTTTGATTGTTCATTATTTCTTGGCACTCTGAACTGAAGACCCTATACTTTGAGAGGTCTTTTCCACACCCCATCGAATCACACATGAGTTGGTGTGGGCTGGGTATAGTTACCTTAAGGCTACAATTGTGTATTATCTATATATGTCTCATTCAGGTAATATCGTTCTTAGTGTTATTCCTGTTAACGAGTATCTCTGGGCAGATTTTACTACTGGTTAACCAACATGCATATCACATTTCTCTCCTTGAACTATTATATCAATTTGCCCCTGCTAAAATAAGAGGGTGGATAGAGATGCCGCGAAGTTTTAATCCGCGGGTCAATATGCGATGAAGTCGCCAAATTCGCCCCGCGGAGCACTTTGTGTAATATCTTCAAATTACCTGAAATTCACCATTTGTGACCGCCTTGCTATTGGGATTTTTAATTGCAAATTGCACTTAAAAAAAACAAAGCAAGTAGAGGTGACAAATGGGGAATCCCCCAACACCAGCACTGATCCATCCCTGGTGTCTAGTGCCCCTCCACCCCACCGATCACCAGCCCCATTAATTAAATATTTTTCCCACATCCTTGGTGTCTAGTGGCTCCCCACCCCACTGATCACTGGTCCCATTAAACATTTTTTCCCACATCCCTGATATCTAGTGGCCCCCCATTCCACCAATCGATGACCCCGAAGGGGACCACAATGCCATTCCCCCATCCCACCATCATGCAGAATACCAGAGCAGCTCCCATCTCTTCTCTAGCCCCAGGAAAAACATCCCCTTAGCTGACAAGCTGGCTAACTAAATGAATGAATGAGCGGGTGCTTGTACAAGTGCATGCTCATTCATTCACAGCACTTCAGTTGGGCTGACGGCCGCGGAGGTGAGTGGAGACCTGTGCCAGTGGCCCACTCAGGAACCAGGTCGGGGTGACTGGGGGAGTGGAGTATTGGCAGGGGGCACTACCAGATGGGGTGGGGTGGGGGTCCACTAATAATTATGGATGTGGTGGGAAAAATATTTTCATTATTGGTGGGGGGGTCCACTAGACACCAGGGATGTGGGAAAAAATATTTCATTATTGGGGTCGGCGATTGATTGGATGGGGGGCCACTAGACACCAGGGATTTGGAAACATGCGAAAAGTGTGGTATTTCACATGCAAAATTTCACACTTTCATCATCAACTCCCACTCCCCGAAGTGGCGAGTTGCACTCTGTGAACTGAGCGCTTTTTGTGAAATACTTTGTGGAGCAAATTCTTTTGACTTTGCCCACTTCTACTTATAATGTCCAACACCTGAATAATCCAGTAAAGAGAGCTACGATACTGCAGGAGCTGCAGCAGAAGAAAGGCTGTAGTGGTGTTCATGCAGGAAACACATTTAATGGAAGCCAAACATCAAAGGCATTTCAGAAGTTGGTTGGAGGGAGATGTATGCCTCCCACTTTGAGGCTTTCCCCCATTGGAGGGGGAAGTGATCCTAGTCCACAAAAATACACCTTTAGTGATCCATACAGTGGACAGGGACCTGGAAAGCAGATTTATTTGAGTCAGGGGGAATATAGAGGACAGGCCTGTATTCTCCTACATGTTATACGCCCCAATGGGGTGTAGGAGAGACAGCCATTTTTCCAGAAAATTTTGGAGGACATCATTGCAGACTCCCACAGTCTGACTGTAGTGGGGGATTTTAATGCTGTGTCTAACACCTCATTAGACAGATCAGGATGTAATGGATTGCTGTACTCCCAGACTGGCAAACTGGTATCCCGGGTTAAGTTCTGAGATGGGTCTCACAGAGGCCTGACAATTTCTTCAGCCCACGGTCCATGATTATTCCTATTATTCACAGAGACACAATTCCTACTCCTGGATAGATTATTTTTTGTCTTGTCCTCCTAGTTACACCAGATTGTGTCCTGTCATACCAGCTCTGTTATAGCCTCTGAGCATACACCAGTCAAGCTGCAGTTGTCCACTACTCCACTCCCCAAAAAATCAGTGTGGCATATAAGTGCTATTCTCCTAAACAAGGAATAATTTCAAAACATGATTCAAATGCATGTGTCAGAATATTTATGGGTGAATGCTGATCAGACATCACTCTAAGTGTGCACTGGGATGCCTTGAAATGCACCTTGCATGGTGAGATCAAGTAGTCCTCCCAGATTAAAAAGAAAAAGATTCAATGTAGACTGGAATTACAGTAAGTAATAGCAGACCTGGAGTTCCAACACAAAATAATGTTAAATAAGGACATCGAGCAGTCCCTGAAGATAAGTGTAAACAACTGTCCAACTTATTAGATCAGCATACTGAGGGTCAGTTGATGTACTCACAATAAAAATACTTTGAACAGAGCAATAGGGCATGTAAGCTACTTACATGGTGGCTTCAAAAGGAGGTTACCACTAGGGCAGTCCCTAAGGTTAAACATCCTAGGTCCAGGTCTGTTCTACCCATCCACAGGGAATCTACAGTATGATACCTTTGCATATTTTATTTCAGATCGATATACTTTGAAAGAAGGCACTGACCGTGACTGGAAGATTGAGCAGTATTTAGATGGCTTTCATTAGCCCCAACTGTCCCCCAAGAAGGCAGATCTCCTGGAGGCTCCAATCACTCACCAGGAGGCTCTGGCAAAAGAAAAATATCTTAAAAATGGTGAATCACCTGGGAATAATGGTTATCCCACCGAGTTTTTTAAATGTTTTGCCCCCTAGGTGACTGCACTTCTAAATGAAATCTTTAACCATATTTTGGGGGAGATGAGGTGCATACCTGGCACCAGGCACAGATCTCTGTCCTGTTGAAATCAGATAAGGACCCAGAGTTCTGTGGTTCTTATAGGCTGATTTTTACAGGTATACTGACCGACAGACTCCAATCCTGCATCCAGCCCTTGATACATCAGGACCAAACTGGTTTTATAGTGGGAACATTGTTAGTAGACAACGTAAGACATTTTCTAAATATTGTTATCACTGCTCAAAAGGGACATGTGCCTTACAGCTGGCCATCAGCATGGATGCTTGAGAAGGCAGCGGAAGGGAGGATAGGGCCTTTATAGAGGCCACTCTGTGAAAGTTCTCATTAGGCCAGAAATTAACAGCTTCCATTATGTCCTTGTATGAAGATCTAGAGGCTGTGGTTAGTTAATGGACACATTTCTGATAAGTTCTGGGTGGACAGAGGGACAAGGCAGGTGCCCTCTATTCCCAACCCCTTTTTTGCCTTAAGCCTGGAACTTTTAGCTGTGCAATAAGAAGTAATCTAGCTATTAAAGGGGTAATGGCTAGTGGGAGGGAACAACAAGTGGCATTGTATGCAGATGATTATCTATGCTTTTTTTTGGGTGGTCTATTAAACTTCATGCCCACCTGCTTACACTGTTATCTGACTTTGGTGCTCTAACAGGATATAAAATCAATCTTTTCAAATCTGAGGCAATGATTTTGAGTGGCACCCTACCTGTGGGCTTCCAAGTGAACTATCCATTTCTATGGGTGATACAGAACACATTTCGATACCTGGAGTGCAGGTCTTGGTTGATAGTTCTTTATTATTCAAGAATAATTACATGAAGTTGTATAATGTTTTACAGGCTAACGTGGCCCACTAGCACCTGTTATCCCTAATGTTATATGGCAGAATGCAGGTGATAAAAGATGAATATTCTTCCATGCTTTTTATTTCTTTTTCAGACCATACCCATCCCTATTCTGGTTAGGTTCTGGAACATGTTACCCAAAGATACACTATAAAGAGATTTGTCTGAGGGGCACACCCTAGTGTAGCAGAATAGACACATTAACAATCACTTGACGGGGTGGATTGAGCCTTCCATGTCTCAGAAAATACTACCTGGTAGCCCAGTGGGCATTTCTTTGCACTTGTGCTAAACAAAGAACTTAATCTGGTTGGTATCTTATCAAAGAGAACTCCTTGCCAGGCAGGGCATTGTGGATGGAGCTATTCAGCAGGTCTTGGGTAAGCAATTCCTCAAATCTTTCTTGGACCTAGCCCTGGGTTTCCCCTCACCTGTTGCAGGGCTTTGGGACCTCTCAGAATTTAGGGCAATTGTTAAGAGTAGATGCTTTGAAATGTATTCCTGTCAAATGCTTCTCATCAACCCCACCATTAATAGAGCAGTGGAAGCAAAATGTTAATGATATTGAATGCATTGATCATTTATTTTTATTTATTGAGAACTAGGATTCATACCTTTGAGCAACAGTGCATTACATATGTTCTGTGTCAAGGACAAGTACAGTGCAAACAACATTACAAGCAAGTCATTGTTACAGGTTAATTATAACAAGTCATTTCCAGAGAATAAAAATACAGGGATAATAAACAGTTACATAGCAGTCATCAGGCAGGTACAGGAATACCCTTGTCGGGTAGCACTGGGTGACAGTCAGAGGTGTGCCGGAGAAGGCGGAGGGTGAAGAGAACCAGTCTGGCTGATCTTACTAAGGTGGGAGAAAGGGTAGCAAGTAGTGAAGGAGGAGGGGGTGAAAGGGAGGAATAGGGGGTAGGAGGTAAAAAGATAGGAAGTGGCAACTACTAGATGTGGCCTATAGGGTCAGATGATAGCAGAGGGTGCAGGCTCAGTGCAGGTTGACTGTGAGCCACAAAGGGCTTAGCAGTAGCAATCTCATGTAGCGCTTTTAAGAAGCTGATATCATAGTTTGCACTTGAAGGGGCCTATTGTGGGGTTAGAACTTATTTTGGGCTGGAGTGAGTTAATCCAAAGTGGAGCTTGATGGGCAAAGGCACGTTGTGCTAGGGCCATGTGGCACCTAGTGACATTGGAAACTTGATTGTTGGAGATACTGTTGTTTCAAGTGGGCTGATGAGGGCTGAGAAGTTTCATTACCCCAATGGCCAGCATATCAAGACAGATCTTAGCTATCAAGCAGGTTTGGTAGCGAATTCTGTCTTTTAGTTGAAGGCAGTTTGCTTGAGTGTAAAGATCACAGGTGTGTGTTAGACATACAGCATCTGTGAGAAGTCGACATGCCTAGTTCAAGGCTTTCAAAATGCGTCGAAGGGCCATACCAGTGGCTGACCCATAGACAACCAGACTGCAGTCAATGATGGCAAATATTGAGCTGTGTAGTGCCGTGCTCAGGGCATCAGGTGTGAGGCAGTGTTCATGATAATGGAGTATGTCTATTCTCATATTAATCACTTTAGCAATATTGGCAATGTGTGTGTGTGTGGTGTATGACAGGTTGGAGTCAATAGTAATAACAAGATATTTGAAGTGCTGTACAAGATCAAGGGAGGAGCCCTTGTTGTTCTTAATGGATAGCAAGAAAGCTTTATGTCTGCTTTGTGAATTGGAGAACAACATGGACTTGGTTTTGTTGGTAGTTCATCACAAGTTTGTGATCCTCAAACCATTTCTCAGCTGAAGTAAAACCATATTGTAGGGCCTCCTCCAGACGTTCAGGCTGAGGGTTGCTGGTAAAAATTACCATATCATCTGCATAAAGGAGTATGTGACCATGGCAGGAGTTGGGGTGTTAGTTAATGAATATACTGAAAAGGAGCAGACCAAGGATAGACCCTTGTGGAACATCTGAGCAGACAGGTCTGGGTTCAGAGAGGATGTCACTGATCTTGACTTGTTGTGACATGTTGCTTAGGTAGCTGCCGAACCATCTCATTGCCTTAGTGGAGAGCCCAATGACAGTGAGCTGATTGAGAAGAAGGTTATGATCCACTGTGTCAAAGGCCTTGGATAAGTCTATGAATGTAGCCCCTAATAGGTTTCATTGATTGAGAGCGTGGTGAATAAAGCCAGCGAACTCCAGTATGGCTGTGACAATACTGTGTGCTTTCCTAAATCCATGTTGCTCATTACTTAGGAGATTGTAGTGGTCCAGGTACTCAACCAGTTGGTCCATCACTATTCTTTCAAGTGCCTTGGAAAGTAGAGGAAGGATGGAGATTGGTCTATAGTTACTGTGCAGAATCCAGTCACCATTCTTGTGTACAGGGGTTACAGTTGCAGACTTCCACTTTTAGGGAAATTGTGAGTGGCATAGAGATAAATTGATTATCTAGGTCAAGGGTTCAAGAACTTCATCCGGGGAAAGGTGTATGAATTTTAGGTCCAGGGAGTCCTTGCTATAGCTTAACTTCCCTATGACTTTTTCAAGGTATTTTCTGGCTTCTCCTTTTGAAATCGACTTGAAATAGAATGATGGATGCCCAGGGGTATGTTCGTGCATACTTGGGTGGTCTGCTGAGGTGGTGGGATCGAAGAAGTCAGATGGGAGGACACTGCTCAGGTCTGTAAATGCATTATTAAAGGCATTTTCTAAAAGCTAAGGATCCAATGGTGGAGTGCCTTTGATGTTGAGTATTGTAGGGCCATTTGTTTGGGTCTTTCCTCTGATATCTTGGAGGTTGGACCAGAATGACTTATTGTCATTCCATGATCTAGCTAAAGCGTCCTCCTAGTAGGAGTTTTTGGCATTCCGTATTGCTCTGGTACATTCATTTCTTGCTTTTCTATAGCTTTGTATGTTGGCTTGGGTCCCATGTGCCCATGACTTATACCAAGATTGGCCACTCAACTTGAGTAACTCAAGTCAGGTATGATCCACGGGTTGTGGACTTTTTAGACCAGTGATTGTGATGCATCATTCTGAGACTGATGTTTTTATCTGTGTTTTATATGTGTTTTATAATCTTTGTACAGTGCCTTGAAATTGGAAAGGCGCTTTAGAAATACAATTTATTATATTATTATTATTATTATCTTCCTTGTTCTTAAGGGTGCGTGTTTGTCACAGACCATATTGAATTTGGTAATGAAATGCTCCAGTGCAGTATCAATGTCATTTGAGGTATACAGGTTCGACCAATCTTGGTGCGTAAGGTTGGATTTTAACTGTTTGAAATCCCCTCTGAGAAGCACCCAGTTGGTTAAAAATGTGGCTGGTGGTTTACAGAACTTCTTAGACCAATGGCACTTAACAGGGAAGTGGTCACTCATTGTGTCAGGGAGGACCATGGTGTTTGTGATATGTTCTGGGCAGTTTGAGAGCACCCAGTCTAGTAGTGTCCCCATTCCAGTTTTGTAGTTATGTCTGGTTGGCTCCTTAACCATTTGTGAGAACTGAACAACAAAGAAAGCATCCTTGACTAGGGTTGTGGCTGAGGCGAGCCAGTTGATGTTGAAGTCTTCCAGCAGAACCATTTCTATGTTTAGGCTCAGTGTACTTAGGCATTCCATCAGGGCCTTGAAACCTGTTGCAGTCTGCTTAGGTGGAATATAGACTGAGATAATGGTACGGTTCTTATTGTGTGCACCTAATAACAGTTTAACGGCAAGTATTTGCTGTTTGTCACTCCTGGTAGGGAGGGGAAGGATATGTGCCTTTGAGGAGTCTCTTATATAAAGCACACACCCACCTCCTCGTTTTGACAGATGGTCGTGTCTGAAGATTGTGTACCCAGAAAGTGTTATGGCTTCATCCAGTATTGGGGGGGTTAGCCATGATTCTACTACAGAGAACACATCAGGGTTGTGACTTGTGACCTGTACATTTAGTCTGTCTATTTTTTGAAGGAGACTGCATATGTTTATTGAAGTGAGAGTAAGACCATTAGCTACTTTAGTTTGAGTGCCTTGAGTTAAGGGGAGGGCCAGGGTTAGGATGTATATTTCCTGACAACAATAGGGGCATTAAGAGAAGGTGTCTAATGTGGTCCCTCAGAAGTCTAGTGTTGAGTGTTTGCAGTCTTCTCTAGTGCTGACAAATCTTAGTGGTTCCATTGGAGGTGATGTAGCCAGAGAAGAGAGATATTGTTAGGTAACCGTTCAGTGGACCAAGGTGGCGCCTTGTCCTGTTATCATCGCTATGGGTAAGGTGGACTGACGTGGTCTTGCCAAAGGAAGAGGTCATGGTACCATAGACATTCAGACTGGCCCAGGTAGTATAGTGTTTGGCTGGTTTGGAGGCATTATCATTATATAGACCAGCGAAGGATAGTAGTACTGCCAGTATGATGCCCCAAGAAATTAAGATGCTTGAATTGTTCATTTTGAGGTAGACTTGGAGGAACTGAGTTGAGGTCCAAAATTCTTTTTAGCAGATTAGACCCAATTTGAACCACAGAAATTACTGAGGATTTCCCGTCTTCAGAGTACCCAATGATTTAATAGCAGGCAGCATGCTCATGGAGCGCTCCTTGCTGACTTGGTGGTATGAAGCACCCTTTTGGAGAGTTGCTACTCTTTGCCTGCTGGTCTCTATCTTTTTAGAACCAGAACAGCAGAAGATCACTAGTGGTGAAGTCTTGTAGCTTGCTAATGGAGATCCAGGCACTTAGTAAATATCCTGTGATCATGTGATCACAAGTATCTATATAAGAAACAGCCCAGATAGGGAGGGCAGTTGGGGGATGGGTGGGGAGCTGGCACACAGCGCTGGTGGGACTCCAACAGGAGCTGTGTCCTTGGAGGTAGGGAGCCTGTTCAGGCTTCCCTATGGCGGTTGGGCTGGTGGTGGCTTGAAGTAAGGCCGCACCTCTGGAGTGCCCGCTTAAACAAGTCTGGGGTGGAAGGGGGGGAGAGAGAGAGATGCTTAGTTTAAATGCAGAGCTGAATTATAATTTCAAAAGCAGAGGGCAGGGGTCTTGCAGCAGATGGCCAGTGGGGTAAGTCGGGGGTAGGACAAAGAAAAGATTAAGTCAGAGGATTAGCTGAGTGATGGGGAGGTAGTGGGAAGAAAGGGTTGGTTTTCAGCCAGTGCTTGATTCTGGGCAAAGGAAGAGAGACCAGTTAGGAATGAAGTGGGGAGAGAGGCAAGGTCTAGGAGACATAGAAAGGCAGGACAAAAGCTGTGGTTCTTAAATCTCAAAATCTTTCTGGGTACAACTCTTTTACAGAGGTCCAGCAGCAGCTGCTGTTGCGGTCAATTTAAACAGGAGCTAAAATTACAATTTCTAATCCTGCTCTGGGCTAACACATAAATTTGTGCAGTAGCCACTGAAACCAGGCCCTACTTAGCAAACAAGATAACAGCCCTATAAATTTCAACTTAAAATGCAGGCAGTTTAAAACATTTCAGAGTCCTGTAAGCTACTGCAAAGTTAGGGAGTGAACAGAGAGCAGGAAAATCAGATGGGTGGCATTTTCAGAGCTTGAAATTAGTTCAGTTCTGAAAAGCATCAATCAGCTATGGGCAGGTGAGCCATGGGCCAATGGCAGGACCCTAAGTGTCAAAGTCAGCCAATTCCATGCTGGAGGGAAGGTGCCAAAGTCCAGACAATGCTGCTGAGACCAGAAGGAAATCTTTACCTTATCCAAAGGGAGCTGTGTCCCTGGAGGCAGGGAGCCTTTTCAGGGCTTCCCTGCAGCGCTTGGGCCAGCAGCAGCTTGAAGTAAGGCTGTGCCACTGGAGTGCATGCTCAGGCAATTCTGGGGAGGAATAGGAGAGAGAAGCTTAGTTTAAATTCAGAGCTGAATTATAATTTCCAAAGGAGAGGGCAGACTGCCAGTGGGGTAAGCGGGGGGTAGGACAAAGAAAAGATTAAGTCAGGGGATTAGCTGAATGAGGGGAGGCAGTGTGAAGAAAGCAGCTGGTCTTCAGCCAGTGCTTGATTCCGGGCAAAGGAAGAGAGACCAGTTAGGAATGCAGGGGGGAGAGAGAGAGACAAGGTCTAGGAGACAGAAAGGCAGGACAAAAGTAGTGTTTCCTAAATCTCAAAATCTTTCAGGGTACAACTTTTTACAGAGGTCTAGCAGTGGCTGCTGTTGCAGTCAAATTAAATAGGAGCTAGAATTACAATTTCTAATCCTGCACTGGGCTAGCACACAAATTTGTGCAGTAGACACTGAAACCAGGCCATACTTAGCAAACAAAATAACAGCACTGTAAATTTCAACTTAAAATGCAAGCAATTTAAAACATTTCAGAGTCCTGTATATTACTGCAAAGTTAGGGAGTTAACATAGAGCAAGAACATTAGACAGGTGGCAGTTTCAGAGCTTGAAATTAAATCATATCACAAGTGCACTTATGTGAAATTAACTAAGTGTAGACAGATTTGCAAAGTAGGGGGAGTGGCGTAGCTAGAAGGAGCCAGGTTAAAACCAGATTTAAACACTGCCCTAGATAGCTTCTGCCAGAGAACAGACAGAGCACCAGGAGGAAGGAGCTGCTGATATAACTAAACTTCCCTAGTGGGACTATATTGCCCTCCTTCCCTCCCCTCCCCCCAAAGGCAGTTCTACTTTTATAGGCACAGGATTTGACTGACAACAGGAACTTCCTGTTTGGGAGCAGGAAGTGAGTGATCACAGAGCCACCAAAGACTCACCATCCTAGAAGAGCAAGAGTAGCTCTCTGACCCCCCTCCCCAGCTGCTGGAGGTCTGACTCTGAGCAAGTAAGTAAGGAGACTACTGAGAAATATAGGAACTTCTTGTCTCAGAACAGGAAGATCAGGAGCTAATAGGGCACAGAGGCAGTAAGTAAGTAGGGAGAGGGAAAAAAAAGAAATAAACAGAAGAAAGAGTAAGTATTCCAAACAACAGTTAGGGGGCCAGAAATAAGACATGATAGGAGTGGTGCAGTGCAGTGTCTGTGGAGCAGCAGTCTTCCGGAAGACATCCTGGAGGATGCAGAGTTGTCCCATCTGTAAGCACCTCTCTAGGCTGAGGGAGGAGGTTGCTTATCTCCAGGCTGAGTTGGCCAGGATTTGTGGGACCTCCTCTCCCACCCAGGGACCACCAGGGTCACTGCTGTTGCCTCAGAGGTTGCCAAGAAAGAGGAGCGGTTAGACCACAGTGGGCTCAGGGAGGGTGAGGGTGGTGGAACAGAGGCACATCCCTCCAGTTGTACCTCTCCACAATTTCTATGCTGTTATGGAAAAGTGTGGTTTCTCTATGGAGGCACCCACAGTGGAGTCCAAGGAGGATGCTGGGAACCTCCACAAAGGAGACCCACAGGAGGGTGGCATGGGACCCACAGGGGAAGGAAACAACTCCTGGTGGGGGACTCCATTGTTAGGAAGGTAGAACTGGGGGGGAGGAAGGGGAGGAAGGAGTGCCTGCCTGGTGCCATGGCTTGAGGGACAGGAGCCGAATCAGGATCACATGGAGCAGCTGCACAGGGAGGGAGCTGGATGTCATTGTCCACCTAGGGACAAATGACCTGGCTAAGAAAGGGATCAGAGCAGTGAAAGAAGTGTTTGTGGAGATGAGGAGGGGCCTTAGACAAGTAGCACGCATGGAAACCTTCTCAGAGGTGCTGCCTGTCTAGGGCACGGGTGAGGCTAGGATGCTCCACACCATGGGATTCAATCAGTGGTTGAAAAACTGGTGCAGAGCTCAGGGATTTGGCTACATTGGGGACTGGGGGTCCACCTGGATGGATGCAGGCCTATACTGGTGTGATGGTCTGCATCTGTCCAGGAGGGGAACCAGGATCCTAGGGGATAGGTTTAAATATTTCATTGGCAAGCATTTAAACTATCCAAGGGGGGAGGCACTGGAGAGGAGCAGGGAAATCCTAGTTCCCCCCAAAAATCATGGTACTAAGTGAGGTAGAGACCAAGACAGAGATGTCGATAGGGAGAAGTGCAGGGGTAAATGGAGAAAGTGGCAAACGCAATAAGGACAGGGATGGGGCAAAAAGGGGTAAGGCCATCAAGAAATGGAGGATAATAAGTACCAACACCCATAGTCTGGGCAACAAGCTCCCTGAACTGGTGGCCTTGATGGAAGAGGGATGCCTGGATATCGTAGCAGTCACAGAAACATGGTACACAGAGAACTATGACTGGGATGTTAACATACCAAGGAACACAACCTACAGGAGAGACAGGGAAGGGAGAAGAGGGGGTGGAGTAGCTCTCTATGTAAGGGAAGGGATAAAAGCTACCGAACAAAAGAGTAAACAGGGAGGAGAGGAGAGGAGGCACTGTGGGTCACCTTAGAGACTGGAAATGGCACCACAATCTGCACAGGGGTTGTATACAGACCCCCATGTCAGGGGGAAGGAATGGACAAGGATATTATAGAAGGCATACTTAGGATGGCAGAGAAAGGAGATATAATGTTGATGGGGGGGCCTTAATATGCCAGATGTTAACTGAAGCACCTTTGCTGCAGCCACATCCAAAAGCAGGGTCATTCTTGATGCCCTTCAGGTGATATGCCTCATAGAGCTAGTTTTGGAACCTACTCATGAGGGAGCAATCTTAGACCTCATACTCTCAAATGGGGACAGTGAGAGGATCTCAGATCTAGAAGTGGGTAGCAATTTGGGAACAAGTGACCACCAAACAGTGTGGTTCACGATAAACTCAGCTGCAGAATCCAGCCATTCAAAAGTGAGTGTTCTGGACTTCAGGAGGGCTGACTTTGGCAATATGGGAGAGTGCCTTAGAAAAGCACTAGCAAACAGGCTAGAAGGAGGGGTGGAGCAACAATGGAGAAACATCAAAACTGCCATCACAGAGGCAACAAGCCTTTGTGTGAAGCAAATAAGCAAATCAAAATAAAAAAAAAAAGCCACTATGGTTCTCAAAAGAAGTGGCGGTGAGGGTTAGGGAGAAAAAGATAGCATTTAGGAAGTATAAGGAAACACAGAAGGAGCAGGACAGAGAACTGTACCAGTTAAGGCAGAAGGAAGCAGGGAGACTAGTCAGAATAGCAAAGGCCCAAACTAAGGAAATGATAGCCAACTTGGTTAAGAAGGGGGATAAAGCGTTTTATAGGTATATCAGGGAGCGTAGAAAGACAAAGGGAGGGATAATGAGAGTGAATAGAATGGACGGAGGGGGGCAGAGAGGGACAGTGAAAAAGCAGGGATACTAAATAAATACTTCTGTTCAGTATTCATAAAAGAGGAGGTGGGGGAGATGCCTAATCCAATTAACAGAAGCACTCTGGAGAGGGGGGTCGATCCCAGTCCTTTCACAGAAGAAAGGATTCTGAAAGAACTCCTAAAACTGAAGGTAGACAAAGCGATGGGGCCAGATGGAATTCACCCCAGAATTCTAAAAGAATTAAGCAGAGGACTAGTGACACCACTGACTACCCTTTTTAACAAATCATGGGAGGATGGTGGCACCTGAGGACTGGAGGAAGGCAGATGTGATTCCCCTTCACAAAAGTGGGAGCAAGACAGAGGCAGAAAACTATAGACCTGTCAGTTTGACCTCTGTGATAGGGAAAGTGATGGAATCACTTCTAAAGGAAAGAATTGTTGAGTACCTAGAGGCCAGTGGGGCATAGGACCCAAGGCAGCATGGGTCCACAGTGGGAAGGTCACGTCAGATGAATCTAATTGATTTCTTTGACTAGGTGACCAAAGTAGTAGACCAATGAGGGGCTGGGGACATGGCCTACCTAGACTTTAGCAAGGCATTTGACACAGTCCCACACAAAAGATTAATAGTCAGATTAACCAGCCTGGGTAAAACATTGGCTGGACAACAGGAAACAGAAGGTAATTGTAAATGGAATCCACTCTGAAGAAAGTGGGGTTACTAGTGGGGTACCGCAGGGTTCAGTACTGGCTCCAGTCCTTTTTAATGTCTTTATAAGTGACATTGCAGAGGGACCGGAAGGAAAAGTATGCCTCTTTGCAGATGACACAAAGATCTGCAGCAGGGTTGATACACAAGGAGGTGTGGAAAGGATGAGAAGGGACTTGGCAAGGTTGGAGGAATGGTCAGACATATGGCAGCTTTTATTCAATGCAAAAAAGTGCAAAATAACGCACCTGGGAAACAAAAACCCAGAGGAAGATTACACAATGAGGGGGAGGTAGTAACAACAACAAAAATGGAAAGGGACCTGGGGGTAATCATATCAGATGACCTTAAGGTTGGCAAACAATGTGAGAAGGTGGTAGGGAGGGCTGGGGGGATACTGGAATGTATAGGGAGAGGCATCACCAGCAGAAAACAGGAAGTTGTTATCCCCCTGTACAGAGAGTTGGTGAGACCCCATCTGGAGTACTGCGTCCAGTTCTGGAGACCCCATCTCCGCAAGGGCATAGACAGGATGGAGGCAGTTTAGAGGAGGGCAAGTGAAATGGTGCAGGGTCTGCAAGAGCAGCCATACAAAAAGAGACTAAAGGAGCTTAATATGTATACCCTTGAGGAAAGGAAGGAGAGGGGGCACATGACAGAAACATTTAAGTACCTCAGTGGAATCAACAAAGTCCAAGATGGTAGCATCTTTCAGAAAAAGAGATGTGCAAGAGCAAGGGGACACAATTTGAAGATAGAGGGGGGAAGGCTCAGGGGCAATGTGAGGAAGAATTACATAGAAACCTAGAAACATAAAAGTTGATGGCAGATAAGGACCGCAAGGCCCATCCAATTATTTCACAGAAAGGGTGGTAGACGCATGGAACAGCCTTCCTGAGGACGTTGTGTGGTCTAAAACTGTGGGAGAATTCATGAATGCATGGGACAGACATAAGGCAATTCTTGTGGGGGGGAGGAAGAAATAGGCTGTTGGTTAAAAAGGGTCTGCAGCTTATCTTCTAGGTAGGGAAATGGGCAGACTAGGTGGGCCAAGCGGTCCTTATCTGCCATCAAAGTCTATGTTTCTATGCACTTAGACTGTGTAGGGATACATTTCTACAGCTCTGGCGCCCGTGGCACAACTTCATTTTCGCCTAGGAGGTGTAGGGGGAGAAAGAGGTCAACAGGCCTGATGGCTGAACATGTTCGTATTTAAGTGATATTTCCTTGGTTCTTACTTCCAGAGATATGATGCCTTCTTTTACAGCTTTATAGACACTGATGAACTTCATTACCTCTATTTTCTTTAGATGTGGAACTATGCCTGACATGGGGTCTGATATTCAGAAGTTTGCGCAGGCGCTAACTGATGTTTGCTTCCGCAAACTGGGCTTTGCACTGGAGCCCAATATTCAAAGGGATCTGTTGTGCCGACAAATAGGGTAGCGCCTGCACAAACTACATGGGGGAGTATGCAAATAGTGGGGCGAGGACAGGAATATTGGTGCAAGCCGATTTTCAGTGGATTTGCATGGTGCAAGAGGGTTTGTGTGGTCCTTTTGCACTGCACAAATACCGCCAATGAAAACCTCCTCTTACTCCATGCAACCCTACTGGCTGTCAGAGGTAATGATGCCAACCAGCCGGTTGGCAGCTGGGGGAACATACCCACCCATGTGGTTCATTGCACCCTCCCCTCTGATCCCCAGCACCATATGAAAACTTAACATCTGGTGCCAGTGGTCCCCCTTCCTTCCAATTACAGCCCTATAATAAGAAAGAACATCCCTTGTGCTAGTTGTTCCCTCTCTCCCTCTGATCTCAGCCCCAACATAAATGTTGTTATCTGTTGTGATAGTGATCCCCCCCCCCCGATCATCAGCTTGGAAATAAAAACAACCCTCCTGGCATCCAGTGTCCCCACCATGGCACCGGGCAACCCCCACTGACCTGATCTGTATCCATGGTGCCATGGGTGCATACGCGACTGGCACAGCCCTTCTCACATCTCCTTGGCCAGCCACCATATGTCCAGGCAGGAAGTGCACCTCTTATTTATAGGACAGGGGACCACAAGCACCAAGGATATTCTTTCTTATTTTGGGGCTGGGATCCAAGGGAGAGAGAGGGGACCACTAGCACCAGGGATGTTCTTTCTTATTACGGGGATGGGATTGGAGGGAGAGAGGGGACCACTAGCACCAGAGAAGTTCTTTCTTATTACAGGGCTGAGATCTGATAGAGAGAGGGAACCAGTAGCACCAGAGATGTTCTTTCTTTACAGGGCTAGGATCTGAGGGAGGAGGGAGGAAGGGACCACTAGCACCAGGGCTGTTCTTATTTTGGGACTGAGATCCGGGGGCACTGGCACCAAATGAAGTTTTCCACGGGGCTGGGGGTCAGATGGGGAGACCACTAGCATCAGCAATAGCTCAGCTATCATGGACAGCAGGGAAGGGTGGCACCATGTTACCTGCCTCCACTACCCATGCAAATGGGCCCATTATGGGCATGGAAATTCCCCCTTAGTGCCTTGCATGCCCAATTTGCTAATTTGCATGGGCCCTTTTGAAAATTGTTAAGAGCCCTCCAGTGCTATCAGTTCCTGAGCTCAATTTTGGGAGCCATGTTGGGTGGCACTACCTGACTTTGCACTGCACTGACGTGGCCCTTTATTCAGTCGGGTAGCACCTGACTGACTATAGCATCCTGGGGCCCCTGGACAATAGAAAAGCTCAGCACAAACCTTTGCAGTACAGTTTGCACCTTTCTGAATATCAGGTCCATGGACTTTTATTCTCTTATACTTCCTTGTAGATTTTTACTTTTGTGGATCCGATGGAGTTATCTTAGTTCACCAGGGGAGGAATGAAATGAGGCATCCTAGGTGTATACTGTTATTTGTTTGAAAATTGGTTTATACAGTATTCCGTTCTCTTCTTTTACATTACTGACATGTATTAGTATTTTCATACCATTGCTATGTCATTATAGGCTTGGACTACTTTTTAACCACAGTCCATAATTATGCTTGAATTACTTTGTAATTCTGGTTGTTGTTGTTTTTCAATAAATATCTATGAAAACAAAAAGGCAGAGACTATATTTTCTTTGAAGCTGATCATATTTCTGCCTTTCTCCAGGCCTAAAATGAACCAGATTTGGAGCATGAAGGAGAGTTGTCTACTCCTTCCAAGCATGAGAGATTTAATTATATAAATGATTACCCTTTTTCGTATAGTTAGTTGGTATATACATACAAGTTTTTTTGTCTGCTTAAGTCTGATTTTTGTAATGACTCTAATAACAATTGTTTCTTCATATAGCACATGATTTTTCATATAGCATGGGATTTCCCCTGTTTTATTGACTTTTGATACAAAATCTATGTGCTAAATTTGCTATTGTATGTAAGGTTAACGTGAATAATATGCATAAGAAACTAAACTTTAAATGATAACTGATAAATGAATACATTATGGTGGCATCTGATTGAGAGACCAAGGGAATATTAATTTATTTTCTGTATTCTAAATATGGCCTGATTAACATAATAGTTTAAAGTTCACTTAGTCCTTAACCCTTTAATGTCACTGTAGAAAAGTTATTTTTTTGTTTCCTTCTCTGATAAAATGGACTTAAGTCTATCTTGTATGATATGTGGGAACTGCAGTTCGTAGCTTTTACAACTGACTGCATTTTTTTTCTCTTTTGGAAAAGATTTAAAAAAAAATTATAAGTTACAATTGCTCCCACAAACCACAACCCTTACTACTTGCCACATGAAGTATGTGACCAATAGGGTGCTACGGAGCTTGAAGGAGCAAACAGGGTTTTAGGGTCACAAATGGAGATTACTACTATGGAGTAATCTGCCATATTTGTACATCCCTATGCAAATTACCCCATAACACTAGCAGGGTGCTATAGGGGTCATTTGCATCTCGTTATGGCCTCATTACAGGTCTGGAGCAAATGGATTCATGCCCCCAGGGCCATTCAGGGCTGTCTGTAGATTGTTTCTGGCAGTCTAGTGTTCCCCTGCCCCCAATTGTCCATCTGAGATGTAGGTTTAAACTCCCTGGTAGTCTGATGTCCCCCATCCCCCCTAATTGCCCACCCAATATATATGTTGAAGTCGCTAATGGTCTGGTGACCCCAGTCTCCTCCATTGCCTGCCCAATAAATATGTTTAAAGTCCTTGGTGATCTAATGATCCTGTACCCCTCTGATCCTAACAAAGACCCCCTGCCCCATCCTGCCCACTCAGGTCCCACCACCACCTCCCCCATGCCCCCCACTTACCTCAGTAGCCATACCTGTACCCCAGAGATGGTGACCGGAACAGCCCATCTGCTCACCACCCTGGCTGGCCATCATCTGAATGATGAGGAGTGAGCACGTATCTGCTTAGAAACAGAGGCAAATGCATCCATAATACAACTGCAAAATTAGTTGTGCACCTATGTATAATCATAGGCATGTGAAAACACCTCATGAAAAATCCTTGTGTATGCTATCGCTCATGCTCAGCAGCATTCCAAATATATTTTAAACTCTTTTTTAAAAGTATATTTCATTTTGAAAACAACAAAAGCACCACCTTTGTAAAAGGACCAAATGAGCATTTAAGTTTCAGGTTTTTAATCCTTACTTTCTTCTCATTATTGGAGAGGAATTTGGATATTTTTTTCATAACTGACACCCTGTAATTTAAAAATGATCTGGTCAATTTTTACCAAATTGTCAGTGTTTGCATATCATAGAACAATGAGTACACCTATCGGTTGTTGGAATACTAGGTCAAAAGGCTTCTGAGCTTTAAGCCACTGTAAACAGAGGTTTAACACAGAAGTACCAAATCAACCCTAACTATAGTGTCCCTAATGTGCCACTATAATGAATGTTATTTGTCTGCACTGATTGTTTATGTATGTCCTAGGAACGGTGTTAAGTCACTGAATCTTCACTCTTTTCCGTGTAATGATATCCTGAAAATGAAATAGGTGTGAAGTGTTGCTCTAATTACGAGAATGCTGATTGACATTACTTCTCTTGGGAAGACCGCATCTGCACATCCCAATCATCTTTGTAACTCTGTGCAGTACTTTCCAGCTCTTTTATATAAGTTCTGTAATACAGTGACTAGAACCACACACAATATTGCAAATGGGATCTACCAGTGCCTTGCATAACGGCATTATCACCACTTTTTCTCTACTATTTATTCCCCTTTTAATGGACTCTAGCATTCTGTTGACCTTGCTGGCTGCTGCTGAGTACTATTTGGACATTGGTGAAGGTGAGCCTTAGTAATTCACAAGTCCCTCTACCATGCTGCCACTTCCAGCACTGCGTCATTTCAATTATAAACTAATTTTCTGCATCTGATCCCTAGCTATATTACCTTGCACTTCCCTACATTGAACTGCATCTGCCATCTGTCTGACCAACAGCTTAGTACAGTAGGCCCTGCAAAGGCTGCTCACACCTGTCCTCACTGTCAACCACTCTTTTCTAGCTTTATAAAATCTGCACATTTGTATGAATGGCTGCTTCTCCCCAGTTCTAAATGAGTAATGGAACAAGTTGAAGAGAACTGGCTTCAGAACTGACACACTTAGGAACTTCACTAGCCACTGCCTTCCAGACTGAAACTTGTTCCCCCATGCACCACTGACTGCCTTCTGTTACTCAACCAGTTTGTAATCCATACTAATTGTTTGCCTCCCACTCCCTGTTTATTAATTTAGTGTTACAGCTTCCCTTGGGATACCTGTCAAATTTTACTGAAGTACAAATACAAGTCTTGAGCACACACACCATTTATCATACTGGTTATCACCTCAAAAAAAAATAATTAGCTTGACAAAGCCTCTCCCCTACACAGTTATATGTAATGTATAATTATGAAGTTCTGCTGCTTGGTTAAAGGACTTTATACTTAAGTTATAGTTCTGTAAGCCCTTTGATAAAGTGCCTTTTATATAATATGCCATTTTATATAATATATTTTGGAATATGTAATGTAATGTAGATGACATGTGACAAATGAAATTATAAGATCTCAATAAGAGGAAAACACTGCCTCTAGGATAGCTAACATCCTGCAAAAATACAGTGTGTGGCAGGAGGGGGCTCATTCTTCACTAGAGAGAATTGATATTTTAACATTATGTATGACTGAATTTAGAGGGGCCCAAATTTTGTCTCTGAAATATTTAACAAATGTATTAGTGCAATGAGAGAGCCACAGTGCAAAACGCCTAGTGTGTAGACAGCTTTTCAGTCCATTTCCCTATATCCTCTGCATCAGGAAATAAAGAAAGACATACAGAGTGAGTGCATAGCTATATCACCCATGTGGTAAATAAACCTTTTGTCTAGGCCAGATGAGGAAAGTATGACAAGAAAGCATGCTGTAGGTAAAACCATTTTGCAATGCAGTCCCTAAAAGAACATTGTCAACTCCATAAGGCCTCAGAGTTCTCTTTTAAAAAAACACACACATTCTGTAGAGAATGTTGATATACTGTAGCTGGTAGTTTGATTCGGAGTCCTTTTTCAGACTGCCCACCATACTGGTGTTGCCACACAAAAACATGTTTGTTTACAATCCTTAAAGGGACACCGTCAGCTTCTGTGACCAATTTTAAAGTGTCTGTAATGACTGTGTCTGGAGCAAGCACTAGCAACATAAAATATATATATCACAAGAGATCTGCACACTACTGCAGGATATTTATTATTTTTGTCAAAACTGTATTTAGCCATCCCAGCTGAAATGTCCATGGTACACGTCCATGAACTAGAATGGTGCTGAGCTGTGGGTAAACTCATTCATGAATGAGTTAATTCATTTTTGACATATAGTAGAAAAAGCTTGTACCTCTTACTGTTCTTGCTATGGATTTCTACAAAGATATTTCCATTCACAAAAGAGTGCTCTAACTTGCCCATTGTGTTTTGCATGTAAAGATTAAAGCCGTGACTCTGGGCATGAGCATTAATGTCAATTCTAATGCACACGCCCAGAGTCAGGGCTTTAGTCTTCACATAAAGAATAAAAGGGATAGAGCACTCATTTCTGAATGGGAATCTCTTTTTAAAAATCCGTAGCATGAATAATAACAAATACAAGCTTTTTGTAATATACTGTATGACGCAAATAACTAACTTGTTCATGAATGACTTTAATCATAGCTTAGCACCATTCTAGTGTTTTTTTAGGCTTACCATCTCCCAGGATTGCCTTTTGTTTTTCTTAAACTTTATGTTCATGCTTTTTTATATTCTTTCAATTTTTGGGGAGTGCTTCCAAAAGACAGTATTGGAGTGTAGCTGTGAAGATAGTGCTCAACTTTTTTTTAACATTTTTATTGTTTTTATTTATTTTAATTTATTTATCTCTTGGATTATAAATACCTTTGAGCCAGGGCTCTTTTACAAAGGTTTCATGTCATGGTAGGACAAGCAGTTAACACACCACTGGAAACATAACCTCAGCGGGAGATTAAACCATTACAAGCAGGGTTACAGGAAAGGTACAAACAGTAAAATTCAGAGCAACTATAAAGCAGCCAGTAGAGTGACCTTGTCAAAAGCAAATGAGTGAGGAGGAGAACTAATTGGGAAAACAATAGAAGGGGGCAGGGAGGAGATGAATACAGGGAATAGGCAAAAAGGGAGGGGCAGGGTCCCCAGAAAGGCTAGAATGATGAGAGAGGAGGCGTGAGAGAAAGAATATAAGGAGAGATGGAGGAGTGAGGAGGGTTTAGGGGTTTAATGTTGTAACTAGTGGGGTGGAGCAAGGTTAGATAGGTATGAGGGGGAAGGAAGGGGTTAATGGGTGGGGGAAGGGACAGTGCTGAGAGTAGATATGGGTAGGAAGAGTGGCAGGATAAGTTAGGGCAGTCACTGCTGCTAAGTGCAGTGAGGTGTTGGCAGAGTTTGTACTTGAAAGGACCAAGCTTCATTTCGACAAGGATGTCTGAGAGGAGACCATTCAACACGCTGGGTGCTCTGAACATAAATGTCCACTGAGCCTGAGTGGTACAGCAAAAGGGAACTAGGAAGGCCTGTTTGGATGCACTGTGGGTATTGCATGGATTTGGTGCCCAGGTGAGAAGATATGTAGTGGCTAGCGGGGTAAGGCCAAGGCTGATTTTTTTTTTTTTTTGCAAGTAGGCAGGTCTAATAAGTGATTCCACCCTTGAAGTGCAACCAGCTGGTCTGTTCATACAGGTCACAGGTGTGGGTGTTCTTATGTGCACCAGATACCAGTCGGCAGGATTTATTAAATGTAATGTTTATTCTTTTAAGGGTTGTATCAGTGGCAGCACCATAAACAGATAATCCATAACCAATTATGGAAAGGACTGAGCTTGTGACTGCTAACTGAAGGGCTTATGGGGTCATGCAGTGTCAATACCTATATAACAGCCCTATCCTTGAATTAATTACCTTTAATATATGGTTGATGTAAGTGGTGTACGAGAGTGAGCTGTCTAGTGTTATCCCAAGATATTTAATGTCATGAACCTGTTCAAGTGACAGGCTGAAGTTATTTAGAATTGTTAATTGAGTTGTTTAATGCCTATTGTGTAGAATAGCGAATAGCATGACCTTTGTTTTCTTGTAGTTCATTAGCAGTTATGTTGTGAAAATCAGGCCTCTACCGCATTGAAGTTAGATTTAAGGTCACTCGTAAGAGGGAGGGGGTCAGGCTGACTGGAGAATAAGACGGCATCATCCACATAGAGTACCATATTGCTGGTGCAGACTTGGGGTAGGGTGTTGAGAAAAAGGATAAAGAGTAATAGGCTAAGGATGGAGCCTTAGGGGGTGCCAGAGCGCACTGGGTAGCCGTCTGAGACAGCATCACAGATTTTGACCTGTTGCGATCTGCTACAAAGGTAATTTTTGAACCACTCAGTTACCCTATTGGAGAGACCTAGGGCAGGGGCTGTTTCTAGTAGTAGGGAATATATCAAAGACTTTAGTGAGGTCAATATATATTGACCCCAGAGTCTTGTGTAGGAAGTCAGTATACTCAAGCAAAGCAGTAGTGGGGCTGTGAGCCTTATGAAAGCCGTGCTGTTGTGGGTATTGGATGTCGTATTTAACCAGGTACTCAGCTAATTGGGTAGTGGCAATGCGCTGAAAGGCTTTTGTGAGGGGTGGGAGGATAGATATTGGGCAGTAGTTGGACTGCTGCACCTTGTCTCTGCTTTTATGAATGGGGGTCACAACCGCCACTTTCCACTGTTGGGGAAACGGTCCCAAACAGAGTGACTAATTTAGTATTTTAGTGAGAGGTGACAGAATATCCAGGGTAAGGTTAAGAAGTTTGAGGTCAAGAGAGTCACTACTGTACCTTGATTTTCCAAGCACCCTTTGCAGGTGTTTTTTGACGTCATTTAAAGTGACTTTCTTGAAGAAGAAGGGGGGTGAGGGGGCAGCTTTACTAGTACTATCCCTGTTAGCAGGTACATTAAAGAAGTTGAGGGGAAGTATGCTGCAGATGTCAGTAAAGACAGTGTTAAATGTGTCAGCTATATGCTTTGGGTCTTGAATGACTTCACCATTCACTTTTATCATTGGGGGGAGGATTTATTCGGTTTACCAGTGAGGTCTTTAAGATTGTCCCAAAATCTCCGTCCCTCACCCCAACAGTTTGAGAGCACATTCTTAAAGTGCTTAATTTTGGCAAATTGGACCTCATGGGTACAAGTGTTCCTTGCAGCTTTGTAAAGTTGCATGTCATTCTGTTTTCCTGAAATCAATGATTTGATAGTTCACACATCTTATTAATTTTTTCTTCATTCATGTCACGTGCGCCTTTAAACTACACATTTCATGTAAGTTAGCATTACAGGACAAATCTATCCTTTCATCAGAACTCAAAAGGGCTGTACAGATAAATGAACACAAGAAGAAACATTATATTACTTATTTTCTTAATCACCTCTTATATTTAATACATAATCTGAATACAGGAGGAACATACCTGCTATTTTATTCATATGTACTGCCAGTGATTGTTTATATCCACAACTTCTTTAATTCTCTATATATCTATATTAGCAAGACAGAAATGGAGAGGGGGGGCAGTTTTATTATCATTTCATTCAGTGTTATACATATTTTTATATTTTCTTCATCATGTTTTTAAAAAAGTCTAGTCATACCCCTATTGCTGCGACATGTTTTTTCTTAGCACAAGGTAGTTTTTCTTGCTCTGTAAACACATTAAAACCGTATTCAGTTTTGGTTCTTTTTTACAGTTCTAGTTTCAAACTGGTTGATATTTAGTTTAAGTAGAGACCAATTTCTGTTCAAATGTCAGCTCACCCAGAGGGGATTTATTTTTTTTAAACTTCTTTATTGCAAAGGTCAATTCCATTTACATCAATCCAAGGACAAATACTTCAGCATCATTACATAGTTAATTTGCTTTTCCTTTCTCATCTCCGGGTGTTTTAATCTATTTCATCCTTTCATCTTATTTAAGTGGCATATGCCCTATATCCAGTGTATAGAAGCAGATGCACACAGAGAAAATACAGGCCTGGAAAATATCACATGTACAATTTTGGTCTTCCAGTTTTAACTACTTTCACTGTTTAAAGTCCAGTTTTAGTCCCTGTAGTGTATCATTTTTGACCCTGCAGTAATATTCTAGTCAATCCTTTTATAGTATGCTCATATTTAAAATCTTCTGTGATAAAAGCTAATTGATAATAAACAATAAACGTGTGTGGTTGTTTTTTTGTCTCCTTCTGTATCTCTTTCATGTATTGTAACCCATTATTTTTAATGTCACCTAGGGTTATGTCCTGGAGGATGTTACCATGGTTAATGTAATGCAACTCAACGTAGTCCCCCTGTGTGATTCCTGTGTGTCCCCTCTTGTCCCACCTGTTTCTTTCCCTACCGAACTTCCTAGTACCCCAGTGCCTGCTGTGACAGAACACATGTGCCCTCCCCCTCCTCAATAAAGAGCATGAATGGAAGCCATGTTCCCTTAAGTGTTTCTATCTGAAATCTTAGATCTGCTGTAATCTTCTCCATCCTGTATACCCCCTTGACTATGCTCACCTATTCCTGTATTGTGGGTGGGTTTGAATTTAACATTTTCTTAGTAATGACCTTACCTGCTGCTGCCAGCAGAGTCCCTGTGAATGACTTCTGTCTATTTGTTTTCTTGCCTTTGGGCAGTTGTCCTAATATTAAGTGCTCAAACCCCAGTTGTTCCTTTGCTCCTATCATCCTATGTTTCTCCTCTATTGACTTCCAGAAAATCTGCAGAACCAGACAACTCCAAAATATATGATAATGATTCCCCTCTGCCCTGCACCCTTGCCAACACCTGTCTGTACTGCTTAGTGTATAGTATTTAGTTCTCCAGTTATTAGATGTTGAGGTATGCATAGCACCCCCCAAAATGTGTTTTCAGGCCTGCGGGTCTATTGTCTAGGCCTGTGGGGCTATCATCTTCCTGGACTCCGTTTCCCACGCCCTTTGGTAAATTGGTGGGGATTGATCTTGTGTAGCTGTATATGTCTTAACTAACATAGAAATATGCTTTTTCCCAATTATCCCCTCAGCTGCCTGCACTATGACCAATGTTAATGGATGTGGGTCCCTCGGTACCACCTCCAGATGTAGGCCCACCCTTAGGAAGGAGGTTATCTGTAGGTAGCAAAAGAAATCTGTCCTTTTTAGTCAATTTTCATCCTGCATTTCTCTAAAAGATTTAATTTGTCCCCTTCTTAGAAACTGAAAAGAAGATCAATCCGTCCCCTTTTCCAGTTACAATAAATGTGATCTGGTTTTGGTGGAGTAAGCTGAGTGCATTGTGTTATCTCTATTCAGTTTGTTAAAGTATCATTAATTTTTAATTCTTTTTTGATACAGCCCCAGTTTCTACATAACTGTTGTAACCACCAGTTGATAATTTTCTGTTTGCTTAGATGTTCTGCCCATGCTTCAAATTCTTCTAGTGGGTGGGCTTCAGGGCTACTCCCCTTCTCTTGGGCCATCTAAACATTGTTAGGGTCTTGTTTTTTTGTAAGCTGTCCAGGGTAGTGGTTGTGCCATTTGGTAGTTCCTTCAAAGGTTAGGCAGCCCTACTCCTCCCTGATTTTTCGGCCTTTAGAGGTCTGTCTATTTAATCCTAGCCCACCTCCCTCCCCAAACAAAGTGGCGTAATGCCTTATCTATTTTCTTCCATTCTGCATGGGCTATGTACAGGAGGAGATTCTGAAATAAGAATAGAACTCTGTGTAGAACATTCATTCTGATTGACTCTATCCTTCCCAACAGGGATAAGGGGATTAACTCCCATCTCTTTAAAGCTTTTAGTACCGCTGCTATAAATGTACCATAGTTTATTTGATACAGTTATTGTAAGTTTACTGTTATATGGATCCCTAAATATCTGATATGGGTGGTAACCCATCTGAAGGGTATCAGTGGGGTAAGACAAGGGGATTTGGTTCCAGAGGGGATTCATACTGGCTTTTGCACTGTTTGGTTTCGATTCCCATTACTGCTGACGCTGCATTTTCTGAACTCCTGCTTCTCTATGCAGATCAGAAGGGGCTGAGCTGCAGGTTATCATGCTGGCAAACCAGCATCATAACATCACTAGTTGATATTATCCTACCGCATGGTCACTATGAAAATCACACTTGCTCCATGCAGGAGCAGTACCTATTTCAGTATTTGTGTAATTCCCCTTCTATATTCTTACCTTATTCACCTGTTTAATAAATTGCATTCATAATCTATACATTCTCTATCCTTATGTTCTTCTCAGTTTTGTGGATCAATTTCTGGGGCAGTCATGCATTGTTTAAAGACTAAGATAAACTTAGGATCTAATGGGGGCATTGGATTATCAGTTGTTACTGACTCCTATGATGGATGAGCAAAAGTCACACCTTTTTTCAGTTTTTATTCCTTGGGTGGGCACCAAAATTTACATACGAATAAAATCTAATATGTGTGTGGGGGGGGGGCATGAATGTTCCAGCATTCTGATTATTTCAAGCAACATATTGGGAGTCTAATTGTATTTTCATCTTGCTTAAACAATGCCTTGAAATTCAGTTTGTGATCCTAGACTGTTTGTTTATAATATAACAATGTAGTTGGTTTAATTGCTAATCCTTTTCAGGAGAGTTATGGGAATGGAATTGTTATCATGAATTATGAAGACTATAAACAGGAACGTTTAAATCAGCTAAATAATAAAACTTCTTATGAAGAAGTTCCCAGGATTCCATTTGAAACTTTATAACAGAGAATTGCAGAAATTATAAAAGATGCGGCAGGTAAAAGATTGATAGAGAAGTGGTTGGTTATTGAGTTAATAAATACCAATCCCAGAATACCTTTATTCTATTGTCTTCCCAAAATACATAAAGATCCCCTACATCTACCAGGGGGACCAATAATTTGGGGTATTCATTCCATAACAGAACCACTATCTGAATTCATTGATCATTACTGTAAAAATCTGGTCCCACAAATTCCCTCATACTTAAGAGATTCCAAACATTGTATTCAACGTTTGAATGATTTTACTCAGAGAACTCTTAACATCCAAGATTGTTCACTTGTAACATTTGATGTTAAGAATCTTTATACAAGTATAACACTCCAAGAAGGCCTACAGACATTGGAAAATATGTTATTATTATTAAGGGAAAGAAATGAACTGGATAAAGATATTTTGCTTGCACTGACAGAAATGGTATTAAAAATAATTATTTTATGTTTGAGAACAAAAGTTACCTTCAAGTTCAAGGGCAGCAAAGGGAGCAACAATGGCCCCGAATTATGTCAATAGCTTTATGGCTGACTTTGAAAAGAAATACATATACAACACAAATAATCAATATGTATATTCACTGCTGTTATATAAATGTTTTATTGATGATAGTTTAATAATTTGGGGCAACACCAAAGAGACACTTAATGATTTCTAGCACTGTTTAAAATCCTGTACAACATACTTAAAATTTATATTGCATTTCAGTGGAATGGAAATTCCATTTCTAGATCTCAGGATTTTGGTGGAGAACAATAGCATCATCACAGACCTGTATAGAAAACCATCCAATAAAAACACCATTTTACACACATCGAGTTGCCATCCACTGGCTCTTAAAAAAGTATACCTTTTAGTCAGACGCTAAGGATTAAGAAGAACAGTCCCATATATGGAAACGATCTATATATTTTCTTAATGTCTTAAATATATCCCTGTATCTCCAAATATGTTTCAAACATATGTCAGATATATTTACACATTTCAGATGTTTCAAAACATAGTCTAGATATTTATAGAATTATCCAAGATGTATTATACTTGGGAAACATCTTTGATTACATATCTCTTTGAAATTTATTTTTGCTATACTATTTCAAAATTCAAGTTTTTATTCTTTCAATCTTATGTCCTTGCATAAAATCAAAAATACTTATTTGTGCATACACATTATTGCACTGCATATTTTGCATTTTAAACAAATGTATATTTTGAATCTATCCAACATGCTTGTTCTGAACTACTTATACTTTTTCATTTTGGATTTCCCTCATAAGATGCAATATATATATATATATATATATATATATATATATATATATATGATAGTTTTGAATTATACACATATGGAAAATAACTGTTTTGTTAATACATAAACTATGTCTGAATATGCCTACATATATCACATATTTCAGATATATGTGCATTCTTCCAGTTATATTTTAGAGATTTCCAGAATTCAATGAGATATGTCTTACACTTGGCATTGAGGGTCTGGTACATTTGCCTGACTCTCGCATTCCTGACGCTCATTATCCCAAGTCCTATTTCCTGGCTCGGTCAAAACACTGACGCACATATCACTGACAATGAAAATCCCAATGGTTAAAATACTGACTGTCCCTTCCTTATGAAACACTGACTACAAGCAGTTTAACAATGTTGTTGCATTTTGGCATATGCTGATGAAAATTAGCTCACTGGATTTACCCACTATACCCACTCACATTGATGTAATTTGATGTGAAGCTAGTAACTTACCTTTACCTTGGTTTTTAAAGTATTCGTTACCTCTCTGTTGAAGCACTGAAAAGACATGCTACAAGGGCACAGCGTACTAGCTGAACTGACCACAATGAAATGGGATCAAGCCAAACAAAAAAAACAGTCCCAAACATGCTTTTTTTCATTGCCACAATACCTCCACCAGGCACAAACAGTAACAAAGTAATTATTTTTATGTTATTATTTTTGTATGGATTGTGCATGGCATCAAGCAGAACAAACAAGCAGTGCAGCTAGCCCAGACAGGAGAAGGATCTGGGGTGCTCATTACAGGGTCAATGAACAACTCGGCACAATGTAGGAAGGCAGCTGCAAAGGCCAACAAAATGCTGGGCTGCATTGCAAGGGGTATATCCTTGAGGAGGGAGGAGGTGATTCTGCCACTGTATAGGTCATTAGTTAGACTGCACCTGGAGTATTGCGTGCAGTACTGGCGCCTGTATCTGAAGAGGGACATTAAGTTACTGGAGGGGGTGTAGTGTAGGGTGACAAAGATGATGAAGGGGCTGGGGGACTTATCATACGAGAGGAGGCTGAGGGAGTTTAACATGTACTCACTGGACGAGAGGAGGGACGGGGGACATGATTGAAACCTTTAAGTACATGAAAGGAATAATTAAGACAGGTACAGAGGGGCTGTTCAAAGTAAGGGAGGGGGGACACCAGGGGCCATGATATGAGACGAGCGAGGAAGGTTCAGGAGGGAGATGAGGAGACACTTTTTTACAGAGAGGGTGGTGGCTGGGTGGGATGTGTTACCTGCAGAAGTGGTATCCAGTAGAACAGTGGACTGCTTCAAAAGGGGATGGGACAGGACAAGGGGGAGGGTCAATGAAGGGGAAAGGTAGAAGGTAGGGGCAGCTGCAGAATAAGGGGTGCTAGCTGCACATTTGAGCAGCCTTGATTGACCTCTAGGCCTTTAGCTGCTGGCAAATTTTGTATGTTCATATGCAATGAAGATTTGACAGCTAGTCTTCCTTCCCTCATATGGTGCGTAACAAAGCACGGCATATATAAAATACCTCCCCCAAGAAAGTAGCCGATCACACACACAGAAAAGAAAAAAGAGATTTTTGATTAATTAAATTCAAGCATACCTAATAAAGACACTAACAGTTTGTATTTCAATAATTGCCTTACCCCATTTTGAAAGCCCAGCATAAAGTCTCATGATTTTACATAATCTTACTAGCTCTCCTACAAAACTGCCTTAGTCTGCTACATTAACTTCTTGTAATTGAGACACCACTTTGGTAATTGACTTCCAGTTTGCTTTTCTGTGTCATCCTTCTCTGGTAAGGAAAAATTGGATAAATGCGTAAATCCAGTGAGCTGAATTGTTTTTTTTTTAAATGGTAATTTTTTACAATATTCCCCATGTATGTGGTATTATTTCTTTTTTGTTTGCCCGACTCATGTAATACTGCCGTAGTTTTAAAGGAAAACTAGTACTGTCTGGATTTTGTCATTCAGTCTATCACTCGGCGCTATTTTGAGTGAGTCGGTCAATGGGATTCAAGCTTATGGATGTCGGGATTGTAATAGTTGGACAAACATAGGGCTCCCGGCATTGATATACTAAATGTATATATTTTGTTATACTATCAAAGAAAATATTTTGTTTTACCTTTTAATGTTTTTATGGACTCTTTAATGAAAAATTATTATAGTTTTATGCAAGCATAACTTTACTCTTTCTACAATAAGCGCATGTTAGCAAACATATATTTTCAATATATTAGAGATGTATATTCTGAGATATATTTCATATATGTTAAAATAGGTTTGGCCTGATATACAACTGGAAAGTATATGTATATGTGTCATTTATTATACACACACACACACACACACACACACATGTATATATATATATATATATATATATATATATATATATATATATATATATATACATATATATAGTATGTATATGTATATACATAGATAGATAAATAGATAGATAGATGGACAGATATTACAAACCACTTAATCGGGACATGGATAATGGGGACGTATGCTTTATTGGGACATTCCTCCAGGAAATGAGTAAGTGGCCATGTATTTCGGTGGAGATGCACTCCTTTTAATTGGGACGGGGGCATGGGACATATGGGATATTTCAGCTCTCCAGCCCCTCAGTGAGCCAACCATTATCAGTCCAATTCAGTGCCATTCATTCACTATTAGTCCTGTAACCCATAAAGCTTATGATTATGTGCTAATCTGTGTTTGTTAACACATAATGCCTGCTCGAGTCTCTCTCTCATGCACAAGCTGCTGCCAGCTCTCCAGTTTTGTTTTTGACATCTCTTTCCTGTAAACTGCACTGCCCTACCTGCTGAAACTGTTCAGTAATACAGCCCCTTCACCCTTTCTTGTTCCTGTTTAGATGTTTCCAATATGGGGGGCCAGTCTCAGCAATGTTATGAAATCTTTCCATCTTCTCTCTCTCTCTCTCTCTCGCACGCACGCATATTGCCTGAACCATGCAGAGAAAGAGAGAGTCCTGTACCATATGACTTAAAAAGAATTTGAAAAGAATAATAATTAAAAAAAAAACAACATAATTTACCATGACCCATTGGTTGCAAAATCTTTCCCACTCTCTCTCGCTCACACACACACACATATGCAAATTGCCTGCATTGTGCCATGGGCAGAGAGAGAGAGAGAGAAACCCTTCTTGCCATACTCCCCAATTAACCCCATCGACCTCTGTAGCTGATGAAAAGGATAAAATGGGGGGGATCAGCATTCTAAATTCCTTCTGTTAAAGGGGGATGGCCACTTAATCGAGACAAAAAGCCCACCACCAGGGCATCCCAATTGAGCAGCTTCTACTGTGTGTGTGTGTGTATATATATATATATATATATATACACACACACACACACACACACACACACACAATTGGGGTGAGTGGTAAATGAGTGAGATAAAACAGCGTATCATCCACTGCAGTGTGATATTTTCACCCTCTGCTCTACTGTGATGATATCAGACATTTACACACACAGGTCACAAAGATCACTGATATCATCACCCCAGGCAGCTTTCCCCTCAGCATGCAAGAAACACATGTGCTGTTACCATAGACACAAATGCAGAACTACCTGAGAGGTCTCACTGCTGCCTACAGCTAACTCAGTGAGCATTACAAAACACACCTACCCCCCCAACTTCCAGCTCATTACTGTGATGCTCTCAACTTGATGCAGCCAGAATTCCAAACAGCACAGCTTCACAGAACAGTCTAAACTATTGCCTGCAGCTAACTCAACTACCACTGAAACACACTTTGACTTGTTCCTCAAACTCTGATTCTCACCCATTACAATTACTGTGACAATCTCAACTTCACTGCAGCCAGAATCCTAAAGAGCACAATTTCACAGAACACTCTGCCTGCAGTTAACTTAATTACCACTGAAAACAGTATCAGCTGTTCTGACACTCTGCCTCTCAGCTCATTACAATTACTGTGATGCTCTTAGCTTCACTGCAGCCAGACTGCTAAACAATACAGCTTCACAAAAGTATGTTTTTTTACTCCTACCTAAAACTAACTCATTTAGCATTGCAAAACACATTCATGTGTGTCTCTCAGAGTTTATAACACTGCCAGCCCATTCAGAAAAGCTCACACACAGAATGAGCAAACACATAAACAAGAACAGAACACAAGACAGCATAATAAAACTTCTGAAACTCTTGGCCCTATTGTATATATCGAATACATGATGGGCAGATCATGTGCTATGGCAAATATTGTCACTCCTGCATCGTGAGCTTGGATATCTCACTCTGCAGGAGTGACAATATATGCCATATCACACTCATGCCCACCATGTATCCCATATATATATATATATATATATATATATATATACACACACACACACATACTGTTACATTTTAAATATATGTTTTACATACCAAATAAATGTTTTATAGTTTATAAATATGACTAGAATATATATTATATATACCTTTATAATATATTCAGGGCTGGATATTCAAAGGGGCTATGCCTGACACAACTGAGATGCACCGGTGCAACCCCGCAATGCGCCCCGGTGCAATATTCAACAGGGTGACCCATGCAGCGCAAGTCCTGATGCTCCAGGTGCAGTGGTAAGGTTGTGACTGACTCTTACAATATGTACTGCAAGCCCATTGGTCCGCAGAACTTACTGTAAGCTTTCATTCAGTGGGCAGCCACAGAGGTATGCAGGTGGGTATGCTGCCCACCAATGACGGGGGAGGAGGTCGGTGGGCTGGGGGTCCTGTGTGGGTGGGGGGATCCCTAGACTACCAGGGACCAATATCAGTCTGTTTTCTCAGTGATTCGGGTTACCGGTGGGGTGGAGGATTCCACTAGACTACCAGGGAGCTTAAAATATGAATATTATGGTGATTGGGGGTTACCGGCAGGATGGGGGTTCCACTGTACCACCAGAGAAGGGACTGAAATTGATTTATGACAATTGGTGTTATGGGCACAGTGGGGGATACCACTAGACTGCCAGGGACTGTATGGAGCCATTGGTACAGGATGGGGAAGGGGTACTGCTGCAGTCCCTGATACAGGGACCACATGCTGTGCAGGGTGCCAGGTGCATTTCACTGGCTGGCCCTGCACAACTCATGCAAATGGGGCCATAATGACATGCAAATGGCCCCATTTGTGTCTTACATGCATAATGGCCCCATTTGCATATCCAGGTCTGAATATCTGGATTTTGCGCACAGCATAGCTCCAGGTGCGCTGGCGCACTCCTAGTCCAGGCATTCAGGCCTGTCTGAGGGATGCGCCGGAGCATTGTATTTGCACTGAGTGCATTATTTGCTATATTCAGAACAGATTCACCATGGCACCTCTCTTTTGAATATATCCCTTAGTTGCTCCAGTGCAACTCACTTGCGCTGCGCCACCACTTGTGCCATTGCCGGGCACAATTCTGAATAATGGGCCTTACATAGCAATTATACAAATAATAAAGTAGCAGCAAATGTAAACACACTGATAAAACTTAATTTAGAAGATATAAAGATAAACCAACCAGCAATGTAAAGCACGCTTGTAGGATACAGAGAATGATTTCCAGGTAAACACCAGGGGGCAACAAGTCTATGCAGTAATAAACAAGGCCCAGTACAGACTGAGTACACCCACACTGAGATATAAAAATACTCTAGGACACTGGAAGGTAAGATAGTACCCAGAGAGAAATTATTCCAAAGCTGGGAAAGTCTATAATGGAAGGCAAGTTTCCAAGATTACTATGTGGCCTTGGCATGTGGAATCTATTTCCAACATATGAATATATGCTGTGCCCTACGTCAGAGATAGGGGTAAGCAGCATAGTCATATAAGAGGGGAGTTTATTGAGCCAGTATTTAACCCCAAACCATTCAAGGTACTGTAAGCACCTGCACAGTAACTTTGTGAGGGCCAGTGCAGCCGGTCGTATAAGGAACAGTGGTGGATCTGAAATAGGCAATGGAGAGTAATGCAGAAGAGGGAATTATAGCACTGATAAACAACAAGGAAATGCTTTCCTAGGGTTAAAACAGGAACGTGTCAATTGTGCATCACAGGGTGGCACCTGTGTAGAATAGAATGTCTATAATCCATCTAGCTGCACTGTTTATATGCCTGGTTAAATTATTATTATGAATTGGCAATCGTAAATAGATGAGTCTGATTGGCTGAGAGCTCTTTGAAGCCGTGATGATATCAGGCTACATCATCACGGCTTCAAAAAGCCTCTGGCCACCAGCCTCCTCGCAGACAGAAATTCCTCTGACAGCTGCATTTCCCCGCTTTACCTCACGCAACTGTGCCCACTGCCTCTGGAAAAACGGACGGAGTTCCCCAACACGGCTGTCACGGAGCGTCTGTTTGAAAACAACCATTGCTCATTCCTCCTCACACAACAAATACTGCAAAGCAGAAAACACATTCAGCGTGGCATCAGGCACACCTCGAGCAACTCCCCGCGAAAAACACACACAAAAAAAATGTCCACACAATGTGTGTGTGCGTACCTGTTTAGTTGCTGTCTCCCACTGCCACCAGATCAGAGTTTCAAATAAATACAGTCCATCTTCACACAGCCTCAGAGCACACAGCATGACCAGGTTAAATGTAAAGAGCACACACTGCTGAGAGGTGAGAGTTCAGAGCAGCACCTCTTCAACCATTTCCACTTATAACAGCGCCACCTGCTGACCAGAGAATTATAGGAACTTTTTTCTGAAAACATGCTTCTTCACCACTCTGAAAGTCATTTTAAAAATATTTTCAACTTTTTTTTGTATTTTATACTACTAAAACTTTTAAGCCAGTTCATAATAGCAATAAGTCACTCCAGAGTGTGGTATATCATGGGATATCATCACTTCTCGGGCAGTTGGACGCACTTGGCCTACGGCCTCGTGCCCAACCACCCGAGGCGTGACGATATCCCATGATATACCACACCCTGTCATGCTTTATTGCTTAATTATAAAATGGCAAGAAAAATTCCTTGGCTGTGATTGGTCGGTGCTAACCTTCAACAGTGATATTATCCCAACACACCATCTTGCCTAGTCTAAGACAACTAAAAATGTATTTTAAGAATGTATTTTTTACTTTTTTTTTTTTTTAACAAGCAAGCTGCTTTAGGATTGCAATAATGCACTCCATGGCCTGTGTTGTCGGGATAACATCACTTCTTGGGTGTTATACACACTTGGGCTGTGGCCTCATACCCAGCCACCAGAGCTGTGATCTTATCTCATAGGACACACACCTTGTCATGCATTATTGCTTAAATACATACAGCAAGTTGCACATGATCTATGGGCAAGAGCTGTAACTTCAGAAGTATGTTCTGCATGTTAAAAGGTTTCAAAGACTATATATAAGTATGTAAAGTATTCAGGAAGAGCGATGACTCATTGCTGCTCACACATTTAGCCAAATGTATAACTTCCTCATAGCCGGGAGATATTTTTTTGAACATTCTGGATAGCTTTATTTCCAAGAAATATTTACAGTTTCAGTGGAAACTCTGAAAACTGCTTGCAAGGTGTCAGCCCCTTGGGAACTGCAGCTTTTGATGTGAATGATGTCAAAAACATTTGCAGGTGCAACTTGGTTGCTCCAGCACATTTTAAAACACTCTTGATAGAAAGCATGCTTGTCCTGAGTTCAGGGACGTCAGCAACATTTGCAACATTAATTATTAAATGTAATATTTAGACATTCTGGGAATGTTCCTAAATATTCTAGACATGCTTTTCTTCTCAACTAAACAAGAGGTTTGATACTGCAGCAGCAACCAAGCCCCACATGAAAATCTGTCAGGGGTTCATGGGTGCAAGGAATAGGGGTGAGGGTTCCTGTCACACTTAACTTTGTAGGCCCCAAAAATGACCAATGACACTGGCATCAGTGTGAAAAACTCAGTAGATGCATGCCCCCAACTTTGTACCCCTGGTGACACCCATGTAGACGCTGAAACAAAGTATAGGCCACAGCTCCTAATAACATTGATAAAGTACCTATTTCTACAAAAATAAGCCATTTGATTTACATTTGTGTGCAACTCTTGTTACATAGAAACATAGAAGTTGACTGCAGATAAGGATTGCAAGGCCCATCCAGTCTTCCCATGTTTCCTACCTTATGAATGTGCCATAGGCCTGTACTCTGTCAATGGCCTATCTATTCATATTCAACTGTATTGCTCCCTTATGCATATCCCATGCCTGTTTGATGCCCTGCACTGTATTCATATTAACCACTTCCTGAGGTAGGCTGTTCTATGCATCCACCACCCTTTCTGTGAAAAAGAACTTCTTCATATTACCCCTTAATCAGCCTCCCTCTAATCTCATGCTGTGTCCTCTTGTCCTGCTATTTTTCTTATATTTAAACATGTTAGACTCTTTCTCCTTGTTAATGCCCTTAAGATGTTTGAATGTTTTGATCATATCACCTCTCTCCCTTCTTTACTCTAGGGTATACATATTAAGCTCCATTAATCTGTCCTCATATGTTTTCTGATGCAGTCCCTGCACCATTTCGGTTGCCTTTCTCTGGACTGCCTCCATTTTGTTAATGTCTTTGTGCAGGTGCAGCCTCCGGTATTGCATGCGGTACTCCAGATGGGGCGTAACCAGTGTCTTATAAAGAGGGATTATTGCCTCCCTCATACGGCTTGTGATACCCCTACTAATGCACCCCAACATACCTCTAGCCTTACCTACAGCTTTAGTGGTCTGCTTTGATGATTTCAGATCATCTGTGATGATGATGATGCCCAAGTCTGTTTCTTCCCTTGTGATTGCCATCAACTCTCCTCCCAACCTATAGGTGGCATCAGGGTTTCTTTTCCCTATGTGTATGATCTTGCACTTCTTTGTGTTAAACCTCAATTGCCACTCTTCTGACCATTTTGCTAGTTTATCCAGATCTCTTTTCATTCTGCCCACCACATCTGGATCATCTACTCTGTTGCAGATCTTGGCGTCATCTGCAAACAGACAAACCTTACACTCCAGTCCATCTGCAATGTCACTGATGAAGATATTGAAGAGGACTGGCCCCAGGACTGATCCCTGAGGTACCCCACTTGTGACTTGCATCTCTTCTGACTGTATACCATTCATCACCACTCTGTTTTCTGACCACCAACCAGTTTGCCACCCAGTTGACCAATGTCTGTCCCACCCCCAGCCTACCCAGCTTATTAATCAATCTTTTATGTGGAACAGTATTGGAAGCTTTGCTGAAGTCAAGGTAGGTGACATCAACTGCACGCTCTTGGTCCACCACTCTGGTTACCCAGTCAAAGAAATCTATGAGATTAGTTTGACAGGACCTTCCTGTTGTAAACCCATGCTGTCTTGGATCCTGTGCTCTTATAGATTCCATGTGTTGCACTATCCTTTCCTTAAGGAGTGCCTCCATAATCTTGTCCACTACTGAGGTAAGACTGACTGGTCTGTAGTTCCCTGCCTCCTCCCTGCTGCCAGTCTTGTGAAGCGGGATCACATGAGCCGTTCCCCAGTCTTCTAGGATCTCTCCTGTGCTCAGAGACTCACTAAACAGTTCTGATAATGGCTCTGCTAGTTTCTCCCTTAGCTCCTTTTGTAACTTGATTATCATATGCCAGTCGACTAGGGCAAGGAACCTGTTCACTTCTCTGTAACAGTCACTGCTGGGAAGAGTGGAAGGTCAAAGGTAGGCCAAAACAGGGAATGGGAGCAACACTCTGTCTAGGGTGGGAGTACATAAACATTTAAACAAGGCACGGGAGAGAAATAATTAAAAAATGGGCTACTAGAAACACCGTCTCTGGGGTAAGGGTACAAAAGTATCTCCATATAACACAGGGAGAATAGAGGTTGAGAATGCTGGGAGTGGTGCAGTGCAGTGGTTATGGGGCAGCAGTTTTCAAAGAGTCCTTCTGGAAACTGTGGTGTTGCCCCATCTCTACACACCTCTCTGGGTTGTGGGAAGAGGTTGCTGGATTCCAGGCTGAGTTAGCTAGGATACGGGGGGCCTCTCCCCCCACCCTGGGACCACCAAGTCTACCACCATTACATCAGAGGATGCCAGTGAGGAGGAATGGCTGGACTATGGTGGGCTCTGGGAGTGTGGGAGTGGTGGGACAGAGGCACATTCCTTAACTGGTACCACTACAAAACACCTACACCAGTCTGGTGGGGTGAAACTGCCAGAAGGAAGCACCCATGGTAGCGACCAAGGAGAACGTGGGGGCCTTCCATAGTAGAATCCCCGAGTGTGGCAGAGGAACCCAGAGGAGGAAAAAGCAACTTATAGTGGGGGACTGAATTGTGCGGGGGATAGATTTGGGAATAGGAAGGGGGGAGGCAGGTTAAGCACCTACCTGGTGCCATGGCCTGGAGAGATGAGAAGCTAATCCTGAAGATCACTAGGGCAACAGGATGGGAGCGAGAGCTGGATGTCATTGTCCACCTGGGGACTAATTGCCTGGCTGGAGACGGGGCTGGAATAGTGCAGGGGGAGTTTAGGGAACTGGGGAGGGGCTTTGACAGCTAACTCACTTAGTGGCTTTTGCTGGGATGCTGCCTGCCTATGACAGGGGACAGGAGAGGGAACTCTGCACCAGGAACTTCAACTCATGGCTGAAGGAAGGGTGTGGAGAGGAAGGGTTTGGCTACATTGGGGACTGGGACTCACCTGGAAAGAAAGGGGCCCATACAGGGATGATGGCCTGCATCCATCCAGGAGTGAACCACAGTCTCCAGTGGATGGTTTAAATGTTACTTCAATGAACATTTAAACTAGCCAAGGGGGAGTGGCAGAAGGAATTGGGGAGTCAGAAACTGCCTCCCCCACAGGCTGAAGTAGAGAGGAAGGAGAACCTGCAGGGAGAGGAATCCCACAGGGTGCAAATGAATAAAGGGATGGTAGAGATAAAAGGGGAAAGGAATGGTACCACTAAAAAGAGAGGTGGGAAGGAGGGAGGGTAAAAAGGAAAAAAAGGGGAGCAACAAGCAGCATGGAAACAAAATCTAGAAGGATATGATGGGAATGGCAAAAGTCTAGGAAATAGATTCTGGACCTAAAGGCCATCATCGCAGAGGCTGACATGCATATTCTGGCCATTACTGAGTTATGGTGCACTGAAAAGCATGACTGGGACATGGCCATACCGAGCTATACTCTGTTCAGGAAGTACCAGGTGGGAAGGAAAGGAGGAGGCGGTATGGTGCTTTATGTGATGGAAAGTATTAAAGTCACAGAGATACAAGGAATATTCACACTGCAGTGAGCTACAGACCTCCAGCACAGAAGGAAGAATTAGATAACGTACTGGTGGAAGCAATTGGCAGGATGGCAGAAACAAAGGAGGTGCTATTGGTGGGACACTTCAACTTGCAGTTGTGGACTGGAGCCTCCCAGCAGTTTCAGCTAGAAGCAGGGACATCCTGGACTCTCTGCAGGGGGCATTTTTCAGGCAACTAATCAGTGAACCCACTTGTGATGGGGCAATACTGGACCTGGTACTCAGTAACAGGGACAGAGTTGCAGATGTTACGGATGTCAATTTGGGAGGCTACTTGGGGACCAGTGATCACCGTACAGTGTAGTTCAGTATAAGGATGGCTGTGGAATGGAACCACACAAGGGCAAGTGTCCTGAACTTCAGCAGCGTAGATTTCAAAAAGAAGGGTGAGTGCCTCAGGAATGACATAACAGGGGCTGATGACCTGGGCAGGATGGCGAAAGAGTAGGTGAAGATAAAAGGGAGCATGGTACATGCACCAAAAAAGTGAGCAAAAGCAAGAGGAAAAAGAGACCACTATGGTTCTTGAAAGAGGTGGCTGAAATGGTAAACGCTAAAAGGGTAGCATTCAGAAGTTATAAGGAGACACATAGAGAGGAGGATAAGGAGGATTATTGGGAGAACATAGAGAAACAGGGAAAGCAGTAAGGAGTACAAAGGTGCAAACTGAAGCAAGAATAATCCAGGAGGTAATGAAAGGGGACAAGACATGTTTTAGATATGTAAGTGAAAAGAGGAAGACCAGGGGTGGGATTGTATGGTTAAAAGGGAAGGGGGAGACTATGCAGAGGTGGGCCAGGAAAAGGCAGACATCCTAAACAAATACTTTTGTTCAGTGTTCACAGAGGAAGGAGACGGTGAGGGGCCGCAGAAGAGTAACAAAAGCTTTGGAGGGAGACAGGGAGACACTAGTCCTTTTTTGCAGGAGAGAGTCTTGAAAGGACTTGCTGATCTGAAGGTGGACAAAATAATGGGGCCAGATGGAGTGCATCCAAGGGTATTGAGGGAGCTCAGGGAAATACTGGTTGCACCTTTGACACCTGTACAGTAACTATGTGACAGTTCTATTTTACAGCTCACTGGAAACAGAAGATTTATTTATTTATTCGCTGACCTACACAGCCAGTATAGTGTTATGCTTATGTAACTGCGTTAGTTTTGGTTGTGGCCATTCGCACTCTCTATTCCAGAAGAATTACCACCCTGTAGGGGTATGAAAGCAAGGAAACCTCAGAGTGGGTTCCACTCCTAGAGGTGCCACGGGATGGTTCCTGTGACTAAAGGTACCTTAGGAATCCCCCTAAGGAGAGAGCACTGCCGCTGGAGGAGGAGGGGAGGATGGTGGGGCAAAGACAAAATGCTTCACAGTGAGGCTGAGAGAAACTGCTTATATAGCTCAGGAAATTGGAGTGGCTGGCTGCTGAGTCACTGAACTACAGGCAAAGTCTTTCAATTGAAATGTTTCACCAGGAAAGCAGACTGAACAACAAGTTGCTCATCTCCCGGCGCAACCTGGGGGGAAGGGATACAGAGGATGAACAGAAATGCATTATTTATTTATTTAGTTATTTAAATATTTCACCAGGAAAGCACACTGAACAACAAGTTGCTCATCTCCCAGTGTGACCTGAGGGGACAGGGTACAGAGGATGAACAGAAATACATTCAAGGTGCATAATACGACAGTTACATACAATGATTGTACAGTTGGCAATTGAGCAGAAATACATCCAAGGTGCATAAGACAGTGGTTACATACAATGAACATACAGCTGACAATTTACAGTAGGCTATTTAGTGTATGGAGGAGGGGAAACAAGAGGGCACTGCAGGCATGGGCCTCCTTACTAAACATGAATCCTAATAAATTAGGGGTTGCTTTGTACAGACAGAACAGAAAAATATAGCACAGGGACAATTGCAGAGAGGTGCAAAATTATTAGAAGTGCATGTGGTAAAGACTAATATTAAAGTGCCATGGGGTGTAGGGGGGTTGGGCAGGGAAGTATCTAGTGCAATAGGAAGAAAAGGGGGAAGGGAGGGTGAATGGGAGTGAGGGCCAAAAACAGGGACCCCTGCAGGATGTTTAGAACCCTATAAGGGTCAGTAACCAATGGGTGAGGAGGGAAGATTTTGGGAAGTGCCTGGAGAAGGGGGGATTGGGCAGGATGGTAGACTTGTGCAATGGGTGAGGGGGGGGGGAGGAGGAGGAGGAAGCAGGAGGGTGTGGGACAGCCTAGCCCAAGGGGCCCAATCAGGAATGCTGGGAGGAGGGGTGGGGGAGCCAAAACCCAGGGGCCCCTCCAGGAAGCTGAGAGCCCTGCAAGGGATAGGGAGGGTGGGAGAGATAAGAGGAAATGCGGGGGAGTGCCAAGAGGAGCGAGCAAGTAAGTAACAAGTACCAAGGGTAAATTGGGTAAGATGAGAGGGAGGAGGGGGAAGGGAAGCTGATCCTGACAGACCCCTTCAAGATGTTGGGAACCCTGTGGGGGAGCAGGGGAGGCTAGAAAAGATAGGGGAGAGGAAAGGTTAGGCAAGGAGTAAGAAGGAGGGAAGGAGAAGTGGTTCTGGAGGACTGGAGGAAGACAGACATAGTCCCACTAGACCCAAAGCATCATGGTTTCACAGTGGGGAGGTCATGTCAAATGAATCTGCTAGATTTCTTTGACTGGAGGACCAAGGAACTATAGCAGGGTGGAGCAGCGGACATGGCCTACCTAGATTTCAATAAGGCATTCAACACCATTCCACATAGGAGACTAGTGAGCAAGCTGGTTAACTTAGGAGTGGGTCCAAAGGTGATAAACTAGATTAGAAATTGGATAGGAGATAGGTGACAGAGGGTGGTGGTAAACAGAATTCACTCCAAGGAAGGGAGGGTGACCAGCACGGTGCTTCAGAGATCAGTGCTGGAATGGGTCCTCTTTAACGTCTTAATAAATGACATAGCAAAGGATCTGGCAGGGAAAGTCTGCCTCTTTTCAGATGACACCAAAATTTGCAATAGGATGGACACTCGGGGGGCGAGGATGAGCAGAGACCTGAGGAAACTAGTGGAGTGGTCAAAGGAATGGCAGCTGGGTTTCAGTGCAAAACAGTACAAAATAATGCATAGGGTACAGAAGCCCAGGGGTGATGTACAAAATGGGTGGAGTGGTATTGATGACCACCAAGCAGGAACGAGACCTAGGGATAATCATATCAGATGACCTAAAGGGGACCAGGGCAGTGAGTCAAGGCAGTAGGGAGTGTTAATGGGATGCTGGGGTGCATAGGGAGGGGTATCACCAGCAGAAAGAGGGAGGTAGTGTTGCCTCTGTATAGATCACTGGTAAGACCACACCTAGAATATTGTGTCCAGTTGTGGAGACCACATTTCTGGAAGGACATAGACAGACTGGGGGTGTTCCAAAGGAGGGCAACTAAAATGGTGCAGGGTCTGTATCAAAAGCCCTATGAGGAGAGAATAAAGGACCTCAATATGTATACCCTGGAACAGAAGAGGGAGTGGGGAGATACGATAGAGAACATTAAATACCTCATGGGATAAGTAAGGTACAGGAGGGGAGCATATTTCAGAAGAAAAGGTGCTCAAGAACAAGGGGACATGCTATAAAGCTGCAGGGGTAGATTCAGGAGAGATGTGAGGAAGATTCAGGAGAGATGTGAGGACGTACTTCATCACATAAAGAGTGGTGGATTCCTGGAACAGCCTTGCAGTGGAGTGATGGGGGCCAAAACAGTGGTGGAGTTCAAGAACACATGGGATAAGCACAAGGGACTCATTGTGGAAAGGAAGGGGGAAGGAGAAAGAGCTGTAGATGGGACAGGGTCTGAGGTAACAGTGTAGTTAGGGAGAAATGGACAGACTGGATAAGCCAAGCAGTCCTTATCTCCCCTCCAGTTCTGTGTTTTTATGCTTCTATGAAGGTGGTACTGAAACTAAGATACTGATAATATTGTACCGCCACCCTCCACCACCAATAATTCCTGGAAAGGTTGTGTTAAACTCCAACATATTCTTCTAAAATTATAAATATTATTTCAAACAAAATGTGATGCTTAAAAGTCTATGAAGAGTCTGACCATGGATCGAAATCTTAATGTTCGGAAAATTAAGTCCATAGACTATTCTCTTATAGTTACTATATCTGACTGTATCACTTATGATTTATAGACCCACTGTTGCAATATTAGCACTTCATGCATGTAAATATGGTTCACACCTTTGTTCCAGTTCAGTGCATGATTAGGGTTGATTTGTGATGTGATTACAAAGGCCAGCATCTGATTTTATTTAGATTAGGTCGTCCTCTAACCTATAGATATGCAATTACTGCATATCTGGTATCTCATCTGTACAGTAGTATTGCGTTATTTTAAGAATGCACTATATGGAACTAAGTACTGTATCCGATTTCCACGGTGACAACGTGTAAGCTATATATCATCCAACAGCATGTGATATATCCTCAGACTACATTCTGTGCAGCGGTTAAACTGGACATGTTTGGGTGGGGGAAATGGTCACATCTAGATTTCCAGGTGGTGGAACTGTCATTTCTGTGTGGTGGAACTCTTCCACTGTAGTCAATGGAGAAACATGACAGAGGTGGGGGAACTGTCATACAGTGTTTTTAAGAGGTGGTGAAACTGAGCTCCTGTGCGCTCCTGTCCAGTTTAACCCCTGAATCTGTGGGCATGTGTTAGCTTAAGTTTCTGATTTTTTTTTATCCAAAAACAAGACACTCATAACACATCTGTAGCGTTTTTATTAGTTTTATGCTACCAGAATACCCTGCATTTAGGCCAAGAACCTATCACGCTAAGAGGAAAGAAGACAGGATTGATGGACAAGAAAAGTACTGGAATGCCTAGTGCCGCTAATAAAGCGAGTCCTCGACATCATGTAGGCAGGACCCCCCCCCAACACGCATACACTATATCTATGTCTGTCCTAGTTTCACAGGTAAATACAACAAAATCAGTCTGAGAGGTGGAAGTGCTGCCCTTCCTCTTCTTTCGTGCCTTGAACCGATTCTCGCACTTCCTATACCTGGGACAGTTTCTGGGAACAGTCCGAGACCAGCGAGGTTTCCTTTTACCACTAATCAACGTTTTTCACGATGGATATTTACATATCGGAGCTAATGCTTGTTCCAGAGAACAACACCGTTTTTTGACAACTCCCGGGAAGCAGGAACCCAACAGCATTGCCAAGCTACAGTCCACGTCTACAGGAATGCACGCCACAAGCCCCATACACTGTCGCTCAAGTCCGATTAGATCCAACAAAAGCAGCCCCTCCTCTCTAAAATGTCCATGGCAGTATCTCTTTATTCAGCCAGTAGAGTGGATTACAGTATTGTAGGTGGCTATGTGTCGTGATGGAAATCTTGCCCAACTGTTTTCCACTTATATATATATATATATATAACGGTAGATCTCAAGGCCAGGTAGTGGGAGATGTACCCCACACGCTCCAGCTGCCCATTGTTGTGGTGCTGGCCCTTTGTGCCAAGTGCGGGGCCAGGGGATCCAGATGGTGGTGGTTTGTATTTGAGTGGGAGCTGGAACGTTGGAGGGGAGCGGGGGAAGGGGAGAGGGGCCGCCCGCCTGCCTAGCCAACTGACAGAGAGACAGACAGACAGGAGGCTGCAGTGCAGTGCACTCGCTGTGTGCGAGTACCTTCCCTATATGGTGCTGGATTAGCTTTATGCTAATAGTGAGAGGAGACGAGCAGCAGCAGCAGAAGACAGCAGAAAGAGCTGCCCGTGGAGGCGATCAGAGTCTTAGCAGAGCTGACTCCTCAACAGCCATGGCTGAAGGGGGCGAGGGCGAAGATGAGATCCAGTTCCTACGAACTGTAAGTACCGGGCGATCGCCTTCCTTCACTAAGCACTTGCCCATCCTGGCACTGCGATGCAAGCAGAGCTGGGGACGTGGTGCATAATATGCACAGGAAATGGAAGCGTTGGCCTCCCTATAGGCAACTGGAACTAGCAATGGCTTATTCTAGGAACTGCTACTTTTTACGTGGACTGGTATTTATTTTTCTGTTTGTTTCCGTGTATGTGCGTATACTGCTTTATATGTTGAAGTAGTCTCTATGCTTTCTGTCAGATTGGAAACCCATTAAACTTCGAGAGAGGGCAAGATTTCACCAGCATCAGCTATTGGTATTTGCAATATTAATGTTACTGTACTGAAAAAAAATGGACGAAAGCGCCACAACTCCCAAGCGCAAGGCTTGCCTTTCTGTTCCCAGAGTATCGGGTCTCTGTCTCTAGCCCAGATAACGCCATTTCATTTTTATTTTGAATGACACAGAAAAAAAGGACGTTGGCTTGCTGGAGGTGCTAATTAGTGAGGGACTCAATTACTACTGTAAATTTCTATAAACACATTTGCCACAGCGGCTCTGCATAAAGCCAGCGTGCTGAGCAAAATTGGACTTTAACAAGTTCTGTTCGCACATTAACTTAACGCAACTTCTGCCTTTGCCCACTGACATAGCTGCGGGTGTATTATATTACTCAGTCTGTAAATGGCACATAGCTGCCTGCGGCCCTTCTGCTGATCGCGCTGTTTCGGAGTCACATTATTTTAAAAATATGCAAAGTGCAAACTGATGCAATGGGCAGTGCTGTTCATCTCTGCGTGTGGAGGAATGGCTCTGCCTCCAGCTAATGTTGCATTTGGAGCGTCCCTTCACTCGTGTGCAATGCGATGTGGGTTTAGTAACTGCACCTATTAACAACTCAAGCCCCGAAGCAGGCTCGTTCTGTCCCTCAGGTGTGGGAAATGAAGGTGTATATGTGTGGGGGGAAGGGAGGGCTGGAGGATCAAACAGTGTCGGAAAAAAGGCTTTCATGTTCATAACTTTGCTCTTTGATGTAGTTAAAATGCCGTAGTAGAATGCAGGGCAGTACAGTACCTTCCCCAAATATCAAAAAGCATCTGAGTGGCGATAGGATGACTGTCCCTACTAAACGTGGGACAGTTGAGAGATAGGATTGAAACTGTGAACTCCAATGCTGTAGCTCACCACTCACCAAGGAGGTCAAACAGCTGATAAAAACTATACACCCATTCATAGCTCCCAACCTTCTGCCTCACAAATCAGGGACAGTGCTTAGAAATCGGGGCACATCTTCAAAATTGGTTCTATATACTCAGGAAGCTGGTGGAATAAGGGCTTAGTGTCTGATGCATTTTCTAAAGAACAGCAAGTCTGCAACTTTAATGTTTGACATTATTTTGTGCATACAATCACCACTTTTTAGTCAGGAAAACACAAATTTTAGGTGAGACAGAAAAACATTGTATAGCAAAATCAGGGATCTCCCCAAAAACCAGTTGAGAGGTAGAGTATGCAGGCATTTTGCTGGGTGTAAATCATAAGGCTTAAGTTGAAGATGAACCCGCTGGGATTCCATGAAACCTCTGTAAAATCTATTGATGCCTTTAGGAAAAGTTGGAAAAGTATCCTTATCTAGACAAAATCATTCAGGTTTTATTTCATTTATGGTCATTCTTTTTTCTTTTCTTTTTTTTTTTTTTTGCTAAGGTAATTTTCATCAAAACAGGATCTTTTTATTTGACTGATAGACTGCTTCATGTGACAGCGCAGTCCTCTCCTTATGGCATCCCAGTCAGTTACTGTGGAAATGATGTCACAAGTGAAGGATTTTGATTTCAAGGAGCGGGAGTAGATGAAGTCTAACAGAAAAGATTTGGTTCTCAAAAGACATGTTCACAGCAATACTGCATAAAGTGAGGACAAACACAGAACATAAAATGCAGGCTGAATTCTAGCTAAATGTGCAAGTTTTTTTTTTGTTACCAGAAGTGTCAGTAGGTTTTTTGAGAGACAGAGAAGTCAATGCAGTGATTAAAAAACATCAACAGTTTAATAAAAACCTTTAGTTACCAAGTTCAAAGGGAACATAAACCCATTTTTAAAATCATTAAAAAATTGGGCATGTGTCAAGTTTAGTTAATATCACAAGTATATTGTTTAGTGTTTGCTTTGAAATAGTCATTATTTTTTCTTATTTGCAGTCCCTCATTAATGTTGCCTTTGGCACCCAATATTCCTTTTACTTATGAGTTCCGGAACCTAGTGACATCAGTTGAGCTGAAGCCAAGGGTAAAGTTTTCCATGCAGGGCTTCCACTCAACTGATGTCACCACACTCTGGAAATGATAAGCAATTATTAAAATGAATGCTGGGTGTGGAAAAAGGCAGCATTAATTAACAAGTGACACAAAATAAGAAAAATAAAATATAGGACTATTTGAAACCAAACACACAAATCAATACACAGAGGCTGGATATTCAAACTGTGCTACCTGGAAGCAAGCCCTTATGCTGGCGCAAAATAGTTGGCAAGAGGGTGTGGTTGGACACATCTGGAAGGGAGTTGCGCTATTGAGCAACTCTTTGAATATCACCCTGGCCACAGCCACTGTGCATGGCGCAGTGGAACTTGCGCCACCGCAAGTTGTCAGGTGGAGCATTCAACCTGCGTGGCGCCAGTACCACAATGCCATGTGCAAAATCCCCATATTCAAAAGGTGACATGCAAATGGGGCCATAATTCATGCAAGGCGCAGGGGGGGCCATTTGCATCTGATTATTGCCCCATTTGCATGCCATTAGCATGCTGGTGCACCGATCCCCGAGGACTTGCGCCTGGCACCCTGCCAAGCAGCAGCCATCGGGGACCGACACCCCCTGCAGCCCGATCGCAGGCAAAACAGTGTAGAATCCCCCACCACCACCCCCCAGTGACCCGATCGCGGGCAAAGTGTACTCCCCACCAGCCCAATCGCGGGCAGCAATGTGCCCCCAGCGTATCCCTGGTGGTCAGTGGACCAAAATGCCTGATCACGGGCAGTGTATAATAAACCTCCCCTCCTCCCACAGTCATCCCTGGTGGTCCAGTGGACGAAATGCCCGATTGTGGGCAGTAAGTTTAATAAACCCCCTCGAACATAGCTCTGGTGGCTGGCGTCCCCCCACCCCACCGACCCAAGCCCCACCACTCCCCAGCGGCGGCGGGCAGCAGCATCCACCCGCCTGCCGCCCGCCGCCCACCGACTGACTGCGGTGAGACTGCCGCCCACTGGTGCAGAGCAAGCCAATGGGTGTGCAGCCCATACCGTACATGACAGTCAGATTTGTGAATAGAATCATTCTCAAATCTGGACTGTCATCTCGTTATGGAGTTACATGCAGTGGCTCTGCTCCCGTAAGCGTGCAGTCGGGCGATCGTAGCGGCGGCAGCGACAGACTCCTGCTGGCTGCGAGGGCGTGGTGGGCGATAGTGGTGAAATGCCACCAAGCAAGTTCACTGCCAGCGATCAATTCACTAACCACCAGAAATAGGGAGGGCCACATTGCCAGTGATCGGGGCTGGTGGGGGGAGTACACTATGCCCGCGATCGGGCCACTGGGGTGGTGGGGGATTTCAGTCAGCTGCCCTCGATCGGGCTGCAGGAGGGGGCACAGGGTGGGTTGCAGCCAGCCACAGGTGGCAGCTGCTGTGTTGCGCCCTGCAATGCAGCAGCTCACCTGTGGGTGGCCTCGACCAAGCCTTTTTGGGGCTCAAAGTTGTGCAGGCGCAGGTTGGGGGTTGCGCCTGCACAACTCTGCACAGCCCGGCTGAATATCGGGCTGTGCAGTTTATGCATGGTTCCTCCCCCTCCTGTTGAGCATGGATTCATTTGCATTGCGCTGTTGCTCAGCCTGTTTTCAGTGGCGCAACTGCCTCCTGATGAATATCGCAGAATGGCGCAAATTCAGACTTACGCAGGCACAACCCTATTGTGCATGGCGCAACCCTTTTGAATATCCGGCCCAGAGGATATTAAATGGACTTCAAGCATGCTCAAGTTTCCAATTATATTAACCTCTGCTCTGCCAAGGACTTGCACAAAAGTCTTGAATTCCAGTATGCTCCAAATATGCTGATACAGCCAGAGTTAAAAACTGTAATGTGAAGGTTTATGTCCACTTTAAGGAAACAAAGTTAAAAAAAATTCTCATGCCTAACCTGTTTTCACATCAAGTTCTTTGTCGGTTTTGATTTAGGATATCTTTAACAAGATGCAGTGGCCTCATAGATTGAATTATCTCCTTTAAAACATGAAAAGTCTAACAACTTGTTTAGTAAATGAATGGGGGATGCATGGATATGCAGGGTAGGACTGATGCGACATTGGCACAAGAACTGTTTACACTGTTTTGTTTATTTATTTTAAAATTGGTGACCAGGAAAGGCACACTGAAGGGGAATATCAAGCAAATACTCCAGAATATGATACAACTACAATGCAAATACAATAGAATAGATGTCTGCATACAAACAAGGTGCAAACAACAGTAGTGCAATATGGAAAAAGTGCAAAAATTCAAGGTACGGGTATTTGAAACAAGACACATTCTACATCCTGGAATAAAAATGAATACCTTGTAGAAACACTATAGCGCAGAGTAACAAGGGCATGAAGCTGACCCATGAGGGGGCATGAATGGGGAGGGAGGAAAAGGCAGGTCAGGTAGGGAGCTGACAGGTGCAGGAGGAGGAGGAGTTTAAGCTGGTGTTTAAGGGAAGTTGGTGAGGTGAGAGATGGGTGTCAGAAGGGAAGAGGTTCAGAGGAGGAGAGATGATAGGAGAAAGCTGACTGCCTACTGGAGGAGGAGGAGGAAGGAGGAGGAGAATGTGGGGATCTTGGGTGAAGGAGTATGAGGCAAATGGCATGGGTGATGAGAGTGGCTAGGTATGAGGGCAGTGCCTCAAAGCAGTATTTAGTGATGAAAGAAGCACAGTGATGCAAGTGATGAGAGGGTAGAGGAAGGATAGGGAACAATAGAGTGTGCAGTGATGGGTACGAGTGGATAAGTCTGTGGCAAAGCAACAAAAGGCATTACAGAGGGTGTCCAGTTTGGCAAGGAAAGAGGAGGGAGCAGCACCGTCTACCATATCTGCATAATCAAAGACTGGTACTGCTGGTGGGTTATATGTATTATACTTCATTAGTACAGAGAATGTGGTCTCTCTGGTTGAACAGTAAACATGTGTTTGTTTAAAATAACCTGCTCAGGATTGTTTCATTTCTCATGTATTACCAGTCGTTGGTTAAAAGGCATGGCATAGTATATATTGTCTGTTCTCTCTGAAGGAGATGCATGTTTACCACCACTACTGCACAGAAAGTCCAGCAAAAACCTATCTGTTTTGGGGGGTAAAGTAGGAGGGGCATCTTGGAATCTTGCCAAAGTTTTCCACAGGTGTCATTTCTATAACTTAGACTAAAAGATATCCCCATCCTAAAAAGGTTGGCATGGATATCTCTTTTCAGAATTATTTTTATAGATGACATTGGATGCAGCCCGATGGTGCAGCAGTAGTGTTACCAATTGCAATGCCGATGACCTGGGTTTGGGAATGATCCTGAGACATCAGAGGGCAAGCCAGGAGAGGAAGATGACTAAGCATCTCAGGGACCACTTTCTTGGGGGGGATCCAAGCTCATGGTTTATGATTACCAACTAGCAGAGGTTGCACGGTAGCACCACTTTGGCTATGTAGAATGGGAGGTGCTGCTAGACACTGGCTTGTTGCATGCAGAAGCGCCTGCGCATGTGCCTGGAGCATCATTGCACAGACAGTACAAGGAGAGCAAAGGGAAACATTGCTGCCATCGAGACAGATGAAGCTTTGCCTTGCCCTCCACATCCAGCATCAGGCCTCTGCTACTTGGTTCTGGGTACAGAATTGAACTTCACCTCCACCAAGGGAGCAACTGGACGGAGTTGGGAGCCGTCGCAGAGAAGAATGCAACCCTGCCCTGGAGCTGGAGGGCAGATCAGGGAGAGTCAGACTTATGGTGTGTCACAGGTGATGCAGAGCTCCAGGATCTTGGTAGGAAGCCTCAGTGGATGGGATGGTGGCAATGGTGATGGCCAATGGAGGTCCCGCTCAGTGAGTAAGGAAAACAAATAGAGTTGGGGGGCAGTAATTGAAGTTCTTTCAACCTGCACATGTAATATACAAATATTGACTGGTGCTGTGGGACATAGTGGGAAAATATTTATTTATTTATTTTATTTTATTTATTTGAATCTTTTGACTGGGTAAACCCAAGGGGCCTCAGTAGGCCCTTTTACAAATATTGAACTCGAGGGATAAACTATTGACTGACAATAGTTACTTTGGACAAAGACAACATCTGAGGCAATACAACTACTGGAAGATTTCATCACAAGGGCTCGAAATGTTTCCACTCTCAGCCCAGTAGAGCATTGGTAGCACTACCACTTGCTATACTGGTGATCCGAATTTGGGAACAAAGTTGGGTCACTTGGGGGCCAGCCAGTGATGGGAGGATTGAGCACCCCAAGCACAGCTCTCCTTCCTCAGGAAGGGGATGTTGCATCCTGCTACTTGACTGTCAACTGGTGGAGGCTAGCTGGCTGCACAGCTGGACCAGACAGGGTGAGAGGCAGCTTCATGGCACCAAGCATGCATGGGTGCCATCGCACCTGTCTTTAATATCATTGTATGCCAGGTGTTAGGTTACATGGACCTGTTTAATTGATGGGAACGTGTTCGCCATGACACCAGGGAAATTGCCTACTCTTCTGGCAGATATGTGTTAGAAGAAACTTACCTTAGGAAGAGGCATTTGCTTCTCCTCCGGGCTGAAGATGAGACGTTTTGAGCTCAGGGTCAAGGGAAATAAATCAGCAGAGGCACAGGCTGAAATGAAGAATTCCTCAGAGTTACAGAAAGAAAACACGGAGGCCGTACCAGATGTCACAAAGTCTGTGAATGGAATGGACCGAATGACTTTAGAAGGATACCCGCATCAGACTGGTGATGTGGCAGTGCCTGACAGCCATTAGGCAGAATAGCTGCTGTGGAACAAAAAAGGATGTGGCTGCTCCTCTGTGCATCAAAGGAGTGTCATTTCTGCTGCAGGGTTAGAGACAGTCACTGGGAAAGGTGACTGACTCAGTTAGAATGCTGCCCCGTCGTAAGGAGCAGAAATCAGACTCAGTGTGCTGGTCAGCAGACAATGCATTGAAACAGGTTGGTTTGGTGAGGGACAAAGTTGGCTCACCTTGGAGATCTCCAGGTCTGGTAAGTACAAGCGACCTGAAGAAGGATCTTTCAGAGGGGCAGGTGCAGACGCTCTGACAAAACAGCAGGACAATGAGGTTCCTGCTGCTAACAGAATGTGTCCCACTGCAGAGCCAGCACTGCCACTTGACTTAGAGGACCCAGCTATGTTTCGGTTTTTCCAGAGACCTGACCCTAGACAGTTCAAAAACAACTGCTACAGGCATGGCAGCAGTGTTTGAAATTCCCCCTCCACAGTCTTAACGTGCACAACAAGGGAAAGTGTCAGCACCTGATTCTACTCAGACCACACCTAAGTCTGTAGCTCTTATAGATGAAACTACTATGATTGTTCAGATACCAATTACATGTCCTGAGATAGCTGGCTCTCACACTGACACAGTAATAACTGTTTCTGACCAAGCAGCAGTTCCTGGGTCTGATACTGCTGAGAACCATCCCATTGATATAAATCAAGCCCCTCAACAACCTGTTACTGCCACATGCTGGTCTGGTGTTCCTCACTGCTCCACTGTTCAAAGGAGCTATACTGAGTGTTTTAGACCCACAGCTGAACCTGCAAAATGGCAGAATGCAGTCCGCATAAAATGCAGAGGGAGTTTGGAAGTGGCTTCTGATTGGAGATTTGTGGCCAGATCCATGTTAAAGGATAGTTTAAAGTTGACAGCTTCAGAGATTTATACACTAATTAATACACCTGGGGACCCAGTGCATAACGCTAGCTTAAAAACTGCTGCTAGCCTAGAGAGGTTTTGGGTGAAGTACGATCTGGTGAAGAATACTCTGCTTAGGACAGATTGCTATTCTGCTCACAAAGCAGGAGATGAAAACCATTATAATATTATTCAAAATGAATGAGTAAGCATAGTGGATGTTATCCACTGACTAAAACAGAAATGCAATGTTTAAGCGAACCTGACCTGATAATAGACACTGGAAATATATGGACTGATGGGTGGTGAATCCAGGAAAATATGTTACATGATGATTCTGGTATAAAACCTCCCCACTGTTTTTAACTGGGGATGGACAGAGGTGTCTTATTTTATAATGGTCAGCCAAAGGCGTGTTATCACTGTGGGGCTCTGGATCATTTGAGCAATGTTTCTGACACTGTAAAATGTGGGTCATGTAATGAACTGGGGCACACTAGTAAACCCTGCACCAATAAAATGAGGCACAGTTCATGTGATGAGGAATGCCACTTATATAGAGTCTGCCCATGGACCTCATACAATCCTGAAGATATATTGGACCATGTAGAGCAAGATTTCTAGGTCAACATGGCCCAAAACATTGCTAAGGGATCTATCACTATACCCAAATCCGTGGTGCCATGTTCAAGGCTCCTCCCTGCTAACTTGGTTCAGGATGGGGAATGACCATCCAATTCTGCTGCAGGTGGTAAGTCAGTACCACCCCCTGTACCAGATATCCCGTTTACTCTGTCTGCTGATACTGAGAGGACCAGTGAGATCACTGAGGTTAATGGCCTCCTTCTTTCGAGGGGATGGACACAGCAGAAGTGGTCTCTGAAACCCCTGAGGTAGTTTCAGAAACCTCTGAAGTAACTGATGGTGTTGCTGTGAAAGCCATTAAAGATATGCCTCCCATCCCTGAAACAGAAATATTCAAAATAGTTACCAGGCAAAGGAAAAATAGAGGGCCCATAAAACCAAAGTTTCCAGAAGGCGGTCACTGGTGTTGGAAAACAGATATGACTTGCTGGCTGCTAAATGGAACTGGGAGACGTTCCTTCTGTCCTGGTCACAACACGAGCCCTCCTCTGGAGATGGGGAAACAGGCCCAGATGTCAGTGTCTTGAAAAAGAGAAAGAGTGCATGGCTGACTGGGGGGGGGGACAGTCATAATAATTTGTTTAGTTTCCGTGCTTTTTTCTTTGTTCTGATGAGTAATGCCAGTTCACTGGGCTTTTTCTGTTACTTCTCTTTATGACAGTAGTAATTGTAGCATGAAAAAACAGCTTATTAGCATGTCAGTTTTGCAAAATATGGGAGCTGAAATTGCTTTTTGTCCAAGATATGACGTTACACTCATTAATGGAGGTCAGTCAGGTCAAGAAAACTTGGCTGTGTGGGACTTATTTCTGGTCACTAGGTGAAGAAAAATGTACAAGGGTTGGGATTTTTTTTAGGGTATGGTGTAGTAGTGGTTAACCTTATTGATTTGATTCCAAGCTGGGTTTTAATCCTGGATATCATGTATAAGGGATTGAACCTGAAGGAGATGAAAATTTCTTGTCCCCAAATAAAGGCTGATAGGGTCAGCCTGTTTAAAGAGATACGGCCATTCCTTTACACTACGTGAGATATTATTGTGAGTGGTGATTTAATTGTCCATTTATTACTAGAAACCAATAGAAGTCATAGAAAAGTGTATTGTGATTATAATTATTTGAATCAGATGCTAAACTCTGCCATGATAATGCTGCTTCAACTTCCTCTTCTCTATAGAACATACATTTTTAAAGGACCTCTCTTCTCAAAATTAACTTTCTGTTCTTATCACCGGGTTAAAATCCAGTCTTTTAGTACAACGTCTCTTGAGACCATGGATCATAAAGCTATTACAGTTTTGGCTGGTTTGTATTCAGTCCCCCAGGTAAAAACCCCTACATGGAGATTTAACAACTCCAGCCTAAGTAGTCCACATACTGTACAAAAGATTCAGAATTTCTTTCTAGACAAAATTACCACCACAGATCTGTCTGACAGCCACCTTGTCTGGTGAGAGGATGTGAAGATAATTTTAAAGTACCTTTGCACTGCAGTCTCTAAAAAGCTGTGAGGTATTTAGATCTAAGGCACCAATTAGAAACATTGCTTTCTTTAATGACAGAAACAAAAGAGGATTACATGAGCAAATAAATGTTATTAAGAAAGAAATGTATGGTACCATCTAGTCAAATCATGTCACTTCTCGGGAACAGAAGTTTGGCACACAGGGCAGGAAAGCACATGCAAATCATTTGAAGATTGCCAGGAAAGGGTACAGAAAAGGGTTATAATTGAATTGAATGATCACATGGGTATAAATAGAAAGGACCCAGTAACTATTTCTAGAATAGTGAATGACTATGTTTCTAGAACATTTGGGACATAGGTGGCAGTGTGGAAGGACTGATGTCCTTTTTTTGGAAGGCTTTTGTCTGCTCTCACTCCATGATGATACAGTTAGTGGTATGGTCCAACCCATTGCTACTACTGAAGTACTAGAGGTAATTGGATCACTATCAAACTACACAGCTCCTGGCAGTGATAGCCTTTCAAGTGAATTGTACAAATTATTCAAGCATGAGTTTGCCCCTGTTTTCAGGGCATATTTATTGACATTTTGGAGAATCAGATATCAGAGCCCGCTTTTATGCAGGGCATTTTGATTCTGCTGCATAAAAAAGGTGACAAGGTTGGACTACAAAAATGGAGGCCATTAGGTTTGCTAAACACTGATCTTAAAATGTTATTAAAGATACTGGGGAGGAGGTTGGTAGAAGCAGCATCAATGGTTATACTGTTCTCACAGACAAGTGGTATTAAAGGAAGAAAAATCCAGGACAACCTGATTTTGTTAAGAGAATTAGCTGAACAGGGGATGCAGAGCAAAGTTAAGGGCCCTCTCCTGGCCCTTGAGCAGGAGAAGGCTTTTGACAGGTTGAACCATGTCTTTTTGTTTGCTGTCTTATGGAGGTATGTTGTACTGGACAGATTTGTATATTGAATATGGTTTTTATATCAAACAGGGACTGTTGTTGCTGTTTCTAATGGATTTGGGGGTCTGACTACTTGATAAAGGCTGGAGTGCAGCAGTATTGCCATATGAGCCCTGTGCTGTTTCTTTTCATGGTTGATCCCCTCTTACAAGCGATTGACCAGGATGGAGGTATATGAAGGGCAGATACTCCATTGTGGCTTCCCCATCAAAACAGCAACTCCCGAATGGTAAGGAGTCAAAACAGCACTGGATTATAGCGAATGCCAGAATCTGCAAACTCTCTGTGGGAAGGAGAGTTCACCCCATGCCCCTCCTTGCAGCCCCCACATGCCCCTTACTAAATATACAGTCTCTGGGAGGGTGGACCTCAGGAAGGGGGTACAATGAGTTGCCGATATTGGCATTCATTATGATCTGCCACTGTTTGACTTCTCACCATTTGGGAGTCACTGTTTTGATGAGCTACCCATTGGGGAGTTGGCTATGAAATCATCTGCTATGTGGATGTTTGTTTAATGGTAAAGGATGAGGCATCTGGGGTGAAGATGATGGAACTGTTGGGCAGTATAGCACCATCTCTGGTGCCCACTTGAATGTGCAGAAGAGTACTGGTAGGTATATGCATAACCATGCCCTGACAGGATCACCATGAGTTGGAGGCATTGCCCTTACAGCAAATCCTATACAGTTTCAAGTATATGATTGGGGTATAAATTTGGTGAAATAAAACTGGAAACAGGAATTAAATGTTGCTGACAGATTAGTCTCTAATTGGTGTCAGTGGCAGCTGTCAAACCATAAGAGAGACTGTCTGATTAAAACATTTTTGGTTCCCTTGTTTTTATAACTTAGTTTTATCCTGCCTCCACTGGTAGGGAAGGGAGGTTGTATTATACAGTCTATTTTTTCGATTGGTGTGTGGCAGTCAACTGTACCATATTAAAAGGAATCATATATACCTGGAGGTTAAAGAGGTTGGATTAAATATGTTAAACCCGGTTGTGTTTTTGCCTGTAGTTTTTTTAAGCTTTAACATACAGCCCTTATTTGGGGATAATGTCTTTGCTGGACTCTTTCTGTCCTGGGAGGTGTGTGCACCCTTTGTGTAGATGTGGGAATTAAATTTCCTCACTTTCGACTTAGGGTCAACATTCTACTACCTATATTCACTCCAGCTTCCAGAAACTGAAAATCTGGAAACTAACAAAGATACTTTCAGCTAAATACAGTGAACAAACTGTATCACGTGTAGTGCAATCCTGCTTTACATAAATCCAATATTTCACCCACTATGTGGTGTCCCTGCACATTATCACTAAGCAATGAGTTGATCTGTGTGTTCCCAAGAAAATGTCATATGGTTGTGCTCATGGTAAATTGAACATAAAGGGAAATGCTAAACATAAAAGCACTAAAGAGCAAAGGTTGTCTTGGACCTGATTGTAAATGGGAGCCTGAAAGTAAGGATCATCTATTTTTCACGTGTTCACACACTCATTCCTTCTGGATGTTGATCACATGGCAATGGGCGGTTCCTGAGTTCCAGTAAATGACATACTCCACTCTGATATGTGGAACTAGACACATGTGGAACTATACTAGATGAATGGATTACATGGGCACCCGGTACTCTTCTTGAATAGTTTGTCTGTATCAAATGGAATATATGGCAGGCCGATTGTAGATCTGTATTGCAGAACAAAGATATTCCTTCACTGACTGTGATTAATAATATTAGGAATGAATTGTTACTGGTTAGAGCATGAGAACATAACTATCTGTCTGTCCCTCTTTTTCAGAAACTATGGAAAGGATTTGAATGGTTAGATGCAGGATAAATTTTGCAGCACATAGTATGACAGGTGAACTTTGGCACTGTTTTTTTGTTCATTCTTAAGAAAAATGTATATATAGTATAGAGGGTTATGGCCTGTTTTGTTTCACATGTGGTGGTATGGTTTGCAATTTTTTTGATATGTAACATGTACTATGACCTGTTTTGTGGATATTGTGGATATTTGTTTTAATAAAAAAAATACCCCAACTCTCTTTGATAAGTGCCATGGGATGTTTTACTTCCATTTGGACAGTGATCATGATAGTGAACGTGAAAAGCAAAGGACAGTAGCAGAGTAAGAGCAGGAGTCAAATAGAGGATATGCTTTAATGCCAGGAGCCTGGGCAACAAACTGGCAAGCTCCAGGCACTGATGGCAGACACTGAAGTGGACCTGGTGGCCATCATGGAAACATGGGCCACAGATAAAAATGACTGGGAGATGATGGTCACTGGGGAGTCACTGTTTAGAAGGGATAGAATAACTCATAATGGGGAGTTGCCTTTTGTCAAAGAGGCATTGAAGTGGCAGAAGGTGGCAGTATTAAGGGTAGCAGTGGGGAGGCTGAGTCAGCATGGTGCAACTCATGCCAGACTCCAGGCAAGAAAGCATGCTGAGGGTGATCTATAGGTCTCCAGGGCAAGCGGACAGAAGGACAGAGAACTAGAGGAGGAACTTAAAGAGAGGAAGCAAAGGGGAAGTAGTAGTGGTGGGTGACCTGAACCTTCCTGACATCGATTGGGAGGTCCGGTGGCCATGGTGGCCAGGAGTCAGACATTACTGTATGCCTTCCAAGACTGTCTACTGGTGCAGCTTGTTAAGGAACCTACCAGGCAGAATGCAATCCTTGATATGGTGCTCACCAACTCAGAGATAGTGGGTGCTGTGGGAGTAGGGGAGCCACTAGGGAACAGCGACCACAACTCTGTGTGTTTAGAATTGGCCCTCAGGACCAGCAACTCACAGTCAAGAACTGAAGTACTTGACTTTAGAGAGCGAACTTCAATAGGTTGAGGAATTGGTCAGGGATAAGTTAGTAAGGGTGGGAAATAAGGGGTAGAGGAGAGATGGGGGACAATAAAAGGAGCCATCCTCAAGGAATCAAAGGCAAGCATAAGAACAGTATCTAAAAAAAAAACAGGTTTAAGAGACCACTGTAATTCTTAACTAGGGTCAAGGAAGTGGTTAGGGCCGGAAAGAAGACCTTCTATAAATACAAGGAAAAGCAGGGGGAAGTAGAAATAGAGGATTAGCTACAGAAAATTAGGGAGGCAAAAAGTGTCATCGGGAAGGTGAAAGCAAACACAGAGCTCCATATATCACAGAGTGGGTCAAGAATGGAGAAAAACAGTTTTTAGATATATCAGTGAAAAAAGGAAAAAAGGGGGGCATCGCATGGCTAGTTGAGGGGGGTAGGGTGCTAGAGAAGGATGAGCAATAGGCCACTGCACTGAATGACTACTTTTGCTCAGTATTCACTAAGGAGGACTGCAAGTCCATGCCAGAAAGCGGCATCAAAGTGGCCGCTAAGGGAGTCCCGGAAATGAGGCAGCCAAAACGTACTAGTGAGAGGGTATTAAAAGGGCTGGCAGCTCTCAGAATTGATAAGGCCCCAGTATCAGATGGGTTGCATCTGAGGATATGTAGAGAATTAATAGCAGAACTGGCTGAACCACTGTCTGGGTTGTTCAACAGCTCACTTAGATCTGGGTTGTACTGCTTCATAAAGACGGGGATAGGGAGTGATCAGGGAACTACAGGCCCGTCAGTCTGACCTCCATTGTGGGGAAGCTGATGGAATCACTAATCAGAGAAGACCTCGTGGACTACCTAGAGAGCAACAGGCTTCAGAATAGTAAACAAAAGAGTTTTGTGACAAGAAGGTCTTGTCAGACTAACCTGATGTTTCTTCCTTGACTGGGTGACCAAGGAAGTAGGCAAGGGCCACGCTGTGGATCTGCTGTACTTTGACTTCAGCAAGGATTTTGATTCGGTACCACACAAAAGGTTTCTCAAAAAAGATTGAAGACCTGGGTGCGGCTAAAACCATAGTGAACTGGGTGGGTAATTGGCTAAAAAGGAGGCAGCAGAGGGTGGTGATCAACAGGGTTAAATCAGAGGAAAGAAAGGTTACGAGTGGGATTCCTCAGGGATCTGTCCTAGGTCCAGTCCTTTTTGACATGTGCATTAGTGAAACTGGTCAGGGAATCCAGGGCAGACTGCGTTACTTCACAGATGACACATAACTATGTGGGAGTGGGGGTCGATAGTGATGATGGAATAAAAGATACACAGAGGGACCTACGAAAACTAGAGGGGCAGTCAAAGGTTTGGCAGTTAAAAGTCAATGCCAAAAAGTGCAAGGTAATGCACATAGGGAAAAGAAAGCTCAAGATGGAGTACTGGATGGGTGGGATGAGACTTAGCACTACAGAAGCGGAATGGGATCTAGGAGTTATCATCAGTAGCTCCCATAAACAAATGAGCCAGTGCAGCAAAGCCTATAGCAAGGTTAACAGGATGCTGGGCTGTATCGGGAAGGGTACTGATAGCAGAAGATAAGAGGTACTACTTCACCTATACAGATCACTGGTGAGGCCTCATCCGGAGTCCTACTTCCATTTCTGGAATCCTCACCTCAGAAAGGATAGGGGTAGGCTGGAAACAGTGCAGCGCAGAGTAACAAAAATGATTCAGGGCCAGCAGGGCAGATCCTAGGAGGAGCGCCTCAAGGCACGAAATATGTACTTACTGAAAACCAGAAGGGAGAAGGGAGATATGATAGAGACACTCAAGTTCCTTAAAGGAATTAACAAGGTAAACTGCAGGGAATTATTTACCCTGAATACCAACTCGAGGCCATGTGGTCATGCATAGAAATTAACAGGAGGGATGTGAGGAAGTACTTCTTTATGGAAACGGTGGTGGATCCTTGAAACAGTCTGCCGGCTGAGGTAGTGGGTGCCAACACAGTTAGAGGATTCAAGCAGGCTTGGGATAGAATGGAGGGAATAGTGGTCACCTGGGGCAACAAGACCAGGGAGGATAATGGGGGATAGGACGAGGAGGATTAGTACCCTGGTGGAACAATGGGTTCCAGGGAAGGTTCATGGGATTATAGGGAATATGGGCAGACAGGATGGACCACTGGTCTTTTTCTGCCATAGTGGTCTATGTTTCTCTCTTTCTATGTTACAGCACCCCATTAGTACTGCACTACGGTGTTAGTTATGGGTATAATCCCAAGTACCAGGTGTGGGTATTAGTTATCATCAGTAAAGTTACTTGTGTAATGCAGGTGACTGTACTTGTGGGAGATGGCAGTCGTCAGTATAGGTGAGCAAAGGGTAAGTGCCAATTGCTGTCTCAGGGCCAGGGGGCTGCAAGCATGCTTTGTGGTGCTCAAGAGTTGTTGAACTGTTGAACATCATTGTGAGATATCACTGATTTGCTAAAGAAAAGCTGGGCAATAGTTTCTACTAAATACTGTCATGTGACTTGGTTTTTGATCAATCACATTACAGTATTTAGTTCCAAGGTTTAAAAAAGAGCTAAATACTTCATGTGCTGTACATTTACCATAGCTTTTGGCTGCACACTGCACTATAGACCAGTTCTGAGGAGCTTCCATATCTATGTCAAGATTACAGAAATGACTGCTGATTAACTTACATCTGATAACTGACCACAGACTTTAATAAATGTCGTTTTGGCAACCATAGGGGAAGGTGGGCCTTGGATATGCAGATTCCCAGTTGATTTAGGACAAACATAAGAAAGGTATACAGGAGTGCAGCTTGATTGACAGTTTTATTTGGCAAAATGGATGTTCTGTTTGCAGTCTTGAGCACCCATGCATGGATCAGGAAATAAACAGAGGCCTGTCCTTCCATGGCCTCATATGTAGCTGTCACCAGAAATGTGTTGTATGTTAGTATAAACTCAAGGTAAATAAAAGCAGCGAATCTGTCTCCAAATGTGTTCTTCTTGACAGGCACAATGTGTTCTTAACTTTTGCATGAGCTTTGAAGTGTAACCTTTGGTTAAGCATTAGAAAGGAACACCTAACGAGCTGTGTGGGGCATAAGGATGCATGTGTCATTTTCTTGAAAATGTGAGGAGAATACTGACAAATGAAACTGACAACTGTCAGAAATGAGTTTACATAACATATAGAAAATATAAGGGGTACAAAATGGAAGAAAATATGCAGTATAGGGGATAATAGAGCACAGGTAATGGCAAACACAATTACAAGAAAAGAGGCAAATAATGTAAGACCAACATAAGGGAAATGTATTCTTCATTTCTTGTTTGTTGAAAGAAACATTTCACCACAGGTTGCTCTGTATTATTGTTTTCCCATTTTGGCCTCAGTGCTCACCAGACTAAAATCAAGGTGGTATTCTGCGGGCTGGGGTTGAATCCCTTAGGTTCCATTATTTTGTTCCTTGTTACAATTTGCATCTCAAAATACTTAGTGGTAACTAATACTGCAATCCCATAACATCTAAAGAGTTCCAAGTGCAACTCACAAATAAATGTATATAGTATTGCATGTTAACCTTGCTGAATATGATGCATCAGTGTTTATACAGTGTTTCCCATACATGCTGTGTGCGTGAGCGTGTGTGTGTGTGTATGTGTATATATATATGTATACAAAAAAATGGGTAAAAAGTCCTACTTTTCCATTGTTACAAACATATCGCATGACTGTGCATTACTTCCCCAACTATTGCACATTAGCACCTTTTTATGTGCTTTTCCCTATATATTAATGTTGTGCCCATTTTATAAGTGCAAAAACACACTTCAGGCTGTGCAGTTTATATCTGATATACACACTTCTGATGTGGTTGAAGGTTTTGCCTCATGCCTCACAATGCAAACAAGGTGTGTGCATATCAGCATGTGACTGAACACCTTGTCACATTATCTATCTATCTATTCATCTATCTGTCTAGTTATCTGGCTATCTATCTATTAAACCCTTTGATAATCTGTGATCTGATTGGCTGAAACACAGGTACTTGACAAAACATAGTTGGTGCTATAGCCCTGTTGTCGTGACAGCAGTCAACAATATATGTGCTATTGCCCTCAAACCAGTCAACAGTCTTCTGAACCTGGGCAGTGCTTAACTTATCTGCTGATCTTTAAAGAGCCCATGTCACCATTAGAGAAACTTGAAAAAAATGTGCTATTTAGACACAATCTGGTTTATATTTCATGTATTTTCTATAATTCTTTCCCTTTTTTCTTTATAACTGAGGACAATTGTAGTAAAGAGGGTTACTGTCCCTTAGACTTTATCAGCTCTTTCTGTTTGCCTACACCTGACATCATAGTCCCCTGTTTATGGCACTATACTTACATCCCCAGCAGTAGACTGTGATGTCATAAACACAACTGTGATGTCAGGTGTAGGCAAGTAGCCAGAGAAGATAGGGCAGCAATCCTGTTTACATACAAATGTCCTTAGTAATAAAGAAATAAGGGTGAGACGTATAGAAAAAATATTGACTATAATCTGAATTGTTTAAATGTTCCATTTTTTCAAAGTTACCGTAACAGTATCAGAGGCTCTTTAAAAGCTGCCGCTGTTAATTAAAAGCAACTGAAGTGCAACTACTTGCTAACATCCACTGCTGCTTGGAAAGCATTGTTGATGCTCATTAAAAATAGGTCCAGCTCACTGAATGCAGCTGCTTGTTAACAGAATCAAAAATCAAAAAGCTGTACTCTAGTCAGATTGCAAGCTGCTATCCCAGGGATGGAAAGAAATATAGATGGATAGATAAATAGTAGTGCCATGCGGAATGCAGAATTCTGCCTGCAGAATTAGTGTGGCATGACCATTCCGCTGGCAGAATTCCAGATGGAATTTCACTGGTTCTTCTGCAGAATTCCACCTACTGTGATCCATGGAATAGTATTCTGCAGAACAGCATTTTATTCCATGGAAAATTATTCCACAACAATTTCTGCAGGAAATATTGAGCTCCGAGGAATAGCATTTTTTTCTGTGGAAAATCATTCCACAACTGTTTTGTGCTGCAGAATTGCACCATGCCATTTCTGGTAGAAATTCAGCAGAATTTCAACAGAATTCTGAAAATTCCATGGAATTTCATTCTACCAGAATTTGAAAATTCTGCACTGCACTGATAGATAGATAGATAAATAGAGCTTCCTATTTGGCACCTAGATAGCAGTATTGCAGGGACAGTACAGATAGTGGGCAAACTCTGCTAGCATGGCCCTAGCTATCCTGGGGTTCTGTGCAAACCTACTTGACAGGGCCCCATGTCAGAAGTCATGAAGCCCCCAAGGAACATCCTCATGCTTACCATAGCCTCCCTATATCCTCATTTTCAACTAGTTTTGTGCCATTTCTGCACTTTACTTGAATTAGAATATAGAGGACCATTTACATAGAGATCATGCCACATAAAATAAAGCAAAGATGTTTAAATATCTTGTGGATGTATGGCCATGGAATGCTGATTAACACCCTCTGGTATTCTCCAGAAAATGCATTTTGAGCACTTAATATTTTTGGGTGGCTTTGGTTTTGTATATCTTCTAAAGGACAGAATGATTCACATGGGACATGTTGAGTCAACGACAGTGTAATGTCCATAAATATTCTTATTGTAGTTGCACCTCTTTCCTTAAATTAATAACCTGCATTGTCAGACCGCTGTCGACCTGGTAAAAAAAAAATTATTTCCATAGAAAAGTGAGGAAACAGAATTAATATGAAAACAGACCAAAAGCTGGATAACTTCAGCAAAGACAGGCAGAATTGGCTTCCTTAAGTGCTTTGAGTTCATTGTCTATTTGTTTCATTTGTTCTCATACCCTTAAAGAAAAGGGATGACGTGAGAATCTGTTATCAATGTAGATGTGCCGTGTTCAAGTGAGAATAGGGCATATCCATCTTTAGTATAAGGAAACAGTTAACCTTCATCTCCAACCCCCAAACACCAGTGCTTTTGCCTTCTAAACTAACTTGAGCAATTGAAAACTGTCTCTTGAATGAGATGCAGTTCAACATTTAAGATCTCTAAATGAGGTTTGCTTTTCTTAAAATGTCCTTTTAGGGATAACGTAGTTGTCCACTAGTTAAATTATAACTTTATTCATGGGAGACCTGGGTTTAATCATTGAGTTTGGGCTCTTACTGGTAGGAGGGTGAGTGTAGTCCCTGAGGGGTGTGTAATACCTCTAAGGTGGAGGATTGGCAGTTCTCACTGTGTACAAATATTTCTGTAAATTACATTATTTCCTATGGAAGCTGAACTGTTCGCTTTTACTGTATAACCAATGCATGTCTATGACAACAATTGCACTGTAGACTGCTCAAATTCCTTATAAAATATACAGTAGAAATAATTTTGCTCTGTGAACCTTGACAGGGGACATATGATACAGTCTGTGAAGCAGCAGGAATCTATCCCAAGCTGATGCCATGTGTGAAGACACTAGCACTTGTCCCTTGCAATGCTGACAGCTGATTCTCTTCCTCTGCCAGGCTGGGCGGGGAGGTGAGAGCCACAGAGTAGGGCTACTCCAGAGGATTGGGATGGGTCACTGGCAGTGTTGGTGGGGATCTGGAGCCATGAAAGCAGAAGGTAGACTGAATTAGGGGATAAGGGTAAGGGAGAGGTGGGGGCACTAAAGAGAGGATAAATGGGGTGACAAATTAGTATTTTTTAATTCTCTCCTTTTCCCAGCCAGGCCAATCTTATCTTTAGCCCACCTCTCTGACTCCTGCTCTGTCACTACAGCTGTCCCTCTCAAAGCCCCTTCAGCTGTACCCCAGACATACATGAAGATTTACCTCCCACAGTGGGCCTTCCACTTTCTGGAATACATGGGGAGGGGTCCTGTAAGCTGCAAGCAGGCTACTGGTGTGAGATGAGAAAAAATGGTGTTACCCTGGTGTGGCCTGTATCATTTTACTCTGTCCACACCATGGGACCAAACACCATACATCAAGTCTTCTGTGGGAGTGGGATGATATCACCTGATCACCCATGATATCATGGCCACATCACTTCCCATATTTAGGAGTTACTCATGCAGCAGGGTGAGTGGAAACCTCCCCCTGGAGTCTGAGCATGCTACTGCACCTCTGCAGGGCATCCTAAACTTTTCCATCCCATGGCATTGGAGTCAGCTCAGCACATGAACAACTGTTCAGGCCGAAAAATTATTTATTTAGCATAATTATGCTAATTCCTGCTACCAGCATCTTTTATAGGCCAGGAACATAATCAGTACAACTGAATGGGGGACCTGTGGCTGGGTGTTACAACACAAAATCTAAAACACTTTTAACATAGATCTGTGATCTTAAAGCAGCAAGGCAGCAAATAATGCTTTTACAAGGAGCTAGTTTCAGCTACAATAAATAAAAATTTTAGCATACCTGTCAAATATGCTTTGCTAGATATCTCCGATGCTACACACCATGCGTTTTTTTATTTTCTCAATCCTAACTCTTGCTAGGTGTACAATGGTATTTCAAGACCAAATGTGGCAGCCATACTTTTTTGTTGACAAAAAAACTGAAATTTAAAATTTGTAAAATACTCAAATTGTGGTGGAACTAGAAAATGAAACAGGAAGATGCCTGGAATCTTTTATACAGAAAAAGGGTAGGGTCACGCTTTTGGCCAATTTCATTACACTGCTGCTTTAAGGTAGCAATATGTGTTGCCAAAAAATGTCTTTATATAGTTTTTGTGCAATAATGTATATCTGACACCTTTAGTTTTATCATTAGTATATGCTTAATTCCCTCAGACACTGTAATACTAGCTGGTAATATTAGTTTTGTAAGTAATAACTTATGTCAATAAATATGGCTGCCACTAGCAATTTTTACGCATTTCTTCCTTTATGGTTGCTTTTTATTTGTTTGTTTTTTTTACTTATGCTTTTTATGCTCCCTCTCACCAGCCCTCCCCAACTCAGGACCTCCAGGTGTCTCCTGATCTCTCCAGCCCCACCAACCCCCGCCATTCACCTGCATGTAGCCTTGGCTTCAACCCCAAGTGGAGTCAAGGATCTGGACATCTTTTCTTGTCAGGCGAGGCATGTGGTGGGGGGGGGGCCTGGATTGCACCAGGGACCATGTTTGTTGGGAAGGTACTAGGGTCAAGGAATTTTTCCCATCCCAGTAATCCCTTAAGGTTGTTACGTGCAGGATGTCAAGGTGTGCGCTTGCGCACTTGAGAGCATCTGCCTGCTGACAATGTGACATCTTTTCTTCTCTATATGCTCATCTTTGCTCTCACTACCACCTGTGTGCATCCAAGTGGAAGTATTGTGGCAGAGCAAGAAGCCTTTCCTCCCCGGAGGGGGAGAGCATCCTGTGGGATGCTCAATCCTCCTCCCCCAGCCAACCTCTGAGCGACCCAGGCTCATCACCGAACCAGAGCGTTGGTGTGGCAGCAGGTGAGGCATGGGTGCCTCTGACCTCCATACCTCAAGGTTGTTTTTGACTGTAAATACAGGATTCATACTGTGAATTTATTCAGATGAAGCTGTTTCTGAAGGCAAACAGCACCACACCAAGCAGTTCCCTTTCTTCACTGGAGATGTGACAAGTGGGCAAGAGCTTTTAAAAACTTCAAAAATACAAATCTTAGTTAGGAATGAAGTACAACAAAAAGAAACATGAACATAATTGATTTTTTTTCATTAATAATGTATTTAACTTCTGAAACTTCTAAAAAGAATTATGTGAAGGCAGAGCAGGCCTGCTTATCAAGGGAATGGCAGCATACCCTGGGTAGTAGAGTGGGTGGGAAATCTTTATAACTTAGTACCTACTGGCACAGCGCATTTATTGATCCCTGCTTACAAAGTGGGTAAGGGGGGGAGAGAATTGTTGGACTTAAGAGTCCCTTCGGACCTCAAATTATTATGTTACTGTGACTTTTTTTTTAACAAATTGAACAAATGCTGCTGCTGTAATCACTAGGGATGGGTGAGGCAGCTATGACCCAGTTTGGAATCTGGCCTGGATCTCCAGTAATTTGACCTTAATGATTTCAGGCAATCTGAGGCAGCTTACTTTGGGGGGGCGGGGATGGGGAGGGGTAGTTGTCGGCTCTGACTCAGAATTAGAACTGGGTCACCCATCCATATAAAAAGCAGTGCATGTTAGCAGTGACAATTTTGATCTATACTTTTTTATTCTATTTTACATTGTCCCCTATTTCCTGTTCTGCATGATACACTTTTTTCCCCATTTTGATTCACCTTTAGCACTTTTTTACATTTGAATTAACAGAATAAGCGTTTCTTTCAGCATTGCTCATTCAAGGTTTTCATCAGTATTGTTTGTTGTTTTTGAACACCTCTTATTTAACATCACTCATATTGTAACTGAAATCATTAGTATTCAGGGTGACCCCTGGTTATACAGGAGAATAAGTATACAAAAATAGCTGAGAGTATTGATGGAAACCTGGTTCAAACCATATTAAAAAGAACGTTTCTTTTATTTTAAACGTGAAATGTGCTAATGCAGATTCAGAATGCTTAAAGAATGGTACCGTATCAATCAATCAATCAATCAATCAAATCTTTATTTATTCAGGCGATCATCATTGAGCAAGGCTCATTTACAAGATGGACCTGATAAGGTCAAGGTTTGAGTTGGTGCACAGCAATTACATCGCATACTTATGAGACAGTTATACATACAGAAACAAGAAAATGTTATTTATGACACAATAATATACAGAGAATTCACATGTTAAAGCTTGGCAAGAGAAAGTTAAACTAACATCTACAATATGTACATAATATATCACAATGAGGGCCATGACAGTCACTCATATAATGAGTACAAGGATGGTGAAGAATATTGGGTGCCATATACTGGCGGTGTCTGGCTGGAAGGAATATGCCATATGTGATTGGAATAAGGTTTTGTGGGATGACTATTCTATCTCTAGCGGTAGCAACTGCATTTCTCTGTGAAGAAGGCTGTACAGTGCTGCTTGAAGGATGTAAATGGAATGATAATGGACAGTTTTAGGGATTTTTGTAGGGTGTTCCATGCTATGGCTAGAGAGTAGCTGATTGCTGCCCTCCCTATTTTGGTGTTGACTTTGGGCAATTTGAGCAGGATGATATTGTTGCTTCTTAGGGCATAGGAGCTGGGAGTGGTCAGATTGAAGCAGTCCAGGATATAGCTTGGGAGTTTTTTTTTGATAAAGCTCTGTAGATCCATAGAGCTGCATTTCTGCTCCTCCTGACATGAAGAGAAACCCATCCAACTGAATCATAGAAAGAACAATGGTGAATATTATATGGCAGGTCTGTAATGAACCTTATTGCTCTATGGTATAAGGTATCCAACATTTGAAGGTAGGGAAGTGGAGCAGTGACTATAGATGAAGTCTGCATAGTCAATGACTGATAGAAAGATGGCCTGGACTAATCTCATCTTTGAATCTCTATTAAGGAAGGGTTTTAATCTGTAGAGGAGGCCAAGCCTTAGGCGAAGCTTTTTCAGCAGTTGTTCTAGATGCTGAGTAAAGTCAAGTCTGTTGTCAATCCACACACCTAGGTATTTGAAATTTTCAACATACTCCAGATTTTCTCCAAGTATAGTACATATCTATGAGACAGGAGGTAAACAGCAGTCTAAAATAGAATAAAAAACTGCAGGCAACATGCACAGCTGCTTTAAGCACATAATTAACTTTCACGTTTCAGCCCTATTCGGACTCTCATTTTAGCTTGAATGGGCTAGTGAAAAAGGCATTATGTGGGGCTGATGATGTTCTTTTCAACTGCAGTTCATAGATCCCTGTTGAATGCTTCCATCTGGATTTTCAGACAGATAATGCTATTACAGATGTGTTGTCAAGAGCTAAAACGACATACATAATTTTACTCCATCATACCCACTTGTCAGCATCCTCATATAGTAAAATCTATCTATAAGCCCAGTCCTAGAAGAGTCAGTTCTGCATTTCATGGTGAAGAAATGACAAGATAAGGGGACATACATCAGCTGTTCCAAAGGTGCACTAGTCATGTCAAAACACAGCACACAGAAACAGAGAAACTGGGCACACACCAGAAGCTGAGCTCAAATAGAAACTGCTATTTATTTAAAATTATACAGTGTGGTAAATCGAATGAGCCAAATCCTGCAACCTGGTTGGTTGGCTGGTACCTTTCCCAGCATGGCAAATCCTCCAGCGTACCAACTGGAAAAAGTGCCAGACAACCTTATATTGTGCCAATCTGGTCACTTTCACTTCAAACGAAACTGCCACGATTTGTTCTGTCGCTGCTTCGCTAAAACACCGCGGTAAATTTTTTACAAAATGACATCCTCTTTCGAAGTGTAGGGACCTCAGTGAATTAGAAAATAGTTACAAAACACTAAAGAAACAACATTTGCCATTGTATAATAACAATTTATCCCTCCAGGGTGTGGGTATACTGGAGGACTTAACACGACTGGTGTGGTTCGGTCACTCGGCTGTGCCTCGTGACCAAACCACACCAGCCATGGTAAATCCTCCAGTATACCCACACCCTGGAAGGATAAATTGTTTAAGTACAGCATATTTAGACACAGGGATAACACCCTTGTGTGTGCCCAGTTTCTCTTTTTCTATATGCTACATTTCATAGTGACTGGGCATTGTAACTGACTTTGATTTTCACAAGGCATAATGTAGTTTAGAGCAGTGATTCTCAAGACTAAAATTCTGATGGCTTCAAACAGCCACTCACTTTCTGATCTTTTTCACTACAGGGCCCTGAGAAACAACTGCACTGAGTCTGTCCAGGCTGCAAAATCCCATTACTTCAAATTCAACCTCCAGAGTAAACTTAACTCCCCAGCCAAATTCTGGAAGATAATCCAAACACTTTTTGACCCCCAACCCAGTCTGCTCCTCCTAACCTCATGGTTCATGGTTCACCAGTTTCTGACCCTTCCTCTTATGCTGTTCTTTTCAGAGAGTTTTTCACATGTGCCCTCCCCTCTCCCCCACTACTGGCTCTACCTATTCAACTCCTGCTCCTTGCTCCTGTACTCTCTAATCCACATTGGGCTTCAACTTTCCTCCCATCACCACTCTTGAAACACTGCTTGCCCTCTCCTCCCTCAAGCTGTCAAAGTCCAGTCCTGATGGGCTAGATCCTAAACTCCTCTACATCGCCTCACCTGCAGTTGCTCTTCCACTGATGCAGTTGCTTAACCTTTACTTTCCTCAGCTCCATTCCTCAGTCTTGGAAGATTGCCAAAGTTCTTCTGCTTCACAAAGGGGTGACCCATCGTCTCCTGGAAACTACCACCTTATCTCCCTCCTCCCCAGCCGTGCTAAACTGCAAGAAGCTAATTTACTTTAGACTTCTTGACTACATCACCTCTTCCAGATTCCTTTCATCCTTTCAGTTTGGCATCCAGAAGCAACACTCCACCATCTCCTCCCAGCTGCATGTCACTGCCTCCCTCCTCTCTGGGATGGATCAGGAGCATATCATAGCTGCTATTTTCACTGAACTGGCCAAAGCATTTGCCTTGATGCACCACTTGCTCCTCCGGGAGAAGCTGAACTTGGCTGGCCTCTCAACACTGACTATTGACTGGTTTCGTTCCTACCTAATGGGCCACCAGCAGTCGTTTCAGATTGGAGGTATGTTATCACCTTACTTCCCCAAACATACAGGGGTCCTGTGGTTCTGTCTTAGGCCCCATCCTATTCTCAATTTTTCTAAATGACCTCCCCTCCATTTGTGTCAACTTGCACTCGCATATACTGATGCATGCAGATGACACAGTCATCTTCACCTCTAGTCACTCTGCATCTTTGGTGGTATACCTGCTCCAGTAGGATTTCAGCAATGTCCTGCACTGGTTCCAATCCAACCATCTCAAGGTCGACACTAAAAGAAGGTATCTATGGCCTATGGTACAAGTCATAAATTGATCAGGCTCTCAAGACTTCCAGTCTTCACCATGCTGGATGGTTCCCTTCTTGAAGTGGTGTCATATTTCAAGTACTTTGGCATGTGGGTAAGCCTGACTTCTCAGCCCATATCAATGCTATCCATGCAAAATTCCACCCCAAGATTAGTGCCTTGTACTGTAACAAAGACCGTCTACCCCTGCCAGTCCACTGTGAGCTTGTTACCAAAATGTTGCTCCCAGTCTTTGACTATGTAGACATGGTCTATAATACAGCCCCCTCCACTTCCTTAGCCAGATTGGACACCCTCTGTAATGCCTTTTGTTGACTAACTTCCATGTGTGCACCACTGCTCCATCTACTCCTACCTGTCCATTCTCCCCCTATTTTGATTGCTTGATTCCCCTTGATTTCTGCAACTCCCTGTACCTAGGGCTTCCAGGGGTTGACATCCGTCACTTACAGCTGGTGCAGAACGCTGCAGCCAGGTTATTGACTGGGCTATTTTGGTCCAGCCATGTCATACCTGTGTTGTACGGACTGCATTGGCTGCCAGTTCAGTGGAGGATCACCTTCAAGGTTGGCTTGCTGACCTCTAAAGCCTTACATGGACAGGGACCAGGTTGTCTGCAAGAGCTCCTTTGTCCCTACTGTCCCCTCCAACAACTCCGCTCCACTGATGAGGGATTGCTGGAGATTCCCAGGGTCCATTTGAAGACCTCTGGAGCCCATGCGTTTGCTTTTGTGGCTTCTACGCTGTGGAATTCTCTACCTCATTGGATAAGGAGCTACATGACTGTGGAGAGCTTTAAATCTGCTCTCAAAAACATTTTTATTCTCTCTTGCTTTCCCTGACAATTAATCTTTGGAGTCCTGTCACTTTAATGGTTTTTAAACTTTTACTGTTTTTAGTTTTTTTGTAAAAGTGCTTTGATATTTATTGAATTGCGCTTACAATAAATAAAGATTCTTATTATTATCAGTGGAGTCATCAGGCTGATTTGGGGGAGGCTAGAGCCCCCCAATGTAAGTTAAAGCCCCCCCAATCAGTTTGCTAAACTAACTAACTTAAGACAAGTCAAAATAAAAAAAAATACAAAAAAACTAGCCAGATGGTTTTTTTCCATAGGTGGCGGTGCTTCACACAGCCACCACATGGAATGCACTTTTGTTTTTCTCCGCTGTAACTTGAGAGCTCTCCTCATGGGCTCACAAAGTCCAGTGGAGAAAAATGAAACTAAACTAGCCTGTGTCTGACGATGATCTTTGTGAGCACGCATGTACTGCCACATAGAGCTGCTGATTCGTCAGGACGGAGATCACCACTACTGGCCTGATTGGGGAGGAGTCAGATCGGAAATGCAGAAGATGCCTCGGGGAGAGACCAGCGCTCACAGTATTTCAATGAGGCAGGTCTGCAACTGCATCTGGCAGTGGCAGGTTAGTGCTAGGACTGTCACTCAGCATTGTGAATGAGCTCTAGTGGGGGGCAGGACAAGTTCATGGCATTCAGATCAGTGCGAGGGGTATGGGCTGGGCTGTGTGTGTAGGTGGGGGCATCTGCCTTCTGTTCTACTATGGGAGGAGACTGGTACTCAGGGGAGGGGAGGAAAACAGAGCCACAAAGTGCCCACTAGTGCAAAATATGACAGGTAAGCTCAGCTGCCAGTCCACCAGGGAGGGAGAGCTAGACAAGGGGGGGTTGCTTCTGAGTGGCACCCACCTCTGCCACCCTGAAAGCCAACAGCATACTCTTGCTTGCATAAGCTGATCCAAACATTGTACAAAAACATAGTGTGATTTCCAACACACACATGGTACACACAGGCTGTGCAGGCAAGAGACAGTGATGCAGTTGAGTAGAAGTCAGTTAGCTTTGGTTTATTTATTTATTTATTTATTTATTAGCTTTTGATAACCGGGTAAGGGCATTAGGCAAAAATCCTGCCTATTTTCAAGCACGACCCAGGAAGGCTCAGTTTACAAAGCATTGAACACATCACAACAACAACAACAAAAAAAAAAAACATACCAGTACATACAGTTTCAATTACAGGCAAGCAATACAGGGTGAATACAACTACACATGAGATCACAGAGTAGTAATATAAACAAGGACTTAACAGCGATGACCTCCTGGGAGGGTAACAATAACAACAGTGATGCAAGAGATGGGAAGCAGAGACGGTAAAGTAAAGAGAAACCAAGGTAGAGTCAAGGGTATAGATAAGCAGGACACAGGGTTAGAGAAGAATTAAGTACAGGCACAGGAATCAAGTGCATGGAGGTGGGAGAAAAGTGCAGATTTAAAGGCAGAGTGAGATGTGGAGCCCCTTAAGTTGGCAGGTAGGGAGTTCCAGAATTTAGGGGCGACATGGGTGAAAGAGAGCTGCCCTATTTTAGTCAAGCGGAGAGGGACCATGAGCAGGGGAATTTTAGAGGACCTCAAGGCTAGGGAATGGGTCATGGGGTGAGCATGGCCGCAATACTGTCAGGGCAGGAGCCGATTCATGGAGCCAATAAAACACCCCAGAGAGAAAGAGCGCTGTGATTTGGGGGAAAGGCAGTGCAAAGTGGAGTATAGGAGACAGTTGTGGGTAAGTCGGGAGCAGAGAGGGTGAATCTGCAGGTGTTATTGTAAGCAGTGTCCCACTTATGAAGGATAGCCAATTTGGTATGTGAGAGAGTGGGGAGAGTGTATAGGAGCCTAGGGAGCAGTATACCACATGTTACAGTGATTCTAGCGGCAGGGGTAAGGGCATGACGCACACGGTAGGTGGTGCCTAACTTGGCATTAACAGACCTACATACTTCATTTATATGTGCAGAGAAATCGAGTACAGGATCAAGGGTCACGCCAAGATATTTGAAGGCAATGGTGGGTGTGACTACCGACCCATCAGTGCTAATCACACAAAGCTTACACTAGCTCAGCAGATAGAGTTGTGCTTGGTTTGGTTGCTGATTATTTCAAGATCTGAAAGTTTTTGAAATATAATAAATAGAAAATACAACACAGACACGCACTCACAATCAAAGGTTCCCACTAGCGCTGAGAGATCGGATTTAATACATTATTTTTTACCTTTATTCTGTTTCTGCTGTTCTGAGAGTCAGACAAAGTCGGGGGTTGTGTGTTGTTTCTTTGAAAAGCTCGCAGGCAGCCTGGCTATAAGTGATAGCATTTGTATTTACTTTAACTGTCAGTAGTAATGTAGTGTATGTACCCTGTTTGTTCTTTGATTAAAAAAAAATATAAAAAAGGCTCTTCCAGTCTCCTGTTCCCAGGGCTAGTGCTGATTCCTCAGAAAGAAATAACAACACTTTGGTGGGTTATGTTGTTAAGGTTCTTTCACTAATAGCTTGAACTGAGAGACTGTAGCTCATAAAAAATAACAGCATGTTTTTTCTAAATAAATTGCCTTACCTACAGGGGTTTTTGCATTGTGGGTTTGACTGTCAAGCAAGCAAGGTTAAGAGTATTACTATAAGCCAGTTCAAACAGCCTGTGATACAGACTACAACTGCTGCCCGAGTATACCCTTTGTCTTGTTTCTTTAATGTACATGCCAGGGGGAATAAGGGCAAGCAAAGAGGAAAGCAGGCTGTGAGCTAAGCAAAACCTAAATAATCTGATTAATATTTTGGTTTGAAAGTCATTTTTTTCAGTACGTGGAAGTTTGCATAGTGTAAGGTGTTCACACCTGCTGTGTCTTAGTTTCAGTTCTTTTTTCTGATAATAGAGCATTTTCCTGTAGTATATGACCTACTGAGGGAGTAGGTATCATTTTAGCCCTGTTTACCAGTCAGAGTATTTTTCTTAATTTCTTATAGTACTTGGCATATATACTTTGAGCCCTGTGTGTTAGGCTCTGTCTGTTTTATAAAAGAACATTTCCTGTAGCAGACTCGTTACTTGGCATACTTTGAGCGCTGTGTTTTAGCGTCCATTTGTATTATAAAACAGGCATTTTCCTTGCAGTGGACTCGTTACTGGGATAATGGTGTCTGGCTTGTCTCTTTTTCCCTCTGAGGTCCTGTAAACTTCCCAGCAGATCTGCTAGAATAATGGTGTCTCTCTCTGTTTTCATCTTGGGTCCAGTACTCCAGTAACCTTCTGACTTTCTTTGGGATCCTTAACCTTGTCACCTGATCTGTTGGGATAATACTGTCTCTCTTTCTGGTGATACAGTAACCACATTTTTCTACATGTACCATTAAACAGAGGGCATGATAACCAGGCTTTTCAAACATATCTTTTACTATTAAAATGCAGGAAAAGCCACCATTTGAAGGTAAAAATGTCAATGTTTTCGGGGGGGGACATGCTCCCAGACCCCCCTTCTAGTTTTGTTAGGATTTTGACTGGAGGTATTAGCCTCCCCCCAACTTTATACATCTGGCGACCCCCCAGTTACTACTATTATTATTTTCATGTCCCCACTCACATAGCACTTCCTTCATCTCCAAGTACTAGATTGGTTCTCTGCCGTCTTATCTCTCCTCACTCCTCTCTCTCAGTCCTCGCTGCTTCATGCTTCCTCCACTTAGGGACCAGCAAATCTTCTGAACTCCAAACCCCATTTCCACCACTGGGCAATCTGCTTGCTCCTATGACTTGCCATCACTCTGAAACCATTTCACTCTTTCCATTTGTCATTCCTCCTCCTTAGGGTCCCTCAGGCAACAGCTGAAACTCCTCCTTCCACTGAACTTCACCTGTTTCCTGTAGAGCCCCATAGCGATTCTGGTATTTTAGTTTTTTGACTCCTCTTGATACAGCTGTTCCTAGTGCGCTGTTTTGTCTTCCTTTCTACTGCTTTGATGCCAGTCTCAGTTTGCCACCTGCACCTGTTCTTGCACAATATATTTGCACTTTATCTTGTTCTATGTTTGTACCAGTTAAGTATTCTTACTGTTAAGTTGTATGCACCTTATCTGCATTATGTAATGTACTTTATTATGTTTCAGTGTTTTCCTCCTGTAACCTTTCCCCTGGGTTGCACCTGGAAAAGAGCCTCTGCTCAGTGTGCCTTTCCCAGTTACCAATTTTTCACATAAATAAATAAGTGCGCCCACCAGAAGTTACCGGTGGCCTCACTCTTTTTCTTTTACCCCCCCCATTGAATATATTTCTTTTCACATGATATACAATAAATCAAGTCCCTAATGTGTTTTCACTTGAGGTATATCTCCTCTGCTTATATAAAAGGCAATAAATTGTCGAGTCCATACTCTTGTAATGAGAGCTCTAAAGAGCTGCGTGGCCACAGAAAATAATGCTAGTGGCCGCATTTGAGAAACACTGGTTTAAAGCAACAGCAGAGTGTTCTTCTTTTAGATGCATATCCTGAGCTTTTACACAGCAGGATACAGAACAAGATCTCTTTCCACTTCACAGCTGACATTTAGGCCAGAAACAGCAGTGTTACACAAATAGGTTTTATCTAGTAGCAGCAGCAGTGCCATAAACATAGCCATTTACATTAAAAAATTGTTACTTACTTCAAGATCAGATAATATAAACTGCATGATAAGAAAGTCTAAGTTTTTGAAAGGCACTTGAATAATACATATTCAACATGAACAATTTGTTAATACTTACAAACAATGAAACATACATACATAAAAGTATTATCAAGAAATGCGTTATTCTAAAATATTTATAAAAATGCAGCACCTCTGATGGATATTTCTCAAAGTATGTGTCCAATATAAGATGCATTTACTCTGCCACCCTTTGATTCAAAGCCTGTCTAAGCTATACCCAAGATTGAGTCAGTCAGGTGGTGAAAGCACTGCTGGGCTGCAGCCAAAACAAATGGGCCTTTGAGCTTTTACTCTTCGAATGACAGTGCAGACCATCATGAGCTGGTGTAATCTAGTAGGCATTGTAAAGCAGTAAGTCAGCACCTTTGTCAGAACAAGCAACAGGAAAATATTTAGCGGTGCTCAGTCTAGGCACAGTAGAAAGGAAGAAGTGTTAGTCTGATGGTACATTCTCCCTTGTGCATTACTGAGGTGACACACAGCTTCAAGGGGACCTGGAGGGATGCAGGACTATACTGGTGCAATGGTCTGCATCTGTCCGGGAGGGAACCAGGATCCTAGGTGATAGGTTTAAATGCTTCATTGGCAAGCATTTAAACTAACAAGGGGAGGCACTGAAAGGGCAGGTAAATCCCATCCTTCCCCCACAAAACACAGTAGTTAGAGAGGTAAACACCAAGGTAGAGAAGTCAGTAGGGAGCAGGACAGGGGTAAATGCAGAAAAAGGCAGCAAGGACAGGGATGGGGCTAAAAGGGGTAAGGCCATCAAAAAATGGAGGGTGATGAGTACCAATGACAGTAGTCTGTGTAACAAGCTCCCTGAACTAGTGGCCTTGTAGAAACAGGGATGCTTGGATAGTGTGGCAGTCACTGAATCATGGTACACAGAGAACCATGACTGGGATGTCAACATACCAGGATATACAATCTACTGGAGGGACATGGTGGGTAAAAGAGGAGAAGGAGTAGCTCTCTATATGAGGGAAGGGATTAAACCAACAGAACTAGAGTAAACAGAAAGTTGATGAGTCACTATGGGTTACCCTGGAGACAGAAAATGGCACCACAATCTGCATGGGGGTTGTGTACAGACCCCCATCTCAGGGGGAAGGAATGGAACAAGGAAATGATAGAAGGCATCCTTAAACTGGCAGAAAAAGGGGAGCTATTGGTGACGGGGGATCTGAATGTGCCAGATGTTAACTGGAGCACCTTTGCTGCAGGCACATCCAAGAGCAGGGTTATTATTGATGCCCTACAGGGGCCATGCCTGAGACAGCTAGCATTGGAACCCACTCGGGAGGAAGCAGTCTTAGACCTGGTACTCTCAAATGGGGACAGATAAGGATCTCAGATTTAGAAGTGGGTAGCCATCTGAGAACAAGTCACCACCATACAGTGTGTTTCATAATAAACACAGCCCTAGAGTGAAGCCATACAAAAACAAGAGTATTGGACTTTAGGAGGGCTGACTTTGGGAAAATGAGAGAGTGCCTCAGAAAAGCATTAGCAAATGGGCAAGAAGGAGGGGTGGAGGAACAGTGGGGAATAATCAAAACAGCCATTACAACGGCAATAAGCCTTTGTGTGAAGCAAATCAACAAAACAAAATGAAGGAAAAAAACCACTATGGTTTTCAAAAGAGGTAGAAGGGAAGGTCAAGGAGAAAAGGATAGTATTCAGGAAATATAAGGAAACACAGAAGGAGCAGGACAGATAACTTTATCAGTTAAAGCAGAAGGAGACTGAGAAGGCAGTCAGAATAGCAAAGGCACAAACTGAGGAAAAGATAGCCAACTCTGTTAAGAAGGAGGATAAAACCTTTATAGGTACATTAAAGAGTGAAGAAAGACCAGGGGAGGGATACAGAGACTTAATAACGGGGAGGGAATGTGGGCAGAGGGTGACAGTGAAAAAGCAGGGATACTGAATGAATATTTCTGCTCAGTATTCACAATGGAAGAGGAGGAGGAGGTACCTAAACCAAACAAGAGAAACCCTCTGGATAAGGGGGGGTCGATACTAGTCCATTCACAGAAGAAAGATTTTTTGAAAGAACTCTTGAAACTGAAGGTGGACAAAGGAATGGGGCCTGATGGGATTCACCCCAGGATTCTAAAAGAACTAAGGGTAGAACTAGTAACACCACTGACTACTCTCTTTAACAAATCATGGGAGGATGGTGTAGTACCTGAGGACTGGAGGAGGGCGGATGTGATTCCACTTCACAAAAGTGGGAGCAGACCAGTTAGTTTGACCTCAGTGGTAGGGAAAATGATGGAATCACTTCTGAAGGAAATAATTGTTGAGTACCTAGAGGCCAGTGCGGCACAGGACTCAAGGCAGCATGGTTTCACAGCAGAAAGGTCATGTCAGATGAACCTAATAGATGTCTTTGACTGGGTGACCAAGGTAGTAGACCAGGGAGGGGCTGTGGATATGGCCTACCTAGATTTTAGCAAGGTATTTGACACCATCTCACACAAAAGGTTAAGATACAAGTTAGCCAGCCTTGAAGTGGGTCCCAAGGTGGTAGCCTGGATAAAAAAATGGCTGGACAACAGGATGCAAAACATAATAGTAAACTGAGTCCACAGTGAAGAAAGGATTGTAACTAGTGGGGTACCACAGGGTTCGGTACTGGGACCGGTCCTCTTTAATGTCTTTACAAGTGACATTGGACAGCACCTGGCAGAGAAAATATGTCTCTTGCAGATAGCACAAAGATCTACAACAGGGTTGATACACAAGGTGGGGTGAAAAGGATAAAAGGGATTTGGCAGGGTTGAAGCAATGGTCAAATATATGGCAGCTCAGATTCAATGCAAAGAAGTGCAAGGTAATGCACCTGGGAAACAAAAACCCAGGGGAAGAGTACACAATGGGGGGTGAGTTAATAACAACAACAACAATCGAAGAGACCTAGGAGTAATTATATCAGATGACCTAAAGGTGGGCAAGCAATGTGAGAATGCAGTAAGGAGGGCTGAGGGGATACTGGGATGCACAGGGAGAGGCAACAACAGTAGAAAACAGGAAGTTGTTATCCCTCTGTACAGACAGTTAGTGAGACCCCATCTGGAGTACTGCGTGCAATTCTGGAGACCCCATCTCCGCAAAGACATAGACAGAGTGGAGGCTGTTCAGAGGAGGGCAGCCAAAATGGTGCAGAGTCTGCACCAGATGACATATGAGGAGAGACTAAAGGAGCTTAATATGTATACCCTTGAGGAAAGGAGGGAGAGGGGGGACATGATAGAAACTTTCAAGTATCTCAAGGGAATTAACAAAGTCCAAGAGGGTAGCATCTTTCAGAAAAAAAGATGTGCAAGAACAAGGGGGCACAATTTGAAGATAGAGGGGGAACGTCTCAGAGGTAATGTTAGAAAGTATTTTTTCACAGAAAGGGTTGTGTTTGCATGGAACAGCCTTCTTGAGGAGGTTGTGGAGTCGGGAACTGTGGGAGAATTCAAGACTGCAAGGGACAGACATAAGGTAATTCTAGTGGGGGGTAGGAGGAAATAAGCTGTTGATTAACTAGAATCTGGAGCTTATCCATCAGGTAGGGAAATGGGCAGACTAGGTGGGCCAAGTGGTCCTTAGCTGCGTCAAATTCTATGTTTCTATGCTGGCTCTTTGATCCTCCTTTTGGGCTTCCTCTTAGAAACATAGAAACATAGACAATGATGGCAGAAAAAGACCAAAGATCCATCTAGCCTGCCTGGTGTTCCCTATGTTCCCCAGGGCCTTTTGTCCATATGGGGTTTTATCCATCCTGGTCCAGCCCCCCCAAGCTCCCCTCCCTACTGCTACTGACCTGAGCAACCCTTTGGCTCAAAGCTTGTCCAAGCTGTTTTTAGCCTATCTGCTTAATATAGCCTCGCTGCTAGCTGTTCTTCCCTACATTCACCAGCATGCAGTTCAGGGAAGTGACTAGCAGATGCACTTGCCAAACAATGGTCAGAGTTTGGGTGTAGTCATTCCAGTTATAGGGAATGAACAAGTAGAAACCAACCTTGGATGCTGGACCTACAGATATGTCTATCAGTTGGGGCACTGGGGGTGTATTAAGGGTGAAACCATGGCATCCTTTCTGTCAATGTAGGGTCTGCACCACATACCTCTCAACTTTTTGTTACTTAAATGAGGGACATGGACATTTTTTGACACTCAAAATGAGGGACAATAAGGGACACAGACCCTCAGAATGAGGGACACATCCTCAAACATGGAGACACAGGCTCAGAACACTGTGAAAACCATAGTGTTTACTTGTGCAACGTTTATTTTGGATTTAGTATTTTAGCATGTTAAGTGTTTCTGCTTTAAAGTCTGAATTTACAGCGCATTCATTGTGTGGGAAGCACTTTTTCTATGAGGTCATAATGAGGGACATTTGAGATGTATGCTGGACCAGTCTGTGGGTGGACTCCCCAGCAAAATACATTTTGGAATGTAACAGAGAAACTTTGAGCTCCAGGTCCACATACAGCAGCTCTGTCAGTTAAAGAGGACTATACCAATTCAGAAAAGTATATTGAAACAGTGTACTCCCAAGTATGGAAACACACCAATTGTAAAGCAACATGCTCACGGTAAGATATTTACTAATAAAGAGAAAAACTGTAAAAGATATAGCAGACTATCTAATTGGCTCTTGTTTAGCTGGTCTATTTAATTTAGCCATGCTGATAGCTGTCCTAGCCTGTCTTCACCCACTCTGACAGCTTCTATGTTACCCGACACCCTGTGACCTGCCCTCATTCTCCTTCCTCTTATTTTTCCTCTTCTCCTTCTGCAATCCATCCCTTTCCTTCCATCATGCTTTCCATCCCTCTCACACTATTCCTCCCTAATTGCCCAGTGTCCTTTATGGCACCCTCCTCATACCTGCTCCCTCCACCTTCTCCCTCCACTCTTACTTTACCTCCCCCTTTTCCTTCTCTCCCTTTTCACCTGTTGACCCATTTGTTGATTTATCCTCTGTTTTCATTGATTCCACTGTTAAGCCATCTGTAAACCCCTCACCCCTATCCTCCTTCCTTCTCTGGTCCCAGCCACTGTTGTAAGCCACAAAACTCCTTGAAGCTCACAATCAACCTGTTACTCCTTCTCCTGTGTTGAACCAGCAGGTATGTTTTTTTTTCCCATAAAAGCTGTGATTTACATACTGGTTCACATTCTGTTCTTGCTCCATCTTTACTAGCCTTTTGGCTAATTCAATGAGTGTTTCTGATTTGCACATTGATGGTGAGAACCATTTTAGAACTGTGTGATGTAGTTTATGTCCTTGTTAAACTTTTACATTGTTGTCCCAATGCATCTGTGTTATACTATAGAACTCTTTGGTTGAAAAGGACATACGCAATATCATACAGTTCTAGAATGGTACTTACCAAGTGTGCGTAAATCAGAAACACCAACTGAGTTTACTAAAAGCCCAGTACAGATGAAGCAATAGCAGAATGGTAGCTGTAATTAAAAAAAATCTATAGGAAAAGATGATTTACCACCTAAATGCAGTTTTCCTTTAAGCCATGATTTCCAACCACCCCTAAAACTGAGCTCTCTTTCAGGATCAGTAATGTAGCCATTTCTTTTCCTGGCTACTCCATCTTTAGGCGAGACCCCATCAAAATAGATGGTATAGCCATTTACATGACACTCACCCTCCAGGCTGAGGGTGTGCATCACACCTCCATGTCTGCTTCACATGAGCTTCTTGTTGGCAAAATCTCCCTCCCTTTATCCCTTCCTACATTTATTCCTAGAAGTACAGGGGTAGTCAGTGACATTATGCAATCAGAATACCCAGATAAATCATGGGATGCACCCAGTTATTTCAGTTAGATTTCTGTGATATTTCATGTTATACCCAGCCTATCTGGCCTAACTTCACCTCCTCTAATTACTCTTTAACTGACTGGGTTCTCTCCTCCCACCCTAACTGCATTGTACTCAACGGCTGTCACTTGGTCTACTGTATAAATAAAATTCAGCATCTCAAGTTAAGGGCTCTCAATTTTGCTGGGTTTTTGTTGCACAATCACTTGTTTCAACATCAGAGACTCCACTTGGTGCCCTCATAAGGCTGCTGAGTCACTGGTGGAGTTAGAAAGGTACAGACTGCACCATAACACCTGCACCAAGGCTACCAGGCTAGCTAAACCAGAATACATTGCTTTCAACTACCACAATAATATTAATTGTCCCTCTGAATTCTGAAAGCAGTGCCCTTTATACTGAACCCCCCAACCAGTCTCCCATTCCTGTACACAAACAAGGTAGTTCTTTCATTTCCAACCCTGAAGAGTTTGCTGCCTCCTTGAATTGCTTTTCTGAACTTGTGCCATCTCCATGCTCCCCTGTCTCCTTACACCTCCTCTACACCTTCTCCATTTCCTTCACTCATGTCCCTGTGTTGATACTATTACTGCTCTATTAGCTCTCAACCTCTCCTAAGGTGACAGCCTTGATTGGCCTGACTACAAATTCTTTTATCTCTCTGACGTGGCTATAGCTTCCCCTATCTTATCTTCTTAGTCTCATATTCTTCATGGGCACAGTCCCCAGTTACTCGAAGATAGCCAAGGTGACCCCCACCCCATAAAGGTGGTGGCCATACTGTCCCATGTATTTATCACCCTATATCCCTTTTCCCTGCTCTGGTCAACCTCCAAGAGCATCTTGGTTCTCTTTCAACTCATCCCTTGCCTTGACTCATCAGCATTTCTTTGATCATAATAGTCTGATTTTAAGAAATCCTTCTCCACCACTGCATCCCTTCTGAGACTTATTAACATCACCCTGAAGTGGATGGATCAGGGACACATCACCTCCACTATTTCTGTGGACCTGGCTAAGGCTTTTGACACTGTTGTCCATCGCATCCTACTGGAGAAGTTAATGGGTACTGGACTATCTAACCTTGTAGTCAAATGGTTCAGCTCCTACTTGGTAGAGAGTTCGCTGGCCAATCTTTGCAGGTGGCTCCCTCTCATCCCCTCCCCTTACCAGATCAAATGTTTCTCACTGCTCTTCCTTGGCCCTAGCTAGTTCTCAGTTTTTCTGAAGAACCTCCCAAACCTCTACAGCTCCTCATACATTCACATGTATGTAGATGACACTGTGGTCTTTGCTGGTGGTCTTTCTTACTTTATCTAGCTGCATAACTTCTGTGAAACTTTAACAGAATCTAACACTGGTTCTGCAACAGCCACCTTACCCTGAACACCAGACTGACCATATCCATGCCCTTGGACACCAGGCAGTGTCTGGCTAGACTCAAGACTCCCCAAGTCTTCACATGCCTGGATGGTTCACAAATGGCAGAAGTCTCCACATTTACATACCTGGGAGTCTGGCTGGACAGTCATCTTATCTTCACCTGTCAAATTAATGCCACATACAACAACTGTTCCCTAAGCTCAATGTGCTCTACAGGAACAAAGCTCAATTCCCCTTCCCCTGATGATCAGGAGATTTTTGTGATAAAGATCCACCCAGATTTTGACTATGAGGACATAGTGCACAAAACTGTCACCAGACTTCCCAACCAAGCTAGACACCTCTTCTACTCCTCCTCTCACTTTGCTTTTGATTATCATCCTCACTTCCATAGCTGTTCTTTTTATTTCTCCCTATCTTGAAGGCCAGCACCTGCCTCACAATGTCTCCCATATCTCCAAATCTAGATTTGGCTTACTTCCCCCTATCTCAACTCCCTCCTGTCCTGTGCCCTTATTCCATACACTCAGCTAACCCCCAACTCTTTCTCTTTACAACATACTAACACCACAGCAAAACAGTCTGCCTCCAACCAGTCTTTTGACTTTCATCTAGTCTACCAATCTCTATCTGCCCCTATTTTCCCACATCCACCCTAGAAGCCTTACCCCTACCCCTCTAAGGTTTACCCCTGTGCTTAGCTCCCCACCTAATTTTCCCTTCTACGTCTTCCTTTTGTCCTGCTCTTCCCTGTTCTTCCCCACCTCACTCATTTTTCTTTTTACAGTATTCTGCTTCTTGTCACTGCACATTCTCCCTGGAGTTCTTAAACATTTGCTAATCACATGAACTGTAAAATTATATTATGTTGCATTACTGCATTGTTGTATTACTGTAGATTCTTACTGGGCATATTTGTAACTGCTACAGGACGTCTTTTGTATCGTGATTTACATTGTTCACAATTTGCCCACATGCCCTGTTTTGTGCTGTTCTGTTTTGCCTACTATTTGAACTTTTCTGTACTGTTTCACAGTATTGTCTTATTACTTTTTCCCCATAGGACACCTCTGGAAATGAGCAGTTCTCAGCTCAGTAGGCCTTTTCTGGTAAAACAGTTAACTACTGAGTAGTGTATACACTATTGGCAACAATCTACTGTACAATAGTACCACTAGAAGATATCACTATCAGGGAGAATGTGGGCAGATGAGGGTATCAAAGATGATGCCAGGTCTTCAGAATCTTGGTTATGAAGAGAAATTCATGTAGTTATTCTATCTGGAAAAGAGCAGATGTTCAGGTGACCTAATCAAAGCCTTGGAAATTATGAAGGGAGCTGATAAAGTTGTGAATGTTTGCTCTGGTAAAGAGTTTCAAATAAAGGGATACAATCTAAAAATTAAAAACCTAGAAGTAATTGAGAATTTAGGCACACCTTTGTACTTAGAGGGAATCACATATATGGAAGAAGTTATCTGATGAGACAACCTTGAGGGCCTCTTGGTGCTGTATGCGGTAGTACACCATGTCCTTTGATCCACTGAGATCAACTTATCGGTGCCTAGGTACCTAGGTACTGTTTAAAATCTGCAAGGGTCCATTTGAAGTTGTACTGCTATTAATTTGGAATATACTGCAAGTATATCTGTGCTGCAGTTCTTCAGTGGAGTGCCTTAAGGCTGGCTTTAAAAACACACCTATTTCAGCTGGCCTTCCCAGAGTGTGGATTTTCAAATGAAGGAATGTTAATTAATTGAGTTTTATCTGCTTATACTCATTTATAGTTACTTTTTGTGACTCTTGCCTCATTTGAATATGTTGTTTTACTTGTACTGTCTTTTTTTAATGTACTGTTTTTTCTCCCGAGTCACAAATCCTCTCCCATCGGTCCTCATGGTAATGCACTACCAGCCCCAGCACTTCCTTATCTGAGCCCCCATTCCTCCATGGCATCCTCCTCAATGGGACTATCAGAATCCAAGGCCATGGTCCTTTCAGTTATGTAAAGTGGCTGGAGGCTGCAGGTAGACAAATGGAGTCCAAGTGGACAACAGTCATCATCCTAAGTATCAGAGGCTTTCTACTTTATTTCTTCCTACTGGGTGCTTGCACTGGGATCTCCATGCATGGACATGAACATCATAGTGTGCTGATGAGGAACCCTGCTTGGCAACCCATCCCCTCTCACTGCAGACACATGGCTGTACCACCTCCTGTGATCACCCAGGAGGCAGTATTAGAAAAAGGGTATTCCACCTCCTGCCAGCCCACTGAAGATTCTGAGTGCACAGTGTGAACTGGGACCACCGTCATCATGAGCAGCAGTGCTGCCTCTGCATGAATGGGCAGGCATCCTATCCTGCCTTTGTCTATTTGTAAAATGTACTAAGCCTTGCAGAAAGGGCACTGTTATAAAATAAATTTTCTTGCTTTGCAGTTTAGTAAAAGTGGGTTAAAAACAGCTCAGTGTGATTCTAGACCAGGCTAGAATAGAAAGTTTTGGTGAGACACTAGTAAGTTAGGACTGAAATCAATCAAAATGGGTCTGACCAGTTATGTAAAATGATCCTTTCCTGTTTCTCCATTTTCTTTTTTTTCTTTTGGAGGTAGAATGATTCTTTGATGTGAGAACTGTGCTTGTCTACCACTGTTTTTCAGTTTGTCTTTTTAATTGAGGTGTTTTGTAAGCTATGAAAGTACCACCCCTGACAAAAAGCTACTGTCTTGTGCACCATTTACATTTTTTGTAGAAATTGCTTGCAGTATGTGGATTTGCAATAGATACGAAAAATATCAATGAGTGCCTATATAAAACAAACTTTGCCTGCCTGTCCTAATAGGATTTTTAGCATGTGTAGTCCTTTCTCGCACTTCAGATGAAGCTCAACAGGAAAGTATTACACAAATACAAAGACATCTGAGGGTATAGAAGGGTTTTCATCCATCTTGTCTGCCCTATAATAAATTTCTACCTAGTCTGACAATCGTTGTGACTCAGTTTAGCACACTGCCACTGGAGATTTTATTTGTTCTGAATAACCCCCTGTCTTCCATTTGTTCTTAAAATTTGAGATGTAGTTTACATACAGTACTGTACTCCCTCTGGTAGCCTGTTGCATCTTACAACCATTCTCTCAGTTAAGAAGAACTTCCTCACATTGTTTTTGACCCCCCCATCTCAAGTAGTGACCCCAGATGTTTGCCGCCCCATAATTTGAATAACATACTCGTAGCCACCCTGTTGAATATTCATATGTGGATGTCTCAATCATGTGCCTCTGTTTCTCTCTGTCTTCTATCTAGTCGGAGTACTGTACATGTTGAGGTTCTGCAATCTTTCCTTATAGTTACTCCCCTGCTGCTCATGTATCATCTTACTCAAACTACACTGTATCCTCTCTAGTGTATCCCTGTCCATCTTAAGATTAATTTCATTTCATCTTATTTGTGAGCAGCACACATACATTGAGTGCTTGTTCATTTTCGATGTGATCCTGAGGGTGTACAAAAGATTATATCAAAAATACAACAGAACAAAAATTATTAATAAATGTGAACTAAATATATGACCTAGTAACTATATAAAATATGTGCATTGCTTATATACAACTTTAACGCAGTCTGTTACTGGACAGCAAGATGTATGCTCACTGGCTACCTCAAACAAATATCTCTTTAACGTGAAGAAATGTGATTTCTATAGCAAAAGAACTATTCACCATTTTTCTTTCTGGCTCCAGGGCACTTAAACAGTGAGTTGGTTAATTAATTTGAGGTGGCCTGTAGTGCTGTGTGAAATGCAGCATTCTGCCAGCAAAATTAGTGCAGAATGACCATTTCACCAGTGGAATTTCTGCCAGAATTTTGGTGGTTCTTCTGTGAAACTCTGCCTGCTGTGATCTGCGGGAAAAGCATTTTTTCAATGGAAAATCATTCCACAACCATTTCCATGGAAAATATTGCAATCCACAGAATAAAATTATGCTGAAATGTTGCAGAAAAACTCAGTCTGCATTTTTCTGCCACAGAATCCTGCCATTCCAATTCCAGCAAAATTTAGTGGCATTTCAGCAGAATTTCAAAAATTCCACAAAATTTCATTCTGATAGAATTTGAAAATTCGGTACAACACTAGTGGCTTAGTTTCTGCTAATTCCTGCTGCTGCCCCAAGTCCAGACAGGTGACAAAAAGACATACCCCACCCAAAAAAACATGCAGAAAGAAATTCTGATTTATTTAAAGAGGTCTAAGAGTAACTGATAATGCATTCCAGGCCTGCAGACTAGTAAAGTAAAATGCATTTCTTGTGAACATGGTTCAGACATAAGGAATGCACAATGCAAGACCTCAAGAAGACTATAAACCTGGTCTAGGAATATGCATATCCAGACAAGCAGAGAGATATGTGGGACACTCACCCAGAATACATTTAGCAATAAATTGAGCCAAGATGTAATTTTCTTCTAGCTGGAAGATCAAGCTAGTTTAACTGCCTGTACATTGAGCAAATGTGAACTGCATAAAAACAACAGAGAATTAACCTGGCAAGTCTATTACATAAAGTATGTACATTTTTACAACATAAAAAGGAGCCAGTTCATAAAGAAAATCTCTATAATACAAAATAGGAAACATTGGATACTGAATGAAGCATAATAAAGTCTCTTGGGTTTAAAAAAACAACAATTCTTTTGTTTTTTTTTGTCCTAAATAGCAAAATGGGTGGAAAGCTGGCTTAGCGGTAGAAGCCAGAGGGTTTTAGTAAATGGGGTTCACTCAGGGGAGGGCAGGGTGACAAGTGGTGTACCACGGGGTTGGTATTGAGTCCGGTTCTCTTTAATATCCACATTAGTGATATTGTGAATAGATTGGAAGGGAAGGTATGCCTATTTGCACATGGTACAAAAATCTGCAATAGGGTAGGCACACTAAGGGGGTGGAAACAATGAAGGAGGACCTAGGGAAGTTAGAGGAGCAGTCAGAAACTTGGCAGTCAAAATTCAATGCAAAGAAGGGCAGAATCATGCACACAGGACATGGGAACCCACGGCCCAAGTATGAAATTGGGGGGAGGGAGTCACCGTAACAAGTCAGGGGAGGGACCTGGAGATTATCATATCAAATGACCTAAAGGTGGTGAAACAATGTGATAAGGCAGTAGGAAAGGAAAATACTATGATGAGCAGTATAGGGAGGAGTATAGCCAGTAGACACAGGGAGGTGATAATGCCCCTATATAAATCCCTGGTGAGACCCCACCTGGAGTACAGTGTGCTGTTGTGGAGGTCTCATCTCTGTAAGGATATAGGGCGCTATGCATGAAAGTCCAGAGTAGCTATGCACCACATCTCTAGTGCGCATAGCCAACCACACCAATTGTGCCCCCCACGGGGGATGCACAAATGGGGGGCACGCAAACCCAATGCACTTGATCCCCCATATCCACAGACCATGCCGGGGGCTTGCTGGCACTATCCAGTATACACTAAACTGAATAGTGCTGGCCGCATGGGTGTGGAGATGGGTGCAGGTTATGGCAGCAGGGACCCTGACATAACCCACTGCATGCCCCCAGGGACTGCAACCACCAGATGCCGGGGGACCTGGACAGTGCTCCCCGTGCTGCCACTGCCCACTAGGCAGCCAGAGAGGGCAGGGACAGTGGGACAGGAGAGTGGCCAACAGTGCGGGATGTTGTGGGTGGGCTGTGGCACATGCCCACCTACAGGGGCTCGGTGATATGGCCACATTGTGGTTGGGGCATAGCTGCCATTGCGGGCATGTGGGACAGAGGTGGGTCCTGATGCTGAGGTCCTGCAGCGCACCTGGAGGGCACTGATTGCCATGGGCTGGGCTGGTGAACAGACTGGCCATAAGGGTCATGCCGCATGGGTCTGGGTGCCTGCAGTAGGCATGCAATACACCGGACCCACACCCTGCTATGTGTTGGATCCACTGGTGGACCCAGGATGTGCATCCCACTGGATGCCCACCCAGGTTCACAACTCCACCCCCTGGCCACCATGGAGAGTCTTGCATTCTGGGCTGGGGAGGAGCTGCAGACAGGTGACTGGCATTAGTGAATGCCGGTATGGGCACATACCCCCACCCACTTCGTGCATAGCACCCCAAGACAAGATACAGAGGGTAAAAAGGAGGGCAACCAAAATGGTGTAGGGCCTGCATTAGAAGCCCTACAAAGATAGGCTAAGGGATCTAGATCTGTACTCCCTGGAGATCAGGAGAGAGAGGGGAGACATGCCTGAGACATTTATATACCAGAAGGGAATAAACAAGGCACAGGAAGGGAGCATCTTTCAAAGAAAAAGATGTCCAAAGACTAGAGGGCACAATATGGAGTTTGGGTAGAATCAGAGGGGAACAGAAGAAAGTACTTCTTCACAAAAAGGGTGGTGGATCCCTGGAACAGCCTCCCAGTGGAAGTAGTGTGGGGCTAACACAGTTACTGTTAAGAAAGCATGGGTTAGGCACATGGGTATCACCAAAACTGGTAGGAAGGAAATCCAGAGCCGAACAGGGTCTGAGACACCACAGGTAGGGGTAATGGGTGGGAGGTGGGGGCTGTTGACCATGTAGGATCTGTAATTTTAAATTAGGCAAGGGAAAAATGGGTAGCCTGGATGGTCCGGGCAGTCCTTCTCTGCCATCAGCCACTATGTTTCTATGTTTAGATCAAGAGATCTGTCAAGCCATATGAGTTCCACATCTTTTTCTTCTTTAGTGACCCCATAAATAGTGTTGTCAACCTGGGAGGATGGTCTATATGCATTACCTTATACTACATGGTATTGAATTTTACTTACCAGGTGTCTGCCCACTGCTTCAGCAAGTTGATATAATTTTGCATGCATTTCACTTCTTCTGTTGAGTCGTTCCTACCACAATTGAGTGCTGTCAGCAAGTAACCTAACCTTGCCATTGAGATGCTTCATTGTGTTGCTAAAGGCATTTAGCATTGCAGCACCTAAATGCTGGAATGCATAGCCACACCACATGTGTGGGCAGTCTTTCCCAATTCAAGTCAGCTATGAACAGTATACGCACTTAAATCAAGCAACTGCCACAAGGCATAAAGTGATCCATTATATCTTTAGTGAATAGCTACCACTCAGTTTGTATGCTGTACTACCAAACACTATATACCATACATCCTGTGTAGCCACATCTCAAAGTTTTCTATTAGCAAGACCAAGCCCTATGTGATTGTATATTTATGATGCAATTGCGGAGCTCTGCAAATAATGTATAAACTTTACATTCATAGTAATGGAACAATAGCTATTGTTCCTGTGTAGTCAACTGTATGTACAGGGCATTATGTAAGCAAAGCAATGTTAAAGCAGATGCTGCTACTGCTGTTTTAAAGGCCCTCCTGGGACCCTCTTCAAAACTAGCTGATGTGCCTAAATGAGGCTGTTCGGGTGCTGAAAATGTCAGTTGTCAAGCAAAACCAGGCCTAGCATTGATTTCCGTGGGACATGGTTAGTGACTCTTTATATCTGAAGGTTTGTCATTCAGGACTACTCTTCAAGTTCTACCTGTAGGCCAGCTGCCTATGCATTTTGTAATCGCTCTGAGCCCCATTTCTTCTATTTTTAAAAGCACTGCTGATTTTATTGATTTGTTTGTCAATTTTTAATTGTTTGCTAGATAAACATACTGAGATTAAGAAAGAAATCTGATTTACGGATGCGACGAGGGGAAGTGGGGAGCACAAGGGACAATACATTTATTCGATAAAGTATGCCAAATGTAGAATTTACCATTTTGTCCCAGGGATATTGATAACCTTAAGAATGGATCTTTAAAACTCTATCTGGTCCTTGATTTTTGAACCTCAAGTTTAATTTTTTTAGTAGGGTTATAATTGGCCACTTTCAATACTGTATTAGTTACGTCATTCAATTTGTTTTGTAAATAAGTTTTCTACTAAAATTAATAGTTTATAAGTACCACACTAACAACTATTGCATTTAATGTACACATATTCTAGGTTTTTAACATTGTCCCCTTATATATTTTTTACTATATTTTGGCAACGACCAACCATTCAATTGCTCTGTTTTTGGCATCACCGTCTATTGCCTTTTATACCGCTCTAATGTTATAAATAAGTTCTCCATGGGGTCAGCAAATCTTCATCAAAACCTTTTCTGCAAATCTTGTAGATGCCAGTAAAATGTATTAAAGCTTGGGGGGGGGGGAATTGAATTCTGTAATAATCTGTGACAGTTGAATAATTTATGCTTTCATGAATCCTACTGAAGTGTCAGTGGTGTATCTAAGGGGTGGCAAAAGGTGCAGCCGCACGCCCCTCCCCCCATCATAACATACCTGCTTGCTGCTGCTGTATTTCACTTTGTTGAAGAAGTCAGATGTTTTGATTGTGCAAAAGTTTATATTCAAAACTACAGATAACATTTGTATTTTCTGTCAAACATGTACTGAAAAAAACAATTTCAGACAATATAAAGGATTAATAAAATAAATGCACATCAAGTATGCACACCACGCCAGCACTTCCACCGTAAACATCCTGCATCCACCACTGTAAAGTGGAGACTGTGTTATTGCATATGTAGGTAGTCCCAGCTCTAGCCATGCTCAACAGCTGCACAGTCCTTTTTCCTTAAAATACTACTGTTCTGTCAGTAATGTTCTCATCTGTTCAACTGCCCTACATGTCATGTTAGTGTTTACCACTCCTTTACAGTATGTGAATCAACACAAGGATGTTTGTTACACTAGACAAGGAGTCACTAATGACCAGCAACGTGCTGGAGCAGCTGAACTAACATGTAGCTGCAGGGTTACACAGTTGGTAAATCTGGCTTTCAATGCAGGTTATTTCCAGGTCAAATCTCATGTCATGCAGAGCTTTTAGGAGCTCATGCTTGGTTTGTTTTTAAAGCTCTCCAAGAGATTTCATTATCTGCATGAAGATCTTCTAGTAATTGGCTAGCTGAGAATACACTTTCTCCTGCAAACCCCATGCATATTAATATACTAGTTCCTAGTTTAAATATAGACAGAAAAAAACTGATGTTTCCAATTTACATGTATGCTTCCCCAAGCTGTTACACCAGCTTGAAAAGTCACTAAAAGGGTAACATTTCACTCATAATTATGTACAGGGTTTCCTAGTTTAGTGCGAAGTCCTAGTGTTTCAGTACATACTTTGATTTCAACATATTCAAATTTCTATACAATGTTCACACACAAGTCTTCAAATAAAACATTAGTCTTGTATTTTTGTATCATGTCTTGATACAGGGAAGTGCCTAATCCAATTAACAGAAGCACTCTTGATAGGGGGGTTGATCCCAGTCCTTTCACAGAAGAAAGGGTTCTGCAAGAACTCCTAAAACTGAAGGTGGACAAAGCAATGGGTCCTGATGGAATTCACCCCAGAATTCTAAAAGAATTAAGGGAGGAGCTAGTGAAACCACTGGCTACTCTTTTTAATAAATCATGGGAGGATAGTGTGGTACCCGAGGACTGGAGGAAGGCGGATGTGATTCCTCTTCACAAAAGTGGGTCCAAGACAGAGGCAGGAAACTACAGACCTGTCAGTCTGACCTCTGTGGTAGGGAAAGTGATGGAGTCACTTCTGAAGGAAAGAATAGTCAGTACCTAGAGGCCAGTGGAGCACAGGACCCAAGGCAGCATGGGTTCAAGCGGAAGGTCATGTCAGGCAGATCTAATAGATTTCTTTGACTGGGTGACCAAAGTAGTAGACCAGGGAGGGCTGTGGACATGGCCTACACGAGTCAGCAAGGCATTTGACACAGTCCCACACAAAAGATTAATAGTCAAATTAACCAGCCTGGGAGTGGAACCCAGGGTGGTAGCCTGGATAAAACATTGGCTGGACAACAGGACACAGAAGGTAATTGTAAATGGAGTCCATTCTGAAGAAAGGGGGGTTACTAGTGGGGTACCGCAGGGTTCAGTATTGGGTCCAGTCCTTTTTAATGTCTTCATCAGTGACATTGCAGAGGGACTGGAAGGAAAAGTATGCCTTTTTGCAGATGACACAAAAATCTGCAACAGGGTTGATACACAAGGAGGTGTGGAAAGGATGAAAAGGGACTTGGCAAGGTTGGAGGAATGGTCAGAAGTATGGCAGCTAGGATTCAGTGCAAAGAAGTGCAAATAATGCACCTGGGAAACAAGAACCCAGGGGAAGAATACACAATGGGTGGGAGGTAGTAACAACAACAAAAAGGAAAGGGACCTGGGGGTAATCATATCAGATGACCTTAAGGTTAGCAAGCAATGTGAGAAGGTAGTAGGGAGGGCTGGGGTATACTGGGATGTATAGGGAGAGGCATCAGCAGCAGAAAACAGGAAGTTGTTATCCCTCTGTACAGACAGTTGGTGAGACCCCATCTGGAGTACTGTGTCCAGTTCTGGAGACCCCATCTCCGCAAGGACATAGACAGGATAGAGGCAGTCCAGAGGAGGGCAACTAAAATGATGCAGGGTCTGCAAGAGAACCATATGAGGAGAGACTAAAGGAGCTTAATATGTATACCCTTGAGGAAAGAAGGGAGAGGAGGGACATGATAGAAACTTTTAAGTACCTCAGTGGAATCAACAAAGTCCAAGAGGGTAGCATTTTTCAGAAAAAGAGACTTGCAAGAACAAGGGGACACAATTTAAAGATAGAAGGAGGGCAGTTCAGGGGCAATGTGAGGAAGTATTATTTCACAGAGAGGGTAGTGGATGCATGGAACAGCCTTCCTGAGGAGGTTATGGGGTCTAAAACTGTGGGAGAATTCAAGAATGCATGGGACAGACATAAGGCAATTCTTGTGGGGGGTAGGAAGAAATAGGCTGTTGGTTAACTAGGATCTGCGGCCTATTCTGTAGGTAAGGAAATGGGCAGACTAGATGGGCCTAGCGGTCCTTATCTGCCATCAAAGTCTATGTTTCTATGTTTCATGTAGAAGTGAAAGCAGTAGTCAAATCAGACATTATTAATAGAGTAAAGGCATGTTAACATGTGTTATTATTTTCACTTACAAAGGACCGTACTGTAGGTGTGCAGGGTCCCTTAGAGCATGAAAGCCCAGAAAAGACTCTTTCAAGTCAGGTATTGGGCTTTCTTCTACATGAAATAGTTTTGAGATTTTATGTCTAAGTAAGCCGTATATGGTTTCATGGAAGCAGCATTTGCATAGACCCTTTAGACAGGGCTCACAGGTCCTTTAGACAGGGCTCATAGATAGATGTTATATTTTACCTGTAGTTCAGAGTATATTTTCCTATGAATTGCATTATTCCCTATGGAATCTTAAAATTATGGTATTCTGTTTTCTTATTAAACAATACAAGTCAATGGGAACCATTTCCCTGCCAACAGCTTGACTTCCCAGTAATCTACCAGAATTCTTGTAAATACGGGAACCTTGGTTAGCCAGAGAAGAGTAAAGTCATGCTTGGGGATACTGTGGTTCACAATATGCCACATCCCCAACTGTGACATCACTTTCTGCCCCAAGATTCCAGGAAATAGCAGCTGCCATGAAACAGAAGAGCCACCGGGTAGCACTGTCACTATGACAGCAGTTAGAGAAATATCTGAAATATAGCCCTCGTAAGCTACCACTTCCCCAAAGTGAACATTCTGCTTTCCGGTTTGGGTTTCATGATCTTTTGACTTTTGTATTTGGTTTTGTATTTCATGCATGTTTTTTTGGAGGGGGTTAAGGTATGTTGATATACTGCAGCCATGGTGTAATGAATTAATACGTTTCAACATGGTGTTGGTTACTTATTAGATGATCACTTGCATGCGGCCAACTTTTAGCTTATGAGAAGGGTGGATTTTCTGAACAAACAAAAAAGATAAATTCCAGAATGGTATTCCAGGCAACCTGGCTTCAAATCCAGCTAAGGCACTTATATCTCTCTTCTGTTAGTCTGGGTTCCATACATGTGCACACTGTACCTCGTGAATAAAACATGGATTTTCGGAACTATAGATACATAGATACATAGACAGTGTCAGCAGATAAGGGCCTACCGCCCACCCAGTCTGCCCATTTGAGCTTGTAAGTTCAGGTTATGTTTTCCTAGAAGTCTGTGGTCCCTTACCTCCATTTTATAAAATATATAGATATTGTACAAAAATAGGAAAGGACAAGAAAAACTGATGACTGTCCACAGCATTGTGACACACTGTAATTTTGCCACATTTGTGCTAATTGCACCCAAATGGTTAGACCACCAACAAAGTGGTCTAATATCTTAGCACAGTTGTCGTAGGATGTGCATAAAAATGATGCATGTGTCAAAATTCTAATTAATGCACCATGTTTGTGCCGTAAAATGAGTAAAGTGTCATAAATGTACCAAAATGTTTGAAAATCACCAGGAAACTGTCTGGGGTATTCATAAGGATGCAGCTGTGGCAGTCTGGCAGTAAAACTGCCACAAGTACTGTGTCAATACTTTTAAAAACCAAAGCCTATGAGTAAATAAAGTCTGACCCATTGTTCTCATGATGATTTACTTTGCCCTTTTTAGAGCTCTCCCCATCCCTGACTCCCTTTTTTTCCTAATTACCCCCACGAAGATGCCTCATTGAGTTTTAAACCCCAACAAAGTCCCAACAGCACTGATCACATTACAGGGCAGAATGTTACATCTACCCATCAACCACCTAGTGAAGAAATATTTTCTGACCTCTTTGAATTTCCCTATACTGGCTTAAGGTTATACCCCCTTTTAATTGTGCTGTTCTATAGGTTAAATAACTCCATGATGTCCACCATGTTAGTGTATATCCCTGTATATATTTATAGGTTTCTCTCATGTTCCTCTTTTCCATCCTGTCCTCCAGAGAATGAATGCTAAGACTGTCCACTCTGTCCAGACAAGTCTTACCCTGCTGCCCTTGGACCATTTTCATAGTCCTCCACTGGATAGTTTCTAACTTTTCTCTGTCTTTCTTCAGATTCAGTTTCCAAAACTGCATGCAGTACTCTAAGTGTGGTCAAACGTGTGGCTGTACAGTGGCAAATCACCTTGTTGCAACTAGGGAAACCCCACCTGATACATCCTAGCATCCTTTCATCTTTCCCACATTCCATACTACATTGGGAAGTGGCTTTCAAAATGCTCTTTACTACAACCTCTGGTCTCTATCCTCCGTTATGTGACCTACCTTGACCCCATAGTGCAATATTCTGTCTGTGTATTTTTGTTTCCAATGTGCATCACATTTTCTGATAATAAACTTTAGTTGCAAGACAAAAGGCTGCTGAACTATTGGCATGGTCAATGCAGCAAAAACTTTGAACAAAACAACAAACATGGCAACTGCCACTAGATAACTTGACTACATTGGTTTATTTATAAGGCAGCATAGAGTAGTGGTTAAGGGCACTGAGCTACGAATCTGGAGACCTGAGTTTGAATCCCATCAGCCCCCACTTACATACTGTGTGACCCTGAGCAAATCGTTTAACTTCCTTGTGCTCCCAGGTTGCACCTGGAAACAAGCTCTGGCTTAGTGTGCCTTGCCTGGTTAAACAATTTACCCTTTCCCTTATTTGTAAAGAAATTCAAAAGTCAACTTACATTTCAATGTGTAAAGTCACAGTGACACTGGGGTGCTCAGGAAATGCCCCAACCAGTTTCATGCATGTACTCTTCTTCAAGGAGGCTGTAATGGTGTAACAACCTGGATTATATAGTGCAAGGTGCTAGTGGTTGTAACCAGGTTAAAGTGATAAGGTGCTATTTCAATGCAAGCAGTACAAGCTGTTATAAAATGTATTGCAATATTTAGATTGCTGCAAATACATTAATATTATACAGCACATGAAAGAACAGGAGTAAGTGCATAATATAATACAAACAGTTTTACTAGGCTGGCCCATCAGTGTACTGGTAGCGCTACTGCTAGCGTCAGCAGTGACCCAAGTTTGGGAATGAGCTCAGGCTGTCGAAGTGACCAGGGGGAGGAGGATTGAGCATCCCAGAGGTCACTATTCTCCTCCAGGGAGGGAAGGCTCCATGCTGCACTGCGATACTGCCACCTGGAGATCACAGGTGACAGTGCAGTCAGAGAAGGAGGCAGGGAAGGAGAGATGTCACAGATATCAGCATGTGAATGCGCACATAATGTGCATCAACGCATTTTGACATCATAGCACAGGACATTCCTAAGGGAGCAAACGGGAGAAAACTACCGCAGCCCCCAGCACCTCTGCAGTGATGATGACCCCTGGTATATCCTGGTTCCCCTGCCTCATGCAGCACTCAGAAGCACCACCTGATGAAACAAGATGTCCAGGGGAACTCCCCCATCTCAACTCCACCTGGGGGGCAGAAGCCCAGGCTACATGGAGGTGCCCAGGGCTGGAGACAGGAGGGTTTCAGGAGGTGCCTGAGGAGCCCTGAGGGTAAGCAGAGGAGATGGATGATAGAGAGGGAAAAATAGAAAGTAAAAACTAGAAACCTGCTATGAAAGAAGTATAACGAAATTCAAACTGCTGCTGGTCAACTAACAATCCAAACTCCTCCCAATGTTCTATTGTCTACCTAATATTAACATTTTTATTCTTGGTTTATTTGGAATTATTATCTTTTTTCTTTTTACAGCTGCTTTTTATATTGCTATGTTAATTTTATTGTTTGTTTTTTTATGTAAATTATGTATTGAATTTATTGAGCTTTAATATTGTGGAAACTTGTATCTTGAAACTATGGGATCTCATTGTAAATGAGCTTTGGCTCAGTCGAGTTTATCCTTTGTTCATATTTAATATGACTAAAATCATTTTACTGCTACTTTTACCTTCATCGCCAGTCTATTGCTATCAGTACCCTTGAATGCATTTGTACTATCAGGCATTGGTCCAGTACCCTACACTGTGAACACTGCACTGAAGTACTCATTTAATATGTTTACCTAATTTTGTCTTCTTTTATGCTACTTCCATACTTTGTTATGCTCTCTCTCTGTGTTACCCATTGCCTGACATTTTTCCCTTATGCATCAAAAGAAAGTTTTGCCAATGAATGCCTGATTCGAGTTCCTTGCTCCCTGCACGGGTTGTACACAGCTCACTGATTAACAAAGAGTGCAGATTCCCTTTCCCCACTATTAGAATGCCTGAATAGAGTCCTCTGCTCCTTATTCAGGTTGTATACAGCTCACTAATTGAGAGAGAAAGCCTGAAGCTTGAATTTGCAGAGAAACAGCAGTAATTTGATTTTACATTTTGTCATGAGGATACTTTTAGCTTGAGAATGTAGTCTGGTACCCCAACATTGACTAAACAGGGGAATTAATCAGTGGCCAGGTAATGTGTTTATACTGTACTAATGAAGTTTCTGGGATTCTGAAACCCATTTTATACATGAAATAAATTTCCCACCTTAAAGGTCAGTATCAGCTTTTTTTTTTTTTTACTTCTAAAGTACATTTTACCAGTGGACCTGTTGCCACCACTCAATACACACGTGCCCCAGGATTAACCTAATAATGCCATTTATTGATGTATAATGCTAAAAATAAATTTTGATGCTAATGTGCGTACATATAGTGATGGCTTCAATTTTCAAACACTAAATAAACTATGTCAGAGTACTCATTTTGAAAAGATATTGACTTTTCCAAACTCTGGAGAGTAAACAGTATCCGAAAGTGTATTTTGTTCAGATGCATTACAAAATTCAGAACTTGCTCATGAACAAGTGTACGTATGGATCGATATCACATCATATAGTATCAGCGGTACATGGGAGCATTAGCCCGCAGGCCATCAAGGCAGGTCACTTGAATATTATTTTTAGCCTGCTATATCAATAAACTGCAATATTATGTTAATTATGGGGCACATATGTATTGTGTGGTGATAATAATGGCAACAGGTCCTCTGATATAATGTACTTTAGAAATTAAAAAAAAACAAGATACCAGTGTCCCTTCAAACTGAATTGAGATTAAAAGCTTGATTCTAAATTGCTCACAAGAGGAGAAGGGAGTTCAGGCTTTTCAATAACTTAAAATATCCCTAACATGGTTGGCTACTCTAATGCTAATAAATTGAGATGTCAACAAAGCAACTGTTTGCATCCACTATCTCATGCTACATTTACTAACATACTAACATACTAAAATGCCAGCAGAATAGGCCTAATGGTCTTTCATGTCTGCTCGTTTGGTCAGCCCCCACCCTGGGTGCTGACCTTGCTGTCCCCCTCACCTTCTCTGGCTTCTCCCTTTCCAGTTCCGGATATTCTTGCTGCATTGGATTTTGCTTCCTGAACCCTTCCCTGTACCTGTCCACCCCTCTTGAACCCCTCCACTGTCTCTGCCTCCACCAGCCCCTAGGTAGTGCATTCCATGGCTCTACCACCCTCTCAGTGAAGTAGCACCTCCCCTTTCTCCCTGAATCTTCCCCTCCAGCTTCCACCCATGCCCTCTAGTGGCCCCCTCCTCCTTCCTTCAAGCACCCTCACTGTTCCTCCCTATTTACCCTCTTCATGTATCTGAGGGCCTCTATCATCCCCCGGTCCCTTCTCTCTTCCAAAGTGTACATATTTAGTTCTTGAGCCTCTCCTCATAGGTCCTGTCCCCAAGCCCCAAATCATTTTGGTTTGCCTCCTCTGGACCTCTCCAGGAGGTTAATATCCCTCTTTAAGTCACGGCCTCCAAAACTGCACGATACTCCAGGTGCGGCCTCACCAAGCAGTTATACAGAGGGAGTATCACTTCCCTCCTTCTGGAGGTGATCCCCCTAGCGATGCATCCCAGCATCCTGTTGGCCTTGGCTGCTGCCCTCCTACAAGTCTCAGAGTTGTTCATCTTGACATCCACCACCACCCCCAGGTCCCTCTCAGCCATTGAGACTTGTAGTATTCCCCAGGGTGTACACTTGGCCTGGGTTTCTGGCCCCCAGGTGGAGTACCTTGCATTTCCCTGCATTAAACCTCAGCTTCCACTTTCTAGACCATCTTTCCAGAGCCTCCAGGTCCCCCTGCAGGGCCACCCTCCCCTCCTCCCCATCCACCACCGCCCCCAGTTTCGAGTCATCTGCAGAGACTCATCTCCTCCTGATTCCTGTCCTTATGTCAGATCGTGGCGTTGAACAGAAGGGGCCCAGGACTGATCCTGTGGGACCCTACTAATGACCCTCCTTGGGAAGAGACTATCCCACCAACTATGACCCTCTGGGTCCGGTCCTGGAGCCAATTGCCTATCCATCGGATCATCTGGTTTCCCACCCCCATTTCTCCTAGCTTATCCAACAGGCCCATGTGAGGAACAGAGTCAAATGCCTTGCTGAAGTCTAGAAAGAGGACATCCACTGGTTTACCCAGGTCCAAGGCACTTGTCACCCAGTCATAGAACTCCACCAGGTTTGTTTGACACGATTTCCCCGGGATGAATCCATGCTGTCTATCGTCCAGGCACCCTGACTTATCCAGGTGTCAAACTTAAATTTGTTTTTAACAAGTGTTTAAATTAATACCCAGATGATAATATATTCATTAGAAAACTACATATCCTTCTGCTGCAAACATAAATTATGCATAACTTTCCATCTTCATGTGGTATGACCCAGATCTGAAACAGTTCTGCTTAAATTGCTGTCATTATCATCAGGACTGGAAAAGTGGTACTGAGGCACAGACAACGTTTTATCTATATATTTTGCTTACCTTTTGAGGATATAAATATATATATATATATATATATATATATATATATGTGTACACACACACACAGAGTGCTGAATTTCACAGTAGAATACAGTTTTTAAGCAATATTAGATATTTATGCATCAGTACTGAAAACTCTAAGAAAGTAGCATTAGAACAGCATGTCAATTATTTTACTAATATATCAGTGCTGTGTCTATGTAGAATTACAGTCATAGTGACCCAATGCACAGTCACTAGGTTTGGAGTCATAAATCGGGAGTGTGACCATCCTCACCATTGTGAGCACATGTCTGGTTGCTACTCTGTGTCTCCATGTCTGCAGCAGGTGACCTTCACTCTGTGCCAAAAATTTGATTCTGCTCCCTGTTTCAGGGATCTCCTTTACCCCTTGCACTTGCACTTTTGAGCATTGCTTACCCGCCTTACTCTTTGCAAGATTGCTATTAACTCCTTTGCCACATGTTGAATTTGTGTATTTGACCAACTGTGTAATCTTATATCTATTGCATAGCAACCCTGTCTTATCTGATTTGTTCTGACTATGTATTCTGTCCATTTGTTATTGCTACCTGTTTGCATATCTGTAATTCTGGGTCACTCTTAAAACAGGGACAGCCATGTCTCAGTGGGTAATTCCACGTCACTCCTGAAAAAGGGACAGCCATGTCTCAGTGGGTTTACCCAGTTTAAATAAATAAATCCTCAGAGAAGTCTGACTAATTTGGGCTGGCCCGGTGGTGTGGAGTGCTGAGGCATTATGCCTTACCTCCTGCCACACTGGTGACCCGTGTTCTCAGTGCGAGTGGATCGCTGGGGGTCAGTTGGAGTGGGAGAGGATTGAGCATCTGGAAGACATCTCTCCTCTTCCATGGAGGGAGGGACACAGAGGCCAGTGCACCTCTGATACCTAGCGGTGGTTGGGTGTTGGAGCACCCAGGTCCCGTACTTGAGGGAAGAGGGTGGAGCAGTTGGCCGGCATGCTGTGGGTGGAAGCACGCACAGCTCTGCCATTGCTGATGCTGCATTGCTCCACCTCCAAGTTCTGCCATTGCTTATGCAACATTGCTCCACCTTCAGGAGGGGGTGCTGGGAGAAAACTGGAGGAGAAAAGCCTGGGCAGTTGGATGACTGCCAGCCCCTGCAGGCATTGCCCAGCCACCTCTAGAACTGGATCCTTGTTGGCGGGTTGAGTGATCCCCACTGCCCCACTACAGGGGGCAAGCCATAGAGGAAGACAGGAGGGTGCACTGCAAGTGGGTAGATGGGTCTGAGGGGTTGGCAAAAACGTGGGCCACCCAGGAGGGCGAGAAATTGAGTAAAAAAAAAAAGAAGTCTGACTAATTTGCTGATGGAGGAGTTTTCTGCGTGACTAAGTTAGAATTCAAATGAGCAAATCCAGATGTTAATGTTCGCAAACAGGGTTTCAGACACTGAAATCTAATTTACAAGACCAATGGACTTCCAAGCATGCCACAGCACTGTGCCTTGGGCAGGGGCTGGTAGCATAGGTGCAACTGCCTTTATTGGTCACCCCAGCCACCTGACCCATACCTTAAGGCTGGCTTGTGGGCAGAAGAAAATGTTCCTCCTTGTGCCCATGTTGTGGCCCCCCTAATTGGTTCATAGAAGCATAGAAAGTGATGGCAGTAGAAGACCCAGAGGTCCATCTAGTCTGCCCAGATTCCCTACCAAATACCTTCTCGTCCTACTGCTGAGCAGGATTTACAGTAAGGGGCTGAGTACACAGGTGGATGATAGACCCCATATATTTTATTTCAATATTCAGAGTACAGCTTTGAGAACAAGTGCTCATTTGCAAAGGTCCCATGTCTGAGACAAGAAGAGGATAAACAAACCAGTAATCTAGAAATCATTACAGTTAACAGTACAGTACCAGCAGCTCTTGTGGAGCATAATCAGCAGCACACACCAGCATTTATCCTGGTTGCCTTTCCCTCTCCCCCATGTACCCCTGCCTCGTCTCATAATTTGGCTTTAATAAATGTTTGTATCCGTTCCATACAATTTGTAACCCTTTCACAGTCACCACTTTAGCCACCTCCTTGGGCAGCCTATTCCAGTGACCAAGCACTTGTTCTGTGAAGAAGAACTTCCTCGCATCTCTCTTGAACTTACCACAATCAGTCTCCATCCATGCTGTTTCACTACTGCACTCTTGTTCCTTGTGAGCAATAAAACTCCTTCCAATCCCAATCCCTTTAACAGTCTCTGGTATCCACTTGACCCCCCTTTGCCCCGTTCCTCCGGGTATGTCTTCCTGTATCATGGCTTTTTGCTGATCTCCACCCATCCCCCACTGGCTCCTTCCTTCTTGGGTGCACTTTTTCACCAGTCTGTAACAGTTCTAGATGTTGAAGGTGTCTCTAAAGTTTCAACTGAGATTGTGAGGGCTGTCAAATATTTTGAATGGCACTTGTGTCCCATTTGCTTTGCAACTCTTCCCCTTCCCCATGTGGTCACAGTGAAGTTAATGACTGTGCAGAGAAGGACTGCTGTGTGACCCCCATTGAGCATAATCTGGGTGAGGGGGCATTGCAATCAACAGGCTGGAGTAAAATCATTGGTGCAACAATTTCGTGACAGGCAGGCCCTTGCAACTGAGAACCGGGCCCAGTCATTCTTATCTAGCTATTTCTTTCATACTCAGACATATTAGGGAAGCATCAAGTCTCAAAACTTGCTGTAAAGCTGCCCCAGCGATTATTAAACTAGAAGATACTTAAAGGGGAACATTTGTGAACCGTGATCATAAATGTTTAAAAGCCCATGAAAAGCTTGTTTAAATGAAGTATTGGACTCACCCGCTGCTGGCAGCAGTCCAGAGGAATCGATAGCTAGTCTGTCCAGTACTGGACTTCAGCTCAGTTTCTATTTCCTATGTGCCTGTTTCAAAAGAAAAATACTTTTCTGCCCCAACCCAGGACAGTTGGCATTCTTATAAAATTATTTTTATTCTACACCAGTATCTCCTCAAGATCCGCATATATACAACATGAGCAGTGGTGAAAATGACAAGATAAAAAAGACATCTTAGTTGGTGACATCAGTAACAGCAAGATGTCAGAAAATATCATTGTTACTGTTGTCACAATGGATATATTTTAAGTTACTGTTATCACAGTGCCATACTGAAACAATCAGAGAGCAGCTTTTACAATGCTAATGACATCACAATGCCTAGTGTAGCAACGAAGCAAGCAGTTAAAATCAAAGAAAAGCAGCAACATTTTTAAATAAACTGCAGATTTAAAAGCTATCACTTGTAAACTACTGTTGAATATATCAAATATACAGTAACCTGACTCAAAATAGGCAATTTATCATCATTTGCGAGTGGTCAGGACATTCATAATTCAGACACTCGTGAGTCATGGTCCTGCCCCCTCACACTTGAAGATAAATTGCATATTTTGAGTCAGGCTATTATGTATCCCATATATCTCCTTAGACATTTTCTGAGTGCCATGGTACAGTACATCCTTAATTGTCCAGCATTAGGACTCATTTGCAATTTATTTGTCTTTTTCCATAATTAGTGTAAGTCAATCTGAAGCTTGTTTCTATTATTCTGTGAACTTAACACTCTCCCATGTTGAATTCCAGCTACAAATTTTTAAGTCATGCTACTTACACTTACCTTTAGGACACTTGTAAATATGTTAAAACAAGAGTCCCCTCCAAAAACAGCTTGTATCTGTTTTTTTTTACCTGCTGAGTGGGTCCCTTTGTTCACTGGGATACATGGTTTTGACGTTGTGACATGTGGAACAGATCCTTCCAGGTTCCCTCTCTATTTTCTCTTTCTAAGGTGCAGAGGGCCACACTACATAGATTTGTGGCTAATCCCCTAGGTGGACAATCTTAGTGGCACC